>CM072895.1:21480214-22973964 GCA_037013685.1 Acridotheres tristis
CGCTTGGCAAGACCCGCCCCACTGAGAGCAGGGACCTAAATGGCAGCAAACATTTCCCAAAGGTGCCCCAGCTCCCCAGCCCGTGCCAGATCCCCCCTGCCCACCCAGCAGAGCCCAGGGAAGGACAAGAGCAGCCTGCAGCAATAGGGGGCTTCTGCCAGCCGGAGTGCAGGAACGGGGCTGGCTCAGGAGACAGCGCTGCTGCTGACTCAGCGGTCTGCGGGCCGGAGGTCACTCCCGTGCACAAGCCAGCAGTGACCATGGGCAGCAGCATCAGGATCAGGCAGAGGAAGAATGAGGGTCATTAAAATGTTTGCAGGGGAAAAGGAAAAAAAAAACCAAAAAACAAACAAAAAACAAAGCAACCTGGCAAGTCTGGAAACCACTGTAGTAAGTAGAAATTCATGGAATAAATCTTATTGCAAAATATATTTTTCTGAGGTTTTCTTTTTATAGCAAGCTTTATTTTTTGGAAATTGATATTCAGTTTTACGAGATATTTACAGCTCTTATGAGCACAGTGATTCCTGCTTTCCTTACTGTTTTGATGTTAGAATTTGATGAACACCTTCGGATGTGCTGATCTTTATTATCAACTGCAGCTACACTAAACAACTTAAAGGAAAAGGATGTTGGCTCACCCATTTGTAAGAACTATCCATTACAATATGCTGAGAATTGGGCTGCACACAAAGTCTAATCTCAATAAGAAGGAAGCTGGAGATATTTGCCACTGCCAAAACAAAAAGAAAAAAACAAAAATAACCAAATCGGGGATTCTTATTCCTATTATTTTTTGGTTATAAAACAGCTGAGGTGATTCTGTTCTGAAGACACTGAACTCCATGTCCATGATGCCAATTAGCATAGTCACTGTTTGTTCATTACTCAAACCTATGTCCTCCAATTTACACCACCCATATGCTGGGCTAATTCTGTACGGTGTAAGATGCCAGAGAAAGGTGCCAGATCCCTAATACATAAAAATTACAGATACTGCAGTGGCTCAGCTGACAGGCAGGACTGCTTCCAGGATGGAGTTCTGGACCAGTCTGTCACAAAATTCACCCTACCCATATGAATCCTTTAAATCTTTTTTCCCCAAGCTAAAATTAGATTTTAGCAGTGTGAGGGGGCAGAAGGGGAAGGATTTTCCGTGATAACTGATTTTGGTGGTGACTGTGCAGAATTGTATGGGAGGTACTGAAAAAATTTTAAAAGATCACTCTAACAGTCTGAAAGAACTGAAGGGGGAAAGGGGTGCAAACACAGAAATAACTCTTGTAAGACATAATTTTCCACACCAATCCTCTACTCTGTGCCACAAACAGTATATAACATAAGAGAGACATATGATTACATCTATACAACAAGGCAGTGCAGAGGTAATGCTGAGGAACAATCTGACAAGAGAAGACCAGTTTTCTCAGACAGTTGAGAGGGAAAAGCATCTCCCTGTTTTAAGACCCTTAGACACTGATGCATGGGGAACGTTACCATCATCAATAAGGACATGGATAATTTCCTGCCTGATACAAAAGGCAACAGAGAGACTTTCTGGTGTCTGGAGGAAGGAACAGGTCTTCCTTGTTTAATCTCCTGGCAGGCACTCTCTCCATGAGAAGAGGAAGTAGGCAAGAACATGCCAGCCACTCACAGAGTGGCCTGGTCTGGATGAATGCCTAGCCTCAACCCACCAGGACACAGCCTGCTGCAAAGCAAAACAGGGCTTTAGGAGATTCTACTCTTGCCCACCTTAGGCAGATTTGAAGCTCCAGCTCCTCTCTGCCGCTCTGCCTTTCCTGAGGAGCTCCCATCCTCTCTTCTCCCACTACACCGGGTGCTTTCTGCACACCCTTCCATACAGCATGCCAGTACAGCCAAAGCAAAAAGTCACTTCTGTCTATGACAGCAAAGAAATTCAGCAGACTTTTAAACTTTCAAACTAAGTGGAAAGTCGAGAGAAACTTCTGGAAAATAAAAGCAACATTGGTTGTGGAGTTTTTTCCCTCCCTACTCCTACTAAGGAAGACAAAGTAAGGGTGCAGAGGCCATGTGAGCTTCCCACCATGCACTGGCAGCTCGTTACAGAGCTCATCCAGCAGGGAACACCAATCAAACAGGCCATGGGAAAGCCAGAAACATGATTAGCACCCTTACAGCAACAAGGGTGAGAGTTCTCTTTAAGGGCAAGAATTCAGATGTGCAGCCTCCTTCATCTTCATTACGCCATAACACAAGCACATAGAGCTGTACAAGGAAGATCCTCCTGCCGAGACCTACTGCAGATGCAAACATAACTGTCTCCAGAAATTAGCAAGGCAAATAGATCAGCAGAGTCTTATTGAGGCTTGTGACCACTATTATATTTGGCTGTCACAGCTTTCCTGGTGGAAATCAAACACTAAGTGAAAGAGAAGAAAAAAAACCTTTTGCACCTTGCCTGTCAGTGAGCCATGTGCAATCCAGCCTGTAAATAGCTGAGCTAATTCACAGCTGTCATATTTTTAAATGCCACCGAAGTGCCAAAGGGAATGCAGAAATCCAGAGCCATGCATCGTTCCTGATCAGCAAAAACAGCACTACCCACCCCTGCTCCTCTCCTGCCAAAGGCCACTGGGCTAATACAGCTGATAAGTGTAATTCAGAAGGCCAACTGTCAAAGCAGATGAAGTGCATGTTTTCCTCCCAGCCTTGTAATGCAAATCAGTACATCCTGTCAAAAAATGACAATTTCAGGTTTCTTTCTTGTACCTGAATGAAAAAGGCACTGGTTCTCAAGACATGCAAAGTCATATCCTCTATGCACAGGCCAGTGAGGGCAGCCAGCTACACTCTGAGCCTTGCCAAAGTGCTCCATGGCAGACCTAGAGCACACGGGCAGAGGCTGGATCAGACACAGTTGTGATGTACAATCGTGTCCAATAGCAGAAGTTCCTTTTGTGCACAGTGCTTAATTCCAGGGGAAAATGGAAACTCCTTGTTTGTTATCAATTGGGAAAGTAACAAGACTGTGCCCAGAAGTACTTTTGCATCTTGTGACCTTGTCAAAAAGCCAATGTCATCTACATTAGTGCACACACAAAACTGTTCCTTATGTCTTGCCCCTGGCATGAGAATCTCATTGCTTCAGAAAATATATTTAACATTATAGGAGTTTAAGCCTCTGCTGAAACCTTTTAAAAATGTCACACACAGCTCTTCAAACCTCCAATCCCAGAGCCTTCCTGAGAATAATGGAGAAGTTAAATCAACTTTACTCTGGGATTACCTTGCCCCCTCCAAGCCTTCCCTTGGCCAGAAGCAATTTATTGGAAGATTACCACCACTAAAAACAATTCTCTATCCTCCTTGGAAGTATTTCCTTCCAAAGACTAAAGAGCTTATGCTAGCTAGACTTGGGAAATCTGGCTAATCAGAAGGACATCTCCGTTAATTTCTCTAATGTTCTTTGCAAAGTGCTGGCATCGCAGACAGGCTGCTCAGGTGCGTGGCCAAGCATCCTGTCCATTTTTCCTGCATTTATTAGAGACACAAATTCAGCCTCCACCAAAGCTGGGCATATCATCCTGCTTTTACTAACATCTCTGACATGCGAGTGGAAGGTGAGCTATCTCATTAACAACAACTGCTTTCAGTTTGGGTATTAGTGATTTACAGTACAGTGGCTGGAGTTCTCTTTGCATAGCTGTATAGCACACTAAAAAATACAACACAGAAAAGTGTTAATGAATTTGTAAAGTACAGAAGCAGACAGGGTAAATGACATATTTATTATCCTAAAAAGATAGATTAATTGGGCCTTGCTAGAACAGGATAAAAGGTGGTTCTACCAGTAGATACATTTGAAACCCCTATCTGTTCGTCTATGACACAGCATAAGCAAAAAGAGCTTAAATACCACATTTTCTGTTCCAAGTAAACTCTTTCAGAGAATGTGTATTTCAGTCCTTTGAAAGGGTGGGACATACCTTTCTATCTGTTTAAATTATCCCTGATTCTTGCTCAATAGCAATAAAATGGGAAAACAGCATTGGCCTTAGCTGAAGTGGAGCTATTAGGCATATCCACAGCTTTTCTCTGTTTCTAGGTACTCCATGCACCCCAGCACTGCTCTGTGCAGTCTGCTTTCCAGGCCGCCCTGCCTCTGGTAGCTGGAGAGCAACCCCTGCAATGGGCAGAGAGGAGATACCCTGTACCCAGTAGGAACAGATCAGGCTCCCTGCCCAAACCCCACAGCTCTCCAGAAACCTTTATTCTACCAGGAACTCTTAGACAGTAAGAAATAGGCTGAGAATGTAAAATGTTAATTCAAATACTTTGGTGGTAAGCAGACTGGATTTTAGCTGCATCACTTTAAAAAAATGAACAAATATAAAGGGATCATAAAAGTATAACTTCAGATTTCACAGATAAGTAGAGCTGGGTTTCATCAATGATGGCCTGACATAAGCAGCATTAGAATAGAGGTTTTCCTCTTTTCTGACATCCCATCTCCTATTTGGTGGTATGAGCAGCACAAAATCTCTCTGGCATTTCAGATGCATCTTCTACCTGCCCTCTTCTCTCTCCACCCTCTCAATACTCTGTCATTTACAAAAGGAAGGATTTTGATTAATGAGTTCTTCCTGCCAAAAAGATAGCCTCACAAGCAGCAGAACAAAAATAAGTTAGATTCTATGGAGCCCATAAATACAATATTTCTGCATAAAAATCTCCAATTAGTCGCCAGGCACACTTGCTTATGAGTCATTAATGAATACTTCTATATGCTGAACATTCATATCTTTCTGTTTGTGATACCGCCTCCAAGCCTGACCCCCTGTCATCACATCAAAAGGATCAAGATTTTAAATGAGGTATTAGCAATTTCTTAAATAGCTTTTTTTAACAGCAGGGGAAAACTATTGAACCATGACTGTTCAGTCATAGGCAACTATTGAAATCCCAATACCTCATCTCCTCCATCCTTCAGCAGCTGAAGGCAGGAATGCCACTTGTTTCACCATATATAGCATTCCTGTATAAGAGTGATGGAATTTTTGGTTATTTAGAACCCAGCACGCAGTGAAGTCTCCATGGGCATCTTCCTGCACTCACACATGGAGGGTTACAGGAATAAACAGCAGAAAAGCCAGGGTCTGTAAGACAGCATCGGGAGGAACTCACCTGTAATTCATTTTGGTTTCTAAAATGCAATTTGATTCCACCAGGTATACAGATTAGAGAGAAACCTAATTAACATGTCTTTTATTCTGCCATTCTTTCTATTAGCCCTAAAACTGCCTTTTAAATTATCAACAACTTACTCTGTGTTTTAAAGTGATGTCATTACCAAATTTGGGCAAATCACATATTTTTTCCAACATACCACAGCTGATACCATTTGCTTCTTGGACCACACCACTACCAACGATGCCAGTGAGTATCATAAGAGTAGTAAACAAGAGGGTTGAGTGACTTTGGCAAGCAGGGAAATGGTTTCCCTCTGCTCTCAGCCATCCCCTGCACAGCCAGGATAAACCTTCACTTTCACCCACCCCCACAGAAGTACCAGCCCTATTCATCTGCTTTGTCTTCCTCCCCAGAGCCCTCTGCTCCCACAACACGTGTGTTCCTTCTTGGTATGGGATTTGTTTAAAATCCCCAAATCCCTGTGGTACAAAGATGCTTCCAGGTTTGGGGTAGCAGGGCTGGCCATGGCATGACTCCAGGCTTTGTCCCAGTACTGGACACAATTCCTACCCCCTTCTATCACACTTGAATCCAGCACATGAGCAGCTGTGAGGCAAGGTGGCCTCTTCTGGGGACACGTCATTGTTCACCTTCCCCTCTGAAGAATCAGAGGATTTTACCACAACCTGATTCACCCAAAAATGAAACTGTAAGATTCAGATACATTCAGCTGCCCTTGCTGCCTAATAAATGAGTGCTGTCAAAAGAAATCCAGTTCTTGTTATTTCGAGGCTTGCATAGGGTCATTGTATGATTGTCCCTTGTGGGGGGGAAAAAGGCAATTTTTGAGCTAGATTGTTCCTTTTAGATATAAAAAGCTGTGAATGGCAGAGGATTTTTTTTTTAAATTGAGGTATGCGCAGAAGAGGCTCACATACACTATTTTAGGCTGGAGGAAATACCTTACAGTAAGAAACCTGAACAGCTCAATCTGTTTATCTTATCAAGAAGAAGATTGAGTGGTGAGTTGATTACAACAGATAAGCACCTCATGGGGAGAAAATACGAGGCACTAAAGGGATCTTTTATCTAGCAGAAAAAAAGCATAACAAGAAGCAATGGCTGAAAGCAGATTAATTCAAACTAAAAATTATGAATATATTTTTAATAATTAATTCAGCAACATATTGAGCATGATAGCAAACAGGGAGAAACTGAGTAGTAGAAAGAGAAGGTTTGACTGGACAACCTCAAGGTCCTTCTGGCCCTGAACTCTGAATTTCAGAAATGGGGCGGCAGGGAGAACTGAGATGTATTCTGGTGTAAGAAAGTGCAATTCATATTTCTTGTCAAAATCAGACATCTTCACTTGCCCATGCTTCACTCCTTTCTTCCCCTGGTCAGTGAAAGGAATATTATAAATTTTGTTAATTAAGAACATTTCAACAGCTAAATCATTCATGTATTTCAATGTACGTTTATATTATAATGTGCATCCAGAAGTCACATCCAGACAACATTTTAATAAATACCAGGGAGTAAAATTCTCTTAGCATATTTTGTTAGGGAATATTTTATGTGTGTGTATATATTTAAAATAGCAATCAAAGAATAAAGTTGGAGAACCAAAACTTTTGTTTGGAACCAAACAAAAGTAGCTTCTAAGGAGTCATTAGACATGGTAGCTCAAGCTGAAAGGCAGCATTCACCTCTGAAGGAGTCTGAGATGCAGCCCTTGACTCCTGCACATTCCACCTCACAGTGTGGGCACCACGCCCTGGCTGGGAAGGGCAGAGTCTCACCCTGCAGTGTCACTCAAGGGAGCCTCATCTCAGACAGATCAATAGAGCTGAAGCTTGGGGATCTCTTACATGTCTCACTGGCCATTTCTTCATCAGGCCATTGGACATGTGCTGGAGAAAATATTTTGCTTGTGTGGAAGCAATATTTTTCTGCGTTTTCATTTCAAATTGCTGGAAAACCAGCACTGAAAAATACAGCTTGTATAGAAATTGACTGCTTTCCTGTAGCAGTCCCAGTTGTGCTATGGGGAGCTACAAAGCAATTGATATTTACCTTGGGGTTTATTCTTCTATTTACTGTGGATTTCAGTAAAAGCCATTGGTCTGGTAACCCTCATGCTAATTAATATGATTTCAATATATACTGAACGTTTCTTTAAAATGCACGTGTTACAAAGAATACAAATAACATCATAGGAACTCCTACTTTTTAATTAGCAATTGCATTTAATAAATCAAATTTAATAAATAAAATTCTGGCCAGTTTTAACAACATAATCCCATGCACATTAGTACTATTACATTAATGTAAATTATGTATGTAATTATGATTATAAGATTTCACCCAGTAAAGCATGAAACAGTCTGAATATTTACTAAAGAAACAAGGAAAGGAGCCACACTATGATCATCCATCACTTCACCCTCATTAAAACAGGTCATGTAGATACCAGCTGCAACCTTACCCAGTTGAAAAACCTGGTGGGTAAAGAGGCTTGGCTATTGGGAACAAAATACACCCTCCAAACTCAGTATTAAGATTTCTGATCATTCTCAAGAAGAAAGTAGCATACTGTACACCAGAAATTTATATAGGTCACTACTCCAGGTGACAGTCAGAAAGCTTCAGGAGTCACCATAAAATATTTGACCAGCACTGGAAATTGCTCATGATGAGCACCTAATTATAAGACATATTGATTATTTCAGGAAAAACAAAAACAAAAAAACACAGTAAAGATACTGCATAAGCGTTTTTACAACGTTTAGATCTCTTAAGCATTTGGGCTTTCATTATCTATAGTAAATGCTCTTTACTAATCAGCTTAAACAATGATTTGAAATTCCCGTGGAGTCCTTTGAGGTCACACAGAGAGCCTGCACTGATGGGCCACCTCAGCTGAAAGACACTCACAAGAAGAGAAGTTTCTACCCTCAAATGACACATCCAAAAATCCACCTGCCAAACAAGATTTAAAGTAAACAGAAAATCATATATTTAGGCAATTAAGCAGGTAAGAGATGAATACATGGAGTAAGCTGAACTACAGCAACCCATTCCCATGGCCACTGTGATGGGAACAGAAAGAATAGACTGAAGACAGCTCAACTTGTCTGTGTTACCATTTCATGTATTTCATACCAAAAAAAAAATGATGAGACAGCTGAGGCAAATCCAGCCTTGCAGCAGGTATGGGATCACAGGCAGAAAAACCAGCAGGTCTCCATACAGAGTTTGGTAGGGCAGTGAAGGATGCTCTATTCTACAGGCTTGGTCTCGGTTGATAAGATAAGCAAAAAAGGTAAGACAAGAAAAGGTTGCCTCAACGATAAATTATCCACAGAAAAAATATTACCAGATTTCAGATATGGAAAACATAGGTAGAAGTCTGGCATAATGAATTTGAGTATTACTCAGTTTAATTCCATCTGTAGTTCTGACTGTCATCTGATTTCCATGGAATAGAAAAATATCAGAGAAAAGAGCTAAAAGAAAAAAAAAAAAAAAAAAAAAGGCAGAATTACCAGCCTTGCTGATGAAGAGCATCTGCAGGAAATGAAAGACCTGGGAGGGAGAAGATCTGAGGGGCCTGAGCACCATTCAGAAATGGTTGACATGAAAGGTAGGGATTAATCGTGGGCTCAGAAAGCAGCATGACAAAGATGGTGAAGCTGCGCAAGGAGGGGTTTAGGTGGGAGGTTGTTGCCCAGTGGAAGCAGTCGGGCAGTGTGGGCACTGTCAGCAGCCTGGAGCCCGGGCAGTGGGATGCAGTGGGGCACCCAGGGATCCTGCAGGAGGGAGGGCACGGGATGGGCACCAGGAAAGCCTCTTGCAGCCCTGCCTGCCGTGATTTATCACTTCTGCTGGGGCACAGTGGCTCCCAGGCTATGGAGGGAAAGCAGTACACAATCAGGCTAGTGCTCAAGTATGGGGAATCATTCTTTTAATTTAGGTGACTCCCTAATAAATAATATAAATTATAAACTCTTATCATCCCTTAGGTGACTCCCTAATTACTGTGTAAGTAGCTATTTCTTATCAGAACAACATTCTGGAAGGGGTTTTCTCCACTTCCTCTCAATTTCAATTTAATCTGGCAAAAAAGAAACACGATGCTGAAGGTTTGATAGTCATTGCAATAACAGTTGCTCTTTGCCTATCTGTACTTTTAATACATTACTGATGAGTAAGTTGAATCAGATTTACAATTAAGATATTTGGTCATGCAATTAATGATGAGGATATCTGACACATGTGTCAGTAGAGCAGCACGGCTCCTGTGAAGGCTGACAGGACTTCTTATTGCAGTGGCAGCAGAGCCACCCTAATGGTGAGCAATTCAGAATTTCCTGCCTTCGAGCTTTTTTAATGCCATGAATAGTATGCTGTATCCTTGGTAGCATATCTTTGAGGCTATCTGTTGGCATGGCTTAATTATCCAGTATCAGCTTTCAACGATGAGCATATGAATTCTGACATGGCTGTTAGAAGTCTAACAGCTCTTTACCTAAAATGTACATGCATTCTCTGGAGTCCTTAGGCACAATTTTTCTCTTCCATCACAGCAAAATGTGACCTCTTTACTGGCATTAGCAGTGATATTGTAATTCATAAACCGTCCTTAATTGGGGCTAAAAAGCATTGTAATGATGAGAAATACTTCCCTGAAAAAATAGATTCTGCTTGCTGAGGTACTGCCTGACAGCTTCAACACTCAAGAATCAGAATGCTAAAGATATTCTGAGTCAAAGAAAGCTTATGGTAATAAAGTATAGCCTGGGATATAGAGGGAGAAGTCATTGTCTTCAGAGTGAAACTAGAAGACTGACTTTGACTACATTTTCTTTTCGTCTTTTCATACACCTTATTACATGTCTCCAGCACTGTGACAGAAGAACTTCTTTAGAGCAATCCTTCTCCCTGGCTGTAGTCCTGGACCTCACAGCAAATCCCAGTATTCCCAAAGACAGTCCTCTCCTCTGCTTACAATGAGGAAAACATGACTGGTAGGAGCAGGCTATGGTGAAAACTGCTCTTCTAGAGAAAAGCTTCCTAATTTCATTATGATTTTCATTATGATTTTCATTGTGTTTCCATTTTAAAATGTCCAAAAAATAAACTCATAAAAATATATAATGAAAATAGTCAGACCATTAACTAAAGTCAAGTGCAATGCCACTATAATAAAACTTGCAGGTGCTCCTGTAATCAGCAAAGCAACATGATTCTGATTAAACCAGGAAGAAGGGATTCTTTGAAATCTTTTACTCCTGCTTCGAAATATGTAGAAAATGTGGGTTTAATGTAGCAAATGATGTTTCTTTATGTCATTATTTTCCTGAACTGGATGCTGTGACAGCAGTCTGCATTTCATAAGGCATGGCTTCCAACTAGCAAAATCTATTCTCAACAGGAAATATGCTCCACTTAGTCCAAATGTTCTGAGGACATCAAACATATTTGTATAAACATGCTGTATCATAATTGAGAGGGTTGCTAGTACTTGGGATTTAGACAGCACTTTACAGCTTCAAGGTGCTGTACAAACATTTAACTTATTTATTAATTTTCTAACTAGGGACATAACCTAGATTTAGTTAGCAGAAAGCTGTGGATGAGAGGAGGTTGGGTAAACAGGTTTATCATATTTATGTAAAAGACTATACAGAGTCCTCTTAGAGGTGCTTCCTCATCAAAACAAAAAGGGAAAACATCTCAAAAGCTTCTAATCCCTGACAGGGAAACTAATGGGCAGCTCTGTGAAGGCCAGCTCAGACCACCAGGCTGAGGGTTTCAGAGGTATTTTTCACTGGTTTCCCCATGTTCTGCCAGAGAAGAAAAGAGGATTTCCATTGGATTCAGTGGAATATCAATGAATATTTTCAAAAACTTCTTCCTGTCACTCAGCCATGTCCTTCCTTCCTAGTCCACAAACGAGAGCACTGCAAACCAGCAGGCTTGGTACGCCAGCTCTGGCTTCTGGGGTTTATTTGCACACTCAGGTATATTTTCAAAGGCTCAGGAGTTATGACCTAGATTTACAGAAATATGTAGATTTGTAATTCCTAATAGCTGCTTAACATTAAGCAACATCGATAACCTCAGTGCCCAGCTCCAGAAGGGTTTTTCATAAGAACCATTTACTTCACAGCTGACTTTTGCCCAAATTACAAAATTGCTCTGAGTCAAACATGGTACAGCTAAAATCATCTGACCTCTATGGGTTTATGTTCTGACAGAGGAGAGTGAAACTCTCTCATCTGATATAGGAGTGTCTCTGCAACTGATTACTCTTTCATTGGCACATAGTAAATTGAGCTCTGGCAATAGCAATGCTACTGGGAAATAAAGATAATTAAGAAACATAAAGCATGCCACTCTTCTTGTACCAGTTGGAATCTTGGTTTTCTGTGTCTCTCATTGTAGGATTATGAGCCTGGTTTTAAGTTTGTATTCTCATAATTTTACATAATTGACCATTTGCAATCTTTTATAATCTAAAATGTCTAATAACTATGCACAGAAAGTGAGCCCTTTCCATAGTATTTATAAATATTTCATATGAACTGGAGTTAATACAATTTATTTATAATGCATGGGAGTCTGCAGTGGGTTTATAAAAATAATGTGTGTTAACATGCAGTCATGATTTAATAATCAGAGACTAATTTCTAAAATACATACGGAGAGTGGCTGGTTCCAGTAATTGGCAATAGGACTGAGAGGTGCAGATATTGACAGATGACTGAGCTATGGTTAACACACCCTACAGGGGAGAGCAAAGATGGCATTAAGGAATGAATAGGATGAAGTTTGTGTTAATCATTTCAGTGTCCACCAGGACACTAGAACAGCTTCTTCAGAAATGCCCAGGATTAATTCCATACTCCTGCTAGCAACCATTGTGGTAGAGGATGACATCACATGGATTATGCAACCACAGTGCAGTAAGACCATCCAAAGATTCCCACCTGCTCAGGAAGCTGCCAAGAAGCCATAAAGCTCCATGAGCCACTAAGCAACCATCTATTAACTAAATGATTCAAAACTGTTAGAAGGGAAGTTCTCTACCTGTTCCCCAGTGAGTGCATCTCTCATCTGATACACTGAGGTTGCTGAAGCAATTTCCACACCACTTTGGAGATCTACACAGTAGATGGGAGTGAAGAAGCAGGAGAAAATAGATGAAGTTACTGGATTGACTGGAGAACGTGCAGACAGCTGAAATAGACCTCATTTTGATCTGTGGTGAATAAAAGAATGCAGAAATAAGCAAGCAGATGCAATTGATGGTGCTGATAAGAACACAGCTGCAATGAGACATCCATACACAAGTTATCATAGAAAGCCCCAAGGCAAGAAAATAGACTTTCCATGCTAATGTCATTTTTGGCACACAACTCAATTCATTTCCCATACTCCTTTAGCAGCCTGTATATGAAAGACAACAGAAAAGCAATTGTTTGTGCTGCTAGATGTTAATTTCTTCATTTGGGGAAGGGGAGAGGACCTTAACACACACAATTAACCCATGAGACCTCTACTGCAGCCATGCACATGCTTCCCACCTGCAGTTTCAGCTGCACATTGTTTATTTTCATTATGAGACTAATCACACTTTCTATAATGCTCCAGTGACAAAATTACTCTAGATATATTTCTTCACTTTTTTTTCACTACTCAGCATCAATAAAGTGTGAAATGTGTTAGAAAATAGTATTTCCAATGGCTTTCCTTTAAAATATAATTCAGGTTACATGTACCTGTCAAAAAATGCTTCTCTTTTGAACTCTCACACTGTTGGGCTGAGCAAAACAGGGCCTTAAAACAAAATTGAAAACCAACCAAGCAACAAACCCAACAAAAACTAGTTTAGATCTCTATTTTAAATACAATTTTAAAATCAGAATCTGAATGGAGTAAGCAGCTCTTTTAGAGCAGTTGGGCCAAGTTTCTCAGAAGTAAATGAGTGTTCAGGCAGCAACTTATGACATGACATTAAATATTTCAATTTCCTATTGTAAAAAACTTCGTGTTATCTGTTTGGTAAGATAACTTACATATTTATTTACAAGAGAATGCAATTACAAAGACAAAAAACCCTTAAGAACTAATATGAAATTATTCCCCTAAGTAAAGTTACTTACAAGCTTTAGCACCTGCAGTTATAAGTTGTATTGTCTCAGCTCTCCTATGAGTATTTATTTAGCACACCCTTCCTGCTGATTCCCTGCCCCATTTTGCCTGCTGGGGGTGCCCATTATGAAACATTTCAGCAGAGCCAGTGCAGACTCCAATTAGAGAAGCACATTTATATTTCTTGTAAGAATACTGTTTAGCTCCATGCCACTGAATATATACAAATATGATCTATTATGACACTATAAAAACCACATTTTTTAAAAGTTGCAATATATACTAGTTGAGCACACAATGTTTCTCATTTTGGATATAATTTGTGATTTCAGACATCAGGTGAAGCATATGAAAAATGAGAACACATATTTTAGTTTATGCTTTTGCATAAGCCAGGAGGATATACATAGCCAATACTTAAAGTGACAGGTGTAGCTGATATTGATTCTGATCTGCATGAAATGCTGGGCAGGACTGGAAGCCAGTGGCAGGCTCCCCAGTGGGACAGATGCTGATGTCAAAACATGCTCTCCCAGCTCTCAGTCCCTGAGAACCCAGCCCCAGATCTGCAAACAAAGCTGCTGAAATCAAAGAGCCCCAGAAGGTAGATGGTCCAAAGGACACCTGGCAGGCAACTTTGAAAGAGCCAAATCTGAACCCTGCAGCCACTGAAAGCAGTTGTAGTTTACCATCAACTGCAATATGGATGCTAGATGCATCCCTTCGGCATTTAACTTCTGATTTTGGAAACTTATATTACTTTCAATCCTTTTTATATGTTTGTGAATCATTCTGAAAAATATTAATCCTGTTAAAATATTTACTTTCAGAGATCCTTTGTACTTTCTCTTTTATTAGCAGACCATACCCATTGCCCAGCTTTCCTCTCTTAACAAACCCCAGGTTCTGCTTATCCCAGTTTTGCTTTTCTGAAATTACTTGTCTATTGTTCACAGTTCTTTTTAAGCTCTATTTTAAAAGTGAAACCTCCAGGTTCACATCTTTTTCTCTCTGCACATGCCTTTTTGGAGCATAATACAGTGAGTTCCCATCCTCTCAGGTCTTGAAATCAGACCTTGGATCCCTCAAAATGTCCAAAGTCAGAGGAGGGGAGGGGATGTGTGATGTTTAATATAATGTCTTTTCAGAGCATCAAGGAAATAAGGAACAAGAGACTAGGAAAACTTACCCTCAGGAACTTTACTTTTAAAAGCCCTAGAGGGACAGACCTCTGAGAACAAACACAAGAAGTCTACAGAGATGCAGTGCCCTGCAGCCTGAGCTCACAGCCTGACACGGGGCTGCTCTCCTCCTGCCCTTGTCCCTGCCAATGGCCAAACTCTGCCCTCGTTCTCTGTGGCCTCTCTGCTCCACTGTTCCTGCCAGCAGTGACATGTCGTGAGGAAGGAGGCAGGGCTGAGAGCCCACACTGCTCTCCTCCCTCTGCAGCCACACACCTGGGCCCAGGACAGCCCCAGCACTGTCCCCAGCCTGCTGTCACACACAGCACACACCTCCCGGGACAACTGATGCATCCCTACATACCATTCCACCTGCAACAAACATTTGTCCTCCTGCTCATTTTTTCTCTCTCCTCAGGTGGAAGCCCTATCAATGCATGGAAAGCAGAGCATCTGCAGCAGCCTGGGTAATTAGTATACCCTACTCGGGTAAATTAGTAAACTTTTAGCACAAGAGAACACAATCATAATGATGTATATGAGAATAAATTTGTAAATATTACTGATCAACTTCAGATCAATAGATGTTTTACATACCAGAGTAAACATAAAAACTTCACTGCCAACTTAAGCTTTTAATCATTTTATTCATTTGTGGATTCATTCATCTTTCTATAATCTGATGTATTGGTCTGGTTCTCCAACATAAAAACTATTATTGCAGCAAATGTCGTCATTTTAATTTGTAACCAGTGTCCCAGAATTTTTCATGAATTAATTGGACAGTCTTGCACATTAAATATAGTAATAAATGTCTTGCAACGCAGGTGAAATTTAAATTTAAAATATAAATAAATGGTGTTGGCTATAGGAATGGGAATATCCTGATATTTATGTTTAGTAAGTACACAAGTCTGCTAGAGAAAGACAGCAACTAACATCATCTTGGCCCTGACACCGTCTCTACAGTACTACAAGGCTGAAGGAGTTGTACATCTGTGTGAAAAATAAGACAAAGAAATAAAGCCAGGCCTTCTCTCAGATGCAGTTTGGAAGAGCCATATTGGGGCTGGAGAGCAGCAGCCAAGGGCTCTCTGCCATAAGGCTCCTGGTTGGGTTCTCCTTAACTCTGACCTTACAGGGGTGATGAACCCTTGCCTAGCTAATCCCCTGTCCTCGGGAGCCAAGGGTAGCTTCCTCAGGCAGCTCCTACTTTTCTGTGTCTGAAGCACCACAGGTGAAATTCCAACTCTTTTTTTTGCAGAAGAGGTAGCTGTATGCCAGAAAGACTCAGACATCCTTCAAAAAAATACCTAAAGCACTCACATCATGCAGAACCTTGCAATGACACAGTGTCACCATCTGAATTCACATGGCAAATGCTTAAAATCCAGAACAATTTATAGCTTTGCTTTTACAAGTAGATGAACTGTTGTTAGTATGGACTTGTAATACAACACAGCTTCCTCTGGAAAGTCAAAATATTATTTTTGGAGTAAAAACCAAAACTATTTTTTAGATGTGAACATGGGCATAGAACCTTTAAGAAGAGACTAAACAGTAGAGCACCTCTTAATTTTATTCCCTCCCAAACACCATAGTAAATAAGATAGCACTTTGAAAGGGTTTGTGTCAGTTATACATCTAAATTTTCACACACAAAGAAAAAAATAAAACTGTTAATGAAAGTTCTTTCCAATATCCTGTTATATTGAGCATAAATATGAGTATCAGACACATAGATCATTAATTCCTATTGAAAAATGCTGAAGGAAACTTCAGAAATAAAAGTACTAACTCATCTACTAATTTGTGTAGAAAACCATACCTCCAGTGTTTTTAACTACAGAAATAACTGTATTATTGGTTATATATTTCTGATACCAACTATATTTCAATTTGCTAAAATCCGTTTTGATATGTAGACCCTATGCTGCAACCTAATAAAGCAATTGAACTTACCATACTCTTAGCAAGAGATTCAGCTTTTCAATAAATGAAATGCCCTTCCCCAAAATCCATTACAAGTAAGCTGTTAATATGTAGCTGCAGAAATCTGGTGACAATTACAAAAGGTTCATGAAGTTATTGCTTTGAAGTAATAGAGCAACACAACCATTTTCATAGCAAATCTATTCAAACAGTTAATGTTTACATCATTGTAAACTTGAAAACATAATTAGTGATCTATCTAGTCACCTAGAACAGTTGGATAGTGCTGCCCTTCACTGGTTCATAATGGTATACCACAAATCAAAACTAATGGCTACCTGACAAAACTGTGGCTCAGGCACATGAAAACTGAGTTTTCCCTACTCCTCCCTCCAGGATTTCCACATTCCTATCAAATGAGCACCCACAACTGCCTCTTCATAATCCAAGTTTTCAATTAATAAATGCTTTTATATACTTATTTATGCCTTTCACTGGGAGGGATAAGATAGTTGCCAATACTATCCCTGCCCATTGTTCTTGTGTTTTATCCCATGTCACAGCACTACTGTAATCCCATCCTCAGTGTTAAATTATGCTTTTCCTCCATGAAAGAAATCCCTCAATAATAGAATAATGAAAATTTTTGCTAGAATGTTTCTATTCAATATTATAATATTGGACAGATTAAGAGTGGTATTAAATTATGTCTGTATTTGTGTAGGAACAGGTGGGATCAGGAACCAGAGTCTCAATATGTGCATTTTGCCCCGCTGAGGGAACAGAATATAGCTGGTTCAGCAAATGTCATAGTCACTGTGTCCAAACATTGTTTCATCTGGGAACTGAATTTAGATTAGTTGGTTGTTTCAGCTAGTTGTCATATACATCCTGAGACCTATGTATCTTTTAAAAAGCGATTTTTCCAAAGGAATACATTTAGGATAGTATTAACAGCTAGAAGGTATCCGATGACAGATGATGAATGACTGCTAATTACTGTATGTATTATATGCAGCAAGTCCAACCTTAAATGCAAAACTGAGATGAGAGCAGTGTTCGGTTCTGTACACAAACATAAGCAGTAGTCCCTGGCTCCAAGTCCTGACAAGTCTGTCTGCTAAAAAAAAAAAGCTCAAGTACAAGAAATATTTTCAAAATGTAGAATCAAAAGATAGAACCTCCATTTCAAAAACAGGCTCAATATTTTTTGATGAATAATCTATTCCTATTTATAATATATTGTGTTTACTATTATGTTTGAAAAATGGCTGAAGCTTGCATTGGTGCTGGCCATTTCTAGAGAACATTTCATTTTAAAAAGCCTTTTTGGAAGTGCAGAAAAACCTTGCTATGCACATTTTGGATCAATTGTATTGACAGCTGTACCCTCTGATCACCCATGGGGGTAAGCAGGCTCCCCCAGAACTCAGTTCAGTTACAGCAACGTGAGCCTCCGTGAAGCTCTACATGACTGTGTGTTTCCAAAAGAGGGCCCAGAATTTCTGGAAAAAGTGCCCAAACAGAAGGTGAACTGAGCAGAGAGAAATTCAGAAAACAGGGAATTTTGAAAACTTTCCTCCAAAGCACCTTGGACAATACCATTTAGTGAGTTTATCACTGTGAAGATGGCTGAGTCATCCCAGCCCAGTTACTCTGCACTCACCCCTCTTAGGGCACCTTATTTTCATTTGATTAATAAGTATTGGCTCATGAATAGCAACTGGACTTTTACGATCTTTGTCTTCTACAGAATGCATAATGATAGCATGAAAACGCTTCAGATAAATCTCTTTCATCTCTTATTTCATGGTGGAATATTAAGATTCACTTTTTCTAGAAGGTTTGACAAATTTCTGAGGACCTTTATGTCGCCCCCACTAATAACCACAACCAATGAACTGTCAACATAGACAAGAGCTAATGGCTGGAATAGTATAAATAAAAGCAAAACAAGTATATAAATAAAAAGTCTTTACAAAACAGCCTAATAGAACATCTCAGATTTCGTCAAGACTTTGGTGTTAGCACATCACTACCTTTCCCAGAAAAACAGCTCAGCCTACCATGGAAAGAGGGTTATTTCCTCTGCAATACACAAACCACAGTTCCACGTGGCTTCCCTGAAAATGAGACAAACTACATTGCACCTCGTCCCAGAAATCAGTGCTAAAATACCATCTGTTAGCCAGGGTTCCTGAGCGCAGCCTCAGCTTGCAGCCAGCGGCTGCTGCCGGCTGTGCTCACCCTGTGAGGAAGAGCAGGCACACCGGTGAGGAGGAAGGGCAGGCACACCGGTGAGGAGGAAGGGCAGGCACACCGGTGAGGAGGAAGGGCAGGCACACCGGTGAGGAGGAAGGGCAGGCACACCGGTGAGGAGGAAGAGCAGGCACACCGGTGAGGAAGAAGGGCAGGCACACCGGTGAGGAGGAAGGGCAGGCACAGCCCCGGCTGCCAGGTGGGACAGGCATTAGCTGCGATACAGCCACAAGGCTTTGTCAGGAGGGCTCTCAGCTACTACTGGCTTCTAGGAAGTGATGAAACCCAAACATACTGGACTCTGGAGGGAGGAATCAATAAGTGAGAGAAGGGTGTACCTCGATCTGCTCTCCTGCACCACTCCAGTGCCTTGTTCTGCACAGCATCGAGCCATTCTCTGTCCAACTGCACGAGTGATTTTGACCCCAAGTAGGTCATTTTCTTCTTTTCACAGCAGTAAAGGACTGATACTCACATATCTGATCTTCCTTCCATTGCTGGGATTTTTTACATTTCTGTCTGTATTTTGCTTAGGATACAGCTGCAAAGACTTTTCTATTATCCATTCCCCTTTTAAAATAATTATCAACTATTTTACTTTTTTTTTAGTGTGAAGTATTTGTTAATTGCAAAGAAAAGCATTTCATTTAATGGCATATCTGTTCACAAAACAAAAAAACAGTGATTGAAAATAGAATGTATGCTGCCACTTTGTGAGAATCATTCACAGCACAGAAAGAAAGACCACTTTGGCAGATACATTTATGTCTATACAAGATTAGATTTCACATTTACTATGTGCATGTGGCATATTATTAATAATTAACACCAAAAATAAATGTTTATGTTTGCAGAAAAACAAGCTGCTAAATTCTGAAAAAATATTGTTGAGGATTTACACATTGTGTCATGTATGTTATGTAAATGGGAACAGCAGAGATTCAGTATTTATTATTAGAACAAAACATTTTTTATTCTGCAAGTGGCAATCCAGGCTGTAATTTACATGCATCTCTGAATCAACAAGTACAATACCTAAGAACACTTTGTATAAAAAATAACTGACTTTGCCTTCTCACAGAGGGCACATCTCATGGAAATTCTTTGCCTGCATTCCCTGGGGAACTGCATGGGAATTACAAACACACTGCTCCCAGGAGACCTGAAATGGTCCATTTTCTACCCTAGACCCGAGGAAAGAGTAATGGGGTCCCACAGCCTGCTAGCAGGAAACAGTCCCAGCCAAATGAAAAACACTGCTGATGAGGTACTCTTTCTCCCAGATTTCATACCTACCCTGTTTCAAGATTTCAGGCCCCAATGTCCTGATCAGAGAAGCTCTCAGCCCTGAAACATGATTGCGAAAGATGTCCTTTCCCTCTAAGAAGAAAATGACATTATCAAGCTGTATGGAAATGGAGGCAGGAGTAGGATGACTCGCATATCTCTTGATGTAGTGTTTGTCAGTGTAACAACATACGCCCAGCTGGCTGTCCAGATTACATTACTCAGGGGTGTGCCTTCACAGGCCCTTCACCATTAGGACTTCCCAGGCCTGCTAAGCTGGGTCTACTGGTGCAGAGTGCTGTGATGGAAGCTGTGGTCTAGACAAGGCACCTGTAGCTGCAGCATTTTTTGTTCTGTCACCCAGCCTGCTCTGACAAAACCTCTCACAAATTACTGCGATGGAGGTTTCAGAGCAAGGGGTGACATTTTTTTCAGCAGCCTCCCTATCCCTTGAGCTACATTGAAGCTCAAGCAGTGTCAAAACACTACATAGCGATGTGTGTGTATTCACTGCTTCACTGAACAGAGGTCAGGATTTGTCACCTGCCTGTACAAATCACAGAATTCTTCAATGTCCTAAGTTGGTTTCTAGCTCCAATCTTCCTGACGTGAGCAGGAACACACCTGGTTGCTAACAACCTAAAACCAAACCCCATCAATTCATCTTTGAACACTTTCAGGAAGAGGACATCTACCATTTCTTTGGGCCATCTGTTCCAGTGCCTCAGCATCCTCAGAATAAAAGATTTCTTCCTAATACCTATTTTAAATCTATCTCCTTTCAGTTTAATGCCATTTCCCCTTTCCATATGACTACATACCCTTGCAAAAAATCTCTTTCAGCTCTCTTGCTCTTGGTCTCCTTTAGGTACTGGAAGGTCCTATAAGGTCTCTCCAGAGCATTCTTCTTCTCCAGGTTGAACAACTCCAACTCTAATGCAGAAACCTTTCGATTCGTCATTTATCTAAATACAATTTTCCAATCATTCTGCTGTAAGCAGAGGCACGAAAGATGGAAGCCCAGAACAACACTCAGATTCTTGACAGCCAATTGATTTTACAGAAGGTTAAACTACTGTGGGCAAAGCAGCAATAAAGTGGACAGACGAGCTCTGCCTCTGGGAGAATTTGCTGTTTCTTGCCACTTCTACCCTGTCTCAGCTCAGCAGTGGGAGGCAGGGGCAAATCAGCACTACTCCTGCTCTTATCTCCTGCACCTTTTGCCTGCTGCTCCACAAAAACTCCTTCAGCAGGTGACAAAAGAGGTCAGAAATATGTATGCAGTGTGATGGAGGAGCAGAGCAGCACATGGAGCAGGTAGTGGCTCTGCAGAGAAGTGATGTGCAGAAGCACTGAGCTGCTCTCTGCACGGCAGGACCCTCCCTGCCACCCCTCAGCCCCAGCAGCTGCACCCACTGCCTCCTCCCCTCTGTCCTGCCAAGAGTGTCCTGGCCCCACCATGATCAGCCTCTCTGTTCTGAGCTCAGGCCCCAGACACTGCATCACTTCACACCTGCGTTTTTCACTGTGGCCCTCAGCCATCACCATGCCGAAACACTGAGCTCCAGGCAGGGAAGCTCCCTGTGTCTCTGGATCCATTTCCAGGGACAGCTGCTTCTTCAGGCAAAGCCAGGTACTCTGCTACTGCCCATTGCAGCAGTACTCTGCTGTGGGGAAAGGCACTAATAAAATAATTCTGCTGTATCATTAGAGGTCAACTTGGACTACAGCAAGTAATAAAAGATTCATAATGGCACATGAGGGGATGCACTAAATAGGCAAACCACAGCTTGAAAACATGCAAAGCTTGTTTAGATTTAGGACTTGGTTAAAAACTTGCAGTTCAGCTGGTGTTTCACAGAAATTTTGCAATCAGCGATATCATTTCTATACCAGCAATTTATGCTGCTTCTAGTATAAATTATGCCTTGTAGCAAGGAGTGTCCTAATAGGCATAGGTGCTCCCATGTTCAGGCCAGTAATCAAAAATTAATCCCTTCCCTGATTCCGTTAGGGGCCAATGCCAGCTATTACTGAGAAGACATAAGAAATACTGCTGGAAGCACTTTCAAGATAACACTTTCCCAGTGTTGTGACTTTTCATCCTTTGGTATTTAACAACTGGCTAAATCTTCATTTTAGTCAATTTCCAATCCTCTAAAGCAGGCAGTGAGACCTGCGGTGTTTTTAAATATTCCTTTCCAACTTTGGTTAATCTTATCTTCTGTCTACGTATCAAATCTGCTTTAGGAATCCTGCTACAGTCCAGTCTCAAGGTGCTGGGACAGCGAGTTGCCCAGTCCATTTACATGTGAACAATCATTACTCACTACTAAAAGAGCTGTCAGAAATATAATACAGGTATTGGCACAGTATTTTCAGTTTGGTAATAAAAGCACCATCCCTTGTCCTTTTAACTCCAGCTTATGACTCTAAAAAGAACAAAAAAAAAAACCCCACAGATAAATCTCTAGCTGCTGAATTCCATCTGCTTTTCTATCCTTTCAACAGCCTTTGACAAAGAATTTAAATCAGTTCCCTTTTTTCTCGGGAGCTTAAAATTTGGCTGTAAAGTTTGGCCACGTTGTCAGACTAGACTTGATTCTTGGCCATCATTTCTACCAGCAAGGCACATCTAATCTCAGACTTGGTGACACTGCACTCAAACCAGCTGCTCTAGCTTTGATGCAGAAGAGGCCAATACCATTAACATGAAGAAGTTAATGATGTTTGACGTATCAGATGACTCGGTCCTGCTTTTAATCTTTATGGCCAGCCAGTCCCACCAGGCAAATAACGGTCTCAGGAGAGAGGCCAAAGACTCTGCATAGAGGAGAGAAAATTTCCAACACATCCCCGGAGGTGAGGTTTAGGGCAGGTGACAGGAGCAGCACAAGGTGCAGGGCAGGTGTTTATGGCGTGCCTGGCTCTGCTCTCCAAGTACACCACTGCCAGTGGCATTGCTGTGACATGAAGAGCCTCACTCTCCACAGTTGGAAAGAAGGCATCCTCTCCCAATTCAAGTCGAAAGCAAGACAACACTCCTCCAGCGCTCCCAAACCACTCCCCTCTCAGCACCTGCGAACAGCCGGCCCAGAGACAAAGGCACTGCGCTTGGAGCGCCACGAGGCACAGGAACCCCACAGCTGTCACAGCGGCAGGGCTGGTCCCTCCGCATGTGCCACTGCAGCGACTTGGCTCAGTGTGTGCAGTCTCCTGCACTTTGCCGTACAGCCCACCATCTGTCTAGTAATTAGGAAAACAACCCTTTTCTTCCAACTGCAGTGAAACTCTGCCCCTCTTCTTTACAAAGGGTCCCGTGGAGCATCGATGCCTGACATGCTTCCAGTTCAAGTGGGAAGAAAAAATTACTGATTTCCATCTTCTATCTTTTTGTACCACCTCAGGGACCTGGAGGCTGCAAACAAAGCAAGAATTGCTTTTGGGGATTGAAAATCCCTGAAGCTGGTTTTTCCCACCCCTTTGATCACTCCTGGCTTTCCCACACAAAGAACTTTTCCATGAATGTGGTACCTGCACTAATAGAGATTCCACAGAGTGAATGGAAAGGCCAAAAGCAACACCACTGCCTACTCAGGGAAACAAAAGCTGGGAGGAACTAGGAGGCATCTTTTTTTTACTTTGCTGGGTTACCTGGTTTAGCGGAAAGAAGAAAACTGTCCTTCCTAATGGCTCCTGCCAGTTATTTCCACAACCTACCAAATTCCATGGTTCAAATAGAGAACAAATTTCTTACTCTTCCAGAAATCCCCTGCCTCATTTCATCTGGCTACCTACTGGCATTGCAAAACGCCAAATTTTGTCAACAAAATACTACGGCACTCTTGCCTACATAAGTACATTTAACACCTCTTAACATGCAAAACACGCAAACAAACGATAAACGCAGCTTCTGAGGGTTCACAATACAGCCAGTGTCCCACTGCCCAGCGCTGGCAGCTGCAGTCGGTCAAATTCAGTAACCAGGTAGTTGCCAGGAGCAAGCGCAATTCCTGCACGGGACTTGCTAGTCATTAGTTTCAGATATGGTTTTGTAGCTTGGAGAAATCTAAAAGGGAGAAAGAAGTGCGTGCGCCTCTCCTTTAAGCGACAGAAGTAGAGGGCGTGCAGGAGGGAACGAGAAAGCACAGCAGAACGAGAAGGGTTTTCGCGTCTTTCAGGAGCCCCGAAGGGCTGGCACGGGGCGGGCGGTCACAGCAGCACCACAAGAAGACAAGTCGCGCTCCCTCGCAGTGTCGGTGGCACTTCGGTGCTGTAGGCAGAGGACGAAGCGGCGCTTCCCCGGCGCGCCCCGCACTGCGGAGGGACCCTCCGGCGAGTCGGGCGGGACGCTGCCCTGTCCCTGCCACCAAGCACGGCTGCGGCGGGGCGCTGGGGTCAGCCCGCCAGGCTCGGGGCTCGGACGGCAGCAGCACGGACAGCACCTCCGCCTGTGCGTTACCAGGCTGAAGCCGAAATAACACGGGAAAATTAAGGCTACTCCAGCGGGCAGGGAGCAGCCACAGCCCGGCCGGCGGCTGGGCGGCTCCCGCTCGGTCCGGAGCGGCGGGTCCCGTCCCGTTGCCCCCCCCCGCGGGGCAGGCGGCGCCGGCGGAGCGCCCGCGGGGCGGCGGGGCGGGGAGCGCGGCGGCGGGGGGGCGGGCGCGGCGGCGGCGCTAGGGCCGCGCGTTGCGCGGGCCCGGAGGTGGGGTAGCTGCCACCGCCCCGCTTGCCGGCAGTCGCGGCGAGGTCGCTCCGAAGTGAGGAGGCGCTGCCGCCGCCGCCCCCCGAAGTTTGGCCGCGCCGCCGGAGCCCTCCGCGCCGCAGCCCCGGCCAGGGGCGCGTTCCGCTCGCCCCGCGCCTCATGCCGCGGACACCGGCGCCCCGCGCGGGGCCGCCCCCGCCCTGAGCGGCGGTGGCGGGCGGGGAGCCCCGGCGGGCAAGACCCGCCCGCCGCCCCGCCGAGCGCCGGAGGAGTGCGGCCGCCCGCGCCCTGCCAAACTTCGACGCCGACAAGTGCCTGGGGCCAGCCGCGGCCCCGCCGAGCCGCCCCGCGACCCTCCGGAAACTTTCTCGGGGAAGGGCATCCTCCCCTCCTAACGCCCTCCCCGCGGCCCTTCATGCCGCCACCGAGGGAGCACCAGCGCGTCCCAGCGCCGCGGCGGCTCCGCGCCGCCCCGCGGTGAGGCTCGGGCGGCCCGAGCCCGCAGGGTGAGTACGGCCCGCCTCGCTCCGGGGCAGTGCGGGGCGCGGGGGCTGCGCGGTACCGGGGCCGGTGCGGTGCCGGGTGCGGGGGTCGCCCCGCCGGGCTCGGGCCACCGGCCGCGGGCGGATCGGCGCGGGCCGCGCGCCCCCTGCCGCCCGCGCGGAGCGGAGCGCGGCGGGGCCGGGGCTGGGCCGGGGCGGTACCTGCGCGGTGCCTCCTCCGCCGGAGCTCGGAACCGGGAGCCGGAGCTTGGACCGGGCCGGGCTGCGCCACGCCGAGCTTTGAAGGGGCGCGGGCGGTGGGAGCGCCCTGAGGGAGGGGCGCGTCCCTCGCGCCGCGCCCGCCCCGCAGCAGCGCGCCGAGCCGGAGCCGCGGTCCCGGCGGGCAGAGGCGGCGGCGCGGGCATCGCGCATCGCCCCGCCGGCGAGGAGCAGCGCGCAGGGCACTGGTACCCAGCCTGGAAACTGTTCCTCCCTTGCATCGGAAATTGCGGGCGGCTTTTCTAAACATTCACATGCACACAGAACCCTCAAAGAAAACCCCTCATGGCGGTGAGCAGCGCAGATCAGCTAAACGCGATAAAGCAGATGCTTTTCTACTCTCGAAGTTGGTGCATGTGCGGTTTTGGCCTCTGATTGATATACTTTTATTGTTCTGCAATCAACTTTTCAATATTCCGGATCTGATGTGGTAGGAGCCAGCATTACTTCTACAGAAATGTTAGCGGAGACAGTGAGTGGAACAAGCGGTGGAGATGCTTTTAAAGAGGGAATAAGTCACTGTCTTGCCTAAGGACAATGCGGTTGAGCATGAGAAGCTGTGGCCTGGGAAGCCCGTCAAAGGGAAGAAAACCACAGCAGAACTTCCCCTGGCTTGTTTTTTGTTGTTGTTGTGGTGGTGGTGGTAGTTTGTTTTGGGGTTTTTTTTTGTTTGTTTTGTGGTTTTCATGTGGAAAAAATAAAGGTTGATTTCTGGTATATTTCTGGACCTTTAAAAGGATGATTACCAGAGAGTTCCGAGCAGTTAGTGGCAATACTGTTATGGAGTTATGAACTTTGTCTCAACCCTCAACCTTCTGACACTGATAAGCAGCACCAACTTTCTAGCTATTTATGTAAAATACAGCAATAGCACAGAACAAATTCCACAACCGGTAGGCATTCATTTCTGAGGCTAAGAACTTTCAGTTATAAAGTCATCTGTTCACACCATAACTTGAAAGCTTTGTAACCCTATACCCTGGATACACTGTGTGATGAGCATCCATCATCTTATTGAGCGTGAAGAATCATTAAAAAAAAATCCCAAAAGAAAGCCTGTAACTGCCCCAAATGCTAAGTTAAATTCCCAGAGGAAAAACTTGCAGAACAGATTGATGCTAGGTACAGAGATATTTAAGGCAATAAGCTACAATTATAAAGATGCCAGAGGAAAAAAGCAGCTATGTACTAAGACTCTAAAATTTGAATAGCTGAAATGCTTTTTACTCCATGTTCTGACAGCTGATGATACCTGGCAAGTAATGGCAGTGGTAGTATGATGTGTCAGTCAGCAAAGAATAATGTGTGAAAACCAAAAGTATTTCAAGTATAGTGCCAAATCACAGTTTTTTAGTAGCTGTATTTCATTTTCTTTAGCCAATAGGTATTGACATTTTAAATTTCTCCTGAGGCAAAGAAATCTTTTTCTGCTAAATAGTTAAATAAGCTGGATAAGAATAGAACCTAAACTTTGATTGGAACAGCATTTGAGGCTAAAGACACCAAAGCAGTTGCTTGAGTATACTGCATTTCATACAAGTATTGACAGAAATAATGTGTATTAAATCGTTAAGTACAGGTTCCCTTCTTCTTTGAATAGATAAATTGTTTTGCCTTTATAAAAGGGGTTGGTTTGTATATGTACAAGATTCTCAAGTTGCCTAGGTGTAGCATGGTATAAAACATCCGGTTAGTAAATGTAAATTGCATGAGGGTTAGTTCTGTTTTCTAATGCACATGATTTCCTATGTTCTAAGCTGGCTTTAAATAATTAACAACTGGAGTGGAGGCAAAAGAGCTTTTTACTTGGGCTTGATTGGACACATTCATCTGCTTAAGCTGTTCGGGATACAAACTTGAAACATGTTTCCTTTGGAAAAATCTGTTCTGCAGCTGCCGCTGTTGGGAGGTGACAGCCGGCACTCCTTGCCTTGCCTCATTCTTTGAGCCAGTTCTCCTCAGGCAGTCTGGGATCTGGTGTTGGCTCTCGTTCCTGTTCGTGTGTGCTGCCGGGCTACACTCAATCCAATGCATGGTCAATGGGGGAGGTGGTCACTATTTATTTTATTACCTCCTTCACGTTCCCGTGGCTTGCCAGAGAGAGAGGCCCAAGAGCCCGTGCCTGTGGATCTCACCGTGGTTTCCCAGCAGGGACCTCATGCAAGACATCCGACCGCTCTGGTTTGTGAGGAGGGAGTTATCTGGGGAAGGGGGTGGATTTTCACAGTGATGGAAGGAGGCAGAGGAGGCGTGTTTGCTAACAACCCCTAATGAGACCTGAAGTTCTTCCCTGGCACTGATTCTGCCAAGATGCATTTTATCTATTCTGTAAAGGGGGTGTCTCCTCCATCTGCAGAATTAACATGCTGTGTGAGGTGTGACTTCCCCATCTGGAAAGGGATGCATGTGCTCAGAGCCCCCTCGCAGCTGATTTCAGTCTGGGGTTCAGCCGCATGCCATTCTTCTCAATGGCTGTGACACACTCACCTGTGGCCAGAGGGACCGCAGACGGAGCAGCGCTCCGGGGGGAAGGCAGAGAGCAGATGTGGCCTTTGCCAGATGTGGCCGGTGTCTCCGAGTGTTTTCCATAGTGCAGTGGCACCTGGGAGTGTTCCAGGGCCCAGCGCTGCTGCCCCACACAGAAGACGCCGGCAGCGCTGTGCTCTGGAGGCTTTGCAGCCATCAGCCGGAGCGCTCCCGGCACTTTGCCGTCCCAGCCAGCAAGGACGAGGATCCCTCTTTGCCACCTCCATGGCCCCCAAGGCGTGTGACTGGCTGGGCAGGGTGGAGGCAATCAGGGCATCAGACTGTAGTTATTCCTGCTTGGTTTGATTACCTTTTTCTGAGGTCAAATGCACAGGCATTACAGGGGACAAAAAACCCCATTGCTGTGTGTTGCCCACAGCTAGAGGCTTATCGCTAAACATCTGGTACAGCTGTAAACTTCAGAAATGTTACTCTAAACGGTTTTTTTACAAAATAATTCAAATAGGTATGTCCTTAGCAATAGGGCACTGAAATGTAAAATGCATATCATGAGTGACTCTGCAAGAACAAACAAAAGCAAGACAAATTGTATAGCTCCATCAGAAAAAATCCTGGCAGCACTCAGCACATGATGCTTAATGTGCTTTGGTCAATATCTTTCTCTATATCAATGGAAGCTCATTAAAAGAAGATATTGCAGGCTAACTGAGCCATGCCATACTAGTTCTTGCCAAAGCTTGACATTTTTAATACATTAATAATATGTCTGTAATGTAATGGAAAACTATTAATCAGAACTGGTTATATGCCAGAAATTTAAGCTATAATTGGCTGCTTCTTGTCAGGAGTGTCTGTCGTACACGGCTACAGCTGCCTAATGCTCAGATGTCGTGCACTCCTCTGCACTTTTTTCTTGTCAGTGCACTAAATTCAATCGATGTTATAGTCTATAATTCTGTGTAACGACCATCATTATGACTGGCTTACTTTAATGAGAATTCGTTATATGGGAAGTATTTTAGCACAGTGTGTTAAGGTAGCGGCTTGCTTCACATTATTTAGTCCTACCCAGTCCTGTTTATTAAAGGATCTGAGTCTCAGCAGTTATAAAAGGTTATGGGTAACTGACGAGCTAGAAAGGAAGATATTAAAGAAAACAAACTCTTTTTTTGCCTGATTATACAAGCTTGCAATCTGAAGATAATTAAACTCAGTAACTTCTTATTTCTACACAGAAAGATTATATTTACATACTTACTGTTTATTCCAGCTATGACCAAGCCATCTCCAATAAACGGTATTTGATTTGCTATAAATTTAAAATAATTTGGGGCCTCTTCTAGCAAGGAGTTGTTTCCCGTTTTCATAGTGACATAGTTTCCCATAACCCTAAACTATGGGGTCTTGTGAATGCATTTTTTTCCCCTTCAAAATAGTAAATACATTGGAAAGGAAACAGAGGGGAGGAAGTGTCTCTAGAATGACGTGGAAAGTGTTCTCAGAATTACCGAATTCCAAAATAATATGCAAACACTCCCATTGAAAAAAAAAAAAAAAAAAAAGAATGTAAGGTTGCTACAAAACTAACAGTACTACCCAGCGTGCTTCTTAAAGAGATTTAAATTTAATTTGGTCTCAGATATTTCTGCTTTTGTGTCAAATTCAGATTTGAAGCTTAAATATGTTCGAACTAATTGAGAATTGTTACTGCAGGAAAATTCAGATATTCTCTGTGTATTCTGATAAAATACATGAGAGTTGTATGGTAACACTTGATAAAATGAATATAATGGAAAATTACATTTACGTCCATACAGCAATTATTGTAAATTACTTTGCTATGGAAACACAATTCAACCATCTGTTGGCATTTCATGGTGTCTGTAGTTTAGCTCAGTTTAAGATGAAGCATTATTTAAATATAGGGAGGCTGTTTGGGAATAGCTTTGAAGATAAGTTTTGAAGATGCATATTGCCGACATGACACGTTAAGGAGCTTACCAGGTCACACACCTCTTCCCGTGGCTGTGGGCTGTAGGAGGGTTCACGACACTGGGCATAATTTAAAGCTGGGAAGCAAAGCAGGCTGCAGAAAGTGGCGACTTACGGTCGTTTCTCAACATCTGCCCGACGGGGCTACCTGGATTTTAGCATCCAGACAAAGGAAGTGTGGAAGTGCTGCGGCGTCTGGCCGAAATCTCCTGCCGACAGCCCAGCGCCCCGGCTCTCCAACCTCGGGTGGCACAGGCTGACACAAATGCACTGCAATTCCTCCCTCTGGTTCTCCATGGCCCTCTTTAGGGTACTTTGTCTTTGCGGTTTTCCTCATACATAATTTGAATTTTCTTTCCTACGTTATTTAGGAAATGTATATTCGAAGTTGCTGTGATAACATTCTAGCATTTTATACCTGTAATTATGTGATTCAGGTGCTACAAAGCAAGGGAATTTCTTGTTTTCTGAAGAGGGGAAAGGGCATAGTTCTGCTGTGAAATAAGTGCTCAGTACTCAGGTACAGCCACCCTCAAACCTAAAAAAATAAGGGGGGAAAAGCATCCCTATAGTAAGCTGCAAAATAAGCCATTATCTTTTTCAGTAGTTTGTTATCAATGTGGTCAGTAAATCACAGTTCAAAGGAAAAAATAAAAGGAGCAAAGCTTTTGCAGTCCAAATGAGAATTGTCAAGGAAATTTATTTGTATTTGCCGTATCTTTGTTATTCTTAAAATAATAATAATATTAAAAGAAATATGTAAGGCTTTTGGAGCTCCATGAGGTCCTCTTGCCAAGAAACTACCAGCACCTGCTAGCCCCGATGCCCATCTCTTTGTCACTTTAATAAAAACCTTGCTGCTGCTGCCCCGCAGTGCTGGTCTGCCTGCTCCCCGCCTGCCTGCACCATCTGGGCCGTGGCTGAGTTCAGTAGTTTGCTCTCCAGTTTTGCTAGGGTGAAGTACAGTTTTGGAAGCAGGAACCTCTAACTCACCTGGAACATTATAAATCTGTCTTTGTTAGAGTACAGTTAAATCCTTCATGTCAAAATACTTTTCACTGTGAATGATTTTGGTAGTTTCTTCATTCTAGCACAGAGCCCACAGTAAAGGTTATCCATATTGTACCAATTTACTTTATATTGCATCAAACCTCCAAAATGTCAACATATCGTATATTTTGTAATGCATTGATTCTTGGACAATAACTCTAATTTTTATTGTTTCTAAAAGGGTGCTGGTGCCAGAAGAAAAGGATGATTGATGGGAATCAGACACCAGCCTATAGACACTCACCCTCTTCCTTCGGATACTGATTTATCAGTGCATCCAGGCATCCCCTGCGAGCCCTGAACACGGAGGAGCACTCAGGGTTATCGAGAGTGTAGCAGAAGACCTGCAACTTCACAAATTATTATCAGCTGTTGGACATCTTTTACAAGAAGCCCTGACAGATAAGTTATAAGACGAAGGACAAGTGCTGCATGGCTGTGAAAGGCTGTCATCAGGGCCTGGGTGGCTTCTACCAAAGTCTTTAACACAGTGAAAAGAACATCCTATCCTATGCTTCACGTTTGAGTTGGAACCTATTTTATAAATATATACGTGTATATGTACATATAATCTCTAGACTGCACATACGCCAGCACTGAGCATCCTTACGAAGCTGACATCAAAGGATTTAGAAATGTATTTGTCAAGATTTCTGTCACTTCACGCCCTCTGGGTTACTGTATCCTCTGTGATGCAGCACTATCCTTCTGTGTGGGGACACTATGACGTGTGTAAGACTCAGATTTACACGGAAGAAGGAAAAGTATGGGATTACATGGCCTGCCAGCCAGAAGCCAGAGACATGATCAAATACGTAAAAGTGACTCTGGATCCCCCAGACATAACATGTGGAGATCCTCCTGAGACTTTCTGTGCAATGGTAAGGCAAGCTTTTCATTTTGCATAATTAGTGGGGAATATATTTGTGGTAGATGGCTTCAAAATAGAAGCCCTAGAGTGCACACAAAATTATCCAAGAAAACCTGCATTGTGTTCCAAATGTGAAGGGTTCTGCTGTACAAAACTCTGAGCAGTACATTAAGCTGAGCAATGAGATGTTCTGCTTATAAGCACTTGACTTTATCTGAATTCAGTCTCTCTACAGCAACTTTTAATGTATCAAAAGAAACAAGCATAAAACTCCTATTGCTCTAACCCATAACTGGGGTGGCCTTTGCCTGATCAAGAAAGACTTGAATGAACCCATTCCACTAAAATCAGTTTAAAGCATCATAGCACGGCATAATTAAGCATAATTTCCAAACAGTGAGACCAATTGAACTCAAATTGCTAAAGCTTAAAAAATGGGGGTGGGAGTTGAGCTGTTGAAGTTTTCCCATCTCCCCAAGGAGCTGCAGCAGATGTGTATGGACAGTGCAGCTAAAAACCCCTCCGAGCTCTAGCAACTACTCACAGCTCTCTTCCCAGCTGAAACTGTAGGCATTCAAGCAAAGTAAGAGAGACCAAAGCTCCTTATTTTACATGGTCCTAAAATAGACTGGGTTTGGAAACATTTGGCTTGGTAAGTAAATGCACAGGTATAAGAAACCAGGCAGACACTGTATATGTGTATACACACATATATATGTATGTATATCAATCTTTTACAGCTGTGCTGCTCCCAAGTGTTTGATAGATCACACTGTGAGAAGTTTTTTCACTTAAAGATCTTTAAACTTGTAGATCACACTTTGTCCTCACACCCACAGAGAATTTCTTTTATTTGCCATTGAATATTTCTGTTAAATAGTGAGTGGAAGATATTGAGTTCCTTGACTAGAAAATATGAGTTCGGGGTACAAAAATGCACACTTACATCTGTTAATACAGCACTGGAAACATGCACCACATTACCTACATTATTTAGGTTTGAAAAACCAATGAGTTTAGGTAAGTGAGGTTATCACAACTGAGAAAAGTCTACAAGATATTTATTTGCCTGTGTACAAATCATCATTGCTGGGTGACAGCATCCCCGCAGGAAGGAAATTTGCTTTTAAATGCCTTGTGGCATCATTTTCCACCACTGCTGTTCTGTGAGGAGTTCAGATCCAACCACACATACATTTAAGGCATTATTTGCACGCTTGCAGCTGCTTCCCACATACATTATGGTAATAGCCACGTGATAAATTGCAGAGCTACATGAATAAATTACATTCACTATGAACCTTTGACTGCACCACTTGCTCTCTGCCCACTAATCCATCTCTGCTGACATGTCTTTGACACTCTAAACCTCCAAGAACCTTCAAGCAGCCACTGTTTAAAAACAAATGGAAGTCATGTGCCCCACATAATACTGTCTTACTGGTTTTTGTCCTTCATCTTGAAATACATTTCTTCCCTCTGAATAGTAATAGCTGTGATTTAGCACTCAATAATACTAGTAACTCATCATGTAATGCAGAAAGTTATTATTTTAATAAAAAAGCCAAAACAAACGAACCTGCCCGTTTAAACTTGTTTCTTCCTTTTAGTGCAGATAAACATTGCAGCAGTTCCTATCTTAAGTAATTCTGTAAGTTTCTGAAGGTCTTTGTTATCAGTATGCGCTCTAGTTAGAACAACAACTTTAAACAAAAAACAGCCAGGCAAACAAAAGACATTTTGATTAAATCTAAGTGTTAAAAATGGTGCCAGAACTCCCCTGGAAAGCATTTGACCCAGCAGGTCATCAGTGCTGTGATGTGGGATGAAAGCTTGCTTGGGAGTGACCTGAGGTTACAGCTGTGGCTCACTTGGAGCTTAAGCCTGTGAGATGCAGAAGGCCACCAGAATCCTCAGGTGAGAAGCAGAGGAAGGGGAGCAAAAGGGGAAGAGGGAGAGAGAGCATGCAGAATGAGAGTGTGTATTTAGCTACACAGGTGTAGAGTGACTGACTCTTGCATGGTAAACTGTGGGATTTGTTTCCAGGATAGATGTAGATTGTACATATACACTATATTTAGATATGCATTGGTAATGGTTTGGCTTGCTTGAAACATAAGGAAATCCACAGAAATATTTAATGTTCCTAAGGAACTGCCCATGGCTCACAGCAGAGCATTCTCATCCCTAAAAATGCTTCATGTGTATCTGTGCTATAGCTAGCAGTAGGAATTAGGTATTTCCTTCAAAACGAAGTTCTATATATTTTGTAGGGCTGAGTCTTTGGCATTTTTGAGGTCTTTTATTTTTGTGTTCACTTTTAGTTTTAGAAAATGAGTTAAGAAGATAGCAGTGACATACTTGGGGAAAGTGGGCAGTAGAAAAAAGAGTTCTTTCGTGTTAGGCATGTTCTTGTGCTAAAAAATCCCAAATTTGAAGTGACAAAGATGCAAAGGTTTCTTTTCAGCATGGTGAAGTGCCAAACTGGCTTAGACAAATGCTTGGTTTTCTTGTAAGTACTGGCTATGTGCCTGCTAAACTGTACCACTGTTTTGTTATTGAAATCAGGTTAACACTGACTTGGAGAAGAACAGGGTCTTTTCAGCTATTCTAATAATAAGCAAGGGTACCAAGCAGCCAAGTCTGCTTCTGCAGGATGACAAGGAGGTTGAAGCAGCCTCCTGTTTTATTTGCATGTCAGTTCCCTGATCAGGCTTACTAATTTTCTGTTCACCAAATTGACTAAGGTACTAGCTGTTGAGTCTCTGTCAGCCTTCGGTGTAATATAGATTAGATCCTTGAAACAAGCCAGACTGAGAATTTCATTCAAGTCCTGCTGGGAGATTATGGTAGAATCTAAGCAGTCTGTGAGAGTAGCTGATAATAATCTGCAATAACATACAAAGCAGCCGTGAATTGCAATGTGTTCGAGCATACAATACAGAGGAGATGGGTGGTTAAATTGGCCCCCTACTTATTTCTGCATATTCCCCATGGTATTAAATGTTCTTATGAGTCCATGATAAATTTGTACTTAGTGAGCTTGTTTAGTTGACAGACTGAATAACTGGGCTTTGCATATGTAAATTTGTTGCAAAATATAACAGCCCTAGTTGGCAGCTAGAGCCAGCATTTGGCAGCTCACCACTTGCAGGTACCTTTGTGGTGTCCCCCCAGAGCTGCATTTGTAGGTATTATGGGGAGCATGCAACAGAAAAACTATCCCACAGTTGCTTTTAGGCATCTATTCTGAGAATAACATTATAGTTTCTGGTGACATTCAGTATTGACAGCTCATGAGATTATCCTGAAACCTCAAACCCCTGGAGTCCTACAATTATGATTATGTGAGATTCTCAGCTTTCATTTAAAACATCATCTTTATTTCCTCAGTCCTTCTGTTTGCAGGGAAGAGTTTGAAAATGAAACCAATGAGCTCGAAAAGCAGAAGCCAAATAAATGGCCTTCCAAATTATTTGTTTAAAATCTCATCAGATTTAAAGTCATTCAGGATTTGTACAGCTTGGAAAGGATTTTTGTTCAAGAGGAGAGATGCATGAAAAAAAACATATAAACAAATAAGTGGCTAAGAGCAGTGAACACTTACAGTTTCTAGATGTGGAGTTGCATGTATCTGTAAGGAGGATGTGACAGCATCCTTCCAGAATAAACAGCACTCCTCTTGCCTGTGAGATAACCAGCAGTGTGGGGAAGGGCTCACTGGTCACCTCTGGCTTCCCTGCCCATTTTAAAGCAGTCTCTAGTGTCTCAGAGAGAGGTACAAACGCTGGCAGAACGTACATGACTGCTTTCTGTGGTATTCCTTCGAGGAAATTTGGACATCTTTTGTCAGTCACAGACTTGGACTGAACAGCCACAGTGTTTGAGCCAGCGTGACCCCTTCCTGCAGGTTTGTAATTTATGAACTTGGAGCATTTGGCATTGCTGAGTGTGCCTGGCACCATATGCTTGTACATAGTTGGCCTGGGAGGAGAGAGGAGAAGAGAAAGAAGCGATTCACATTTTCAGGTTGGAACTGCAGGTTTCACTGTGCAGAGACACTAAGAAAGTTTTGAAGTACCTGGTGGTGTTAGTTCCTGTGGCCTGCAGCCCTTCTGTGCAAAACAAATCTGCTTGAAATCCCTGGGAGTAACTAACAGTCAGTGAAATCTACTTTCCTCTTTGTAAGAACAATTCCACAATACTCTGTCCAGTCATAAAGAGAAACAAATCTGACTTCTCACGACTGTCACCATCTTTTGCTCTACCAGAACAGTGTGCAGGTGACTTCTGGCTTTCCTCCTAAAACACGTACCACCTATATCCAGGAACCTGATGATGCTACTCAGCTCCGGGACCCTGTCACCCCAGTCCCACCTGCCCTGCACATGGACTCACCCCTCTGCTGAAATCCGGCCTTTGGCACGGGGCTTGCATTCAAACCTGAGCCGTGATTACTGTGCAAATTCATCATGAATTTGACCAGGAGACTCCTAGTGGCTGTTGCTGTAATTTGCAAACTACAGACGGATTTACCTTACTGACCTGTGCTTGCAGCTCAAATGGCAACATGAAAATATAATTTTCTGTTTGTGTTTAGACCTAGATATCATAACATAATACCAGCAGCTAAAATTTGATGAACTTATCATCAATTATAGTAGCTGCAGCTAATTTCCTTCATAGGTTAAACAGAAGCTTGAAAAGGAGCCTGGATGGGAGTCCTGTGCATTTGTACAATTTATAAACCAGAAACGCTGATGGCAGTAGAAATTTGAGCCCTTGAGTGCTACTCTGTATTTCATAACCAATCAAAACTAAATTAGGAAACAAAGATTATTAAAAATATTCTGCACATGTAATTCTGGCATAATATTATGCAGTGGACATTACATTTTTCCCTCTGAGACTTTCAGCATCATTAATATAGCATTCCTTTAATTACAAGTAGGCTCATATTCCTTAAAAAGGGGAAAATACTGTGTAGCGATAGTGATACCAGTATTATGTTTACTGAAATAATTAAATGAACAGATACTTTTCTGAGTAATGGATAAATCACAATGTGAAACAAAAATTATTTTTGAAAGCATTTTGACATTCATACGTATGTTCTCAAGTGAGGCATTTTAAAACAGTGTTGTGCAATATCATTAAGAGGTGCTGTTAAGGAAAAAGCTTTTTTCTTTTATGGGCTAAATTTGAATAAAAATGAAGGATTTTAAATTCTGTCTATATAGACTTACTAGATAGCATGGGGTAGAATGGGAACAGGAAGTTAAAGATTAAGCTATTGCTACAGTCTTGTTTAAAGTGGATTTTCATAGTTGTATATTTTTAAAGTATGTACAGCTCAAAGTTATTGCAGACTTTATTTACAACATCTGCACTCATCTAATTTGAGCTCCTTGGGCACATACAATTATCACAGCTGTCACTTTGTCATTGTAGGAGAGCACCTTTCCCTTCAGGGAGTGGGGTTTTTATTTCGGTGTCTCCTCTTAAGTTACTAAATACTTCATTTCTAATACTCTGTGAGCTTCAGCCCCTGCCCTTTGGCCTGTCCCCAACAGGGCAGGACAGCTCAGCCCCTGCTGCTGAGGCTGTCCCCCAGGGTCACCAGGGGCACAGACTGTCCCCTATGCTGTCCCCCAGGGACACCAGGGGCACAGACTGTCCCTATGCTGTCCCCCAGGGACACAGACTGTCCCTGTGCTGTCCCCCAGGGACACCAGGGGCACAGACTGTCCCTGTGCTGTCCCCCAGGGACACAGACTGTCCCTGTGCTGTCCCCCAGGGACACCAGGGGCACAGACTGTCCCTGTGCTGTCCCCCAGGGACACCAGGGGCACAGACTGTCCCTGTGCTGTCCCCCAGGGACACAGACTGTCCCTGTGCTGTCCCCCAGGGACACCAGGGACACAGACTGTCCCTGTGCTGTCCCCCAGCTCCCTCTCACTGGGCAGCACCACATGCCAGCCTACCTGTGCCTCTGGCAGCCCCTGCTGCACACTCTGCAAAGGCTCCTTGGTCCCTGTGGGAAAGGATTCATTGGTTTCCTACAAGATTTTTAAAATTGAATATACTTAAGACAGCAGGAATACAAGAATACTTTGGTAAAATCTCTGTTTTCTTCCAACTGGAAGCAATCTAAAAATTAATAATTGTTCATAAATCAAAGCTGAGGATTGGCAGTAAAGCAGATTTGCATTTTATTCATTATCACACATCAAGATGCTCTAGTAAATCATTAGCAACACTCTGTCCAGTTGTTTTTTATTTTTTCTCTCCTCAGTTACACTTTGGGTACTGGAATGTTTTCAAGCCTGAAACAAAACAAAAGCACGCCCACAAAGTACTTCAGTTGTTAAAAATATTTGAGGGTAAAGCAGGGTTCCTAAACAAAATCAGCGGTTTCTACATATTTTCAGTTGCAGTTTTAAGGCACATGTCACTAGTATGTGTAGAAGAGCATCCTTTTAAGGAGATTTATATTTTATAAATACACTTTGTAAGAACAGCTGTTAAGCATTTTATAGCATTGCCTTTATTCCATTTGCTACTTGCTCTTCTAGTTTGTTTTTTTCCCCTGAAGTTAGCTGGGAATAGTAGACATTTTTAGACAGTTATTTTAATAACAGTTGATCAGAAAAAAACAAGGAACTGTGCCGGGGCAGGTTGTGGCTCTCTAGATGAGGTGTTTAAAAATACCTGAGCTGTGCCTCCCCCACTGCTCCCTCCTCCCTGGCCCCCAAAGCACCGAGGTAGGTACATGGGGGGAGATACCCAAGTACTCTGTGGGAACATGGAGTTTTGGCCTTGTTTGGGTATGGAACCAGCAACACCAATTTCGTAAAGAAATAAGTATTTTCCACAGTAAAATAAACACCCAGACATCCATGGTGAATGTGAATGGTTTGCTGTCAGTGCAGTTGGACCAGAAATATCCCCTCAGCAGCACCTTTGGTGAAGTAAAATAATACCACTTTATAAATAAAATATTTACTGGATCTATCATCATTTGAACTGCTGCTGGTGAGGCAGAGGTGATGTGGAGCCCGTGGCTCACTGCAGGGAGACTCCTGAGCAGATTTGCTGGGGTGCAAGGAGCCAGTGCAGCAGCACATCCCAGCTGGCACTCCTTGGCCAGGGCAGGACAGCACATCCCTCCTGGGCTGACGGGAGGCAGAGCTGGGTGACCCCATTTCTTCTCTGCTAGAAAGCCTGAACTGAGAATTTTTTTCCAGGATGGTAAATCCTCCTTTCAGCAGGGTGACCTTTGCTTGCCAACCTGCCGGTGTCACACAGGCAGCCGGGAGGAGCAGAGCTGCAGCATCACCCCCTCGGTTTGCTTTCACACATTTTGGTCAGGGGCACGATGCCCTGCAGCCCCAAGGGAGCTGTGCAGCATCAGCCTTTCCAGGCTGAGGACACTGTACAAGGAGCATGATATTATATTTCTTCCCACTGCGGCAGACAAATCTCAGAATGTGAATTTTGGATTTACTTGGCAGAACTGAGCAGAGATAGTTTCATACTGCTCGTGTTTGTCCAAATTACCTGGATAAATATACCTTTTCCATCTTCATTTAGTACCTGTACGTTTCTGAACCCCAGAGTTTCATGTCTTTTTCTTGCAGAGCTTGTACTTTGTAAAAGCTAAGAATCACTGGAAACCAAATGCAAGTTCCTGAGGCACTTCCATATATTAAATTTTCCATTTGTAAGCATCTTGTTGAAACAAAGCCAAGTGAACTCAGCTGAGAGTTCTACAAACCTAGCATACTTCAGGACAACCATTCTGGTTAGTGGGCTCCCCAGAGTCCTTCAAGAAGGAAGAAATCAGTAAGTTGAATGACAAGTAATGATTTTAACATTCAGACGTTTATGTCACTTATGAAGCATCCAAACCTAATACAACCCAAATCACCTTCATTCATTCAAGAAAAAATAAATGTACAAACTGGGACGAGAATCTGCACTTCCATCCGTTCTGCTTTACACTGGGAAGCAGAGGGGGAGAAATACAGACAGGCATTAGCAATCCCTCTTGACAAAGTATGGAAATTACCCATCTCATTATGTGAGGATGAAAACCTGCCATTTATTTTTACCCACAGAGTTTAGAAAGGGCTGAATCTGTGGGAGCTGGTCAATTTTAGTCTGAGTACCACTGCCCCTTTTTTTAATACTGATACCATTTTGCCAAAACTGCCATTTCCAATACATAAAATAACAGACCTATTTAAGAGCAGATAAAACCCGGTAAGAAATCTGTTAATCCAAATACTTCTTGACTTGTTTCAAGGTCTATAACTACTGGGTGAATATGAAAATAAAAATTAATCCCAGATACTATTAAGGCCATTGAGGGATGAGATGCAGATCCCTGCTTACACTGGAATGCTAATCTCCCTAGCTAAAAAATAGGGGTAGCTCTGTACCCAATTAACTTGTAGAAACAATGACTGTTGCACGCATTTTAGGTATGTAAATTTGTGTTTTCACAGGTCACTTGTGGTAACATCATCTTGGTCTACAAGTAGAAACATAGCTAAGGACAGAAAAATTCTTGGCATTGAGCTGACTTGGCAACGATCATAAGTGATTTCATGTAGCTTAGACGTTTGCTATGTTGTATTTTCTGGAAAATGGTTTTATTTCTTCTAGTTTTTAGGCAGATTCTTTACATGGAATTTAGGAATAAAAAAGGGGGAGGAAAGAAAAGGGTGCAAATGAATTTTAATTATATTTACTACAAGCAAGAACTTGTACTATATCATGGATATTTTATGTCAGGCTTCAGCCCAGAGAGAATTTTTATAGCTAAGTAGTAGTAAAACCTCTAAAAGAAGACACCATTATGATGAAAGGAGCATTTTCTTACATGTACGTGCCGTGTCTTTCCAACATCTTGGTGCATTTTAGATTTTTATCACTAAAACTGTCACGAGCCACATTTTAACTCATCAATTTGATTTTTACCAGCTACACACCTGCTTATAAGATGCTTTCCTCCAGTGAAAACTAGAAACAGAGCTACTTGTGGGTGACATTTACAAGTGACTGGGGGAAGGGGGATGGTAAAAAAATAAATAAAAAGGAATAGCAAACTACTACACAAAAGCCCTCATTCTCTAAAAACTGCAACACGCATAGCTGCAGGGGGAAAAAAGTACAGAATGCAATTTTCTAACTGCTAAAACAACTTTTTCTACATGTGCTATTTTCCTCCTCTGTTTTTAACACAGGCTTGCAGACTGACATGCCTCTTGGCTTCCTTGACCATATGGATGTGCCAAGTAGTATGAATACTGTAGGGATAGCCTGCAGAAATACCCTAGCAAGGTGTCTCACTTCACAAGGGTTCATTCAGACTTCCAGACACATTAAGGAACGGCTTTAAGGGGTTCAAGCGTTGGAGCTTCCCTCACTAATCTCTGGGGTAAATTTTTGACAACCGTTTGCAGCTGAAAACCCTATTTTCCTGAAAAAGAAGTGGGGTAAGCCTTTTGAAAATAAAATGTTAAGGACATTGAAGCTTTTTGTCATCTGAAGCAGTTGCTTTGATTTTTTAAAAAAGATACACTTCAATAACTAAAAGGAAATTAGAAGTGACTCATCATGTATATTTCATGCCCAAGAGCTAGTGTTTGACTTTACATCAACAGGACTTAAAATATGATCTTCCATTGAAATTAATGTGTCCTGTGTTAGGCAGCAGAAGGACTCCTGCTGACAGCAATGGATGGCAACAAAATACAGCCTCCTTAGTAGTGGGCATTGTCCTCTGCACTGTACCAGTTTGAAACTCTCAACAGAAACCATAAAACCATCTTAGTAAAGGTGAAGTTAACTGTATGCCTTTATATGCTAATATTTTGCTTGTCAGAAGCAATTTCACTGAAGTTCACTTATTTCCAGCATTTTCAATTTTAAAATCTTCTTTATTCATTTTACTGGTACTGGGTTTTGGATTAATTCAGATGTTGTGAGCTTCAGTGCAAGGCTCTTTGTTCCAGGTGATAAAACAGGTTTTGGATAATGGGACATTATCCATCTTTTCTTTGGTACAGTTTTGGGGCATACAGGAATACACTGAAAGCATCTAGCTGCAAAGTTCCAGCTAGGACACATATATAGGATACATAACAGGGTTTGCATATTAAAATATACTATTTTAGCTTTATGCATCTCATGGATTACTTGTAAATAATTGAAAAGGACAGAAGACTATTATTGACTAATCTTTCCATAGTTCTCCATAACTGCACCATCATTGCTTGTAGCACTCAAACATTAGCCAGGCATCATCAATCATGAACTTCAAGTTTTATAAGTTTAAAAGCAAGTCTCAGAAATCATTACAACACTTATCCCTCCTTTGGTAATCAGAAAAGGTAGAGGTTTCAGCAGAACATTTTGTCAAATTTTAATCCTTGACAGAAAGTTTGCGAATTTTTCCAGTGTTAAACAGTGGACTGATGTCTGAAATGCCACATGGGGTTTGGTTGAGTTGTTTGAAGCCATCCAGACAATTGTTTTCCCTCTTCTACAATCTACAAGTCCTCAGCTGGTGTAAGGTTTATGTACATTTAATGGGATGGTGTGGCAGGCATCTCTCACACATCTGCCACTTGTGCAGTCCATGCTGCCCTCCAGGGTGCCAGCCCCTCTCTCCCTGTCTTGAAAATGGTGGAGAAAACAAAGACTGAAGAGAAGCATGGCGAGTTTTTTCCAAAGAACAGCTGAAGATCCTGCCTGCCTTCCTTCTGGCTGCATCCCTGTCCTGTTACACCTTCCTGTGAAGGTGCGCCTTGAGAAGCCACCAGGGCTGATGGGTTTGTTCTTACATAGAATTCTGATGCCCTATTTGGATAATCATCTTTTTGGAAATGACACAGACCTCGTCTGTGGACTTTAGACATGTACAGGTAAAGTGTTTTCTAAGTTTAAAGAGTTCAGCAGTAGGATGGGAGAAGATTGTGCAGGAATGCTGATGAGTTGATGAGGACCTGCTCACCATGCTGCTTTTCCCAGATGCTCACTCTCTAGGACACTAAATACATGGCAGAGGCTCAGAGAAAGTAGGGATAGCACAGCCCTTTTACAAGGCAGTGTTTGACTCTCCCAATCAATAACAATCTGGCTAAGAATTTGAAGTAAATCTTGTTCTGGTGATTGTATCTTGTCAAGGGCCTCGTACTACTAAGTGATGGGTTTGAAACAATAAAATCGTGCATAAGATCAGAAACAAGAATCAGAAAGCAGCAGAGCACCACTGAATTTTACCTTAGTATCAGGGGCTTTTTTCAGTTCCCATCCTCAAGGTCATTACACCTCTACTAATTCAACCATCAACATCCTCCTCCTGTCAGGCCAGTTCTCATAATTTCAAAAGAAGATTTACAGGAGCTGACCAAGAAAAAGATAACGTTCTTCACAAATTATTACAGAGATGAATGGCACCTGTGCCTGTGATGACCTGTTTAACACTTTCTTGATGACACCACTGTACATGAGGTTCTCTCAACTCCTGTCACATAAGCCACAGTTGATTTTCTTGTCTTTCAGCCTAGCCAACCACCAAGGCTGCAGAGAGCAGATGCAAGGGCAATGCTGAGCAAACCTTGGCTGTCACTGCCTTTACTCAGAGTTAGTAATTGTTTTGTTCATAATTTTCAGCTGTGTAAAGCATGACAGGAAAAGCAGAACAACTTTACTTTTGTAGTGATGAAATAAATTTTGTAATACAAAATTACTCCTCCTAACCAGGGATCAGGCACACAGCATTTTGCTGTAACACGTGAACACTGGCAGTGCAGCTATAGCAAAGGGCAGCTGCTGAAGAAGAGGGCAATAAACCTCATCTTTATAACTTCATCCATAAACCAAGCAGTCAGCAATGGTGCATATCAAAGATGGTAACAGAGATCCCTCCTCTTTCTGTGCAGAACTTGAAGGATTCTTGGATAATTTGTTTCTAGTAGAAATCAGCTTTCTGCCACTTAAGAAATGCATGGCAGCATTGTCCCTGAGACTTTGTTAGAAGACATTATCTGGCCCATAAACACCTGAGACAGAGGAACTTGTAATTGAGCCTGCAGTGCCACTGTACCTGACAACACAAACTTATTTCAAGCCTGCACATTGAAGATCTTCACGTGCCAGGTGATTTGGTTCAGTTATTACTGGCTTTAATTACTTACAGTTTTCTGACCTAGGTTTCTTAATGCTTTATGTAGCAAAGCCGTACAGATAGTAAGCACAACAAATTATAGGCACACTTTACAGTCAATTTACAGAACTTCAAGCTAATGAGAAATGAGAGTCTATTTCTACAATATCTTTGTCTCAGTGTCTTATTCTGCAGTCAGTGAAACTCACAGGCATTGAGTAGCCATAGAAAAGAGCTATTTTCTGATTTGGTTTGGGTTTTTGGTGGAATGTTTTTTGATTTTCCAAGTTTGATGAGTCAGGTTTCAGGTTTTTTTTAATATAATTTTCTTTGCTAATTGTATTTGCAAGGGTCACAAGAACTAAGATTGCAAAAGAAAAAAAAAAATCTTATTTTAACCTGCAGTTGATTTATGAAATGATACTGAGTTCCTTGAGTTTGGGAAAATAACATATACCACTAATAATCTCTGGGAACTGATTTAACACCGTATTCTATTGCAGTGCTAGGAAGAAGCCAAGGACTTGTAACAATCTGTCATTTGCAGTGACATTTTTATTACTCTTTCAGAAAGGCTGTGCTTTAATTGTCTCCTTGCTTCAAATCAACTGCTTAGTTTGCTTTAACAGTATTTTTTTCGCTATAGTTACCATTGCCCTTGCTATAAGAAACCTAAGCTCTCTGTATATTTCTGGCATGGTAACTGCCAACAGGAACAGGAGCAGAGAACCTACCCGTGTCCTTCTAATTTAAGAGAGTGAAAATGCTACTGATTGCAAGTCACATTTTCATGGAGCTCACAGAAAATTCCTTGTAGACCTGCATCCCAGGCAATTCCCCCTTGATTCACAAGGATTGACCTGAGAGAAAAATCCATCAAAATAATATACTGTTTTTTTCCCGTATTGTGGGGTTTGCAACAAGCTGCCCAATGGAGAAATAGCTTTGCTTTCAACTATTATAAAGAAACTGCAAGCTCTTAATTTAGTAGCAATGTCGCTAGTGCTTTAGCATCTTCTGCAGTGTGCCTCCAACTGATGAACTGAAGCACAACTATAAATAACGATGATGTCTTTGTCAGCTTGTGAGAAAAAAGGGTTGGATGTTGGTTTTGTTTTTTGGTTTGTTTTTTTTTTTTTTTTCCCACATTTCCTGGAAGTACATGTAGTAAGATATCTCTAATCTCTTCTGCTTAATACATAGATTTATGTCTTTGACTGGCTACTGAATCCAACCACCAGTTTGTTGCCTGCTGGTTCACAGCAAAGCTCAGTCACCCATGGGAACACAGCCCTAATATTATATTGTATACAACGGGCACCCCAAAATTTAGTGACTGCATGAAGATCTCAGCTTTACAGTTCAGAACTTTGAGATGCACTTCCCTTCCCAAGTGAGAGGCAATTTCCCTCCACCCCAAACTGGACTGAACCCGGCCAAACTGCATTCTCAGACCTCTGGTTTCTGTGCATCTCAATGGTGGGAGATCCTCTCCTGGCATCCAAAATCCATGGGATCCCAAATCCTTTCATGGTTGGACAACCACTCTGTATTTGATAACTAAGAAGCTGTCCAGGGAGCAAATGGCTTTGTTCATTTGGATGTATCAGCTCTGTATTTTAAGGGAGTACCACTCAGAAAAACAAAGTCTCACAAATCCCCAGATTGGGGACTCAATGCAATGATGAAGAGGGGGGACTTGTTGCCAGCTGTGGCAGCATAGCTAGCCTGCATGCTAAGAGGTTTTAATAGGGCAGATGAAATCCATCTTGGATTCTGAATCACATATGCAGTCAGGCAAAATATGATTGGGGAAAAATAAAGTTAATTTTCAGGGCTTGCATGCCTTCGGATTCGTTTGCTCGGAGGGTGATGCTGGATGCTAAGGGAAAGTTACAGCAAGGCTTGTGACTAATGGATAAGATGCCGTATGCTCTGTGATGCTATGAGAAAAATGCTGATGCAGTTAACTGATAGGAGAGGGATAAAATAGTACCAGCATAAAAAAAAAAAAAAAAAAAAAGCCAAACTGGAAGATTTTGTCAAGTTTTTGAGATCCCATTTTGGTAACCCACATTTTAGTGGATGTTTGTAATTCGTAGCCACACAAATAATTGCTGATTAAATTGTCATACAACTCAATTAACGAGGTGAAGGAAAAATAGCAACATTTTCATTTTAATGAGATGTCTACTCTCTCCTCCTCTCTACTATGCATCTTAATGTACCTTGCTGTCTGCACTGATTTGGGGCTCCAAGGCTTTGTCATTTCTTGGCAATTCTGTTCTCTAATTTCTTCTGACACATGGTGCTTAAATCCACACGAAATGTGAGGTGAGGCAGAGAGGATTCCTGCAGACTGCTATGCCATAAGAGGAGCACTCATTTGCATTATTCATTAGATAAACGCACTGATTTGCATCTCATTCTGGTCTTCTCCATTTCCTGGCAGGGGATGGAGACAATTCAAGGAATTGCTGAATTTTTGAATTATATTAAGAGTGTTTATTTGGTATCAAGTCTCCATTGTCTGCTGCCCTGTATTTTGTCCCACACTTACTTTAAATACCTACAGAAACTACATCCTTTTGTTCTTTTAATAGTGCACTGAGCCTATTTACTGCATAGTAAAAGGGTACTAATTTGTTTATCATTGCAATTTTGAAAGCATTTATCAAAGTCATAATCCAATGCTTGAGCATTATGTGTGATTTTTGCGATCTTTTCCCCCGTTTTTCTGAGGCTACAGTTCAAAAGCAAAAGCTTGTAAATCAACTGCAGTGATCTGACAGCATCTATTTCTTTTTGCCATTCAGTATTCTTGAGCAGTAAGCTTTTAAGAACTACATGCCCCTTGTTAACTAGCATGTTAATGCAATAAAGTTGAGAAATAGCACAGCCCTAGATAACCATCAACATTGTCTCTCTCTTCTAAGCTTTATGAACCCATTTACATTATGCTTAGCATTAATATTTGATTCAGAAATCTATACTGTAAAAAGGAGGGGATATCACTGTTCTGTCCTCAGGGTATTGGGGGAGGAAGGTTAATTTTGCAGGATGGGGGTTAGTACTATTGATATCTTTCATCCTGTTAACAAACATAGGATACTGTTTGGGGAAATTGGGAATATTAAAGGACTTAAACCAGTATCATTATTGCATCAACACTTTTTGAGAAAACCTACATGATAAACAACTTCAAGTGCTGCTGCAACCCAGATCCATTCTGTGAACCATCATTTACCTCCAAGGACAGCAAACTGCAAAAACATATAGTGGTTTATCAGCTCAGTGGGTTAGAGCATGGTGTGGACAGCACCAAAGTTGGTGTTTCAATCCCTGTATTGGCCATTCACCTAATGGATGATCCTAGTGGGTTTCTTCCAACTCAGAGTATTCTATGATTCTGTGACTTTCAAAGCCCTTCTTTACACCTGGTGCTGCACTGGGCTGTATATTGCCCAAAACTAAGAAGAGACATTGCCACCATTTTAAATAGCTTAGAGCATAATTGAAACACAGATGTCAAAAGCAATTGAAAAGTGAGGCTCTGAAGGCTGACTCAGGCATGTGTTGGGGCTAATAATTGTGCATTATTTTTGTTGAAATTGTGGCATGGCTCTCTGGCTGATGCTGTAGCTCTCTGGTTTGCCATGCTAGACAAATTCATTTCTTGAATTAGAAGGTGGGAAAGGCAACGGCCCTGAGGAAGAGTTAGTCAGGATACTTCATCTGTAAGCAGGGTTATGGCAGAAAATACAATTGAAATGGCACATGAAAATGAAACTAGTTTATATTAGGACTCTGCCTAATACACAACTTAATTATAATTGAGTTTGCCACAAGTTACTGACAGCTGAATCTAAACTAATCACCTAGGTAATGTGCTGATTGCACTAACAGCAGTTGTTGTCAGGGGTGGAAGATGCCATATGGCTCTTCTTCTCTACCCAGGTCAAAATATCATTAGGAAGAAGCTTAACTGCATTGACACAAATGAGGAATTAGCCAGTCTGGCTTTCCTCCAGCCTGCAGGGTGTGTGCACATCCCAGGGTCTGGCCATTCCCAGGCACAGTGAGGGGCTACCCAGATTTTCCAGAATGTACTGAGTGGAGGAATATCATGGTACTTGAGGACAAACAAAGGCAGCTGGTGCTCAGTTGCATTGCTCAGGCACAGCTTAGCTCTCCAAGACATGCTCAGATTATGTTTGGGCACTTGGTGAAAGGAAAATCAAGTGTAAGTGCCACTGATTGCAAACCAGGGCAGGGATACCAAAGGGTTGAGTGGGCACGATAGGCAAGGTCGGGCTTAGCCACAGGCAGGGCTTTCTGTGCCAAAGAGGACACGAGTCAAAATCCCGGGTGGTGCATTTGGTACAAGTCACCTAAAGTTTGTACAGACTCTTGATTTTGTGATCAGACAAAACTATAGTAGAAATCTTGCAGTGCCATGGCCAAGGTGTTACCCCTTACATTCCATTTTGATTTCAGAATCTTGTCCACTTACAAGCATCAAATGCTAAAACCAGTCACTAATAATGATGCAGAAGCTACTGCTCCTGGAAGAGCCTCAGAGCCTGCTTGCTCCACCACTTCAAAATGAACTTTTAGCACGTCTGTTCTAAACTGTGTGATGCTTTCCTAGGTTGCACCAGAAGTACAGTTCATGCTATATTAAATGGTTATTAACTACAAAATGTCATCCAAAGTATCATGTTCTGCCAGTTTGAATTATATATTTTTGTTACGCTTCTTGCTTTGAAAAATACACATTTGAAATTTTTAAGCGTGCCAAGTAGGCCAGATGCTGCCCTTCAGAAATAAAAATTGCCTTAACTGATTCTATGACGATTTGGGTTGTACAAAAGCTGTAAAATTTCTGGCAGACTTAAAATATCTTTCCTTGAACACTGGTCCCACTGTGCTGATCTTGCTGTCAGCAAGGGTTTGCAGATCCTCAATTATGAAACACCTTGTCACCACTCACCCAGCAGCCTGCTTCTGCTTTGCTGTGAAGTTTGTTAAAGCACTTTGTCCAGATTTTGAACTATAGAATGTATTTTCTAATGGTTTTTCAGGAAAATCATTGTGGACAGTCCTGTGATAAAACTCAGGGTAACTATTCTGAAGGGTGTTGCAGAAAAGTGGAAAATTCGTTATGCAGAAGCTTTTACATTATTCTAAACAATATCTACCCTTAAAAATGTCCTTGTCCAATGCAAAGTGAGAACAGATGTTCAAAATTTATTTTTATCATCACTCTTCAATGGATATTAGACCTCTTTCTCTTTTGGGGCTTGCCACAGTGTCCCTGACGAATTTATTGCACAGCTCTGCCTCATTCATTACAAAGCACCTATTTTATGTGCCATGGGCTTCTCTGCATTGCCAGCAGAACCTCTGAGTTTGGAACAAGCCTACTGAAGTCACTGTGGAAGCATCTTGACCCTGGTTTAGTTTCTCCATACTGCCTTCACCATGTTAAGTAGACAAAAAAAAACCCAACCAGGCTTTAGGATGGAGCAGAGGACTTTTACTGGCACAGGAAAAATTCTTCCAGTGGCAGAGGACTGGCAAAATCAGCTCAATGCCATCTGCTCTTTGATCCTCCCCCTATTTCAGAAGCTTATTCAGGAGATGGACCATGCCAGCTGGAGGGCATGGAACAGACCTGAGAAAATCCTTCTGGACAGTCAGAATGCTGGGACTTATGTGACCAACACAAGCTAGAGTAGCCTACAGGATGGCCTAAATCATGCTTAGAGTTCTTCTAAGTCTTAATCAGGATGAAATGGTCTTTAGGACTACTTTTCTCCCTCTTCATTTGTGATGAGCATAAACTGGAAATCAAAATATATGAATTTGCTCCACACTGTAGGTAACAATTTGTACAGTATGTTCATAAATTTAAAAAGTGAAGCTGTTTCAAATAACCTTCAGGAATGACAACTGAAATAAACATATCAAAACCTTTCGGATAGAATAGAATCATAGAATCACTAAGTTTGGAAAAGACCTCCAAGGCCAACTTATTACCAAACACCACCTTGTCAACTGAACCATGGCCCTAAGTGCCACATCCAGTTGTTTCTTAAATACCTCCAGGAATGGTGACTCCACCACCTCCCTCCTCCTTCCAATGCTTAACCACCCTTTCAAAGAAATTCTTCCTGATGTCCAGCCTGAACTTCCCCTGGCACAGCTTGAAGCCATTTCCTCTTGTCCCGTTGCTGGTTGCCTGGGAGAGAGGCCAACCCCCACCTGGCTACAGCCTCCTCTCAGGTCATCCAAGAGGGCAAAATGTCTTCCCTGAGCCTCCTTTCCTTCAGGCTAAACACCCCCAGCTCCCTCAGCTGCTCTTCATAGTCTCTAGACCTTTCACCAGGGACCCAGAACTGGACACAGATTTTAAGTGCTTCTTGGTACTACAAGAACAAGTCATTCACAGCACAGAAAAGTTTACAGGATTCAGCCCTTCTAATATGCCTCACTAATTACAGAAAGCTGATCCTCACTTGTTCCCGCATATGGGAAATTCTGAGAGCTGCATCAAATTAAGTTCCAAGTATATTTTCAGTTTATGCTGAGAGATGCCACTATTTCAGCAAAAAGAGAAAAGGAATATTGCTTTCCTTCGAGCAGTTTGAACAGTGCAAGGAGCTTACATCTGTTACAAGAGGAAAACGCTATCTTTATGCATTTTTGTAAAGCAGCCAGTGGCTAATGGACAGGAAGTCTTTCCGAAAGTTTTGCAAATCTACATCATGTTCCTGAGGACTGGAGTATGCATTCGAATCACAGATTTAACAGAGAGAAGAAAAGCGGGGGCATTTGTGCAGTCAGATAGCTCACTGTTGGCTGTGTATCTGAGAAGATCAAAATCACAAGTCTTGCCAGCTCAGAATAGCATTATTTTAAGTTTAAAATACTCCCTTTATGATGTTTCCTTTCAGTTCATAGCACATAAATCAGTGCTGCTTCCTGCCCTTCACAGGAGACCTAAGTGTTTGTAGGTGTTGTGCTGTGATAAATGTGGATATCTGTGAGTGCATGGAGTTGGTCCCCTCTCCAGAGAAATGACTCACTTGTAACCAAGGGTGCCTGACAGAAATCCTGTAGAGGCATGAACTAATCTAAATTGCAATGACCAGAAATAAATGTGTACAGTGGTAGCTGATTACACTTCAGTTTCTTGCCATGAGCTGAAGTGCAGACCTGTAAGAGTGATCCTGAGAGATTCAGTCTCTGATGGACTTTCGTTGCACTTAAATATATGTGTTGTGGAGCAAATGCATCATGGGGTGCACTCTAAAACCTGAAGACCTCTGACTCAAATAACATGATTTATACAGGGAGATATGATCTTCCTGTTCATCTGCAGTGCCTGTGACAATCCATGGACTTGCAGTAATGTGCTATGAACAGGAGCCAGCACCTGCACCTCAGCTCACACCAGTTCTGTGGTTGAGCAGACAACTTCCCACAGCAGTGCACTGCTTCTAAATGATTTAGTGTGCAAATTCCTATTGAATACTGTGATTAAGGATTCTCCCAGAGGAAAATTAATATAAGAAAATTATAGAAAGCCATGCTTCATATTTCCTTGTCTATCTAACTGTTCACTCCAAGTACCTTAAAAGAAGTAAGTATACTTTTTTTTAGTGCTTTAGAGGATATACAGGAGATCACAGAGCATTAAAGTTCCTGATTTCATATAGAATTCTAAAAGTCACAGTGGTAGCTTTCAAGGAATAGCACTTATTTGCCATGCCAGCTATATTTAGGAGATTACTGCTATAACTCAGGCATTCCAGTTAGTTGTTTTTCTTTTTTTTAAGTTGATGGTGCTATTACAGCAACTTAATCTACTTGCATCTATCATTTCTCAATCGTCTCCTTCAGCCAAGCAGTCCAGATTTTCTTTGTCTAAAAAACCTTTCCGTGCTTCTCATCCTTTCTTTGTCACAAGATAATCAGAGTTCTCTGAACATCAAATAGCATGAGAACAACAGCAGTAACAATGTCTAAAAAGTTGTGGGAGTCTGCAGGGGAAGTCAGGCAGAGAGTAGTATCACACTCTGCGTCAGCACTTAATGATGCATCATTTCCATAAACTTAGTGAAGATGGGAGTTTAACTGCTTGATTCCCAAGTGAGCATTTTCTATGCGGTCACTGTAAAAATATTTATACAACTGTATTATTTAGGATAACATGTATTTATGAGCCCTTCTTGTGCTAACTGCATGCTGCCCGAACATCTGGGTGATCCCCTAACCCAAATGCAAGCTCTCGTTTTATGGACAACTTGTGAAGTTCAGGGAAGTAAGGAATCAACACTAACCAGCGTGAAAGATACTAGTTGTAACAGAGCACACAATTAATATTTAGTACCATATTTCCACTTGCTGAAAAAGAAGAGCCCCTTTAAGGACATTCATGATCTCATTTCAGCGATTTTTATGGAGAACTCCTCCCAAGTGTGAAAAACAGCACAGAAGAAAGTACAAGGGTTCCTGTGTAATAAAAAAAAAAGGATAAGTAAGTAAAAAACAAACAGGTAAGGAGTAAAGGCTGTCAACACCAAGCAGTGATACAAGAGCAGCACTGACTGACTGATACCAAACTGGAGATGGTGAGTGTGGCAGGAACAGGCAGTGAGGGATTTCAAAAGTGAGGGAGAGCAGCTGATGAGATGGAGAAGGAGTATCTGGTGCTGAAGTGCAACAAGAGCATGCAATGAGCTAGAAAAATGATCTTAGGAGAAGCATTCTGGATTTCTGGATGGTTATCAACAGGCCTAGATTGCATTTGTCAAGGCCAGAAAAAGGTTGTTGCTGTAATCAAAACACAGTATGGGAAGAGCCTCAATGAGAGTTTAACTAGGAAGATGGATAGGAAAGACTGTATCACAGTGATATGATAGGGATGTAGCATGGAAACCATAAATCATCTGGCAGAGCCAGTCCACTGTCAGCAAGGCCAATTAGCCCATGATGAGCCCTGCACTGCCAAAGCAAGGTGTCTACTACCCAAGCTATTGGGTTTTTAGCTATCGCAAGAACATCTAAACAACAGATTTATAGCTAGCTCAGTTCTCTGCTCTGTGCAACTAAATACAGTGGAAACATATTTAGCCTAAGTGTGACTTTCCAAATTAATCCACCTGACAGGCGGGAGGTACAGCAGATCCTGCTTGCTTTAAGTCATTCTATGCAGAATATTTCCTGCAGACACAGTTTCCCTTCTCTGCAGTCCTGCTTTTGACTCACAGTTCTCCACTTCAGTCACTTACAGCCTTGCCGATCAATTTCCCTACAGCAACCCCATTTCCTCCCCCAGTACCTCGAGTTTAAAACTGAGGGTCCAGTTCTGCTTTGTCTTCCATGTCACTGCAAACCGTGTTTGTTGTTTGTCAGAACAGATACTCAGCAGTGGCGTGCCCTGAGAAGAGGGATGTACTCACAGGAATAAACATCTTCTGGATCTGTCTTTTTGCTGTGCTTCTCCTAACAGGATATTGTCATTTCTCTTGCCTCAGCATGTCAGGTTTGCCGTGGCTTTATTCAGGGCAATAAGCATATGGAGATTTCAGATGCCTGCTTCCCAAAGGATACACTGGTCATTTGAGACACACCTGCCTTGGAGTCATTTGGCAATTCCAGGCTGCACTGATACAGGATGCAAACATTCCATCGTAGGCCCAAACCAATCAGTGCATTTACAGTAAAGAATTTTCTATACCTGATAATATTTGCGAGCTTTCTAATGATGCTAAATGATAAATACAGGCATTCTGGATAGGGGAAAACATGGAATCCAAAATGCTGCTAAAAATGGTGTCAAAAAGCCTTGAAAATTCATGCTGTGGTACTTTGAATCTGATTACCATCAGTATACTGGGGTTTTTATTTTCCAAATGACCAAGATACAAGATTATCTTTAAAAGTATTTCATATCCTTAGGATGACATTTTCATAGTTTTTAATTTGGTACCTTCCAGCTGTTAAGCCTTTGAAGCAAAAAATTAAAACAAGTGTAATGTGCTTGATTGCATAAAATAAGACCTAGCTAAACACCTGTATGAACACACTAAAACAGTATCAGTCACTGAGTTTTTGAGAAACTAGAGCTACATTTACTATGAAGTACCTGTCCATGGAATGAGAAATTTAATGACTGAGACACAAATAAAATTTAGAGGCTAGCTTCCAGCCATTCCTCAGCAGCTGAGAAGGTTTGTAATTTTGTGGCTGGGGCTCATGACCAGAAAGTGTTCTGGTCAGCATTAGTCGAGCCAGAGGCCATCATTGTATTCATCAGCAGTGCTGTGGAACACTGCAAATCCTGGCTGCTGCCCAAGCACTGGTCCTGCACCAACCCAAACGCCCAGGCTATGAAGCTTGAGGTTTGATAGATATGTCAATACTACATTGCTGTGACTGCACTATCCTGCACATTTTGGATTCTGCTTCCCACTATTTACCCTGCATCCTTAATTTGTCCTGATTTAATCTACTAAAACCATTTCAACCTCTAAAGCACTTGCTTTCTTCACAAATTCACAGACTGATATAGGAAAGGAGCGAAACATTTCAGCTGTAGAAGGGTCACCTGTTGTGACTGAGTAATTGTGAGTGTTAGAGAACATCCGATTTCTATCTAGAATTTGTATTTAGGGTTTTATCTCAATTTTATCTGCTTTAGACCAGCATAAGCATGATTCCCTTAGAGTGATACAAAAGAAGGAACATGCAAGGTATCTTGGCTTAAGCTTTGGCACAAACTCAGGCTGTGCTTGACAAGTCAGTGGCTCCTACCTCATGTCCCCAAAGAATGGAAAAAAATCTGTACCTGCCTAAAAAAAAAAAAAAAAGAGCAGAGGTCTTTCTCTCCCCCTTTTATTTTTCTGCAGAGCTGGCACTTCAGGATGTTGAACAATTAGTGGTATGTTTATAAAAGTAATTATAAAAAGTGTTGTTTTCAGCAGAATAAATTTAAGGGTCTCACTCATCAATTTTAAATGAGAGTAGCAGGACTGCAAGGTCAAAAGTATGAGCTTATGCTGTTGCTGCTTTGAAAATTCCAAGAGGGATTTTTACCGTAACTCTGCTTCACTCCTGAGAAAAGTCTCCTCCATTATCTTTTAAATTAAAATGGACACAAAAAGCTAAGTTACCTGAATTAAGAGAAGGGACTTTGCACTGTGGCTTGATTTGGAATAATTATAATTGTTGGGAGGTATTTTTCCAAGTACACTTTCTGCCTCTAATTAAATCCATTGAAATGCCTCATTTTTTGGTTATTGCCAAAGTGTGTTTCAAACTCACACAGAAATGTGCAATTGTAATTTCATTAGAATTCCATTTCTCCAGGCTATACAGGTGCAATGAAAGAAGAGGTAAAATTAATTAAAACTGTGGACATGTTTATACCCGCCAGGTGTCATAAAAGGTAGTGGCTCAGACATTTTTCAAGTAATTAAGCAGACAGTTCTGCTTTTTCTGATGAGTTATTGCCCTTCCCTCTTTAATCTGTGTAAGAGATTTCATCACAGGGCTATTGTCAGGTGATGGGATTGCTCTTTACAGTCAGCATCCCCCTCGCACTGCCTCTGGTTGATCGGAATCACATCATCACTGCCTCTCTGCAGTGACATGCCATCGGCACGTTTCCAAAGGCAGCCTTCCTGTGCCAAGCTCTGCCCACAGTTCAGCCTAAAAAGGGGATAACACGGTTTTCAGTTTAACCATATTTGGATTAAATATCTTGAGTGTTCATTCAGGGCATAGCACATCTTCTGAACATAAAGCACAGTTCTCCTCAGCGAGGGCAGCATTTAATCAGATTCAGATGTGTTGGTGGTGTTTGTGTTATCGGGTTTTTTCATTCCATTTCTATTTTGTCAGGAGTTTTTCTTCTGGCCATGTTGAGATAATCACTAGTTTTCCTGAGGATGTGCAAATTGCCATGGTCACATCCTCAGGCAATATTGTACATAAGACTGCAATGATGGCATTTTCTAAGATTTTAGTGTAAGTTAGGACCAGAATTTTGTACATTTTCTTTCTCTGCTTTGGCAGTGGATATAAATACGCCTCTTGGCTCCTCTCCTTGGGCTTCCAGTACATAAACACAGCCTCCACATCCTGCAGTGTATCCTGTGTGCACAGCTCTGCCCAGGGAAGGAGCAGGTGCTCAGAGCACCCGTGGGCACCTCTGGGCACGGGCACGACCCCACATCTCCGGTACCAAGAGCGGGGCCAGCCTGGTTCAGTCAGCCTGGACAGAGAAGGGGACTCCTGGGACAAACCAGCACTGCCACTGCCCCTCCTGCAAGAGCCCTGCTGACCCTGTGCCCCCCTGGCTCTGCTCAGCATTAGTAACAACCACAGCAGCTCTGCACCTCCAGTACCATCCCCAGCACGTGAAAGCTGCTCTCCATCCCACAGCCAAGGCAATGGGCTGGAGCCTACATCCTGTCCAGCTGTGCATTGTCTCTCCCAGTCCTGCAGCAAACAACCAAAGTCCACCATGCTTTCTCAGGAAAAGTGGTCATTTCTTATTTTTATTTCCTTTTTCAGTTGGTTTGTATTCTGCAATTGCTATTAAGTATTTTCTAATGGGCAATTTTAATTTTTTTTTAACATTGCAAGAAAAGGAGTCTGTAAAATAGATTGCCCTGTATTTGACAAAATGGAACATGCTAACTGCATTCAGTTGCAAATATCCATAACAATGGACATGCTTATAGCAAAAATAATTCAGAATGACAATATTCACTGCCTACTTCCATTTAGAGTTGGTGCCTTCCCTGAGCTTGTTTTTTTATTTAATGCTCTGTCTTTATTAACTTTTATCGTTTTAATTAAATTATCTTTCATAATATTGTAATATTCTCCAGCTTTCAACATTATCCCTTACAAGGTCATCTCTGATACATGACTAATGCATTTGCCTAAAATGCACAAATAAAATATGATAGTCACATTAAAGCCTATGGGACTGTGCTGAGAAAAACAACTCAGTCCAAGCTTTTAACAAAAATTAAAAAAAAAAATACAGTAAAACCTTGGAGATGAAGGAGAAAGTCATGCACTTTTAGCACCAAATTCAGCTTGTGTGTACTTTGTACCTGCTGTTCTCAGGCTGAATTTGACCTTTCGAGGGTTGAAGATGGGGTTTGAAACAGTTGGTTGTTGGTTTTTTTCTTTTCGAGTTTTAAATAGCCATTTTATTCTATTTCAGTACTGCTTCTGCTACAACCAGCATAAGTCCAGAATCTACCTTGACCTGAATGGTGATTTGTTGCATTTCTGCTTCACATTTGTTACCTTTTTTGCAATGCTCAGGCATTCAGTTAAACATCATAGGATTAAGCTCCATCAGTAATTAATTTAAAATATATTGCCTGTTCCACTGATTTACCTTATTTCATTAGGTAAAATAACCATTAGAGCCCTTCAGTTACTACTTTTGTGCAAGTCACTCTATTCTCCATAAACATGCTCTCATTTTTCCTCCTGTGGCAGTCAGTCCAGACATCTAATAATTTCTATCACATGATCTTGAGTCTTTTCTATTTCTGCAATGTCCTATGTCAGGTGAGAAAAGCAAAAATATATTTTAAGAGAGAGGACAACAATGATTTATGGAGTGGCATCTCAGTCTTTCCAATGTGTTTATCCTATTCTTTTTGCATCTTAATGTTATGAACTTTTTTTCCCATGGAAGTTTCTGCTTCATACACATTGTGCTGTCTTAGATTCTTTTATAAACTTGAAAGAACTTTTTTTTTACCACAGAAAATACTTTAAAAATGTTCAGTAGGCACCAAACTCTCAAAGCTTAAGCTAAGATACATTGAAATCAACTTTAAGCAAAACACAATATGGAGATTCTTAAATTTATCAAGGAAGACGCTTTTCTGAGAAGTTTTGGCAGTTGATATTTTCCATCGCTTACTGGAGGAATCCTGTGCTTTTAATATCTTGGAAAACAGTTTTGGTTCGGTGTCTCCTGACATGCTGCTGCCTTCCCTGGTGAGCCAAGGGGGCTCTGCACAACCTCTCCAGCCTTCAGCTTTGGGAACTTGAGAACCACCATTACTGCACAGCTGAGACACAGCACTGCCACTGAGGAGATCCAGAGCACATCCATGGTGATAGCACCAGCTCCAGCAGTGACTCAACATCAAACAATCCACTTCTGTCCCACCAGCATTGTCCTCTGAGCACCACTGCTTGCTGAGAGCCCTTCCAGCAGGGGCATGCACAGTAACACACAGCAGAGCTTAGCACACAACACTTCAAACAGGTAACCACAGCATGAAAAATAAGTGTGCTGGCTGCCCATAAAACACTAGCCATAAAAAAAATAGCTGCAGAACGCTAGGAGAATAAAAACCATGAGTCCTATTCAAGTCATTTGAAACTCACCTTGCTCAGGACAGACTAGAAGCCATCACAGCCTTCCAAACAGCAACATCTTCAGACTACCCTTGACATGCTTGCTTAGGCTCTTAGTTAACAACCATCATTACCAACCTTAATTGGGTAAATTTGTGAAGGTTTTCAAACAGAAGAATCATCCGTGTCTAATTATCACCTCGCTGCTGAAAGCTGGGCCCATGGTGAGGCAAAGTTCACCATGGCTCTCAAAAGAAGTCAATCTAAAAAATGAAAAAATGGTATTGAAATAAATAAATGCATGTTACAATACTCACACTTTATTGAGAATGGAGCAGTCCATCAGTACTGTATCTTTATATGATGAAAACATATTCGTGCACTGCATTTTTAGACTTAAATTTTTAGAAATAACAGTCTAGTGTAGAGATTACATAGAATTTTAGAATGGCGCTCTTTTTAGAAGGATAATACTCCTTTTAAAATGTGAAACTAGAAGCACAGGGTAGTAACTGAAAAATATGTAGGTGGATAAAGCTTCAATAAATAAATCAAGCAGAGCAAATCCACTGTCATCCTTGGATATCTGGAGTGTGTTCTGATGCTGTCACAGTAGAGGATACTTTAATTTTATAAAATGTATTAATTTTATAAAAGAGTTGTGTGATCAAAAATCCAAACCTATAAATAAATAGGTATCTTGGAATAACACACTGAAGCTTAACATTCAGTCAAGCTAACTAAATCATGCTGTTTGTACCTGTCCTCATCCCACTCTTTCCCTAGCCCACATACATGTGTTTTTCTAGGTATGGGATCACTGAATTTTTATATAGCATGTAGGCAGTTATGTATGTCATTACCAGCGTGGCAGAAACAAGTTAGTTCTTATAACTAAACTTTTCCAGTGCAACTTGCTAAGTGAGAAAAAAAAGAAAGCAGAAAATAATTGTAACCTGTCTGTGGCTAAAAGTGACCAAGCTGAGCTGTGCCAGCAGGGACTGGAAAGCTGCAGTATGCATGTCTGTACAAGTCCTGTCTTCTCTTGTCTTGGCACCACAGTCCTCTTTCATTGCTGATAAGAGTGACTCCATCACTTCCAGGAATGGAGGCTGAAGCTAGACACACATTCCACTAAAGCAGATGCTAATCTAATGAAGCATCTGGAAGAGAGGTGGTCATCTTATTTGTCACTATTGTCCTCTCTACGGGCCACCACCTCTGGAGGTTTTCTAGTTTCACAGAATCTGATGTTTCAAGTGTCTTTTAATCCTCATTCAATAAGTGCACCACATGGCAGAAGACAGATTGCCCTTGCTGTAGTGTCCTCCTCTGCTTGCTGGGGTTATTGCCCATTTTCCCTCAGCAGAGGCCACAGAGGGCTCCCCCACTGCTTCAGCCCTGGGGTCTCCTGGTTTAACTCCAAACCACAGCCAGCAGGGCAGTCAGCAGAGCTGATGAATTCTGCACTGACATGAGCAGCCAGTCTCATCTGCCAACTGCTGTGGGTCTGTGACCTCTGGGGAGGGGCCATGAATTCATCCCTCCAGTCCAGTCACTGGGGAGCAGATGTCAGAGCCCTTCATGAGCTGGAAGTGTCATTGTGTCTCAGCCCAGCAGTGCTTCATGTCTCTTGGTTTTGGATGGGTGCATTTATCTAAACAAAGCTCCTTCTCTGTTCTGTATTTTGTTTGTTTGTTTGCTTTTTGGTTTGGCATTTACAGAGAGAGGGATCAAATTCCTTCAATACCAGTTCTCATCTGTATCTAATACTAGTTACAAGGAATAGTAAACTTGTGCTTTCTCATACCAAGTTCTCACCCTCACTTTTTTTATGTTGGCCTTGTGGGAACCTCCCAGCTAGTCCTCTCAGATATGGCCACATGGATTTCCTTTTCCTAATTCCTTCAGCAGCTATGTTGATTTAAATCCATACACAGCCTTAAATTGCTGCAAGCCATAGTCCTACCTGTTCCATCTATGGTAGAACATAGTGTCTTACTAACTGCAGAAACAACACCCCATCTTTCTTCTGGACATCTTGCAAACCACTGTCAAAATTGATTTGTGCCCCAGTCTCCTGCCAAGTCTCTTTCACATTCAGGCAATGACTTAATGTTTATTCTTCAAGAGGACCAAAGACTATCCATGAGTCCTTGTTTTCTGGAGCACTGTAAGCTTCCTATGCAGCTTGGGAAGTTGTTGAAGATCCCTTGGCCATGTACCATAGGCACCTTTCATCACAGGTCCTGTCATGTGAGATCTGACACGAGATGTCTGTCAGAAACATTCAAAGGAACACCTTTCTTATGATCCAGGAGTCCCAACATGTACATAATTTCCGATTGTACAGACAGATAGTTTTGTACTTTAAATAAATCATAAAGTTGTGTTTTCAAGGAAAGCAGTAAAAAGCCTTTTCATTTAAAGAGAAAATTATCACATTTCTTCTCTATCAGGTTGGTATTTTCCTATTTTTCTCCTAAAATGGACGTTTCTAAGGGAGGTAGCAGATCCTTGTCGTCACAGGGGCTCAGTCCCTGAGGGAGGCTGAACTGTGATTTACACATGACCTCACTGTGCTGACCCTACTGTGCCATTAGTTACTTGAGACAGGCAACACAAGGAAATGTTTCCTTCTTCATTTTCGACTCATTTTCTCACTACTTCTACCTAAACCAGATTTTTGCACTAAAGGATTCATGCCTGACTTTGTGGGTATACAGTAAACGCATACAGATATTTTAGGGTTGTGTTCTTAGATATTTCAGAAATTGTGCTTTAGTCTGGCAGTTTCTGTTGAACTTCAGTGAGCAGGCTAGAAGTCTGACCTAAGGGGTTTGTGTATTCATTTGTATTAAAGCCATCAGTATTTGGGCAACTGAGGATGACTGTGATTGGAAGTTCAAAAATACAATGATCTCTTGTGTCTAGTTCATGTTATGCAGGAGAATATTTACATCCATGATAATGCTATCAGAGCTGGAATGAAATGCAAAATAATTCCCTGGGCTTGCCAGGTATAATGACATTTGGTCTTTTGATGAATTGCTAATGTGTTCTTGGACAGACGAGCTGGCAGCCCAGCCAGCTTCACTATATAAATGGCAGGATGGAGAGAGCAGGATTGTATTTACTACTATTTACTGCTAACAAACCACACACCTTTCAACGTGTCTCTGCTATGAATTATTCCAGTTGTGAAAAGGGAATATCTAAACAAACTTTAAGACTAGTCTTTTTAAAAATTACTATTTTCTTCAAGGAAACGTTAGTTTTCTTTGTTTGTTTTGAAGTGACACTACCAAAATGAAACATTATCTTTTTAAAAAGGCAGAAAGTATTTCATTTGTGATGCCTGCCTAATGCTCCCAGCAATTTCCGTGACTCTTAGTGTGGATCATTTTTTTCCTCTGTGTTCATTTCTCCTGTGTTTGTTTCTGACACCCTGCACAAGAGAAGCAGCCTGACCTAACCTGCAGCAAACCAGCACTGGCCACAGTGAAATGAACTAAATCCACACTGCTGTCCAATGGAGAGATGATGAAGGCAGGAGAAAGCAGAGGAAAAGAATCCTGTGTTATTTTCATTTTACACTGGTAGTAATTTGGGGGTTTCATCTTTCACAGTAATTGGCTAAAACTCACTCAGATGATGCAGCAAAGATAAATGTGAGAGTTGTTTTGCTTCTTTGTTTAATCATGTCACCGTAAGGTTAAAAAGACAATGATTCTGAGTTTTATTACCCTAAATTATTAATTTTGTGAGCATTTTAAAAGAACAGCAGTTTAGAGACTTTTTCTAGACGCACTGCTGTGCATGACTCCTTTCCATAGTGAATTTATAAAGATTTTCAAAGCATGAAGCATTTCTGATTCCAAACGGACTCTGTCTGGAAGATGACAGCTATAAGACTGTATGGAAAACTTTTTATTGGTATGGGCTTCTAGTAATTTTTAGCAGATGCATCTTTTTATCTTGAGATTGGTTGATGCTCTGTACCTGTAATATTTAGGTATTTTAGAAGCTTAACTCTTAAGGTGTCTATGCAATTGTATGATTTGTGCCAGCTGTGGCACACACGGACAGTTATCTTCCATTCATTTCTTTTGGATTCCACAGTCATGGGAATGCATGGAAGTTAGGTGATCTCTTCTTTTGCTTCCCTGCTTTCCCCATTGCTCCAGAGTCCTGCATGCACAGGATCAGGCTCTTTGCTTATGTAAATCACTCAGCTCAAAATATCCCCAGTTGTGTGTCCTCGTTACAGACTGCAGCACGCACCAGGCCGCTCTCCCGGCACACAACAGTTTATAGCCAGTTTATTCCCTAACACAGCAAGTGCAAATTTTATCAGGGTGATGGATTATGTAAGAAAATACATTTCCTCCATTGATTCATTGTTTCAAAGGACCTATTATGTCTCCCATTTTCTGTAGCATTCCCCTAAAGGTCATATCGCTGTTTCGGGAACTTCTTGAGGAAAAAATAAAACTGTGATTATTTTTTTTTTTCCAGATTTGAAAAAAGAATAATTTCACAGCTGTTGGCAAGAGGTTAAGAGTGTGCCAACAGCTCCAATGATTAGCACAGGCTGCTTCTGTAGCCTTGTTTGCTCGTACACTGTCCTGCATGTTTCTCCAGTTCTCATTGCAGGGAGTGGAGAATCCAGAAAAACTCTCTGTGAGAAAAGCAGCTTGATGTCAAAGCAGTTTTGCTGATAAGATTCAGTGTGGCTCACCACACTGGCACTGATAAAGCTTTAGGTGGATGGTAAATAATAGATCTATTTGTGCTGTATGTGTTAGCTGCTGCTACCCTTATAAGAAACACAATCTTGCTGGCTTTTGGCTTTTTGTAATGAAGCGTCTTGAAAACATATTCTCTTGCAGAAAAACTTCTCTAGTCTCCATTTCGGGTGTTTAAGCATTATAAGGGCTATTCATTTAAAAGGATGTCTAAATACCTGAGGGTTTAGATTATCAACAGGTCTGTGATCACACAGGCATTCACACATTCAGAGCATCAAGCCCCCTTAGACATAACTTTATTTCTGAACAGAGGAGCTTAAGAAAGTGGGGGTGGAGAGCAGCCCTGTTCCCTGTGCTCCTGTGCTGGGGGCAGGTTGTAGGGACAAGCTCCTGCCTGTGCAAGTGAGCACACAGCCCCCCAAGCCCCATGCAATCCACGGTGACCGTGCCACAGGAGGTTTAACCCATTTCTGAGCAGTCACTTGAGCTGCACAGACATTTCTCCCTTACTGTGCCTGACATGGGTGCCTTTGCTGACTGTCTCTTCGCTGATCATCAGTGTCATTCTCCATGGCAGGTTTAAACATGAAACCAAACCCTGGTGTAAAGCAGGCACTCTCCTGAGAGGCAGATGAAGAAGCTGCCAACTGTTTGGTGCCAACTGCTGTGGGCATCAAGCCGCTCACTGTGTCTTCCCCAGAAATGCAGGCATGCATTTAAAACACCCAGCCACTCTCACTGGAGACTGTATCAGTCAAACGTTAGATATTCATCTTTCATTCCTGCCTATTACTAATTGATAGCCAAGGTCTTTAGCATGCATCATATCTCATAGTACATCATAGCTGTAACTAAATTAAAAATACAAAGACCCTTTAGAACTAAGAGACTTTATAAATCTTAAGTTTTTGCAGTGTTGCCTTTTATACAGTAATTCCTATTCTTCAGCTGGCTATGTCTGTGCTGTGCTCTGATTTGCACAAGTTAAATCCAGACTAATATCAGTAGCTTTAGCAGAATTAATACAAGTTCGCTCTCATTTTTCTCTATCAACATTAGTATTTTTCAAGTCTCACCATAGCAAGGGTCATCAAAGCATCTAGACAAAATCTGAGGCTCAGGAAAGATGGAGATGAGAGAGCAAGGGATGAGATGGGGTGAGCTTTGTGCTTCCTCTCCTTCCTCCTGCACCTTGCCCCTAGCCCAGGATTGGCACTGAAGCTCCCCCTTGACACCATGTCTAGGGAAAGCAACCCATTCTTCAGAGATGGAGATTACTGTTTAGGGGGGTTTCTCACTGATCTCCATTAATTAATAAACCATTTCTACTTGAGAAAATTGCAGAAAGAAACAAAAATCTGGAGTATTTAAATATCTCTTCCATTATGCAGAACTGCAGAGAGGACTGCATGGCCAAAGTAAGCTTGAAAGATTACTTCCAGTTTTATTACCTTATTTCTTACCTTTCTCTTTAAAATCCCTGCACAAAATTGACTTGAAATGGTGATCCATCTGAACTTTAAGATGACATCTGCATGAACTTGTTACCTGTGGTTTTGGGTTAGCTTCTCAGCTGCTGAATATAGTTTAACATTTTTAATCTTTTATTTTTCTTGCCTTTTTGCACTTGCCAGATTTCAACATTTTTGCAATAGCATATAGAGACACCATTTTTTTCCATTATCAATCAAGGGAACGCAGAGAAGAAAAGGAAATGAGAAGAAAAGAAAAAAATAAGAAAAAGAAACTTGAGCAAAAGAGCAAGCACCATTATTTTTTGAACAGGCAGCTGCTTCTGACAATTCACCTAAGGTAGTTTTCTTTTTCTCTGTAGGACTTGAATGCATTCCTCTCAAGACTTTGGTATTGATCCTCTTTCTTTTCAGAGTTCCTGACCTTCCTCCTTTGCTGTCCCAGCCCAGCTGGTATGCTTTCATTCAGCTTTGGTTAGCTCCTCAGCACATTTCAGCAGGGATACCCTCAACCTATTTCATCTACTCATGTATACCAGAGCAACTGAGCTGGTGAGAGATAGTCTGTAGATCTGGCTTGGTTTATTTGGTTTTTAATAGCTGATGTTATCTGTTGAAATAAAAACTCAGGTTGATTTTGTCTCAGCTATGAAAATCTCACAAATAAAAGTCACAGTGTCTAGGGCTGCCATTTCTCGCTTCTTTGTATCGCATGCTTTTCTTTTTTCTTTCCTCCTCCAAAAACCTCAATCACCTGAAAAAATTCAAAGTGTTTTGTGTAAACATTTTTGAAAAGTTGTGTTTGCTAGATACAGAAATCATTGTTGGTGGGAATTTTCTTTCAAGTGAAATTTTCAAATTTTCAGTTAGATGTTCAGCTCAGAGCCCAGACTTTGAAATCTCAAAGCCTTTCACAACCTACAAGTTGTGTCCTCCTCAAAGCACGACTGGAAGCTGCCAGGGCCCTGTTTCACAGTGTGTTCCCATTCACTCAGTGGAAGGGATGCTCCTGCACATCCTGTGCCTCCCTGTCCCAGCTGAGAGCCCATCTGGCTGCCTTGTGGCTGGGAGCAGCAGATCCCAGGGGCTGTGTGAGGCAGCAGGGCTGGGTATGAGCCGTGCCTGCAGGACACAGGGGGCACAGGGAGCTCTTCTGCTGCTCCCTGGGAAAAGTGGCCACAGAGGAAGCCAGAGGAAATGGCCAAGCTTTGTGAGGAGGGAGGACAAAGGGAAGGAGGAAGCATTCTTTCTACAATTCACATCTTCTGTGGAATGGAAGGCAAAAAATGACTTTGGAGTTGCTAATTCCTTCTGTGGTGAAGGAAAAGAAAGTGTAGGGCACAGTGGAAATGGCAGCAGGCTCTCTTTAATGGCTGAGAAATTAGGAGAAGAATTCTTTTACTTTCACACTATATGGAGATGGAGATCATAGATGTATGTTTAACCAGGCAGAGGAAGTGAAAACAAGAGCTGTCTGTGTACCTCACCACAGAGAAGAGCAGAAAATAATTATTGAAGAGAAAAAAATCTTCAATGAAATATATTTTATATTTTATTGGTTGTGCTGGGATGTTTCTTGACCATTATTAGTATGGTCCTGTTCTTGTATTCCACTCTTCTCTGATTTTTTTCCCTTCTTTTCCATTGCTCATCATGCTCTTTGTTAGTAAGCAAGGTAATTATTAACAATTAATTTTCTTCTTGACATGTAACTGCATCCTTTGGCCAGCCCTATCTTTTCATGGACCTGGTATAACATGCTTAATACATAGTTAAATTTAGGTGATGGATCTAATGACTCACAAGACAATTCCAGTGTCATTTGAGAAAAATGCCATGATGAGCATTTCTCACCGGTCCCCAGGGAGTATCCACCCAATCTCAACTAGTGTGAGCTACCTCCACAAAAAAGTACAAGGAATTCCTTTTTATTTTCCCTTGCATAATTTTGAAATGACAACCAAACTAAATAAATAAACAGTAAATAAAGAAATGAATGTAGAAGAAAATATTATGGGACATAGGGAATGGGATGCAGCTGTGTAAGACAGGTGAACAGCACTGAAGGAAAAGAAGCACAGAATGCTGATGTGTAGTGACCAACCACAAAAGAGTAAAAGGGCACACAGGTGTCATGCATGTGAGGGAAAAGGGTATGAAAGGTTGTACTGGGGAACAATAAAGTGCTGATGCTTGAAACCATTGTTGGTGTCAGTCATGTGTCCATTGTCAATTGGTGCCCTGTGTGAGGAACCACCGACAACAAATAAACAAATGTCATCTTTACCTGTCTGACAGTGAAAGTCATTAAGGATTACCTGTATTTATCCAAGGAGTTTCTTTTTGGTGGCATTTCTTTAGCCATTTCCTAGGTTAATGTTGGTAGATGGATTTAAAAAACGAAAATCTGTGTAAAAGAAGATTGTTAGAGGTGCGTCTGCAGGAAGACACATTCTTTTAATCCTTAGGGAAATGCTTTTGCTCTTATTTAAAAACACTTCCTCAATGCTGCCCTGGAAACATTACTGTGCACAACAGCCTGTTCACTGGGGACTGACACCTGCCCACCTGCTTCTAATGCCCAACACTGATGTCAAGTGAAGAAGAAACACGTTTTTTAAAATCTTGAAGTGTTACTTACTAATTCAGATTAAAAAATGTATTGTCTCAAAAAAATTGCATTACTGTCTTCAACTGGACTGAGTAAGATGGTACTAGGCCGACTTACACTGGCTGAAGATCAGCCTGCAGCTTTCCAATGACATCTAATTAATAAAGGAGAGTTTACACTAATTTGAACCTATGCCAAACACATCTCTTTCTCCACCACTTATTGCTCACAGCCCTCGGGTCGCTTGTCTGAGGCTTTGTGGTTAAAGCACTGGGTTTGCTGTGTGGTTTGTGCTAGGTTTGATGGCCTGGGGTTTTTGGTTTCTGAGTGTATTATATCCTTCCTGTTCTGCTTTGACTCTGACATTGTGTTTTGCCTTAGTCTGAACATGCAAGAGCAGACAACCTGATCTGCATGCACCACTCGTGTCACATTGCCCTCCAGAAATTAGCATTCTTCAAAACAACCCAATAGGTTTGTATTGCATATAACAGACTATCTGTGACAGCCAAAAAAATGAGTACAGTATGCACACCATTTCAAGCCGATTATATTCATTGCCATTCAGGTCATAACTTAGATTAATTATTGCTTTTGTGTAGGATGCTTGTTAGGAGGTTTCCTGATTGTTGTTCCGAAGATTGATTACTTGTTACGTTTATTTACCTTGTGGTTTCTGTGGGGAAAACATCTTTAAGGCTTCAACGTTTAACAAACATACTGAGGCCAGGCAGGGCCCCTGGGAAGTCAGGATACCCTACACCTGCCACGACAAGAGGCCATGACATACATCTGCATTAATACCAGGTGAGAGACGAGTAAATGTATAAAACAGGCATTTATTTTAAAGTGCCTCAGTCTAGAGAAAGTAACACAGCCCTAGGTGCTGATGTACCTCTCATAATTAAAAAAAGGGAAAAGAAATCTAAAAACTTACAGAAAAATGCCAGTTGGCAGATTTGTATAGGTCAGACAAATGGTTTACAAAGAGCTCACCAGAATCCTGGCTGTAGTTGGCACGCAATTTGCAAAAATCCAAGTTTCTAGACCTTGAATCTTGTCATTTGACAGCAGAGTGACCCAGGCTTTGCAGGCAAATGCAATGAATTGCTTGATGTTTCTCCTAGAAATTGGCTGGTTTGAGGCAGAAGTAGGAATATGAAGCTTCCTGTGAAAAAAAACACAATGTTCCAATTAGTATCTAAATGATTTTACAGGTATTTTTAGGAACATTGGCTTTAATGAAATTCAAAAATATGTTCAAGCTGAATTAGGAGACATCTTTAAGCCTGGTGAAGGATAAAGGCAGGAACCAGTAGATTTTTGTTTATATCCTGGACCTCTCTTGAAAAATGTTTATTAGCCAGATAGACTCACAGGTCATATTTCCTGCTGTTCATCTTTTTTGTCCTAACACACAATCATATACAGCTGTTTGCAACAATAAAAGTATGAGGTACTAAAAAGAAGACAAAAAGTAAAAAAACTCAGCAATCATATCTGCTCTAAATAGGTTTTTAAAATTGCCTTGCAATGCAGTGCTTAAAATATAGGAATAAGCTATAAGGCTGTGTATAACTTTGCAGCAGACATTTGTTTATCCATATAATTCACTTTAATTGCGGGCTAATAAAGCAGAAAAAATAAATTTTCTTTAAACTTTAAAATAATCTCTAGAGCCTGATAAAAGATCTCAGCAAGCATTTAAGATGGTGGTATTGCCAACAGCAGCTTTGTTTCCTAATTGTTTTCCTGGTGGAGCCAGCAGCAGCCCCAGTCAGAAAGGGTTCAGAAGACCCTTTTCCTTTTAGTTGCTCTAATGAGATAAACTGTCAAGTAGAGAGTACTAGATGTGGTGATGATGGATGTGACACAGTAACACCAAACAGATAGTTAACAAGTTTTGACTTGCTGCTAAATCTCTGCATCCAGCAAACCAAATGCTGTGCTGCAATATCAGTGCAGTGATCAGTGTGAGCTCTCACACTGGTCCATCCAGCAAGTCAGTTAAACTGTGACATCTTTCCCTCATCTGAAAAAAAAAAAAATAGTTCAGAAGTACCTTAAGAAGGAGTCTTATTTGTCAGACACCGTAGGAGACTTACCTGCAAGAGTTGCCTAATGTGGAGGAATGTGGTGTCAGTGATCCAGACCAGCAGTTTATTGTTCAGTGGAAATGTATAAATCTTCCTTTCTTCATTTGCTGTGTCTCTTGCTTTTTCTTCTGTCACGCATTTAGTTTAAAAAATGTCAGTAAGTGGTAAGTAAAATTACTTACCATTGCAAGCCATAAAAATAAATTATGGTTCAGTTCTATTAGAAGCCCACTTCTGTTCACAAGCATATACTCTTTATAAGAGCATCTTTAGACTATTGGGGGTAAAGGGAGAAAAAGACAACCTACAAAGTTGCACTTCTGGCTGTTCTACATGAGAAGTTCTCGTCCTGTCTTCACTATTTTTTTTTTTGCCATTTAACATAATGTCTACTAAGCTAGAGGAGTGAAAGGAAATCAGGCAGCAGGGAAAATTACTTAATGGTAACTCACTTTTTTGTAATCTAGCCCTTTTACATCCCGTTTTCTTTACCCATCTTAAGACAGCGACCTTTTATTTCCTTTTGCTTTTTTTCTTGTGTGCAAAATTCCTCCACTGCCTTCAGACTGGACACTGAATTCTTTGTCTCATACCCAGCAAAATGAAGGTGTGATTTTATATGCATTAATGTAGTTCAGCAATTTGCACGGTGTTAGCACAGATTTTTTAAAAATGGACAGAATGCCTGCCCATGGGAAATAGTGAATTAATTCCTTGTTTTGCTTTGCTTGTGTGCATGACTTTTGCTTTCCCTATAAACTTTTATCTCAAACCATGAATTTTCTAGCTCTTACCCTTCCAATGTACTGCAGGGGGAGTGAGTGAGCAGCTCCAGGGGGCTTGGTGGCTAGCTGGCTTAAACCATGACACATGTTCAGGGGAATGACCTGAAATAATTGAGGACTGAAGAGGAAGAAAACAGTAACAAAAAGTTGTCTTCTTAAACTTCAGTTGGCTTTTGCATTTTTTTTTTTCTAACGTCCTCAGTGCTTCACACCCCTCCTTTCCTGTTTCATACCATTACCACTTCTCTGTTTCAGTTTTATCTGGTGTTCCTGACAGTTGTCACTAACTTGTTTCAAAATTTAGTTGTACTCTTTCCTCCCCCTCTGCTCCCCCCACTTTCTTTTCAGATTTCCTTCTTGCCCAAGGACACACCCCAAAGCCTACCTGTAGAGATGCAGGAGGAAGGGCTGCAGTGCCCTGGAATGGATCACTGATCCATCACTCCAATCACTGATCTCATTTATGCAGCTCACACAGTCAGCTCTCAGGTACAGCTGCAGTATCTTCAGTGAAGGCCCTGAGCTGTAAATAAAGAATTCACATTTAATCCTCTGGCCAGGAGATTATCAACAGCATGTGCCTGTGAAAAGCACAGCCCCACCACTGCTCCTCTGTCCCCAAAACTTCCCATTTCTGCAGCAGTCACCCACCCTGGGGCACTTTGAAAAGGAAAAATCACGATAATGATGCCAGCATCAGTTGCAATTGGTCTAACATCCAAAATATCATTTAGTTCACATATTCAAATATCAAAATATTCAGCTTCTGAAGTCTTAATGTATTTTTTAGAGATTTTGATTAAAGGTACGGTAGAGAACCTAATACACGTATAAAGATTTCATTTCCTAATTGTTTGTTGTCTGTTGCAACTTTAACAAAGTCAGAAGAGTTACTCCCACTTTATCCTAATTTACACAGATTTACCATAGCATTTCATTAAAGAATAGAAGCACTATAGTCCCAACTACCTGTATTTTCACAGCACTAAAGAGTAAATGTATATTTTTCCAGAGATTTTATTCAGTCACCCTTGATATCATCCAGAAAGCCAATCTTCCCTCAAACTCTGGAGCAGTTTAGGAATGCAACACAGAATCTCCTTTGTATGTAACTTTTTCTGTATTATGTCATGGAGGAGTGTTAAAAAACAAGAGTTTCTTCTAAAGCTGAAAAAGCAACTGTACTGCAAGAAGGGAAATGTATTGTTCTTACAAGTACTTGCTTGTGTTGAGTCATTGAAAAAATTAATAAGCCTTCCCCAACCCTTCTTACTCATCTGCTCTACTACAGATTCAAAACTCAAATAAATTCTTCCTGCAGCCTTCTCACCATTGAGTTGACTTATACTGTCATGGCCCTTTAAAGAATTATGTTCAAAATACAAAGCATGAAATCACTTAGGATACTGCAGTCTGGGGTAATGCCTTTATAGATGAATGGTATATTTTCTTACAAGATCACTCTCACAAGTAGTTATTATTCTTGGTATTTCACCAGTTCAGAAAAGTTTAGTTTCCAAAGTCTAGAGCACACATGCATCATGAGTGCCTGTTTGCCTAATGCCATGCAGGCAGCATGCTGCAGCCTGCCCTCAGAGCAGCAGTTCTATTTGCAGAACAGTCTATTTGTAACTTAATTAAACTCACTTGGTGAATTATTTTAAATGTCATCATTCATAATTGGTGTTTGGCACTTTTAAAATGCAGATATATTAAGGAATAATTAATTTTACATCAAGTTAAGTCCAGTAATAAAATAATGCCAAACAACGTAACACAGTGGGAGATCAGTCCTCATCTGAGGTGACTAGAAGGGCACATTGTTTGTTGCAATGTCATTTTTTTAACCTTTGCAACTATTCATCATTAAGAGACTGATTTTATTTGGTGTCCCACATCGAATACAGTGTGTCCCTTCATTATTTTTTTCTCCCGGTGTGAGAAGATTTTGTCTCATAAGCTCTTGCTGCTGTTTCCATAATTGGAGCATCTAGGAGCAAGTCTGCTTCAATTTAAATCAGTGCAAAGATTCCCACGGTCTTCAGTGGGAGTTAAGAATGACACATGAAGGACTTGTCCATCACAAATGCCAGAGTAACAGCACCAAATACATATATGCATATATCCTCTTATACTTCTGCTGCTTCCTGAAGTTTTGCCACTTGAATTTACTCAGAAATGTTAGGATGGGGCTGTTTTGCATCCCCTTCTCCAAGGCACAGCAACAAGCAAACGCCTGAGCTTTGCTAAGACCAGCACATGCTTGACAGCTTGTCATTGTAATAGTGACAAAAGAGCAGCTGGCCATCAACAAAATAATAAAACTGACAATGAGAGATATTAAAATGCTGCCTAGATGGGCAGTGCCTCCAGGCAGAGGTTGTCTTCACCCCTGTTTGGACAATGGCCCTCAGCAAGCTGGGGGCTTGCTCCACTCCATAACGTGCCACTGCAATATCAACATGTAAACAAACAGCAATAATTAGGACATTCAACAGAATGAGAGCCAGCAGAAAGGTTTTTTCCTCTACTTAGCTACAACCATTGTATAAATCTTGTTCATGTAACTGAACTATAAACATTTTACACAGACCTATGGTATTCAACACAGTTATGCCCCTTGGACCACGGCATGAGCTGAAAATTGGCTCCTCTGCTGCAAGGAAGAAGCAGGATGACAATCACCGAGTTTAGACTCTTTGACATCTATGATTTTTAATAGAAAATGTGGACTATCCAGTACATCATTCACATTTTTACACCATTACTATATAACTTATGTTAAACTCTCCTGCAGGGTGATAATATTCGTTATTGTATAAAAGCTAGTCAGAACCTCAACAAACCTGCCTTTCCAGTCTCATCTCTTGTAGTTACATCATCCCATCCCTACCTTCACTCTGCTAGCCTAGACTCAGCTGATAAAGCCAGGCATTTGTAGGTGTAGGTATTAAAAAAAAAAAACAAAGCAAAATCCCATTTGTGATTGTGACTGACAAACACAGAGCATCTTAAATGAAGGTGTCCTGAAGGACTTAGAGCCTGCAGTGTAATTTAATTAAGATATCAAAGTGATAGCATTATATCATCTATGACAGCTATCCTACTATAAAGCATTTCTTTAATTAACAAAGGCAGCACCTGAGAAGGCGAGCACTGGTATGAAACACACTTGCCTTAAACTCAGAGAAACACAATTACGCTTCAGACTTTCTTGAGTCACACTTGTTTTACTGCCCTTTTTATTTGCCTTCAGTTGGGGCTGTGGCTCCCATTCCCTGTTTTCATGGACTCCTCACAGCCCCAGGATGTTGCAGGGATCTTGCCTTGCCACACCTACAAATTCCAGGAGCAGAGCAGTGACTTTTAGTTGTTCCTCAGTCAAAAACTGCCTCCTCATTTTCCTCCACTGCCATTGGGGAAGAGCAGCTGATGGCAAAGCAGAGAAGCTCAATATATGTGGAGTTAAAAGCTGCTGGGAAATGACAGGATGATCTGGGACTGCATAAGCACTGGGATACCTCCTGGAGCTTTTATTCAATTGCTATTCTGGTTTTATTCAGTAAGAACATCTGTTGGTTTCAGCAAATTCATGTCTAGGAATTAAATTAATTGAACCTCAGGATAGGATTTGCCTCATTGAAAGGAACTCCAGAGAATTTAAATAAACTATAAAGTCCTAATAAAATATTTTCTCTGGCATAGGGTTGTTTTATAACTACTTAAATATCCTTTCATATAGTCAACATACAATTTTAAATGGTTTTCTTATGTGCTTGCAGATTTTAAAAAAAGTCAGAGGTTTCTATTTTTGAGCATCATATCCAAACTTTTGGCATCAGCCAAGTTCAGACACCTGCAAGTATGCAGGCAGTTGATGCAGGTTTGGGGGCTTACAGGACCCTACAAGAAAAAGTTACATAAATATATATAGTTGTGATTCTAAGTTTCTCTTATATCCACAAAATAACAATTACAAAATGAAGCCTAGAAAAGCAGTCTAAGAAATATGAAGGAAATTGGAACAAAACTTGAGTAGGCATAAAATCAATTCCTCCATCTGATATTATGATTAAAAGCTAGTCAGTACTGTGTTGCAGAAGATATACAGATAAGTAGAGAGATACAGAGTCACAAATGTTTGCAAGGAGATGAGAGGTAAACAGCAGATTTTTTTTTCTTTAATAGCTCCTATGACACAGACCAGTATCTCTCTGGCTTCTTGAATAAATTACATTAATACATAATTTCCATAACCTTACAATGTCACTGTGAGTTATTAAAATCAAAGATACCTTAAGAGGCTTGATTTTTTTTTTCTTATATATATTTTAATTATTGACCAGCTTTTTGAATTTGCATGTGCCCACAAAGTATTATTAACCGGTGCACTCAAGTGCTATATAACAGAATTCACAAAAATCATCTCAAATCCATTTAAAATTATTTACATCCTTATGTTCACTTCCATTATAAGCCAAAACTTGGAGTTATTTTCCATTGATCTCACTGCAGCACTTTCAGTAAATGCCCAGTTAAAAATTAGGAGAAGTGAAAATTTAAAAAGTCCAAGGGCATATCTTTTGAAGTTGCTTTTTTCTTTTTTACTTTTGCATTAACATATCACAGATGGCCATGTGGAACAGGGTGATTTTGTATGCTGTCTAAAGACATTGTTATAAGCAGAGCTGTGCCACTTCTTATCCACAAAACACTTTATTGGGGCCTGAAAATACTCAGATCCTATATGCAAAGGTTTTTTTATATGAAAAAATGTAAATGTTGCGTACCTTTAAAGAAAAGGGCATATGGCTCTGATTTGTAGCATAGTACAGCCTTAAATTCTCTGTCAGATGAGAGAATACCTCACCTTCTCTGAGGTCTTTTATTTTTGCACCCTTACAAGTACTGACTCATTTTGTAAACAGATAATTCTCATTCTAGTAAGTACACTTCATACAGCTCCTTTCATACTAACTGGAACCTAAAAATCCATTCAAAGACAAATGCTGAGCAGCAGAGTCCCTGTAGGAACACATGAAGGCAGACCTCTGATATTCTTCCCTTTCTTGCCCAGCTGCCATCTGAAGCAGTGTTGGGGTGGGGCTGTCCCTTAGCACCCCTGACCTCTGGGCTGCACAGCCAGGACACTGCAGCCTGGTGCAAGGCTTTGACCTTTCTTGCACCTACTGCAAGACACAGTGTCTGTTGGAAAGCAGTCATACAGTCAACCATCGAGTCATTAAATAGCAATTTTGCACAAAATTAGTTGAACAACTAGGCAAGCTAGGATAAGAGAATGTAATTTTTCACATTTCAAATGGCAGCAGTTAATTGCATTACTCTATCCAAGGTGTTTCTCTTTATCACATCTTCTGTAAGATGTGTGATGGGTAGGACTGATAGAGAACATAATATGCTGTAATTTATTACTTCCCAGGGTGGTACAGTGGAAAGAAGCATATTTAGAGCTTCTCTTATCAACTTGTTCTGTAATAGATTGAAATGTATTAGGATAAAAGGAAACCTTGTCCTTAAACTTTACCTTCAGGCATCCCAGCAGGCGATTGTAGAAAGTCTATTTTTACCACTATAGAAAAATTACATTCAGTCTCTTCTTGTGAGAAACTCCTCCACCTAACACTTCCCAAAAGTCAAATACTTTTTAGCTTATATCCATTCAACAATGTTCATGAGTTACAGTTGTCTTGTCCTAGCATACATACACAGATTTAATCTGTGTAGGGGGTTAATAGCACAGAAAAAGAATTGGCAGCACAACATCCCCGCAGGCAAGCAGCCCTGGAATGCCCAGCACCACGACATGGCCCAGGCTGCCCTGGTCTCACTAACAAGGTTACCTGAGTTAGCCCAATCGATGTGCCATGAATTCCTGACTGTGCCTGGTTACACTGGAGGCACGCAGAGGTTCAGAGGGAAATCCCAGCTTGCAGAAGTCTTGCCACAGCTCTGTTGGAAAAGAAGCCTCTTCAGATTTTAATTAGTTTATAACCAACCCAGGAAGCAAGTTTGCCTCAGTTCAAGGGAGTTGCCTGCATCTGATGCTACACATCTGATGGTTCATTGAAAGTGTTACATACCTTATCATAAGCCTTTTTTTCATTTGGAGATGCTCCTGCTTTACTTCAGGTAGAATATTCACATTTAGACTTGGTACTCTGTGTCACTTGGGACAGTACCTGAGGCTATGACATCTTGTTGATTTTTATCCCCATTGCTCTGAGGTGCCCACCTGAGGCAGCAGCAGGGACCATGCAGACATGACACCCCTGCCCTCTGCATGGGCCAGGAGCAGCTGCTTTCCTTCCCCTTTTAGCAGCACTGCCACACAACCACTTGGGCTTCTCCATATTCCAGTGTGCTATGGTGAAATAAGTTTTTTCAATTATAGGCTGTTAGGAGGCAGTGCAAGCACATACCACACCTGGAGTATAAATTTGCAAATAACAGTATTAATGATTTTAGGAAGTCATTATATCTTTTTCAGAGCTCTGTGGTTATTTTTTTTATTATGGACATATGTAATAAAGGAAATTAAGTGACATTCTCCAGCACAGAACTGAACAAATTACCAGTTTATCATAAAGTTTGCAACCCTTCCTCAAAAAGATAATATGTGGGGATTTTTTTGATTGAATTACTTATATTAATGCAGTATCCTAATGTGGATTTGATGAGCGACTTTATTCTTTTTCAAAGCACTATGTGCTGTAATTTGAATGTGGAGAGACACCACACAATTCATTGTGAATACTAATAACACATCCCTTCACTGTATAATGAAATTCAACATTCAAATTTGTTTCTATAACAATTCCACATGATGTAGGTATACACTGTGACTCATTAAAAATATTTATTTTATCACCCTGACAAACACAAATGAAGGGAAAACAATGTGGCTCACCTTTTCAGAGAAATGAGGTGAAATTGGATTTCACTTACAACTGTCATTATTGTTTATGTTCTTTTTCATTCTTCCTTTAAATGGTTCACATACATGCATAGGTCCTCTAAGCCAGGGAATCCTCTAACAAAAAACTTACCTAATTCAACAGAAATGAGTGGAGATTCTGTAGCAGTAATAAAATGGGGGAGGGGTGTATATATATATTAAGAACAGTATTTCTGCATAACATCAGCAATTCTAATTGTGGTGTTTGACATTCAGTGTTAATCCATCAGCTCTAAAACTTATTAAAAATGGCAGTAGACATATTAGTAGATCTGAAATTGTCAAAAATAATACTGATGTTAAGAATCAGAAATAAAATTACAGTTATTGTAGAAATACAATTTTTCATGAGATCCACAAGCACAGAATCAATAACACTCTGGAGCAGAATGAACAATGCCTACAAATGCAGACAGTCCCAAAAGCACAGCTGAGACATCCCTAACAAGAAAAGAATTTCTTCTGTCTTTTTAGTCCTTTTTATTTGTTGTCTGGCTTTGCACTTTCATTTCTCTATGGCATTAACCACAGAATTAGTAAAAAGATTTCTCTTTGAAAAAAAAATAATTAATAAAAAATTTTCTCTTTGAAAGAAAGGCCTGTGAGGCAAAGGAAAAGGTTCTGGCTTAGCCACCACTTGTCTGAGCACTAATTACTTCACCTCTCTGTCTGATCTCCCCCACCTGTACCTTTGTGGGCAGCTGAACATGGTTGTAAGTCATTTGGAGATTTAGAACTAAAAAGTAGTATGGAAAACATTACATAAACATGCAATATTACATAAATGTGGATTTAAAGTTTTTTTACAGCTGTAAGTGACCTGATTTTGCTATCCTTTTTCATAGCTACCACACTATATCCTATTCAAACTGGTGTGATAGCTTACAAAATAAGGGACTGTCCGAGGTGAGGAAGGCCCTGCCTTGGCTTGGAAAAGCTGTCTAATCTCAATGGTAACAAAGTAAAAGTTAGCCCAACTTTGGGAAATGAACAGTTTATCTAACGGCACTCAGCATTTCCCTCATTGGGGTGATCAGTAAAACATCAGCTCACTGTTTTGTAATGCTCTAGTGAATAGACACATACCTTAGTGTAGGTATTTGATTAGACCATCTGTTCTAAGAAGCTTACTTCTTTGGGAAGAAATAAAATGAAATTGAAGATAACCTTTTTTCTAACTACGTTTATGCATTTAATGAAAGTTATTTAACTATTGCTACTACTTAGGAATCCTCTTTAGCAATCTCAAAAGTCTCCCACAGAGGAAGAAGGAATCACCCCAGGAAAACTATTAAAGCTGACAGTGGTTTGTCACAGGCAACCATTAATGAATACCATGGAGGATTTGGTTTTCTTCTGCTCATTGTCTTGCCATAATTCAAAGTCAATATCCCACAGATTCTGCAGAATGACTGTGTAGCTACACATCTAGGCAAGCAAATGGCATCTTTTAAGTTGGTGAAAATTACAAGTGAGAAATAAATTATAAGATCTTGTTTCTGAGGCTAAATACTTAAACAAGGATGCTGTCTTCACAAAGCTCTAGGTAAGGTTTGGGATTTGGTTTTGTTAGTTTCCCTTTTAACTAGTTCTTAGTACAGGAGTTGTGCGTTTCTGTGTATGAAAACAGTTTTGCATAAACTTCTTGTCACTCAGAATAGCTTTCTAAAGTGCCTTTGGCTATCTCCACTAACAGAGTCTGCCAGTATTGAGAGTAAAACATAAAACCTACAATCACAATGACATAACATGATACACCTTCCATCACTCTGCTGTACTTTCCAGGTGTAGCATATTCTACAGTTCCACTTTCAGGAAAGAATAAAATTATCAGGTGAAGCAAATTAAAAATATAAAGCATACTCACACAGATGTGCAAATACAGAGGAAATAAAATACTTCCAGTAGAAAAAGCAGAATTCTTCATACCTGAATTTAGATTGTTGAGATTGCAGCAGCAATACCTGCAGTGCAGACCAGGGTAAGCATTTGCAGGTGCAGGTGTTTACATCTGTCAGAAAGGAAATAATCTGAATTTGTTGTCCTAAATCCTGCTGCTCTTTGTAAGAATAAAATTGTAATGATGCCTTGGGGGGATATATGTAGTGAAATTCATACTGTTGGGGTAGAAATGGTTGTGTCCAAGTTCAGACACGCACACCCCCTGAGTAGTCTTCTACAACATAAATGACACTTGCACATGCAAGTAGCTATTTTTGTAAGTGACCTTTCAACAGATATGCATGAGTACAACAGCAGAGGCATAATTTAGCTCTTTGTTCACTATTTAGGGTGCATTTTCATGTTGCCCATAAGCCAGTCAATCTATCTGCACTGCTTCACTTCACTCCCAGCTGTTGCATCCCTTCTGGTAGTACCAGTACTCATCTGGCCAAGCAGTGCATCAGAACAGAGACCTGACTCAGTGGAAAACTTCAGACTGGGGAAAAAAGTACTTGTTTTTCAGACATATCCAACTCACCAATACAGCAGCATAATTTCTAGGCACAAAGGTGGGGCAGGTGAACAGGGAGAAGGCTGAGCAAGCAGCACATTGCTGCTTGAGCCTAATGCTCACTTGGGGCAGGACTGAGACCATGGCAAAGGTGCAATCCTTTAGGAAAGGGATCCACTGGAAATTGCTGGATCAGAAAAGAAGCACAACAGCATTTCTTAAATTGTTTTCCAATTTTTTCAAGCCCCCCTCCCTTCAAACTCAGAAGAATTATGTCTGTGCTATTTTAAAGAGTAGCCTTATTTTAATTAGTGCCAAATTACTTGCAGCGACTGGAAGGCCTTGGTCTGTTTTGCTGTGCTGAGGGAGAGAGCAGCAGGTGAATGGCTGGGAGCCCTTGGGGCCTGTCTGCATACACATGCACCCACCCTTAGCACTGAGGCCTCAGAAACACCCCTTTGAAATTACCTGATATGCTTTGTAACCATAATTTGAGCTTCACTGAATCTGAAAATTCCCAACTTATTAAGCACTAATTTTAAAGCATATTACTTATCATGTTGATCAGTCAGCCAAACGTCACATATAAATTGAGCTATTGTATGAACTACACAGAGAAGTGCTGAAGTTGTTTTTACATAATCCTAGAGGGACATGAGCATTTCAGACTTCTACTATCTAGTTTGAACTTGCACAGAAGCCAGTAGTAGAGAGGTTAAGGGGATGCTATTTTTTAAAAAAATCTTCATATTATTTGCTTTATAGTAATTGTAATAATGCAGACTTTTCTTACTACTCTATACTTAAATACAGTAGAAACAGACAAAAAAAGCTTTGCTTGTTTAGAATAGTTTGTTGTTTTGCACTTTATGTTTTTGTATGTGCTTATGTAAAACACTTTTCAAGTTTAAATCAAATTCAGCAGTTCTTCCCTAAATATTTGGACACTGTAGAATAGCTATGTGCTATTAAAAAGCTATGACAGTCTGCTTTGGTGGACAGATAGTTAATAAAGTGATTTTAATGAGCTACATAGCATTTTAGAAAGCTTCTGTATTGAAAAATATCACTGCCAAGAGAAAAAAGAATAAGGAGCTTTGTATATCTTTCACAATAAGTAAATAATGCATTCAGCATTATCATTAAGCTACTTAAGTGGAAGTTCAACAGCAGAGAGTTTTCATCCAGATCTGTTACAGACAGAAGATTTTTAAACTGCAGTATAAATCCATCCTGTTATATCCAACATCTTACCATAATAAGGTATAACTAACAACTTGATGAAAATTTTTCACTGTAATTCCTTTTAAACCATATACACAAAAATCACAGTTTTTGCTTTTAATGGAGAGATCCTGAGCCATGTAGTTTTCATTCAAGTCATTACAACACTGTACATTCGTTTTCCATTAACTTCAGGATTTTCGTGTTTCTGTACGGCTCAGTTCTAACCTGCCATGGCATTTCATTCATACATGATTTTTTTGGGGCTGTGGTGAATGCTCTACATAGAGCTGTCCAAGTAAGATGTATTTACTGAAATAAGCACAGGACAGGTTTGCACTGAACACTGCTGCAGCTCCTCAGTTAAACACCACATCAGTGCTCTGCTCATTTCATTTGATTTACACAAAAATCAGGAAGAAATTTGCATCCTGGCCAGGACTTGTGGCATCAGTACTTCACACAAGCTTCCATAGTTATTACTCCAGAGCTGCCCACCAGGAGGACAAGGAAACTCCTACCACAGGAGTGGGGGCCATAGGGGCAGAGGATGGAGCTTTGTTAGGAGCCAGTTTGAAACCTAAAAACAATTCTTTGCTTCTCATTATTACAAGGCACGTTTCTTCACCTTGCCTGTGGGCAATAAAAATACAGAACTAGTTACATTTACCGACTCTTTACTCACCAGCAAAGACCCTCCTGACACGCTCACACAGCACAGGCACCGAGAGGCACCAGCCCAGCACAGCTCACAGCAGCCACTGTGCCCTGCATGGAGGGGTGAAAGCCCCCCAGATTGCAGTGCTTCACCTCCCTCACACCAGGACTCTTCCAGAAATTTTTGCTAGCACAGAATTCCCACCCTCCCATGATTTAGTATCTCACAATCTGATTTCATACTCAGCTAGTATGAAGAGCTCCACTCTACATACCTCTAGGGCAGGCTGAGGAGCTTTACATTCCTGCTGTGGTCATCCCCTCACTCCCTGCATATCCCTCAGCAAGTGCCAGGGGAAGATGTGCCATCAGAGCCACCTCAGCACCACCCACACAGCCAGAGCACAGCTGGGGGACACTGACATCCCAGGTGCAATGAGTGGGCAAACCAGGGTCATCACAGGAACCCCTCAGGAGGAGAGGCAGATCCAGAACTACAGCACAAGCCTAAGGTGAAGAAAAAACCAAGTAGAGAGCTCAGCCTGAGCTTAAATAGGGTCTGGTCTGGGGCCCAGGTGGGGTTGGTCAGGGACATTAAGGTTTGCAGGGGTCTCTCATGCTATCAAAACCTGTTTCTCAGACTTTTTGGTATGCACAGTTTTCTTTTTTGGACCAAAACTCTGAACACAATAATTTATAACTACAAAGGAACAAAAAAACCCAACAAAATAATTTTTTTTCGTTTTTCCAGCACCCTAATTTCTCCTGTCCCCACCAGGATAATTTAATTTCTCAGATTTTGATGCTCACATTCCCTCCATGATCACTGATAACATCTGTTCATGATAATGGACCAACTTTCCTCTGCGCTGGTTTTTCCTTGCTCAGGAATAGCACCTTTCAGCTGTGGTGTTTTAGACATCCTTCTACCTTCTCAGTGGCCCCCATTCTAACCCATAGGTAGTCCAAAATAATCAGAAAGTGAGCAAGATGAGAGCTGTATCAGAGCACAAAACCTAATGCAGAGACACTCTTGTTACTGGCAGCTAAGCTATTTCCAGTTGAGGACACCCCCTGTATGTCCTGTACAACTTCCTTGCCAGAGCTCCAGCAGGGCAGCAGGATGGCTGGAAAATGGGCTCAGACAAAAATGCACTGGTGTGAGCTGAGCAGGGTGCTGGAGATGGTTACCCTCTGCTGCCTTGTCACAGGAGTGCTCTCATGGATGAGCTTTAGCCAGGACAAGCACCACTGTTCTGAGAGAAGGGGATAGAACACCCCCTGGGATTTCAGTTTCTTACATCCAGGTATACATCTGGTATAAAGGAAAACTCAGATTTTCTTGGAACATTTGCTGTATTGCTCAGCCAGAGCTCAGCACAGTGGGGTCCCAGCATCAGGCGTGTCATGACACTGCAAAAACTATAAATAGGAAAGTGATTATGTTGCCAGATACCTGCTGATGCAAGAGGAAAACACCAATATTGAGCTTCTGAAATAACAAAACCACACTGGGATCAGTGCCAAGATCTGCCATAAGGTTATGCCAGAATGATCAATTGGCCAAAGTTACATCAGCAAGGTTGCCAAGTCAGAGACAGTTTCAGCAGCAGAAGGATACCAGTGAGGAAAAGAAGGATTTTCACTCCCCAGAAGTGGGTAGAAATATTTCAGAGGAAGCAAAACTCCATTTGCCTCATACAGTAAACTGAAAATAATTTTCAAAAAGTAACTAAAGTTACTAAAAATAGAGAATGTTCTGCTAGGAATTAAATGCCTTTGGCAAATGCACCAATGCATTTGGTGCCACAAATATTAAAATGCTTTTCTATGCAATATTTTCAATCCATAGTATTGAAAAGAGGCAGTAATCTGAGAACTACTCTGTATGCCAGGAATACCTTCACGTGGTCTACCAAAAGGCTTTGCAAGAAAGAGTACAATATAATCAGGGATTACCGAGTTCATCATACAAAAGCATTTCTCTCTAATTCTGCATCTATATGTAAATTTAGTATAGGATTCCATACCTTATGGAGATACTGTCATGAAGAATAATTAGCTAGGTGCCACTCAGCAAAGTGTCAGATTTTTAGGGTCTTAAATATCTTTTCAAAATCTGAATTACAAGGGCCTTCTTACACCAAGTTGGTTGCAGGATCAGGACCATAATCTACAATGTACTTTCAAGCTTAAAAGTGCATGAAGTTGTTAAGCATTATTGTCTATTTTTGGCCAGTCACATCCTCCCTGGTTTAATCTCTTTAAGTCTCCCCAGAAGGTATTGATTTAAACATGCTTTTATTTTCTTTTTTGCTCATTTTGAAGAATGTACATTGTTCAGCCTGCAGCTCAGAGTTCAAAGTGCCAGTCTGGGCATCCAGATGTCCTCACTTGGGAGCTCTTGAAAGAGCATCAAATTTTCCACTCAGATTTTAGCACTTTTTCTTTCTTAACTTAAATCACTTTAACTTAAAATGCTGTCACTGCAGTGATGAAAGGCTGTTGATGGTAAAATGTTCTTGTCTACAGCCATTCCTGTCATCATCACGGCAATAATTCTGCAGACATTGACCAAGATGTTCTCAAACCAGCTAATGGATGTAGTGGCTTTGATAACATCAATTATCATGCACCAGATCCTGGGCCTTGCCAATCCTTCTCCTCACTGACTGTTTGCCCTTAGCAGTACAACACCTCATAAGTAGTATCTCACAGTTAATGGCTCCATAATCTGGTTCTGTCATGGTAAACAAGTAATTCCTGGTTAGAAACCACATGCAAAATTAAGCATTAGGACAATTGCTGCTGTTAGCTATTACTGTCTAATTAATCACCTCCAGTGTACAACATGCACCAGGTGAATTAATTGTAATGATCTTTTGAAAAGGAAAACAGAAATACTCTATTATTTCCAAAAGTGTGACTTGAATGTAGTAATTTACCTCACAGCCACACTCCAGACATAAGTGAGGCTGTATTTATTTCTTGTCTTGTGCACCTGATCTAATTACCTCATGGCAGTGGTATAAAAATCAGTTGCAGTGACTCACTTCTTGAAAATTTATTTTGGTTCTTCTTAAAATCTTGGCCAGCTTGACCTCAGCAGCCGGCACCAGTTTGAAAACACAAGTTGTAATCCTCTGTAGGGATTTAGCCAGGTGTCCATTACAGCATGTAATCTGTGATACATCTTCCAGTATTCACACTACAGCTCTTCTGTCTTTGTTCCTGAGTGAGAAAGTCCATGAGGTCTTAATATGGACAGGGAACACACTGAAAGAAGCAACATCTTCAATCGAGCCTTGAGGCTGTGGGTGCCACTGAGGAGCTGTACAGGTGAGAGACCAGAGGCTTCACCTGAGCAGCAGCACTCAAACTTCAGCCTTTCAACAGCAGCTGCAGCACTGCTGCTGCTCTCCTGCTGGCTTTCAGAGGTCACACTACTGCTAGACCTCTGTTTTTTACCTCAGTCCTCACCCTAGGGTCACTGTGCTGTTCCTGGAGAGGCTTTTGGTAGCATACACTGCTGCCCAGGGGGAGCAGGGCCAGCCCCAGCACCGTCCCAGCCAGGGACACCTGCAGGGCACCTCCAACACCACTGTAAAAGTTCAAGCTGGCTGGCACAAAGAGACACTGCTGTGTGCTAAAACAGACTAAACCCAGCTGCTGGGACCAGTCAGACCTGCTCAGGAGCTTCTCAGGTAACTCTGCTTTTTCCAGCCAGGGCTGAATGGGATTATGTGGTACAGCCACACGTCCTCACTGTGCCTGCAAATCAGGTACCTCCTCCTAAAGCCAACACTTAGACTGTGTCAGTACTTTCAGTAATAGTTTCAATTCCATGAGCAGCCAAAAACAAAATAAATAGCAGCTTAATTTGCCTGCCTGCAAGGAGCTATCTAATATCAATCTCCCATTACTGTACAGGAAAACAACAGGTTTCTTTTAGGTGGTCGTGGTTGTGGTGTTGGGAAAGACTCAGCTACCTTTTATGCTAATTGGCAGTAAAGTGTTTAGAAGTATTTATCAGTATTTAATTATTTAAAACTCTCCTAATGGCTTAAATATCGTTTTGAAAAGTTATAAATATTTTCCACCTTGTCCTACTGAAGAGCTGCTTCTTGGAAGGCTTAAATGAAGATCTATTTACGGCTGCCTGCTAGGCACAAAATTACTTAGAGATGCTAATGCTCTGGTCCTTCAGATGGCCCCAACACAGACTGAGCTTAGTTTTCACAAATTGGGCAAAGTTTGTCTTTGTTATATTCATTTTACTGAGACAAAAGTCTTAAAGAGGATTATTGTAGAGATCAAGGCATTAAAATATGTAACTAATCCCAGTTAAATTAATTGCTTTCATAATAACATGTACTGAGGGACATTTGTGTAGAGTAAGACCCTTTTAGACTGTTTTGGTAATGTAAGTATGACTTACCATGCAAATTATATTTAAGATTAATTAGAAGCAGTTGAAAGCCAAGTTGCTAGTAGAGAAAATGGGAACCTGATTCCAAGCTTCTGAAGCAATAATTATGTTAAATATTTCAAAATTACATCAGCAATTGCCATTTCAGTAGACAGAGGGGAATTTATATAAACTCATCATTTCTCTCCCCCTGTTAGAATTCAGGACATTTATTTTATTGGCTCATAATCAGCTTAGGTTGTTTTTTTTTTCTCCTAATTTTCCTTTTCAAGCACTTGAACTCCACACAGGTTATTTTGGTGTCATCAAATCATTCACATCTTAAAAGAGAATTATGTGCCATAAATTTAAAAGAATAATTCTGTTTATTGGTGAGGATATACCCGAAGCTTTATTAGGCTTTTCATTTGCAGTGATGTCCTTACCTCGGTGTTTCAGTGGCAGGTTGTGGAACCACTGGTAAGAGTTTCAGGTGCAGGACAGGACAGCACTGTGATTCTTACCTGCTTCTCACAATACTCTGCCAATAAGTGGAATAGTCTCATCTTTCCCTAAAAAGCTCTTTGCAGGCTGCATTTCAGCTGCAAGTTAGGGCTACCAGCAATCAGTGTCATACTGTATTCACATTCGTTGTGGAGTGGTTTTGGAGCCCCTCTCACGGTTATTCTCTGATTCTGTTAGCACCCCAGCTTTTGTTAAAAAGCAAAAGATAGAAGGCAAAGGAAGTAAAATAAATCAACTAATATAAAGAAAGAAACACTACATCCCATACAACCTGGTTTAGCTGCTGGAAATCATAAAACATGCTTCCTCCAGCATCCAGGGACTAAGGCATCAGAGTGGCTTCAGTTTTTAGCACAAAGAGTCACAGCAGACCCAGCAGTTGCTTGTGGAGCAGGAAACTAAAGCCACCCCTCTGCAGTGCTTAAAGCACTGTCTGGCTACACAGGAGCATTTATTTGTTGGGATTTGGTACCTGTGACTGCCCAGTGTGGTTGTTCTTGCCAAAACAAGAGCAGAAGCATAAAGCATATAGGTTAGAGGTACACAGATAAAAGTGACCAGGTTTTTCTGGGCAGCCTCAGACAGGTGTGATTTATGCAATCTGAGCATATTCTGATAAACTGATATTTACATATAGCCAAAGGATCTGGAACCTTACACATTTCACAATATGTATTTCCCCTGAGGAAAATAGGCCTGTGTAAGTTAGCAAATTCTGGCATTTGTATCTGATATATTAAATGGAGTTTAAATATTAAAAAATTCTGTGTTTTCTCTCTTCTGCTTGAAACTTACTTTTAATTTTCACTGTTTTATTCAAAAGGAAGGCATAGAAATAGCATCCATGAGCTTGAAATCAGAGCTATAACAGATTATAGACAATATTTTGCAGAATATTTCCAGTTACAGCTGCATGCTTTGAAGCTGTCAGTGTAACAAGCAGCATGCTGGTTCTCAACTAACCCTTTTTGTTGTGTTGTAGTTTTTTTTATTCCTGACTTCCAGTCCCAGTGAATCGTTGTCAGTTTTAACATTCAGCTGTAGTAACAAGAAAGACAGAGAAAGAAAATAGTATTTTCTAGCCCAGGTAAGAGGAGGTTGCCAGTGGGGAGGTCAAAGTGAGTGCAGAAGTTTTTTTGCTTGTGTTTCATGGGAGTATATCAAGGAGCAGAGCAGTGGCCAAGGTGGAAACTCATGTTTGAAACCTGTTTTCCACACTGGATAGCATTGAGTCACTTCATTGCCCTCAGGCTTTGAGACAGAGAGAAGTATAACTGCAATTATAAGAAAATAAAAGGTTGATCACCATTCCAGGGCTTGTTCTCTTCTCAGGGCAGGTGCAGGAGCTCTGATTAATGACAATAAGAGCTACATTAATGACCTCATCGAGCTCTGCTAGGTATAGGTATGTGCATATTTTTCCCCAGCAGTGCTGACTATCAGTGAATAGAGGCTTCTTCCACAATCTGAGTGTCAGACAGAGGGAAGGATACAGAGCAGCAGTTCCTCTCTGGAACAAACATAGAATGAACAAGTAGCAAAATACTAATGTACTGTTGAAAGCTGAAATTAGATATATGTGATTCAGTGCAGCCTACAGGGTCTGATATCTTGTACAACTGCAGCAAGATATCCCCAATATGCAGACAAAATAGCCTTTGTGAAGAAGCAGAAGATTGTAGTGTGAAAGTTAATGCATCAAAAGGCCAGGAAAAGAATAACTCACCTTGCTTCAGAGGACAAGCAGCAGTAAAAGCTGTGCACTGTAGGCAAGCCTTTTTTTGTTGCTGTTTTTAACTCAACCCTCAGTTCAGAGCTCCAGCCACCTCGGCAGTGTTCCAGCTGGAGCCACTGACATCTCCCACCTAATCAAGTGCTGGATTATCTTGTCCTGATAAATTGAACCTGGTGCCTCATGAAAAGTATTTTCTGAAGTACTTTGGTACCCTGTAATAAGATGGCAGATACCTGAATCAAGTCCCAGAGCTGACAGAGCACTGTTTTTCTAATGGCTTTTGGTAGCAAGTGTAAATGTTTTAAGGCAAGGCAGTGTTGAGCTGGGAACACAAGTTAAACATGATAAATTTCCCACCTGGGTGAAAGGAAACTTGAAAGTGTACAGAATACTGGCTCATACTGAGTACACACAGGCTGCACTGCTAAGGAAATACACTTGCCCTACAAATTAGTTCTTTTTTGGGCAGAGCTCTGAGGAACATGCTTGTTTCAAAAAGAAATTCACTTTAGCTGCTGCATCTTTCTAAGAAGAGTTGGAGTTATTGAGCTATTAGAGACTTGCATACTGTTCTTAATCTTCTGTGACTCAATCCCTGGTCCAAGTTGTTCATTATAAGCTTTTACTTTTCTTTAACATATACTAAGAAAAATGTTTATATTACAGAAGCAAGGGTTTTCTCTATGTTGTGTTTGTACATTTACTTTAAGAGGTAAAATAGCCAGGATGAATCTCATTAAGATAAAGTTATCACTTGCATATTAAATTTTATACTAAAATATCGTTTTTCTTTCTTCATTTCCCTCCTGGAGAAAAGCAGTCCTCAGTCAAAAAACATCTTATGTGTCACACTCACCTGTGTGGTGCCCCTTGTAACACTGGTTTGCTCTTTTCCAGGGGAATCCCTACATGTGCAATAATGAATGTGACGCGAGTACCCAAGAACTGGCTCATCCTCCAGAGCTGATGTTTGATCTGGAAGGAAGACATCCCTCCACATTTTGGCAGTCCACAACTTGGAAGGACTATCCGAAGCCTCTTCATGTTAATATTACACTCTCCTGGAACAAAACCATTGAGCTTACAGATAATATAGTTATCACCTTTGAATCTGGCCGTCCAGACCAAATGATCCTGGAGAAATCACTCGACTATGGACGAACGTGGCAGCCCTATCAATACTATGCCACGGACTGCTTAGATGCTTTTCACATGGATCCAAAATCAGTGAGGGATTTATCACAGCACACAGTCCTAGAAATCATTTGCACAGAGGAATACTCTACTGGGTACATGACAAATAGTAAAATAATCCACTTCGAAATCAAAGATAGATTTGCTTTTTTTGCTGGACCTCGACTTCATAACATGGCTTCTCTTTATGGCCAGCTCGACACCACCAAGAAGTTAAGAGATTTCTTTACCATCACAGATCTGAGGATAAGACTGCTTAGGCCAGCAACTGGTGAAATATATGTAGATGAGCAACATCTGGCACGCTACTTTTATGCAATTTCAGACATAAGGGTATATGGAAGGTAAGAGAATATATAACTTTAGAAACAGAAATATGTGTTTGATTTGAGAAGGTACTCAAAACTGCTTATTTCCCCAAACAAGATGATATTTTCTGCCAATGTTCATTGGAAATCTGGCTCAGCTTAAGGGCATTGCTGTCATACCAGAAGTTTCTGACTCCGTGGCACAAGGTCTGGGTGTTCGCTGGCACTCACCTTGGGTCTTGAGCCCCGGGTCTCACAGGCAGGATGGCATTGGTTCATGTGTTGGCTCAGGAATCCACCCTAGCTGTGGGACACTTTCTTCTCTTATGTAGTTGGAGTCTGATCCAGTGGCACCTAACTGAAAATAGAGATTTTGTTTTATCATTTGACCTTTCCAAGCCTCTAATGTGAGCTGTGATTGATACAGCAGCCCTTGCACAAACCCTTCTCACTAGGTCTGGCTGTGAACAAGAAAAACAGCAGAGATTAGAGTCCATTCCTTGTATTTTAATTAGCTCTGAAATGCAGAGAAGCTGAATTAAAATGGAAAAAACCCAGCAGTGTTTTAGATAGACTGATTTGAATATAACAAAGATGATTATTCAGCTGGGTTCAAGACAAATGCTTCCCTCTAGGGCAAGCAGTGACTGGTATCAAGTGCTGTAGTCTCAGAAATAATAACTGCAGTGACATTCCTATCAGGAAATTTTATTCCCAACTCAAACTAGCAATTGACTGATGCCCTGGAGCAGGAGGGTGATCCCTTTGTATGGGTCTTGGATGCCAAGTTGTTCAGAAGAAATAAGTGGGATCACCTCCATTAGCAATTCACTCACCATCTAATATTTCTTCCCTCTCTGTTTCTCCTAGACAGGATTTAAGACTTCTTGTTTAAAAAACTTTTTTTATTTAAGAGAATCTAAGTATCAAAACAAACAGAAAAGCTAATCTATCTTGAAAGGCCAGGGACTTTTCAGACTCAGAACTGAGTGAAAAAAAATAGCGACAGTGATTATATAAAACAGTGCTGGCTATATTTTTATTATTCCTGTTATAAAATCAAAGTCATCAAAATATATTTCTTAGGACTGGAGATTTAATATGCAGTTACAGTCTTCTGTGTCCACACCAACTATATATCCGTACATACAGAATTATTAGTCCAACATTTGAAAATTTAAAATAAATGTTGCCGTTTTAAGAATTCTTCTTGCAATGCTCATTAGTTACATTTTAAATTATTTTTCAGAAGTCTCTTGGGAGGGCTAAGTGGATCATGAACAGCTTAAGATATTGTTTGAAATATTTTGGTACAATTAGTCTCACTATAAAAAATAACACCTATTTAATGTGTATATTTTCTCCACTGGGCCCCACATAGGTTAGCTCTACTAAGGCATCATATCAAAGCTCAGGATTTGTAGGTCCTTAGGCTTTAAGGAAAGCCTGTTCCCCTGTCTGAAAACCCATTTGGAGCTTAGTCTGACTTCAATTACATTATCATTACTTTATCAAAGAAAGCATCTGAGGGATTAAAAAAGAGTGCATTGCATGCAAATTAGAAACAGAGACCTTCTGAGCACATCTGGGGCTCACCAATCTTGTGAGAAATTATCTATAGAAATGCAGCATGACTGTACAGAGAGCTTATCTGATGCTGATGCTTGTTGTCTAAATGCTGCAGTAATTGGACACGTGCTTTAAAAGAAGTATCTGATGTGTAATAGTACCTCACTAGATTAGATTCATGTGAATTCTTATCACTTTTCTCCTAATGAGAAGAACAGCTCTTTTGGGATTTGGTGCCATTTCCTTCAATATCTTGTGAGCCTTCCTTGTTAAAGTCTTTAGGGCTTGCTTGCTGCTGAGTAGCTGTGGGGCTGCAATACACAGCCCCTGGCTGTTTAGTTGCACGAGTTGTAACTTGCAATAAGCCCACTGTTACCTGGTTTTAGGTATTTTTTGTCTCTTCCAGAAACCCTATGGCCTCTCCCCACCAGAGTCTCCCAATCAACATTCCCAGCCTGTGCCCTGGCATGCCCTGAGCATGGGAACCAGCAGAGGGAAGCAAGGGTTACCACGGTAGTTGAGCCACTGTTTCCAGTTCAGCTGAGCATTCCAGCTCTTGTTCCTTAATTTAGAATGTTAACTGGAAATCGTTACAAAATTATTTTCTTTTGCTACCAAGATTCATATTCTGGGCTTCGAGACCCAGCTATTTATATAAATTTGGTAAAACTAGACTAGATTACTCCATGAAGACAGAATACAAAGAGAGGTTACCAAGGAGCTTGACATGTAGGGGATGAGGGGTGCTGGCAGACACACTTTAAAACTAGTCCTTTATCTGCAAAACATAACCTGTAGGTCAAGTATAGTTAAAATCACCAAAGCTCACAATAGCATATGTCTAAAGGCAGCATAAAATGTAGTTTGTTTCACACTGTGTTCTGAGCATCAATGACAGTGAAAAGCATCTATCTTAAAGCCACAATGTTAAATATACAGGATACTGTGGTGGTTAATACTTCACAATGCATTACAGGTAGGAGATTTGTCCACTTAATATAGGTTTGTTTTGTTGTTGTTTTGCATTTTGGTGTGAAATAAGCCTGATGTATGTTGCATTAGAGATGAAAACTTGTGTACTCTCAATGAATGCCTTTCCTCCTCTATTACCACCTGTTTATTCTTCAATTTACCACTTCCATTTTGTATTTATTAAGGTGATGAAAAAAAGGAAACATGGCTGTTAGCAATTTCAGCAACCCTATTGTGCTCCCATTATTCAAGAAACCTAATAATCCACATGGACTAATTCTGACTTACTGATGGTCTGCTTCACTAAATCAGGGCGATTTTTTCCAGTGAATAATGGACAATGCGGTGTGCCAGTACCTTAATTAAAGAGAGCCTCTCTTTTTCTTGATCTTATTTTAATTTACAGGGTAATACTACAATAATATCACTAATGGAAGGTACATTAAAGGGCATAAAGTAGCATTAACTGTATTAAATTATGGCACTTGTGTTAATTAACTGCTGAAGCAAGATGGTCCTAACAGCTAGAAAGGTCGGCTAATGCATAAATAAAGTCTTCAGGGATAGGAAGCTAAGAAAGAGCAGACATTTTCCCCTCGTCTGGCCTTGCTGCAGAGGATCAGAGGGTGCTCCTGTGCTGCAGCCCCAGGAAGGTTTATTTCACTGTGCTGCCTGCAGAGGTGGCCTGACCTGTCTGCAGGCTCTGCCTGTCTTCAGTTCCTTTTGAAGGACAGTCCTGTCAGTAAGCTGTGAGGTACGGCTCCCAGTTTTAAACTTATTTTTGTAGGAGAAGTTCACTAAAATGCTGATAATAATTCCTTTGAAGTCAAGCTAAAGGTTCCTAGGAGATTTTGCATCAGACTGCTGAAGGTTTAACCATGTTAATTTTAAAGTATTTTTCGCTCTGTTATATTGTCAGTGACATGTACATTTATACACTGCAAATTAACTGTAATTCGGGATGCTTGTAAAAGCCACGGTCCCAGTGGGTAACAGAATGACTGGCTGGGTAAAACAAAGGCTCTTATTGCTTTTGAATGATTAGGTTTTGATCTAAGAGCCACCAGTTTCTTTCTGACACCAGAATATCCAGTCTCTGCACAATGTTATTAAGCCCTTTGGAATTTATTTTTATACCCTTCTCGCCTTGAAGCTTCTGTATTTAAGCCCCGGGGTTTTCTGAGCGCGTCTCAGCTGCAGTTGCAGTTCCAGCTGCAATAGAAACCTCTAACTCTCAGTACACAAATGAAAAGTAACCTCAGTTTTAACAGTTCCTTGCTCTCACATTATCTCTTCTAAATTTAAATCCGTCTCAGCATCCGAATGAATTAATCTGAAGAAAAAATATTTGCTACTTAGGGGTTTGGGGCTTTTTTGTCTTCTTGGTCAGCCCATCCGTCCTGCCAGCTGTGAGCCTGAACTGCTTCTGAGGCTGTGGTGGATTTGGGGTGGGGATGCATTTGGGGTGGGTGACTCTACTTGCCCTGAGTGGGAGCTCACCCTGCAGCTTCAGGCAGGAGGTTCCACCAGACAGGCTGGGCTCTACTGGGTCCCATCCTCTGGCTTATTCTGCAGATGCAGTCTGTGGATGGATTAATTGGAGTAACTCTCTATATTACCCTGTCATACACTTGGCAACACTATATGATAATGTCCCAAAAGCAGAACTTTGCCCTAGGGAAGTGATAATATATAGAAATGCTGTAGTTTTATTTGTAATAGAAAATGTTTTCATTGATGTTCAGCTCAGAACCAGACCATCAATATTAAGATATGTAGGCTTCAAGCTTTTAAGGAGATAACTGAATACCATTCTTGACTCTAGTATAATTTACCATACTTGAATACTCTTTGTTTTACAGGAACACTTGCATAAGCAGCTTTTCTCCTTTGAGATTTTCACTAGTATTTGGAGGGAATCTAGCAGTTTCCCTGATTAAATTATAAACTCATTAGAGAACAGGAAAGAAAAAGAAACATATGTATTTAAGAGCATGTCAATTGCTCTTAAGTCCCAAGTGCAATTTTTGCTTTTTTATATATCTGCTGTGATGTGTCACTAAGGAAAATGGTCCTTCATTTTCTGTAACCAAATCTAGGATCATTAGGAACTGAAATAATTAAATGGTCATGGTGTTTATTCACACATGAGCAGTCTCCAGGGGTTTACTCAGTGCAGGTGTCCTGGGTGGGTTTTACTCCTGCCTGTGTTTGGGTAATACTGATGGCAGTGACACAATTCCTGTCCATCAGCTCAGCGGCCTCAGTCGCAGTGCCTGGAAGGGGAGCAGAGCATTGGAGTCTGAATTCTGTCTAGGACTCTCATTCTGCTATATGCTTTGGAAATCAGTGGTTTTAAACCACCAGGCATCACTTACCACCTTTCTCATTAGCATCTGGTCATCTTTTCTTTTTTGCAAGGCATCAAATACTTCCATACTGATCTCCCCCAGCTGTCTTTCAAGGAACTCAGTATCATGCACAATCAGAGTTTTTGAGGAGAGGCACCAAGCCTTTTTGTAGTATAATTCATTTTGCCATTGAATATTAAAGGAGTAGAGATAAAAATCCTGATGAAAGAATGAGGATTTTTCTTTCTGTATTGCTTTGTATGCTGAAAAGCAATCCAAAGGGCCTTTCTGAATAAATTCAGTGACTCCAATAGCTTGCAGAAACTTTCTTTCCTTTAAGCTTTTCATTTGAAAAGAGTGCAATTTAATGCAAACACTGAAATAAGCTTAAGGATCTCCTGTATCACATATACAAATGATTCCTGGCACAGGGATGTCCTCCTGCTTGAAGTTAAAGCTGGAATGGTACAACATATTATCGCATTAAAAGTTTTAAAATTTCCAACTATTTCACAAGTAATAGGAAGTACCATTTTTAAAGTGTGGGTTTGTTTAGGGAGTTTTTTAAGTTTAGGTTCTGATCCTTTCCATGGGTACCAGTGTGGTGGTATTGCCTGCCATTAGTTTTGTCCATGTCAGTACCTGATTGCATCTGCTTAGGAGCTGATTTTTCCTGGACACTTCTCAGTGTGTGAAGTGCCTTAGAAAGTAGTAGCTGAACCCAAAATATCCGTGTACTTTCTCTTGACATAAGTGATGTTTCTATCTCTCTCTCTGTTAATATTTTTTTGGGGGGGCGGCAGGGGGGTAGCTGTAATAAATCAATCATCAATCAGCTGTGATCTAGGGAAATATCTGAAACTAAGAGATTTAACTCCACTGCCTTTCCTCACATTTCCCTTTAGAGCAGTGCCCTAGTATGCTCTGTATCACTCCCTATATGTTAAAAGTTAAGTATTGGAACAAGAGACCAGCCCTGATACTACTATTTTCAGATGCCATCCAGTAAATCAGGAGTAATTTGAGTGAAGTTACCCTTATTAACCCATTGAGTTTCAAATGCATGTAGGAGGAATGAGGGAAAACAAGTGATGAAAAAGAAGGAAGGACAGAAGGAACAAAAGGGGAAAAAAGGAGGGAGGACAGAAGTCAGAAGGCTATCTCAGCTTCTGTTAAAAAAAAAAAGAGAAAAAACCCACACCTCTCAGTCTGTTCATGTCTGTATGATAGAACTGATGTAAAGCAGCCAGTTCTGTTCAGTCCAGTGATACAGTCACACCTATTCAGAAATCAGTGAATTAGTAAATGTTGAGGTCTAATAGTATCATTATGTGGGGTCTGCGAGACCCTTCCTACCATTCCCTCTGGAGTCCACCTCTGGGATTTTTGTGCCTCAGCAGTACTAGTGACCCATGCACAAATGGAATCATCACAGTCCCTATTTGATCACAGCAGGCTGTCATGAAAAATCCTCAGTAAAACACAGGTGGAGTGTATTGTTAACTGGGTTGAACTACAGGGTTAGTTTTCAACACTGCTGTAATTCTGTTCCATAAATTATCATCTTGTTCGTGGAAAAGTGAGGAAAGAGCTACAGAAAGAAATGGCAATGCTGCAATTTTAGCAGGCAGCAGTACAGTCAGGGAAAAGGAGAAGAGGAGTTGCACTGCAGGTCATATTCCCAAGAGAGAGTCTGGCTGCTGACGCATTCAGGGAAGCGTAATGCTGGCTGCAGCTCTTTGCAGAACGGGCTGTGTCCCAGGAGATTTGCAGGACATGGTAGAAATGAAAGGATGCTGAGTAGCAAGAGGTGTCCTAATGACATTGGGAGGGAGCAGGAGCTGCTGAACTTCTTGACATACTGCCACTCCTGAATGAGACCACCTGTAATTTTTGCAGCATATTGAGACCTTGGAGCCTTAGAGTCAGTCTGTCAACTGCACCTGGTTGCTCACACAACAGTTCATCCAGACTTTTATGCTGGAAATGCTGCTATACTCTGGAGTAACCCAGCTGTACTTCACTAACAATTATTTTGACATATTTGGGGTGATGGCCACCAATTTGAAATAAGCTAAAAAGTGAACAAAAACCATTTCGAGATAAGGCAGATAATCCATAGCTTCATACCATAGGTGACATCTGATCAGGCCTTGGGATGTAGCATGGATAATGTGATACATGGCACATACACCTGCCCATATTGTAGTTGTGCAGGGCAGGTTTCTAAAGTTATGCTCTTCCTCTGAACCCTTGAGTCTATCTTCCGACTTTGATGTTCACATAAATGCCAATAGTTGTCTGCTTCTTCCTTGCAAACTCCCTTGAAGACCTTGTGATTCTTTTCATTTTCTCCCTTAAATGCATTTCTGTCTTTAGGGTAGCTCTGTGTGCCTTTCTGCTCTGCCAAGCAGCATTCCCACTTCCAACCTCTCCAGATGTGTGTTGTCCTGTAATATGACCAATTCTGATATATTAAGATTTATAAAGTACTTGGAAATACACTTAAGAAGGATTGGTAGAGAAGCACAATGGATTGCTATAATCTGTCCTCTGTGCACCATCATTCATAAAATAGGCATGTAAGGGAGTGCTGGTGGAAATGTTAATGATACCAATACTGTCCCAATGGTAAAGTGACATGATGGTTCACGCTTAACTGCCACCAGTATTTCTGTTGCACCACTGTTAATTAAACCTATTAACAACCAAGAAGCTGAAATTTTATTACAATAAGGATATATACATTGAGCTATGCATCTTCACACTCAACTAATTAGTTACCATCGACTGTTTTTACTTTGCTCGGTGACATGTGGTATATAAATCATTACAATATGTTAAATGCAAATGGTTGGTAATAGGGTAACCATCTGCTCACTGTTGGAAAGTTAGCAGAGGAATATAGTAAGCTGTCCTTCTAGTAACGATGCTAAACTCACATCCCTGAAATACCAAATATCTAAAAACAGCTGCCTCCACTAATGCCAACATTGCTAATACGTCTCTTACCCTTTTCATTTTCAGAAGTAAACCACATATTGTAAGAGGTAATTTTGTTCTTCAGCTTGAACTTGATTTCAAGGCTACAGTCCATAACAGCAATGTGAGCCACGGTATTGGAGAGCCTGATGTTTTCCTTATATTGTGTTGAGTGCTTCTGAACAGGCAATAAATAATCAGGCTGCACACTTTTCTCAGGACATCTTTTCATCCACAAATATAATTAAACCCCCTTCCTCCCCTAACCCCGACTGCCAGGCCCTTTTTCAGGGATGACAATATTTTCTAAGTGATAGATAGGTGGAACATTGCTGTCTGGTAACGTATTACACTGGAGACCATCAAAGGGTGCCTGCCTTCTAATAACCTCCCATGCCCTGTGAGCATTAAAGATCACCACTGCAAAGAGGGATCAATTATTTTGCCACGGACATGTATTATCAGGGGCTGTCACATACCTTCATAATGAGGTTTCCTGGATACCCAAGTGACAAACTGATGCGTTGGGAAATTATCCGTGGGACAAGAGTGAAGGACTGCCTGCCAAAGTTGAGGCTGTGCCTTCAAGCCAGAGCAGCTCCTTCACTCCTTACCCATTCAGTCATCTGCTGGTCAGGGTCACTATCACAGTGCTGACGTGCTGGCTCCCGATCAGTAATATATTGCCCTATCACCTATCAGAGAGATTAATATGTTCCTGTATTGAATTCCCAAGATGTGGCTCTCAGCATTAAAGAAGCTGAGGAATTAATTTGGCTTCCACTGTCTGAATGGAAAGAAGTTTGTGATTTCATCCAAGTCAGACGCTAGTGCTGCCGTGGCTTGCTCAGCCCACGTTGGGAGCGAGGACTGGTGTTTGCTCAGGAGGTTACGTCTGGCAGGGCAGTGTCTGATTTAAGATTGTGCTTCCAGGGAAGCACCTGCAGGGGAAGAGGCTGCAGGAGAGCTCATTAGCCTGGCAGTTTCTCAGTCCCAGAATGAATTACAGGATAAGATATGTGGTCTGCAGGGTCTCAAAAAGCTGTGGCATTGTGTAGGTGTGCTGTCCTGCAAAGCTTTCCAAGTTTAAAATGTTACAAGGAGACTTTTTGTGCTAACACATTTTCCTTTGTTACCTTGCAAGAAAAGAAGCACCAGCTGAAGGCTGCACGTATTTGGTGACTCCATTTTGATTCACAGTGAACACTTGCCTGTTTCAAAATGGGGTGTCTGCACTTTAAAGTTAATGGGAGCATTTATAGACAGGGATGTTGTGATGAGCAGCACTTCATAATACCTCAAAGGCATGGTGCCAGAGCTGGGAATTTGATAAGCTGAGGTCCTGAATTGGATTCCAGCAATGGTCACAAGTTTCAGGAAGCTCTCATTTGAAATTGCAAGCAGAGGAAAAACAGGATTCTTTCCCTTTAATTACATTAGTTTTATTGAACTGAAGCATTGCTTCAGTTCCCAGAACACTTTATATATATTTTAATGCAAGATACAGTATTTCACCAGATACAAAATGGTTGCAGGACTGTTTATTGTTTCTGACTTTTATATGTGGTAAAATACATTTTCCTTATTTTTCCCTTTAACTCTCTTGTGCATTAAGGATCTTTAGCTGTTGGGATGGTGTTTACTGAAATTGTTATAACCATAGTAATTTAACTTCTTTGATTTGGTAATGGTTCTATAGTGCTTTGGTTTAGGCCTGTTCAGAAAAGCCAGTCCAAGCACGTGAACATGCAACGGAGTCCAGGAAACTCCAGCAGCCTTTTGTGCAGGAGAGGAAACACGAAATTCATTCCCTCAGCAGCTGATCTTTTTCATTGGCCTTAGATTTTTCTCGTAGTTATTGAACTGTGGGATGTTTCTTCCCTTAGACAGAACAAGAGCTGTTGATTTTGCCATGTAAGCACGACCATGAATTGGCTTGGAAAAACTTTAGGTTTTGGTTTGGTTGTTTTTTTAAAAAAATTACCATTTCTGCCCTGCAGTTAGAGCACAGCAGGTCCCACAACCTTCTGCTCCCTTGGGGGAGTGCAGACAGCAGGAACAGGGAGCAGCAATGGCAGTGGGGCCAGGGGACAGAGCTGCAGTATGACAAGGCATCTGTTTAGTCAGTGACCCACTTGGGGAAATCCTCCTTCCCTCGTCCCACACCCTGCATACCTCCAACTGCTCATTTCTCACTGCCTTTGATTCTCTTTTCCACGATGTGATCATCACTCCTTCAGTTGTAGTGCGTGTGGCTCAAAGAAGGAATGGAAACCTTCAGGAGGAACATCTCCCTTTACAATAAAGATGTAAAGCTATTATACTTTGTCAATGCAGAAAACACTTCATTAATGATCCTGTGTTTATGGAACTGTGCCTTCCTTCCTTCCTTTGAATGCCCCTGAAATAATTCTTCCAGCAGGACAGCAAAACAGCAAGGAGCCAGTTACATTTTTAATCACTTGTGTCCCATAGGAATTGCAGTCTGCCAGCAAGGGCAGCTCCTTCCTCTCTGCAACACAGGAGAAGAATTAAAAGATGGGAAGCTGTGGTTTGAGAATGGTGGGTTGCAGTTAGTAATGAGCTAAAGATCAAACAAGCTGAGTGTCATTAACTGCTAATATTCTGCTACTGAAAATGTTTAACCTAATCCAGAAGCTAGATGGGAGGAGGATTGGAGCAGGGGTGAATAAAGGTCTTCATCCTCCTTTTCCATTTGTTTTATTCCTGAATGGTTAAAGGGGGAGTGGAGAAAAAGTTGGATGAAATAAAAAGTAAAATGAAAAATAATATTTCATTTCACCTCTAGTGTACATGTCTTGAAAGAAAGTTTCAACAGAGTAGAACCCTTACACACCCAAAGCAGTTTGCATCATTGTACCTTCTCATCAGGTAGGTCAGTTAGACACTGCTGGAGTAACCAGTGTGGCGATTCTTTCCAACAGTAATCCTTCCAGGTGGATGACAGCAACGACCTCCATTCTGACATGTACAAATATCTCATGCTTTAGACTTGATGCCTTAAAATACATACTCGAACTTTTTGTTTTTAAAGATACTGAATCACTATATTGAGACAGCATATCCTGACATACCTCATCTTTCCAAAGGCTACTTTTGGAGACTAATGCTGACTTTGTGGTCTATATGTTGGTTTGTTTGTTTGTTTGTCTGTTAATGCTTCATGAAATATAGATGCTTTAAATAGGAGAGATGCAAGACAGCGATACCACGGGAATGACCAAGGGTTCTGTGTTTTGATGCCAAGGGATTTACTTTTAATGTTCCCTGCTTTTCTCCCTGTACACTCATACCCATGGTTTGACTAACAAATGCACAAGAAGTGTGTGGCTGACATTCAGCCTGCTTGTGAATTGTGGAGAGGGGATACATATGCTCTAAAGGCTTCATCCAAAGAGCATCACTTGATGCATCACTCACAGGTTTTTAGAGACATTTGGCATTTAAAATTAAATTATGTAACAGTCATTGAGTGCTGACTCTTGGAGAAAATTGGAGATTTTGGAAATTTTGACTGTGTTTTATTATATCAGGGCTTTTGAAAAATCTATTGTGCATATTAAGACCACAAGAAAAAGAGCTTACTGCCACTGAAAAAGATTCAGGAATTTAAAATTTGCTGAGTGTGTGTTGTAACAGGAGACAGACCTTTTGGACAGTTGTACAAATATTACTACAATGCAAACACAGTTAATACAACATAAAGTCCAGTCTCAGTATCCTGTATGCAGGAGCTTCCTCCTAATTTCTACCATAAAATGTGTACTTTTTATATCATCATAAACGTAGCACATTTAAAAAAAAAAGGTTTAAAAATTAAGCTGCTATTACTACATTAGTAAAGCAAGAAAAGAGAAAGACTTGCCTTGAGGTGCAGGGGAGAGCAGGGGCTGGTAAGACAGAGGGGGCAGCTGTTTTGTCAGAGTTCTCATTCTGCAGTGCTTGCATCTCAGAGAAACCTGTTACAGACTGACACTTTTCTCCTTATTTTATGGAGTTCTTTACCTTCACAGGTAGGTCAGCATCTGAAAACTCAGATAATATTATGAAGGGGTAAAACTGAGACAAAATACAGGAGTGATTTGCATAGGGTGAAGAAAAAGAGTAATAAAAACATTGCATTCTCAAAAAAACAACAAAAAAAACCCCCAAACAACGAACTACATTCAACTTCTGTTAGAAGAACAGATGCCAGAAGCTTGTCCCCTTTGTGATTTGATTATATGGCCACTAAGTCATTTGGCTCAGTCAATCTGCCATATATTGTGATAAATCTGTGTATACCAGAAAATCTACAAGTACTGCCCTTTTTCTCTCCTGATGGTTTTTGCCCAGTTTGCAAGCAGAGAACAACTTTAACAAGATTTGGGGACACTTCTGAGTCCTGCACAATGCTCCCCCTGCCTGGCTTGTGTAAGTCAGCAGGAGGAAATGCTGAGCAGGCACGAGAATAGATGAGGAACAACAATGAACAGCAGTGGTGGGAAAGGAGGTCATGACTGCTGTGGGCACCATCCTAAATCCCAGTGAGCTGTCTCCCCACTTCTCCTCTGCAGCCCCCATTGTCTGAGAGAGAGAACACAGCTATAAACACATCAGACACAAACAATAACTCCTTCACCCCCAGAAGTATTACTTACAAAAATATTTTCTAATGAAGTGGCCATTATATTTTTCTTCTTGATTTTTTTAATTTGCATAATTCAGGGAGTTTCTGATAATTATGCACAAATTCATTAAAGATAAATCTCTGTCATGCAAGAATTTTTATAAGGATTCTCTCAGGGCACTGTGTCTCTTCCTACTCATCAGGTCTACAGGACAAATACCTCTTCTTATTTTCAATGGATGGCAACTCTCTGTCCGTGTGCAAACAAAACTCAATTCATTTTAAACAGCACACTTAAGCCCTGAAGAATGCTTTAGTGCAAGGAAGCTCTTGTTCACCATCTGACTGTCTGTGCCCCAAAATGGATCCTGTCCTGTCTTGTTAGATCTATTCCTGGTAATAACCTACTGCTTGAGAAATAGATACTGCTAGACCTCCCTGCATTAAGGACTTCTGGGGTTTTTTTCAAATCTAAGCTCTTTCTTTACCTGTATCTCTTAGTTCTCTATTATTTTTCATAGAGCTATTTATTTTATATATGCACACATTTCACTTCCAGATTAGCTCAGTCTTTGAGAAACAGAAACAGCTTGTATATTTTCCAGTGGAGTTTAAGGCTGAGGAAGACTGCTTGACATTTCAGGGAAAACTGGAAAGTTTGTATAGGATTTTAAAAGCTATGTTATGCAAGATGGAATTGCTAAGGTTTGTTCTTCAGTATAAACATGTACTGATTGTTTCTGTCAGCAGTATTTCACTTTTGCTTTCCCCTATGACAGCTTTACATTATTCATAACTTAAAATCTATTCTTTAAATTTTCAGTTATAAGAGTTTCCTGGTTGGGGTCACAGAATATGAAGGGAAGTATTGATTTGAAACATTTAAAATATAAATGAAGTTGTTTAGTTCTTCTGGTACATGGAATATTATAGTTACTGGATCAAATTTGACCCCCCAGCATGTCTGTTTTCATAGACAACAAAAACATGTTCCCAACCTCTCAGTGGATACTGCAGCTGCTGTGTGAACATTCTTTGATTTACCCAGTATTTGTTAAAAACAAACATGAATAATAAATGTTGCAGAGCACTTGAAGGCCAAAAGTGATCACTATTTTATTCTCATCTGACATTAGGTCAGAATTTTAAGACTTTCAAATACAAGGCTTTAAAACTACCAGCCCTTTGTCACTTAAACTTCCCAAAGCAATGTCAGCAACCCCATTCCACAATGACATACACAAAGTCTTGTCCCATGTCACATAAGTTTGTGGCCAGGACAAGTACTAAACCCAATGGCAAAGCTATTTTGGCACTGGGGGAAAACCAGCATTGGTGGTACCACAATGGGCAGGTCTGGATGTGTGTCCATACATGTCACCTGTTTGTGTCCAGGTGTGTCACCTGCTCACGTCCACACGTGTCACCTGCTCATGTCCATGTCACCCATTGGCTGCTCCAAGGCCAGTGCCAGAAGCCAGGTCCTTTCCCCATCTGAGGTGTAAGAGCTCCTTTCCTTTCCTTGCCTGTGCTCAGCACTGCCCAGCTCTGGCCCCCACCTCTGAGAACACCACATGAGCCATTGGGAGTCACAGCCACAGACCATCTAGGGACCACCTTGTGGGTCCCTTCCAACTCAGAACGTTCTGTGATTCTGCACTTAAATTATTCCCTTTAGATTTTTCTTTGGCAAAAGCAAGTAAAAATGGGACCATTTATCATCTATCTCAAGCAATCGACTAATAAAAAGTATTTTCAGTTTTCCCATCTTTGTGTAATTCCACTGACTTCAACACAACATAATAAAACATTTGCAGATTCTAGCCAGATTACTGACTTCATGAAAACAATAAGTAGTGTCTATAATTAAAAAGTACTGTCATATGGTATTTCTGGAAAAGAAAATAAGCTTTCTCTACACAAAATCAGCAACTGAAATATATTAGATGAAAGAAGAATTGTTTTCTCAAATTAAAAAAAAAAATGCACTTAGAACTTTCTTTCCTAAACTGTATAAAATTACTCCCAACATACAGCATTTTGTTTGTTGCTCCAACAGGGCTAGAGATAGGGTGACCCAGTATCTCTTTTACAGTATCTTAAGTTAGCCATAGTTGCTTTTGGCACACTTCAGCAGCTCACTTTTCATCGAGTCTTTTTTCAGCAGGAGAAAGGATTATTCACAGAAGAAATTTCTGTCCAGGATGGCTGAAAGTGCCTTCAGAATTTAACCTACATTAGTAAATACTTTTGACTAATTTTTCTGAAAACTCAAAAGAGGTACTCATTTTCAACTATACATTTCACTTGACACAAATAATTTTTTTTTCCCCAGTTTTCTTTTTTTTCAGTTCAGTCAATGAACTGAAAAAATCGATTACTTGCAATGGCACTACCGACAGGTAATTCTTATCGTAATCTATTCCAGATGGAATTATTCTGTGACAAGGAGCTTATATTGTATGGAATTTAGAAGTTAAAAATTTGAGGCTAGCATGATCAACACTGAGAAATGTTGTTTTGTTTGTACACTTTTTCAAGTTATGACTCCAAACAAGATGAAAAACCAAAAGAAAAAAAAAAAGGCAAAAAGAGGAACTGTAAAAGCTCTGTGTATTTTAAAGTGTATTGGGAGTGTCTGCTTTGATAATAAGCAGCTACCAATTCCTAATTATTTTAGATGGAGCTGTGAAGCCTTAGCATTTTAAAAGTCAACCCTAATGAAGCACAATAAAACACCAGGACAAAACTAGTTTTGAAATCTTTACTCAGCTTACTTGCTCTGAGCAGGTCATTAAGCACTCTCAGCTTAGCTGATTTAACCATAAATACCCTGGACTACAGTTCAGAAGAGAACAGAGCTGCCTTATAATTATCCTTAAAGTTGAAGTTTACCAAAAAGAAATCAATTAACCTGCTCTCATAGTGAGCACCTCGTTCTCCTTCACCCTCATGAGAGGTGTGGAGCAGAGGCAGCAGCAGGAGCAGTTGTTGCCTGGAAAGGCTGACCTGGAACAGAGCCTAGACAGAGCCAAAGGAATAAAGCAGGTGTTTATTGAAAGGATAAACTTTGGGCAGTGCAAGAGCCTGGCCAGGGCTACACCCAAATCAAATCCAAGATGGATCCCTGTCTTGAGTTTTTACACTTTTACAAGTTTTGGTTCATCCCATACTGAGGTCAATTGTCCAACCACAGCCCCAGGCCATGAAGTCTCAGCCCCCTGGCTTGCCCCTTTCCCTCACCATTGTTTGTGCTTTTTGGGTACTGGGTGTCCTTGATTCTGCAGCTAGAAATGAATTGTTTTGTCTAACGACCCTGTGAAGAGAACTTACTAACACCCAATGTGGAGGTTTCAGAGTTACACACTAAGCAGCAGAGATTCTGAAAAATATAAAAGCTAGAACCCAAGGCATAATTTCCCCCCGTGTGTTCCTGGGAACCAGTTCTGCAGAAGGGGAGAGGGCATCCCAAGGCCTTAAATTCAGCAGCACCTAGAGGTAAAAACAGCAACAACCAGCAGAACAGCAAACCACAGGTGGGGAACAGCAGGACACAGTTTGCCTGGGTAAAAAGGTGCCTTTCAAAGTGGTTGCAGTGCTGAACTTTGGGCATTGACTTCTGTGCAGATGAGGGGAAGTATGAGCCTGAAAAGAGAAATGCCAAGCTAGTTTTCAGCATCAAACATTAGTCTGCACAATTAAAAAATATTTTAGATATTTATCATTTTAAAACATCCACTAAGAGGACAGATCACTAAATGATATGCCAAAAGTTTTCATGTCTGGATTCTTAGAAGTCTGAAAAGACAACCACCTGAATTACATTTCTATTTATGCCCTCACTTATCCCAGCATTTTTTCTAAATGTCCACTGTCCAAACATCTCATGGTGAAATTTAAAATAAAAGAGTGCTTTTATATTTTTTTTTACCTTTCCCCAACACATCTCCTATAAAACAAGAGAGATAAAAGAAAGGAAATCTGATTTTTTCTGTTTAAAGCACGTACAGCCTGGGCTTTTCAGGGACTGTTAGGTCATATGTAACCATTAACAGAACTTAAATGGAAGGAGCTTAGCCTTTGTTTCTTGGTACGCTTTATTGCTGGTTGTGTATATTGTGGTTCACCTAAAGCAAAAAGTGGCCAACATATGTAGCAAAAAAAACCAAGGATATGTTCAATAGACCTTTTATCTTTGGAGAAAAGTCTGATTTCTCTCTGTCTCTTTTCAAAAAGAAGTAAGTGAGTCTCTTGATGAACTGCCTGAAGTTTTCTGCTGGCTCCTTTGCCTTGCTCCAGCTCCATATCTTTGCATGTCCTGCATGGCTCCTGTTACTGGGGGCATCCATAGGAGCTGCCATGAGCTGGGTTGAAAACCAGCACCTCTGGCAGGGTTAGACAGCCTCCATAAATGATCTTGCTTTGTGTTGGCTTTTTCTCGGTGTAACTTATCTTCTTCTTGGAAACAAATTTTTCTCTGGTCTTTGTGTTTATCTGGAAAGGAGGTGAAAATCTCAGGACTTTTGGGTTTGTAAAATCCCCTCACCTATATACATAAACATGTCAAGAGGGCTTTAAATCTGGTCACAACAAATGCCTGTCAGGGAATAAGCAGGGGAGAAGATTTCTCACTGACTCTTGATAGCAGTGCCCACAGGAAAACCCTTCCTGTGACTGACTGCAGTAGGAGCAGGACCTGGCTATTCATTGCATTTAAGGTCTCAGAGGTCTCACTTTTTCAGGTGATACGTGGTGTCCAAAAGCCAGGGTGTGTGGGGTGGACTGTTCTGCACCCCATCTGTGCCAGGGATCCTGTGCAGAGATCCTGCCCTCCCTGCTCTGCAGCTGCCTGGGGTGCAGAGGTTCCACTGGTGAGGACATGCCCTGCTCCTGCAGGAGCACTGCTCAGAGCAGCACAAGGTCGTGTTGGAACCCTGAAGCCTGGGAGTTCTGAACTTTCTGTGCTTTCTGACACTGGCTCCCAAAAGAACACTGATTGATTTGAGGCCTTGGAGACGGCTTCCAAATTTGAGTGATAGAGTTAGAATCTGTGTAGTTTAAATAGTAGTGTGTAATATCACATGGTGAAGGGTTTGGAATTTGAGGTTTTAGTAATAGGTATGGGACAAGATGGACGTTCTTGGGCAGTAGCTCTTCTTCCTTCTTGTTCCTTGTTCTTCTTACTTTTAGGTGGGTTTTTTCAATTAGAAGGTACTGCAGTGCGGGTCACAGGAGTTTGGTTATTGGGTCAAAAGTATAAATAATATAGATGTTAGCTTTTAATTGGACAGTTAGCCTTTAAAAGACCTTGTAACTAGCTAAATGCACCTCCATTTTCTCGCTTTTAGCTTGCTAGCTAGAGGTGCTGAAGAACTCTCTGTACTTTAGATAAAAATTAATAAACAACCAAGTTCAAACAAAAAAGTCCATCTCTCGAGTTTCAATCCTGACTGAGTGAAGGCAAAAGAAAAAAGAAACCAGCCACTAATATGTGGTACCACTAATAAAGTGGTGCTGCTGTCAGGTGTATTTCCTCTCCCTTGGAGGCAACTAGTTACAGCCCACACCCCATTCTTCCGAATATACCACCCACAGCAGTGACTACTGGGGACACGTTTGAGCTTTTGAATGAGTCTTTGGGAGGTCTCCTAAACAGAAATCCTTTAAAACCTTTTAAAGAGAGCAGCAGATGTATGGCTTCACAGAGCTGGTTTCCCTGGTGTTGAATTCTGTGTGCACCATGGATATCTTTATGCTGCTTTTCTCGATTATAGTCCCCCAAAGGTTACCAAAATCAGTATGAAATTAACTTTGCTTGTTTCTCTTGTAGCAGAAACACTGCTCTCTTGACCATAAATACTTTATTCCCTACTGTGACACAATAGGTGCTATGCCCTGAGTCTTTTTGTAAGCTAGTAAAGATATTTCTGCTTCAGCCAGGTCTGTCCTGCATCAGTCATGGACACAAATTCCTAACAGCTCACTTAGGGTATCGCTGCATGCGAGAATAAATTTCTCCCATTGCAGAGAGTTAAATGACATTTTTGAATGGGATTTGTAAACCATGTCCACTTGGATGGTAATTTAATGGCCACAGTTTCAGGCCTCCCACACAAGAAATTGTTCCTTTTCATTGTTGTGCTGGGAAAAAGAATTCGGGACCAGCTGGCAGCTGATGCTGTGAAATACTACTTACAAATAAAGACAGGAAGCTTGGTGTAATCACTAGCATCTTAGAGCAGCTTTCTTGGGAGTGCTGCTGAGCAGATGTAAGACTGGTACTTATTAATTAAATTAAACCCAGAAAAATTGATTTCTCAATAGACTTAAAAGTGGTGATGCACATTAGCACAATGCTGGGAGTTTCAAATCTAGTGTTCAGATTTGTATCAGGAGAAAAGAGAAGAAAAAGTGACTCCTAAAGATTTCTTAACTTCCCTTTTTAAATTTGTAAGCTATAAAACTTTGCAGTGATATATTGCTGCACCTTCCATGCAAGGTTTGTGGACCACATTCTTAAATCTAGCAGGTTGTGGTAGAGACTTTTACAATTGCTGCAATACAGTGGTTACATTCTGCCTGGTGATATTATTGTGATTAAAATAGAAGGTGGTTTCCACGTATCTTTTCATGTTTATTGAATTGTTGATAATGACTAATTGCCCAATGATGGATGGCAAACTAAGACTGGCTAAGGACATTGGACAGTACCAAAACATTTAAAATTTAAAAAGCTTTTCTTTCTTAATAGCCTGATGGCAATGAGCAGTTGTCAAATCTCAGATAACATGCTCCCTAACTTCTTTGCACTATCAGATTATGGCAGGGTGCTGCCAAGCAGACTGTGTTATTCCAGCTGATGGAGAGAGATGTATTCTTGTTCCAGTACTCCTTACCACTCTGGTATGTAACACTATGGGGATATTCGGGTTTTTAGCATCTCCTAGCTTTTCTTGATATTTAGAACAAACTAATTAAAACAGGAGATACATCCTGACAACTCAGAACACCTGAGCTCTGGAGTACCTCTGCAATACCTGCTTCCCCCTCTGCCCTCTTATCCCATCTCTGTGTCAAGACATTGATTGTTGTGTGAAGTACAGCAACTTAGTAGGTGAGACCAAAGGGATTCCAGTGCAAAAGAAAGACATTTTCAAGCGAGAGGGAAAGAAAAAGCAAAACTACCTGTTACATTGATGTACTTAGAGTTTACATCAGATGCTTTTCCTCAGTTCTCCGTTGGTAGTCTGGGAACCTACCAAAACAATCAGTAGTGTTAAATGACCAGTTGGTAGCACTGGAAGAAACTGTCTTCATCTTCACAAGAGGCTTTGCTTTCTCTCTGGGAGGAGAGGAAGCAACATGACTGCCTTTGGCCCCATTCAGCATCCTTCATGTAGGTAAGAAAAGCTTCCCTTTTCTGAGGTTAAGGATTAGAGCAAAATGCATGAAAACAATATGGAATACTGGCGTCCTGCCTTGTCAGCAGTCCTGTCCCTAAGCATGTCACACCTGGGCTCCTTATCCTCCACTGACTCCCACTTTCCTTCACATGATTATTCAAGGCCTTGGACCTGCCACTGAAAATTATGAAAATATCATCTGTCCTTACCTAAAAATACAGCCACCAAGCTTAGGATAACATGAATGAAAGCTGGAAACAAATTAGGCTTCATTTCAGGCAGTGTGAACTAACATAAATTCATTGAATTTGCGGGAGCCAGATGGATTTACATCGGCTAAGAATCTGACAAAGTGTGTTCACGTGTGAAAGTATTTGCAGAACACGCTGCTGGCAAACTCTAGCAGATTTTATAATCACTTTCTTTATTGACACATTTCCATAAAAACTAATACCTCTGAAGAAAAAAGCAAAAAATGAATGTTTAGGAAGGGAATGGAAGTGAGTTCTCTACAGCAGCTAACAGCAGCTATATATTCAGACATTTATTTCTGCTTTAACACTTAGAGAATCAAAGTTAGAAAAAGCATGTGTCCACTCCACTTGTCTAAGTTTATGAAAGTATTTAATATTAAGGATGGGTATTTTTTTATGTGGTAAACTCAAATAACTTGACTCAGAATTAGCTGTTCTGTTCTACTAGACAGCATCAGTGGATTACTTTTAGACTTTGGATCTAAGAAACTGAAGAAAGTCTGAATATTTTCTGGAGTCAGAATATCTGTGACATTTTTTATCCAGTCACAAAATCAGAAGTTATAAATGCTTAACTACTGAGGTGTTTGCTCAGGTTACTGCCTCCTCCTTTCTGTGTCTGTGATGAGCGCTGTTGATCTAGGCTGTAACATTTTCAGTTGCTGTTTGTCTGGAAGGCTGTCATGTGGTAAACTACTGCATTTCAGAAACATTTACAGTTTATTTGGCAAGATATGGTAGTTTGTGGTCCTGTGTCTGAAAGGTGCAGGGGAAAAGGAGAAGCAAAGCCAGAAGGACCTGCCTCAGTGATACTTTGCTTCCAAAGGAAGACAGTATGCATCTATCAGACAATAATCAATCTTAATCAAATACAGGTTGAGATATAAATTGATCAGTAGTGACGCTGTAGTTGTTTGTATGGCCAGCATTACTTGACAGGATATAGAAATGCTTACTAGCATATGAACACAATAAATCTTATAAACACATTAATATTTAAATTTAGCACTTGCCTACTCTTACTGCTGGGTTGGCTTAGTGCAAACAGTGGGCAATTCCATGCCCTGCAAGCTTTCTGTGAGCCTTGGGACTGAGGGAAAGGGAATTATGCTGCCCTTTTGGACTTTGTTTTCTTTTTTAATTTCAAGCTCTCCAAACTGCTTGGAAGTAGGCCGCTGAGAAAGCAAAGCAAACATGCTCTCTGTACCTCGGCTTTGCTGTTCCCCACTAGATACATTATACTCAGCTGAGGGAGAATAAGAAGCTATTTTCCCCAATTTTCCATACTGCCAGTGGGAATCTAATTCAATTTCCTCCCAAATTTAGCAGTGAAAACGAAACAGTAAAGAATAAAGTTGAAGAGGCTTCTGTAAATCTCTGGATTCTGAGGTACTAAGGTGCAGCAGGATTACTGAGCACAGGTTAAACTTCTTTTCTAACCACAAAGCTACTTACAGATTTAAGAAGCTTAAAAACCTGATCCAACATTAGTCCTTGCTTTGCAAATGAAAGAATAATATATCTACCTATACAAAGGTATATTTGTTATTATTGAATTTGTTTATCCCTTATTATTGATGTAGCCCTATTCCACAAAGGATTTTTTTTTTTCCAGTGAGAGATTATGATATATTAGATAAATTCAGGGAAAGGGAAGGGGAAAAAGCTGGTGACCAAATGCATTTCCAGAAATAAACAAAATGCTCATATTTCATTACTCTCACTACAGTGGCTACGTTTAACCACCAGACCTCAGGGGTCTTATTCCTAATGTCCAGAAAAAGGTGCAGTGCCCTCTTTGCACTTAAATTCCATACATCAATGTGGACCTCAGATATTCATATGATTAAAAAAAATATTAATAGAAAACAGAAGTTACTTTTTTGTTTCATGTAAACTGGAACATTTGTTCAGCAGACCTACTTGCAGCCAGCAATCTGTGCCATTTTCTGATAGTCAACTGGCCTTGGTTGTTTTTGACCCTTTTAGGTCAGAACTTCAGATGGGTAGTCCTTACAGTGAGCACTAGTAGCCAAGATTGTAGTAATTATGCTGTTACCTCTTTGATGAAAGTGTGTCTGCTGCATCCCTACAGAAATAAATTGGCCAGCAGTCATTTTATTTCTTCACAACAATATCCTTTATACCTGTTTTTATCCCCACAAAATCTATTAAGCTTGGAAAACTAGAATAAGGATCAGCACTCTTTGGGGTTTTGACATAACATGGAAAAATCTTACAATATAATGAATAATAATATTCAGCAGACATGATGTTTCTGAGACTGTGAGCCTCAATGAAAACTTGTTCACTTGTCAGAGAAAATTAAAGAATAACCAGACTTGCCTAAGTAATGATACACTTAAGTGCACTCAACAGTGCAAGAGTTTTGTAACTTACCTGTACATATAGTTTCTCAAGTTATGATTAATTTGTCTCATAAAGTGTAAAAAAAATTTAAACCTGATATATAATGACTCGATTGCAAAGATTTCATGGTATATTTTAAAGGTACTTATGTTTTGACTTTTGCTTTCTCAACTTATATTTCATCCTCCTTCCTGGCTGAGGTATCACTTCAAATGTATTTGTAATGTGGAATTTTCCTCTTTGTCTACATTACATTAGAAAACTAAATCTCACTGGGCAAGCTGCCTCAAGGTCATTAGTAAGCTTGAGAGGCATAATGTAGATGACAGCCTTAACACGTTTGATGTCATGATAAACATGGCCAGGTCCTTTAGGACACCTGTAACAAGGTGCTGGAAGTAGTTGCCAGCACTGGGGAGCTGACTAAGGCTCCTAGCATTGCCAACCGTGTTTTAAAATGCCTCATTAAAGCCGTGTGGGGATGGTCTTTTACGTTGTGTGGGCAGTAATGTGAAGAGCAAACACGCCAACTCCTCTGCAAGCTCGGGCTTTGCTTACCTGGGAGCAGGGAGCCAACTCATGGCCTGCAAAAGCAAAGAGTCTGTGCACAAGGCTTCCAAGTTGGTTTCAAGTTAATTTTCTAAACTTTGGCGATGACCTAGAATGATTTAAAGATGTATCTAAGTGAGGAACATATGGCTAGTCGTTAAAAATGTATCAAAGAGCTCCTCTTGTCTTTCTTTCTCGTGAATGATCTCTTGAACATCAAGGATCCCCTCACGTGCCCCCAGTCTGTTGGTTGGCACTCCCCTGCGAGAGCGTCAGCACACTATTAGCAATTACCTTAGTGATATTTACAGCGTTTTAATGTCACTTGCCTGTATGTAAATAGAGTCTGTGAGGAGCACAGCGCACCCAGGGCTCCCACCACAACAGCGCTGCTCCGTCAGCGCGCCAGAGCGCTCCTGTGCCTTATGGAACTGCCAAAAATATCATTTCAATTGCTTTATGACAAAATAATGAGTCTGTCAGAGATGAGTGGTCAGAAAAACAAATTTGTTCTCCCACACAATTAGGGTTTATAGCATTGGACAGCAATATCAATCTCCAGTGATTCAAAATTGAATTTGCACGTTGAGGGAAATGTGTTCTTGCGTGTGCTATAACCAGGCTGCTTAGCGGGGGGAGTCTGTGCAGGTTGAACTGGCAAGATGGATATCCTCTGTGCTGCAGAAACATCAGGGTGAAAGTTTCCAAACACAGACAAGTATTGTGGGGCCATGGCATTCACTTCCACAAGCTCAGCACTGACAAAGTTGCCCCACCAGGAGCAATAATAAAACAGTCTGCAAAAACTGTCACCAGATGTAAATGGCAGACAGCTTTTCCCTTCAGGTGGAAAGCCATTTCAAGGCCTACATCTCTCCATACGTGACCTAATTGTCCATGGAGTTGTTGATATTTATAATCATGGACTTCAGTCATTCTCTGTAAAGTCATACAAGCATTAGACCTCAGCAGTGCCATTTACAGTGAGCATGTACTGTATCTCAGAACTGCACTTTGCCCTTAACATTTGCTGTGTCCTTACATGAGATTTTGCCCTTAAGCTGTTTGCCAGTGCAGTGCAGAGGCTGCAGCACAGATCCTCTTCTGTTTGCCAGACCTTAACCTGTGCTCTCAAACCTGCTGTACTGATTACAGCTCCCTCTGTCATCCCTTCTCTGTGCAGACAAACCCACTTGGTGTGCCAGCAGCTGCTACCCACCCACTGCTACCCAGTAATTGCCTTTCTGGGTGTGTGTACATCATACCCTGTACAGGACTTGGACTTTCTTCTTTGGATTTCAAGAAACAGATAGGCATGGAATACTGTCGTATGGAACTCAAACACTGGAGGTGAAATTAGTTTTTCAGGTTTTGAGACCTTCTCCATTTTTATACAACCAACCAAAACAACCATATTCTGCCAGTGGAAGCATCAACAGTCTATGGGATTGTTGTGTTGAATGGGCTTTGTATGTAATTAAACCTTTTGTTAATATTTCAGATTGACAACAGTAACAGCTAGGAACAGCCTTCAAAGCAAGTGTTCAATAATATTACAACTGGTACCTAGGATTTTCAGTAATAATTTATCACCATGGATATTAATATAAGATAACAAAATATTTCCTTACCTGTGGAGTAGAAAAGAAAGGTAGTCTTCCATAAGAAAGAGATGAATTTGGGTATTCTCCCTAGGAAGCTGATTGCACATCTTGAGTGATCTGCTGGGAGCCCAAGTCAGCTCCCAGATCAGTGGTGCTCCGCTGATTGACAGCTGAAATTCCTAAGGTCCAGACTGTGCTGCTTTGTTTTCACACAACCACTGGCAACCCAGTGTATCTCATCAAAAGAGTGGTTCTCTCATGGTCCGTCTGGGTGCTACTTTTACTGAAATAGTCTTCTTTCTGTAACCCTAAATATCTCTGTTTTCCTTACTGCCTATCCTGCAAATAGAAGCAGCTTTTTATTGTACTCTAGTCATCTCTCCACCCCGCTGTGCTCATTTACCTCTTTCAGTTATCCAGAGAAGCCTGTCCCTCAAGCACAGCACGCATTTCTCTTTGCAGAAGTCTGAGGCTGTGCATACGTACACTCTGATGAGGTCCCTAAAAGATTGCCCCATTCCTGGTGCAGTCTTTGTAAAAACCCAAAAGCATATGGAATATTATTTCCCTGTTTCTCTCTCCACATACACCACAGATTTTGATGGCTTGGTTTTCCTCAGACACGGTACCCTCCAGTTTGCTTTCTACAGATGTTTCTTGTTCTCTTTCAGTTTTAGCACTGCCTGCTTTTTACACAGATTCACTATTCAGCTCCGTCTTTGATTTGCCATGGAAATCATGATCAACCTCTTCAAGATCTGTCAAGTGGCTTCAACAACAAAAATGGTGCAAGTGGAGAATCAGAGACTCTGGTTCAGTCTTCCAAATGTCATCTTTTACTTATGCTTCCACTCTTTTACTCCTTATATATAGTTGCTGACTCTAACAAGGCTATCATTCAATCACTTAATGTTTTATTATTCTACAGATTTTTTCATACTTGTATAACACTAATAATCATGATCCTTCTCTGTTGCCCATACAGAAAGAAGGCAAAGTTTTTACCACACATTATCTGATCTTATGTGGTTTGGGTTTAGAGGGGGTTTTAAACATATATTTTTGTACCTCGTATAACTCTTATTAAGTCAAATTTGACATTTTTTAATATAAATGTATTGTCAGCCTTAATTTTAGCTAGTCTTGTAGTAAAACATTGTGACCACATTTGTTCCTTACTTTCTTCTCCTTAGAAAGCATACACAGCTAAGTTTGAAGTATTCTGAGGATTCTTTGGAAATTCACCATTGTTGGCTCTTTTTTTGCTCAGTTATTAACATTAGATTTGAACTATCCTCTTCCTACAAAAGTTTTAGATCAGTCCTTTATTTTTTTCCAGTGATCAAACTCCTTGTTTCTCTCTTATTCTCTTTAAATCACACTCCTAGAAGGCTACACTACTCTCTTCTGTCTCATTCCGCTTCTTTTTTTTTTCTTTTTTTTTTCTTTTTCATGGAGGGGGCATGCTTTGGGGTTTGGTTTGGGGGGTTTTTCAGTTGTTTATTATTTTATTATTACTTGGAATTTTCTATTAAGATGGGATGCAGCATTCTGGATAATTCTGCTGGGAAAGCTTTCAAAAATACATATAAAGCATATAAATAAGTTGATTTTCATAAAGGCATTGATTAAATGAATCTTTGATTATTCTATTGGTTTAGGACAAGAAAAGCCATTTAGCAATTCTTCCATTTAGGAAGCTAAATGGCTGAAATGTCTCTACTTTGTCTATTTTGTGTGTGTTTAGTCTGAATACCCATATGGGGGCTGTTGGTTTAAATCTCAGTTAATAGGGTTTTTAATTTGACAGGAGGTTGCCAGCTACTTCTAGAAGAAAATTCATTTTGCTGTTTTTGTGCAGAGCTGCCTCTATCTAGTACCAGCCCAGCCCTCCAGGATGTCTCACTCTCCCAGTCTGGTGGCTGCAGTCACACAAGGTGCCTTGTGCAGGACCCTGCCCATTGCTGGAGCACCAGGGCCCTGCCATGTGCACCCCAGAACAGCTGCCTGGCTTGTCTGGGGGCTACCCCTTGGGCTGAGAAGCACTTCCTCTGCAGAAATCTTGCCCTAAGAAGTTAAATAACACAGGCAGCAGGACAGGCAGCAGAGCTGTGCTGCTCATGCTCCCTTGCCTGGGAAATCAGGAAAAAGGAGGAGGCAGCCTGTAAAGAGCTGGGACACAGAGGGATTGGGAAAGTGGGCAGTAAAAGGAAATCATGAGACTATATGGGAGTTATTTGTGAATGCATGTATATATCCATACATATAAATGCATATGTATGTTTTGCATGTATATCTGGAGATGCATGGCACAGGACTGGAGAGCAGAGGAGGAAAAGGCCAGAGTCCATCCAAGACTTCTACCCATGTGAGCAAAACTAAGGAAGGGTCAGTCTCACTTCAGGAACATATGACCAGCACAGCATCTAAGAAGTGCAAAGAGATTTTGCACAAGGTTTTGTGACATAACTATTCTTTATTTTCAGGTGCTTGTTAAAAAAGCTGTGCATATTTACTCCAATTAGCAGATGGACATACATTTATCTTCCCTTACCTCAGTTCCTGTACAAGTCTGCAGCACCCTTTTAGAGCTCTAGGTACTACAGCTTTTCCTCAGAATCAACCTTTTTTTTCCTGCTGCCTCTGATACTGAGTCCCTACAATAAAACAGAAATCTCCTCCTGAAAGAAATCCTGTCCCTTCCTCTAATTTATTCTAGTTACTTCACAGTGTCTCCTGCTTTTCTCCTCTATTTTTTGTCTTGTTCTTACTCTATATTGCTCCTGTTTGGAGTCTTCAATTTTCATATTCCTGTGGACAGTAAAACAACCCATGGCTTTTTTTAATAGCAGTATCCTTTACCAAAATGTCCAGTGTCTAGTGAATAAATAGATGTCATCCACTGATGCCCAGACAGGCATCTTTCATTCTGCTATGGCGACTCACTGAAAAATTCACAATTGATTTAGTCTTCAAGCACACATACTTTGTAAATTGTGTAAAAATTACTCTCCTTCTCCAGTCCAGCATATTGAATACATTTTGGTAATTTCAATTTTAAAGGTGTTGAACCTGTTTCTCTTTAGAATAGCATTGCTCAAATAACAGCAGTTTCATCTGCCTCATTTCTAGCACTGAGGAGAATACTCTACCATCTACTGTATTACATATTCTTGTGGATTTTCTCCAGCAGCTACTTATGACAACTGCAAGCTTGTTTTACCCTGGGGATATATATGTATGTGGCCAATTGCTTCAGGTCATATTCCTTCCAAATGGAAGTCAGCTTGACAGCTGTTAATTTGCACTTGGCCATTCCATGTGTTGTTTTGCTCTAATTATTGGTCACTGTATGGAACAGGTGACAAATGCCCACATGAGAACCCTGTAAATTACTAGATGTACGGTCATTAGGAAAACAAACAGGAAAGGTCGTTAAATACTGGTTTTCTCTCCAGCCCCAAACAGAAACAGATTTTTGCTTGTTTTGACACCTGTTGGAAAGGGATGGAAAGAGGTGAAAATACCTTACTTTTTATGAAACTGACTTCCCATTTTGTAAGCGTCCTAGTTTTAGGAAAAGAGGGGAATTTAAGGAAAATGCAGTTGTTTTAGGACCAGATGCAGAATCTGGTCTATCTAATGATTTTGTGACAAGGCTTGATTAGGTTTCTTTTCCAAGTAAAACTAAATGTGCCTAGCAAAATATTTCATCTGACTTTCAGCTACTACAGCTATATTGAATTAAAGCAGGAAAAGAAATTTCCTTTCTAAACAAGACAGTACTTGCTGAACAAGAATGGCAAGACACCATTATAGTGAGCTTTCCTTCCATTGAAGTGTGGCACTGCAGAGGATATTTAAATGAAATTTGTTTTCTCAAGCTCCCAGGATGTAAATTGAACCTTAATTTGGGCCGGATTATGTAAGGACATAAACAGGGGACTTGTTTTGTTCCTGGGAATAGTAACTCTTGAATTTTTGCAGAATTATAGACCTGTCTGTAATAAAAATTATGAATCATTTATTTGTTCTCAGTGGAGCTGCATTAGTGAAAACAAGATTCAGCATCTTGGAGTCTTAGTGACATTTCTGCTTTTAGACCTGTAAGCTGAAGATCTACAGCTTGCTCTATGGGAGATGTCTTGTGATGTCATGCTTTCATGGTAGAACAATACCAGAGGGACAACACAGAATCAAGTGCTATTCTAAAACTTGAGCTTAAATTCACCTCACCTCTAAATAATATCCCACTTTGTTTTATTTTTGCCTTTTAAAATTAGGTGTAAGTGCAACCTTCATGCTACTGGCTGTAAAGAAGAAAACAAAAGACTACTTTGTGAATGTGAGCATAACACAACGGGCCCAGACTGTGGAAAATGCAAGAAGAATTATCAGGGCCGACCGTGGAGCCCTGGTTCTTATCTGCCTATACCTAAGGGCACTGCTAATATCTGTAAGTAGTTTTGTATAATAAGGATATTTCATTATTATAATTCTGCCCCATATTATGACTCTGAAGGAAGATTAATGTTGGCAAAGGTTTGTCATTGCTTTCTGGCTCAGTGTGTATAATTGGACAAGGTGTCAATTTGTAACTGCTAATTTTAAGTGTACATCATCTGTTCTCTCACATTTGTAAATAACTTCCAGAAGAACCACATGTTTATATCCATTAACACATCCCTGGACACTGCACAGAAAGGGCAAAGGAATGAAAAAATTAGACTCTTCACATAAAAAACACACACAGGTGAGAGAAAACAGTGGGAATAACTGCAGTACTGCTCCAGCCACAGTGCCCTCAGCTCTCCATTCATACATCCTTATTGGGTTGAGATTGGTGACACTCTCAGTTCAACATGTGAAAAACTTGCTCATTTTTTGCCCATTTAAAAAAAGAGGAAAAAAAAAACAGCTCTGGCTAAATTTTTCATGTTACTAACTAAAGAGCTAAAGGCTGGGAAACATTTCTCTGATGTCGACCTGCAGTCCAGATTCAGATGCACTCTTGTAGATCAAGTGTTGAAGAGAGAAAGTGAGGGCAAAACCTGAGGTTTTACATCTGCTTGTTTCCAGCTAAGAGCCACTCCACAACACATACGTGTCCTATTCCAGCCCACTTCCATATTATCCAAGGGAAGAAGTTACTGACAGCCCTGTTTCCTGGTCCTGGACAGGACTGGGTCAAAGTAAAACATGATGGTGAAAGAGAGGGCACAAAGTATGACCATCAGTTCTCCCTTCATGCATATATGAAATACACAGTGATTCAGAACCCTCCTGAACTGAGTAACAGACTTAAATTCCTTTGAATAAAGGACTTGAAATGAGGATAAACCTTTTGACAGAAGTTTCTAGCTCCTTTTAAGAAATGAGTCCACAGTTTTGCCCTGATTAAAAGCAAAACATTCATTTTAAAATATTAGATATAACAATTTATTGAAAAAGTTATTTGAGAGAAACAGAGCTATGTATGCAGCTGAATGAAAAGTTTAAAACCAGGAGCAGTGTGCAATGCTCAGAATGTTATCTAAGACTTCAAAGCAGCAGCTGTGAAGAATCAAAACTCAGAAATGAAGATCATAGGAAGCAGGACGTTATCAAGTAAAATGCGAGAGTAATAGACTAAGTAACAAACCGTGAAGTGTGGGGGCATGAAATTATGATAAAATTCTTACTGAGCAGAAAAGAAATGAACTTCCAAAAAGCAAGGAAAAACATTTTGTGAGAGGATTCACTTTTTTTCGCGTGTTATAAAAAGTGAGTGGGGCTCACAGAATTAATACTTTAAAGCTATGTTTGGGAAATATGGTGAGATTTGCCAGGTTGATTTTTAGCTAAATTCAGCTTGCTGTGTCATTTACCTCATTCCCAGTCAGCTGAGCACACACCAGACGGAACATTGGAATTAGCACCTACTGGAAGGGTGTTTAAAGCTTTTTAAATTAACTTTATGTTAAAACAACATTAGTTAATTTCAGCAAATATACAGTTTCATCAAAAATCAAAATGTTTTGTAAATAATAGGTAGTCATTTCTGGGGTTGATGATGATGATGAATCATCGTGAAAACATAACCTTGTTTGAGCTGACAAATGTTCCACTTACCCTCAAATCCTGACTTCAGCAGTGATCAGCAGCAGGAATTTATGGCAAACAGGAAGAAGCACGAAGGATTCCTTCTTCACCTTCTCAGTTACCATGAAATAAATTGTCTTTCTGAGCTGGACTGCAGGGGTTGCTTCCTGCTGAACAGAAAGACACCCAGCTGACATAAGCTTGACCTCAGTGATACCTTATGGCAATACATTTCAAATTTTAGTGAGACAATGATTCAAAGGTATTTTATTTTGCTTGCCTTAAATGTTTTTCTATGGATAACCCAGTAGCTCCTTAGATAAGGAGGAACAAAGAATCATCCACCTCTGTTAACATCTATTACACCATTTATCATTACATAAACATGACCTTATCCACTCCTTCACTCTTTTTAAATGGCAAATCCTGATTTCTTTCATCTCATCAAAACCTGCCAGATCTCTACCCATCTGTGCTTTCTTGCTCTCTTCTGGTTCTATGATTCATTTTTTTATTTGGTGAGGCTAAAACTCTACATGATACTCTAGACATGACAACAACATGGCTTTTTTACAATAACATAAAAATGTGCCTCTTTTATATTTCGTTACTCTCTGGATCAGTTTTTGAGTCCTTTTTTACCACAGTTAAAACATTTCTTCTGGCCTCAAGGCTGACTTAAATGACAGGTTATATGCTACAATAGTCAGCTCAGAAACAACATATTTGAGTTCCTTTAGAATACTTCTTGGAGCAACATTTCCTCATGGCAATTCTTATTCAATACCATTTACTTCAGATGCTAACAGACTTTGAGAAAATTCCTCAGCGTATGAGAATCTCTCTTTGTTGTGAACATCAGTGAAAACAATTAATTTAGTATTCAATATTAAATTCATTATTAATTAGTCATAGTATTAATAATACTTCAACTGCCTATCTTCCGAGTTACCTCTCCGGGCCTCCTACTTCTAGTATGATTGTTTTAACAAAAAAGAATTGCTAATTGTAGGACACATATTGAGAAAGTAAGAAAATTACAGCCTGAAAAATATTCCAGGCTGGAGCTTTTCAGCTCTGTTCCCAGCCGATAAGCTGGTCCAGCTCAAGGCTAGGGAGAATTTCTCCCAGAGTGATAATTTAGTCAAAATAAAAAGGAATTAATAACAAGATAGAACACCTGTTGTGGTGTGTGACCAGGCCCTGGGAATGGGGTGTCTTCTCTCTGAACCAATCACCTTTTCTCTGCTCTTGGAATTGCAAGTCATGCTATAAAACCAAGTGTGTTTCTGAATAAACTTGTCTCTTTCTTTCTATCATGAAAGACGACCATGTAGCTGTGCATCTTATTTCTGCCGCACTTAAAGGGTTAAAGCCCCTTTCCACTGCTACAGCTAATTTTTGTGTCCATAGGAAGTTATGGAAATACTGTGGTTTATATTTAAATTGGCAGATTTTATGCTATTTCCCCTATCTATCTCCATTGAGAAGACTTACACTTTTGAAGAGTATCTTTCCAAAATCATCTACATTCTGTTGTTTTCAATTTGGCATTGGGGTTTGGATTTTTTTTTTTTTTTTTTTGCTTATAAGAGAGTTAATTTTTATAAGTTTAAAAAAAAAGAGATGAGTTATATATGATTATTTTGAGCCTCTCATACACTTGTCTCCAGCTGCTTCCATGCTGTTTGCATGCATATCTTTTTAGATGTTCTTTTCACTTTTCTTTTATCTAACCTCCTCATTTTCATTTCCTCGCTCTCTCAAAGTTAGATATTACCGCAGTGGATTTTTTTTCTATCCTTTTCCTTCTCAACAAGCATGTTCAGTTTCAGTCCAGAAGTGGTTCTCTGATAACTACTTCTTGAATTGTGTCCTATGCACTGCTTCAGAACTAAATCAGCTTCTCATCTTGTGGGTTGTCTGATTCCTTGCTACAAGCAGCAATCATTTATGGTATGTAAATCTCCATTTCCTTTGTCACTTCCTGATTTAAGGCTGGATATGTTGGAGCATATGAAGTTATGTATTACTGTGTAAAACTCTGCACAGCCAGTGTAATTTCACTTACCTTGTTGCCTTTATGTCACCATCTCCTTTGTGTGGTCAGCAGTGCAGCCCTGGTGTTAAAGTCTCCCTAGTCAGGTGTGGATTCTGAAATAGTTTCTGGAACATGTTGATAGAAATAACTTCCTTTCATATATAACTTCAGTTCCCAGGGGCACTATGTATTATCCAGTAATACAGTGTCCCTTTGATATTTCTCCTTCCTCCAATTTTCAAAGACCATCTTTTTCAGCTAAGACCAAATTATTTAAAGTTTATATGAATATGCTTAAATAAGATACAGCTAAAAATAGTTGTATAAACAAAACAATTTAAAAAAATATTTTCTTCTTTCCACAAAATAGAAAGATACTCTTTCTTGAGATTCTCTGAATTTCTGAAATTTGTTCAGATTCAACAAGAAGCGTAATGTCTATTTCCAAATCTTTCCTAGCTAGAACTTCTGCTATTTCTATTGCTGTGTTTCTGCCATTTTTTGTGGCCAATGAGACTTCATCATGCCTTTTCAAGCTACAGCTCATGACACAGAAGACCATTCCAGATTATTCTCTAGTCATAGTGGAAACCTTCATACAAAGCGGTTTTCTTTATCCATTTATTTCTTTATCATTTGAAGTAATCCTGAGTTTTTTAGGAGAATGCAAAACATCTTTCCATGCTTTACCTGTGAAAGACAGCAAGTACTCTGTTGTTTACTGGCACTAACAATATTTCTCTATTTTTCTCCACACAGCATTTATTTTATATTTCCACTCTATCTTATTGACTATTTCATGATTACATTCATTCCCTTGTGCTGTCACATTCTGTAGATAGTTTTTTCTGCAATATGTTTTGACACACAAAGTGAACTTATTGAATTTCTCTCTACTTGGTGTTACAGGATAGCTTTTCTCCTCAGCAGTTGTATGTGTCTGACAGCACTAGCCCTTTTCTTCCTCCTGTTGTTTAGATCATCTTTGGCACTTACGTTCTCAGCTCCATCAGACAGAGCTGTCTCAGACTGCACTGAGCTGCCATGGATCAAAGCCTGCTCGCTTTGTGTCACTCCCTTCACCACCAATAACCTTTATCAAAAGTGCCCAACACTCAGCAAAACCTCTCCTAGCTGTTACATGACTTTCCTAATTTATGGTTCAACATGAAACAAAGGGTTGACCAGGACATGGGAAACATTGGTGGTTCTTGTCAGTCAAGAATCAGACAGTTTACTGAATTTCTCCTGCGGTGGGTCCCCCTGCCATAGTACAGCCTCTATCTCAGCAGCACAGCCTTAAACCTCCCTGAAAGGGAAAAGACTTACAAGGCATCTGTGCAGCACAGCTGCCACAGAAACAGTTTCTGGCAAAACTTATGGCACCTCTAGAAGTGCACTGGTATTACCCTCATCGATGTTCAGTTTTCCCCAAAAATATTTGCTGACACAAAGCCATCTTGAAGAACCAGCATAAATGAAGTTGTCCAAGAAGTTGTGCTTTCTAGTCAGGAATCCAAGTAACAAGGATCCCTCTAACTGAATGGATCACACATCCTGCTTGCCAGTCAAAGCAGACTCATAAATTAGACAGTGACCCATTTCCCCAAATAACTGGAAGTTTTTCAGTGCCTTCTTCATTACTTAATTTGAAGGATTGGGACACTTATGTTGAAGTTGTAAAATATTGCTCCTTGATGCTTTTGACAACGAGTTTCAAGAAGAAAAAGGAAGATATCAATCAATAAGTTGCAAAACAGCAAAGCTTCATATTGCTCCTATTTTATATTCCATATTAAGCTTAGGCCATGAAGTTTTACAAGAAGGTGTAAAGCCACAGGAACATGTCACACAAAAGGCTGGGAAACCTAGCGTGAGGGCAAAATTGCAGTGTATCAAGAGCATTCAGGTAAACAGGTGTGTCAGGAAAAACTGAAAATCTGCAACTGAAAAACTCATTTTCCTTCAACTGGGTATCCAGTGCAATAGCCAGCAAAACATTGCAGGTACATACCTACAAACAATGCACTGTAAATAACGTGTAGTATTTTTTTTTAATAGGGCTTGAAAAATTATCCTTGAGCACTCTACCCTCTTGCATGACCCTGCTGAGCTGGTTGTTTGTGCTGGCTATGGTGACATCTGTTGCTGGGAAATGAATTGTTTCCATACGTCACTGGTTTCAAACAACTCTATTTTTGCCATATACAGTAAAGAGGTGAAATGAAATAGACTTCTGGTCCTTAAGCAGCAGCAGCAGCATGGGAAGGCAAAGTGTCTGTTTTAAGATACTCAAAGTGCCCAAAATGGTCTGAGTTTCAGGCCTCTCAAAGTTTCTAATATTCTATCAATAAGTTACGATTACTTGAAAAAATATCCTCTTATTTCACTGGGTGCTTCATAGGCAGAGTTTTCCATACTGGTTTGGACTCACTAAAACATAACACAAAAAAGTCCAAATTTTAAAAGATGTTACCCAATAAAACAATAACTATTTCCTCTGTCCCATTTATTTCTGGTGATATTGCTTGGGAAAGCAGAGATGAGGGATAACAAACTTCATCAAAGCAGTTCCTTTTCTATGAATTCAATCTTTACAGAGAAACAACTGCAAAATTAACAGTAGCAGGAGTTCTGGGGCTCTTGAAATGAAACAGGTGAAATTTCCAAAGAATTTTCTTTTGCTGTGTGTAATCCTTTGTCTGAATACAGGTTTAACAATACATGAAAAGTTTGCTCCTATGATCATAATGATCACTCCCTTTGAGGGATTACAAGATACCAGTATCATCAAGCTTCTCAGGGTTTTAAATTGCTACAGAATTCAGAAGTTCTGAAATTGATGCTGAGATCTGATATTGCAATCATGCCTCAATGGAAGAGCTGCAAAGGGAAGAAAGACTCACTGCAGGGAGTGCTGTCATGCTGCAGGGCAGATATTCTAGCAAAAGACCAGATGATGCATTACCATCCCTGCTCTGACTCTGCTATGAAAAGCTCTATATTTTGTTCCTGTTTAAGAGTCCTGCCAGAAGCACATGTGGGCATTGACAATGGAGGTGCTAAGAGGGTCTGCAGGGTATGACCTGCCTGAGTCTGGAAGCAGCAGTGTGGTCCTTCTCACCGAAGGCTTGCTCCATTTCCTTTGTGTGGTCCTTCTCATTGAAGGCTTGTTCCATTTCCTTTGTGTTAAGGATTTCACTCTGTCACAAACTAGATACAAAATCAAAAACTTGCTTTCTTCGCTAGTATCTGATTTGCTTTTTTCTTCATCTCAATAGCCAGCTCCATGGTAGCTAAGAGCTAAAACAACCCATTTCTGGAAGCAGGGGAAATGAGAAAATTACAGGGCAGATGCAGAAGATCGTATGAAAGGAAAACACCAGATTTTTTTCCTCTCAAGTAATGCATATATATTTAGATGCACTTACAGTGAACATGTAATATACCAAACCACCACCCTCAAGTCAAGTCAAAAATAATAAATAATATTAGTGACTTTCTCCTGCAATGTTTGCCATTTCAGGGGCAGTACCAACCTCTGAACTTTTCTTGCATGCTTTACTTGATGTCCCCTCACTATAAATCCATTACCATTAGTAATCATCCAGCCAACTGATTTCAACTGGAAGATAATTTACAAAGCTGAACATTGCTTTGGTTTAACAATTGAATAGATGTAATAGATTCAATCCCTCTCTGTACCTTGCTCAATAAAACTGTCCATCAAAGGAGGTAATGGGCCTGATCCTTCATCTCACTAACCTGTCCCCATCACTTCACTGCTGCAGAGTACTCACAGATTTCAGTACAAGGCTGCCTGGAAATGATCCATGCTGTGTAACAGAGCAGGTTCAAGCCAAGGGCCAGCAGCGGGAGGTGATTCCATGGCCTGTGGTTGTCCCCAGCAGTAGGGGGATGACCCCGCACCCTGTGGTTGTCCCCAGCACTGGTGGCATAGCAGAGCTGTGGGCTCAGACCCTCACCTGCCTCCACACTGCCAGAGGGAGAGCAGAATCACACCTCCTGTGCCTCATTACCTAAGGACTCGCACCAAATGCAGCTCAGCTGAATTTAAGAGCTAGCCTCAATATGTAACTCCAGATCTCACACAAACACTCCTTCTAAGAATAATTTCCCCATCATATGTGCAGTTTTCACAGAGTGTTAATAGATCCTGCTTCATGGCCCTACATAACCAGCTCCTTTCCAGACAAACTCACAAGTGTCATTCTCACTCTCTTTAGTAAGAAGGACATAAAGTAGTGCACTATCAAGGCCAGCCACCTCACACAGGGATACCTGGTAGCACAAAAACCAGTCTGGTTATAGAAGACCACACCAACTAAGAAACTCTGTACAGAAATAGCAAAACAGTTTTTGAAACAGAACCTGAAGATATCTTTGCAAGGTTAATACAGAGTCCTCAGGCTACCAGGCATCTTGTGTTCATTATTCTCTGCCCAGGAAGCATTTATCACTATGAATTCATTGAAAATTTTGAAGTACGATAATATAAGCAGACTTGCAGGAAAACCTCTTCCTTTGCTACAATCTGTTCAGGAGAGAAAGGAAAGGATATTTGTATGTGTGTGTAGGAGACAGAGAGGTTTGAGGCGGGGGAGTATACCCAGAGGAAATACAAATTTCACAGAGCAAGTGTGAGTGTGAGAACGCAGTTTTTGTCTTTTATCTAATATTTGTGTAGGTTCTGTGAGTGTATAAAGAAAAATTAATCCTGCTAACTCAAACCAGCTACAATGACTTGGAAAAATTTAAGCAAGCTGCTATTGAAACTTCAGGGAAAATACTTGAAAATTGATTGCCTTTTTGACATTTAAAATAAGAGAATAGATATTCTCTTTAATTATCCTTACTTTAAAAAGCACTTTTTGTAACTATTAGAACTATGACCACATTGTTCTATTATGATGATATTTGCATTTAGCTTTTGATACCTCAGGGTGCTAAAATTTTGGAAAATGCACATTAATCTCAGCAGAAGTAGAAATCATTAAGTTTGCAAGCAGCATCTCTGAGTGTGGGGCTGTGTGAGCAGCAGGTGCTGTCCATGGTGCTCTGCCGGGCCACAGCTGCCATAGGATACAAAAGCTGCAATTCTGCCGTGTGCCCCAGGATGGACATAAAAACTCTGGGTTTTGTCCCCATTCTGCAAATTCTGTTACTTCAGCATTGTATTAGCCATGCCACAAATTAGGATTGTTCCCAGCTTGACTCTGCAACCTTGCTTACATTGAATATCATTTATTTTCAAACATTTCTTACTTAATTGCAGTGTGAGGTCCATGCCATCTCTAAGTAAGGGAGAACTTCAAGACAGATGTTGAAAGAAGTGTAGCAGATGTTTAATGGAGGAACAGATTTATGCAACAAAATGTGTGCCACAAAAGTCAATAAAACTTCTAAAAAGTCAAACTGTATTTAAGAAAGACGATGCAAATATCCAGGATTTCAATACTGATCTGCAGTTTCTAACTAACCCAAATGATGAGCCGCAGTGCCATTAACAATGGCATTTAATCTTAAGAAAACGGCATTTTGGGAAAGATTTCATATCCATGGTTTTGTGCTACACACAAAGTCTAGGTTTCAGGGCATTATACAACTTGAGATCCCACACTGCTTATCTGGTAAAGGACTTTTACTCCTTAACAGCCTCACCTCTTATGGTAAATCCCACCTGCATTTTGAATGGTTTCCTTGCATTAATTCGGTTTAGGAATTGAAATGAACACAGGAAAAAAAAAATAATCAATGAGAGGCTTAATCAATATGGCCAACCTACTGCATTAGATTGTTCCACTCAATTACATTTCTTTTACATAGCTTAATTTAGATAACTGTCAGGTAAAAGAGGGAAAATAGTTATATACAATTAATGCAACAGAAGGTAGCAACTGATTTAAGCAGCTGGCCAAAGCAGTTAGCAATGCATCTATCCCTTGGTTAAATTACTCTCCTAGATCTGCATAATACATGCATGACTGATATTTTTATCTAGAGCATTAAACCTAATGGCTGGTTCGTTGAAATACAAAACTGTTGTGAAAAAAATTCATGAAGTTCAGAGAGCTGGTATAGATCCCATCTGTCAATGCATTTTAGTGGTCCCTGCAGCCCCATGCTGAAAAATCTAAAAGACTCTGCATTTATAAAGGACTGGGCACATAATGGCAGATGCTTGAGTTTAACTATGTATTGATAAAGTATTGTGGAAATGTTTTCAGAATCTTAGATATAATAGCTGAGCCAACAGCAGCAAACAAGCTAACTGCACCTCTTTGTGTTTTCTTTCTCTGCAGGTATACCCAGTATTTCCAGTATTGGTAGTAAGTAGTAAAACCAGTATCGTTTTGCATTGTCATTGAGCTTCATGGATCTGATTTCCCAACATCCCTTTCTGGTGTAGATGATGTTGCTGTGACAGCATGCCCTGTGGTGCAGGGGCTGTGTATTGGCCTCCCTCTCTGGCATTAACATGCAACTGTTATTATGTGGTCAGAGACAATGTCACTCCTTACATCTGCATTCAGCCCCAGATTTTCTGATCGATTCTTATCAGCAGATGAGCACTGAGTCCGATAGAACTGAGTGTGACACAAAGAATTAAGATACTGTTGCAGAGAAGATTTTTGTTGAACATTTTGAAGAAAAGCATTTGCTAATAACAGAAGTATAGGACCAATTTTCATGTATGTATATGTAAGTTCAAAGAGTAAATGGAAAAGTTTATAAATGGAATAGCTTTCATTTCTAGGAAGTAGATTAGCAAATGCAGCATATCTGCTGGAATCTGCATTAACTCTAGCAGGCTTTGAATTCGGCTTTACTCCACAAAATAAATATAATTGTGTTCCTTCACAGAAAAATGCTTTCCTTTATGCAATTAAAGGACCAAAATACTACTCTTAAACTATAACAAAACCATAACACCGTTATGTAGAGAACTACTGTATCAATGAAATAGATGATTACTTAAACAAAACACATGAGGAGACCAAGTGCACAGCAGCTGAGCTGTGAGCCTCGGCTGAGATCCGCAGCGGAGGAGTGCACACGGTCATGGCACATTAGTTAATTGCCAATAAAGCAGGGAGGGAGAAATGGGATCCTGCTGTGGCTCATGGAAAGAATATTCCCCACAGCCTCAGCTTTGCAGATACTTTGGGCACAACTTGCATAATATAGGACAATCACAGTTACGAAACATCACAGTTGTTAAATGCAATTTGCCATACCCGATATATCCAAGTGAAAAGTTTTTAATAATTGGGGTAAAATTTTCTTCCTTCTTATGATGCAGGGTCAGGACTATCAATTCATAATCAACTCAGTTTACTTCAGCCCATGAATAGCACTGATTTGTTAAGCTCTAGACAGCCAAGTTAAATGCCATCAAAACTATCTCCCTTGCAAGTGTGAGCAGTGTTAGCAGCTGAATGCCACAGCACCTGTTTCTGCTTTAAATAGCAAAACAGCATCAATGACAATAATGTGCAAATTAAAGCCTTCCATCTTAATAATGTCATTTTCCTGCTCTAGTGTCTTTTCTGGTACTTGAATGCCTGCATATTCGTAGTGATGTGCTATTTTCAAAACTTTTTTATACATATGTTTCATTAAAAAAAATTTAATTAAAAAATTAACTAAATGAAAGAGAATAATGTTATGTCACCATTCTCAGAAATATTCCTGCCATTAATAACAGAAATGGGATGAATGGGAAATAGCTCTTTGGAGTTTGATTGTGCTATAGTTTCTTAGTACTGTGTTGCATGGTCTATATGGTTGTGTTTTCACTTCACACTCCATACAGCCTTCGTCACCACATCAACCATTTCTGAGCATCAGCAGATGTTGGCCTTTGAAAACTTAATAGGGAAACTCAAATACTTTTTGAACAATGGTGAGCTGAAAGGATGCATTGTTGACCTCTTTGTATTTTACACTGGGGTGATTAGTACAGTTTATTTATTACAAACTGGGAAAATTCTGTTTAACATTCTATACTAGATACAAGAATTTCTGCAAATGTATGTTTTATCTTTAGTCTGCTGTAAATGTCTTGGGATAATATGTGGTAGAATTTAACGTATTTCTTTGCCTACCTGAAAAGGGTGAAGTATGAGCATCTCCATGAGCACAATACTGATACTCTTCTGCTTTTTTTCCCATGTGTTTTTTCTAGATAGCTTAGGAGGGGAATAACTCTACTTGCTTAATGTTCTGAACACCTTTCCTATAATATAGGAATGGCAGAATTCTTGTTAAACAAGGATAGAATCCATAAATTCTTCCTGTTCTCAAACAGAATTTAACAGAAGTCCAATTAACACACAAAAACGAACAAGATTAATTAGTTGTGGCTGCTTTAATGGATTCTGCATGATTTTTGTTTTGTCTATGCTAACACAGTATTTGTTTTCATATCAGCAGAGTTTTTTCCCATCTGGGGACAGGAAGTTACTCTCAGGAGATACAGTTTGGGTTTCATTTTGCCTGGCAGCAAATACCTACAGGGGGGTATTGGCTTTTGTGTGCTCACAGCTCTTTCTAGTTTATATGGAGGATGGGGTTGGGGCAGGGGGCTTGGAAACTCTAAACTTCCAGCAGGCAAAGAAGATGCCAACTCAAGCAATGTTCATTTAACACTTTTTTAAGACTGCAATGAAAGCCAGCAAAGAAAATTAAAATATATTCACCTGTGTGCACATATATGTATTATTCTGTTTTCCTTTTTTACCTCAAAGAATTTTGTATTAAAGCAGCTTATCACTAAAATTTGAACACAAAGAGAGAGTGGTCATTAGTAAACATCCTTTCTGATCATCTAGAAGAAAACAAAAACAAAAAAAACCCCAGAGCTTTCCCATTAAGGTAATTTGTACCTGCTGTTGTCTATCAGTTGAATAATAGGTTCTCTGATCATTTCCAGCATTCTTGATTGCAATGCTGGCTCTTTCAGCATTTTTCAGCCATGTCTGAAAAAATACTGGTGAAAGTGTTAGCAATTAATGAGTCCCAAAACCATTTCATAATTTTAAGCAATGCTTACATATAGTATGTAAATATTCTGAAAACTACATTATTTTACTTGTTAAAATAATGATTGTGCAATTTTACATAGACAAGTGCATCAAAATGTTCATTATTGTGACCAAATACCAACATTACTAATCTGTACATGTATGCCTTCAAAAAGTTGAATCTTCTAAACTATTGCTTCTATCGTTTTTCCTGTAAAGCATAACTCCACTAATTATGCTAAACAGTTTGTTATAAAGGGTATAATTAGATAGAGGATAGGATAGACATGATGTGCAAATAGCTCTGTGTGGGTGATTATCACCTTAAAGCCTGCTGCTGGCAGATGAGTCAGAGTTTAGAGACAGACCATGCACCCAAGTGCAAGATGCAATCACAATAATCAAACGATATTTTCTGCTTTGTTCTCTATGTTTTTGTTCTTCCTTATAGTCAATTTTAAATTAGGAGAGCTTTTTTTTCATTATAATGAATGCAAGATGCAGAAGTTAAAAAAAAAAAGTCTGAATGGGCACTTTCTCATTTTATTGTTTTCTTAACCTTGAAAAATCTCATAGGTATTTTTCTGGAGCTAAAATGGTGTCTGGATAAAACAAATAGCTTTATTTGGTTTTCACATTTGTCATGAAAGTTTAATTGGTAAATATATATAAGTGGTAAATATATATCTTAAAAGGTGCTGAGAGCAAATTCTAATGGATTTTTTTTTTATAACAACACAAAATATTTTGGACCTGATTTTTTCCTCTTGCAGTAACCAAGAAGTTTTCTTATTGAATCTTGGGTCGTGTGATCAAAGCCACTACCATGCCAAGCTCTAGACTAGAGTCTATACCCAACACAGGTCAGCAGGGCATAAAAATGCATAACTAGGTTGTACATTAGTTTTCTATTATTTTTTGAGGTCAAGTTTTACAGAAAGCTGTACTGTTGACAGATCATTAAGATATTTATCTCCTTAAAACATTCAAAAATACTATTCAGACTGTATCTATTATTTTAGACATATAATCAAAATGTTCTCCTTTCAATTTAATTTTATCCAAGTCTGACCTTCTAATAAATAATATTGTTAATCAAGCTTCCAGTCTAAGGCAATCACCTTATCTAGATAACTGATTATAATATCAAGCCAGTGGGGTTTTTTTCCCTCCTTTAATGCTCTGAAGCACTTGGAATCTTTTGCTTTAAAAATTAGATTTTACACTATATTAAAACATTACTGAGCTGAAAGAAAATACAAACAGCCTTTGTGGTATGATGTGCTCATTTGAATACTGGATCTGAGAGAAATTTACATTCCAATTAACGCCATTACTGGTAGTTTTACCTGGTAGGAGTCCCAACAGAGCCACTTTGCTGCTGTATAACTAGGCTGTGACCCCTGAAGGTGAGGAAGCAGAGCTGAGCCCAGCAGAGATGCCTCTTTGCAGAGATTTCCAGGGCAGGGTCAGAAACCACCAGGGCTGCCCCAGCGAGGTCCGTGGGATGGGATTTGGGAGAGCCTTTGTTTCCGTTTTGGTTTTGCCAGATCCACCAATTTTAACAGATAAGAAGAGCTGTGCTCAGCAGTCTCATACACACAGCCACTGAGAGTTATGACTTGTTTCTCATTCCTCTTTCCAGTTTTCAATCATCTTTTTGAGTTAGCTTAAATCAGTCCATCAATCAAACAGTGTTTGATTTGCTGTAATATATAGAAAGTTCATAGTTACCTTTCTTTTAACCATTAATAAATAATCAAGTGATAGGATACTCTAGAAAATTATATCAACATTCCAATATGTACCATGGTACCCATGCAAAACACATGGCACTTGCAATATGCAAGCTGAGCTCAGTTACTCAAAAAAGTTTATAGAGAGTAGGCACCATCCAAAAAGATATTTTAAAATCTGATTATCTATACAGCTTGGGGAGAAATTGCCAGGAAAAAATGCATTTCTATGTTACCCTCTCATCTTTTTCTTTCTGTTCCTTAACACATGTAATCAGTTTATTTCATAGACTAAAGCAAAGAGTGAGATTTCCCAATCAACATAGTGATTTTTTTAAAAATTCTTTTGATTTACTGTTCATCAGTTATGAATTGCTGTACAGTAATTCCAGGCAACCAGCCAATTTTAGCATTTTTACAGGAAAAACCAGAACCTGTCCAAATAAAAAATAACACAACCCCTGCAAACTATCAACAAAGTAAATCTTTTTCATGAGGAGGTACCTAAATGTTTAATTCCAAAAATACTTGAATTCATTGTGTACTTCTACAAACATATTAGTGGAAATACTTAAAATTAAAGAATTCCCTCAGCCCTCGCTATCTGGAGAATCAGCCAGCAATTTTTTCAAATCAGTGGTAATTTTTTTCCTGATATCTGAAGGTTTCCAGAGGTGGATCCTTGGATAATTTTTTTAAGCCTCTAAAAAGATCGCTTTCTTTTTTACTCTACAAGTGGACACGTAAAGGACTAATCACATTTAAATTCTTCCAACAGTTATAAAATCTGTTATGGCTGAGGAGCTACCATAAAACAACCACATCTTCACATTTATGCAGAATTCTCCTTTCTTCAAAGGAACAGGTATGGAACTTCCTACATTGCTCCAAGAAAGATTGCCTAATATCAGACAAGTATTTTATTAACTTAATAAAATAAAGGGTTGATAAAAAAGAAATCAGCATTTCTCTCTTTCAGTGATTTAGATTTTGCAGTTTAATGAAAGTGCTAAAAGGCAAATTTTATGTGAGGTAGGTTATCATAACTTCAATAATACCAAAGGAGATTGAACTGCAGTAACAATTATATGATGATTGCAAGAACTGGTAGAATACAATCTGATATAAACACACTGGATTACTCCAGCAGCTCCTAAATCTGCCGCTGATTTCAGTGAGCATTATTTCTTAAAAATCCTAATTTTTCTGTTCAATATTAGCACCTAAAACGACTATTATAAGTCCACTATCCTCAGCAGACATCTATAATTTAGAACAGATATTTACTGCTGCCTACTCATGATTTAAAATAGGCAGTGGCAAGGCCAGCTTTCTATGGCTAGAGACGTGAAGTTCTACTGAATCATTACGTTTATACTGATACATTTTAAATTTTTTTTTTAAATGAAAAGTTAGAAAACGTCTTAATCAGCATATCTCACTAGGATTCCTTATTGTTAGTAAAAATTAAATTAATAATGATAGTTGCCAACACAAGTGCTCCCTGTCTGCCAGTGTTATTTAAGACACACGGATTCATGGTGATTGCCAGCAATGCACTGTTAGTGGCAGAGTCACTGCAGGAGCTGAGCAGGCACTGGTGGCTGCAGAGCAATGGTGCCCAGAGAACTCCTGCTCTCCATCACCTCTGCTCTCCTCCCTGGGCAGGGACAGCCCCTCTCACTGGGAATACATTCCAATTTCACTGCCAGCTCAGAACTTGGTTGGAGTGAGGAACCAAAAAAATGCCGATTAATTTCTGCCAAGATCGTGACAGGCTTTTTTCATGTGCAGCTGTCTGGTTGGAGTTAGGCTGAAACTACCCATTCATTTCCTTTATTTTCCCAATTTCAAACCATGATATAGCCCATGGTGCAGACTGTACTTCCAGTGAATATTTGAGACATTTCTTCATTTAATATTGGAAGTAATTCTGATACTGTATACCAGGGAGGAAATTAAAAAAAAAAAAGATTGGAGGAGAAAAAGGAAATTATCATACATCTAATAAATATAATGCAGAAAGTTTTTTCTTACTTCATGAAAATACAATTTTTTTCCTATAGTTACTTTCTACATATAATTGGCTTTGGAACAATAGTAACTAAAAAATGTGAAAATATCCAATGCAAATTTAAAATGTCATATCTAATTTTCTGCTCAGTCACACAGCTTGCATACCTCCACTCTTAAAGATGCCTACAGTAGCTTCACTTTTAAATAATAACTCTCAAACATACATTTAGAAACTCTCACATTTCTTAGCCTTGATTGCCCAGAATAACTGTCATGGAACATTTTACAGTAGATTGAAATAGCACATCTTATAGAATACCTACTCCAAGATTCATTTATTATTCTGGTAAATAATGGCTCTAATTACAAAATGCAGTTTCCAGACATGGAACTGTTCTGGAAAAGATTGTTTTATCTAGTCAACTTCTCTATAAATAAAGCCCTTAGTGGTAATCACCAAGGACTAGAAATATTTTCACAGGTTGCTGTGAAAGAATAACTAGCTGCTAAATGAATCTTCCCAGTGTCTATTCAAGGGATGACTCATCTGCTCCAATGTGCATGTGGGAATGACAGCCAACATTCTTGGACTTGGACATCTCACCTATCTTTTCATATAAAACATTTAAAGTCATCAGCATTTTTTAAAAGTTCAAATATATGAAGAAAGACCCTTTTCAAGAAACCTATAATTTTGATGGAAATCCAGGCCATGAATAACGGATATGAAAAAAATATATCCTCTTTAGCAAAGATTGAGAAAAGCACATAACAGAAGCATTAAGTCTCAGGAGCATTAATCACATTATGAAGCAGCAGCTGGTCTCAGCTGGATATGACCCTCAACAACCTCATCTAACTTTGAAGTTGACCCTGCCATGAGCAAACTGTGGAAACAAATGACCTCCAGAAGTCCCTTCTAATATGGTTATAATTATCAGTAATAACCAGTAATAATCACTAGTAATAATACTTATGGTAATCTCCAGGCACTGTAAATATGCTCCTTATTGTTTTGGGTGCCCATTAAGAAAGTCGGTTCAATGTTATCTAATTTAAAGGGTCAGGAAATTTTTAACTATTTTGCAGTAAGTTACAACCTCCATTTTAAGTGAGTTTGCTGAAACAAGCACAGATCTATAGCATTTATAGGATTTCTAAGAAATATGTAAATTTTTTTTTCCTGCCTTACAAGGAATTATTTTACTTGGACATGATATTACTTAGAGAAATAATAATCAGGATAAATTATATGTTAAATATTACTGATTATATCAGTTTGATTATGTAAAGTATCTGATTTACTATATAGGACCTACAGTTTATGAAATGACAAATTCCAGAGGTTTAGTCCTAAGGCATTATAAAGTTATTTGATACTATTAATTTTACCTCTGGTAATTCCTAGGCCTTTTTAGTTGGCAACCACTATACATGGGAATTTTTATAGCAGGTGTGCCACACGGTACTCAACAACACAAGTAGGATATTGGAAGCTCCAGTCTGAAATGTGACCAGTTTTCTGCAACAGCTCTCATGCTGCACAATGGCTAAAAGAAAAAAAGGCTCAGGGGACAGCAGGACAACATAGTCCATAATGATTACTTTTTCTTTTTTAACTTCTGATTTTTATGTTATGCCTAATGCCAGTCACTTTAAAATGTTAAAGTCAAGTCTGAGTGTTCCTAAATCTACCAAAATTTTAGCAGGGAATTAATTGTACAAGTAATTTGTCAGTGAGTGTCTGAGGAGGAGGAAGGTGGTGTCCCAGGTGCATGGTAGCAGTCTGTCAGTGGAGGGGGCGAGGACTACCCCAACACCTCACTAGGTACAGCTTGCAGATACTTTTTGTCATCCACTCTGACTGGGGCATTTGCACTTCCTATGTGTGAGAATTGGTGGATCTGACCTGTAGAGGCAGGTTAATGTTAGTCATTATATAGACTTTGATAATCTACCAAACTGACTCAGTGTTTCTTCTGTTTTCTTGACTGGTAAGGGAAAAGTGCAAAAATGCAAGAATCTGATGTAATTATGTGATTAAATTATAACTTGACCCATTCAATTGCAGAAGACTGCCTAACAGCAAGTGGCACAGTGCAGGTCCCATCCTTTCCTTTAATTGTTCTCTGTATGGGAGGACTTTAGGGACAGACAGACACCCCCACCCAGCCAATTTCTCTTCACCCTTGACAAATGGGTCAGAAGATACTTTGGGATGTCCTCCTTCCATATCAGATGTTTTGGCCCCCAGTCCTTTTGTCATAGCTTCCCCACAGACTTTCCACTAAGATGGTTGTAACAGTGAAACTCACCATCTAGATAAAGATATACAGGCCTAGCCCCTCAATGCCAACCAGGTTTGACAACTGCAGTCCTCTCACTACCCAGCTGAATTCCTCATACATAGAAGAGAAGGAATAGCTCTCTCCCCACTAATATCACCACAGTGAAGGCTGATGTGACCCTTAAGAAGAATTCTCCTTGGTTCAGACTAGACACAACCACTGCAGTACTCAGAGAAGATGATAAAAACATGGTCCAAATGTAATGTTCAAAGCTAGGCAGATGGAAACAGAGAAACAAGTTTTCTTTCCTTACCCACAACCCCATCCCCTTCACTTTCAGCTCCAAGACCCAGCACCATTCTGCTAAGGGCTGTCACTCCTCACTTCCCCAGCCCCATAACACATTAATGAAAGAAGATGAAGCTCTAAGAGACACAGCTAATTCTATTGCACACATAAAATGCTTCATGCAAGTAATACATTTTGTAGAACTTTAAAGAAATTTAGATAGTTAACGTTATGACCAAAAAAAATAAAAATCAAGCTGTAAAATATATCAGCAGAGGTGATAGGAAGTAGATGAAACACACAAAAGTGTGAGAGCCAAAGAAAAGGCCCACTCTACTGGTAAATATATTTCTTCTGATAACAGATATGCAATTCACTCAAAAGGCCCCGAAACAGGATGTTACAGTAAGATATGTGTCTTTGCTAAGAAATCCATATTTGTCTGATACTGTGTTTTTATCTCTGCAGAGCAGATTTAACACAATATGTTCCTGTTTTGTTCCTGGCGTTAGAACCATATATATTGGCCTAGAATATCTTCTCATCATGAAAAATTATATTTTAAGCCACAGAAGAGAAATTGTTATGCACAGTATTTTATGTCCATTTGGTGTTTTGGGAATCATCAATTGCTTGTTTTCTTGTTCACTGTGGAGTCATGTTCTGTTCTAGTGCAACTTAGACTAGTCCAGTAATAGCTGTGTGTAATCTCTGTCTTTGTCCATATGCTTTCCTGTTTAGAACAATATCACAGATGTAAATAACAAAACCTGATTTTTCCTGATGCATGCAGATCCTCCAAAGTTTGATAGGATATGGCCGAATATTTCTTCCCTTGAGGTTTCTAAACCAAACCAAGGTAGGATGCTGTAAAATTCTTAGTGGTCTAAAGGTACTGAAATTGCTCTCAACGAGTCCCATGTGGTGGCAAAAGTAGTAATGATGATAATCCAACTCATTTTTCTCTGGTGCTAAGTAATACTGTCCTGTGAGAAAAGAACTATAAAACAAAGCTCACCTGAAAAGGGAGTCTTCCAACACTCAGACTGTGCAGATTACTGCAAATATGGGAATAGCAGACATACAGACTAAAATTTGTGATACACAGAAAGCCCAGGATAATTTTGGACTAGTTTAGATAGCAAAATTTATATTTTGAGTATTTTTGAGATTCTTAAGTGAACAAAGATTGTCATTGTCAACATCACATTTTTAATGTCTTGTTTCACTTCGTTTTCCCAAGTGAGCTGAGAAGCATTCTCAGCTTTCATTCCATCCACACTACAAGCAAGGAAAGACCCTTGGTTTTCTACAATTTGAGTGCTACACAAAAAATTACATACTGTGGCATGATGATTAGCATTGAAAGAAACAAATTTACATTTTAAAATTACTAATAAAACTAAGATTCTTTGTTAGTTGAAGCATTCAGCTATACTTCACATTTCAAAGTGATTTCTCATTATAGAAATAATGTTCTTCTGTTCTTATTTACTGCCCTTTCCTCCCCCAAAAGTCTCTGCAGAAATCTGGCCTGTGGCTTGCTTTCATGTTCAAAGGGTGTCCTTTCTGTGCTATAACACACAGAGGTGGAGAATAAAATTAATGAAAAGGTCATCTAGAAAATGGCCACTAAACCAAATGAGATGTATTGGGAATCTGTTGGGAATTACACTGGAAGGGCTGTAATTAAATCTACAGATCACAATCACCAAACATATGCATGTGCATGTGACATCTACCATGTTATACATGCAATTTTCTATGTGCCCAATAAAACAGAAAATACTAATTGATCTGTGTTCTCTGTAAGAATTAGAAACGTATTTCAGTTTGGATTATTCACCATATATTTAAAACTAACTATTCCTGATAAAGTGATATCTAGTATTCCAATTTCATTTAGCTCCCATTGTATTTTCCAAATTTTTGAATGCCGTTTTTAAACAAACAAAAAAAACACCACCCCGATTGATCTCTTTTCCTCTGCTCTCTATAAGGATTAGCCTACGTTATTCAGAAGAATTTAAATCAAAACATTCCCAATTAAATTATACTTAGCATTTCTAATGGATTTCATTGCTTAATTATACTGTGTATGATCGAAGACCTAACTTCATTGCAAAATACATCTTGAACAGCACGGAATTATATAGTGTTTCTTCCCCAAAAATAAGAGTTTAAGTAAATTTAGTTTTGATGTTTTTGTAGGGAGCACAAAACACAAAAAACTTCAAAGCATTTCTATTCAGCTTTGGTGTGTTTGCAGCATATTGTTACAGTGTTTAACATATAGTGTAGATTAAATATTTTAGTTAAGGATAGTGTATGGAAAGAATGATTCCAGAAATCTGCCTATATCTCATTATTTTATTGTGGGGTTTAGGTTGATACTATTTGGCCAGAATAAATATGCATTCAGATTCAATAAAACGCTTTTCAGACCACTCTGGTTACCATATAGTCATTTGTCATGGACTGGGAGACACCACCAAGTAACCTCTAACACGAAACTGCCAAAGTGCATAGATGTGAATTACATTCCCTGTCTTGATCTTGGATGTTACAGCTCAAATGATTCAATAATTGATAGTGTATAACTCATTTTCTGTAACTTTACCCTTTGCTTACAAAAAAAAACCATTGTTAAATTTAAAAGTTAGAGAATAAAGATGTTTATTTTAATATTTTGATTTGTTCCTATATGATACTTCTTCTAATTTGCTGTTCATTTTATTACCTATCCAGTTGCTCCCAAATTAGCTATGTCAACTGTTTCTTCTGTTCAAGTTGCAAACCACAAGAGAGGTAGGAATTCTGGGATTCATACAGTGATCCCGTAGTGCTCTGTGTTGTGAAAACATTGCACTGTATGAATCTGGAATATCTGTGGAGTGTACCCATTAGTTTACTGGTGAGGCATCTTCATTGAATACAACAGAAGCATTAAGTCACATAAACATAAGCCATACAAAGAAAAATAAATATGCTTCTTAGACAGTTGTTGGTGGCAAATAAAATGACATGGCATTTATTTTTAAAGGAGTTAAATGTATGAATATGACTATTCAGATCCTTGCCTAGAAAGCAGATGTTTACTAGAGTCTTGTTTTCCTCAGTAATATGCACAAATTGTAAAAGAGGAAATATAAGCAGATTAGTTGAGGGCAAACAATCCATAAAACATCAATTGTCCATGTCCTCAAGAAGTATCTGTAAATGCCATGGAATGTAATGCATTGTTGTGTCTTTTAATGCATTGTAAGTGTGCCTTATGTCTTCATTTTAATGTAAGTGTGCATATTCAGAGTGTAGGCATTACGTTTTGAACTGATGTTCCAGTGTTCTATCAAAATAATGGAGTTATATGGACATAATAAAGGACGCCAATATTCTTTCTGACTTACAGGCAACCTGTTTCATTTGCATATCTGTCATTCACAGCCTGAACCCTGAGATCTTTTCATTGTTTTTCCTCATCAATTTATCTGTAAAGAGTATGTATGAAGATGTTTTTGTCTTTCTGCAGCTATTGTGAATATCTCATTATTCATGAAATACATATTAACAAGGAAAGGGGTTATTAAGAAATGTTTGAACTTAGTTTGACCCATTTGATGAGATCATGGTAATGAGCCATACTGTTTGTTATGAAGAAGGTAATTTCTAAGGTTACAATGAAATCTCCTTTGTTTGCCTTAGTGTGTGGAGGAGGAACACGAAGTGACTGGAAAATGAAAAAGAAAAAATAATTTAATGATTTGTGAATGCACTTTTGTTGAAATATGCATTGTGCTTTTAATTAAAAAGTGACACTGATAGCTGTCTCATGCAACCTGTCTTAGTTTAGAAATGATGCTACCCTTCCATGTGTGTTTATCATTGTTTCATGTGATGACATTTCATGTTTTAATGGCCATAGCTGAAGCTTCAGCTGAACCTTGTCCCCACAATAATAGTATCTCAAAGATGTAAGTGCATAGCATTAGAATGTGGGGAAAGTGTTCACTTTATAGAAACAGAACAATTAGATTATCAACTTCATAAGCCTGCTTCAGTGGGTAATTTTATTATGCTTTCTGCAACAGAATCAAGATTGTTTCAATAAAATCATTGCATTGAAAAATAGTCAGGGAGGCTCAGAGTCAAAGCTTCTGTGAGTTTGCAAGGGATTTGACAGTTCCTGAATCAGACAAAAACAAAGATCACATCTAACATGGCAATTCCTTTTTCCTTCACATTAAACCTATCTAGCTATCCTTACTTCTCTGAGATTTTAGTTTCTGAACCGTTCACTCCTTGTTGTTATTCAACTTATCTGTGTCTTTTCTGACATGTGGTACTCAGAACTGAAAGCAGCATTTTCTATCACTGTAAGAAGCTCATGTCATTTCACAATGGTTGGTAAACCATGTGCAGCCTGATTTTGGTACTATTTTCCCCATCTCCTTCAGTGATTGCATGACTTTGCCAGTGAGTGACAGTGCTTTAGGCTGCTGGCCAGAGCTGTGTGCCTAAAGACCCTAAGCTGTGCTTCTGACAGGTCTAACAAGCAGAATACTTTCTGGTTAAGGTGAACCACGATAGGCTGGAAGGGCCATACAGCACTGTCAGCTTCCCAGCTGGTGCTGAATGCAATCCTGTGTGCTGTGTTTGAGTGGTTTAGGGTAGCACCATGTGTAGCCACAGAGAAAGTAATTCCATTTCGATCATAGGAGGACTTTTTGCATAGCTTATTTTTGTAAGCACAGAGAGTTGTAAAAATGATTCACTGACCAGGCCAACAGCAAAAAATTACTGCACTAACAACGTGGTGGGGAGGCAGGGGAGTTATCACAAAATTGTTTTAATCTTTACCTGCCATTTCTTTTTTTTTTTCCTTATGCCATTGCTAATGTTTGATCAGATGTTGGACTGTTTTCGAGTTAACTGTGGTTTTTTCTACACCATATAGCATTTGCTAGTCTGATCAAGACTCCTAGAGCAATCCTTTACCTTAGCATTAGTTAACTTTGAGACAGACTGTTTCACACAGCACAGTTGTTACAAAAGAGCAAGACCCATAGAAATGCAACCAAGTTTAAGAACTAGTCTCATTATTTACCTTTTATATTGATGACCCACGTCTCAGCTTGAGCAGTCCTACATACATTTTGGAGCGTATGCATATATCCACGTGCTTCATAATTATTAGATGTTTCTTCACTCCATAACTCAGAGCGAGCAGGCCTCATGTTACAGTGTAAATTGCTTAATGTGCAGCTTTGATTTTTGTGCTGTTGTAATGGCTAATTATGTGTAGTAGTAATATTATTGAAGGTCGTATTGCAGTTTCACAGTGGAAGTAGTGCAGTCATTCATTCATGAACTAGTCTCAATATTTTTCGGCTGCCTTAAATACACAAGATAATGTAGCATAGTCAGCTTTTCTTTATAGTATATAGGCAAATTATTTCCTCTAAATTCACCTGGAGTATGAAAGTGTTTAGCAACAAGTCTGAACAACACACCAATACAGTATTATCTCACCAAAACAAATTCTCTGTTGGTAGCAGAGACAGGTCCTTTGTCAGACAGAAAGACTGACAACCTTGCTTCTGAATCCAAGATTCAGAAAGATGAGATTGCTTATCACTAGTCTGTCTTGCTTACTTTAAAAATCAAACACATAAACATAATCACACCAATTTTCCCTGACTCCTGTTTGCTAGTGCTAGTTTCCACTTTTAGATCTCGTCTGTTCCACACAGGCAGTTTTCACTTGAGCAAGATGGATATACTTGGGGGGAAATGCTGCAGGGTGGCTGGCTGAGATGCTGAATCAGACTGACCAGCTGCAAAAGACCACAAACATCTACATTTTTTTCCTCCCTACTCAATTGTGTCAAGTGATAACATACTGAGACTGATACACCAAATGTTTTCCTCTATTCCAGCAGTTACTGGCATCAAAATTACCAGATTAGCACGAACCACAACACATTGGTTTAGCAGAACAACATTGAAGAGAACAAGAAATATATGTAATTATGTAAAACTAAAATGCATATATGTAAAATGGGTTAATGTTTTCGGCAGCAGAAAGACGGCTCTCAAGACTGAAACACATGTTGTGCTAAGTGTCTAAAAAAACTTAATCTATTTACAGTGCAATCTATTTACAGTTCAGTTCATCACACAAAAGCCAAAGAAATATCCATGTATTAGGAGTGCAGAGCATACTCAGAAACATGTATTGGGACTGTTGTTTTTTTACGAAATACAGATGGGCTCAAATACTGTATGTGATGCCCTATTCCAACAATCAGGGGGATGATCAGGTGTCCCAGCATAAGCAGGAGTATATCAGAGGAAAAACAGCACAGGGGACTTGGCCTCTGTCATATATGGAAACATTTTACACCCTCTGCTAAATTAGCTTTATCTCATTACAAGATAACTTTGAGACCTCAAAGCCCTTCCAAGACACTGCATTCAGTGCTCCGTTATTGCAGGAAACATACTGTAATTTATTTTACCAGTTAATAAACTACATCTGTAAAGCATCAGTGTGTTTTGCCACAAATGGAAAGTGTTCAAGAACCTCACTGCCCTAATGCCTAGGTACTATCTTCTAATTTCCAGCTGAAACTTCTCAGTAGCTAGTTAACATCCTTTTTTTTTTTTTTTATTTGTGCCAGTATTGTCCATGAGGATGGAAGGAGGCTTAGCTCCTTGCTGTATTTATAGCCTGGTGATAACTTCTATCATCAGTTTCCTAGACTAAACAAGACAAATTTTCCTAGTCTTCACTTTTTAAATAGACTCAGCTTCTCTGATCATCCTAGTAACCTTTCCTGCATTCATTCTGGGCTCATAATCCCAAGAGTTGAGTGATCAGGCTTACACAAGTGTTCTACACGAAGCAGAGCTGCATCTTCTACAATGTTATTGATACAGTTCTGATTTCTTCTTTGTTCTGCATAAAGCCAAGCATTGCTTGTGATTAAAGACTAAAAGGCACTAGCATTCTATATGTAATAAAGGGGGTTTTTTTCAGTGGCTGTCATGCCAACTTCATTTCAGATGGCTGCAGTAAGCATGCTTTCTAGTCAGTACACATTTCAGAATTTTCATAATCTTTTCTGGTCCAACTGTTTTTCATCTCAGAATACAAAATCCGGTTAATGCTTACCTCAAAAATACCGTGGATGTAGTTCTCCAATAACTGTCTTCCTTCCTTTTCTTCACTGTTAATTGTTTTAGGAGGTGTTGGCCAAAATTGTCAAACTAGAGATTTGTTTTTCCATGGAGTAAAACACACTGGTTCTCAAGGTGCCTACCAGTTATAGCAACCCCAAGTTCAATAGCATTTTGAATACTTGCCATTTCTGTCAAAGAAAAAAGAAAAGAAAAAAAGAAAGCTTTTCTTTTACTTAGAGTTGTGGATTTAATCATAATTAAGTTTGACAATTTTGTCCACTGAATTTAGCATTGTTAATATGAGGAGGTTTTTCCCGGGTCTTGATTTATACTCATCTCAAATGTGCAAAAATACGTGCATTTCTCTCAGCGGAAACTGAGCCTCCAGTAACCCTGAAAGGTTTACAACTGCAAATGCTTCAGTTCCATCAGGTCTGCCAACAACAGCCAAACCTCCGACGTCATGCCATGGTTGTCGGGTCACGCTAACCTGCCTGAAACCAGCTCCACTTCCATTGCAGATAAACATCTGCTGCTGTCCATGTTACATTGATTAACATGTATGTGCCATTCATTCATACTTCTGCTCATGGTTCATTTTTACTAAGCATGTAATGTGCTATTACTCTGCTGCTGTATACACTCTGTATACATTTCTGTTCTTCCTTGAAAGACTGTGAATGCTTCGGGCACTCCAACCGGTGCAGTTACATCGAGCTGCTCAATACGGTCATTTGCGTGAGCTGTAAGCACAACACTAGAGGTCAGCACTGCGAGTTATGCAGGCTGGGCTACTTCAGAAATGCTTCTGCAGAGCTGGACGATGAAAATGTGTGCATAGGTCAGTCCCGGGATAACTGCGCCTTTTCTTCTGTGCCTTTTCAGCTCCTGGCAGCCGCTAGGGACCACTGCTGCTTACTTGCCACTTGAGCCAGAATGAGCTTTTTCAATGGATCAGAACATCTGTGTAGACTTCTCACCTCATTTCTATTGCCCTGGTAGCCCCAAGGAGGCATTTTGAATCTGTAAATGATGACGAACCTCTCTGGCTACGGATCCTGGGTAGACTTTCCCCAGAAGCCCCTGAGAAGCTCAATGTGCTGTCCTTACACAGGAGAGAGCCACACTGGGGTTGCACATGAAAATTAAGGGGTTGAGTCTTAAATACGTGTTCCCAATCTGATTTCTGCAATTACAGACTCCTTAATACTTTCCCGGAGATCTACAAAAGTTGCCAGCTGCATCAAGAGGACGTGGGGAGAGATCTCTGTTAACTCCTTTTATTCACTAAATTTCACAAAAACATGTTACAGCTAATTCTGCTCCCAGACATAGGGTTGTAAATGCAGTGTTACCTCCCCTCTACTTAGAGGAGGAACTGAAATAATGCCCATGAGGTTAGGAACAGAATTTGTCAAATCAGTGTGACATGATGTCAATTTAAAAAAGGGATTCCTAGGTGAAAACAGTGCTTTAGAACAGGCATCTGCTATAAATATTCAAAGTGCAGAATTAGAGAAAATGTCAGAAGATAATAAGAAAAGCATATTAGGAAAAAAATTTAAGATCTTTATCACCCTAGAAGAAATGCATTGTTCTCATGTCACCGCAGACAGTATACAGCAAAGTTAGGACACTTTAGGTGAAGCCTGAAAATAATCAATAAAGGGAACCTTGTACAATAGGCAGTAATTAACAGATAGCCACTAAAGACATTGTTCTAATAACAAATACAGAGGTGGAGAATTTAATTATATAATATTTCTTATAGACATAAGTATCAGTAGGACTTGTTCTGGATTTTCATCTTCCATCTTCCAGGAAGCAAAGAGTACTTAGCAGATACTGTAAAACCAAAATAGACTACGGGTGAATAAATTATATTTTAATACATTTATAATCCATTGCTGAGATTCAAGCCAGAAACTATTTAGGTTGCTATTATTTGTTTGAGTTTGTAACTTGACAGATTTACATTTTTATCCTTTGATAAACACACAGATCCATCCATGCACTGCATTTCATGTGTCCTTCTTTTAACTTTGCTTGGCAATGCATTCAGGAAATGCATGATCTCCTTTGCCAGTAATTAGTCAGAGCTAATAAGAACTTTAGTAGGCAAGTCATGATTTTCTGTAAGCATGACTGTGCTGAGGAGATTAACACAATCAAATGTTATTGGAAAAAAACTACTGTCCCACATATTTGTTTGATGTAGATGACAGACATCATTGGTATGACATCAGGGCTGTATAATTTCAGCTGCCTAAATAGGCCTAATGAATACGACTAAATTGCTCTGTTTGGAATTTTTCATCAGCTCATTCAGTATGTTGTTTTCCCATATACACTGAAATGCTAAGACAGCAGCTGCGGCTCCATAAGAAGTTAGTAAGTTAGTAAACAAAAAGCCAAAAATAAGTAATTTTAAAATTAGTTTATGAGTGATATATTTTAAATGTCATGGTAAGACAACTGTGCAATTTGAAATTGCCAAGACAATGAGGAAATAAAATTTTTTAATCTTTTATTTAGCAAGAGTCTGGGGAAAAAAAGGCAATGTGAAACATTTGCTGATTTTCCCCTGTAATGCAAGCAGAATTCTCTTGGACCCCCATGAGAATTGTACCATGTGAAACAAGTATAGGATCAAACCTTGGTTTGCTACAATTTAGATAATTGATTTTAAATAAAAAACATTCTTGCTGGACTAGGTTTTCAGGATCACAGTTACCATACAAAATGTACATTTCCCAATGTATGTGTCCTAGCTGATTTGCCAACTTAAGAGATCTTTCCTTCTTCTTGTGTAAAGTCAGTGAAATGAACAGACACCTATGCACTTTTCAGGAAACAGAGAAATTTGTTCTTAAAGTGCTGTCTTGATCTGGGGCTCCTATGATTTAATTGGGCAAAACATGGAGTATTTTCACCTGTGAGAGAGTTGATGGATTCTCCACCCTTCTAGGTCAAGCACAGTCTTGCTCTATTGGAAACGCTCATTTCTCTTTTCTCTGAGTTTCAAAGCAGTGTTCTGTGGTTTAACTACAAGTGAAATGTTGGCATGAAGCAATTTCCAGTGATATGTGCAAGTCTTATTCCCATATGAAAGTCATTTTTTCAGGCTAATTCTTTCCTCTTCAGCCATATATGTAGAAAGGTAATAAATGTTTGGATGAGCTAGTTTAATGGCAGCTAATAGGGCTTTGGCTCTGATTTACCAAAACTGCTTCACAGTTTTCAGAAATACATATGGTAAGTACATGGATAACAAATCTGTGTATCTTAGCTGATTCTAGATCAATTGAGAAAATGTAAAATGTTTAATTTTTAAGACTAAAGAATTCAAATACTGAGGTTTTTACCAATGAGCCAAATGCAATGTATTATACAATAGGCTTAAATTTAAATTCTTGATGCTCTTAATTTCTTTAGAAGAAAAATAGATTTCCTAAAATGAAATACCAAAAATTTGTGGATTTGTATGTTAACTACAGGGCAACTGCATTTTCAGAATAAATCAAGATATTCTGAAGTTTAAAATTACTCATTCGGTGTGAAGAAGAATCTAACAGCTTGAAGAGTTTTTAATTTCTTGATAAAGCCCTAGTAACTTTCAGTGAATGCACACACTGACAAGCAAGGATAGCATGGAAACCACCAAGTAGACCCAGAGTAATAAAACATGGCCTTTGCCTCACAGCATGAATACTGAACTGGTGATTGCTGTCACACATTTAACAAAGCCACCCTTGCAGTCAGTTAGGCTTAGGCTTCAGTTAGCACCAAAAGCCCTAATGACATGTGGTTAACTGAATCCTGGGGCTTGTCCTGTAGCCTCTGTCAGCCCAGACTGGTAAGCAGCAAGCCTGCAAGCCTCAGCCCATTTCTCCACCTCCTTTTTTATTTACTTTCATTGTGCTTTGTTTGAAGCATCACACTGATAGAGTGAACCCCAGAGAATAGGTTGCAATTTCTCTTACCTTCCTGTCCTTACAAGTAGTTACCAGATAGAGGTTAGGATGAAAATTCTTTCTTGGTTCAGATCTGCAGGGGCTTTTTCGCCCACCCTGGAACCTATGTGTGGTTTGCTTATTAGGGTGATCTGGGAATGTTAGTGTTATTTAGTGCCCTGTTGCTGTTAAGGCATTGGAGATACTCACTGCCTCCCTGTGGCACACTGAAATTGTGATCTTTGAAATTTTTCATGTCTGAGGTATTTGGTAGGCCTTGGGAAGTGTTCCACGGCCCGTGATATTGTGTTGGACAATGACCCTGAATGTTGTGTGGGCCTCTGTAGGTTATATTACTGTGGTATCAATTGGGAAAGATAGAAGCTAGAATCAGTCTGTTGGGTATTCTGATTAGATCTACTAATTTTGCAAAAAGGCCTGGCTAAAAGCTTTGTTTCTACTATTTCCTTTCCCTTCAATAGCACAAGATGGGCCTGGAACTTCCTACATGCTTATGTGATAGAGTTCAGTAGGAAAGGTTTCACTGGTTGAGGGTTTTGTTCTCTGGAAAATTTAGCATAACATCCAGTATCACAGGATATACATTTCTTTCACAAATGCTTGTTTAAATCACCATAACTTCATTATGTCTAACAAAGCTGTTTTTAACAAGAATTGGGCCCTCTGTTTTTAATGTAATTCCAAGCTTTTGTCTTTCAAGGTTTTCTATAAACACTCTTCAAGCAAATTTTACTTCATGCATTCAGAATGTATCTCAAGTCTATGCCTGTTTATATAAACATTTGATACATCTGATTAACATCAGAATTCCTAGCTTTTCAAATGGCACTCACTTGGCTATAATACTCAGCCTTGCACAGTATTTTTGGCATGTCAGTTTTCCGCTTCATTAATGAATGTTGCCAGCTAATTGACTCTATTATTATTGTGGAACCCTTTTGCCAAAGGTAACTATGCTTCTTCGGCATCCCAAATGTTCAAAGTGCCATCTGTAATTTATAGTTAATAAACAGTGAGACAACAGATGACAAATGTCTTTCTGGTAATTTTTTTCCTGTTATTTTTTTCATTGGATATATATACATATGTAACTTCCTAGTTCAACTCCATTTTTTCATTAATGGTACCACTGAGGTTTAACCTAATGCTAGGGAACAATTGCCAAATGTAGTCATCAAAGTAGCTCTGATTCACAGACATATAAATCCAGACTCCAATCAGGTTACCCCAAATCAGGAAGCAGCAGAGATCAGATGCTTCCAAAAGGTGTCTGTGGTCTCAGTTAACAGTGAAGTTACTCTGGGTCTACATGGGTCTACATACAAATAAGATAATCCTTCATTTGAAAACAATAAATAAAAAAGAAATCTAAATAACCAAGGTGAAGAACAGGAATGCCAAAAATGAGCTCTGAGAGCTCCTTGCCTTTGTTCAGCTGGCTGAAAGCTGAACACAGATATTATAATCATATTAAAGAAAAGGGCTGTGAATGAACAACAGAGTAAGTGTTGTGGGAGGAAATGTGTTACCCTACTTATTCTTTAATTAGCTGAACACATGTGAAAAATATATAGCGGGGAATGAGCCTCACTGCATTTTCCATCTGCACGCTGGGAGGTGAGAGAAATTAAAATGGCTGCATAAAGCCTGTTCTTAAAGGTTTTGCATTACATTAGTGCTCACCTCAAGCTTTTCATTGCAGAATACGCAAAAGGTTTATTAATGTCACTGATAAATACAATCTCATCAATTTAATTTCAAATATTCACATAAATTATTATACTGCTCAAACCTATAAAGGAAGACTATCTTGGAAATAAGTAAAGTGCATTTATATAGCCCTATAAAGACATCCAGCACTTCTGAAAATATTGAGTAATAGAGATAAGCCTATTTTAATAAAGTGAAACGTTTCACCCTGATGGCACATGGATATATCCATACTATACAAAGCTTTTCTAATGTTCATTAAATTGTCAAAAATATTCTTGCCAAAGAGAATCTGTTACAATCACTTACCCTCAAAGATCGTGGTATCTTCTGCCTTTATATCTTTTCTGTTTACTTTTTCTCTTTGCATCATAAAACATCTCTTCCTGAAATGATATGTGCAAACAAATAAATGGACATGTAGTAATTATATTCACTACTCTAGATATCCTTAATAGACAGTCTTCCTTTACTTTTAGCACTGGAAATGCACCCTTTATTGGTATTGAATGAATTATCTCCACATGTAGACCTGAATCCAGTGTGTATGTGTTGTCTTGTTTCTGCAGACTGTTATTGTAACCCTTTTGGTTCAGTCCATGATCGCTGTAATGACAGAGGATTTTGTGAGTGTAAGGAGGGAACATCAGGGCCTAAATGTGATAAATGTCTGCCGGGATATATCTGGCACAGCTTGGGCTGTCAACGTAAGTAACTCTGGGAGTCGCCCCTGTCGTGCAGCTCCGCTGCCTCCCGTCCGTGTGCTGTCATGTGCCAATTCTTGGGAGCAGAGAATGAGCAAAAGCTCTGGGCTCTACCAGTGCCATAATGAACCTCGGGAGGCTCCCAGCTGGGGGCACTGGCTGTGCCATCCATTTAATTCCATGCATTTCAGGGCCCTTTCTCTCTCCCACTAACACCCGGAGGAGCTCCCACTGCCATAGGTAAATACACATCTTGGCAACTGTGAAGTTTTGTATACTAAAACAACAGCAAATTACTTCCAAATTCAGAATTCCTACTAAAAGAATTGATTCTCTGCATGTTCACTTTTTTCTGTCCTAAACTTCAGCTTCTTGACTAAGTTAATTATGCTTTCATACCTTTAAACTATCCCTGGACAATAAGTGTAAAACACTGGCTTGTACCTGTAATAATTAGTGAAAACTAGATGAAAGCTAATGGTTGGGGGAAATGGAAGTATACTTAACATCCTTAAAAATGAGAGCTGAAATTTTCCTTAAATGGTACTAGAACACATGTTTCAATGCTTAGTTATGTGTTTTGCTTCTCTCCTGGTTAACGGGCCTTGCAAACAAGTGAGTAGAAATATCACTTCAGTATATACAGGATCAGACTTTTACTGCAAATTTTGTTTGTAGTAAATTCTTAAGATTTATTCTCTATAACAGTTTTGATCATCTACTTCCAGAAACTCTGAAGAGTCCTCTCACATTTTTCTTTGACCTTTTCTCACTGCCTCTCTGCATTCTTAAACACACACACATTAAAAACATTTCTACAAGAGCTTGCTTTTGATTCTTAAGACTGATAAACACAAGAAAATGTAATTACTGACACCAATTAGACAAATAGTATAAAATTGGTCAGTAGCCATACAAATGCTCTAAATACTCAGAATCAAATGCAAATCTTATATAATAAATTAAAAAAAAAAAAAATAATGCTAGAGATTACCACGGCCTCTCCAAGCGATGAGTACCTCTGAATCAAAAAAGCTGGACTGGTGACAACTCAGTAAATTAGATCTGGAAAGAAAGCCAACAGATAATTTCAGGAAATATTGTTATAATTAACCAATTAGCATTAAAGATGGTACATGAAGAGAAAAGAAGCTTGCCTGGGCAACACTGTTCAGTGCAACCTGAGAAAACAGGACTTCCTCAGCTTCTGCCAGCAAGCTCCTGTTTGTATGTGGCAGGGCGTTTAAACCATACTTTTCACGTGTAATTGTTGACTGTGTTCTCATTTTCCAGCTGCTTCTACTTGAGTTATGATTCACAAAACTATTGGGCAGTTAGAGTTGCAGCAGAAAGCAGGTGAAACAATGTTTCAAGTTTCAAAAGTTCTCTATTACTAATTCTTCACCAAGTCAGATCCTAGTTATCTCCCAAACAATGCACTCAGAAATAAGAGGTCTCCCACTGCCTTCCACTCCATATGCAGAAGGTTGTCACCACTCTGTACCTTGTCCTCGATACTGGAAAAATAACCATTGGAATTTGTGAAGCATTGGAAGTATTGCAGTGACCCAAACTACAAGGGGAAAAAAACAAAAACAGAAATCAGTATGGTTCTCTGCACAGAATTTGAATGAAGAAAACTTAACACTGTGTCTGTCCACACAGTGGGTTTAAAAAAGATATTAAGTAACTGAGATACTGAATAAAGCTGGAGGACTGTTGAGCAAATTTTACAGTAATATATATACACCAGTTCCTCAAATCAATTACTTATTAGTCTCAGTATTTCCTATCTTTTCAAGTTTGGACATTATAAGACAAATAATGTTCTTTTAATGAGGAGTTTTTTGAGCCCAGCATATAATTAGCTTGATTTTAGCTGAATCGAGCGTATTTGTAAAAGCTTTGGACAGTTTCTGAAAATGCAAGCTAGTGCCTTTATATTTGCTGACAAAACTAATTGAGTTCCCCTCACTATGTTGTAATTTTCTGAACAAATCTCAGTCTGATTGTGTTACTGTCAGATATTCTCCAAGTTTGAACAAATTATCTGATCAATTTCAAAAGAAAAACAACTAGATGCAGTTGTCAGTTTTATGGAACAGACATCGAATTGTCATGTTTTACCAACCACACACTGATTTAAATCTCATTTCAAGTCTTATCATGGAGGAACAGAATTCCAATTAATTTAATTTAGTACTGTATCAGTTTTAGCTTTGTTACTTTCCCATTGAATTCTAAACAAATGACCGGGCAAGCAAACAGACCCCAATATACAAGAAAAATAAGAACTCATTCTGTTGCCTTGGCAAAGCTCAAAAAGATTATTTGCCTGGACACGTAGCATATGGTTTTGATCTGCTTTTCCCTAAGCCTGTTCTGTACAGGAACATAGATATGCAAAGATGGATACACACACTCACTCAACAGACCAATATGTGCTTGTTTACTTTTTGTTACACATAGGCTATTGGCATTCTTAAGAAATTCTATTCTTATGGAGCTTTGTTGCTGAAAACCATTCACCTAGGGCAAACAGAAGCTTGAGCTATAAATAAACAATTTAAATCTATACTCTAGCTAGTTAAATTACATGCATGATTCTATAAGTAAATGGAGTGTCATAATTTTATACATTAGTAAACCTGTTAGGGAAAAAACAACACAAAAGCTGAGTTGTGTTTTCTAAGACCCGCAATATATCATTTGATAAATTACAGTTTGGAGTCTACTTTGTACCACACAAAGTAGAAGTCACAGAAGCTATTATCCTCAGAACTATTTATTTAGGTACCTCACTCTTAGTGATTTAATCTAAACCCTCTGAGGATCCAGGCAGAGCGCTCCTTGCTTGGCGTCTCTGCGCACACCGAGGTCAGATGCAATTTTAGACTTTGCCTCCCAGATAAAAAGCACTGTGATAGCAGCTGTTATCTTCTTGCATTCAGGGTTTGTGCTGCAGAGACGTGGCGGTCAGCGGGGTCTGGCTGGTACAGGAAGGTTTGCTGCCCTCAGAAGAAGAGGCACAATGGATGTGGCTGTGCCTGGCGCAGCTCCTGAGCCCTCCCCAGCACCCTGCAGGCTCCGGGCGTGCGGGGAACGTGCTGCGCTCAGCGGGGCCTCCCTGCCACGTACCCACAATGGATTTCTCACCAGCAAGATCAAAGCGCAGGGAATGAATTCAGAACAGAACAGTTTGGTCCTGAAACCCTTTTAGAACTCCTGGAACATGAGAAATTACATAGCATAGTGTATATTTGATTTTTCTATTTTATAGAAACTGAACGATTTCCTTTAAAAATGAACACTAAAATAGAACTGAAGGCTGCAAGCCTGGCAAGAAATTTAACCTGCAACTACAGTTGATTTGGGCTAGTTTTAAACTGAACATAGTGTTTTTTGATAAAAAGAACCTGTATCAAAAGGCAAAAAACAGAGCCAAAATACTAAATAGCAGCATTCACTTGATTTCTACATTTACTCCTCACAGTCTTCCATCTCGTATATTTCTTGGCCGTGACATTTCAGGTGACTAAAGTCCAATGCATACATACAGCGGCATTTTAAAGTAACATCTTCTAATTTCAGAAACAGAAGCATTGATTCCAAAATCAGCTGTATATTTATCCAACCAGGCGAAGAAAAAGTGACTCTTTTGCCGATATCAGTTTGGCAGCACAGCTCGAATTTTCATTAGGCATGTTCCTCACAGGGGAAAAGGTGAGGGAAGGTTCAATGACTAATATTATTCTCTATCTCCCTTCATACAGAGACCAAATAAGCACATTGAACCCACAGCACCACGAAGGCCTAGAGTGATTGAGAGTTACCAAGGGTAGCTGGCACCCCATAGCCAATCAGTATTTTAAATTATCTTGTCTCAATGGTGCTAATCTTAAACAATTAGCAAGTGAGTTTTCAGCCAGATGCCTTATATCAAGGTCTGAACCATCTCATGTTACCCTTTTTTGTTCATTTAAATAGAAGCAGGCAAAGGATTGCACTCTGACCTTCAATGCTCAGATTGGACTCAGTGCTTGATTCTGTCTTCCAGACTAGACTTGTATTACTCTGCAGCCTGTCAGATTATTCATATTCTGTCACAGCATGCATTTAACTTATTATATGATTATGTAAATATGAGCTTTTTTGGGGTGGATTTTATCATGTGCTACAAATGTTAGAAGCTGGTGCATTTGATGAAAATCATCATGCAGATTGAGTTGCCAAAGGAAATCAAACTTGAAATTGTAAACTTGGAACTTATATTAACATTTGCTTTTGGAAGATTTGGTTTACTGTTCAGCAAGAAAAGAGGAAAAGACATAGCATTTAATTCTTTAAAAATCTTTTTTCAAAAAAAAAATCCTGCACTTCTTTCTAGATAGATTAAATACATATAAATGCAATTGTCTCCCCAGTGAAGGTTAGTGATCTTTTACACACTTGTAAACTGATGTATCCAATACCTACACATTGAACTCGTGCCTAGGGCACAAGACAAAAAAAAATAGAAATAAAAATTCAGAATCAAGGTGCCCTGCTTTACAGTTCACCATTGCAACCGCCAGTGTGGGGAGCCATAGAAGATCCACCTATCTATTTTTATATCTTTTTACCAATAGCAGTTTTAATGCTAATAGTTGGTCAGGATACAGTGGGACTCTCACAGGTGCTGTACATACTTTCAGTTCTGGTGTGGTTTGGTGCCAAGGCTGATACTGGTAAGCACACTGCCACACTTGGAGCTGAAGGGAAGTAAAATATAAAAAGAAAAGGATAGATATACTGAAAAGGATAAAGTTCTGCTGGGACTGAGCATTGTTGTCCTCAGGAAACAGTCATCTGTCCCTGGTCTTTATACACAAAATAATGCTTTCAAAATACCTATTTTACATGGTTTTTATGCAGACTAAAAAAATTGTTTGTGTGTACAGGGGTTTGGATGCAAGAGGAACAGACTCTCCTTCAAATGGCTCCAAATTTAAATCCAGGATAATTCCCTTTACATTAATCCAGAATCCAACTGCTGCAACTCACAGCAAAGTATGGTTTACAGAAGACAAGCAAAGCAAGAATACAAACAAAATTACAGCATTATCAGACCTGATCCTCAGATGATGCAAAACACTGGCTCTGCTTGCCTCAGGGGAAGCATGCTGGTGACTTATAGGTGTAATACCATCCTGATATCCTTTTAGAAACGGGCTCTTTTAAACCTGAGAAACAACAAGGCAAATGTTCTTATTAATACACTCCTTCCAAAATACACAACCCATTGAATAATCACACAGATACTGGGATACATAGAAGTTGTTCTCCAAAGTATGAATATCATGCAATGTTATTATTTTTTAATGAGATGCTAGATTTGAAGGAGAAAAGGAAAGTTGATCTCTCTCTGGGGAGAAGATATTTTAGTCAGAGTAAACATGTCAGAACAGAAACGCTGAATATTAACAGAAATTATTGTGAGGCATCTCTTCTCTGTGAAGAGCACAGAGGAGATGAAAACGTGAGATGCTCTCTCAGAGAGTTTTACAGATGTGCATAATTCCTCTAGCATGGCTAGGTTGGAGACCACGCCTTAATCTGCTTTTAGCACTGCTGCCTACAAAGTGTGTGGGATGTTGTGGAAATGGAAGAACCTGCAGAAGCAATAGTTTAAAGGAGTATTGGGGAGAGCTCAAGGATGTTATCTTGGTGCCTCTGTGCTGAAAGGCCTCTGTGAGCAGGATGGGGTTGTGAATTAGTTAATAGGTGTGGAAATCCAAAGAAATTAACAGGTAAATAAATCAAGCAGAGAGTGAGGCTCAAAAGAGGGGACTAGTTAGCATAGTTACCATGTTACTGAGAGGCACCAGGCTCCTGACAGACTGCAGCTCTTCAGGGCTCTGATAACCTGGGGATCAGGAATTGCTTTCTCCAAAGCAAAAAGAAATGGTTCAGTAGCAACATTTATACACCTGACCTTTAACAGAACAATTTTTCCCCAGCAAGGTGAGGGATTGGATGGAGCAAAGAGGTTGTTCTTCTCTTGATCTTGCCCAAGTGTCAACTTCAAAGCTGCTATTTCATGGCTGTCCAAACTGCTCTAATTGCAAGTGCTGCAATCCCTCTTCTCCCAATTCCCCACTATTTAGTCCCACACCCCTAGCAATCTCTCATGCACTTGTTTGACCTTTCACTGAATGATTTCAGATCTAACTCAGCAGGGCACTAACCAAAAAAGAATAGTTTTCTGTTATGTTAGTTCTGTGATATGAATCATCCACTGGTTGAACAAGCAGGGGCACCCTGGGAGAGCATAACCTGCTCAGCTGGGGAGGGATGGAAGCCAGTCAGGCTGGGCTGGGCTGCCATGCAACCCTGGCACGTCTCTCCCCATCACTGGATCATTCTATGCTTTAGGAGCTTGCCAGTATTTTTACCTGTCAAAGCCACGTTATTTCAGAAGGATGAGCAGGTGGATAATCAAGGAAACATCTTTAAAATGTTACCCTTAAAAAAAAACATTCTGTACTCTCCTAAAATAGTTTTTAAAATCCACTAACCTATAAAAAAACCAGCTCTCTAATATTCTCTTGTACTGAAGCAGAATCATAACTTTTCAGACAACAAGGATTTTGCATGCAGAGCCAAATCAGACAGTGGTGATGGATGTGAGCAGAGTGCATTTCCAAAACAGCCCAATTCAAAAAGAGTGAATACAATTTGTAGCATCTTGTGTATTTTTAGTGCTATATCAAGGGGAGTTCTGAACAACTAAATATCAGGAAATTCATGAAAACTTAAGCAAGTAATATTATTTGTTTTCTTCAGTCAGATGATTTTAAAATGGTTAATATTTGATAGCACAATGATAAATATTTTAATAGAGTATATCGCAGTCAGTTAGGAATAGATCAAAAAGATACAAAGTAAGCTCCACTAGATAAACTTTTATTAGGTACATGAAATAGAACATAAAGCTTGGTAGCAATTACTATTTAATCTATTCACATTTGGAAACGTATTGAAGGGGAAACTTATAACTCAGTTGTTATGAATTATTAAATCTTCATTTGAACAGTGATGAGCAGGACTTCTTTTCCTCTGAAAAATCTGTCACACTTTCCTTTTAAGCCTGCTCAGTGGCCATAACTTCAGTGTAATTTGCCTGCTCACTGCCTTTTTATGAGGGCAGAATAAAGAGATCAATAGCAGCACGGACACACCCAGATGGGACATTTTTATGGAGGGGCCTTAAAAGGACCATTTAGGAGTAAGTAAAGTAATCTCCATCCTACTTAACTGCAGATAAAAATTACTGACCTGAGGCAAATAAAGATAGCCAAGGTTTCCTATCTTGGCACTGATGTGACTGATAGCATTGCTGGCACAAGCACGTGCTGATTATCAAGGCTTCAGTAGCTGTTGTTTTAACTTCCTTTACACATGTGCAAACACAACAGTATGGAAACTGTTGGGGGTTTTTTGCTTTTTTTTTTTTTTTTTTTTTTTTTCTTTCTTCTTTTTTTCTTTATGGAATAACCATGGCTTGATTAATAAGAAACAGGCTAAGAATAGATGTCAGGAAATACTAATCAGTCTTATGAGGACTTGCACATATAGAATTCTGCTAGAAAAATGAGTGAAGCATGGTGTAATAAAAATTTGCTTAGACTACAAAGGTATTTTGGCTATACAGACCTTCAGAAGAATTTCTAAGGTGTGGGTGACAGAAATTAAGTGTTCAAGAGTAATGGGTTCCTACAGATACTTGGCTTTACCATTTCAAAAAGTCACCCTAAGAGTAGTTCAGGGTATTTTATTGAAAATGTTGACTTAATGCTCTTTATCAGTCAGGCAAATAGATTATTGAATTTTTAAGACAGGAAAAAGAGTGAAGTGGAAACACCACAATGTCACTATATAGGTTCATGATGTGGCCATCTCCTGAACACTGCATGATATCATGAAGTCCTGATATTGAAAAGATATATAGATATGTTGTACCACCATAGAAGGTAGAATGAAAAGCTGTCACAGCTATAAGCAGGTCATATAAAAGGAGATATTACATAGATTATGTTTCTTTAGTGTAAGAAAGGGAAGAGAGATTGAAGGAAAATAAAATATATGTCTGTAAAATCACAGATGTTATGGAAAAGGTGAATTGGAAATGATTATTCATTTATTCTTCCTCTCAAGTACCAACCAGTTAAACAAAGAGATTCTATTATTATTGTTGTTGTTGTTGTAAACTTGTGCCCAGAACAAAATACAAAATTTGTGCCCAAATAACAAAATGTTATTTGGATAACAAAAGTATGAATGTCTCAAGAAGTTATTAGAGAAATAGTGGATGAAAGACTCACTGAGACCAATTAAATACAAAGATACTGATGAGTTCTTTGCCTGAGAAAATCTGTAAGCTGCACCTGCCAGCAGTTGGATGCCTCTGCTGTCTGAAGTTCACATAGAGAGCGCTGGTCCAAGTCACAACAGCTTTAGTTTCTGCTGTGAGGTGTTCCAGTGTCTACAAGCATGCAATCATGAGGATAAACACTTGGCTCACAGGAGTAAAAGGTTTTGAAGGCAGCTCTAAAATGAGTCAGGTAAAATGGTCAGAAAATAGGGTGAACTGGGAAATGTTAAAAGGCACCACTGTTAAGTGTTTTAGTTAAGAGTTCAGATCTTCAGAGGTCTTGATTATATTCAAAAATTCTTTGCTGAAGTACTCAATTTATTGATACTAAAAAATAACTCCCTTAGTTTGACTAAACGTACTTAAAACCTTCAGCCTGAAATTTTTTAACCCCACCTCTGCAGATTACTCATAACAAACACTGTCAAGACATCCAAAATATTTTAAACAAGCGTGTCAAATAGTAGTAGTATGTAAAAAAGGTCTTGAATTCCTTAGCTGTTAGATACTACAATATTCAGCTCTGTAGAAGTAAAAACCTGATATTAGAAAAGCTGATTGCTTTAGGATTGCATCCATTCAGAATGTTTAAATTCAGAGCAGAAACACAACATCAGGTGTGCCCTAAAATAACTCTGAAATCCATCAAAAGTGAAAGCTAGTCTTTTAAAATTTAAATTTACAGATTGACAAAATCATAGTATACCTACTTCCATGGCATCCATTTAGTCATGTATAATTAAATTAAATTCATGTGTAATTAAAAGGCTTTTTTTTACTTCTAATACCACTGGAGGAACTTAACTTCTGCTAGTGGAGGCTGTCAGCACCTTGCAAGTTAAAACCCATCAGCTCCTTCTAAACTTGCCTGCTGCAGAAGTTCTACTTGCCTGTCTCTAGTTCCTCTTCATCTCCTTGAAAATCTTTATAAAAATCACACCTGCCACAGGTCCTTTTTTTGTAGTTAATCAAGCCCATCTTGACAATTAGAAAAATTAAATTAGAAAAATCACAACTAGCAGTGAAAATTTTGTTTCTACATTATTAAAAAGATTCTCAGACCAGTATTATTTGCTTCTGGTGATCTTATGCTACAGACTACTTCCATTTTTAAATAATGGCTTGAATAAACTTTCAGACACCATCACCATAGGTCTGGTAACCTCCCAAAGCTCTTCTATAGTGAATAGGTTTTTCCCTTCCCTACCTTAAAAAGCATTTCTTTTCCCTACAGCCTTTCTAGAAGGTCTGTCTTCTCATATGTTTAGGAAAAAAATAGGCTAATTTTTATGACTGTACTAAATTGCTCAATCATTTCTGGCCTACCTTGGTATATTAACGTGTTCTTACAGCTCAGTTGTGAGAATGTGTACTCTTTCCTTTTTCCTTCATTTCATAATAACTGCACCATTTTTCTTTAGCCTTTGTAAATGTATTTTCTTATAAAGTTTTTTTAATCTGCTGCTAATGATGTAATTTTTATAAAAATCCTTTTAAATAGTTGTCTTTATTTTTTTTTATATTCACTCTACTCTGCATCTCCAATACAACCAGCTCACCAAATCACCTGCAAACATTCTGCATTTCTTTCTAATAAGAATCTGCATAATCATCTTCTCCCATATCCATACATCTGAGACATGGGCCAGCCCTTCCAGCTATTTTAAATTCCTCTTCAGGTTAAGCATGCAAGGAAAGATTTTGACAAGGAACATGGGTATGATAAAAACAAGAACAAAAGCTTGATCTCATAAATGTCAGTCCAGCTTTTTGTCAGATCTTTGACTACAACTGTTATAGCACAAATTCATTGTGAAAGTGAATAGAGCTTTACAGGATTCCGTCAATACAAATTTAGAGGGGATTCATAGTCCACACAAAAGTACCATGATGTTAACAAAATATTAACAGCATTGCTGTTTTGATTTCTCCCAACTCTGCACAATTTTGAGATATGGATTTGTTGATTATGGTCTGTTTTTCTCTCATGTTGGTCAATGGTAAAATCATTTTGAAAGACTTTTGATAGACGCCAAGCTTCTCATAATTACCTTGGCTTCTAAAGAGAATAATAAAATTGTTAATAAAATTGTTACCTGCAATCTTCAGGTGAGAAGAGAAGCGACAGTGCTGAAAGTCTAAAGATGCTACAGATAAGGGGGAAGAATTTTGATCGTAATTCAGTTGTTGGTAATTAATTTCTATAGAAGACTACTTGTATCTGAAATCAACTTGAAATAATTATTTTAAAGGCACTGTATTCATTAACATCACTGCAGCTGAGGTTCAGGATGACTAAAGTGTTATACTCAAAATTATGTTGTATTTTTATAACCATTTTGGAAAGGTACCTCTTTATATGCTTTTTTTTTCTTGCTTGACTTGTCTGTCTTTTTGTTCAGATGGATATGGAAAGCCTTGTAGTAACAACTGCACCAACACCACTGGCTGAATCTAGAGCCTTTATTTTGATTTGCATTTGTCTGTAGATCAATTTATGCACTTTATTCCCTTCCTAGAGACTGAGTGGAATAGTTTTCCAAATCTTTCACACTTTTTAGACATTCCTGGGTATTTTCCAGATTTACAAATCTCTCTGTGAATAACCCAAAACATTGCTCCAGTCCATGGAATCAGTATCCAGCACTAGCCTCTCTTATTGTATTTCCTGCTTAAATTTAAAACCTTTTCCAGTAGACCCAAGGATTTACTCTTGCCCTTCAAAACTCTTAGGTTAAAAGGAGTTCAGCCATAATCTCTTTGGAGGAAGAATTCTCCCTTTAATAGGTGTTTAGGTGAGCCTTAAGAAACAACACCAAGCAGCTACAGATCGAGGCACGCAAGAGCTAAAATACAGAGCTACCAGGTTTGCTCCCCACATGCACTACCCATTCCCCAGATACACTGACAAGTGCAGGAGGAACAAACTCCAGTGTCCTCAGTATAGAAATAGCAGTCCATGGGAGACAGTTCAGCAGGGTGTTCTGTTAGTGAGATGCTGCACCACTGAGCTCTGAATGGTACACATACTTTAAGTCTCTTACTTTGAAGAATTTAAAAGTTTCATTTCCAAGAAGTGTAAAGAGAGTTTCATCACATGTAGCTGTTCCTTTAAAGAGCTGCAGCTGCATTTTGATCATGATGCAATAAGCAGTGGCTAGCATTCGAGGAGGACAACTTACTCTCACAAAATTCAAAAACCTAACTTACTTCCTGCTGATTTCAGGAACAGGAGAATCCCACAATGAGATTTAAACTGGGACTGTTAGTGCAAGGAAATTCATATTGAGAGCAAGCATAGCATCCTTAAATCAGCTCCATTATGTTGACATTATGCAGCAAAGCAGAGCTCTCTGCAAGGAGGCTTCCACTCTCAGAAAGAGCATCCTATTCCACATATCTTAGAGACAGATTACAACAGTGTACTGCAACACAAACATCTCAAAAATTGAGCTGGATGCTTTGAAAAGCTTCCAATTACGTTTGCACATGTACCCTTTGGTACACAACTGGGGAGAAATATGAAAGGTGTCAGGTACACTGCATAACTTCTGCAAAGGTATGAAAATTTGGGTCAAGATTTACACCACCTGTCAAAATAAAGCCATATAGTGCAATAATTTTTCTGCAATGACCTGAGAGCTTTGCTAGTTCATGCTAAACCATTACTGATTTAAAACAAAGTGCAAAGATGCTTAGAGAAGTGTACTCCAGTTATATCTTTTATTCAGTGGCAACATGACAGCTTAGTGATGATGCTGCAGCCCACACTGCAGTGCACCATTAGAAGGACCTTGAGTGTTTTGCAAATACAAAACATTGAGCCAGCTCTGTTGAGCACCTCCCTCACCTACTCCCACCCGCCCTGGCATTAGCCCAAACCCCTCTGTTCCAGTTCCAACTACTTCACTTTAGCACTCCTCCTGCTGTTTTAGGGAAACAGCTATTCATTCCATAGCTTTCTGGCAGTCTTAAGAAAACCAGCATCCCACTCAGATCTGCCATGTTACCACTTCAGAAATGCAGTCTCACAGCAGAAAAGCTTTGCCTTTCACACTCCTGTCATACCCTCACTTCACTCTGGGGCTGTGTTGAAACCTGAGCAGGCACTGTTCTGGCTGGCCATACTTGCCAGCCCTGCTTGCCTTGTTGCTTCATGGAGCAGGAGCAGGCTGCATTGCTGAGTATCCCCAGTGTTTGTTCTTCACAAGGCTCCAGGCCTACAAAAATTCATCCTACCTGGAATGAAAGCCTTTCCTTGCCCTCCACTAGCACATGCAGCCAGCAGGACAAGTGTGTTGCAAATACCCTCCTGCCACAGGAGTCAATGTCAAGAAATAGAGAGTTCTCAAGGAGCTGGGATCTGATCAGTCAGATTTCTACAGCCATCACTGCCAGGGCTGCTGGAAGAGAAGGGCAAATGTGGTAGGAGTTGTGGGAGTTCATATTATGTAATGTAGAGGATTCTCTGGGGCAGATGACAGGACCGGACCCAATGAGATAAACTTGCCAGGAAATACAGATTAATCATCATCCCAGTTCTCTTGTGCAGAAATTTGTCTCCTTTTTCACTGAGAGTTCTAAAAGAAATATAGTCAGACATTATGTTTTAAAATTACATTCTAAAAGTACATTTTCATAAGAATTGAGTCTTTCTTGTGTGACCCTTCCTTTTCCAAACCAGAGGTTTGTGACATTGCTGTACACACAGCCTCTCAGGAGCAGGAGAAAATGACCAAGGTCTTGGTTTCTCAGTCTTAAGTGCAGGTGAAAGACTTTTTAAGTAACACAAGTACTTCTTTCCATCATTAAATTTAAAGCTATTGATACAATACATCTTTAGAAATATCTAACACATATCTATCTGGATTTATTTATTTGATCACAATTAATGGAGATATCCTTGGTATTTTTCAACTCTGGCATGACTTAACAAATTAAAAATTGGATAAAATAATTTTAAACAAAATAAGGAAAGCACTTTGAAGTGAAATCACATTTGGCAGTTATCTATTCCTCAAGGATCCCAGGTTATTTCAGTCTTCTTTAATAATCAAATTTTAACACTTTTGTGAACCACAATTGATAAACAGAAATGTAAGTACGTTAATCAGCATGTCAAAAGTAATGCTAGAACCATATAAAGCTCACAGGAAAACAGCTTTTACTCATGAGAATATTTTATCTCTGTCTTTTTAATATCCTGAATTATCTTAACACTTTGTCATAGTAAGCAATATCAATATCCATGGTTAGAGACATTACTTTCAGTTCATATGCTGAAAGAAAGAACTTTTCAGACATTATCCCAAACAAACCATGCTATGTACTCTCTCCGACAGGTCTATGTTTATTCAAATATTTTTCTACATTGTAGAAAACTTTAAAGTTGATTAAATAAGATTAATACAGTTCTGTTACTATTACAAGAACTTACTAGTGGTGGCCTGCATGTCTATATTGTGAAAAATCTGTAGGTTGCCTGTATGTCTGCTTCAGCTCTATTAGTTGGTGTGTAATAATGAACATCTTTCAGACATTTTTGTTGAATTGTGTGATAAGTCAGTTTTTTAAATGTTTTCGGGTAAAAAAACACTGGCTAAGACAATGACATTGGTTACACCCGGGTAAAACACTGCAGAAAAAAAATGGTGTGCCTGAAGAAGATTGTGTTGGAAAAAGAGCATCTGTTACCTGGGGTTTCCCATTTAATAGTTGCTCTGTCATGAAGATAAATGCACAATGATAACCCGAAGCAAGTCTGTGTGTAGCAATAAATATTGTTGATGAAAACTAGCATGAAGCAACTAATAGCTTTAATTATTTGATACATTAATTTATTAGTTCTTATTTTTACAGTGTGCTACATGCCAGGTGTTTGAATCATTTTATTGGTATTCTGATAAAAATAGTGGAAAAGTAAAGCATTGAAGCAATTAAAATCCCTCTCACAAGAGAGCATGTTATCATCTGGTATATCTCAGACAGGAATTAGGATATAAGAATCTGCCTGTTGAATTCATTGTTTAATTTTACTGTAATACAAAAATAGACAATAACACGTAATATTTTTATAGATCAGATGAAACAGAATGGATAAAAAATTTGCAAATCTTTACTGTGTTCCTCATGTATGAATATGAAGCAGCTGAAGTTCTGATAGGTGAGATTAGAAGGAGATACAATACACAACATTGGTATTTGAGATTGTCAGAGGATGTAATCTTCTTATGCAATCACATATGACAATTGGACAAGATTGCATAGTTCTTTTTTAAACTTCATAGTTTAGAAACGTTTTTAAAGCTGACTGTCAGCAAACTCCCCTGGAAACAATACTCATATCTGCTATTGCATTTATCTAATCAGCAGTGCAACGTGGTAAATAGAGCAGGAACTCACAGGACCTGCATCATTCCCTCCTTTTGTTTGCACAGGCAACTCATTGGACTTTCTTTGGCATCAATTTCCCCATTGTTCACTAGCAATAAGAAGTTTTACTCTGAATAGCTTTGACACCTATAGGGAAGTGTTTTTATCCCCATTCTAAAGCTGGATCAGCAAAAGCACTCTGCAGCATTTCATCCACACTCAAAACAATAAATCAATGTAGATTCAGAAAGATCTCCTGATTCCCAGCATTGTTACTTGAACAAAAATCCCCATCCCTCACTTCATACGTGCTGTGGGAATTATGCAAATGTTTTACCTTTCCCTTTGCATTGTAACTAATGTTCATGCAAATTCTGAATGTTAATCTCCTGAGAGATTCTACACCATTAACTTTGCACACTGGTGTTTTGGTCTGCCGTAGAACATTGTCCTGATATCTTAAACCTTTCTTTTGACAAATGTACATAGAAGGAATATATGATGACATGTAAATGCAAACTTGGCTTTACCTTTCCTTGTCGTCACTCTAAAAGAGCTGATAAGTCACACTTCCATTTAGTTACATACCCATCCCACCTTAATACCTTTGATATTTACTACAGTGCAATTAAAGTTTGTTGGTGCTTTCATTACAAATGCTGGTTTATGTCATTTCGAAATTGATCATAACATATATTTCCAGTAGGTTTTTTACCAGTTGTTCAAAAGCTCCCATACAATTGGCTTTCAGCCAAAGTAGTGAGAAAAAAGTTAGCAACTTTTGAATTATTTTAGATCACAAATAACTTTAGAGTAGCAGTGATTATTAATAGAAGCCATCAACAACACATTCTGTCACTCTCTTTTACCCCTTGCCTTAAGAAATTTAGGAAAATACTTCTTAGAGTAATTCTAATCCTCTAAATCATTGGGAATTATTTTCAGTTGTGATTACCTTATCTGGTTTTGCTGCCAAATAAAGTAATAAGTGTTTGGTACTATTTCATGGACTTTCAAAGTCTTCAGTGTAGTGTTCACTGGAAAGAATAGCCAAAAAAGAAATTATATTCTCAGTAAACAAAGACAAATTATTTGCATTCTTTTTGCATCCATAACATTATTCCAAGTCAAACATCTTAGCAACCTAGGGTGCAGGAACATTCAACCTTTTATATAATTTATAATCATGTATTTGAATTGCTGACCTTTGCATGATCCTGCTTTGGTTTGCTTCCCAGACTTTCTCCTGTGGTTTTGTGCTCTATAAAAGCAATACTTGTTGCAGGTCTGTTTCATAGTTCTTAGGAACTTCCAAGAAAATCCTGTTATTGCAGATGAGGCAGAAAATGCTGCTGTGCAGGCCAGGTCACCCTGCCAGCCCATTGGATGGGACTGAACTGGCCATAGATGTCTCAGGAGCAGTGGCAGCTGGGTGTGCCTCAAAGTGCCATGGAGCCAGGAGCAGGACAGAAGGGGTGAGGACAGCAGGACCGGGAGTTTCCCAGCACACAGTCCCCCAGGCCAGGGGAGCAGAGCAGCTCCAGTGGCAGCCATGGGGTCAGGCACAGGCTGCAGTGCTCAGCTGGAGTAGGGAAGACGTGCCCCAGGGCCAGGAGCCCCTGGCAGGCCTCCCAGCAGTGCTCCCCAGTTTAAACTCCCAGAGCCCCTGGACACACTGGCCAGTTCCATGTACATGTCTGAGATGCCTTCTGGCACAGCTAATGCCAGTAGCTGCTTGTATTTAGAGAACCAAATCCCATCCCCCCGTCATTCACAGGGCCTCTTGATTATTTCATCTTTTACATCTGAGCACTTTTTGTGCTTAACGAGTTTTTATTGATAGTGGTTACACCTAAACCCTGACCTTGCTGTTAGCAATAGAAGAAAAAAAACAACAACTCTGTAGTTATAACTGCTTCTTTTCCTAGTTAAGGAAAGAGAAGACAGATCATGTAAGAATGTTCATTTTTCTCCAGGCAGGGAGAAATAACACCGTTATTGCCGTTTACAGCTTTGTAAGAGGAATATGAGTGATAGGGGCATGTAGTCTCTTCTGAGCAATTAAAGCTGATATGTAGTTTACTTCTCTCCTGAGATTACCCTAAAGTATGATCAGGGTCATACCAATTCAGTGGTACTCCTTCATAAGCAAAGCAATAAAAAAATAGGGAAATTTTTCTTCCCCTCACTTTGGGAATCATCCTCTTTTGTAGAACTATAAAATTGGAACCATCAAAATCAGACAACTGAAAGGTTAAATCATTCATTTCCTGAAACCCAGGAAGATTGAAAGGTATTAGTTCAACTATAATTCTTAGATAACTAAATCTGGATTTGTTTTCATCCATTTTAATACACAGTCATGTGCAGTTTCTACCAAAGCTACTATGGCTATCATGTAAGAGTATCAATTCCAAAACTGTCCCTCGTGTCATTTTGGCAGGTTAGATGTATTTCTTCTCATTAATTTGTATTAATTAAACCCAAGGATTTTAGATTAAGAATAGATATGAAAAATGAGAAAGCTCAGACACAACTGTGAAAAACAGTAACTTTCTACCTCTGCTATCCTCATGTCGTGGTTAAAAACCCCCACATATTCTGTACAGGATTTTGCACGTTCAGTGGTGAGACATAATCAACTAAGCTTACCCATGTGGATGCTGGGATAAATTGCTGCCTATTTGCAGGAGAGAGGAATCACCATCCATTCTCTGGCTGTGTGCTGGGCAGAACTCTGAGTAATAGCTACATCTTCCTGTAGGAACTCTGAAGACTTTGCCTGCAATTTGATTAGAACTGGCTTGGCTCTGAACTGCGGGTTGTGCAGAAAGAATAGAAATTATATCTAGGCAAACAATCTAAAAATTGTACTGGAAATTTTCAGTGAACACAGTATCTCCATTACTCCCCTATTAATTTACTCCCTGATAACTTAATTAAACTGGTTTGATAAAAAATCAAGTTTCATTTCAGTTGTGCTTCTAACAGGCATTTCTAAGACAAGTCAAGATGGAGATGTCTGCCTTTAGGAACTACTCTCACTTGGTCAATGTTTATTTCCTTGTATTGCTGGCAATATAATTAATCACCACATTGTTTCAACTTTGCACCAGAAATCTTTGTATTAATGTTTGTCATCTTGTGACCATAATTTTGACACAGTAAGATATGCTTTAGGCTTGTACTTGTCTGCAGTGATTTATTTTGTCTTAACTTAACAATGTGCTTTGGTAGATAAGTGCAAACCTGTTTTATTTTCATGCTATCAAAGCATCTGCCTTGTCTTGATTTGACAGTCTCCTAAGATAGTTTTACTACTACAGCAAATGTTGAATTAGTGTCACTTCCAAACAAAGAAATTATTATGAATATCTCATTTATAAGAGCAGTAGCTGGTTTTCATATCAGGTATGTTTGTGGATTCAAAGCACTGAAGAAATCTGATCAACACTGATACATATTCATGGTAGCAAAGCATTTTAAAGCCACTTGGATTAATGTAAATGATAAATTAAATTCTAAAAATTAGAACAAAATAAGTAAAATAAATACTTCTAATTGGAAGACAGGCAGGGGAATAAATCTTAGTGACAAAGCCTTCAACTCAGTTATTACTCACTGGTTATGCAAATGAGTAAGATACTTAACCTATAAAAACTTGAAGTTTTGTCATGTGCTGTGCAACACGAATTGTAACAGCAGTAGCTGTAACCTTTCAGGAGAAGCCTGACTACTGATGCTTTCCCCATGCCCTTTTATCCTCTAACCTGACATCTATGCTATGTGGGTGAGATCTCATGAGTCAGTGGAGTTTCACATAGAGATCTTCAACACACAGCAAGTATATATTGTATTTTTAGGATTTCTTTTTCCAAATAATGAACATATTCGTTGCTGACTCTGGCAGTTTGAAATATTTTGATTGCGGTCACTTATGTTCAACTGGAACATGCAACTGGATACAACTGGAAAGAATTTCACACCTTTGCATTTGAATGAGACTATGTCTTTTGCATTCCCCAATTCAATTTCTGCCAATTTGACAAATTATGGGGAGAATATTGCTAATACTGTCACAAGTGCAGAGGTTTTCTTGCTATGTATGTATGTGTAGATGCCCACATTCTTATTAGGCATACTCAACAAGCTCCATTCAGTGCAATTTATTTTATATTCTGAAATTGTTTTTACCATTTATTGATTAAATGATCACAGTTTTAGCGAATAATGCATGTTAGTTACAGCTTCCTTATAGTATTTACAGGAACTAATTCTGCATTTGACAAGAAATCGCTTGTGCTTGGCCTGGATTTACTGACCTTATTTATGTAGCGAGATGAAACCTCCCAATTTTTCATGGCATTTCAATGTGCTGTTCAGTGTCTATATATAGACAGCCACTGCATATGTTGGAGCTACCTATAAACATCATTACTGCAAACATGGGTTTCACTATGCTGGGTTTTTACTCACTTATTCACAGACAGAATATTTTGTTAGCATGTGTGCTGAAATCTTCCTCATTCATGAGTTCAAGTAATATTCTTTACTAAATAAGAAGTACCAAGGAAACAAATGCATTAGAGAAAAAAAAAAAAAAAAAAACAAAACAAAGAAAAACAAAGAAAACAGCCAAGAATAATTTCTTCAGCCACAAGACCTGGATGCTCTCAAAATTATGAAAAATAGATGGAATCCAAGGTCAAAAATTCAGTGGTGCCAGTCACAAAAACCACTGACAAACAGTATGGAAAATTCACTACAGGAGAAGTCAGGGCAAAGCTTGCATCAGTGCTTTAGAAAAGACAAATATGTTGTATAATATATTCAGAGCTGTCAACCCACCAACCTGTCCAGGGACTGTGATACTCATGATCTGGGAGTCAAAAAGGGGGAAAGTGAAGAGATTGTTTTAAAAAGAGAGAGAGGGAGAGAAAAGACTGTAACAAATGATACCAGGAAGGGTGCACAATGAAGAAAAATAGTGATAGAAGTGAACATTGAAAACATTGTTTGGAATTGAGGTCCTCTCTTCAGAATTCAAGAAAGGAAGCAAGGACCTCAAATATTTTTTCTTCTTTCTGTGACTTTATCATTAATGATCTTTATGTTGTTCCCACAAAGAAAATTTCATCATAAATCCAGATTTTGATGTAGAAAGAGAACACCATCTATCCCAGCTCAAAAAGTGTATCAATAGCCTGTCCCACCTGAATAAGGTGTTACTGTAGGCAAGCTGTACAAAAATTAAGGTAGCACAAAGAAAGGTACTAATTTTATTTTCTCCCCACTTGGATGGCCTTTGGGAAAGGCAAGAGTGTAAAGAAACTGTATTTAAGTTCAGTAGCATCTTGTTTTTCTGTCTGGGCAGCAGGCAGACCTAAAGCCCTGGGCATGTGCTCTGCTGCTGCCCAGACACAGCAACCAGGTCTTGAAGCCAGGAGCACAAGGCTGTGCCTGAGGTGTCCCTCCAGACTGAAGACAGCAACGCCTGCTTGTCTGCTCCTCTGTCTCTATTGCTGCTTCAGAACTAAAATCAGCCAGAGCTGTATAACTTTTCTTTCAAGAAGTTGCAAGGATATTAAAGTTGAGTTTTGGAGAGACTCGGGAATTTTCATGTATTATTCAGATTTGAACGTTTAAGAGGGAAGTAGTAATTTGTCAAACAGCTGTGTTACTCACGATATTTCATTTAATACCCAATATAAATTCTATGAAACACTAGTACATCTATGATAGGCTAAGACTACCCCTTGAGCTGGCTCAAATACGGGTATTTTTCCCCTGTTTTCCTTTTTTATTACATTCCCAAATTTATTAACGTTGCAATTAAAGATCGAGAGTATTTTGTGACATATGGCAAGGCATGTTGTGCCTTCTTTTCTGTCTCCTTTGTAAAGGGTTTTAAGGATCCTATAATTGGACCATAGTTAGACTGTAAATTGATGAATTATGAGAATAACTCTATAACAATTTCCTTTAATTAACTTTAAATATTTCACTTCATGCAGTTGCACAGATCTGGAGACTGTGCTCAGAAATATCCCTCAAAAAGGCCTGCAAAGCTCTCCAAAACAAATTAGATACCTGTTTTGGTTTTTAAGTGACCAGTTTGATGTCCTAGCTTCTAACTAAGGAAGATTTGCTAGCAAACCAACAGCTAGTTCAGCCACACAGGTCTTAATAGTCTTCCATGTGATAATTTCAGAATTTACTTGCGTCACTTCTCCATGTTTCATTCTTTGATCAGAACTTGGTACCTAGTGCCATTCAGATAATTATTAGTCAATATTAAAGTTTTGAAAGTAATCCTGACCATACTTTCAGAAAGATGAAAATGGTATTAGAGTTGGTCAGAATAAAATTAAAACAAAATTGGCAAAAAATAATGGGACGTTTCCAGATTTCTTTTCATTGACCTTCCAGCTCACAATTACATGATACAAATATGTGCATACATGTCTGTGTGAAAGAGAAAGAGATACAAGCACAAAATTTGGAAAGCTGTGGCAATACAAGATCAACAATTCCAGAATTTTCAGCTATACAGTATTTTGCTGAGAACAATAAAATCTACCTGCATTCCTGTGGGCAAACATTCAGAAGCATGTAAGAATAGTGATGAAGCTTTAGATCCATCTCTTCTTTAAGCACATTTCAAAAACTTCCTAATGAGGAAGAAATGGTCTGATTTAGAAATCAGCATCTATAACATTGTGTCCAGAATTTTGTAGATGGCAGTGTTTAGAGGCAGTGTGCATGAGTGTGTCAGGCAGAACAGCCAGCGTGGAGCAACACACTTCTCCAGTCACCTGTAACTACAGGCCAGATCTGGGCTAAGGGCCTCTTCAAATAACAGGCTACAGTCTGCAAAATAAATTTCAAAATAGGAAAGATGTTTGTTTTATAACAAATTTTTAAAAATATGGTTTACTTAATACTTGAGAAAATTTGGATAAATTATTCCAGGCAAAATGTGAAGTGAAACATCTCTGCTGTTCAAGAAGTGTTTAATGAACTGTTGACTCTCACTGAGTTTGTCAAGGCAAACAAGGGTCTGTACTGATGGGGCAGATATTTCACAATTTTCACTGCCTGAGCTGTAGGAAGCATCCCAGCAATGAGTAGTCTAGAACATGCAGATCCAGTACTGTACCATCAGATAAAGTACTTTGATTTTGCACACTGAGATGACTAAATATATACAATCTGAATAATAAAGTCAACTTCAAAGATACATAGCCTCAGTTATAAGAGATGTAATGCAAATATTGACTTTTAAAATACAGTTAATTATTTCTGCCTGTTACCATGGTATTTTCTGGGTTGTTAATCTCATCACATTTATTTGGTGGTGACTTACTGTTTCTTACATGTTTTTTCTAATGTATGTGTAGAACATTAAAATTCAGACATAGAATTATCAACAAGATGTGTTGTACCTTAATATTAATTTTTTTCCATTGCAATTCAGAAACTGGGCAACAATATTAAATCCATAACTCTTAGTAAAATCCCTTGATTGCTAAAGGTGCCACTAAAAAAAAATAATGATTTACTGGTCCCTTATAATTGCATCTACAAGTTTCCAACATACTGCATTATTTGGCCCACTTGGATGCAGAACATCAGAAAGCAGTTGCTGGAGAGACTTTCTAGGGTGAGAAAATTATTTTTCTGAAAGCAAACCCAGACAGGTAAGATTACCAGTGAGGTTAGTGGTGCACAAAATTGTACAGATTTATGTAGAACCACACTGCTTAAGAACCTGAGCTATTTCACTTTTAGTTCTCGTGATCTTTGGACCGCTTTTAAAAATAAGTAAATTAATGTTTGCAAAACTGTACACTTCATTGTAGCAATAAACAGTAATGTTTGAGATGAAATTAACAATACTTTCTCTATTCTGGATTATTTAGGGTATTTTCAGGCTAAGATATACATAATGTTGAGTCTGCTTCTTAACAAAATAATCTTCTGTGATTCTCTAAGTTAAAATTTTTACTGTTACCTTCTACCTAGATCATAGGTTCAAGTCCTTTACTGAAATAGCCTCTCTGTGGAAGGCAGAGCTGTAATCCAACACATATCATACTAGTGATATCATCTGAAATAAAACACATATTGACACATTTAATTAGTATGTTGCTCATACTTCTGCATTTTCACCCATGAAATATTTGAATTGATATTAAGCAATACAAAGTAAAGCTGTCAACTTTTCAAATACTATAATATTATGCAGGTCTAAAATTTTGCCTGTATTGTTTTCTCTTATCTCCTTTGTCAAATCTGATTTCTGAAGTTATTATCAGGCTACAATATCTAAGATAGCTTTAAGATGCTATATACCAAAGTAGCAAATCTAATTAGGATGAAATATTTGATCTATAACGGAAATAATATTATCTTTTATTTCCAGATGTCTGAACCATATAATCCCCATCCAACACCATGCTGAATTTCCTGCCTGTGCTTGCCTTATCTTTTTTGCATATTTTTTTCAGATCATTAGTACATCCAGTTCTTGATTATGAAACCTTGCCCTCTCATGCAGATCCCTTTACTTCCACAAAGCCATATTGCATTTTTAACCACTGTTCACAGTTTCCAAAAGCTCTAGATACATTGCCGCTTTCAAATAGCATACACCACCTACAATTCCAGTTTAGTAATAATTATAAAGATGCAGACATTAGCATAAGGCACATATTAATATTCTTATTATTTCATTATTAAATAGGCCTTCATATAAAATTAATCAATACCTAGTCGGTGGCGTTAAGTGAATTAGATGGTTTTTCAAGAATACAGCCTTAAGCGGGGGAAAAATCCAAGTATTTGGAAAAGCAGAGCCCCTTTTCATATGTCTCAGGAAGAGGAGGGAGGTGGAGCTTCAATTCTGGTGTCGGTGCGTTTCTGCTGCAGATGAACTGACATTTATTCTCTGCTCTGTTCCCCCTTCCCCACTATCTTGCAGCGAACGTTTGTGACAACGAGCTCCTGCACTGCCAGAACGGGGGAACGTGCATCAACAACGTGCGCTGCCAGTGCCCACCGGCCTACACGGGCATCCTGTGCGAGAAGCTGCGGTGTGAGCGTGACCCGGGCGGCTGCAGCCGCAGCTCGGGCCAGGGCCCGGCGGCCCTGGGGTCTGGTCTGCTGCTGCTGCCCACCCTGCTCGTGGCCTGGGCGCTCTGCAGCTGCTGAGGCCCTGGGGCCTGGCCTGCTGCTGCTGCTGCCCACCCTGCTCGTGGCCTGGGCGCTCTGCAGCTGCTGAGGCCCTGGGGCCTGGCCTGCTGCTGCTGCTGCCCACCCTGCTCACGGCCTGGGCGCTCTGCAGCTGCTGAGGCCCTGGGGCCTGGCCTGCTGCTGCCCGCCCTGCTCACGGCCTGGGTGCTCTGCGGCTGCTGAGGCCCTGCCCAGCCGCACCACGTTCGGACTGCGCACGGCAGTGGGCCACAGGAAATGGGACACAACCCAGGCTGCACCACTGGAATCCCAAAAAGAAAAAAGAATTAAAATAACCACACACGAACTAGGAAGGCCGAACTGAACTAAGCCATATCACTCAGTCACGGACAGGGCTGCCAGTCCAACTGTTCACCTGTGACTCGAGGCGCGTTGGCAGTGGCCTGTTCTGTCAGATCAACCAGCGCTGGCTGCAGGACTGACACGGCTTCCACAGCCCCGGAATGGGAAGAGAATCCCAACAACATCCGCTACTCCTCTCTGGTGCGCTACTGTACCTCTGCCCAGCGTGTGGACTGACCAAACCGAGGCATTCTTTGCTGTCAGTGCATTGTGGGTATAAGGAAATCTGTAAAAGCTGCCATATTGGCCTGCTTCAGCCCCCAAATCCTTTCCAACCTGTGCTTTAGTGAACGTTGCTCTGTAACCCTTGTTGGTTGAAAGATTTCTTTGTCTGATGTTAGTGATGCACATGTGTTAACAGCCCCCTCAATAAAACTCAAGCCAGTCATATCCTTGTATACCTTAGCAGCACTGCATCAGTAAGATGCTGTGTTTACCTACTGTACAAGAGTGGCTATAGGACAAAAAGTGTATTTATCCTTTTGTATTCAAATGAAGTTATTTTTCTTGAAATAATGTACAATGTAGATTTTTTGTATTATTGCCTATTTGTGTTACCAGACAATTTATTAATGTATTTAATTCTAATCAGGTAAGAGAAAATTATTACTTTTTATTTAGTCCTTTTCTTTTTCCTTTCATTTAATTGTGCAGAGATTTCTCTGTATGGGCAACGTGCTGGCATCAAAGAATATCAGTTTACATATATAACAAGTGTAATAAGATTCCACCAAAGGACATTATAAATGTTTTCTTGTTGCTTTAACACTGGAAGATTTCAAAGAATAAAAATTCCTGCATAAACAGTTCCAGGATGACGTATTGCTATTTCTTAAGGCCTTTTTAGAAAGCAAACAAACAAAAAAAGTTTATGGTTTTACCATTCAGTATCTGGAAGAAACCCAGATTCAAAAGTGGAAATTACATCATAACAATCTAACCTGGCTTTAATTTTACTGCTGTCACTTTGCAAACTTAAAATGTTAAGGGCATTATTTGCTTGAGGAAGATTTCATCAAATCCCAGTCTTGAAAAAGGTATGAAAAGTTGAATAGTTCTCATCTTTGTTCTCTCAATTAATCACATGCATTATTCCAAAACTAAATTACAAGGTATCATAGAAGCTGGTCTTTAATTTGTACCTTTTTTGTGGATTCTGGCAATGAGCAGATAGAGGCACAGCTTACATTATTTCTCCAAAAGCTTCATTAAAAAGATATGTTTATATATGTACTAGTCTGCTTAAGAAACTGCAAAAACAGCAGCAATCACAAAAAAAAGCACCAAGATTTAACTTTTAATAAAGTCAGATTTAATATTTAGAAGGACTGTCAAAATATACAGCAGCGAGTAGATAAAAAGTGCTGCTCCAGCAAATAAAGTTTGTTTCAAGTATCGCCCAAGGTGTAATAAATTCTTGTTACTGCCTTTTATTAGGCCAATTACTGAGTGTGACAGAAAAGAATAGCAAGACTAGAGAGGCAAGCCAAAACCACAGCAGTCTTTCAAAGTTCTGGGGAAAAAAAAAACCAAAAAAAAAAAAACTAAAGCTAGCAGGACTATGTGAATTCATTTCCTGGAAATTTTCATCATAATGGTTATAAATATTTTACCAACATAATAGCCTAGTGTGGAAAACAATTAATCAGCAAAATAAAAATTCCTGAGAGAAATACTTTTACCTGGCTGCCTCTTTCAGATGGTGAACAGCAGAATTTAGGGCACTGCTTTCTTGGAGAACCTCTTTCTGCTGAGAAAGCAAGTTTTGCAGGACGGTACCCAGCCTCCAGAAGTGGGTAGGGAAACCAGGTCTTCATTTCTAAAAAGAAATAGGATTCTAAATGAGTACTATGAAGATGCTGATGACATCAAGCTCCTGCCTCTTCAGGCTGTCGCCCTGACCCTCCATCATGTAGAAAGTTTGCTGTTCACACTTGCTCTCGTTTGTGGGCTAAATGAGATAAGGCAGAGAGAAATGAAATGCTTTGCTGGTTGCCAGCTCTGGCCTACATGAGATTGCAGATATATTTTAGAAGTATGTTCATGAAATGAACAGAAGAGTACACTGAGCAGACTCAGTGAGGAAAATAAATGCTAATACAGGTGACATACAAAGCTGGAGACTACCTATAACTGAGTGGATTTCTAATATTAAAATGGGGAATTAAAATTTTCTTAAATTATCACAGACCAATTCAGATTGTATAATTATTGCAAAATAAGTGCTTTAATTGTGATTATAAACGCAAGCTTTGTGAAAGTGCTAAGTAAGCATGTTATGCTCGTTTGGTTAGAAGGGGTTCTGCCAGCAGCACTGAAGTATAATGAATATAAGATCACAATCAGCTCAGCTACATTTCAATTTCATATACTTGGGATCTTCTAAACCAGAGCAGAGTATATGGCTTTCCACATATTTAGTTACCATTTTGTGCATTTTATCCTCCCTCACCTATTAATGGAATTACAATTTTATACAGGAATACATTCAGTGAAGTCTTATCAATTGTGCTTTTCTTCAGCTTCATTATTTTTTCCTCTAAACTCCTACTAAATGAAAATTTGAGTGTAAGTTTCTGCTACTGTATTCCAAGTATATTTCTAAAATTATGCGTGCATCTTTGAGAGAGATTTACAGCACTCAGCATTACTTTACCTGCAATTTTTTACTTAACTCAGTGTAAAATGGAGGCAGAACTTGTTACCCATTTCAGAAGCTGTGAAGAACAACAGATTCCTTTTCCTGAGCACACGGTAGGATCTCTCCATGATAACATGCAGTCGCAGCATCTGCTTTATTTTTCACCAGAAAATATAGACCCCTTCCAACATATTGAGGTTTCTTGGAATGGGTGTCCTCTCCTTGGGTATGCCTGTAAAATAACAATACATTCATGATACTGAAAAAGGCCAACCTAATCCCTAGCCTAGGATTTTACTCCTGTATCAAAACACAGCAAAAGAAACCTACTATGGAATTACCATTTCCTGTCTGATACTTCTTTCCTGGAAGATTTCTCATCCAAAAACTGACCAGGCTTTAGACTGCTTAGTTGTCCAGATTATAGTTCAGAGTACAGTGACCCTAAAACTGGCATTCATCATACATTTATTCAGTTATATTAGTTCCAGCTGCTTTGCTAAATCAATCAGTCCTAGTCAACTTGCTATTCCTGTGTTTGTACCTAGAGAATTGGTTCTATCCAGGATCCACAAGTCTTTAACACCTGAAAATGGGGCAGCTTCACATTGCTTCTCTCTGACAAGAGAATGGCAGAAATTTCCACTTCATGCCAGCCATCTTTCTCACAGGGAAATTAAGAGAAAGGCATCCGTCTTTGTGCTACCTAATTGTTTCAAAAATAAACTATCTAAATGGAAAAAAAAACTAGACAGATGCAAATTGATCCCAGATATTGCCCTCAAAAAATAATTGATCTAATACTTTATCATGACAGAGCACAGGTGAGAAGTTATTTCATGTAGTGAACAGAACAAAAACATAATGTGCAAAAGACTCCTCGAATTTAGAAAGAGCTCCTCTGCTTGCATATAATTTTATACATCTTTCTCATAACTCCAAGATGCATGGGGGATTTGTTATAACCTCATTGGGATTCTAGGTTTATTAAACCATTGAATTAACTAGATTCATCCATGCGTGCAGTTTATTCACCTGTGAGAAATGTGAGAATATTTTTCATAGAATATGCAAGGCCAGATTTTCAGGCAACCTTCAGCCTAGCATTCATGTTTGTCCTTGTAAATGCAAAGTTACAGATGTAAATATTAAGACATAACTCATTCCCAAGAAAAACTGTAACTTTAATTATTAATGGATGCAAACATTTATCCACCACAATGCAGATCTAGTATTATAAATTAGAAATTTTATATTAACCGACAATACCTTTTCCACCCTCACCCAGTATCAAAAAGAAGATATAAGTATATGCAAAACAAACAAGTAGAGTGGCAGCATTTTGCACCATATGGTGCATTTCATTTAATGAAATGAAAGTTCATCACCACAGCAGTATGTTCACTAAGACACCATTTTGCCATAATATGCAACAGATAAAATTCCAGTACAAAGCATATGTTTCCCTTTATTGTTTTTCTGGCCATCATTATCTGTACAGACACGAAAATACAGACAATGAAATACTGCTTGAGACTTTTTACAGCCTCAAATAGTACAGGGAAGACTAATTTATGCAATCGAGACCTAAACAGATTGTAAAGGCTTCAGGCTTGTAGTTCTGCATACATTTAGTGCTCATCTCTGAGGAGGAGCTGGGATAAAGATCACACCATGGAATGCAGTGTATGGCAGCCCCAGAACAGGAAGAGACCCAAAGTGCCTGCCCAGCCAGAGAGAGTACCCCAGCAGGCTGTGGGCCCTGCAGGGCACATCTCACAGGGGGACACACCAGGCATCACTCCCCCATCAGAGCCTTGGCATCTGTGTTTGCACATGTGCTTGTTCCAGTTCCAGGGCACCCCCTGAGTACACAGTGCTGCCCAGTGGAACTGCTGGACACATCTTCAATCCTACTGTCTACTTCTTGTACTGGAAGCAAACTGTTGTTGAGAAACTGAAGTAATAATAGTGTTTTCTGGGAAAAGAGGGTCAGAGGTGGGTTCTGGGGCTGTGCTTCTCTGTTTAGAGAAAATGGGACTGGTTTGGGATGAGTAGTTTCCATTTCTCATATAATTTTCCCCCAAGTACTCTGTGCAAGTATTTGTGACATCCAAGAACAAATAAGTAAATTCTAATGTTTATATATTTGAACATGATTTCTCATAAATGAACAAAAAAAAGAAAAACTCTGATTTCTGATTCAGCTCCATTGAACGAATGGATATGTTTTTAATAAATTTTTCTGGGTAGGACATCTATTGTTTTGAGATTAACACATTGTCTGCATTCAGAAGTGCAACACCTTTCCTCCACTAAACTACCGAAAACCCCTGATGAGATGTAGATCATTCAGGTCCTTACTCTGACAGTTTGTGCAAGGCATATTCTAAGTTCCCTGGTTTTAAGAAGGCTTGATCTGGCTGATGCTTTCACATCTCTCAGTGGCTGTATTCAGTGTTACCTGAACAGATAAATGTAAACATTTCAAGCCTTGTACATTTACTGGGAACATGGTTCACTTCACATCTGCAAATAATTGTAGATGCAAAATTAGTGGTTGCTGTCTATATTAGTTTTTTGCAATTGACAATACCAAGAAGTCTCCTTCAAAGGTTTGGGTCTCTTTGACTGGATTCTGCAAACACATTGAATGAAAAAAATGTATTTGCTTGCTATAACTAAATAAATACAAGGCTAAGTCATTCTGACAAGATTCTAATGACACTCAAAGTCAAAGCACTTCCATTTATCACAAGTGAGATACTTCAAAAACCCTCAGAGATACCATAGGGCTAGACTTTTATTCTCTACAGTCTATAAATGTTCACATATTTCAGGTGTCTCTTAGCAGAGAAGAAGAAAGTGATTCAGAGAGGTAAATGAAGTTGCCTGATACAACCCAAGAAGTGGCTGGCAAAGTCAAGGAACAAATTCACCGTGCTCAAGCTTCAGAGCACATTGACTATGAATAGTGTTACACTACAAGAGTACTGAAAACTTCTTGGTAGCTTTGGTTACAACTACCACTATGTATAGCATTAGTATACACATAATATTTTTATACATAACCTATATTACTAATTAGAAAATACACCTTCACACCTCCTCATTTAATAATGAGGATCAAACCAAATTTGTTCTCACAAATAACAAGCAAAACAGATGTATCCCAAATTGCATGAAATTATTCCTTGCCTGAACAGGTAACTATTCTTACTTAAGGTCATTCTTTCTTCACTTTATTAAGGGTTATGAATACCAGGTCATAAAGTAGATAGTATTCCTGTACTGGTATTTTAATGAGAATAAACAACGTATAGTGGTTGATAAATTAATGACAACAATCATGGCTGTAACTATCTTGATATCTCATAAATTATTTCCTATAACTTAATATTAGTCATCTTAATTGCAGGGGAATTTCATGTATTTGCAAAAATGCACTAATAAATTTAGGTACTAAATAAAGTACTAAAATAAATTATTTTATTGCTTACTTGTTGCTGGTTTTGCTGACCTTATGCATAGTAAGTGTATAACATTCTTCTTTCTAAAGAATGTAAATACATGCCCTGCTCGAAGCTATGTATGCCAAAAACCAGTAAGATAAAATGTAATGACAGTCACATTTATAAGTTGAGATTTGCTCATCTATTAGCACTAAAAAGAATTCACAGGAAATGGAATTCAACTACTAAAACAAAGTCTTCAGCTTCACAGTGTAGAAACTTAAAAGGTTAGACACAGAAATGAATGTTGGAGCCCACACAGCAGAAACTGGAGATGCAGACTAGCAAGATCAAGATGAAGTAGAACTAAAAATGTTGCTGTTACTCCCAGTCAGACACAAATTTTACCTCAATCCAAACAGAAGTGTATATGAAAGGTACTGGAATCCAGAGGGAAACAAAGCAAAAAGGAAGAAAAGTCCACTTCTATCAAGACTTACAATATCGATAAAAGATTTAAAATGAGGAAAACCCAACACCGGGAGAAGGAAAAGAAAGAGAACATAAGCCATGCTCAGACTGAAAATACAGCAGATCTCAGAAGAAAGCCAGTCTAGATACTGCATACATTGTCACCAGTCTGTAGGCACAGATTTGAGCGTTGTAATCACTGATTTGGAAATTGCAGGACTTGAGCCTCACACAGAGGACAGTCTTCACCTGAGAATTTCACCTGTCTGGGTGATACACTGCTCACTCACCTGCTGGAAGAGCCAGGCCCTCTGCTTTGTCTTTGCTCCAGCTGTGCACTTTGCACATCCAGATGTTCACGAAGCAGATGCTTTTCCTCACAGCACAGTAAGCACAGTGCAGGGAGAATCCCCTTGCCAGGATCTATGTCATGCCAGCATTGCTCTTTGCCACACACCTCTGAAATCTGTAAAAGTAATTTTTATGAGGATGTAGAAAATTAAATGTGTTCAGAAGAGCGTATTTTCCCTTCTATTGGCATCTGCAGTCACCACGTACAACAAGGGCCTGAAAGGCCCTGGATGCACTGACTCATTTGATGCATGTCTTGTTAACAGCTCTTACCTCTAATTACTGTTGCTTGGAAGGATGGGAGAACTGGCATGTAGAACACCTCGGTAGTTACATTTATTATACTGCTTTCTTTTGCTACACTCCAGCTTGCTTTCTTCCCTCATGTCAGAGTTTTTTCTATGCCCTCATAAATTATTTTTCGTACTTTGCTCTGCTGATCTCCCACAGGCACTAAGTAGGTGGATTGGTACCTATGAATTAGTCTTGGCAGTGCTCTTTTGCCTTCCCAGATCTGATAGAGGCACAAGGACTTTTACAATTCTCTCATTGAGTAGGATGTAAGGAACGATGACTAAACTATGTAGATGGAGTGCTGAACAATTTTTTGACAGTTTTCTCATTTACTGACAATATCTAACATCAGAATATCTCCCAGACTGTACTGAGGTTAGCCTCATGACACTACTGCAAAGCAGGGAAGCATGTTATTTCCATTTTATTCATAAGGACTGAAGCTTGAAGATGCTGAGAGACTTACAAACTCAATTACAGAAAAAGAGATTAATTCTGACACCTCGTCCACCGCAATAAGTACTGAGACCTACAGTTCCCTACTTCATCCAAATTACCCAAATCTGAAGTTAAATAGTCTCCCATCTGCATGTATTTGCCACCCACTTACCTCAGATTATCCCATCCAAGTCTATTTTACATTACGCTTCCCAAAACATTGGAGTTTCAGTGTTGTGATATTTAACTCATACATGTGATTTTGCTGGTTTGTTTTTTTCTCTTTAGCACTTCAGTTCAAGGATAGAAGGAAACCACGACGACTGTTTTGTGAAGGGATGTCATATATGAGTCAAAGTAATTGGGAGCATTTAAACACTGATAAATTAAAAGACATGCATACAGAAAAACAGTAGAGCACTACAATTCTCTTCCAAACTAAAGAGATTATTATGGGGTTTCTTTTCCCCCTCCATGTCTGATTTTTATTTAACTGGGTATATTGGATCTCACATAATAATAATATTATGACTTGATAAATACATATAATATCTTTTATGGTTTGAAATAACTATAGCTTAGCCATTTAATTTCTTCTAAAAATGTCTAGGTACTGACCCAATTAGATTTTGATACATAGATATTTCTTGCTTACTGGAAATCTGGTAGCAAAAAGACCCAACATTTTGAATAGGCTCATAAATATATATTGAATTTAATTTTTTAATACACAAAATCCATTTTCCTATTGTTTAGTTGGTTTGCTGACTGCTTGAGAGAAATATTTTCTCTAAATATTTTTGTTTTGTACAACTAATTAGTCCATAAATCAGTACATTGTAATATGGCACAGATTACCCTCAAGCCAATAGAGAAAAACTGATTGAATGTACTTACTTTCTTCGTAATTCAGCTATCTCCAATGTCTCTGTATTTTCTTCTGCTGCTTTCAGACATTGTCTTGCCACTCTTTTCTCTCTTCCTATTCTTCAAAGGTACATTATTTAGCCAATAAGCATTATTTGTATTAAGCACCAGATTTTGCCTGTGTTTTGAACCAAACACAGTGAGTTGACAAAGTACATAAATAAATAACTAGATAATCACAGAGTAATCAGTTTGATTCTGTAGTAGGAATTTTACTATGCTTTCCATTTTCACATTACTAGGGCCATTTACTTATAATAAAATTGTGCCAGCTCTTAAGCCAAAAAATGCCTCCAAAAGAGGAGAGAGAAAAACTTCAAATGTAAAATTCCCATAACAGAAGTTAAAGACTGAATTGGACGTCAGTTCAGGATGGAAACCATATTTTAAAAATGAAGTGTAAACCCATGCTGAACTTGGAGCATGTACTTGAATAACACCACAGTCCTATTTGTTTTCTTCCTAGTCTCTAATGCAAACTTTACTTTCCTCAAATGGCTTATGATGGCTAAGATGTAGGATCACTCTGAGACCTGTGAGCTGTATGCCCTTTGTCATCCAGCCCGCTACAACTTTAAAAATTAAAACCCAAAAACCAGAGAGATAGACAAGCAGAGACAGGCATGGCTTTGTCATTACTGCTGGAGGCTTCAGTTCTGAGTGGTAATTCTTCTGTGGAAATTAGTCAGCAGCCTTGGTACAGCTGCTAATGGAGATGTGCACGCTGATAACAAAAGCTATCAGTGGGTTTTTCCTCAGCTGTCAATCTTAGCAGAGGAAGCCAAGGGGAAGTGAAATGGAGATGAGCTAAACCTGCATAGCTCAAAGCCAGGCCTCAGAGAAGGAGGAAATACACTTACAAAACACTCTGAAAAAACACAGAACTTCAGTGGAAATGGTGCATCTATTCTGTGAACAATTAGGTTTCATTCTCCAAGGAGTGACCAGTTTGCATTTGTTAACAACTTGTTCCAGAATCCATTAAATGCAAAGGAAAGCCTCACCTTGATTTCAACAAAACATAATCAGGTTTTAAATTAGATTGAAAAATCATTTCAGGAAAAGAAAAAGTAATCCCTTAGGCATTATCTCTCTGATCCTACTATAATCTGCAGCATTTGTACAGCTCCATGTACTATTTATTGTGCATTATTCTATTGCAGCACTTAAATTATTCTCATTTGAATGTTTCCACAGACCCAGCAGTTCTGGTGACAAATGTCTTAATTTAAGATGCTGGTCGGTATGGCAGGCACCTTTTCTATCCAACAGAGAAAGGAAGTCCCTAGCTGAAGCTGTTTTCACCAACAATTTGTTTGCCAGCAGCATGTTTTCCTGTTTAATCCATGTTAACATTTTGTTCAGAGTTATCCTAGCTGGCATGTATTCTATCTGATAAACATCTCCTCTTCTCCCTCACAGAAACATTATTTATTTATGACATTATTGTTACAGACAGCTAAACAGCCAAGAGGGAAACACGTTTGCTTTTCTACAAATACCTGCACATGCTGTTAAAACTGCATCATTTTTCTTACAGAAACATTTAAAATTTGGTAAAAGGCTTCCTAGGATGTCTTTGGTATCCACTGAGAGCAAGGAACAGAGATAGACACATGCAGCAGTACAAAATCAGCACGGGTTCAGGAGAACACGAGGAAAATAATGACATTTCAGGTTGTTAGGCTGATATATGAAACCTTCTCCTTTCTAGCCCAATTTGTCATGTCTCCACGACTAAGAGAACTAAATGGACTTGAGATAAAACGATTCAAATCAAGAGTCTCAAATTCATTCATGTTCTCTGTATCTTTGCCAGCACAGGAGCTGGCTGCTGTATTATTAAGAACCCAGTACCCAGACACACACAGTGTGAACCAGCACCAAATTATCTCTGCCAGAGGTCACAGCGTCCCCCAGGCTCCCTCATGACTGACACTAAATTAAGAAGGAATAGTATAAACCAAAATTACCAAGTGCCTGAGAAGTAAATAGCCTCAAATTCCCTACCACTTCACCAGTTAGTACCACATGTAAATCCTCAGTCACAAAAACACTATTCATTTTCAAAAGGACTCAAAAACCTACATCTGTTTCTTAAATTGCACCAGAAGTTGCAAAGAGTCATCAGTTTGAGTCTGCACTACATGGGACTGACCATTTTCCACATCTCTGAAGTTCCTATTCCATCCAGGGTCTGTACTTTTACCAACATAGGAAGATTCTAGTGTGTCTGTAGTTTTCCCACCTTCTTTCTGTATCTAAAAGTGCAAGCTTCGTTACCACATAGCTGTCTTCCAACTCTGTGACACAGTTCAAGATATAACACATATCCTAAATGACTTTTAACTGACATATCCTTGGATCTTGTCACACAGAGTTAGGAATTTTTCAGACAGAAAAAAGGCTACTCTCTGTAGAGGCTCAGGTCAAAGCAAAACTTAAAAAACCTGGGAAACATGGAATGCATAGACTTTAGACAAGCAGAGCAAAGGCAGTCTTTAAAGATAGACTCATCTGTAGGTGTATTATTTAAGTAATTCACCAAAGTAGAAAATTTTTAGTTTAGCTCCTAGAATTTTTTGCTGCATGCCACTGCTCCCAAGAGCAGGTCAGGTTCTCGTTAGTGAGTCTTGCCTGCTTAATGTCTTGCAAAAGAGCAGGTCTTCCAAAACTTAAAAGAACTCACTCACAAACAAACAGCACAATCTAGAAAACCATCTTGTTTCTAACACACCTTAGAACTTCAGAAACTTCTCTCAATAGTGCTGAGCAAGTGGAGGTAATACTTATAAAGACTTTTTAGAATCATGTGTTGGTTGCATTTTCAGACTCATTATTCACATTGCTCCACTCCCAGCTGAAGACAGTAGGGCCATTGACTCAAAGGAATGGAGGCCAAACTCCAAATCCTTGCACCCAGTGAGAGAACTGGGCACTGTGCAGTTTATTCCTAATCATGCACAAAACAGGAAGGGCTGAGAGTTTTAAATAATATAATTAGAATAGAATAGAATAGAATAGAATAGAATAGAATAGAATAGAATAGAATAGAATAGAATAGAATAGAATAGAATAGAATAGAATAGAATAGAATAGAATAGAATAGAACAGAATAGAAGTCTTTGGGCTTTAGAAAGAACTGACCATCTGGTTTCTTTAACAGCCTTTAAAAATCCAAGATTTCATTGTTATCCTCATTTAAACACACACAGACAGGCAGAGCGCTCTGAGCCCAGCACTGCTCCTCAGCCTGACATCTCGTGGCTGTGAGGGACATAACACTGCTACACCAAACACCCAAATACCATCCCCACAGGGATGCCCCACAGGAGCAGAATAATGCCTGTATAATTTAAACAAATACAAAAGAGCTCTTGAGCAATGCAAGATGATTATTTCATTTACTACATATGATGTGGTGTCAGCAACATATTCTGATAAGACAAACTGGAACAGATTGTAAAGGTAAACCACAGATACAAATAACACAGAGCTTTGGTTAGTTGGACTACAACAGATGATATTTTGCTCAAGACTGTAAACCTATTTAATCTGAAATAAGAATTTCTGGACTATCTGCAGTTATTCTTTTGATACTACTAAATATCAGTTCAATTTTTGCCACAGGAATGAAACCACTCCTGCTGCAAGAGCAGAATTTGAGTGCAGCAGGATGCACAAGGAAAATGAATGTCTTCTCAGCCAGGAAGAGAAATGAGGAAACAAAGAGTGGGTTTGCCTACATACATAGGCATAGCATGGATACCTGCCTAGCAGGGGAGAGAGGGGAAACACCCATGCTATGAAGAGTAACTGCTTTTTCTTTTCCTAAAAAAGTTTGCTATTGATTCATTTTCAATCAAAGCAACTCTTAACTCGGGGGAAGAAAAATATTCATTCTTTTAGCAGGATTTGCTGCACTGTCTGAAGAGGTTTGACACTCACCTCCTGTTCTCCTTTTCTGGCATAGAGAACAACAATCAAGCAATAACACAGAGAAAATAATTTCTGCAGTTTGATTAGTTTCCACACCAGATGTTCCCACATATATTCACATCTCCCCAACTCTCCTCCAGCCAAGTGTGTGTGCAGCTGCTACTTCTGTAGTCAACACCAAAGCTATTTAACAGAGTTATTAGCAAGGGGTTTACATTATAGATCCTACCACTATTCTCTAGGGGTCTGCTTCTGTTCCCATTGAAGTTAAGGCATCATTCCACTCATTATCTTCACAGAGCCAGAAAACATGGCTGGAATTTTTTTTTCTACTCTATTACAAACCTGCACTTTCACCTCTTTCAGCCTATGATTTTCATTTAATTTTCTTGCTGGTACTGTAAGGCTGTGCAGCTGTTCACTGGCCAGCTCTGGGTTTTCATTCTTTGTGAAACAAATTCTACTGGCAAACAATTGTAAGAAGCACCACAACAGGTAAGAACTGTTGTTTGTTTGTTAATTAAGCTTTAATGACAATAGATTTCAAGAAATGGGAAGTACAAAGTTGCATCTCACTAATGTACCACTGACTGAATAAACCTCTAAGGTGGACATGAGCGTTCCCAGATGATGACAACATTCAGGAAAATTCCACCAAGGCAAGGAGTGGCTGGAAAGCCACCCCCTCAGCTCTCAAATGGGCACTTTACAATAAATTACAGCTTCTGTTCTTTTGGGGAAAAAAAATTTCTTACTTAATACTGACAAGAAAACTGCCACAGCCTTTGAGCTCTGGGGTTTGTTCTAATTGCTCTGGTTGTAAGTGAGGCTTCCTGTAACATGCAAGAAAAAAAGGAAAATAAAAAAACTTACTAATCCTTCATATCTTATTAAGAAGGCAATTATACATGTTTGCATGTCTAGGAACTCAGTATCTGTATAAATTCTGCAGCCAGTTTTTCTTCACAACTTATGTTGCAGAAGACATATATGTGGAATTTTTTCATTAAGGATTTATGCTTGCCACTGGCTTCTCAGAGTGTGCATCTGAGGACCAGTATTTCCATGGGGATGTTCACGTGGAAAACAGCAATGAAGATTAACAAAGGTTATCAGTGGTTATCAGCTGAAAGCTGCCGCTCTCCAAAAGGGACATTTCAAATATGGAAATTCTGGGTTAGCTAGATTATCTCAGATAACTAAAGGCATGAATAAGGAGCACTGCTTTTGGAAGGCAGGTGATTACAGGAACTGGTCAGTAATCACACGGTTTGAGGAGGAGGAGGAATGGTCTGTTCCTACCCCTGAACTCCCTGTAAGGACACAAGATATGGTGTTGCACTAAACCCACACAGTGAGGCTGGGTGAGTGCTGACAACACACTGGGCAGGTACTACCAGCAAGTAGGAAGGCACATAAAAATTAAACACATTGATAAAGTAGTCAGAGAGGCCTGGGACATGCACAGAGATGTGCACAAAAGATTAGCAAACCCAGCTCTCCCACTCAGGCACAAGATGATAAGCCAGGGATCTCTTCAGAACAAGGGTGGTATTATGAAGCCTTAAAGGGAAGTTATGGGTACAACTAGCTCAGGTAATTAGATGTAAATTATCATATTGTTCATTGGACTTGAAATGTCACAATGTTTATCACTTTCCTGTGGTGACTGGAATTCCAATAAAGAAATCTTGTGCAAGACCAGGCAGAAAATGAAAAGGACCCACAAAGTAAAATCATGGATTGTTTGCTTTCTCCTGGCAAAGAAGGGTAAAACAGCACAGAATTAGAGAAAAATTACATGGCTAACAATGTCTGTATACTAATCACTGAGAGCAGAATTAACAAACACAGGTATCCATATTAAGCAAGTGTAATCTGTTTTCCTGAACTTTCATGGGTTCTGCTACTTACTTCAATGTAGCCACAATTTTATCCAGAAAAATTTATCAGGTCAAACTGTGTCAGAAAATGGACAGAGTTAAGATGTGAAGAACACTTCACACTTCAATATTAAATAAAAATCTTTGTAGTGAGAATTTTTTTTGTCAGTGGAAAATAAAATCCCTCTGCATCATAACATCCCAGTAGCTGCTTCCCCTCCCTCATGCACAGCTGACTGTAACTCCCACTCTTCTTGTTGTAAGAGAGAAAACACGAGGGTCTCTTCCAGCTGCATTAGCGGAACTGGAATTTTAAAGCTCCAAAGATGCAGAAATTACGTGGAATTCCTGAATACATCTAAAATCTGTCCCACAAGTCCAGTGGCAATGAAATAAAACAAAGGATCTCTCTTGAGAGGTAACAAGTGAAAACAAGCATAACCTGAGTAGGAAGGATAGCAGGATCTAGAAAAGCAAAGGATATCTTGCACAAACTGAAATGGTGCAAGAAAATATCATTTGGTTCCTGCCTCCCAGTAAACAGAAAGCTTTGTCATCACAAATGCTTAGGGAGACTACATGACAACAAAGTGCTTCCCCCTTCCACTCCCTTCAGCAAGCTCATTTCAGTGAGTTATAAAACACAAACATAAAGACTTCAATGAAACTAGGAGGGAGCAGATGTTAATTAGAGCAAAATGGTCTCAAAGCCAACCTGAAATTTGGTTTGGTTTTGCACAATTAGTTGGGCAGCACTCCCTAGCAGTGCAAATTGCAGGGCATGCAAACCCTGATCACTTGAGAAAGATATATGTAGAACCTGCCCATCCTATGTAACTGAGTGTCACCTCTGCAGTTATTGCCAATTGCCCTTAAGCTAATGCATCATATATCTTTTTGACAAGAGTAATGGCTGGGTTCTGACGATGAATAATTGCCATTTCAATTGAAAATGCTAAAATATAACTGAAATCAAACGTGAAATTATTAGTGAAAAATGTAGGAGAGATGATGGAAGTGTATAACTTCACTGGAATTATCAGTAGCTGGACTGGCATTGCCTTAGTTCTAATAAGGATTCAGTACAGTACAAGCCACAAAAGCAAATGGAAATGGTAGTTACAGCACCCTGAGACTCAGTGACCAAGAGCTTCACTGCTAACCACAGGACAGCCAAGCTCCTGGATTGTTTCTCTTCTCACCAACCCTAGTGCTTAATGGCCTAATTCCTCTGTTTTAAACTGTCGAACTATTAAAAACGCTGAAGCTATACACACTGTTCCAAAATGAGCAATAAGGCCATGTCCCTCAGGGTCAGCTGCTGGGCTCCCCCAGCACACCATTTCTGGGAAATAAAGAAGAGGCCTGAACAGTAAGTGCTGCAAGTGTCTCCCTCCAAACCTCAGACTTCTGCAGTATGCCATCGTCTCACTTTCAGTAATTGAAATTAAGCTCTCTAAATATTCCAATCAATTACATTTTGATTTACCGCCTTTCATGGCATTTTCCTCTTCCATTTATTGGTTCACTTGACTTGTATTTCCTACAGGGACATTGTGTGATAGAATTATATGTCATTCTTTTAAAATGTCTCTTTCCTTCTAGTACAAGTTTTAGGCTGTACCCTGCAGAGTGCCTCTGGACTGATCAATCTCCTCCCCAGTCCTAGCAGCAATCTTCAGGTAGCAGTTTTTCTACCACAGCTATGATTAGAATACTGATCAAAAGCTTCCCCTGAATCCTGCCTCTATAGGACTGCACTAAACATAACAAAATAAAAGAATTAAACATCTTCCAGCACACATTTGTAAGAGAGTAGTGTCTGATTTCCTACATTCAAATGCATCTGTTTTAGTCCTTGTCTCCCCTTGAGGAAAAATGGATCCAAATCATGAGTGGACTTTCCCCACCTATCTGCAGTATAGGATAATCCAGACTTTGAGATTGCTCTTCCTACTCCAGCCACTAATCATTGCCAAACAAGTGAGAACAGCCTTGTGCCAGCTGTGGGACAAATGGATGATGGAAGTATCATCAGTGCAGCTCTTCAAAAGCATCACCTCACTGATCAACTGTTACCTGTTCTGCAATCTTTGGAAACTTGGGTGTTTTCTAAAAATTAATTTGAAATATGCCTTTTAATTCCACCCAGCTTCCAAAATACTCCAGCATTCAGACCCAGTGTTTCATCACTCATACTCAGAGATCATTTTTCTTGCACACACTCAGCCTGTACCCACTCCTCACAAATACAGTGCTTTTCTTCAGCAACAGAAGCCTCAAAATCTCTAAATTAATCTATTTCCAACATTGTTATGCAGACTGAGACTTTAAAAAAGAAAAAGCCTTTGGGATAGTAATCTCTTCACTACAAGTATCTATTCTTCTCATGTATAAACACTGCAGAATATATCCTTTAGTCTGATGTTATTTGTTCTTAAAGTACTAGAAACTAATCAGAAAACTATGCCTATACTGTACCAACAATTCATAAGGCCAAAGAAAGTGATGGGGTGGAAATGTTTTGAAAATTTAATTAAACTTAGGAGAATCAATAAAACCATTTGTTTTGTTCTAGCATCTGTTTTTAGGCAATAATATCTTCATGCTGCTGCCTGTTTGGTTATATTAGAAATTACATGATCTGCTCAGCTGCAAAAAGACTATTGATCTGTATGTAATAGCAGGGAGAAGTGCTGCCTGTTTACAAGGGATTCCTAGTTACTGTGAACACTGTCTGTAAACAGGCAGGGACTCCAGTGTAACACCACATGCCTCAGAGGAAGCAAACTAAACACAGAGGCAGCAGCTCACAGAGCAAGCACTGAGCCACGTTCTTTGTCAGGTAACAAACTTTACAAGTCTGACAATAGAAATAACACAAAAGATGTCATGCTTTTCAACAGCTCCTGAGAAGAAGATGAGGGAAAGGAAAATAAGAGGAAAATAAAAGAAATTTTATAAACGTGATCACTTGCCACTCCAGCAACTTTTTCTATTTATCCTTTCTGTATACTTACTAGAAATTCTTAGGCACGTGAAGAATTCTAAATAACAGGAAAAAACTTCTCTAACTACTACCAGTGAGTACTCACTTGTCCAAGTCACTCCAGGGAGAAGCACTTACTGGTAAAGTATTTTCTCCACTGAAAGAATAAGAGTCTGTCCTTGACCATTTCTGACCATACTAGAGAGCAAGGAGACGGTCTGTGAAAGTGGAATCTTTGTCACAACCATTACTCTGGCGTGTTTACAACGTTTTCTCTATGGGATTTAAACAGAACATCTCAGAATCCATCTACAATACCCATCAATTCCAACTTCCCAGCAATATTTCGAGTGCCTTTAAAGCTGATAGCCTTGTCTCACACTCCCCTAACAGCAGTGTCAGGTCTCCCTGGCTCAATTCAAGCCAACAGATTGCCTGGGCACCTACAGACTGCAATAGTCCAGTTTCTACCTTCTGTTCACCTAGTTAGTGCATTACATTTCTACAAACAGACCTAACAACCCTTTAGGATTGGTAACTGCAGGTTTATCATTTTAGTACGTTTGGACTGAGCTGCAGCTTAATTGAAACCTTCTGACTTTGTTACACACAGGACAGTTGTTGACCAGCATGTGTATTATGTAGATGGAGTGCTGCTTTTTTTTAATTAGCAATACTAATGTGCTTAATAGGAATGTTGTTCATTTCTCAGTCCGAATAATTCAACAACAGAGAAACAAAGTAGCATCTTTTCAGCTAACAGGTCTCTCTTGCTTTTTGGGTAAATTGCAACTGAATCCAACAAATGTGAAAATACTTGGATTTCTTCTGCATTCACTGTTGGAATCAGAAACCCAAAACAAATAATATCAAAAAGGGAGCAAGTATTAATTATGCATCTCAAATGCATGATTTGAAATGCTCAATCTCCCATTAATGCATCTCAAACTTTTTTCAGCAGATTCTCCATCCTAGAGAGTTTTGTAAAAAAGCATCAGGTATCTAGCATACAAAAAGTTGTTCTAAGAGGATTTCCTTTGATACACAACTAGAACTAGGTAAAAGCAATAAATCTTGAATTATGGTCTGCTTTACTTCTGACACTGTAGGACTACTGTCTGTAGTTTTTAGGCTCAGTTAGGAATGCTTACCTCCCCCTGCAGTACATGAGGTTGCAGTCTGTGCAACTCTGGGGTTATGTCTTTAACCTCAGATTTCATGATGCATGCATGTGATACAGGGATGCTGACGCTCCTCTCTATGCACTGGAGATCAGTTTGCTTGAGATGCAGCTGGAATATAATTTTCTGGACAGTTATTTTATGTGATTGCCAGAGAATTATGACTTAACTCTAAGATACGGCCTCAGGCACCGACACTGGTGAAACCCACGCAGCTGAATAATTCTCAAGAGCACATACCCTAAGTGAACCATAGGGCTTCAGTTTGCACCAGTCTGTGTCTTCTTGAGAATGAAAGATCCACGGTTACAACAGAACTGAGCAGTTCCAGGCAAGCTTGAGCTTTTTCTGAGGTTGTTTGCTATAGTCTATATCCTCCACAGTCTCTGCTTCACACAACTTTTTCATTTCAAAAGCTTAAAAGAGAATATAACATGACTCCAACTACACTCCAGGAAGTGTAATAGTGAATACTGATCTTGGAAATAACCACATATATTTAAAGGGAATTTGAGTTTACAATTTTCCCCCTCTTATAACAACCTATTTCTTAGCATGATCTCAATGGCTCATTTAAATACTGTACAAAATATTCTGAAATCATATAAAAATTCTGTAAAGTTCCATTACTCAACAGAATTTTGTTAAAATGAATGTTCTATTCTATCTTACAACAAATTTCCTCCCTGCCTCACAAGAAGCCACACTCAGAGCATCCCATAAACCCTTCCATAAGAAAAAGCCACCAATGAGTAGGTGACATGGTGATTCTATCTGAGATTCTAATCTCATTAAAGCATGCAATATAAAACAGGTATTTTTGAAAAGAAGTGGAAAGTACAAGATATAACAGAAATGCTCACTTTCAAAAACCCAGAGCAAATGTTGATCATACTTTAAGTGTGTGTTTTGCCATTGAATTGCCTACTACCATAGGGTTTCTTTTATTTATATATATACACGCCATGCTTGTTACTGTGCTGGAAAGTCTTCTGAAAGCTGCTCTATTATGTATACTTCAACAAGTTGAAGTTAATGCTCTACTAAGCATTTCTCACACTATGTGGGGAAATAAAAGTTACATGTTTCTTGCACTAGTAAGTATAATAAACCACTGCCCAAAGCAAGGTACTCTTTGTGAAAACACATGCTGGAAAAAGGCCTCTTGGTACTGCTTCCTAAAACAGGGATGAGGAACTGACTGAAGTATCCTTTTGTTGATGTCATTAGACAAGAGGGGGAGGAACAAAGGACACAAAAGAGCATAAGGAAGCACGGAATCACTACACTGGCAGAGAAGAAAGTCACAAATGAGAATAAAAGACAAAGGATTTACCAGAAACGGCAGTCTCAAGAAAGAAAACTGATTGCTCATCTGGAAAATGGAAAAATCTGTCTGTTCTAAGTATACTGGATGTACCAATGAAATACTGGATTTTTCCCACCAAATCCTTCTCCTAGAAGCAGCAAGATTCTCAACACTGGCTAAAGAATATTCTGTGTGCACAGTTGAATGCATTATGTCACATCCTCATATCACTCAGATATAGCTGTAACTTCAGTGACGAGATAACACAGTTTTTACAATTTATTAAAAAATTTATATATCAGTGGAGGAAATCCTGATATTTTGCCAACTCTTTGAAGGTAAGGTGGAGCCACACATGGACCCATTAATATCAGCTTCAAAATAAGCAGTCATGTCACACCCAGGCTGAAGTGTAGTGAAACATGTATGTGCTCCAAACACCAGCCACATCAACATGTTCTTGATTTTGGATCCATGTTCATTTTGTGAGTGGAGACAGGCCAAACTCCAATGACACAGGGAAGAACAAAGTGTCATCTCATATGCCACTTGTTTTCCAAGCACATCCTGTTAGGCCACAGGTTAATCATTGTCACTTCATGCACCCACATATCACACGGTTCATTAATTATTACTTAATGTCACTACACTACTAGATTGTTTGATGAATTCTATTAGTAATTAGAACTGCTCATGCAGTGACATTCAAATAAAACTTCTCTTCACAGTGCATTCATTATAAAGAGCCAGAAAGAGAAGAGCTGGGTTTTATTAGATGCATTTCATTTAGACTACAGCTTGTTGATTTATTTTACTGTTAACTACAAAATACTCATGACAATCTGAAAACTGAGACTAAATTCAGCTGCATGTAAGACAAGTCACTGCATCTCCTTATACACATTTAGAACAGAGAAAAATGATGCCACGCCAAGAGCTAACACTGTTATTTATCTAGAAAAGGTCAAACAAGAAAAGGGTGCTTTCAGACACCAAGTAGAATTAATCCTAGCACTAGTATTCAACCATTTGACTTCAAAAAAGAGTACAGTCAAGCTGATGGCTTGTTTGCTACTCAGTGTTTTATGGACAAATTTTAATATTACAGTACTTTTTCACATTCTGCATGAAAACTAAATGAGCTCGACTTCTTTTATAAAAATGTAGTCTCTGATGATTTGAGGGGAAAATGCTCAAAGCAAAGTCATTTCTTTCTCACATCTGCCATTTTCTTTAAGTTCAGGACCAAGTAGAAAGACATTATACCTGAGCTGCCTTTCTTGCTAATTTTCCCTGAAATCAATACATATTTTTAAAAAGTTTTGATTTTGACAAACCTACATATGTTGCAGAAACAGTATGTTCTATCAAAAATAAAACTGTGAACTGCGATAATGCTCTTTAGCTCATGCCTCCCACTGTGAAACAAGTCTTAAAGACTTATTCTATGAGCTAAGTATGAGCCAATTGCATCTCTTGAACAAACTGTTTTAATTCATAAACATTCAAACTCTGCATTTTTAGCAGCCTGCTAGCTATGGATGTTCACCTTATTACCTTCTGTTCCCCTTTTCCTCTACACATTGGTAACATTTCTATGAGGTTTTGATAAACACCAGCAGCAGACTGAAGCACTGCTCAGCTGAAAGGTAGTTACAGCAAGGTACTACAGTGGGAGCTCCAAAGAACACGTGATGTGCACCTCAGGCATCTCTAACTCCACATAAATTATCCCTGACAGACATTTAGCTAACCACATCTGAAACATCTCCAGGGCTGGAGACACCACAACTTCCCCAGATAATTTTGTGTCTATGCAGCTTATTATTCGGAAAACTTTCCTAAAAACTCAATTCCCTTTCTTCAGTTCAAGTTTGTTTTTTCTGTTACTGTTTACACTGACTAGGAACTGAACTAATTAACTGAACTAAGACTGAACTAAGAGTTCAGTCTCTTAAGTTATGTAAAACCTTTGAGCTATTTGGATGCTATTTCCACACCCCCCCTTAGCCTGGTCTATACTTCTGTTCAGATCATCTCAGTTTCTTCACATTTGTTAAGTCTCTTCAGGAATATTTTCAATGAGATTTTATCCTACCTAGGACTTAGTGGCCAAAGCTGGACAAAGCACTTAAGCTGGAGCCTGACTAGAAATTAACTAAATGATGACTTCCCATTTTATAGATGATGTTCCCATTACTAGCCATCGAGACAGTATTTATCCTCTTCACAGTAAAACCCTGTCAACTTCTGTTCTGTCCATGGTTCACTTTACTCTTTTCAGCAGTAATGCTGCTTAGCCACAAATTGCCCAGTCTTAACTGGTACAGACAAGCCTCCTCACCTGTAAATAAAACTTATTTGATATTTAATTGCACACTCTTTCCTAAACTACCAGTTTATCAGTATCTGGGTGATCCAAACCAGCCCATGCCTGCATGATATCACTTCAAAATATTTAAAATCTATTCTAGACACAACCAAGAAGTAGTATTTGTCAAGAATTTTTTGGGGGGAAGGGTACATTTGGAAAGGCCATCCCTGAGCACGGTATCTTAACTCCCTAGAGACATACTGAGACCATCAGTGACTTGAAAGAGAAGAAAGTGCAGACTGGGAACCACTGCTTTTGGAAACTTGCTTTTTCTAAAGCCATGTGGCTCTTCAGTGCAGCACATAAAAGAAAAAAATGTGATCAAGTATTTTCTGTAGCAATCCTTTGTATACCCTGTAGATATATATAAAACAAAATGTTTACTAGCATGTCCCAGAAGATATAAAAAGGATTTTGTGCAACTGGTCTTACTGTATAAAATTGAGTTGTAATCAAGTTATGGTAACAGGAAGACTAAATCTGCATTCCCATATTCAGGAGAATTTACCAAAAAAGGTATGTTCCCCTGCAGTATGAATCAAAACTGCAAAGACTGTAAAGCTGAATACAGATTTTGTTTAGATTTCTACAGCTTGATTTTCCATAACCTACCATACTGATTTCTGATTTGGAGATCAACTGATCTCTTAATCCTCCAATTCCATCTTTCCCTGATCCAATGCACACACTTACATTAAAACACAACTGCAAAAACCATAAATCTCTCTTTTCAAAATCAAATATCAAACTGCTATTGCATCCTCTACTTGGAATTGTTCTTGGGAATAGAGCAGTCGATACAAAAGCTAACAAAAGTCCCATCCTGCAATAAAAATTAATGCTACAAAAACAAAAATCAAGCATGACTGCTTTTATGATCTGCCTGTATTTTTCTTCTCCCTACACAAGTGGTGTAAATACTTGTGGGACTTGTACCACACCTCAACTGAACTTTGTAACAGGGAAGGGAGAAGAGGTAGAAAAGATCTTTGTGCACACTGAGGTAACCGAGTATGGTGGGGATCTCCTGGCACATTCCACATTATTAATAGCCACAGGCAATAACGACATTAATTGTAAAACTACCAGAGAAAAGGTTTCTTCAGTTACACATATTTCCATTAGCCTTATGCATAAATAAGAATTATAATCCTAGAAATAATACTGTATCTCCTTGAGGAGATCTTTCAATTGCTTTGGGAAAAAAGACAACTAATTGAAAACAGATTTAGAGAGTTATCTGCTAAGACCAGGATGAAGTCCAAGAGTCCTTGATTAGGGCCACATTAGCAAATGTTTTCCCACACAGTGACATAAGAGAATTTCTGTTTCCAATCCAATGCTATCAAAAGACATATTTTGGGCAACCATTTAGAAAAGTTACCAAATACCAGGTTGTTTCTAACACATATGGTGTGGTATCAACCTTTTGTTTTTTGCTTTCCGGGCTTCTCTTCTTCCCAAAGCCACATATTACACTATCAATATAAAAAAAAAAACCAACCTTGTGAAAGAAGCAAACTAGCTTGATGTCCCTTGGTAAACAGCCACCTCTGAACCTGCCATTTTTGTACCTCTAAGTTTACTTAAGGCCAGATTGCAACATTTTATAATGAACTCACATATTTTCCAAAAAGCAGATTTATCAAGTAGACAATTGGAAACCAGAAGAAAATCACCAATATCTTAAATATTCCAGGAGGCCTATTAAATAAAATCTAACTTCACAGTCATGTAAGCAGCAGAGATCCTCATAATGAATGGGCAGAATACACTACAGCAGATCAGGAATTATAAAACTAAATTAGAAACCCAAATTTCATTTGCTATAAAAACAAACGGCTCTTTGTTCTTCAAAAGGAAGTTGCTAAGATAATGCAATGAATCACCCTTGTGCAGTCAATTTCTGAAGCTTAATCCTTTCTATATTTCTTTTCACTAATTATATATGCATCACACATTTCAGCATTTTGTGAGAAAGTGGATATGATTAACATCTCATCTCACAGCTTCAGGAAGCTTAATTACTCAAAACTACCCTCCTCCACAGAGTGGACATGGAGGAAAGAGCAGAAATTGCACAGCACGTTTCAGAGCTTGGCTCGTGTTTCTTGCAGTAGTTTGGGACAGGTCTGGGCACTACACACACACAGAGCATCCCTGCCTGGCACTCCCTTCCCTTCGTGCCTGCACTGGGTGTGCCCAGATGGTGCTGGCTGCCACCATCCCAGCTCTTAGAGCCTCGTGTTTTACATCTGCACCAAAAGCAGTGCTGACAACACACTGAGGCTTCAGCTCTTGGTGGGCAGCACTGCACTGCATCAAGGCTTTCTCTAACTCTGTGCCATGACCCCCAGTGAACAGAAGTTTGGAGGATACAAAGAAGTAGATGACCCAAACTAACCAAAGAAATTGTCATATAATACCATGCTCAGCAATAAAATGGAGAGGAGGGAGTGCTTCCTCTGTCACTCAAATGAAATCAGCAGTGCTCTGAAGAGAACAACTTGAACCTCAGAGAAAATAGTGAGGTAAGGCTCTCAGCAGCCCAGTTTCCAGCAAAGAGACAAGAATTAATAGAAACAAATATTTTAACTGAACATTAAAGTCAACAGAACAAAACCTGAGTCTGAGGCTGGGTATTTTGTATAAACAAGCAACTCCTCTTTCTAGATGTACCTCTGTCTCACCTTTATACATGGCTAAAACCTCGAGAATTGTCCTTTTCTTCTTCACAGGGCATCTCAAGCTTGCCTGTGAGGCAAAGGAGAAAGGAATCCTGGTTGACATAATTTTCATTGTCAAGATAGATTTTTTCAAGCTGAGATTTTCAAGCTTTCAAGCCTTACAATGGAAAAAAACTATTGAAAAAAAACTATTGAGAACACAGCCACAAGTAGTTCATCTGCCCTAATTACAGTGCTTTCTCAATTTCTCACCCATCAGAGGACACATCTCACATACAAGGGGAAGGAGAATGTCTGTGACCGAGTGTGATACTCTTAACAAGGGCATTTAATTGGGACACATTTTTGCATCCCACATTAGGTGTGACTCTTCGTTATGTGATATGTTCACGGGTGACAGGAAAATTATGCCTTACATCTGCAGAGATGTGTAAATGCCTCATTAGGTTTAATAATTATCTGTTAGAAGGGCAGTTCTGCAAGAAAATCTCTGTTACTGAAAAATGAAAGGGACACAAAAAAAAACAACACTGCAACTGAACTGAATCACTGCTGTCCTTGCTGAATTAATTCACCTGTCCAGAAATATTTTTATAAACACATTAATAATGAATGTTACATTGTAAAAAATACATGAATGGGCTACATCACAAAAAGGTTATCAAGTAGCCCATTAAATCACAAACAGACTGTATTTTCAGATTTGAGTTCAATTCAGCCTGAATTTATATATTAATTCACGTATGAGAGAGGAAGAAAAAGAAGGTGGAAGAAAAAAGATGTTGCTGTGAAAAGTTACACATTAAACTTTTCAGGCATAACTTCTTTTCCATCAAAAAACTACAAGTATCATCTTTGACAGACAAAAATCAGTAGCATATGACTGATTCTCTATAGCTAAAATTATAATAATAAGTGAAGAAAAAACAAAACAAAAAAACATAAAACAAAAAAGCCTGAGCACCTTCCTGGATGTGGCACAAGGCACATTATCCTGACAATAAAAAGTCCTCAAGTAAAGCTATACTATCCCACTTAGACTGACAATTCAGTTTTACAGCTAAATAAGGATTATTAAAAGGATTATAAATAGATATAATGATACAAATAAATAATTATAAATAAGGATTTATAGAGGATTATAAAACTTGGAGACCAAAACAAACCATTATCAACTTCTCACAACGAGAAGGTGGTGAGACAAATGAAGCACAACCTTCACAGTAGCAAACTACACATTTTGACACGTGTCATTAAACAAAAAAAATTAACCAGTTTATTATATTTAACATATTTACAAAATAGTACAAATTAAAGTACTGTAACTCCATTATTGCATGACAAAGAAACAACTCCATACAGGCAAAAGCAGCACATGAAAGAGACGCTCCAGAATATTTGGAAGTCTTTGGTACTCAAAATATAGTTTAAGATGCAGCATTAACTCAATCAATACAGGGCATTAAACACAGACAATGATATGTAGATTTACACCACAAAAGTAATGTTTACCTATGGCTTTCATTCTTCTCAAAGGATGACTACTGGATTCAAGATTTCCTTAAAAGCTTTACAACATTTTTAGGATGGAGAGTGCTCAAAATGATTCTAAACCCAAGCTGTTGAAAATGACTGATATATTTTTCAACTCGCACTGAATTTAACTGCCTCTTCTCAGAACTACATGACAGTAAAGCACTAAATACTTCACAGACCTAGAGCCTATTCCTCTACCCCTTAAGCAGGCAAAACTGGGAAAGAATCATCTTTGTCTACTTAAGGGAATATAGGATTATGCTCACAATAGACAATCAAACTGCATGGCAAAACATGATCAAAGACTGCATACTCTAGCCTACACTGCTGTACACATCATTTACAAAATTTTTATGCATCATCTACATATTTACAAATGCTCTCAATTATTCCATCAAGTAATGTACTCAACACAATCACAGTTTACATAATTTTGAGGTAAATCCTTGAAAAATTAGAGCATCAGCAGAATTTAATCTGCAAGGCTGAATCTCTCAAGTTTCTAAGGAGAAGCTCCTCTCTTTCCCCTGGTCACACAGCACTGCCTGCCAGGTGCAGCAGATGGGTAAAATGGTTGCAGAGATGAATGGGGATTTTTTGAATTCTCTGTGTTGGGCTTGACTCTTCTTATTGGCCAGGAAAGGCCAGAAAGAAGCAAGGAATGCTGGGGGCAGCCAAAAAGAAACCCAAATACATACTAGCAGATTCTGTTCTGTGGACAAATAGTGGAGATTATGTTGCTTGTAGAGTGGGAAAACACTGCAGTGTTAAATTGTGCAGTGTCAGTGCACACTAATTGTAAGATGCCAACAGAAAAAGAAAACAGGCAAAAGCAAAAGAGCAGATGTGGGACAGGATGAATTAACTTCATTTAAGAGCTTGATTTTCTTTCAAGTTTTCAAGCCAGGTGAGACATTACTTAAATATTTAAAACTGCACATCTGAAGACATCACCCACATTTATTTTAGCTTATAACCACATTTCTGCCTCTTCATAATTACATTAAACACTGCCTCACCAAGCAGTGGACATCACTTTGCAAGGCCTGATCTTTCATGCTGGCTAACTAGGACACATTTGGGAATGTTGAGAACACTGCAACAAGACAACTCCCTCATTGAACTGCCATTAACATCCCAGGCAGCAAGAAAGGAAAGGGCAGAAAGAAGTTTGCAAGTTCCATTTGCATTCATAAAAGGCAACAGAAACTCCTGTCTAACTAGGGAAAGACAGTACTGAGTTGAAAGCATCAAAGTTCATCCAAATAAACCAAGAGGTTAAGATAAACACTTTTGTTCTTGAGAAATGATATCATCTTGCATTAGTATTTTCTCCTTCAGAATAGGTCTGCAGTATTTATTTAATCTTATTGCTGAAAACTCATCTTGTCATGACTGTCCCCCAGTTGCACTTTTATTGTCAGATGCTTAAGTGAAAAAACTTCACATAAAAAAGCTTGAGATGACAATAAAAGGATCACACAATTCCACTTTGTGCATTTTTTTTTAAGCAATACCACATCACTACACCTTTTTAGAATGTCTCTAAACAGATTGTTAGAAGATTTAGGCAGGACCTCAAAGTAGCCAGTTAAGTAATTACATATGCATGAATGCTACTCATATTTACTACATACTTCCTTCAGAATGATTTTGTGAATGTAAAATGGTTTGTAAGTTGATAAGTAGTTGGATGTCTCAAGACAAGTCTACTGACTATACTTTAAGCCCACTGGAATGATTGAAATCTGCTTTCTGCATGCAGTGATAAGGAATAATAAGCCTTCATCTCCTTGTACCATCACAGATGTTAGCTAGAAGAGAAATGTTAAATATTCAGCCATTGTTAGTACTCATGGTGTAGTACAGGGTGAAATGAAAAGGAACAAAGAATTTTATTTTCCAGAGGTCTTCTGGGAAGGTGAGGTTGGACTTTGTACTGATCCCCAGTGATGGAAAACTGGCAGCTTGTTTCTTGCACAGCTCTGGGTAAGGTAATCATCTGTCAGCCCAAACTTCTGTATAAATCCCAACATTAAGACTAGAAGGTTCAGACAGGCAAAAATGTTGCTGCTTAAATACTTAACAAGACCAATAATATATTGAAGATATAAATTTTTATAATCCCTGAAACTGCTGGTCAGCAGAGGAGAGTTTTTAGTTCATTCGTCCTCTTCAACATAAGTTGATGGAAACCAGCCCACCTAAAAAGGAGGAAAGCAGAACAAAATAATACATGAGATGCACAGAGGTTTTGTTGAATGGCTGAGCTAGGCACAACAAGGATGGGTCTGTTCAGTAAATATATTAATAAGATTACAAAGATAAACTTGGCTGACCTGACAGAAAGGAAAAGAATAACTTAAGATATAACAATAACTTGCAGATGTGAAAATTTGGAGACCAACATGCTCTATGTCACTTTCTCCCCCCAAAAAATCTAAAACACATTTGCCAAGATTGGAAGTCTAAAAGCTCAGAAAAATGCCAAGAGTGGTAGTAGTTTTACCACAGGCAGGACACTACTATTTTTTGAATGAGGAGTTAAAATTTAAGAGGCTCCAGTCAGGTCCAGGGAATCCTCTTATAAAGAACACTGACTGATCTGATTGCTTTACATGGAGTTGAATTCCACAGCACTAAAACAGGTGTGACACGTGGCACAATTAGACAGCAGTCTAGTGTCCTACACTTCAGAAGTTATAAAGTTATCTACATTCTGAAATTAATGATGTGCCAAATAAGGTTTATGTAAGACACAGTGATGCAATGTCACATATTTATTGTATCATGTATTTGCTTTAGATTTCTTCAGACTTCTTTGCACCTGAAGTCAACCGAACATTCATGAAAGAACTCAAAACCAAACCTAGAGCATGACTAGAAGGGGTGACTGCAGAATCTTTAGAGTACCTTGCCAAAATATCGCCATAGGTGAGTTTATAATGTCGAGTCCAGGCTACGAAAGCTACCAAGGAATGCTAGCATGTAACAGGGCATCCTTTAGAATGTGGGCAGCTGCATTGCAATGAGCTGTTCAGCTTTCCTCACACATAAAATGTATACAGCACGATGGGTATTTCTTCTGCTTCCCTATTTCTTCTGGTCTAATTGCCTATTTAATAAGCTTTAACCATTTAACATAACCAAGCTCATGTACACAATAAAAATTGCATAAAGCAGTAATTCTGGGCATTGACTTTAACTGCACTTGCAACTATCATTTCCAGCTTCCACACAATTTACATTCTTCCACCTCACATTCCTTGACCCTGCATCTCAGCACTTTAGAAATGGCAACAGCAGTCTCAAATGCTTCTGACTAATCTGCATTATGAGGCAGTAAACTAAGACTGTAATAGTAAACCCTTTATAGGTCAAAACTGAAACTTCCCTTCCAAGAGTTGGAGCAGGGTGTAAAGTGAGTTCATAAAAATCCCTGCTAAATATGTCACTTCATCTGGGCCACATTCACAGAGATCAAAGCAGCAGCTTTCTATAAAAAGGTGGTTGATTCCATGCATTGTAGTCTGGCAGAAAGATGTGGGAAATCATTCTGTGGTAAAGTGCTAAATAGAGTTGCACAGCACCAAGAACCTGACCCCAAATATCTGTGTGCAAAACGCTTCAAGAAAGGTCAACTGTAGCAGAGCTATTAATCCTGGTTATTTTCCAACCATATAACCTTGCCAAAATATTCAACCTGGTAGGTCACATTAAATAGCCAATAATTTAGATGCTGGGAAAGCTACCTGGCTAGAGTTCTGCCTCGCTCCTATGAAACACAGGTGAGAACATGTTCCATCTTGTGAATTTAAATACAAAATGTAGGAACACATTTTTTTTCTTTTTCTTTTTTCAACAAAATCACTGTCAGTGAAGGGAGAAAGAAAGAGGAAAAGAAAAAAAAATTGTCTTACCCTTCCATTTACTTCACCTCTCCACCAGCCATTGGCACTCATCTTGGTATAAATTTTGACAACATCCCCTTTGAGTAAGGACAGTTCTCTCATGTCTCGTGCACAGAAGTCATACCTGGCTATGGCAATGCCTATTACCTTCGGGCTCAGCACTGAAAGGAAGCAGATGGTGATATCATCAGGGCTGGTAAACAAAGGCTACCAAACTACTGTAAATAGAAATATTGTACAATATAAAACAAGGGTTCCACAGCAACAGACACTGACATTCATTTTAGGCAAAACGCCTGCACTAAAAAGATCAGGAAGATTTAAATACAGGGGAATGGTCTAAAAGTTGAAGGGATTTTTTGCGATTTTTTGAATAGTCCTCTTAATTTTTAGAAGAAAAATCAAACTAGATGAGCCATAAATAAAATATTCCCAACTCTGATATTGCTAAATACATTTGCAATTATTTTATTCTTGTGCTTCATAGTAAAACTTCCTGCCAGTTATATGCATCAACATATTTTACAGGTCACTAATTTCTTTCCAAAAGAATTATTAGCATTTACAGTTGATTTAACTTTAGACCTCTAATGAAGCAAAACAAACAGAATAAGGTGCTGTTCTTTCAAAAAACAGCTCCCAAGTTAAATATTAATGCACTTAAAACTGGAAGCAAACATCAGCATGAGCAAAAAGGTACAGACTTTCTACAGGAAATTTCCATGGATCGTTTGTCACAATCTGCATTAATATTGACTGATGTAAATCTATTCTTTTCAGGAGTTTATTCTGTAAATCACCAATGATTTTTTTCTATAAAATTAAGGTTCAGTGGAATTAACACTTTAAAGTTTTAAGGTACATCAATATAGAAGAATTTTTCCAATGTAAAGCCCAGATATTTTAAACAATAAAAAGCTGCTAAGAATTTGTAAAAAGCAAAGGTGCAAAGAGCTTCAATTCAAAAACCAACTCCTTTTTCCAAATCATTTTATAGGAAATTACGTTTCCAACGCTGATGTAGAATATCCAAACTTGCAAAAGAAATCCTCAACGATTTTAGTGTGAGGACAGTGACAGAAGAGTGGGCATGGCCTAACAGATAAAACACCTTTGACTTGAGCATTTTAAAAATAACATCTACTCCATGGCATTTTGTAGTTGCATTACTTGGCCATGGCATTTTTCAGCTTTTTTTACCACTAATGTCACTGTTTTCCTATGTAAATGAAAATGCAAATTTCCTATGTAAACTCTTCCTTTAAGAAGAGTTCAGGAGCACAGGCAAGCTTCTTTTGAAAAGATTTCAGAAGAATTCATATGATCATAATGGATGACTTGATATCATATACATAGAATCGTATCTGTCCTCAAACCCCTTCATATTTTATAGAAATGCCCAATCTTCATTAGGAAATGCCTTTAAGATTCTAGTTTGGCAATGCCCTCAACAATGTAATACTAAGAATTCATATCTATCTGCCTTTAATTTAAATCAGGAACCCAAAACACGGCAAATGAGCTGAGAAATCTTAACAGTTTCAGTTCTGCTTGTGTTTAAGTTTTCTACTCACTGCACTGGAATAGTATTAAATATCTGAAAATCATTATATGTTCAAATACTTTCAGCTTAAAGGGAAAACCTAAATTATTTTAAACTAACAAGGAATACTACATTTAAAATACTATTAGATATATCACAGAAACAGAAGGTCTTAAAAACAGTTTTGACAACAGATAATGTCCTAGTTTATATCACATCACATCACTAAAGTTCAGTCTAGCATTCCTGACTGCCTATGTAGAGTATGCTTATCAGACACTTGATAAATTACATAAAAGATGCCATACAGCAGAGAATCAGCCTCTCAATTTATTGCTACATTGATGTTGCAAAAATCTAGGTGACATATTAAACACATCAAAGCTCAAATATTTTTTCTTCCCTTATTAGCCAGTGAGATGTAGATGCTACTTGTTTAGATCCTGACATGAATGTAAGGTCCTATACCTTATCAGCATTGCAGTAATCAATTTTACAGGGAAAGAGCACATAATGGGCACCAATTGTTTTGGAGAAAGAAAGAAAAAGAGCAGTTATTGACTGGAGAATCAGTAACCATTCACAGGCATGCAGCAATATTTGGCAGATTTGGAGAAGCACTGCAGGATGCGAGGAGGGATTCTGGGAAGCAGGGTATAATTTCAGAGTCTAGAAAGAAGATAAAGGGGCAAGGAAAAATTACATGAAGCAAAGATGAACAAATTTGGGAAAGTGGGGAAGAAAAGACTAAGAAGGCAAGAAATACATAGAGGAATAATAAAGATGGAAAATAGCAAGGAAAATTAGGATAGAGACGAAAGAGGGGCACATCTGGGGGAAAGGAGGACTTTTAACTCTTTTTCAAGTCACAAAGCAGAGAGGAAAAGGACAAAGAAGCAAGAGAAATCAAAACCATCTATCTTCAAAAGTCTTGAGGCAGTAAGTAGCAGAATTTAGATTAATTTAGAATCCAAGATCCATATTTTCAAATAAAAGTGAAGCTCATGATAGGAAATATATAAAAGGAAGCCAGATGAGTGATGGAATACAGGAAAATGACAGTGCTAATTTTGGAAAAACATATTAACCATATCTCTCTGCTGACACAGTCACAAAAACAACTTGAGTAGAAACTATCAACCCTGAATTCCCAATTAGTGCTGTCCCAGGATAAATAAAACTTGAGGGAAGTCAACACATGGAAAGGACACCTGTACAGATGGGATGAGAAGGAACACTGAGCGAAGAACAGAAAGAGGAAAACTACAGGAAGAATGCAGAGAGAGAATGGGATTAACAGCATAGATGGATGGAAAGAAAGGGCCCAACAGGTGGATGAATGTGAATGAGAAATTAAAGAGGGGAGGAAGAGAAAGTGTTAAAAAAGAAAATAAGCTGTTGAGAAAGCAGTAATAAATAAACCTTGCATAATAGAAGGGAGACACTCAGAGAACTAACTGGAAATAGAGCAAGAAATCCAAAGGAGGTGAATAAAAAGCACATGTGTGCATGAGAACATGCTTTTACTTAATGCAGCCTTTCCTTCTGCAAACAGAAGATGATGCCTACAGGAACTGTAATCAGCTTTGATTTACACTGGAGTATGCTGGACATTAACAGTGAAATAGATGTGCTGCAAATGAATTTTAATACTAGTCTGAGCCACTGATGATGCATTTGGGGTGCAAACAACAGAGGTTCCCTGTGATCACAGCAGGCTCGAATTCCATGAAGGTCAATGCAGTATTATTAAAGCTGTGAGTTGTTTCTCTCTCCTTGTGCTCTGGCCTCCTCATAAATCTGCAGCCATTGCCCTGGGGGTTGCTCCTGTGTATTAGTTTCCATGCACCTTGAAGCCATGTACATTTACTTGTACAATTACTGTTTCACCAAACCTCAATGCTGTTATCCAGGCACAGGCAGCACCTTCAGTATGCTCAGCAGTCAGCTTAACCTTCTCCTGTTACCAGCTTCCATATCAGCAGAACTAAGCCAGCTCTGAAGATACGTTTAAAAAATACTTAAAATACTTATTTCATGATATTACATCTTCTAATGTAGGCAAATTATTGGGCTGTTTTTATAAAGAAGGTTTACTACAAACACATGAAGCAATGCAGCTCAGCACTCAGAACGTAAAGGGTAGATAAGCTTAATTAAGCACTGCAGATCAATATTTGCCTTTAATATTTTGTACTTGAGTAATGAAATACTTAAACTGGCATATCGTGATATGCAAGACATTGAATGATACCTATTGTCATAGTTATTATTGAATTCTCTGATACAGCAGTTTTTCATATGGAAAAAAGGGATGTCATTATCATTTGTTGAAACCACATATGGGAATATATGGGAACGTGTGATAGGATTAAAGTAACTGAGTCTTGACTGCTGTTCTACCACTGTAGGTCACTTCACAATTTTGTTCTCATGGAACAGATATCAGTTTCAGTAAGAATGGAATTTACAGTCAAGTACTGGGCAGTTGAATGCAAGATGTCCACTCCTATCCCTGCCCAAAAGGACAAAAGCTCACAGTATTTACCTTGAGCAAAGAGCTAGAACTTAACTCCTTCGTGTTGTTTCAAATCAGGTGAGTGATCAGGGGGTCCAGCTGAGTGTTGTCACCACAGGGCAAACAGCTACACCAAAATGGCTTTCTGCTCATCTTTTCTACAGAGGCAGCCCTTTATAAAGGCAAATGTCAACTGGAAGGGCATCTTCTAGCTTGGGTTCTCAGTATTGCTGTAACTACTGAAAGGAAGCATCTGCCCCAAAAATATCCAAAGGTAAGGGCACAGAAATGGAAGAAACAACTGTGGGGCAAAGCATCCAAGTGTAGCCTAAGACATGGAGATTGAAATCCCTGGGGTGAATCAAGAGAGGGATCATCAGAGCTGGTCTCAGCCAAAGTAAGCACAGTAACCATTCCACTACTGATCTGCCACCTATGTCCTTTTCCCCTCAGGGAACTATGGAAAGCCCCAAGAATCCTTCCCAGAGTACTAAATAATTCAGACAACTTCTGTGGGGCAGGTGTAAAACACACTGCCCACTGAGATCTGGATGATTTCATCTGCATGTGTGCATGCTGGACACGTCCCTTCCCCAGTGCAAAGCCATCCCCAATCTGCTCTGCACAGGCAGTGTCCCCCACCCCAGTACACAAAGGCAGGACAGAGTAACGAGAGCAAATGCTGAGATCTCCACATCAGCAGCTCCTTCCATGTGCTCCTCAAAGGCATTCACCTTTCTACTGGCAAAATTATTCTTCAACTGTCCAGTGGTGCAGTTCACCTATTTGTAGACCAGATCTTAGGGATCAGAGCAAGTCATACCCACACTGATGCACTGACTGAGACTACCAATGGCACTACTTTTAGCATTTTTATGCAGTCTCTTAGTTTAAAATGATTGCATCTATTAAAGCCAGAGATGGTTAAATGGAAATAAAGAAAACAATATTTAGAAAACAGATGGGCAAAATTAATTAACAATGTTAATGCAGAATTTGAAGAAAGCATTCTCTACAAAAAAAATCTACTGTATTCTAAGATGCTACTGCAGTATGGTTTGCTGCAGGGATGGGACGAATTTATTATTTACCAACAAGCAGTGATATTTCCATATTTGTGCATTTGAACAAATGCATTAAAATATATAGCTCATAGATGTCAACTGCATAGCAAATCAACAGTCAAGTGGTCACTAATGGAATCTGCTGCAACTATTGAGCTTTGCAACACCTATTCAAACTGCTTATTGCAATAAGCAGTAATAGTTCAAAAGCTTAAGAGTTTGATTTTTGTTACACTCCCAGAATAACAAGTAATAACTCTGTTTTTGGAGTCAGAGAAGAGCTGAAGTATTAGATTCGTCCCTTCCCTCACTTGCTGCACACAGAAACAACAGAAGCAAATTTAGAAGAAATATAAAAGCAGTAAAGCAGTACCTGACCAGAAAGGAGTGGAGGAAGGGGGAACAAAGCTGTAGTCTGGAGGAGTTACAAAAGAAAACCCACAGAACAAAGAAGGGGCTTAGAGGAAAAAAAAAGAGAAAAAGAGAAAAGCAAAAGAACATTGAAATATTGGCATAAGATTTAAATAATAGTTTTTTAACTATATAATTCACTGATAATGAGGAAACTAAGGTTCCCTACCAAGGATGTCTGCAAGGAAATTGACTGTAATAACTAAAAAATTTGGCTCTATGATTTAATTTTTAACAATTGCATTTTTTCAAAGAGTAAAGTAGGAAAAAGTCACCCATTTAGGGTTTCAGAGAAGTAAATTGTACTGTAGCCTCTTGCAAATATTTTCAGATTTAACAAAAGCTTTTTAAATTCATTGTGTGCCCCACCTCTTACTATTACAAAAGCAAGAACTCATACATACATAAATCCTCTCGAGCCCAGCAACACTGGTCACATGCCCTTAATTAGGATACAGTTTAAGTTGACCTGGAGTCAACTCCATATTATGGCATGAGAAAAAAGTATGTATACTGCCCTGTTAATCATTAACATCAATAGGAATTCCACAGCTAAACTACATCCTCTAAAGCCCAAAGAGTACTGCTCACATTTGCAGTTTCCCCAACTTGCAAAAAACCCCTTGAGCAAGCAAAAAAAGTTTGAGCTTGGCCTAGACAGAACCAGCACTTCATCCTAAGCCCCTACAGCTGCTTTCCTGGGTGAAAGCCACAGGTGCATTTGTCAACAAAACTAGGGGCAATGTACTTTTAAATGCAAAAATGAGATGGAATTAACTAGAATGGCTTCAAGTGAAACTACATGTTCTCACATTTTGTCCCTCTTTGGAAGAGGCAATAAAGATATATAGTGTGCATGTATAATAAAGTTGGGATCTTTCCTCCTAGCTGTGATTTGGAGAGGTCCATCCATCTCAATGGGATAAATGATAATGCAGCATCTAAATTATAACTAATAATATCTGTAATTACTGAACAAGAATTTTCCTTCAAAAAGTAGCAGGGTTATATTTATCACTTACAGCTACTTCTCTGAATTTATTCTTCTGACTACCCATGAAACACAATAATTTTGCTTCAAAATGGTACTTGCAGGAATGATGACTAGAACAATTTTATGCAAGAATCCATGGTGGAGGTAATGGCACAGTTCTGTGCATCTTACCTGGGTGGCAACAGATACATTTGTGACAAGGAAACTACAAGCATAAATAAAATAAACAGGACTGATACTGTATTTTAACATTCATAAACCTTGGTTTTAGAAATAAAATTTAAAAAGTCCCACACACAAGAGCATTTTAGGTCAGTGTCTCACAGGATAAGAAAAGCATGCTCCAGGGCCTCTTAGCACCATTTTGAAGGATCAGAAGGGAGTTTCCAGAGTCTCTCTCCACCTCTGACACTGAATGGACTATGTGGGATGCACGAGGGGCTCCTTTATACTGGAGACAGTAACCCCAAGTGACAGCTCTGTGGGGAATTGTGCTACACAAACCAAAAGGGCCACTGGACTCAAAAGCAGTGCCCATTCTTAGAGGCAAATACCTGATTTTATTCCTCCAGAAGCACAATGGCAGAGTGGAACAGCAGCCCACAAGAACACAGCCAGGTTAGGTGCTGTATGGGGGGTGGCTGGTCCTTAACTGAGCAGACTTTATCCTGACTTTTCTCTCTCAGATAGCTGGAGGTTTGGTTTTATGTGTCAAATTCTGGGCAAGTCAACCTGTGCAGACAAGGAAATCCTAGCAGGCTTCTAGAGATAACTGATGTGTTTTGATGATAGGGTGTTGGTGTTGGCTTCTAAGCAGAAAGGCTGAATTCTTTTGATTCCCTAAGGGATGATATTTGTTTTGTTTTACTTTACTAATAGATACCTTTACACAATTAATGCACTAACTGTAAGTAGGATGTCACACACCTACTCCTAGTTAACTGACAAAGAAAAATATTACTCAAGTAGGACCTGGCTTCATGATTTAGGTTACTTTAAAATCTGAATTTCATCAAGATTCAGATTTCTCAATATGATTGTGCTCTGCATCAGCAAATCAGAATAAAGTGCCATTATTCTACTCCACAGAGTAATGTCCGCTTTTTGCCTTTATTTCATTAACTGGCTGATCATTCCTGTAACCTAATGTAAGAATTAGTATTTTTCTCTGTAGCAAAACAAAACTTGATCATACTGTGTGTGTCCAGAAAAGCTTTAGACTGAAAAATTAGATGAAAGAATATACCATTTACCAAAAAATCTTTCCAATTAACTTGAATTTCTATATTGACAAAAGTAAATATCTGACAGCTTTTACAGCCACATTAAAAGTGTACAATGAATATCAGAACAACACGGGTGACTTCTGCAAGACAAGGAGACTGAAGAGTAAAGTTCTAACCCAAGTGGGAAGCCAAAAACTGCAAAGCCAAATTAACTATCCCACTAAAACAGAGTTTTTTATTCTAAAAAATTATTCTAAAAATCAAGTAAATGCTGAAGCAAGAATCAAATTCCCTGAAAACTTAGGAAGTTACAGTGTGACTTATTATGATTCATATTAGAAATTACAAGTTAAATGAAATACCAGCTGTTTTTCTTTTCCCATATGGGTAAATGAAAACATAACAAATACAAAAAAAATTAGCATACTTTTTTCTCATTCTTTTCTGGGAAGTAAAGTCAATTCAGTATTGCCATTCAATTTCACAGCAGCTCAAAGACCTTGGCAGCAGAAAATTATATAACTCTGTCAAAGTCTGCAATGGTTCAACTGATGTTTTTTAGAAATACTTTTCCCACTTTGTCAGTTTTATATCCTAAAGATCAGCAGTTTTGAAAACAAAAAGCTGATGTCTTTTCAAAAGATAGCTTCATTAAAAAATCCAGGCATGTGAATAGTATAGAGAAAAATACTGCATTAAACCCAAATTCTTCTTCAAATCAGCTTCAAACTGTCAAAGTGCATTGCATTCACTACCTTCAGCCCTGTGCTGAGTAGGTGCAAAATTGAAAAAAAAAGTGCCCCTCTCCCTCTCTTCAGCTACATTGTCTGGCTTCCTTCCAACAACTGTTTTTCCTGCACTTGGATTATGTGGGAAGAGAAAAAAATCAGGTGTGTGATGGTTCTCACTGTGAGTAAACTCCATATCCAACTGCTGTCCCACACGACTTATCTGCTTTCTCTACTAAACCAAACCTAAAGCAGCCTAAAGCTTCCCAAATTCTTTCTAAATTCAGCCCAGCAGGGTTCACATATATATAGCTTTTCTCACATCAGCTTGGTACAATGAACAAGACCCACAGATGGACTGTTCATCATGGACATTTTGGTTAAACAAACAAAACAAAACAAACAAGAAAAGAAACAACAAATAAATCACCACACTCATGGGGACACACTTTACTGTCCAATCCATTAAAGGAAGTGTCATTCAGAGACAATCTAGATAAAGCAGCAGAATTATGGAAATCTATTAGACTTTACAACTGGAGTTTGGGAACTGAAAGGTTTTTCAGGTCAGTTTGGTCAAGACAAAACCTGCAGTTTCCACCAGCATAGTTTGTAGCATCAAAGGGCTGATGGTTACTGTAGCAGACATGCATTTCCTCATCCCCTTGACTAAAATGAGAGCATCCCTCAGTCATTTCTCTTGCTCTCCCACATACTGCCTAAAAGATCTTGTAAAAGATGTTTTCTTTTGTATGATGACTGAAGTTAATGAGGAAGTATCATAAATCTTGTATCCAGTAAAGCAGGAAATGATTGGGTTCTTGCAGAGTAAGAAGGTGATGGACAGCATAGATACATTCTAACTGGCCTAAGAAAAAAAAACAATCTGGTTCTGCTCACAGTCAACAATAACTCAAACAAATGCAAAGTAAATCAAGCAGAACATGTCCTCTCAACAGTTGAAGCCTCACTGCTGTGCAGAGGGGCAAGGGATGAGGAAAGCACAAGAGTAGCAAAGGAAGAGAGAAGCACAGGGAGACCACAAGCTAAAGGGACAGGAAAGGACAGGGCAGAGAAATTCACCAGGAATGGATATGAACAGCACAGAGAGGAGACAACTGACACAAGTCCTGGGAAACAGGGAAGAACAAAAATGGAAAGAAGATGAATTGGGAGGTAGAGACAGTAAATGAAATACCCAGAGACACACTGGTCTCTTACAATCATGTGTCCTAAATTATCTTCACTTTAATTAGGAGAGGAAGAAACCTCTAAAGTTAAAGAAATGTTATGGAACTGAGGCAAGCAAGTAAACAAAAGCTCACAAACACAGTAAATGAAAGTAACAAAGCCACCACCATCATCACAAAGACTAGACTGGTCCTTTTGGGCTTTTACAGCGGTCTTCATACTGCTAAAATCCCCATAAATTTGTTTTCCTTCTATTATCTGTTACAGTACAAAGGTGCAACCAAAGACCACAGAACAGCAAATCTAATAATTGCTCTTTGACAGGAACATTATATATTTTCCAGAGGCCAGCCATGTGGTAGGTTTTATCATTGACATTGAACGTGTTCATGTCCTAAAAATCATGCTAACTTCCACCTGAATTGTAGTAGCTTAAATAAAGGACAGCATATGCATTGCAAGCCTTCTCAGTTTATTTCTAAACTTCACAACTTTTTAACTGCTATTTACATTGCACTGTAGTTCATTAACTTTCAGAAGCTTAGTAAGAGAACTCTAATGAACATTAGATATGTTATACATATATACATAAAACATAAACGTATTTGCGTGTTTAAAAACATGCAAAAAAATAATTAGGATATAGTAAATCTAATTTTTTTTTGACACATATATTTGATATTACTGAGATGCTACTTCATAGGGCTATGCTACAAGACTGATTTATTTAAATCCCCTTTTAAGGATTAGAAATTGTCACAGATATCAACACTTGTAGCTGCAAGTATGCAAATTTCTTAAGAAACTAGGCAAGATGCAGTTTAATCTCTCACCAGCATGTCTAATAGATTTTTTGAATATTGGGGAGTTTTTAAGTTTGGCAGCAAGACAAGCTTGCTAGACGTGTTTATAAATCTCTTGGCAGATCTGAATCTGCTTAGCTTCAAAAAATCCTAGCTAAAAGCATTGCCATAGTAATTGGTTATGTATCAAAAATGGAAGATGAAATGCTCCAAGTACCTTGTCCTTTTAATATATATACATATGACAGTAATATATAAAAACTGATAATCCTCACCATTGCCACCTGTTCTGTTAGTCCTCTGTCCCACTGAGTTCTCAGATTCTTTGTATGGAAATTGAAGAGTAGTATCCAAACTTCGAAAACCTTCTTTGAGTGAGTGGTGCTTGTAGTATTCTACGAGTTCCTTTCAGAAAGAAAGAACACTTTCATTGGAAATTGAAATCACAAACTGCATTCTGGTGTACAGCCAGTGACAGTTTTTTATGCAAGTAACCTTTTTTATAATATATCCCATAGACAATGCTTATTTCTTAAAATATAAAGTACCTTAAAAACTGACATCTTTCATACTACCACTTTAAAAAATGTAAACCAACCAACCAACCAAAGACACCCCAAAAAACAGCCAAGTAAAATCTTTTTGTAGAGTCGACAGCTGCTGCTCCTCTAAGTCAGGCTGAGGATGTCTCTGCTTTTCTGGAGTCAAGCAGAAGGCAAGGTCAGCTTCTTGTTAAGGATGCAGAAATAAAATGTCTCTGCTTTCTCAAATCTCTTTTGCAATGATAAATGGTGTTTATCTACAAATGTATTTGTAAATACACAGATCTGAAATAAAGCACATGGCTTGTAAGTTAACAGCAACTTAATGTGCAGATACTCAGACAATAGAAAAACCTCCAAGGCAGGGCAGGCTTGGGGGGTGTCAGACAGTGCACACTGACTGAAAAATCCAGCATTTCACATTCTGCTTGTACCCAATCCAAAAATTTCATCATCTCTCTCTGTGTGTGCATCTACATAGGCTTTCAGAGCTACACACAGGAATATTTTACACATATATATATATATGCAAAAACTCGTATGTAAATATAAAAGAATAACTGAAATAGTTTATGCAACCAAGAAGATAAGTTACTCGAGTTCTTACTCTAAAGAAGACAACACCCATCAAAATTCTGTCAGCTCATGCTATTCTTCTGCAATCTTCAATCCCTGCCACTGTCTGTTACATTTGAATTAGCCCTAGAAATGTCAATATCACATAGTTTGTACACAGAGCTAGAATAGGACTAAAAGTGACCTGACAATTCAAAGCAAATGTACTTCAATTGATCCATTCAAATGCGGGACTTCACCTACAGAAATGCAAGCACAAAGCAACATATTTACTGTAAACCCTTCAATCCATTCCACTTATATTTAGATTTCCAAAATGAGAGTTGACCAAGTCAAGCTTAGGTCAAAATTAGGAGATCCTGCTGTATTTAATCATTTCCTTCTAGGCAAAGAAAAATCCCCAACAACAAAAAAAACAAGCAAACGAATCAAAACAAAACAAAATAATAATCCCAGCACCACCAAAATGTTTAGCCTATAATAGCCTACATCAGTGATACTAAGGACTCTCTGGGTTTTGCTGTTTGGTATCAGCACATCATACAAACTAGAATGTCAGCAATGAAATTTACTCCCATATCATCATTGAATATCCAGACATTTAAATTACCAAGGCAATACTGTGTGTGATTTGTAAGTAAGTAGCATTCAAAGCAGGGTATCCGGATAAATGGAAAATAATTAGTATGAAACTTTTGTTACCTTTTTGCACAACGTAAGTCTGTAAGAATTGTGTTGTTTGGTAAAAGTAACTAGAATTCCAAATGGACAGATATTGTTTGTTGGCAAAATAAGCTAAATGCTTTTAAAGTGAGGAAAAAGGAAAAATCACTTCATGCCACAGATTCAGTTACTTTTAAAGCTTAGGTTTTTATTCCATTCTTCCATGAAAACAGTTGACTGACAACTGGACCTTAAAACATGAATTGCACCAACCACAGTAGCAGGCTTACAAACAGATGAGTAAGGTAAGCAGTCCATGCCAGCGGGGATGGGCTCCTCAGGAGCTGTCACATTACCCTGATCCACAGCAGCAGCCAAACTGACCTTTCACTGCACCCTGCTTTACACACTCAGCACATTTTAATTACTCTGCTGAAAGATTTTCAAATGTACTATGAAAAGTAGACAAAAGAGCTCTTCTACTTCTTTTCCCTCCAAAGCAGGACAAAACGCTGTGTCACTGCAGATCACCACTTAACGTTTCCATGGATGCTGCCTTTGTCTCTCTTCTGCTCCCACTTCTACCCAGACTACTTTTGTTCCTCTTTTCTTCCAGATACTTTTCCTTTTTTATTTCAGTTACTTTTTCTCTTGCATCTACACAGAACAAAGCAGTTGTTCCACAGCACGTACAAACACTACCACGTGTGTATTTAACTCTCAAGGGCAGAATTCATAATACCCGAAACCTGTGTTAGAAAATAATTATTTCCTACTTGAATGTTAGCAAGGCTAAGTTGGTAGCAGTGAGGTCCCTACACTAGAAATTTCTTCCATCCTCTCAATTCTGTGATGCAATGTATATTCTTTTTTCTCATTTTTCAACCAACTTCGTCCTTTATTTGTATTTCTGCTCTACTTTGAAACCTGCACCAGTGCATTAAACTGCATGACTGCCATAAGAAGACCTGGCAGCATGGGACTCCAGCTGCTGCGCTTTGCCAAGATCAGTTTCCAATGAACCATTTGTAGCATTCACAGACTAAGCAGCCACCCCCTCGTGTATGTGAGCAGCACCATGATTTCTGCTGCTAAACAATGAAAAAATCTCAACAATGAAAAGATCTCAGGGTCCCCAGCTCTAAAACTAAACAATTCACTGGCTTGTAAGTGTGAAATAAAGATACAAGTGCAAAAACAGCTTAGTACATTCTTCGTCAAGGAATTTATGTTCTTCCTGTTCTAATGAGCACTCACAGACTATCATTTAATCTCTCTCCACCTCTAGGATGCTCTTGTTTTACAGAGTATCAGTGGTTAAACTAAAATTATTTCTAAGGCTTCCTGGTTTTAAAGCTTCTCCCTGCTCTTATTTTGTATTATCCTTCATTTTTATTTAGTGTTTTCACATACTTGAGTATGCATGCAGGAAGGCTGTTGCACAAATTTTAATCCAATTGATTCCTAAAAACCAAGGTTTCCAAAGACATCAAATTCTCCTTTCCAGATTCAGCCTAACTCCACAGTGGGCTGATGCATGGGATTCAAATTCCTTCTCTCTTCCACTTCACTACAATGGACACAGTCCAGTCATAGCAATAAATATGTAGTTTTAAGCACATAAAATCATCACTTAGAGCTAAAACCATAAATATAAAAAATTATCCTATTAGCAGGAGTGGACACAATTCAAATCTTTCATTCTCATAGCTTTCTGGAATTTCACCAACCAAAGTAGCTTTCTCTAACAGAAACAGCTACAAAGATCTCACACTGTTAAAAAGCTCATCAATGCTTACCATTAAATTTTTAAATTTTCTATTTTCTGCAATGTGGAAAAAGCCATCTCTTGTTAAAATCTTGATGTGTTTCACTTCGTTATTGTACCTGTGGGCAATGAATAACTTATGAATATAAATGTGGTTTTAATCAGACACAATCAATAATTACCAGAGGGCATGCCCCTAGAACGCCACACACATAAATTCTTAAGACAAAATGTATATCTGTGCCAAAACAAAGTTGACATCTAATCAACCAAAAATATTTATTAAGGTAAAGCTAAAGAAGCAATCTGTAATCAGAAAAAAAGTCACAGCAAACTGCTTTTTCTAACTGGGAATTCCCATGTACTTCCTGCTTTTATATTCATATTGATAAACGACATGAAAGCGAAAAATAATTTGTCCCCACAAAATGTATAAACCCACATTTTACTGAACGGTCTGAGATGCAAAGGGCTTTGAGTTCTCACCAAAGTCAACGAAACAGATCACACTGTACTGCAGACAATGCTTACTTTTTTCCAACATACTCAACCATTATTTTTGTGGCCCCAACTGGCTACATCAGCATTATAAAACCACTGTTTCTTTCCTTCTATAAATCCTGGGTACTTTTTGATGGCAATTTCAGTTTTCCTATATTGACTCTCCTAAAGGCTGTATATAATTATGTAATAGAAACTGCAGTTATTTTCCTCATTTATTTCAATTACTAGCTACACAAAAATGAGAACAGGAAAACTTTCTTGAGGAGTTTTTATTCCACTTCCACTTACTTAATACTAATTGCATATTCTCCTGATTCTTTGGTCCTGTGCCGCACCAGGTAAGTGCTGTTTACTCTGTTAATTAGTTCACTTTCTGCTTGCAATCGTTCCATTGCTCCTGCAAACCTGTAACAAGGAAAATAAAAATTGCCTATAATTTTTTCCAAAGCTCCAAAGGTCTATTAAATATGCAATAGAGAGTGAAAATTTTCTACATATCATGGGGACCAAAAATACATCCGTTGCAACTGAATACCACTTCCAGATTTCTGAATGAAGAATAAAACATGAAAAAATTCCACAGTTGGGGGTTGCAGAGTCCTTAATTAGAAAAGTATTTGTATGCATGTTGAACACAGAATCTGCTAGGGAAAGTGCTTGAGCCCAAGCATTAGCTGAATGACTACTAGCTGGAAAAGTTCATAAAACCAACTGAATCATTTGCTGCAAGTGAAACAACCCAACAGTGTTCCAGAACCTTTGAACCTCCCTTAGTTCTAGGGAGATTTATCATAACCAAATGGAGAATCAGCCACCAGAGGTACATCAGGTCAAAAAAGACCTAATGAAAATTTGGTACTTACACAAGGCAGTATTTTATTTGGTTTCATAATTACATGTAACCTCTAAAGGCTAAAGTGCAATGGATATACTCAACATCCAGAGGAAAAAAATAAATCAGCCAAAAACATCCAAACTTGAAAAAGCTGATGCTAAGTGTTGAAAGCTAAGAGAAATAAATCACTGATTGTTCAGCCTGGCTGCATAAGCAGATTTGTATTTGTGCTCTGCCTTGTGGTTTGCATAGGACATTATGAGAGGCTGTCAGCAGACACATTTGCAAAACCAGAGGTTCAACTGTTAATTGGGAAAGTTACTGAGCTTCCAGGGAAATTATGCTTATCTTGTCATTTTACAAAGGCTGTCACCATCACAGACCACCACTATGTAAAATTTCACATCAATACATCATGAACAATTAGAAAGAAGCTTTAAGTAAAAAAGTAGTTCTTTATTAAAAATCCATAGAAGATAAAGACTAATGTCAGTAATATGCTTTCTTCTAAAAAATTATAAGTAGACAAAGTGTTAGAATTTAATTCAAAATACCAATTTTACATAATAAACATTTTACTTAGCTTATTATGAAAAACCAGTATTTGTTTAGATATGATCCTAATTTCACTTTTGGCCAGTTAAGAGGAAGTCAGAACTCGTGTCTAAATGACAAAGCATAAAACCAGTGAAAGAACACAAGTGATGCTTACTCTGCTCGCTCAGAATCACCACGACTTTTCTGAGTTGTGGGAAAGAGTTCACACACTTCATAAACCCCGGAGCAGCAGTGGCTGCAGTTCTGATACATCACGTTTTTCTCAGAGTCACCAAGGTTGGAAGAGACCTTCAAGATTCATCTAGTCCAACCATCAACCTCACACCATAGACAGCCCTAAACCACATCCCCAGGTGCCACTTGTATCTCTACAGCTGCAGTGTTGGTGAGGGTTTTTAAGGAAATGCAGAATTATTCAGGATACAAGATGTATTTAACATTATTCCTTCCTTTACTCACTTAACATGTAGCATATACTTCTATGCTTCATATTATAATAATCTCTTATTATTCTATTTCAGAAGTCTGGGACTAAGGCTGTACAGCCACAGATTTGTAAACAAAGCACCAAAATCATTAAGCAATTCATTTTATCAGAAACGCTTTCAGGCTTTCATGGTATTGCTTTCCCAAACCATTACACAATGTCTTCTTCTGAAGCCTAAAAAGGTTAAACCAATCTAATTTAAATTGTAGCAAACACAGTTGCTTTCTGTGATTCTGACACTCCTTCTTTCAGCAATTCTTGTAAGACATGACACTTACCACAGTTGTGAGGAGTAGTCTACTGGCTTAGGAACCTAGGATATCAAAAGATACAGAAAATGAGGATCAAGATTTTGTTCTAAAAAACATAAATTAGATTGATTTAACTATCAATATCCAGGTGATCTAATTTGTCTACAAGTCTATTTTCTTTAAAGAAAGTTATAAAAAAGGACAAATATTCCAGATGATTCTGAAAGTAGTACAAATATTTTAAGCTCTTTTCTTCTGTGACAGTTTGTTTTGGGTATTTTTACTTCATAAAATAGTTCAAAGCTTTTCTGATAGTGCCTGCATTCAAATTTCATGCACAAAATAGCTCAATGCTCTGTATTGTAGAAAAGTATCACTAAAATATGCAACCAATTTACAGTAATATATAAAATTAATTTCATGTATTCAGGACCGTGTGGCCTTACGACTGTCCACTGGGAAATATGGTCTATAATCTTCAGAGAGACCTGAGGATATTCTACAACTTATATGACATCATTCATTCCTTTGGGACTTGGTAACTGTTGTACTGTAACTTACTAAGCATGTCATTTAATTCTGAAATTAAATTCAAAAATTAAGCAAACTGCAATCAGCTGACAAAATAGATGTTATATGTACACAAACATATGCATAATGTTTATTCATGCACAAGATGCATAGAATAGCAATTCCTATGAAAATGAGCATTTCATGTTGATCATCTCCCATTAGTGTGTGGTAACTCAGTATTACCCTACTCTTCTAAAACAAGGTATGAAAATGCACAGTGCTGAAAACTAGATTCTAGTGAAAGGTTAACATAAATCTCACACACTTATAACTTAAGGTAACATATTCTTAGGTACGCAAATATGTTTTGTTTTTTTTCCTTCAAGTAAAACCAATGAATGTTTTGTTTTCTGGACTCTAATAGCAAAAAAATTACAGTAACAATCTTCTCACAAGTTTTTATTCATGATATATGCAATGTCACCAAAAGAGACTTCCAAAAACAAATCAAGTCGGCAAATATTATTATAAAGGCCTATAAACTTAAATTGATTGAAATTGCAATCAATTACAACTCCCACTATCTTGACCTCAGGTATCAATCAAGACCTTTATCAAGTCTCTAGACTTAACCTTGGAATAAACTTAAGTGTGGAATGCATTAAAGTTCTCTGTGATAAAACCAGGCTCACGTGTTTGGCTTGTGTAGCAGTAAATCTAAATACATATTAAATAGAAAACAGTTTTTGAGAGAGTAAAAAGGAAACATGCATTATTCTCAAATAAAAAGGCTCTTTTCAGGGCAGCGTGTGCAGTGCTGGCAGATGTGAACCCCCGAGGAGTGCAGGGCACCCCAGAGAGGCAGGTGTCACCCTGGCAGCAGCACTGAGCTTTCCTACCCCTGCAGGCACTGATGCTGCTCAGGCAGCTCTGCTTCCAATGGGGAGACCTGGCAAAAAGTTAACAGATTATAAATCTGCTGACAAACAATTCCTAAGATAAATGTTTTAGTGGATCGACCAAATGACACATTCCAAGGCCACAATTTAAAAAATTACAAAGATTTTACATGTTGCAAGATATTCTTAAATATTTCGAATTTGTCAAGTAGTGTTAATAAACTGGAAAGGATAGAAAAATTCAAGGATGTTTTAAGTCCATCCTCCAGAGCAGTTAAATGCAGATGAGTAGCTGCTTTTGTAAATTTTGAATGGAAATACGTTCACATAACAAGTGTTGTTCATTGGCATAAAGAAGGATAAAATCAAATATTATTCCAGAAGCTCTTGGCTCGGTATCCAATGCCTCTACAGAAGTTAGAAAAATGGAGGAAAGCCAGGAAGAAACAGATATTACTCATATACTGCATAAAATGTCTGCTGACATATACTACTCATTTTAAAGGGAAAAAATAGTTTATAGGTACATCTGTGAAAAGTCTGGAATACAGATATTCTGGAGCTCAGCAGTTTTTCATTCAATATTCATTCCTAAAGTCTTCTGATATATGGATTTTATGCTGTTTCTGGGCATTTTTATATCAGATGGTTGTAAAGACTGTAAGACTTAATAATAACAGTAAAAGTTATAGCATGTTTAAAACCCAATTGATGTTTCAGTATCTTTAACTGCATCATTTATCATAATAAGATGTTTATATTTCATCCTTCCAAGTTAACAGTGGTGAAGCATCAATTTGTCTTTTTGTTCTGATCATGACACCAGTTGGTAACGTTTCATGAATAGTATTTATTCATTCTGTAAAACTGTGTTATTTTCAATATTCCTCTAAACAGCATATTTTAAATTTAGCAGAAAGCTTTACCATTAGAAAGAAACCTCTTCAACACCCCAGCAGCATTTTTCCTAACTTCAAATATTTCACTGCCAGTGCTTTTAAACTAATTCCTAAAAGTGCTGCTACAGCTGCAGTCAATGACACTGCACAATGACTCATGGGGGTCACTGACAGTGACACCATGGAATGGGAAATCCACCCCTGAACAATAAGCAAGGGATGGGAAATTCACAAATTCTACAATAACTAAAGGGTGGAGGGATGAAAGCTAAATTCACAGAACAATTTCATCTTTATTTCAGATCTGTTCTCTCACCCAGTCTAACACAACCTGTACCTAGAAATAGTATGTGCATTCCTCTTCAAACAAAATCCTGGAAATATAGGGTATTAAAGATGCCTAATGGTATTTTAACATATTTATACTCTCTAGGATCTCATGTATGCTTGTTCTGGAAACTAAGCCCAATAACAATAAGCCCCAAAGATATATCGAAATGCAGCTACTAAGAGCTGGTTCCACCTACTTATAAAAGCCATTGAAGTGGCTTATCTTGATTGCTGTAACAAAAGCAATTCTATTAATTAGTCGAATTGTTGAGTATCAGGTTAAATTTTGTGAAAACTGCCTTAAAGCAAAGTAAGGAATAGGATTCATTACTGGGTTTATGAGTTTTTATCAATTAACCTCAACAAAGGAAGCCACTAATCTGACACAGTGTTACAGAGGGCAGAGAAGGAACAAGTGCATAGTATATTAATGCATCATCACATCTGCACATAAAACTCTTGAGTACATACTATAAAATTATTTTTCTTATTACTTTCACAAACTTTTATATATGGAGAAGATTCTTCTGCAAAATAAAGACAGGTAGGAACTTAAAGAAAAAAGAAAATTTATCAAGAAGTCAGAATTCAATGTTTTATATTAGTTTTACAATTTTTAAACTTACTACTTAGGCTGTAATCCCTCTCTCTAACCCAAAGTGACTGGGGAATAGATTAGAGCCACAGCACTCTCACCTTCCTGCTGGGGAAGGAAGAAAGTGCACTTTCACATAAAGTGTATTTGATCTACACTCTGGAAACTCTTCAGACAGTTCCATTTGTTAATATTCCCCAAAGTTAAATCTGCTTATCAAACTTCTTTTCTTGACATGTCCTACTTACATCCAATAATCAAAAGTATTGGAACACTCTACCTTAAGCAATACTGAACCCACCATGAAAGCACCAAGGAACTAGAAACAATATTATTTTTGTAAGGCAAGATTAATCTTGATGAACTAATGAACTAGGCAGTTTTCCTTTAAGGTGGCAAACAGAACTAAGTAATCGTACTTACACAAGGGCTAGGTTTTACTGCATCACTTGGGAAGAATCCAAGCTCTCCTGTTGTTAGATTTCTTCCCTAAAAAAAAAAAAATTCCATTTTTGAGACATAACTGGGACTAACAGCAAATAATAATACACGCCCACAGATTTTAGGACGATGAATATATCCAAGAGTCTTTAAAATAAAACGCTGTTCTAATAAGCATTGCTCAATATTTCTGTGGGTTTTGCTGTTTTGTGGGGGTTTTAATATAATTAAGTAATAATTATAACTGATAGATCTGAAAGCTCTGAGAGATGAGAGGCAAGAAGGGAGCTCAGAGACTGGGATGTGATTCCCAGTTCTGTCAATGTCAATGTCTGCCAGTATGTGATATCTTCATTAATGTTAATTATCTCTTTTCAAGTTACTTCCTCCTCAGCTGGGATCCTACAGAAAGCTGCCATGCTGCACCCTTGCAGATCCCCAAAATGATCACACCACCAGGCAGAGGTGGTTGCAGCACCTGAGAGACCAAACTGCAGTGGGAATGCAGAGCTAGTGATCCAACAGCCAATTCAGACATTATGTACAGCATTTCCATAAGTGATGCACCCCAATGGAAATGGACTGGCCAGGGGAATATTAACAAAATTCAAGATGACTCTCTGACTGTGATATCCTGACATGCTGTAGATGCACCCACAGAAACTGAGAGACCAGGGGCAGAAATGCATCCAGTGTGGCCTAAACTAAGCCTTTTCTGCAACACCACTGCTGCCCTCCCAGAGTGGCAGGACCACCAATTTACTCCAGCTTCTAAGCACCAGAAGTGGCCTGACCATCACAAATCTATGCATCAGCAGCTCACACAGTTCAACACCAACCAAGCTCTCCTGAAGAACACCCTAACAACATCTTTTTATTCCTAGTAATATTTGGCAGTGAACACGTTTCAGAGGAGAACAGAGCACATATCTTAATTCCTGAACACAGATTCATAAAATGAAGGCATCAAAATGTGTATTTAGGCAAACAAATGTTTTAATTTAACTGATTTTTTAAAAGCACATAAATACTTAACCTCCATTAAATGTAATATACTGACTGTAAATATAATGTACTCTCAGCATTTGGCAATGAGATTGAGCACGAGTACCTTACAAGCATTAAAATTTTGCATTACATTTTGAATTACATTTCTTTTTTATTTTTGATGGCATACCTGCAACATAAAATTAGAAAGGGAAAAACCCTCATAAACACACATGAAATTTCTTCAGAGTTTCAGTTCATTTTGTTTCTGTAATACTAAACGCGTAATTCTACCATAATTCCACCACAGAAAACAGAATTCAGAAAATCCAATAGAGTGGAGCTGAATGTAAAAACACAACAAGGGTTTATGAAAAAAATAAAAACATTCTTTGATTGGTGCTATCCTAAGCACAATAAGTGAGTGCATCATTCTCCATAGGAGAGGACTATCCAATTTATTACAGGCAGTAGCTACCACCTTAACCAAAAATACAGAGAAGTGCAGAGGCAGCAGAGGAGAGGGAAAAGCACAAAGGCAGTATTTAAGCTAAAAGTGTTTATACCAGTGATATTTTAAAATGTAATTATGTGCAAACAAGTGCCAGTCTTACAGATTTGAACCTGTGTTCAGCAAAGCTTCCTTACCCCCTTTCCCATCATCTGCTTGAATACAGGTTACCCTTTGTATCTGTATATTCTGTTTACTCCTGAAACAGGAATCCTTCTCAAGTATAGACCTAATTTTAAGCAGAGCTCTGAAACAGTCTGCCATTCAAGTGATACTTATTTTCAATAATAATCACACCTGAATAGCAAGTGGGACCACACTCAATAAGACCAAGCACTGAACAAAACATATTAATATATATCAAGGTATGTTCAACTGCACTTCAGCTACATCTCAAGCACTGCTTAGTAACTTGTATTATTTATTTGATATGCTGTAAAAATGAAAAAGTTTTACCTAAACCACACATACTTACCTATGACAATCACTTGAATTTCTAAATAGTCAACTTAAAAAAACATTGTAATATTAGTCTGGTGGGTCAGCTGTAAATTACCCTAAATTATCCCCTTGAGTAATTAAAGATTTTAATATAAGTTGCATTTTGCAGGCTCTTCCTTAATATCATAATTTTTAAATTACTCAGAGAAATCTGTATTAAACAATCTGTGACAAGAGAGAAAAAAAATTCCTGAATGACGCTAATGGAGATGACAATTTCCATTAGGATTCAAATCTATTAACTAAGGCTTCTAGGGAAAATTGTCACACACTTTTTGGTTTCTGCTAGTTAAACACAGTGAGATTCTAGCTAAATTCTTTAGCATGATAACCACAAACAACCTCTAAGATAATTTCCAGTAAATTGAGTTGACAGATGTGTATGAACATGGCAATAGAATCAGTCCCACGTGGCAACAATAATTTTGGCTTGTACTAATTGTATTAGTCAGATGATTACCTCCTAGCCAGTCCTAGGTCAAGAGCAGGTTTAAATGCTTCTCCAGATCAGAACTCTAAACCTTGCAGAACCAAGTCCTACATACACAACTATAAAGGCCAAACTGTCATTTGAAGAGATTTCTTTTCTGTGATGCAAAATACCCATAGTCTACTAAGTAACTGGTTGGGGGTTTTGGAAGGGAGCTGGTTTGGGTTTTGGGTTTGGAGGGTTTCTTGGGAGGGGCTAAGGTGGTTTGGTTACACCTATTTACATATTTGTTCAATAGCTAAAGTAATTCTATTATTTATTAGTTCCCCTGATTAAATGTTCAGGATGATACAGTGACATAGGAAGAGTTCACTGATCTAGTCCTGAAGAGTTTGGAGAAGATTCCATCCTAACTGTAGCCAGAAAAACAAAAGCCAAAACAAACAAGAAAAGGTATGACCTAACTCATTAAATAGATCAGGCAGTTTTCATCTTATATTCATTACGTTATTATAGCTTTAAAAGAAAAAACCAAGAGAATCAGGAAGATCAACACAGGGACAACAATTCAAGAAGACAGATATTTTGCACTTGTTGTTCTATTAATCTCCTGATAGCTCTATTTAGCTCTATTTCCATGTATCCAATAATAAAAACAATTAAGAAAGCAATCAAGAAAAATGAGACACACTTTAATGCATTTACTGTTAAAGTGAATGCAAATCAGCATTTTCAACATTCATAGCTCCCATTTAAGGAGAGATTTCAGTAACAAAAGTAGTGATGTGAATCACATGACATCAAATTTTGCCATCAATAGAATATACTTTTCCCATGTATATAAAAAAATCTCTATCCTTAACTGACTTGAGCCAGCATCAAGTAGTTTAGGTGTGGCTCTGTTTTGCAGAGTTATTTCTCTCCCCTATAAATCTAATATTCACTAAGTGGGTTTTGTCAACACAGCTTTTATTTATGTTGTGTTAGCACTGAAAATTCCAAAACTTTGCTTTTTGTGCCAAACACTCTCCTTAACTCTTATAATTTCATTAGGATTGCCACCAATGTCATGTTCTTGCAGATTTATTCACCAGGACTTTTACTTTAAGGTTGCAAGAATGAATGATTTACATCATGTAGGAACTACTGGCAATCTAAAAGCAAAATTAGTTGTATTAGACATTTATCTGGATAAGTCACAAAGAATTTTGTTGTTGTTCAAAAAGAAAAGAAGTTAGGAGACCAATATATCAATAAGAAGTTGATATCTGGGTAAACAGAATATAGCTATTTACTAAATGATACAGTACCTGCCAAAATAAGCTGTGTGCATCTCCTCTAATGAGTTCAATTGTGTCCCCAATCTGGATATGCAATGGTGGCCCATCTTGTGCTGCTGGCTGTGGGATTCCACTGTAGTTCCGAATGACTTGCATTTTTGGTAAACCTAAAAAAAAAAAAAATTAAAAAAAGAAAAATAACACAAATAAGCAGAAAAAATCCCTAAAGCCAGAATCAATTTTTACTTAAAGACAATCTACTGATTCTGAAAACTGTGAGAGCAATCAAGCAAAGAAATATTATGTCTTTAGCAGGTACATGACTAAGGCACTAGTACTTAGTAGTATACCAGCACAACCAAATAGAAAATTACTTTGGAAAAACATCTCTATCCCCGTTTCTTCTTGGGGTAAAGTTGATTTCATGCCTATGGAGACTCTTCCCTGTACATGTACACCCCTGTCTCTGCATAGGGTTCAAATATTAAGGCTATCTTTATAGTTCACTTTTTTAAATTTAATTTTTGTGTTATGACAGTATTTTCTGGGTGCATGTAGCAAAGCCTGGATCAACTGAAGGTTTCATTTTCAAGACAAGATGCATACTAGTCCTTCCACATCAGTACTGACTGCATCTGGATAATTAAAATGTGTTGAGGATTTTTTGGGATTTTTTTTTTTAAGGGAGCAACCCACTTCTGTCTGCTTGTACAAAGAACTACAGCACAGTTTATAACTACAGTTCAAGAATCCTCCACAGGCATGTATCAAATGGGGGCCAGACCCTGTATCTTCAGTCAGAAGATAAAACTGTGGATACTGTAACCTATGTTCTTATAAATTTAAGGGCATTTATATAAAAAACCAAACAAACAACATTTTAAGCATTATGGGGAGCTAGTGTATTGCACTCAAAGAGTGTGCTCTGATACTACAAGAATACTTGAAAACAAGTGAAGCACCATCCTCTCCATAACAAACATATTAAAGATTCAGAGGCTTTTAGAAAAGCATTCTTGCACTCTAATTACTGTCAAGGAAAACATTTTATCACATCAGAGCTATATTTAATTACTCTCCCTCTATCTTCAAAAAAAACGACAGAATAATTATCTTAGTTTCAACTAACTACGGGATTTTCAAATCCATTATCCTTAAGTCGGTATATCAACTTCAAATCTTAATCAGACAGTTTTTGGTTAAGTAAGAGTTTTATAAGAATGTATATTAATAAATGCAGGTAAGAGTGACAGGCTGCAAAGTCAAGGTTTCTGGGCTGCCATATTTAACATGTTTCTTGCTGGAAGGTCATCATTAACTTCATTCTAACAACAAAGGATCAGCAGCCCCACAAAAGACTTATTTCTGTTGCAAGATCACGACTGTAATTTAGGTGGCAACAAACACATATACCCATGATCTCCTCTAAATTGTATGGAACATGAAAGAGATCACCTTCAATAATTATTGCTCTCTGTATTAATTAATAAATGTTAATCCTAAGTGCTGATGAAACATTAGCAAAGTAATACCAACTCTTATGTTACACAACCCAAATGACACCTTAACTTTTATTGTTTCTGCAAGTCATCTTGCAAACTTAAAGTGAGCAGCTAATTATTAGTAAGCCATTATTCCACTCAGGCAAATACTAGACATTACTTTGTTTCCCAGCTGAAGGCTCTCAGGCTTTCATATACTGATTCAGCATCAACAAATGCTCCTTGGCTCTGCATGGCAAGCAGAAGTAATGCTGCATACAAGTGCCTTCTGAAAGTTGACAACTTTGTCCTAATGCAAGGAAACCCCCCTCAGAATACGAATTATACTTCTGCCTACGTGATGAACAGACTGTTAGCAGGTACTCACCTTAGAGACATACAGAGAAGTCAAAAAAAGCACAAAAAATTATTCACATTCTAAAATCGTGTATTTGGTGGTTTAGTTCATCACATTTTTAGTATGAAGATATAATTAAAATCCCACCCTTGGATTGAGCTCATCAGGATATGCTCAGGAAATAATCACGTACTTTTCAATGAGATTCCTGGTGGTTTTTTAAGATACTATAGTGCTTAAGTTATTAATCCTAAACATGAATAAAAGTACTTTTTATTTCTATTCCACTGGTAATTATGATTATCAGCATCTCTGAAAACCAAAGCAAGATAACTATGGAAAAAAAGGAGAAATTGTGCTGTGTCAACTAGCATAATTATTCAAAAGGTAACACAGAATTAATGCCTTTAAAATGTACCATACCCAGAATACTTGTGTATAATTCAGTATGCTTGATTCTGTACAATCCTATGGTAATTTTGATTATAAAGTTACCTTGCCAGATTTGATCTAACACCTCTTGACATCACTAGAAATAATCCTATCACTTGAATAGGATTTTGGATTATGGCCTTAATGGATTTTATTACTTTACTTCAGAACTCGCCTTAAAACTTGTTTGTTGTAATGCCTACATTACCTTACTGAAACTGTGATAACTACAGTACTGATTTGCTTGCTACAGCTGGTCTCTACTATGGTGACACACAAATCTTATTTTTCTACTGTAATTTTACCACCTATCTTGTCCAATTGTCTTTGGCTTACTTAGGAGTTCCTTGTGCTCAGCGTTGTCACTGCTATGAATACTCACTGCTATGTAAGTGACACAATGTAAGTGACTGTCACCACACTCACATAAAGCAGCAGTAACAGGGGTACAAGGCCAGGATTTCAGTGTACAGCAGCAATAGACAGCAATCAATGACACTGCAATGCCAATCTTTCATTCAGACACTTCCATAAGGATACTGCATGCTAGCTTCAAGGCCAAGGATAAAAAATGCATGGATAAACAAGGGAAGTGATATTTTGGTGCTAATTATTTTAGCACATGTTAGATTTGACTCAGATTTTGAAATGCACTTTGTAGCTCACAGTAAAACAACTGAAGGTAAATTCACTCTCTAACAACAGGAGTGTCTGAGTCACTGAAGGTCACATTGTTTCAGTATCAATAACAACACACATGCACACACAGCCTGTATCAAGCAAAGATATAAAAGCAGTGAGTGCACAACTAATATAACATGTTTTGCTAGTTAGTTTGCTAGTTAAAAGGACCTATCCCTGTCATATGATTTTAAACTTTTTTTAATCCGTTTTTCCAGGAACAAAAGACTAAATGAAATATTTGAATCATCAATCAAAAACAAGTACGTATTATTCTGGAATAGCTAAATTTTCACGGGTAAATGTTCTTCTCATACAACTTCCCTTAGATCACCATTAAGCACGGAAAAAAAAAAACAAATGGGGTACAGAAAACATAATAAATTGAGGGAAAGAGTCAAAAAGCTCCAAATAGAATGCTTAACTTCCTTTCCAGCATGCAACTACAGATTTCATTATAGTAGCTCAGAAAGAGTTTAGCAGATAAACATTGAGCTGGTGGACATTTAAATAGGCAGAAACTGGCCAGCCCTCACCTCATAACATATACAAAGGACAAACACTGGGGTGTGATGCATCCAGACCTATCCATTATTAACACACCAACTATCTCAAACAATCTAAGAATGTAATAAGCTTATCATAAAACAAATCTGTTTGTCCCTATTGTTCATTCTAGAATTCTATTCTCTGAGCATCTACAATTATACTGGCTTTGGCTGGGGCAGTTTTCTCCAGAAAAGGCAGTATGAGGCTACCTATGGCTTGAATTTGTGTTGTAAACAGGGTTTGCTTGCACAATGTCAAGGCCTTTTCTGCCTCTTGTACCACCCTGCCAGCAGGCTGATGGTGCACAAGGAGCTGAGAGGGGACACGGCTGGGAGAGCTGGCCCCAAGTGACAAAGAGATAAGCCATTCCAAATGACATCATGCTCAGGATATAAAGTGGGGTGAAGGAGGAAGAAGGGATGTTTGGTGTGCTGGCATTTGTCCATTACAAACCATGGAGTCCTGCTTTCCTTGGGATGGCTGCACACCAGACTGGCCAAGGAACATGGTGAATGAATTCCCTCTTTTGCTCTACCTGTGTGTGCAGCTTTTGTTTTAGCTGTTAAACTGTCCTTATCTCAACCCACGAGTTTTCTCACCTTTAGCATTTTGTTCCTGGCTGGGGTTAAACCACATCAAGAACCTTTTACTTTTCACTGTAAATTAGTTCATGGCCAACATACATCCATTTAGAAATAGGAGCCTACATAGTTCTTTTCCTTGTCTGCATTTATTTTCATACTACAGTTAAAGAGAGCAATCATACCCCTATTAACCTTCATTTTGCTAGGCTAAACGAGCCAAGTTCTTTTAGCTTCCTCTCATAAGAAACCAATTCCTCTGAGGCAGTACACCAGCTGCTTTACAGAAGTTCAGACAGCAAGATCTAGGATATTTTCCTTGTCTATCTGACATTTCATATTTAATTGGCACATGGATTTATAACAAATATACTCATTAAGAATCCCGAGGACTTGCTGTAATTCAATAATGTAGACAAAAAAAAGTGACATTCTACAGAAACCTGAAATGCTTCAGAGTATAATTATGGATTATTTGTGACAGAAAGAGCATAGAACCTCTATGCATTAATGAGAAAAATGTGAAAAATGTTATGCATTTAGAGACAGTGTCATTGGAATGTACATAGCTGCAGTACCAACAATATCTGACAACTGCATAAAACTTGTGGAAACATCTGGCACAAGAACATTACTCATTAACATGTTAAAAAGAGGGTAAAGTTGCAACAAAAAGGACAAGATCAGGATTTCATCCATGTATTATCATTAATGTTAAAAATCCTATTGGCTTCCATTAAGTCAGACTTCCACATGAAAAAGTTTTTTATGAGGAAACTTTCTAATTTAAAGATACAAAGAGCCTGGTAGTTTCCAACATTGAAATAAAAAAACAAACTTATCCAGTTATGACACCAATAAATAGCTAAAATTTACTTCATTTGAAAACCAGGAAAAAAACACAGATTCCTAGAAAAGTCTTCATAGCCAGGCTCTGGGTCAGAGAACTAACATAAATTGATGATCTAAATTGTAGCTCACGAGAAAAACAGAAAGCACGATAGAGTCAAGATTTATAAAGTATCAATTAGGTTATATTACAGAAAAAATAAAACCTTTCATAAACTGTACCATTCATTTGAATATTTCATCTGATAATTATGAGTCAAGGAAGGAGATGACAATTTAGAAATAACATAGTACATAGTAAGTTAGAATATCCATTATATATGAAAAAAAAAAGTAAACTACTTGTATTCCTTACAGCAGCTCTGCATTTCCAAACAATACTGAATGACCCTCAGAGTTTCATGCAGAGATTCAAAAATGTTATTTTTTGATAACAACATGCATAACGTATGCCCTGTCATGACCTCTATCTGTCAAAATTGATTCCAGCATGTTATTTCCAAGCAAAGCAAAACATGGTCTACACTTTGGGCAGGGATCACTCTAACATACAAAATAATGACACAGCATATTGGAGAGCAGGGTTCAAAGGTGAATTTGTGGATAAACTTTATATTATTAGAAGGACATGAAACACCTTGGTCTGCATTAAACATCTTAGTTAATATGAAGACTTTCTTTTTCTCTATGAAAAATATAGCCTAGTCACCAAATATTTATAACCTGATTGAAAAAAACACTAATGTAATGGAATAAAGCCTCCTGACTTCATGAGGCTTCAAATCTGAAACAGAGTTTTAGACTATGTGACGAGGCCACATCCTGATGTTTCTAGAATCTCAAGAATATAACATTGTCTTTCATCTAGGAAATGACAAAGGCTCACTAATTCTGTCCTTTCTTTCACCACAACAGCATTTTGGGTGTCTGTTTGGAACCTCTGAATTTGCTTTGACCCTTTTTGGTTTGTATCTTTTCAGCTACAAACATAGGGAATGGAATTCTGCTAAGAAAGAAGCTGACATTTAGTGATTGCTAAGCTTTAGTAAAGATTGGCAGGAATATTCCACCTGAAATCTCTGAGCAGGTACATCTCCATACATCTTCACCCTCCAACCAGAAAGTGAGGGTTAAGTAACTCATGGCAGTGTCTCATAGGATTAAATGTCTGAACACTGGCCCACAGTGTCATGGATAATTTTAACAGCTGAAGCTAAAGAGACACAAGCAAAGGGAACTCAAATTGAAAGAAAAAATTAGTAGTTACACGATGGTAAGTAAAATTACACTCCGAAGGTTTCTGATCAAGAAGCATAACTGCAAATAATAAAGTAACAAGGAGATATGATAGAAAGAGAAAAACAGATGGGTTGATAGGCACAGCAGTGTGAAGAACAGGTGGAACTGTTATATCCACAATCTGAGCATCCATGACACAAAATCACCAGCTTTGACACGTTTTTTGGCAACATCACCTGGGTCCAACACTAATATTAAAAGCTAGTTAAAGGAATGCTCTAATCTGAGCATGGGCTATATGCAAACAAAGTCCTTTGGCATTCTCTGTACGTTCTTCCAATCAGCTCTGCTAGCTTCCTTGTTTAAAATTCCTGTTTATAATAGTCTTACTGCAGAATAAACTGTAAACTTGGTTCTTCTCTCTTGCATTTATCAGGAGAGCAGCCTCCCAACTCCTCATCAGTGTCATCTATCTCCACTACCAGAAGAAGTCAATGGCTTTGTTACTGCCAAGGCCAAACTTCTCAGCTGGTGAGGAGACACAAGGAAAGCAACACTACTAATCACTTAAAAATATCCATTTACATTCAGTTTCTGAGACAGTCTATTAATGCCTCAAAAGAGACTAGGTTGGGGTGGGATTTCTTACCTTTTAGCCAAGTACTTATAACACAAATTACAGAACTCACATACATGGAAGATGCCAGCACAGTCTATTAAGAGCACTCTTCAGAGTGGCAGTGATTTAAATAATTACTATTGGACAAAATTAACACAATTAGTAAGTACACAGACATACCTCAAAGAAGATATTTTAATTGAACTTTCAATTCTCCCAGTTTTTAGTCATTATTTTTGTATGTCATTGTAATTAGAAGGTCTAATTTTAGATAATGCTTTTAAGCCTTACATTCATAAAGTCATAGAATAGGCTGAGTTGGAAGGAACTTTAATGATCATCTCATTGCAACCTTCCTGCCATAGGCAGAGACATGTTCCATTGGACCACATTGCTCCAAGCCCCATCCAGCCTGGCCTTGAACACTTCCAGGGATGGGGCATGCACAGCTTCTCTGGGTAACCTGTGCCAGTGCCTCACCACCCTCACAGGAAAGAATTGATTCCTAACCACATCTTCCTCCTTCCAGTTTAAAGGCAAGGTGGCTGAAATGCAGGGCCTGAGACTCAGGAATATTCCACTTGTCTTCTCTTTAATTGCCTTGCCTTTGCATACTGTTCAATTAAGTAAATTAAGTCTCGCTATTGGCATATGATCACGCACCACTCTGGAGTTTGCCATTTAATTTTGAAGTCAAAAAACTACACAAGGCTGATGATTAAAATGTTTATCAACTACCATGAGCCTTAACTCAACTGTTAAGTTTTTGCTTATAGAAGTAAAGCAGCCCTTTCTTCCATAAACAGAAAACTTGCAAGCACTGGAGCAATATGGGGGAATGATGAGAGGGCAAAATAATCTTAACAATCTCAAAATTCAGATGACAAATCTGTAGTGCACTCCAAACCACATCTGATAAACATTCACATTTCTCTTCCATCAAAACAGAAGACTTAAAGACTGTCATCCTCCAGAACACATGCAATTACTGGGGAAAAAAAAAATCTTTTTTGTCACAGTCCTCCCTCTCTTCCAACAACTATTTCCTTCCTAAAAACCTTACTGAAACAGGATTTGGGGTTCCCTCAATCTTTAATTACCTGTCAAATCTACAGTATTTCAATTTTTCCACCATTTCTCCCTGATGCTGCACATGGAATACATATTCTTGGCAGAGACCTCTGCAAAAATGGTCAACCATCAACCAAAATGAAGATGTGTGGGAGGAAAAAATCTGTCTGTTAACAGTCTGATCAGCAACTTGTTATGAGAAACAGAAAAACACCACAACTCAGGAAGTCCTTGTGCTTCCTCAGGTTTTGTAGATCTAATCATTAGCAAATAGCCCCCTGATAAGTGGCTGTATCTCCATTTTCTAGTTAAGATCCACACAAAACTTGGAACTACATTGCAGATCATAGCGGGAGTTCATTGCAAGGAAAACAAACAAGACTAGCAATGTTATTCAATTTACAAGGCTGCACTTTTGAAACTGTATGAGTTCTGTTCTATTTCTTCACATTTATTTGTTTTTATATTACAGTAGCTTTGCTGCTTAAAGACCAATGCATAGACAAATGGGTATCTTCCCTGCTCTGAATGCCAGTATGTGGCTTCATTCAAATGTTTTTGTCAGCAAAGATTTTTTTGTAATAATTGTGCTTAGTGACAATATGAGCAGCATTAATAAAATTAGCAGAATGTGGACATATGGGAATATGGACATTCACTCCTCCCTCTCAGTAGAAGCTTTAAGTTTCCAGGTTTTCCAAGGCAAGGTCAGCTTAGTGCTGCTATAAATATAGCACTTATTTTGATCAAAAATAAGAAATTTAGCCAAGAAAACCCATAATCCAAACTAAGTTTCAAATTTGTTTTCTTTTTTTAATTTAGAAAGCATTTTCTTACTTCACTCATAGGCAGGGACAATTGGCACATTGTGACACTAATTTTAAGGAGCCTGGAAGCTCCCCTCTGCACAAGAAAAAAAACCTGGCACTACAAAAGTGCTTCTGAAGAGCCCTGGTTTTAAACTTCAGAGGAGTAAGTCACAAGGGCTGCCTTTTGGGAAAGGAATGACCCTATTCTTATTTAGATGGCCAATGACCATTCGTCTCTCATGCCCTTTTGGGTGGTTCTGCTCACAACTCTCAGAGATTCACTCCCGAGGTTTAATTTACTTTTGTGCCTCAAAACAGAGGAAAAGAAACTTAAAAGATTTTGGGAAGTCAGGCAACAAAACGTTACAACACGAAAGAAATACAAAAATTAGTCAAGTACACTGCTGAATCAATCTGCAAATGCCAACTCAATCTCATCTGCACGGCAAGCATTTCCATAAGCTGTATTTGCATCTTTTAAACAGTCTTCCTCACATTTGTCTCCGTAGATCCATGGTAATTCAGAAAACCTGAACATGCCCTAGATTGAGAACTTCAGATTACAAATGCAAGAAAGTAGGTCTAAACAGTAATAACAGAAATTTCTTGTGCAATTCCAAAATTATGTCTTCATTTTTATACTCAAACCCAGGTAATTTCTCAAAAGAGAAAGAAGATTCTCTCCATGACTACACTGAAAGAAAGCAGAGAGCTAAGAAAGTCACTGACTTCCTCATGGTCATTGCCACATACTTTTTGTAGTTCATTAAGAGTGAAAACTATTTTTCCTTCACTGACAGACCTTGGTTTTCTCTTCACAGCAGTTTTCCTCCAAATAAGTGTTAAAGACAAGCTCTTGTTGTTTTGTACAATTTTACCTTAAAATGTTTTTTCAGGCAACTACCCCTTACTTGGAGTGACACAGGCATCTATCCCTGTGAGAGTAAGGGATTTTGGAATTGCCTGGATTGAAGAGTCTCAGCACTTTGAACAAGTGTTAGAAACAGCTGAGTGTTAAATGTTTCATGGGAATAAACAACAAAGAATAATCAGGTTCAAAAACCCAGTTTTCATTTGTTTTGACAAAGTAATGAAATCTCATCCTTTTAATGTAGTCTAGGGGTGAATTAGGGATATATACCTTAAAAATCTTGTTGCCTCAAAAGTAAGAAGCTTCATTTTTTTTTTTTTTTTTAATTAAGCAAAATGGAGTTTTGGCATATGAATTAAAAAGTGTGGTACATCTGGTGCTACTTTTTATAAAAGCACATGGTATGAAGATTAACCAGTGTTAATTATCACATCTTTTAATGTGATGCCATAGACAGGCATGGCATTCTAATTCATGTATTTGTTCAAACATGCATTTGCCCTGAGGGGCCAACAACTTGCATTGGGCAGATACTACAGATGAGCTCTGAAGGTGTGTCCAGACAGTGGATTACGTGCAGCAAAAGGCTCTGAAAAACAGGGACAAATCTTGGAATATACAAGTCCATTATTCCACAGAAGCAATTATTTTGAGCTGTACTTTAAATACTAACTTCCCCATGCCCAGGGATAATTCTGCAGCAGGCAGTAAGAGGAAAAAGGCTTGAAAACGGGAACCCCACTTGGGAAAAGGAATTGAATACGGCAAAATGTAATGAATCTTGTGCAGAACATAGGCATTTTTACTAGTGTTGAGAATTCACAGACTGAAAAACTTTAAAAACAACATATAATCCATGAAAATACGTATCTATGCCACCTAGAATCTTTCACAGGTATCAAATTTAAAAACACACATTGCTGAAAAGGTGCTGCCATTTTATTCATCAAAAATTGCAAAAATAAGAATTAAATTCTCTTTCATGCAATTTCTTTTGTTTTCAGTATTGACTAATAGCATCTGCCTCTAAGATGAAAGGCCTTACTCTCCCATTTCTGTTACTTACAAGAATTAAATTCTCTGGCAAGAGAAGCCTTTTAAATTATTACATAACGTGAAAGGGAAGTGGCTGATGCCTGGCAAAGCAGGCAAGTCCCAGCACATGACAAATACTTTTGCCTGCACGCACCCTCTTCATAATGCTGTATAATCCTTCAGCTTTTCAACTTAAACACTCTCATGATCTTACTCTTCAAGCAATTTTTCTTCTCCGTGGCCTCTACCCTGACTACAGCAGACATCTCTTTTACTTCTTAACTGATAGTTCTCAGCACACATGCAAAAAAATTTCAGGCCTTATACACCTTCTTTGCATGCAAGCATCGGTGGACAAATGTTGCCATGAATTATGGCATTATATAAAAGCAATGAAAAGACACTGCTGTTTTGGCTAAAACAAACCTGCTCTTAAAAAATATGCCTGCTTATTTCTGGTCTGTATAGGCAAATAAATTAATATCTTTGAGAAAAAAAGAACAAAACTTGTTTTCATTACAAAGTATTTGTGCTATAAAAGTAAAAAAGGATGAATGTATATTTCACTGTTAACACCACAATGCAGTTAAAGTTGTCTATCCCTAAATAGTATATACTTGGGATTTTGTTTTTATGTCACACACTTTGCATATTTCAAGTACTGGCAATCTATGAAAACAAATTCTAGAAAACCCAAAATGCATCATATTGTGTGATGCCTCCAGTTTTCCCATGAATTTGTAGCATCCTAGCCTCAATCAGCAGATATACCTTGACAAAGGCATTCAGACTACAATGAAAATATCCACTGAGTATAAAAATATATATCTTACACATAAGTTTTTACTGTCTTCATTTATGTCAGCCTTTTTTTCTAGCACAAATAGTACATGAAATATTTTATACTATTCTGATACACTGTTTCTACATACTCCCTTTTATCAAAGAAAAATATTCTCAATCTTTAGGAAAAATTTTCGAAATCGTTTACAAGCTTAAGTAGATTAATTTTCTATGTCTAAACATAAATAAGTTCTTAATTTGAAGATTGCTTACATGATGAATAAATAATAAGCTATAAAAGAATATTTTAAATGCAAAAATGAAAACATAATAAAATAATCCATCACTTGATCTTTGTTGCAAAATCAAGACGTTATTGGTAAATTATCATAGGCAATAAAGATGGGTATCAAGTTTTAGTCCCTGTCAAGACATCAATGCTGCCACAGTAATCACGTTGCAACTTAAAATATTTTTGCTCCTTTCCTTCCCTGTCAAAGAAACCCTCATATATTCATCTTCACAGCAGTGAAGGTTCTCCTTCCATTTTCTGTTTCCAGTCTGAATGTGGATTATATACTGCAGCAAAGTGTGAGATTTGTTACGACAGGTAAGTCAGGATGACTTCTCTCACTTATCTCCTCATTGTGGCTGCCTCCCATGACCAGTTTGCCATTACCTCACTGAAGTTATTTAGCCTGTGACCAGGTGATCCAGAGATTCAAAAGAAAGGCAGTAAGGGGACACCTTAGTGGGAAAAAAAAAAAATCACACCTTGTGGCAACAGCCTGTAGTTACATCAAAGAATCACCAGAGATCAAACTGACACCAGCAGAACACCCAGACGTGGCTCTTTCTCCCAAAACACTGCCCTGACAAAGAATACACCTTAGACACTTAAATCCCAGCATCAGCTCTTTGAGCTTAGCTGATCATTCAGTGCTTCTCAGGTGCCTGAGAGCAGAGCAACACAGTGTTTAAATTTCAGGTTTTAAATCAATACCACCAGAAATGGACAAACAAGAAAACGGGCACACAATACACAGGAGCAGTCAGAGCTTTAAGTCCCTATCATTAAGCCTCACACTCTTGTCCTTTCCAGCCTTTCTTATCCCCATGATAAAGCAAAAAAAGGGGAGGGTGAAAATTATAGGGCAACCTGTAGGGTCTTCTATAATGAATAAATAAATAAATAAAATGTTGAACAATATATACCAGCATTAGGTGAATTCCAGTGTACTGAAATGATCCCTGCCAGTCACAAGCAGACTGCCACTGCCAGGAGTGCAATGTAGTTCTAGAAGGAGAGCTGTGATCCATACATGCAGCTTTTGTTATACCATATTTCATGCTATTTTGTTGCTGTCAAACTCAATTAAGGAAAAAGTCCAAAAAGAGTAAAAAATCATGCTTTATTGTCTGAAATAAAAGACAGTGCCTCATGCTCTCCCCTGGCCCACATGCCCTATTCCAAACAGGCTGGTTAAAGAATAACCTCTAAGGTTAACAGACTGAGGCACGTTTTCAAGGTATCAGATAATGAAGTTACTTTTTAATTCCCTGTTGCACACTGAAGCTTAAGAAACAAAAGTTGTAAGAAGAGCAAGACTGAACATGTCCTCTACTTATTTGCAGGTCAGCAAGAGCAGCAATGAGGGCTGAATTCCAAGTTCTTTCACTTAATGCCTCAGAAAAGTACTTTACCTTTTTTCCTGGATAAACCACATCTAAGGGTTAAAACAACTGAATAAATTGATTCTACTGGAAAATCCATCGGGCCAGGTTTTATGATGCCACTACTTGAAAATGCTAAATACCAAACAAATTCAAACATTACATCGCTGAGCTGTTAATGATGATCTGCAAGCTATTTCTTAAAACAACTCAATACCATAAAAATAGGTAGGTATATGTGAAGACAATGTTTTAAAGAAACTCAGCTGTAATCAGTAGGTGTCTCAACAAAAATATCTGACAGTTGTATAAGACAGACTGGCAAAGTCTACTACAGAAAGAGAATTTACAAGTATATGGATAATATAATATAAAGACTACAAATACTCTTTAAGAACAAGTCAGGGACATTGTTTAGAGTGCTCTAAAGCAGACAATGAAGAAGCAGGATTATATATTAATGTGGATTAGCAAAATAATTTTAACAGGACTCACAATGAGGCTCTCTTCCAGCTTACATGATATAAGACGAAGAGTTTCCACCCCTGCCCCCAATAAATAAACAACAAAAGGACGGGACATAAAAGGTTGGAAGAACAGTGTATTTTCAAATATAAAGCAGTGTCCAGAAGGGTCATCCAAAAGAATTTGTGCTTGGCCCTTCCTTGTTCAAAAAATTAATAAGCATTATTAAAATGGAAGTAAGAGTGGATTAAGTCTTGGAAAAGATGCAAAAGCATTTCTTTATAAAGAACACTACTTGCAAAAGACTGAAGGAAGATTTCATGAACAGTAGGATTCAAAATCAGAGAACAACTTTGGCTGGAAGGATCTCTGGAGGCCATTTGGTCACACCTGCATGAAACACTTACAGTAGCCTATGGATTGAATACTCATACACAATGATGGAGTGTGGAACAGGTATCAACAGATCTCAGAGTAATTCCTAAGTATATTTTACAATACTTCAATATCATAATCTAACTCTGTTCTGTACCAACACTAAGAAATTTCTTGTGGCAGACACAGAACTAGAAAGACTGACTACTCTTGGACCTAGAAGTATGCAAACAAGCCAACAGGATGGTCAGACATACAGAAGGGCTTCTGTATCAGAAGAATTAGCTTCTTAGATGAGAGGACACATGACTGGACAGAATATGACAGACAACTCATGATTGGCACAACAGTGACCAGAGAAAAATACTCATTATTTCCTTATTTATTATGCATTTTCTAGATCCAAAAACATGCAGGCATCAAAGTAAGAGGTGGCAGGTTAAAAGCAAACAAAAAGATGTGTTTCATTCACACAACTAATTATGAGAGTGACAGTTAAAGGACGTTGTGAAGATTTTAGATTGCTTTAAAAAGTGCTAATAAAAATACATGGAAGGAAAATTAAGAGCTAAGAAACGAATGCACATGGTAAGGTGGGAAATACCACAGCACCTCACCCCAAATTCTATCCTTCAGCATCCATTTAACTGGCTAGTGTTGGAGGGATCCTGAGCTAGCTTGACCTGCAGCCTAAGTCAGCCTCATTGTTCACTTCTCTGGGAATCTCGAAGGGTGAGCAGATTAAAAATTCTCCTGAAAGCCAGCATCAGTTTCTCAGGCTCTTGCCTCTGGCCTCTTCCACCAAGCTTTAAAACCTTCCTCAGGCAAAAGGCAGATGCAGTTCTGGGAGCTTCTCTTGTGTGAATTTTCAGCAGTCTTTTTTCTCCCATGGGATGGCTGCTTTCAATTTTACAATGTTTCCCAAATTCTTTGTGTGAGAATTACTTTGAAGTAGTGATCAAATACTGATTTAGTTAAATGAGTAAGCCACAAAAAAAGAAACCATATGCTTTAGAGTACTGTTAAAATTCAGTTACTTTTGACTATTTTTAATCACTCATTGCCTTATTATCTTTGTTTTGCCTTCTGAGAATTACAGAACCCTGAAGATTAAAATCAGATATGAAAATAGATGGGTAAATGCAATATTCCTCTTGAAGATGAATAAGAGATTTGTAAGTCCCAATAAACTTTACCAAATACCAAGCAATTCCCTTCCACTTGCCAAGCTAAGGAAAGGTAAACTTGGGCCATAGAGCTGCTGGCACAGGTCTCTTCCTTTTTTTTTAAATAGTGCTGCACTATTTTTGTGTGTGTTTAAAATACAAAACAGTGTATTTTTTTGTTTTATTGATGACACTTTTATGCCCATTTTTTCCACCTCTACTTGACCTTTTCCTTTTTTCTTCCTGACAACTTCCTTGCAGTTATCTCTAAACAGTGACGTTTTGCTTAAATAGTTGATGTTGAGTGTTTTTATGCAGAAAAAGAGAACGATATTGAAGGATTTTTAATCCACCTCGGCTTAAAAATTATGTTAGTATGTGGTTAAGCATGTATTGAACACCACTATTTCTCTAAGAGAAAAATAAAATGTTAATTGCTGAAGATATAGAGACAATCCCAAATACACATCCAGTAAGACAAAAGAGTTTAAATCACTCAACTACAAACTAATCTTGCAATCCAACCAGACAAGGATGAAAGAGTTTGACAAAATAAATACATTTCACCCTTTGGCATCTGGGTCTTCTGATGTTTAATTAAAAGAAAAGGCTAAAGGCTATGTTCTTCTCTGAATGTTAGCTCACTGCTGAGATGCCAAGGGGACAGCACCTTTCAAATACCTCTCCCCAACAGGAATGTAAAAATAATTTTAATTTAAAATAGAACAACCTAAATAAAAATCATTAAACTGCATTTGAAATGCTTCATTGGAAGACAAAACTCTGCTTCACCTTCCAGAAACACATTAGTGGAAAATTTCTTGGTGCTAAACATTAGACATGTCTTTTCTTGTAACACAACAAAGAAGAAGTCATTATTTTGGGAAGCAAAAAAGTAAAGATCTTGAATGTAATACATATTTTTAATAAATACGTGAGATAAATTAATTTGATCTCACAAATTAGGGCACACAATTCAGTGTATCTCTGAATTCACTGCTGTTGAGCCCCAGCTGAGAGAAGCTGTCCCATGACATGGGACCACAGAGAAATTCACTGGCTCTGGTCTCAAACACCAATCCCATCCCAGCTGCCACTTGATGTAAAACATGCTCCAACATGTCTATCAATACCAAGAGATGGCCAGGTTAGAGCTGCAATCAAAGAACTCCAAGATTCCACACCATGTCAGTAAACAGCATCACATCTCTCCTGCCCACGAGTGTTCTCTTTGCAGCAAGTGTGCTCCCAGCTGCCCCATTAGACTCCTTCTCACCTGCAATTCCTCTGCTCCACAAAGTTTCCTACAGACATGGACTGGGTACATTATAGGTACTTTGAACAAAGTGCTTAGATGCTGTGTAGAAAAGGAAGAAGTACCCATAGCTGAATAAAACCCAGCCAAAAGTTAAACATGTATCACATATATGTAAAATCAAATCTTGTTTTTGGTTCTGTAGCTTGCTTAAAACATTACCATGCAGAGAAATCTTAAGTTACTCATTAAATCTAATGCTCCACGAACATTATTAAAGACCTCCAACTTTGTCAAACAACTATTTATTCACCAGACGAAGTTTCATCAAACATTTCTCTTTGCTCCAGCATTCCTTTCCTCAATTTAATTTAGGGTCACACTCATTTTGTCCAACCATCAAAACACATCATTATATTCCATGTTAACAGTATCTAAAGCTGGAAAAAAATGCCATGTGTATATTCTGGTACTTGAGGGATTGCTATTCACTCCTACATTTTATTTACAGAAATATAAGTAAATAACAGTATTAAATGTATATGAAAAACACCTATCACTGTATTTCTTGATTCTATACACAGGAATTCCTTTATCAAAGCAAAAAGATGCTACTCGGTCTAATTCATCCTAATGAAGACAACCCTAATAAAGAGATACTATCAATGAATCAATGACATCAGTCAACTCCTCATGAAATAGTGGGGGCTTGTTGAATGCTTTTTGGTGGTTTTTTTGTTTTGTTTGTTTTTTGGGGGGGTTTTGATATACCCTTTTCTGTGGCTTAAAACCAAGATAAATTCTTGTTCTCCACATTGACACTGACAGTCAGTTAGTCATTACTGGACCACCAAAACCATAGCCAGAATCCCAGGTAGCTGCTGCCACTGTGTAAGTGGAGAAATAAATTCCTGAATGTCTGTTTTCAGCACTGGGCTTTACACTGTAGAAGGTTATCTTTTCTGATCCATGAAATTGGGTATTCTCTGTCCTAGGCTGAATGTGAGAGACAACAGTCAATCAGGACTACTAAGGATGTGCCTGGATAGCTCAATAAAACAAGAAAATGAGCAACATGCTTCAAATTCTTAGTTAAAGAGTAGTTTTATCTATAACAACTGCATACTTGGCAAAGAATTATCTGCTGGTTGGGATATCCCAGCATTTGAGTTTGAGCCAGATTTTGCTTTTAGCTGGGTATACGCTTGGAGTGGCACTGTGATGGAAATCAGAGTTAGACCTGCATATCACAGAGCACACTGTGTCAGAATCTGTTGAAATATCTCACAGTCTAGCATGTGCCATTCTTAACTGAAAAGAAAATTCAAACTGCCAATATGACCCTATCCCCTAATTTTTACTCCAAAGACAAGATGCAAACACTACCACACCACACAAACACCTGAATATTGTTTCACTGCTTACTAATCGCTCACATATAACAATGACACAATCTAGTTAAAAGCTTCCAAAATCCAACTTCAACAAAATATGAAGCACAAAGTATCTTATTCCTCACAGCAGCTAATGAAATAAACATATCTCCAGTATTGTACCTCTCCCTACACAGATTGTTGTTTGTTTAATGCATATACTTCAGGCCAGAAACCCAGTGACTCTCTTCAGATCCTGAGGGATTTTTAATAATCTGTGTAAAACCAATATTAGAGGATTCACAATGCAATTATTGACCAGACACCAACTAGAAATACAAATACCTCTTTTAAAATTATTATTTGAACTTTGAATTCCCAGGCTGAAAAATACATTTGCCCAAGCTATTGCATTGTATACATAACTTGCTAGTATTGTGTCCCTCCATCTCAAAAAAGTAAGACAATATTTTACTTTCTGTGAAGGGAAAAATATTGGTTCTGGCCCTCGGTTCAGAACTGAGGTTTTCTGATCTTTAATCCTTGCTTATAAAGAAATCAGCTGTTTAAGAAGTCAGAACATGCTCAGCAGTGATCTTGCACAGATCAGATTTTGAGTCTAATCTACAATGAAATTTGACTAGAAGGCTCCTAGTATTCTATTTTTACAAAGTTTATCCTTCTGATATGAAATATACTTTCACACTTCAAAGATTAAAATTTCAATGTTTATATTAGCAGAAGTGTTTAGAGTAAAACCAGTTTCAAAAACACTAAGCTGTGAATTTATCATATTTAAACTCGATACTGTAAAAAAAAAAAAAAACCAGCAAACATTCACTGTACTATTTCAATAGCTGAGAAAGACCGTAATTTTTACTCATATTAAAATAAATACAAAATTATTTCCATTAAAAACATTGGTCAGACTGCATCATCCTTCTCAAGAATTCAATAAGATTTTGTGCTTATGAATATACATAGGAATGCTTCATTTCTCATTTAAGCCAATAGCGCATTTTCCATGCTTAAACATATTCTCTAAATGAGAATAAAATTTCATATAATAATTTCACATGCCCATCCTATGCAAAAAACTGACACCAGTCTGATCACTTCTCAAATGTATTTAAGCAGAATCATGTTGTTCTACAGTCACATGCAAGCTGCAGACCAAATATTCCCTGGATTTATAGCTGCAGGTGTATTCACCAGTTCATTTCATCAATGGCATTTATTATGCCCTGCTTAATCCAAAGAAAGGTTACTTAAAATATGTCGTACTAAAATTTAGTAGATTAAGTAATTCAGAAGGCTCTCTGCAATGAATTGCAGGCTGAAGGCCTAGTGCACAGCCTAAAGACAAAGCCATATTATGTAGGATTTCCAGTCTTTTCTTCACCTATACAGCTTCTGCACACTTATCTTTTTTTCATGTTTTTCTCATGACTGCTTTCATTTCATGGGAATTTCTCTGCTTCAGCATCCATTAATCATTTTTCCTTCTACCCTTCCTTCTTATTTAGCACAAAGCAAATCTCGAGGAGGGAACTGTCACTGTCAAAACTTTTAACCCTACTTCAAAGAAACACAAATGAAAAAGCCATAAACTAACTAATTGCCTTTAGGGTACTTCAGCTAGATAGGTTCCTTCATCAATGAGCTTTACCAGCAGGAAACAAGGTATTTTAATCCAGTATCCTCCCATTGTTTTGTTTAGACCATCCTTCAACTTGTACTACTTCTCATCAAATTTAAATGATTTTTCATTCAGGGCTAAGCTGTGCCAGCAAGAGTTGAATTTGACTCTAAGCATAAAAAGAGAAACACCAATGCTTGACCATGCTATTCATGATTCTTTACTAGAACAGCCAAGACACAAATAACAGAACAATCTTGACATGTTGCAAAGCAAAATATTTGTATTTACTGGTGATATCAAACTCCATCAATATCAATATCACTGCAGGTGCTGGTTATTGATTCCAGCAAGTGTCTACTCCCTAACCTAGCACCCATGCTTCACACCATCACAGCACTGGCTGCAGCAGCAGCAGCCCAAACCTTCTAAAGACAAAGCAGTCTGGGCAGTCAAACTTTTGACCCCCTCTCTCAGCAAAAAGAGCATCCCAGTGCTCAGACTCTTCAGAATTTCACATGTCAGTGCTCTTGGAAAGCTCTGAGGCTCAATGCAGTAAGGTGTGCCTGACATGACTGATCTCCTCCAAGTGCTGCCCTCTGGATAGCATCTGCCTCTCAAAGCAATCTGATGAACTAGTAGTACTTAGATTATGCAAAATAGATGTCAGGAGTTTACCAAAGACTTTAAAAGTTATACCCACCAAGTTACAGGAGGACACAGACTGTCTATCCTGACAAAATGCACAACAAATGCTCATTTCATTTGAAAACCAACAGTGTATATACAGAGCACATTAGTATGTAATATATTTCTCAGTATTACTTATTTAAAACCTTCAAAATGTCAGAAGCAATTCTGTAAGAAGTCTTCTAGAGTCATGCCTCCAAAAAAGGGATTTAAAATTCATGCAAACATTCTTCATTTCTTTTGACTTTCAAAAATATTATGAGGACCAAGAACTTCACTCCATAACAAGATTAACCCAACAACTCAAGAACTGCTCTGTGTAGGTAAATGGAGAAAGAAGGGGCAAGCAGAACTGTATTTTATGCATTGGCTACACGCAGCTTTTAAACACCTACTTAATTCAACTGCTTTTGGTGATTTCAATGGTACTTAGTCTTCAATAAAAACTACTTTTAAAGTATCCTTGTACATAAAGATCCTGCAAATACTTCTATCAGACTTCAACAGCAAGTAAAATCACCAGTATACTCAAAAGGTTCTCAAAGCTAAATTACTTGACCTTCTATGACTCTACATGAGACAGCTGAACCTATGAGGGCTATTCTGCAAGCACACAATTACACTTCACTGCAACATGCAGTGAATGGGACGAACTCAGTCTTGTTAGCAAACACTTGGAAGAAATCATCCCCTTCTGCATTATTTAATTCCTACCCTTGATGTTTTCCCCTGTGACTGTATTAATTTTCAGAGTTACAGGGTGTTCATTTTTTTCTTTTATGACTGCAGTCGTCAGGACACACAGAACAATTTCTAGAATCATGAAGCAGGTTTATTTTGCTAGAGGGAACAAAGTGACGATACGTGTTCCAAAACATGTCAAAGCTACGTGAGTAAGAAAGGTGTGGTCTGCTTCAGCTAGTTACAACATTTAGACTTTCCAAGCCAAGGCAGCTGCAGTACTAGTGGCACAACCAGCATTCCTACTTTTTGAAAAATGCTTAGCTCTGCCAGGCTATAATGTGGTGTAAAGAATTGCCATCCTGTTTAATGTTTAACGCAACCATTCTCAGATGTCCACATCTAGAAATATTTAATAATCCACAGCTTACTTTTATTCCAAATAATATCTGCATAACAAATCTCCGGTAATTAAACTATACAAGAAACATAAAGGACAGAAATGTAATTACTGTAAAAAATGACACTAAAAATATCACACAGCTACACTGAAAAACATTGAATATTTTACACAGACACATAATGGGTCTCCAGAGGAAATGTTCACCCACTTGAGTACACAACCTATAACCAAGCATTTAATTTTCTTAAGGGCTGCTGCTGCCATGATTCCACAGAAGTATCTACTATAAACTAACAGGAAAAATAAAATCACTTTGAAAATCAATAAAAAACTGCAATTGGTTTATGCCTTTCAGAAATGTAACTCATACAGTTAAGCACTGAGTACCACTACAGTTAAGAGCTGAGAATACCCACAACTTGAAGACTCAGAACCTGAGCTTTATAAGCAACTGTCTGATATTCATCCCTTAGTTATTTATTTTAAGAACTACCGAGTACAGTAGGGTGGGTCATATTAACTGAAAGCCCAGAGGCATTTTGTTGTTCAAACAGAACCAGAGCTCTGCTTAAACAAAAAACAAGGGGGAAAAACTTAAAGAGTTCAACCAGCTGACCTTATCTTTGAAAGCACAAAGAGAGCAATCGCTTTAGTCCTTCATGAATTCAGCAGTCAAGTTCTCAGCATTGTGTGCATGGCAATAGCGTTCACAATGCAACTTAACAAAGCAAGTTACAGCTTTCTTACTCCTTTTATTTAATGTCTAAGTATTAAAAAGTCACGATACAAACCTGGGTCCACGTGTCTAGAGCTTCTTCTAATTCCATTTGTTCGTTTCTGCAGAGCAAAAATAAGAATCAAGGATATGAATAAACATGTTTTCATGGAGGCTCAATGAAATGCTTTCATTACCACAATCTACTAGGCAAAGCTGGTTTTCTTAAGTTATTTCCCCCAACCATCAACACAATTATCTTTATCTTGCACAAAGTTCACACTTTGAAAAATATTCTTAGCAATGTTGATGACTTTTTCATATATCCCATTTTTTCTGACACTGGGCTGAAAGAGTCTCAGTCCATAGAAGGTTTGTTCATACATCAACATTTTTTGATACTAAGAACAAATGTATTTTTTAATCTTTTATGAACAGGATAGGGGAAAAATATGCAGTCTGGCATTATCTGCCCCAGATAACATCCACCAACACAAAAGTCAAAGCCACTTGCATTGTTTTAATAAGGTAGAAACTTTCACAATTTCTACTTTAAACTGAAGCTAACTACAATTCCCTATGGAATGCTTAATTTTCTTTTTTTTTTCTAGGCAAGTATTTAAATATATTTAGGAATTTGACTGTCTCTCTAAAACTGGAGGAACCAGAGTTGTGTGAAATCAGAAACCTCTGACAAGACTCAGATTATTTCAATTTCTTTTCTATATTTCATACATTAAGACGCTTACTAGGGATCCCTGGAAATTTCAATGTGAAATAATGCATATCTGCGAACGACTCATCTGCTTTTGCAAACTTGTTTTATCTGGTAACTTGCATGACGGTTCATGCATTTATTTATTTTTTAATCAAACCAAGCAGAGAAAGGCACGTTGCATAACAAAGGGAACAATTAGGTTGCTCTGATTTACTCGCCGTTGATATAAGCTGATGCAGGACACACACCAAGGGAAGCCAGAAAGCAGTAACCTGAGGCATAACCAAATTACCAGGCCCTGTAGCAGGCAAGCAAAATCAAAAGCTCGGTTTGAAAACAGCTTTCAAACTCTCGAGTCCTTGGACACATTCTCTCTGTACCCTACAAGTCTAATTAAAGAAAGGATACAAGTTTTGTTTCATCTATAGTGGATAGAATAAAAATTTAAAGCTGCTGTCACAATGAAGGTAGCAGTACTGGATAAAAGCAAAATGCTCAATTTTATCCTGCATTGTTTTTTATAGATGGAAGCCATGTTACTGATATGGATGGATGCAGATTGGTGAGCAACCACAGATTTGCACAGCAAAGGGAAAAGGGCAGGACTCAGAAAAGTACAAAGGGAGACAGAAACAATTCAAATCATATATACCAAAATATGGCTGGAAAATGGTCTTAAGGAAATAGTTCTTGAGCTGTATGAAAAAGGGCTCAATATCCTTAAACATACTTATTAACCAGTAGATTCTTTACTTTACTGGTATGAAACCTAAATCCATGTTTTCCAAAATGACAGTTCCTCATCCATGCTTAAGTTTTCTTCTGCACAGAGGGAATTAAAGCAGGCAATTAAATACAAGTCTTGGTAAAAATTAATGTAATCCTGATGTTTTGGATCAACTCAATAAGCAATAGCAAATCAATAACTCCAGAAAGGAGGCCTTTATTCTCCTAACAAGAAAAAACAGTATACCTATTTTTTCATCCAGGCACAGTATGGTCACCAAGCTTTAGTTAGCTTTAGGAAGCCTTGTCCACTAAGCCCAGTAGATGATGTGCTCACAGCTCTCCAGCCATGCCTGCCAGCTGCAGGACTGAGAAGGCATCAGGCAAATAGATCACACTGTGATCCCCATAGCTGAGAGTGCCCTCACTCAGCACATCTGTCAAGGCAGAGGCATGAAAGGCTGGGCAGCATGGAGCCATAGGCACGGCTGAGGATGCAGTGAGGAGAGCAGGCAGGGGCTGGGTAGGGGAAGGAGTTGGGCACAGGCAGGGGGTGGGCACAGACAAGGACAAGGAACTGGGCACAGGCAGTGACAAGGAACTGGGCAAGGGCAGGGGCTGGGCACAGGCAGGGACAGGGAGCTGGGGCACAGGCAGGGGCTGGGCACAGGCAGGGACAAGGAGCTGGGCACAGGCAGGGGCTGGGCACAGGCAGGGACAGGGGGCTGGGCACAGGCAGCACACGCCTCTCCTCTGCTGGAGCTCCCCTGTCACCACATGATTCCCCTGCAGGATCCCAGGAGCAGGAGTCCTTCTGGGCCCACATCCCAGGAGTTCACCAGAGGGTGCAGAGCTGGCAGCCCCAGTGCTGTCTGGGGTTCCAGTGACACCCAAACAGCTCAAACATGAGAGAGCACAGATGTGGTCAGCCCTGCACACTACTACACCTGCACCAGCCATGTCAGCAATAACATCCTCCCATTCCCCCTGTTAAGTGACAGCATCAAACACAGCCATGCTTATGGAGAGCAGCAACATTTACACTCACATGCTGTTCATAACTGGCATGTCATTTAAGCAATTACTATAAACTTCTGATCTAAGGTAGATGCTAGAAATTATTACGCTCTAGGTCTGAAGTGCTGCCTCTCTTTTGTTAGATGGGACAGACAAAGCCCAGCTGCTGTGCCCTCCTGTACAACAGTAAAGAGGCTCCAGGAGCTGGCCAAAAAATAACCCTTCCTCGGCTGACAGCAAGCTACACTAGGTGCATCACAGCAGCTCCTCTGTTCAGGTCTCACTCTAATGTTCTCTCCAGATTACATAAACTCATATCACAGGATATGCAACCTGCAACCTTCTTTCACATCAAGAGGGCAAACACTGCTCTGCTCTGCCAATCCTTCATCACCCCACATGGTAGAGAAGAAAAAAGAATACTTTTTAAAAAAGAAAAGCATACCTTTACATTTACAATGCTTTTTAAAGAACACAGCCAGATTTTGTCTAGGAACAGTAAGTATCTAATCACCAGCTGTGAAGCAATGTTTTCTTACCTGTAGCTTAAAAAAAGCATCTCCACCCCTTTCAGGGCTCTCAGCACTGTCATTTTGCTGCAAGTTTAATTCACATTTTGAGTAGAAGACATTCATATTTAACCATGAATACCCTGTTGCTTAGACAACTTCTACAGCACTCTAAAGAAGTGTTTGCAAACCCAGAAGAAAAACATACCTTCTCCATCAGCATGTACAGAGCAATAAAGAGCTCCTATGTCACCAACAAAAACAAACATCACATGCAAAAACAAAACGAATCCTTACCTCATGTTTCACGTTTCCATGTTCTGAAACATAAGTAAAAATTGGCATTATTGTTGATTGCAAGCTGTGCACCTTTAGCAGAGCAATCTGAGCCCGTGCAGTTAGAGAAAGCGCGCTGCCGCCTGCAGCCAGGGGAGCGGCGCGGCCGCCCCAGCCCGGGCGCGCCGGGCGCTGTTGTGCAAAGGCCGCGGCGCTCATTGGCCCCGCCGGGCTGCGCCCATGGCCGGGCACGGCGCGGCACGCAGCGCTGCGGGAGCGCCTGGTAAACACTGGCTCCCTGCGAACACACAGCTACCGTGCATTGCACGCCGAGCTCAAACGGGTTTTTTCCCTCTGGCTTTTCAGTGTGACAAGGTGTATGAAGTTTAAACGTATACCTTTAGCTTCAGAGTGTTCTGTGTTTCGTGCTCAATTCAGCATTGCATTAGTACACCAGAGACTGATGGCGCTGCTGCTTTATTTGCTTCTACTACAATTTTTATGGTACCTGTTTAAGTGTATTTTAAAATTTTTAAATTTTATTTTAGAATTAGGGAAAAAATCCAATGGGACATCAGGAAGACTGAATAAAGCCAGTGACACTTCAGCGCACACACGGCACATGACATGACAAAAGGCACAAAAGAGGGTCTCCTTTGTCCATGTCCTTTGAATGTATAATCTGATAGCAGGTATTTGGGTACTCCGGGGTAATTTGGATTTGGGTAATCCAGACACTCTGGATACCGAAGCTGTGTTTGCCCCTGTGTGCCTCACACTGGAGGCCCAGCACCGGCTGCACATGCCTGGTCTCTGTACTTCACGACACTGGAAAACTTTCACTGTAATAACTTCTGACATATCCACAGTAAAGCAGATAATAAACTTTAACTGCAAGTCCCCTCTAGTTCCACTATGAAAGGTTGCTTGAAGCAGTGGGGTGTGGGAAAACAAAAGGCCTGGCGTGCCCTGGCACGGCTCCGCTCACGTAGGCCCGCGGCCCCGCCAGCACGGCACAGAGCACGGGGAGCACTCCTGGGACGCGTTCTAACCTTCCCACAAGGAGCAGTTTGCATTTGCAGAGGGAGCAAAGAGAAGGAAAATAAGGCCACCCAAAGGAGGAGATGCAGGTTGGCTGTTGAGGTTTTCTAAGCAGCCTGAGGGAATTAGTTGCCCAAGTGGTGCTGAAATTCAATATAATTTTGGTATTTCATGATCTGATATGCCTTTCAGAATTTTTGCCAAAATCTGAATAAAATCTCCTCTTTTGAATGTTTGATCTCAGCATTATGAAGGGAAGCCATATAGCTGAGTAGTTGCAAAGGAGGCCTAAACTTCAAATCCCGTCTTAGGGGGTTTCTTCCTTTTCTATATTCTAAAGACTTACATTTATTTCAGCAGATCCTTTATCAAAACGTTTAGATGGAAATGTTGTTCTATCCTCTAATGGAAATGAATGGAATGAATCTGATTTTTAAAAGTTGCCATTGAATATTATTTTTACCTCTAGAAAATATCCTAAATCCAACTAGATGAATGAGTTCCAGCTGGTGATCAGAGCATCCCAAAGTTCCTGCTCACCACCAGTGTGCCAATGAAATCATCAAGTGAGTCCTCAGTTCTGACAGCCACATAATTAATGCCATAGTTCAGCACAGTTTGGGGGTTTTTCTTGTTTATTCACTGAGGCCATATTACCATTGGGTCACATTTTGATAATCATATTTTACTACAGCAGCAAGAGGAGCAGCAGCTGGCCTCAGTAAGTGAGGGAACACAGCTCAGAAAATGGGAATAAGCTGCTCTTCAGGGATGCAACAAAGCAGCTGGATTTACATGCTAACTAAACAGAGTAAATAAAATTATATGTAATAAGCTACTCACCTTTCTATTTTAAAAGAAAACTCTAAATATTTAAAATGCAGGAACTATAACCTAAGTCCCTTGGAAGGAGCTGTGGGACTATGTGTTCCTTTCCAGTCATTTAGCCAGTTATTACTCAATCAGAACAAAATTGGAAATGTGACCCAGATGTACCACACTGTAGGACCCTAAAAAATATCAGGTGCCCTAACTGGCTTTTGTTCAGGTTGAGCAAGAATCATTGGTTAAGCAATACAGCTAAACCTCTGTTGGAGTTTTTTAAAAAGTGGTATCACTCCAATGAACTTCGTGAGATTTGAGCATTTACTTGTCAATTCAGTTGACACAAGAGGTTTGGAGGAGAGCCAGCAATTTTGCAACTATTGATTAAATTCAGCAAAAACGTAAATAGTGAAAGCTGCTGGTTTCTTTGAGATGTCAAGACCACAGGCTTTTCATGAATAATCTCTAATATGCTGGAGCAAGCAATTAGGACATGAACAGCATGGACTGTATCATTGGGCATGCACATTACTATATGAAAGCAATTCTAAACTTAACCCATTCACATGCCAACATTGTCTTTTAAGTTCATCTCACAGCTGAAGCAACTTCTTTTCCATCTAAAGAAATACAGTATTTTTTCAAATGAAATTAAAGAAATCATGCATAAATTAAGTAAGATTTACTATAAAAATGACCAGCTAATGTTTTTCTAATCTATTTATAACCTGATGAGACATGTCTTTAACATTCCCTGGGAAAAGCAATATAAAGAAGAAAATTCTGTGGGTTTGGCACTATACTTAAAAAATTCAAAACACTTTCAGATTCTAAAATCATTGGAGGTTTCTCTAATTGAAATATTCAATAGTCAGTAGAACCAGCAAGTATTTGCCTGAGAATACTTAATTCAACCTAATTTGATGGACTTGGAAAAATTCCAGTGTGGAAATAAAAATGAATTGTTAATTCTGATGGTTTAAACTAGGAAACAGAGTGGAGTTCTTCAGTATGTTCTGGGCAGAGTGATACTGTTTTGTCAATCCTATGAGGTCTCTGAAGAAATTGCAAAGGACATAGAACAGTCTGTACAATAAGAGTGGGAACAACAAGGGGTACAGCTTCTCCCTTTGGCTACTAAAGGTGTGTCTTACTCATGCTTGCTTACCCTGTCTTAAGCATTCTCAGACACAAACCCTTCCAGCCAGTGGGAAAACATCACCAGATGAGTGAAATTGTTCTGTGCCATGAAATAAGATATAGGAATGCAGTTGAGAAGCCAGAAGATGTGACAAGGGAGAGGAGGTGCCCTCACAGCCAGCAGAGAAAAGAACACCATGTGTATGTCTTTATAAATGGCCTGTCACAGAAATATGTGCAACCGTTTTCTAATCTTTGTGTTAAAGGATTTCACACAGTCTGTTTAAGATCGTGCAATCAAACTCAAAGGCGTTCATTAGAACATTAACAAGGATTCCAAATCACAGAAAGATTAAGTAATAGGGCAGAAAAGTAAAATATATGAAAATGTAGAGTACTATTCGAGGATGTACAGGACACCATTTTAAGGGGAGGGAAGGGGTTAAATCAATAATGACAGGAATGAGCACAGAAGATTTCAATCAGCACTGCTGATTTACAGCAGCAGGGGCAGGAACAGCAACCTAGAAAACCCAAGGGCTAAATGCAAACATTTTGTTCTGTTTATTAATTCAACTGATTAACTCTGCATCTTTTATCACTAAAATTTCTACAATCTGCTGAACTGGCCGCCTTTGAAGCAAAACATCTGAAGAACTGGCATATGTTTGTGTATAAGGCATAGTATGAGAACACAGCAATTTATCTTCAGATTTTGTCAATGTTTCTCTCATAAGTGTATCATCTAAATCTGACACTTAATAATTTTGTCATTCAAAACGTTTCATCTATCTTTGGATGTCTGTCTTTTGAATTTTCACAAAGTGCGACTTGCAATGAAATTTAAAAAGATTTAATCCACTCAGGAAAGTTCTAAGCATCATTTCAGAAAGGCTGGCAAAAACATCTGCTCATGGTCTATAAAGAAAACAGAAACTTTACAAAACCAGAAAATGCTGAGGAAAATTCAAATGCCTTTGAGAAACGTAATGGCATATTCCCACTTCAGTGATTTGAACTCTGATCACCTTTTTACAAATAAGCCCCTAGAAGTACAAGAGGTCTACAGAATAGGAATGAAAATTATTTGAAACATAGAAAAAATTGCACTTATAAAAAGATAGTAAAAAATTTGAATCTGTTCTATTTGGAGAATATACTATTAAGAAGTCAAAATAATTTATCACAGAGAAGCAGTTCAGTCAAGATTTCTCACAAAAGCCTAAAGTCATATCTACATGTTCACAGAGAACTCACTGTTCTAACACTGAAATGCAGTGGGACATTTCCAAATAGGGAAGCCATACAAAAGCATTAACAAGATGTAAAAACTCTTCAAACGCCAAAAAAGAAAGGAAGAAAGTTTAACAGGATCAAGCAAGGAGCATCATTAGGATCAAGCAAGGAGCATCATTCCTGTCTACCACACAGAGGATCTGCACTTGGCTGTCAAGCATCTGGAATGGCACTGGCAGAATGACAGAACACCAGATTAAACAGAAAATACATATATCTACACATATATAGATGTATATTCCATGTCTGTGGCCATAACTAATACCACATGACTGGGGAACAATAATGTCCAGTTTCCTAAAAGAATGATTCAATTTCATGTACATTATACCCTGTGAAAAAGGCTGTAATAGTCCCCTAGAAAAAAATGTGGGGAGAAAAAAAACAACAAACCAACCCAACAAACACAGCAATACAATAAGTGTTTCAGTCATTTTGCCTTGGCTCATTTCCCACAGGAGCAGCAAATGACAGTGCTAAAAAATATTATATTTATCATAAATTAATTTCTCTAAATATTTTAAAAGTATTCAAAATTAAAGGCATGTTAGAATTTTGTGCCTATAGAGTATACTTCTTCCACAAAGTTCAGCAAAAATGTTGAATTTTACATTGTATCTTTCTGTCTGCATGCCTTCAATAATATTTCATAGCTTAGCAGGCATGAAAAGATAACTTATGGGAGACCTCATTTCTCAGCATAGCTCTGTTATAATTAAAGGACAACTCTAGAAACAATTCAAGTTTCACTAACCAATATTTCAGAAAGTCTGAATTGTTTCATCCCTTTGTGGCCCACACAGGGAAGCAGGTACTGGTAAAACTCCTCCTTAAACCTTTCCTTGGTCTGTGCACATTATGAATGGCCAGCACTGCTCAATCAACACTCCTTTCTTTAAAAAGGCAAATAAAGAGTAAAAGTGGAAAACAGTAGAGAAAAACCTGAGGATTTCCTTTGCTACTCATTGGCCAAAGTTCCATTATCAGGTGGAGGGATGACACACTTTGAGCAAAGTAAGCCAAACCCCTTGTCCTTTCCATGCTCGTTGTTTGATAGAGCAAGGGGAAGAGCTGCAGTTTAGAGCTGGTTTTTGTAGCTACGATCACAGAGCAGACTCTAAGCAAAGACACAGCTCAGCACTTCCTGTTCTTCTGCCTCAAGAGCAGGTAGGAGATGCACAACTCTCCTGTCTTGTATGACAGCTACAGCAATGAGGGAGTCTTGGCATAGAAGAAAAAACAAGAGAAGAGAAAGTGGAGTTTGAAGAGAGGACAGAGGGTTGAATACCTGGATGTAACCAAAACACATAACACAAAAAGGGATCTTAGAAATCCAGTTGCTTGCAATTTCAGTACAGCATAATTCTACAAACATCAGGAACATGATTTAAAGTAAAATACACCATTCTACTTCTTTGAATTTTTAAAATTATAATTATAATTTATTCCACTTACAAGTCTACAGCATTACTTAAGTATGCAGGAAAATTAAAAGAAATCAGACCTTTTGTTATCCAGGCATTTATGGTCATTCTTACTAATGCATGTTGCACCATATGTGTCCACAGATATTTACAGAGGAACAGGAAGACAAGCTCCTGCCTCGTGGGGTGCCAGCTATCCAATTAAAATAAAAACTACAGAAGTGATTAAAAGAAAAGGAGCAAGACAAAGGAAAAAGGTAGAAGTAGGGGTGGTTTATATCACAGAAGACAGTTCTTTTGTAAAGAACAATATGTGTTTGTTTTTCCACTCTATTAATTTCAAGTAATTGCTTTAAAACTTTCCATTTTTAAGACAATTTTAAATATTTATTTTCCTTAGAATATCTGTAGGAAGTTCTGTGAAAAGCCTGTGTTCCAAAAAGGGTTTCAGTCACAAATAGTGTGATTGCTTGTACAATTTTCAGATCTACAAAAGATTATTTGTAAAGAGTTCAGACTTGGAGGATAACATGAAGATCTCCAATACAGAAAAGCAGCTGAAAAAAAAGATTTACTGACTACAGCAATAGTCAGTGCCTGCCATCCTGTTGATTCATGGAAGACTAGGACAGGTAATTAGCACAGAGAGCAAAAAGCCAAGTAGAAATCAGAAGTAATGTGCACAGGGACAAAGACAGAAACAAGCTTATACAATGTTGAAAGGAACAACAAGCTAGAGTCAATTTGGAAACAGCAGCTTAGTAAAGAGCAGCAGATGAAGCCATCACATCAAAGGTGGGAGACATCATATGTCTGCAACAGCACTTTCCAAAGATTGTAGAGACTAATGTAAAAAAGAAAATAACCCAAGGGAAGTGGTTGCTGTAGTTTATGTGAAGTGAGACATGAGAAACTTCACAAATTATTATGAAATAATTCTGAAAAGGAATTTAGAATTTAGAGAAGTGAGAATGACACATAACTAGAAACTTCCCCAACATATAAAACTCTACTTTCCAGAAATCATCATGTGCTCTCAATGGCTTTCTTTTTTTAAACACAACAGCAATTCAAAATCATCTCTAGAAAAAAGAACATTTGAGAAGCTGGACAGAGGGAAGAGTCAAAAATGGCACTAGGATTATATGATTGTGGCAATAGTGTAACAAACTCACTTCCACCAATAGAGCAGGTACAGGGAAGGGAAGGGAAGGGAAGGGGAGGGAAAGGGAAGCCAGTGATGGGGGCTAACACTGAACATTAGCATGGGAGATCCAGATGACATCAGAAAGAGATTTACAGGTAGAATACTGAGCAGAACGGGAAGGTGTCAAATTTTTGGAGTTATTTGTGGGAGGCCAAATGGTAGTTGAAATCAAAAGACTCCTGAAGTCCCAAAGAATGGAACAGAGAAGCGCAAAGTGACAATGGCCAGGGGAGAAATTCACAGAGCAATTGATTAAAAGAATAAAAAAATTGTTCTTAGGTGTAGGAAGTAGAGAGCCATCAATCACCTTTTTGTGAATATTGTGAGTGGACAAAAACCATAGAAACCAAAGAGATGAAAGAGGAAGCTGAGGCAACACAAACAGCTTTAGGAACTGAGAGGAAAATACGAAAATTGACATAGACAAAAAGGGAGAGGCACAAGAATGACAGATGATGTGCTGTACAGTAGGTGTTCCAGATGAGCAGTCCACAACTGAAACAAGAGCAATTCCTTGTTGTATACAACATTGATGAAGAAATTTGGTTTGACCTGTAACAGTTCTCTCCTGCTTTGGAACATTTCAATTTAGTAGCAATAAAAATCCCTATGAATCCTAAATGCAATTCTAATTGTGCTTATAAATGGTAGTTTCACAAGTATGCATGTTACAATAAACACAAATTAGAGGTAAATTAAACCTTAATTATATCTAGCAAGTTTTATGTCCTAATTAAAAATGGTATTCTAACAATAAAAATGACTTACCACCTGAATTAGCCCTGCCACAATTGTCTAGTCTTCCTAAACATTCTTTGTGTGCTCCAGCTCCACACTTAGAACATAAATAGCCTTGATAAAATGTTCCCCTGTAAAATAAAATTAGGTAGTGATACATTAGAGGTGACAAATTCCACACATAAAGGACATAAGAGACATGGCAGAAGGTATTAGAAGCCATTTGTTGTTCTGCATAATGATAGTCCTTGAGGCTTGAGAAAATGACAACTGACAAACAAGCAGCTCATCAGCTTTCTGTCACTACTAGCCATTTAAAAATCACGACCAGACTGTTCTTTCAGACTACTAGTAGAATAATAACCTCCATCTCAATGTAATCCAAAGCTACTTTGGAACAGCACACTTGAAATTGTACCATTATGCATTTATCCTACTACAGATCTACACTTCACTTCATCTCAGTGGGAATTTGCCTAGGCACCATGAAGAATAGGATCCAGTGCAAGAGAGTTTTAAGATTGAATGTATATTTTTTAAGCATTAAGTAGTTTTGAAGCTATATGGCAAATATTCTTAACTATAAATTTGTTCACTTTTTAGAAAACATTTATCACTTCAGGTAATATTCAGAGCTGCTAATTCCTCTACATGTGTCTGTCCCACAAGGTGGCACTTGGGAATAGCCAGCTGGTGGCCCATGGAGAACCAGGCAGCATCCTGGGTGCTGTATCCTGAATGCACAATAGCTGCTCCTCAGCAACAGCAGTTGGTGCAGACCCAGTAACTCAACTACACTGCTCCAAAGCCAGGAATTAGCCCTCCTGACTTTTAAGTTTAGAAGGTCTGCACCACTGTTCATATCACTTAGACTACATTGCATTGAGGGGGGAAAAAAAGCAACTAAAGATTAAAAATGAAAATCCAGGACAGTCTGACTAATCAGGAAAAGTATTGCTAAAGGAAGAAAGAATGTATGACAAGGAGAAGCACACCTGAAGTTCATTTATTCCATGCCTGTGCTTAAAAAAGGCACTACCCACACTCAAATGCCCTTGCTAAAATGCTGTGGTTTCATTTTTCAGAATATCAACAATATGCAACATAGAATCATTGAAGGGTTTGGGTTGGAAGGGATCTAAAAGATTATCCAAACTCTCTGTTATCTTTCATGCCTGCTAAGCTATGAAGAGGGACACCTTTCAAAGCCCCATCCAGCCTGACCTTGCAGAGGCAGGGAGGGGGGAGACTACCACCCAAAAAAAACTTGTACAATACCTCAGAAGCATCTGACAGACTTTGCAAGATGTCACCCGACTGAAGGTATGCATTTTGAACTCATGAAAGCTCGTATCTGCATAGTCTGGCCGGATGTTTGACCTGAAAACAAAATTTGAAAATATGCATTAAATGAAATCTAGAACATGAGGCAACATTCACAGCAGGAAATCTTAATCCACAAACAACTAGTTTTATTTAGACTTTAATGTTTTTCACTGACAAGAACCAGAAGTATGGACTCTACCAAACACCTTGAAATGAAATCTGAATTATGCTATTATGCAGACTTTTAAATATATCCTGTAACTACCTTAGCTGTCAAATATAATAAATAGAAACTAAACATCTGGTTTTTATTGTTGTTTGAGTAACTAGGATCATTCTCAGCAATATTTTATTATGTGAATGCACAAGGGAAAGCAGCTCACAGCCTGAGAAGCATCATATTTGAAAACATTAGCAGCAAATTTAGGACAGTTAGGTCATAACTATGCAGCAATATACTGGATAACCTGATTCTTTCAGAACAATTAGAAAATATTCACCAGGGTTTGGTGAGCCTTGTTTAAATGTGTTGCACAGTGCCCACAGCTGTAGATGCACACAGTAAATTTAACAAAATAGAAGATCACTGTTCACACTGCCAAGATACCAACACACTACTAGCAGATTTATTTTCAAAGATCAGATTTATGCACAAAGCACTGCTCGATTACTGTACTTGTGTTTTGTTTACCTTCCCTACTGATCCCTTTTAAAAGCAGGAGTACAATTTAAATGTGACCCAATCATCATTTGTTGTACCAGTAACTGTTTTCAGATTTAAGTTTTATTAAGTAATCTATTCAGTTTTTTCTGTCATCTGTTCCATTTCCAAGACTGAATGGGAGAACAGGCATTTTCAATGTATTTCATTGTTTTGTTTTGTTTTTTTTTAATTCAATAAGATCCCCAAACTAGCTTAACACTGTCAAAATCAGTAATGCTGAAATGCTAGGTACATAACCTAATATTAATCTAGACTGTATCAGACAAGAAAAAATATATATTAGTAAGGATTCATGTATTTTTTGCTATTATTTATATTAGAATATTTAGGACTCCATAAATTTCTGGTATTTTTCTATCAAAAATATAGCAATACATAATGCATAGGAATTAAAATAGGAAAAAAAATTCATGAGGGCAGGAATGCAAGAATCTATAGTACTCAAAGGAAAAGCCATAAGCTTTTTCCAACATAGAAAATTGTATATTCTTCCATTAAAGTTGGAGATACTGATAAGTTTCATTCTTATGTATATATATAAAAACATATCTGTAACATATTTTTATGTGTTATATAAAAACAGATATAACTGTATATAAACATAGTTCTATAAATAACTTCCAGACTAAAACACAGACCAGCCACAAACTGTAATGAAACATATATAAGCATCCAAGCATCATTCTCTCTTGGACAGAATTAAAAGGCTTACAAAAACCATTCAGAGAATCTATTTAAGCACCCAGTGTCACAAAGGTCAAACTTCAAATCCACCTGCTGAAAATGAAACTGTACTCAAAAAGCAAAAGGAATTTTGGTTTTATGCCTGAGAATAACCTTACTGTCACTTGGGTCTCTTTCTCTTCTAACATGCAAGATGTCAATTGCACAACTTCTGCTGAATGAAACAGGTGTGCATTCTACACATCCACAGCAGGAAGGTGCAGTAGCATGATAAAATTAACCCTATAATAGGAAGAACTTTTTAAACCAGGAGAAAAAAACTATTATTTTTTGGCTCTTAATTAGGTACAGTCTGTATTTCACAACGTGTCTGCCAGAGGGCTGCCAAAACTTAGGCTACACTCCAAGCAATCCCGAAAAATCCCTAGAACAAGTTGCAGTCCTTCACTCCCAACAAAAGCTCATTTTTACTGACCATTTGGTTCAGACCAGGACGTCTTGCAGAACTATGTTCAAAGCATAAGCCAAAAGTGCAAGACATGTGAGATTGAAAGCATATCAAATTAAAGCTAACAACTCAATCATTTTTCAAGAACAAACCAAAGAAAAAATTCATTCATTTAATTATAATAGAATCAATCTTCAAAAATAAAAGCATAAGTAGATCAAAAGAAAAAATATTACAACCTCATACAGACAGTAGTTTAACACATGGATGTGACTACACAGCTTTCTTCCATATGTAAAAATTCTCTTTCATTCTCTCAGGCTATCTTCCACAGAGATTGAAGTGCAAGAACTACTCAAAATATAACTCCTATTAACAGAACAAGGATGATACACTGTATTCATTCTTCTTTATATTAAAAGCAATATTTGAAAAGAACAGTGCAAAGTAAGAAATTGTATGCTTACTCTGGATACAGAGTGCTGTAAAGTGAAGCACAATATGGAAAGATAATTAGTGATACAACAAAACCCGGAAAAATAGAATCAGTGTGTGCTGTCTACTACAAATGTAGAGATAGAATAAGGGAAGCTTTGTAGAACATTTAGTGCAGCACTACTGTGGGCAGGAAAACTCCTGCACGTTCTGCTATCAGATCAGTAATGCTGCATTATGGCAAATCCGGTTCTGTAGTCCCATCACACATCACATCAGACAAGCCTGAGATGAGGCACTATAGCAGCATGTATGGAGCAGCAAGCCATTAAATGTGAAGTCAGAAACTTAATGAATCTCGGGGTTTGATATTTTAGTTTTCAATATATTAATTTTCCAAAATCAAATACAACACATAAAAAAAAACCCCAACTTGATTAATATGTGAACGTTTCCAACTAGAGATTAAGCACAAGTCATCTGTGACTAAGTCCAAATACCACAAGGACCATAGGAATTTTTTTTCCACAAAACCTTTCAAACTGAATATCACATGCTATGTTTTGAGTTTTCAAATAGAGCAAATAAAGCTAATAATGTGAAATAGTTGTGGCATAGCATACAACTTTTCAGAGCCATGTCCAACCATAAAGAAGCTCTTTTGGTTACAGCATGGAAGCCTTGCACTGATACCCTCAGAAGAGAGAGCAGAGCTCTCACAACACAGTAAAGAGAACATTTCATCCTTCTCAAATCTTCTTTTCTCTTGTACTTCCCAACTTGTAGGCATATCACAAGACAGAAAACACCCCGAGTATTTATATCAATATTAATTTTGAGCTTATTACTATTTTCCTCTTTAGAAGGATTTCTTGTTGGAGACAAAAAAAAGAAACCCAGTCATGATTGTTAGCAAAATTCAAATGTATTGAAGCAATTAACAAAATTTATTTTGGGTCTTACACTGGGTTCCTTCACCATAACAGTGGGACAGCCAAGCCCTCCTGCAGACTTCTCAATCCCTCCTACCACAACCACTGCTATTATGGGGTGCCCCAGGCAGCAAAAGAAATGTATTTTCTATTTCTGCTGTCAAACAAGCTTGATGAGCGACCAGAGCAGGAAGTCACACATATACGAGAAATACTTAATCTGAAGTAAATAGTGACAGAAAGCATGTTCCTCATTTTATTGTAAAACTCTCTTATTTTTATGAGCAACTGCAATGTGGGGAGGGAAAAGTAGTTTTCCTTTGTCTCTTCTACTTTTCCCCAGGCAGTTTTAACTTCCCCACTCTAGCAGAGACAAAATGTCAATGTGAATCTGTTATTAGGAGAATTTTTCCAATTCTCTCCTCAATTCAGCACCAGAGGTTTTATAAGGGACAACCACAAATGCCCCCTCCTGCACAGTGCTGGAACCCCATAACCATATTTACTCCAGTCACTTCTGCAATGTCCTTGGGCTGCCCCTGAGCCTTCTGAGCAAAGCTTTCTCTTTCCATTTTACCTACAGAATATTAGTCCCACTGGGACCAATTCACTGCTACACCACCAACCCAGAGACCTGCAGGTGCGTATCTCACGAGTCTCTGTCACTTGGACACACAGTTCTTGTCTCTGCACGAGCCACGGGAGCCACAGTCCCAGGGACAGAATGACCATCTTCTTCAGTCAGTCCTCCATCTCTGAGCAGTCTCTTTAAAGTTTTGGAAGTTCAGTGTAGAAAAGCCTTATCCAGGTATCTTATTCAATTTCCCTTCATATCATCAGCTTTGGAGCACTCCTTGTGCATAAAAAATATTCCCCTTCTAAAAATATTCTCTCCATATTTGCAGCGCCACTTCTTTCTAATGACTTGTTCTTTTCAGAAAAGTAAATTGATCATAGGCCAATCTCATCCCACCCACATAATGCAACACCTTTATAAATGGTGTCAGGAAGTGTCATGTTATCAACCATCCCCCGCAAGCTTCTGCAGACAAAATCCATTCCAGTAATCATCTTTGTCTAGATTAATGGCACAGCTGACCACACAGTAATGATATAGATAGCCCAAAATTGTCTTGTCAGACAAGATGTCTAAGTGCTTATTCCTATGCCTATAGAATAAGGAATAAATTCTCTTGACTATCCTACCTCAAAAAACCCCAAAATAATTGTTCATATGAAAAAAAATGAACAGTTTAAATTGCTATTTTCTCACACAAGCAGCCGGGATAACACATCAAAGACTTAAAACTCATGCTTAACCCTCAAAACACAAACATGTTACAATCAAAAGACTAACGTTTAAGTAAAAAAAAACCAAAAAACAGTGAACCTTGTCAATCTTGACATATCCAACTCTATAAGTTCTATGCCCCATTTTACTCATCTGAACTTTGATTCTCTTTGATCTAAGGTGTATATGCAATGAAGTGTACATCATTAGTATCAAGCAACTTAGATAAGATTTGTTACTGTAATTTCATTACTTAATCAAAACCATATTCGGATGAGAACACAAACCAGAATGTGTCTGAGGAGCAGTAGAATACCACAGGCATTTGGCTCTCTTTTAGCAACAATTTAGGGTTTTATCAGCATTCTTACATTCATGTTTGTTTTCTAAAGGAAAACTATACTGAGTACCTTACACAACAGGTTGGAATAAACAAATAAATTACATCATCTTCGGGGGATAGGCACAATTATACTTTATTTTACTGTCAGTTAAACTTCCTCCACACAGGTAGGGCTTACAAAATAAAATGTACCAGGCAAACTGCTAAACATTCAGCCACAAAACTCAATCTTTTCTACAAAATATGTAATTACTACAGATGTTTCCCAAGAGAATAAATAAAAGGCTGAGAGATAATTTATTATATAGCCCCTTCCTCCTATTTTCCCAGGTGGAAAATAAATCTATTAAAATCTCATTAATCCCATTAAGTCTTCATTTTCAGAAAGGACATATTTCTGAATCTATAAAAGATGAAAAAGGTATTATAGTCTCATTTTATAAATTTTTCTATACTGAGTATATCTTTCCTTGAATGTTTAGCCCTTCAGATATTTCAGTATTAGCCTTGGAGACCATGAAGTATGTCTCACATTTGTCTTGCATGGACATTCTACTGAAAGCTTACTGGCTGCCAAACCTAACAGAAATATAATCAAGGCATAAAATTAAGTATTGTGTTTGCTAGATTAATTAAATCCTTACAGCAAGTTTAAAAATTAAATAGGAAATTAATAAAATGCAAACCACAGGGCCTTTACTGAAAAAGAATGCACAAAAGAGAAAAAGTAGCATTATGAAAATGCAAAGAGTAAAAGCAAATAGAATGTGGAGTCTCTGGCTCCTGGTTAGGAATGTCAATCTTAGCACAAAACAAGCAACAAGAAGCTATTCAGCAGCAGAGACCACTGCAAATCTACCATCTTATGGTTTCACCTCCAGCAAGGAGTTAAAGGAGGGAGACTTCAGAAGACAGCACAAAGGAAAATACTTCTTTCTTTTATAATAAATCTATTTACCATTGTGTTTAATGCTACCAACTAGAAATTGTAAACTATCTGCAAGGTGCTGTCCTCCACTAGTGATCAGTTCTCTCTTGCTGTATTTTGAGGGCCATTTCTTTTAATTGCTTCCCTGGCAGCTTTTCAATACCAGCTTGACTTCAGCAATTAAGACCTCTACAGATTTCCCCCCTCCCTGGGTCTAGGCCACTGAAAAAGTGTTGCTTAAACCCACTACAAACAATTCAATTAATGTTGAAAAATTGCTGCTCTGGAGTACTTAATTAAAAACTCAACCCTACTTTCCCAAACTTCAAGTATTTTTAACTAAATTTGTTTTTCTTCTTAAACTGGAAAGGAAAATGTATTACAGGAGGGAAAAAATCCTCTGAAAAAGTTTGATATTCCTTGGATATATGCACACAAGAAGAACATCCATGTATGTATGAACCACATCACAGCATGTAGAGGAAAACAAGGAATGAACATTTTACACAAAGAGAAATGCAAAAGTAACCCTTTGCAAACAGATAAGAAAGTTCCTTTCAAAAGTGAATTGGCTGCAAAGCAAGAGGAATCAGCAAGAAAAAGCAGGGGCGGAGCCAGATACCCTTGGGTAGATCACTGCTGTTAAATACAGCAAGCAAAGGCCTTGTAAACATTGACTGAATCAAGTCATTCTTGGAGGACTGATGATAAACCTCTCAAGCATCCCTTGGGCCCAGAGATGTTCCTCCAGTCTGCCACAGCTCAGTGGCACTGGCACCTTGGAGAGGAACCTTCTCTTCCCCCAGCAGCAATCCCACAGTAGTTTTCTGAGTAACATGAAACAGCAGCAATTTCTTGGGTTGGGAAGGGGCTGTCGAGCAGTCATGGGCTCTGCACACCATTACAGTGAGACAGCACCTGCCCTCCCTTTGGGGTTGACAGTTCTCCCCAAAAGGGAAAAAAACATGCTAGGAAGTTCTAATGATACTTCTTATCTTTGGATTTGACTTCTTTTCACAGAAATACTATTTAGGTCAAGTCTCAAAGATCATTTTCCCACCTTAGTTTCTTCAAGAAAAGCAATCCTGTCACGAGAAATTATGCAGAGTCCAGCTGTATGTACGTGCTTGAAAAATGTCCATCATTTTGGAAATGCATTATATTTGAAACTGAATAGCCATTTCACTTGATTAAAACTTGGCTTTAGAGGTTAATGCATGTATGCCCACCTGTGAGCCCAGAGGCATAAAAACAAGGAGATGCATGAAGTATCAGATAAAGAGTCTGCAGTGAATTGCAATTGTTTTAAGTATTAAAAGAAGAAATACTACAGGGAGCTCAGATAAAACTCCATACCTTGAACTCTCCTCAACTCTCAACCTCAAGTTAGACCTTTGCACTTCAGAGCTGATGTTACTCTGCACTCCATGTTATGCTGATAATAATTTAAAATGCTCCATACAGAACTGTTCAGAATTATGGACACCCTGAGCACGAACTGCTGAAGATCATTTCCAAGCGTATGTGATGTGAAATCTGATGATGCACTGATGCAGTATAGCTTATAAAGAAAATGGCACAGGTTAATACTTCTGCATACTGAAAATATTAATTCTAGATTTACTTATTGTATAAATAATTGTCATCACTGCAGAAAGTTCATCAGTAAATCCAGATCTAATGTATGCAATTCTACTATATTAGTTGCTAACAGAAATTATTTCTGGAGAAATCGTAAGTTAAAATTCCTAGTTTGTGCAAAAGTGACCTCCTTTCAAAATTTTAAGCACCTTAAAATTTTGCCATGGTAAGTGGTACTTAAGCATGTCAGAAAATTTTGGAAAACTTTACTAGCACTAAAATACAGCTATTGCCACATATTCAAATGCTACCTGGACAGTAATAACAAAACAAAACAAAAAAACCCACAACAATATGTTACTGTCAAACAGGGCTAAAAGCTCTCAGGCAAACCACATACAAAGAATTTCATACAAAGTTGGTCCTGAGACACATTTGCCCTCACTCCCTGCTGTGACATGCAGCAGACTCACCCTAAGGATCCCAGTCCCTACAAACAGAGCCAGCCTTACATTTGCACTGTGCTTACTTTACACTCAAAGCATTTCAGCTCTGTGCAACTATCACCATTTCAACTGGTCACAACATGCTGTCATCTAATAGAAAGGCATTTGTGCAATAACAAAGTAAGAGGGAAGAAAGCCACAAATAAGTAATTTACAAATAATTAAATTACAAATAAGTATTCCTTTTTGAATCTTTACAAGGATTTTGTTATTTGCAAAAAATAAAATAAAATAAATTTTTAAAAAGGCATTCCTAAAGAATACTCTCGCTAGAGGTGAGCAATGCCATTTTACAAAGGATGATTTACAGCTTCTTTTTTACCTTCTCTTCTCAGGAGCAATGCTGATTACTTACAGCTAATTCATTTTCTCTGTTCCAGCTCTGTTGTTATATTTCAGAGTCATCTTTGAAAATGCTATTTACTGAAGTAATCAATCAATCAATTCTCCATATGCTAATACTCAAACATTCTGGTTTGTCACATCAAAGACTCTTCATCAAGAAGCCATGTTATAAAATTAAATTAACCATATCACAAGTAAATTGTGCTTTTGATCAAGAACACACAACTTCTAAGAATTTGCAGGGAAATTTGCTTATTTGATCATATGATGAGTGGCTTTTTTGAGATCAAGGAAATTATCTTGTTAACTTTTTGGAAACATACTGCATTGTTTCAAACAAGATAATGGCTTTCCTTTTTCTTTATCAGTCTACTTCCCCAAAATGCATGAGAGGTGAACTGCTGTGAGCTAATCTATTCCTGTATAACATTTTTGAATACTACCTGATAGGAACAAAGCTCTGTCACACATCAGTATTTGCAAATCAAAAGCATCCAAACACTATATACTTTTATATTCACTGGCTGAATCTTATTTGTGAAAATTCTAACTCTTACAAATCGAAATTTACCAAGTTGCTCGAACTGATAAGCTTTACTTTATCATGTTTACACCTAACTGAAGACAAGTCTGTATTTTGGGAGTCAAAAACGGAAAATACAGGATTTATACAGCCATTAACTTGTAAATTATTGGAGAAATATCTGTATGTGCTAAGAAAAAGGTAGCATTGGTTTACAGGGAGAAGCTACAACATCTCTTCATATTACCAGAGTATCAAGACAAACATGTAATGCAGCATTCCATATTTTAACACTAAAAAAACTCCTTGCACAAAAAAAAGCCAATATTAAGATGGTGGTACTTTATTTTTATAATGTAGTGTCACGACAAATTTATTTCACTGAATTTTAAGAAGCACTAATTCTCATAGTAATATTCCTCAGATACTGTAAGGTAAGTTTTTACAACAAGGATTGGGATATTTTTGGGTTTTGTGAACTGGAAGACATAATATCAAAGTATATTTATCACCTTCCAGTGTTTACCCACTGTTTTCATAAATTCTGGTTTGCTTTCACATTTTGCACTGTCCTTACACTGTGCTCTTAATCATATCTAGCATCTTCACACAGTTCTTGCTGTGTCTGGAATAATCTAAAGAAATTTTATAACTATAAATATGTTGTGAATGATTGCTTATAACCCTGAAAAACATTTGATTAAAACCAACTGGAGTCACAACAAAGAACAGGCAAGCATTCTTCTTTAACAGACATGAACCTGGCATTCATTTTTGCAGTATTGCGGTACTTGCACTGATGAAAAAACCCCAGGCAGACATATTTGTTTATTGCTTTGGTAACCCGTGTGAGGTTGGTACAAGTGAAACCTCTGCAGGTTATTTGAAAAATGCAGCAGATATCTTAAGGCTTTTAAGGTGCTCTGATAAGAAAGCTTTAATTTAATATGTCAGTGTTCAATATGTCAGAGCTCAAATATTCTCTCAGAAGAAAGCTTAATGCACATGCATTATTAATGCACTATCTGAGGAAACAGATCTATTTGAGTGGAATCTGACCAATGTCATTAGTCACAGAGTGCAAAGCGAATTTGGAAATACAAATGATAATAGGTAAGAGAACACTTTTCACCTACCTTGTGTTTTGTACTAGTTTTCTTTAAAATTTAGAAAACCAGTCAGCTCTGGTTGCAATTTATGTAGTTTCCCTAATCTGAATTGTTGTGCAAATACCTACTGGGTTTGATAATCAATGAATCTCAGGATTATTTCCTCACTATCAGATTATATGTTCTGTGTCTTTTGAGTTGCAAGGTGTGAATTTATGTTGAACTGAAGCAGCAATTTTTCAAAAACATGTTAGACTCTACCTGAGCTGCTGCACAAACTCTCTAGTGACCCAAAACAAAGTACAGTGTAATTAAAACTAAAACCACTACTTTTTGAGGGTTGTACAGCTTTCATGTCTGAAATCTTTTATTCAGGTGTTTAAAAGAAAAATCAGATTCATTAACTCCATACAATTAATGCATTCTCTAATCACTATAATGAACCTGTTTCCCACTGATTTTTCAGGCATTACTAATTAGACATGACTTTAATATTGCTATTTCAGCTACGGCAAAGCAGAAACTACAATCATAGTACTTCAGAAGGTGAAATTTTAGCTGCTCCTCTACCTTCAAGATGTTCTCATAAATTTCTCAGTTTGTGAAAGGCAATAGTTAAGTAAAGCCTAATTAAAAGGTGTGTTACAACACTGTTGCAAGAGACTTTACAATATTGGTTCTGTGTGTCTTTAAATCCAGATTTCAAGGAAAGCTGACACAGCCCCGAGAAACCTAAGCCTTGCAGAAGACTGAAGCCAAAAATCTCCACACACCTTTTCCAACCTAAATTCTTCTTTAAATTGCATTTATGTGTAAGATGTTTCTATAATCAAGTCAAGTTTGCTGACGGTCATTTTTACAGTGGATTACAAAATCCAATTGAGAAAGGCTTAATTAAATTAGCAAACTGGACAACATAATGACAAAATAAATTCAGCACAAGCCAGCATAAGATATTGCATGTCATATTACACTAATGGATTCAAATATTGTCAGTGGGAAAATATAATCTGCAGCCTTTCATGGGAAAGATCTCTGCTGTTGTGGCAATGAGAACACACACCTGCTTCACACACTACTGTGATCAAGAAACAAGCTACACGCAAAGTATGGAGTGGATGGAAGGCAGTGTTAAGTGTCAGCATGAGACAGATGTAGCAATCAACAGATTTTCTTTCACTATTTATTCTATCACCCCTTGGAAAAACAGAAGAATTAAATTCTACCCAACAATTATGAGAAAAACAGTTGCTCTATAATAAGAAATCAAGCCTTGTAATTAGTCAGCTAAATAGTAATATAACTGAGGTACATACATAGAATATGTACATATGCATATAATAAAGGAGGGACACTTCAACTTTCAAGGAGTATTTTCTTTTTATAAAGAATGATTAGCATAAATTCATTGGCACAAATATAAGTTAATTATTTTTAAGAATAAGCTTTAAAAATAAGCGGTTTTAAAACCAAAAAGCATGTGTAGAAGAGCTTTCTAGGGAAAAAATATCAATCAACACGCTCACCTTTAAGCATAAGCTGAATAACATGAAAGTACTAAATATTTGTTCTGATTCTTCCAGTGTTTTCAATAGAGGAGGAAAGAAATTAGACAAGATGTGCTACTCGAAAATAGAAAAGATTTGAGTCTCACACAATCATTTTTTTAGGTTTGAAATGGCCTAGTTATGGCAAATAAACCATGCACTTTATCACATTCCTGATAAACTTTCATTTAATACATGATGTCTCTAATTTGGCTGAATGGGAACAGTAATTTGGCCATACACTTCTATCAAAATTATCCTGGTTATAGAATGACTTTGCATTTAAACCAATGCTATTTGACACGCTAGACCAAATTTAAATATTCCATGTCTGGTACAGGAAAAGTCTTTGCAGCACTATCTTTGAAAAGATGCTTATTTACCCTTCCAGCTAAAGGCTCATCCACTGCTATGAACAGAGCTCCAAGAACAAAACAACAACTGCTCCAATTGGCCACTGTCACAGTTGGGCACCACATCTCTTCCAAGGCAATAAGCAGGTTACACTCCCCCAGGCATGCAGAACGTCCATTCACACCAGCCAGAGAGGCCCATCAAGGCAGAACTCAGGCACTTGCAATGATGGCTCCTCTTAAAACATCCTCCAGTGGTTTCTGACAGACAGCTTTACAAAACCTTCTCAAATCCACCAAACAAAGTTTCGACTCAAAGAGCTTCACTGCAATATTAACTATGCTGCCCCAGTGTCCTGCTTCATTTTATTGTGACCTAGAAAATCCAGTACTCCAAAAGAAGCAGCAATTTTGGGTTGTACACAGAGAGCTTTTTTTGGGGAGGTATGGGTAAATGAGCAGCTTCAGCTATGGCTATTACTGTGTCTAGGTCAACAGCATCAAACTCAGTGCAGCCAGAACACAGTATCATTGTTGTATGATGATGTGCTGTATGAGGAGACTTCAAGAACATGAAATTCTCAGGAGAAAAAGAAATTGTGGTTTTTGGTATTATATATTTTCTAAATAAAGCAATGGTCTCAGGAAAACAGCAAATACATACTGTAGGAACAGAGCTGCCATAAATAAAAAACAAGAAGTAAATAATAAATGTAATTTAAATAACTTACTCAGTTTCCTATGACCAGTAACCCAGCATTTCCAACCTCCCTCAAAACAAAACTCACCACACACTACAGTAACAGAGCCGGCTACGAGGTAGAATATTTTCACAGGTTTGTGAAATTAGCTTTCCAAGAGAAATTTACTAGTCTGAAAAGTAGCACTCTGGGAATAGCACTGGGGTTTCATCTAGCCTTCCTTTAGGGATTTTCCATACCAAGTATGCCTAATGTATTCCTGCCCTCTGCACCTAAATCAAGTCCAGGCAGCAAAGCAGTGTTCTCCTCTATTTCATACTTCATCAATAACATAAGCTTCCCATATCTGGAGAAAAATTCTCACCTCAACAACACCAACATCTCAACAATAGGTGCCTTTTCGGCAAATAAACTATTATCACTGTTTCATACACCAGTATAAACATCTAAGTTCCCTCCCTCAAAAAAAGAGAAATTACAGCCTAGCTGAAATAATTATGCCTCTTAGACTGTTCCAGAAGCAACAAGGTTAATTCTTACTTTAAAAATAATAAGAGAGCACCTAGTTTATTCTCTTATTAGGTTCTTAGATTAACACTTGCACAAACCTGACTTCAACACACTGCTATCCCCAAGGCATTGAAATTTCTGTCTGGAACTCAGTAAACAACATCATTTCTGATAATCAAAACCCAAAGTTATTCAACCCTTCAACTGTGCTGGATTTGCAGTCTTGTAAAATTTTTAAATAATGAGAAGTATTTTGCCCATGGAAGCAGTAATTATAATTGAACGCCATGAATAAGAGCATAATTTCAATCATGGCTACTTTTCAGAGCAGAAAAGTTAATCTACACAGCAGACAATGAGAACCCTGAAAACAACAAAACAAACCAAGCAAGCAACCTTCAACACACTTGGCTTAGTTTATTCTCAAATACAAACCCTTGTGTCTCAACGTGCATTAGAATGTCATTATTGCTACATGCACCAAGGTATGTTCTGGGAGCGATGCTGAGGCAAACACGCAGTGAAGTCAAACCCACGTATCAGAGTTGGGGATAAGCAATGAAAACTTCAGAAAGGATAAAGCAATAATGCCACTAAAACATGTTACACCTCAGCCCTGATCCTGCTGCTCCAGTCCCGGTGCCTTAACCACACAGGAAGAGCTTAAAGTCGAGGTATGGCTTTACAAGGACAAACATCCATGCAAGGCACCACCACCCATTTTCTGCCAGAGAGGAAAGAATGGCACATGGACTTCTCAGCCAGTGAGGTGCTGCCTGCTCTGCTCACGCAGGCAAGCAGCAGCAATAACCCTGTGACACAGGCACACTGCCAGCAGCTGAGCAGTGCTGGCTGTGCCCAGCACTGCCCGAGAGCAAAGCTGCACTCTCACAGCAGCACCAGGAGAGGCAGGGGAGGATGGTCCTGCACACAATGGCTGGGAAGAAGTGAGAGAAAAATCATAGTGCTCTCCCCACTCTTCCGAGCTCCTTGCCTGGCCTCTGGCTTGTTTGGCTTTTTGGAGCACTGGGCCAGGATGCCTGAAGAGTGATGAAGAGTCACAATGCTCAAGTCCTTAAGTTTGAGCTCCTCACTTCTCACACACGTGTTAAGTAAATATAATTATGATATTACACAAAGCACAGCAGGGAAAGCAGAGGGACAGAAAGAGGCACACATGCAAATAAATACCTCCTTCCACCCCCAATTATGCCACCCAGAAATTTTTACCAAAACACATATAATTTTTACCTTCAATAAAAATCAGCATGATGGGAAACCTAGTGAACAGACTTTATTGTATCTGTCCAGCTCAGGTTCTCCTTCCATATGTTTCCATTAAATCATTAACAGAAAAAAACTAACAAAACCTCATCATACTGAGGTTTTTTAAAAGTATGTAGTTTATAAGGAAGCTTCACTCAAATCAGCTCACAATAGCCTTTTTCTTGAATCCACACCCCTTTACAACCACATCCAAACCCACCACTGCTAATGCTGTCTGTGTTCACTGGGAGCCTCTCACTCCCCCTTACACTTTTTCTTTCCATAAAGCAAGCATCACCTGTCATCCAATTCCCTTGTGCATGCTTAAAATTTAATCACAATACCCAAGGTGTCAATAATCATGTTTGTCTTTCTGACAAGAATCAGAAATGGAAATAAAGTTCATGCTGCATAACAATAATGTAATCTGCAGTGCTGCAGCTGAACAACTTACTTTTCAAGAAGTCTAAAGCAACCTCCTCTCACTTTAGAACATACAAAGAAAATCAGCCTTTTGAAACTAAATGTAATATGCCAAGCAACTTGATTCAGCTACTAACTAATAAATTAGATAAAAGCCACTAGGAAAAAATGCCAGGATCCCCTGCCAAACCATCAGCATGGCCTTTAGAAAACATACTTCACTTACTCAAAATTAAAATGGGACGGGAAAAATGTAACTATACTGATAGATATTTATTGTTAATATAATTAGTATTTCCCCATGGTTGCTTAAGACAGCATTACTAAAACATTTTTAGCAGCAAGGTTGGAAAACACTACATAGCCTAGAGTGCCCTCTTCCTTTTCCAAGAGGAATTTCAGGGAAATACTGTTGATGAAGCAGTCAATCAGTTGTTTCTCAGAATGTCAAATAAAATAGATAATTAGACTGTATTAAAACATGAAAAAAAGTTCAGTATAATTTAAGTTCAGCATAATTTAAGCAAAATCCTTATATGAGTGATGAACGTGATTCTAGCTTAATAAAAATATACTTACAGAGCCATCTGAAATTGTTCAAGCCATTTTTTCTTTAAGTCTTTAGTTTTGCAATAAACTTCTAAACCATTTTCACCTTGGATATGAATGAGGTAGAAGCCATAAGACCACTGCATAAGAAGATTGGTAATACAAAACTCGTCAGTTATGAAGAAAGGAAAGAGGGAAAAAAACCTAAAAAATAACAAAGCATTTTTATATTCTTTGATTCTTAATTTTGGGAACAGTTAAGACCACTTTATTGTGTTCCTTTAGAACAACTTACTCAAACATTTCAATTATCTCAAAATAAACAAAGTTGAAGATTCTAAATATTACTCCAGCTTATATTTAAAACAAAAAACATCTTAAATAAATTTCATTTACATTTTAAACTCCTGCGAAGTGCTTCAAATTCTTGCTAAAAATAAACATTTTATGTGAATTAGCAAAAAATATTTACCTTTTTATTTTCTTTGTCAGTAGTGGGGTTGTTCGTAATTTTATATTTCTGAAGATCTATTATTTCCTTCATTTCATAATTATCTCCTCTCCGTTTGCAAACAATGACAGCTAGATCAAACAAGAAGATATGCCTATGAAAATACAATACAGAGATGGTTAAAAACACTCCAGAAAGCTAACACCAAGAAGTCTTATTTTACACACTTTTTCCAGTGGCACTTAAAATTTTGAAGGTGAAGAACTAAACTATTGGCTAATAAAACAACCAACACTGAAAGTACTTTTGCTTATGAACAACTCCTTGTAAGGGACTTAGTGATGTTAAATAATAATGTAATAGCTAATTTTCCATTCATCACTTTGCACATTCACTTGGCCAATGGCACACAGTGAATGCCCAGGGGAATGGAAAGCCCCCAAGGATCAGTGAGCTGCCCTCAAATGTATCAAGAGTTACTTTACAGGTTTTCAATAGCAAACACAAGTTATGCCATCACCTGTCTTGCCTCGCACGCTTGTCTAGTGTAGTTATCCTTATTTCTCCATCACCTTGAGGTCTCCCATACTGTAAGAGGGAATGGTTCTGGAATGGAAGTAAAATGTATGATTCCATACAACAACAGTGTGAAGATAACAACACAGTCAAATGGTAGACCACTCGCTCCTTTTACCCCAAAAAAGCACTTTTCAGACCAAGAAACAACATCTTTGCTTCACTACCATGCAAATTAAATACTATAAAGAAACAGTCCATTCTATTTTTGTCTTCAAACAGAAAAGGTTTTCCAATTACAAAAACATCTGAGAATCATGTACACATACAAACCTTTAAGTATGCAAATATATTTTACTACCAACACCCAGAATAGCAAGATGTATGTACTTTAATATGCATGTCATTCTAAACCAAGTAAAGCATACTTATACTTAAATATTATCAAGAATATTATAAACACCTATGAAATGAGGAAAAAATCCATCTATCAATATTTTTGATTAAAAGTGATTTAAAAATTATAAGTAAATTTTAAAATCATGTTGCACCTACCAAATTCTCTATTGATAGTTGAAATTGTCGAATTTCCCGAAGTGTTTCGTTATCTCTCTTAACTTCATTTACATATTGAGCCAAGTCCTAGAGTATCAACAGCAAAAGGGAGGAAAAGAATAACTTTTCTATAACAGACTGCTTTAATACATTATTTTGACAAGTTCATTTCTAATTTTATCTCTGTCTTATCTACATATTTAGTAATTTCCTTTGAAATTCTCTTTGTCGTTCAAGAATTACCAATATGTATGCCTAAATAAAGAAGGAAAAAAGGGTCTGAATATCTTCAATAATAATTACAACACCCTTCATGATATCTATTGGAACATGAATTTAGTATCAAGAAAGAGGGAAACAACTAATGAATTATTAAAAAGAGCTGATTTTTTTCTTAATTTCCTCAGTGTTTTACTTTTAAGATTAAAGATGGAAACGTAATTTATGCAGCTCACTACTTAAAAAGCAGTCAACATCCAACATGGGAGGGAAATAGGAGGGAAATAGAGAATCTAGTAGAAAACATATATAAGGCAGCTCAAAAGCAGAATGTAAGGTGTAAACGAATCATAAACCTGGGTGCTTATTAGAAGAGAAAAAGCAATGGCCCCAGTAGTGGGATCTTGCTCTTACTGTTGCACAGCAGAGAGAAGCCATTACACAGCAGATTTTCAAAGGGGTTGAAGAGATTTTTGAAGGGATATACTACCTGAAGTCACAGGGTGAGATCATTATTGTGCCCTTTACCAGAACATGTACTCTACACATTTCACTAAAGCCTTTAAAATGCCCTGAAGATGCTTGAGTAATAGTGACAATTTGCTGGGGCTTCTCTGTTTATGGCTAGAGATGAGGAGTGAGCAGAAGAGGTAATTGGTAGGGTTAGGAATGCTGAGAGCAGCAGTTGGAAAGACATTCTGATCTTCCTAACTTGCTTTTACAGTGTCCGTTCAATATGGTCACAAATTTGGAGGGTGGGAGGAAAATACATCTTCTCCCTAAGATGTTTTTAATCAGAATCTATGAATAGCAGCAGTCATTATGCTAGCTTCCCAAATGGATCTGTGCAGGATACGTTCACGACAGTCTTAAAAGACTTACTTAGAAATTAAATAACCTCCTTTCTTGCTGCCAAAAGAAATCCAACCAGCATAATCCTTCCAAGAATTTTCTTTCCTGGGGGGGCAGTACCACTTTGCTAGCACTTTTTCCAAAGATATTTTCTTTTGTCTCTCTTGGTGAGAGACATCAGGTTTTTTATCAGCAAAACACCAGTGCTACACTGTTATTTTTACTACAATGGCAGTGACTGCAGTAAATCAGAATGGGAACAATGGCACAGCCTTAAGGAGAGATGCTCACAGCCCAGCGGTTTGTGGGTTTGGAGGGGGGGGGGATGAGGTTCTGTGGTATTTTGTTTGGTTACATCCTGCCAGCCAGCACATATCTGCCACAGCCACCCTGGTAAGAGATTTCTTTGATTTTTTACATCCAACAGACACCAACAACGAAGAAAACCAGCAAATTGGAAAGAAAAAGCAGCGATAAATATAAAACAAGAGTTATTTCCCAAGCCAATTAGCAGCAACCAGGATACATGGCCTGCCATTAGAAGGATGAACACTCTGCCATCTCTTTTCAGGCACCTCTCTGAGGGAAATTATCATGGTTCCCATCCCTCTAAACTCACTGCACAAAAATGGATAAAGAAGGGAACTAAAAATCTCATTTGTGAGCTGGTTTGTATTCCAAGCATTCAAGGCAGTCAGAAAATATGAGACAGCTGTGTGACCCAAAACTAACTTAGTCTGACTTCAACATCTACTGTGGACCATACAGATTGCAACAGGAGATACAATTTATGTCACGCTGGCTCCTTTCCCCACAAAAAATAGAAAAAACTTCCCAATTCCAGCACATGAATGTCCCCATTCATGCCGTGAAGGCAACTGAAGCAGACTTGTGCTTTGTGTCTGAAGTTGTGCAGAGGAGCACATAATATATTACATTACCTTATGCACAAGGCAGCACAGTTATTCTGTAAAGCATTTGTTTGTATCACTTGCAGGTGAATGTATAGTGGCAGGTACCCTACCTCCAGAAACATGCTACTGCTTTCAAAGGTAACACCAACAGAGATCATATTAGGATGGCAGAAAAAGGTCTTGTAAACAAAGACAGTTCTCCATCTCACTGGGAAATTACTGATCTTGATTCAAATTGACTGACAGTAGTAGAAATACTCCTAAATTTCAGGAGCAAGACCAACATGATTGAAACACCTGTTTTTCAGCAAATGTAAAAGTAACCCAAAATGGAGAAGTTCCATCTCATAACCCTCTGCTTCAGAAAACTACTGAACTTGTTTCCCAGACTTGAGCAAAACCCTGAACTTTATACTTGCCATGACACACAAAGCTCACAGAAACCTGTGAAAACGTTTGAAATGTTGTGAAGAACATGATCTCCAGAAAATAGAATTCTGAGCTACCATTCTAACCACTAACAGACATAAATACTTCACTGCCATAAATGCTCACCTTCATTGCATCAAGTGCCAGTTTCAGATTTGCCTTCTCCATGGGATCAGTAGTGTGCTTTACCAGCTCCTGTGGACAGAGCAGTTAAAACGTTCCACCTACTGTTGGTCATTTTTATACATTGAAATGATCATTGCTCATCCCCACCCCTAAAAAAATAAAGCCAAAACCAGAAAACACAGCCCAAGAATAGGCATTTTCATCCCCAGAGTGAGCAGCCTACCAGTGAATAGGGACTATTGCAAACAGTTAATTGGCAAGTGTTTAGGAATGATGGCTGCACAGCCTAAACACTGACTTTAGCTGCTAATGAACCATCACAAGAAGTGAATTTGGTCTGTCTAGCACTTAAAACTTGCCAAATCAGATCATTACTGTATGTGCATGCTGGAAGCCCAGGTAAACAACACTCAGGTTCATTTACACATTGCTATATGGAATTTCATCTCTCCCAAACATGCACTTGTCCGCAGCCAGGGATCTATGCTGGCAATAAAACCTCGGCTGAAGGCACTGTCTCATTATACCTAAGAGGAAGGTGACTCAGAAAACATACTGAAATCAACTTTACATGTTCAAAGAATTCTTTTAGCCACCTCTCATATGGAAAACACAGAGTCTTTTTTGGGCTTTATGAAGTAGAAGTGTAACCTCTTGAGGAAACAGGTTATTTCTTCTTTATAATTTGAGGCAATAATTATGCATTTCAGTTCACATAACCTAATAAAATCATAAGAAATTAAATAGTATTTTTATACTCATATTACAATTAATAATAAGTAATTAGCACTTATATTTGCATTATAATTCTAATAATTTATTCATTATTTTCTGAGTCTGTAAAATATTTTTCTTGTTCAACATATAGATATTGCTACACTGAGCACAGTGACATTGTATATTACCTTTCCACAGTATATAGGTTGATTATAAAATCATGAGTCAGATCTCATAAGTTTTTTTTAAAAAGAAGTTGTACCATTCATTTTGCTTTTTTCCAATTTCGCATTGATCAAAATATTGATGACTCATTTACAGAAGTATTTCAAAAATTTAATATTACAAAATGTATGTTGTTCTGCAGAGTAAAAATTATGTTCCATATATAAGTAGTAGATCTTTTTAAAATGACATTTTACAAGCATCAGCAGGGTTGACAGTCTAATATAGTAATATATTTCTTCACAGCTGAACTAATGAGTCTCTTGGCACAGCTATCAAATTAAATTTATAAGACTCTCCACCCTTATTACAGGACTAACTGCAAAAGCTAATGCTTTGTGGGTTATAACAAGAAGCATTTCAAAATAAATATGGCTTAATTGCAATTTATGACAGAGAAGAAGTATCCTAAAAGGGTGCTGTATGTATGGCCCAGCTTCCTCTTTTGGGGGGTAATAGTTCACATTTCCAAGTACCATGATTATGGTTTGGTACTACTAACCATTTTAAACATACCAACAATAAAAGGTCCAGAGACTGAGGAAGCAATCGTGTTTTATTCGATTTTCCCCAGATGTGCTTCAGCTCTAAGAAATTATCTCTGGGAGAAACCCTGCACTTGACTGAATTTTATTTCATAACATATCTAGGGAAGCATCAATCACCTTCCTTTGATAAAGACATTTAGCTTTCATTTTTACAACCCACTGATGATAGACAATCATAGTTTTGCTCTCAGCCCCCTTAAATTTCAAAAATAAAATACCTGGAGCAGTAGGTGATATTTTAGCACTCTTTGCATTGGAACCACTAAGAGATCCCGCAATGTAAATTTCCCATTATTGGCCCTCTTGGAACATTCCTAGTTCAAAGCAGAAGAAAGAATAATACAATAGAGCTAGAAAATAAACCTATTCAAATGAAATATATGAAAACTCAGTGACAAATAAGCAACTATATTAAGTTTGTGATAAACTGTATCAACAAAATGAAGAAAAACAGTTGATATGGCAATACAAAAAAAAAAGCAAGAAAAAACTTCATTTAGTCACTTCTCTTTAGATGTTTCAACGTGCATGAGAGAGTAGAACAAAGGCAACAGAATTACTTCAATGAAAGCAGGACATAGTCACAGAAACACATGGTGTATATATAATGTGTGTGTGTATATATATATATACATGTTAAAAAATACTGATACCTCTAACTTCAATTTAACATCTTCTTTTGTCTTGGAGATATTGTCTAAACACGATATTGCTATCTCCACTTGACTGCAGTACTGTCCATAAATAACCAACCTAAATCAAAGCAAGAGAAAGAATGAAAGGAATATTCATTTAAGAACAATCCTTGATCATTTTTTCACAATCCTTGTTTCAAAAGGAGCCATGCCTATATAAGCAAGGATAGAATTTAGCCATGTTTTCAATGAGCAGCATGAATGAATGAAGACTATTCAGGAGAACAGTTTTGCTCTATTTTCAAAATGGTTCAAAATTATTGCACCTTCCTTTAATAGTCACATATATATAAATATGTTCTGATAAATACAGGATTCATTAAAAAGCAGCAAAACTTCTGTTGGACAGAACAGTCTGCAGTGTTTACAGCAATGTAAACTTGCAAGGTTGTAATGAATAAATTCTGGAACACAGGCTTAATAGGATTAATTACAGCCATCTTTTAGAGAATTTGTAGGTTATCCAAACTGATCTGTCTCCAACAGTTTCTATCAGGTCTGAGTTCCCAGATCAAAATAATAGTATGAAACCTCAAGAAATTTTCAACAGATGTCAAGTGAAGCAATGCTTCCTGAAGGAGCCTGGTTTTACAACAGGAGTTTCTTGTCTCTCTGTGGAATACTTTCTGCTAGTCCCAGTGCCAAGAGTGCTCTCTTCTTTCACCTTTTCATCCATTTCTTGAGGTGATTTCTTCTGTATGCTTCAAACCCATTTTGTTGGGTTCCCATGAGCCTTCCACTGAGGTCTCCTAAATTTCTTTTTCTCTCACCTAAACTTTACCCTTTGATTTAATTATTTTTTTTCACAACACAGGGATGACACTGATTTAAAACTTAGCATTTCTGATTACTTCTAATTACTGTATGGTTCAGATACTGCATCAAACTCTGTTCCTTTTTTCTTTATAATATAAATTTGGTATTTCTTCTCAATGTCCTTTGTTCCTCTTTCAGCACACATTTCAGAACGACTTTAGAAAGATAAGCATTTTCCAGAACTCCTTGTCCCCTGATTCCCTCCTACAGCAGCAGAAAGTGTAACAGCCTGGGAAATAACAGTGTGCTGCTCCAAACCAGAGAGTCTCTGAAGGCAGGACTGTTTATGGGCAGTCTGGGACACTCTCCTCCCTTGGAAAACTGTCCCATCTAACATTCTTTGGATGCTGCTGTCCAATTTCTCACACACCAATTATTACTGCAATAATCCTCCTTCACCCATCACACCCTGAAGCAAACCCAGTTCATTCCCTCAAGTCTTTCTGACTCTGCTCCCAGAAGGACCTAACATTTAACCAAAACCCAAAGGTTACTTTAAGATAGGTCAGCAATGTAGCCCACAAAAGAAGTGTTTCTCAGCCAAGTACCACAAGCATATAAATTCATCTATATAGTCAACAGCTGTTCAGTGCTGGCAGAAGGAACAATATGAAAAGGTGGGTAAAAAAACTGGCAATTAGCCCACAGGGTATGGCACGTTGCCACAGCTATCCTGTTATCAGCTTGGCTGCTTTTCAAAGCTTGAAGGCAAAGGGTGTTTGTTTTATTGTCACACCTCTGACTCAGGGTAAAGCAAGACCATAGTCTCTTCTCTTTTACATCTGCTGTCTCTTCTTTCCAGTTACAACCTCTTTAATCTGAAAGATCCCTAATGAGCATCTTTTCTTTAATCTCTTAAATAATACTAATACATACAATAAAATATCTGGGATTGTGTGCATAAAAAAAAATTCCGTGCAAAATAAGATGTTTAAGTTTCCTTAAAAATATATTTGTTACCTAAGTTAAAATATTGCCAAAGCTAGGCTAACAAGAGGGAGGGCTGATAAAATAATAGGTTGCATTTTGACTTCCAGGCTCAAAACACCAAGACTAGCTTGAAAAGGATACTTACTTTGAATTTAATCCTGTTTCAGAAATATTCATCAAACAAAAATACAATAAAATACCAAACTCAGCACATATTGGCACAATTAGTAAGAGTGCTTAAATCTTACCTTTCCTTGTAGTTAATAAAAATTTGATATAGGTTCTGATCATTTTTGTTAACAATGGAATCATTGATGTCCTGTGTAAGATTCCTGTGAATTTTCACCAAATCCTTAAAAACAGTAATGGGGAGGGAAAAGCTTTGTAAAAACAGAATGGCTTAAAGCTTTGAATACAAAAATAAATTATTTTATGTTAGACCCGGTAAGTTCAATAAATCAGAAAACAGATCATTTGAGAGTAGAATCTAATTTCAAGGTTTGGCACATCTTTGTGGTGCAACAAGAAAAACTAAAGTCCAAGAACTACCTATTAGAGACTAATTTATTCTAGCTTGAAACATGCAACGTTAATTCACCTTTATTTTAATAATGATAATTTTAAAATTAAGCAAGTCAAGTAAATGCTTTAGTGACAAGCTGAAGTAATGATTCTTGTCCCTGAGCTGTGAAAAATTAGTTCTGTACATTACATTGGTCAATTAGTGATGTCCTAATACTAAATTAACTGCAATCATAATGAGTTTCCCAATACAGCACTTAACTATTGTCTGAGAGAAAGAAAAGAATATTGCAGAAAGATTTGCTCTTTGATTACTGTTGCAACTCTCCTTGCTTATACACTATCATACATAAACTATAGGAGATTGCATCAGCCTTCGTACTGTATGGACACTGTCAGAGAATTCACAAGAAATTAAGTCCAAAGAGGTTAAGAAGTTCGGAAATCTGGGTAAAGAAATTATATACTACAAAAATAATGTTCATCACTGAGTCGTGAACTAAGTTAAACCATATCACTTCACACTGATGAAAACTAACAGAATATACAAGGTCAATCACATCACTGATGAGGGTGCAGAATCTTGAAACAGATCAAATCTAGTTGCTAGCAACTGTATGGCCTTATCCTCAGAATCTAAAGTTGCAGTACACAGATATTATTACAGAAATGCTTCCCAGTTAATGGATTTGGAAGAGGAGCACATTTTGTAAGGAGCACACAGGGACTCAGCTAAGCAATACCCCTGAAAAACTTCATGCTTAATGCTAAGGGGACAATGGGTCTTCTTGGGTTTCTCTCTCTAATTCAATCAAGTTTAAAACTAAACTGATGTTAATATCACTTGAAGTTAATGAATGGTCCAACACTTCAGTATCTGTTACATGTACTTTCATCTCTTTCTCTCTAATTCACAGGCATAGGTGCACATATAAGTGCATTTATATATGGGTGCACCCACAAATGTACATACAAATGCATACATACAAAATATAGACAGACATATACAAACACAAATATAGAGCCAGACACAAATATAGAGCCATACATTCACTTTAAAAGAACAGAACTTAGAAATATGAGTGCCAATGAAAGGCACTCCCTTTAGAGTGGTGAGTAATTTGGGGTAATTGGATTGGAGGTTTTTTCCTTTAAAATGAAGTATTTTGATAACAGCAGTTGATCCAGCAAGCATCTTTTAGAGTCTATTTAAGGAATATAACATCACCCTAAGGAAACAATCCTTCACCACAACTTCTTAACAGAAGAAAATCCATTCTGTTCTGAGAACACAGCACTTGCTCTTCACATCTCACTTTGCTGCAGAGCTCTGTGTAACAGCTATTTTTAGCTTAAAACAAGCTTCCACTGCCCTCCAGCATTCCTGCTGAGGAACTGCCACACAGACAAGGTCTGAGCAGACAAAGGGTTTGCAAATATTTTTGGCTTAGGCAAGTCCTGTATTTCTTTTAAGGTTATTGGATGCCTTTGAAATGCTCCTGGAGTGGAAATAAGCAGCATCTTCTAACAGCAGAATACCGAATGCTGACAAAAAAAGTAAAATAAAACAACCCAAAAATAAGTTTACTGTATGTCTCCCTAGTCTAAAATAAACAGGTTTTGTTCTTTTTAATCTTATGTGATCCCATGCAATCCTTTAACTAGTAGTGAGTGGGCTGACCTCAATGTTTGTACTTACAGCATTCAAGCCCCTTCTGTACCCTTGTGCAGTGTTTCCATTAACTGGAATTACATCTTTCAATAAAAATAAGTCAATATGCCTGGGCACACAGAGCCTTAGGAAAGAGGTTTACAGTAACTTAGGTAGGGCACATCATGGCTTTATTTGCAATGAGTGAGAAATACTAATGCAGGACAGAATGTAAATTTGTTTTCAAAAGCAAAGGGATCTCTGTGGGGAGCTGATGTAATTCAAGAAGACAAGTTAGTTACTGATATCTGTGACAGTGTTTTGGACTGATATTCAAAGTGGAGGACATGACAGCAATTAAGAGGCAGAGTGAAAACTTCACAGAGGGAAAAATATGGCAAGGGGTCAGGTATCATCCCTATAATAACTTACCTTCTATCAGGATGATGCTGGAACAACAACCAAAACATTTTTACAGACAGGTCATGATCTCACAGAATAAAATAAAATCCCCAACATCTCCTTCTACAACCTGAGAGCCTGTTTGACATGCCAGAGATGGCCAAACCAGAGGTGATATTTTACAAGCAATAATGGCTTGATGTGGCCCATGGGCCACACTCCGGGGATCCTTTCTTTACAAAGGCCTCATAAAAGAACATTGCTTTCATTTGTCTGTGTTGAGAGAGGCTTCAGACCATTTCTCATGCCTTCCTTTAAAGTTAGACACAGTAAAGACATTCTGAACACTTATCAACTAAAAATATATGTAAACTGTCATACTGTTTTGATTAAGCCAAAAATAAATGACACAAAGTAGCAGTCACAAGAACCACTATTGTTTCAGTCAAATAGGAGGTTTCCTAGATAGTTCACAGAGGATTTCCTTATCCTTTCCAGCACCAGATTCTGAATCCAAAACCGTGAATTATGTTAACTTTCAAGTGTATTCAATGATGTAAGAGCCAGGGCAGCTACAAGGATTTGCAGAGCAGCTAGTCAGTATACAGTGATAGGTAACTTAGCAGTCACAATTCTGTACCGTCATTAAAATATCAGCATTTATTCGAAGATAATCCATTTCTAGAAATTATCAGCTTTTAAGAATCAAAAATACTCCAGTTTATAACAATTCACTATCTCACATGCTGATTCTATTTATCTTACCTTATTCCCTCAAGCAGAAAAAAAAAATGATAGTGCACATATTTTTTAATCAACTAACATAAACACACTATGCATTGTATTTCAAATAATCATTTTGTGCAGTAACACGAATATATCACAATTAGCTATCAGCCTCATATCTGTCCATTAAATATGCAATTACTCACAGGAATGTTGATGAAAACAGTATCAAACTCTGATGCTGACAGAAACCTTTTCAATGGCACCATGAAAAACTGAAAGAAAAAAAATATATATACATTGGCTATTGTAATTCTATCTTCTAGACTGCTATAAAAATGTATGTTACAAATCTGTAAGCAGCATCTTACTTTCTCGATCGATTCCAGAGTTTCAGTGTACTTCTCTTCAGTTTGCTTTATTTCAGCAAGACAACAGCTTCTTATGTCATTTTCAGGACATTTCTACAATTACAATGGAGTCAAGTTTAAGTCATTAACAGGCATCTAATGGATAACAAATGGTTTTATTTGTTTAAAATTACGCAATTAGGATAACTGCTTCCTGAAATTCTCTGAGTACTGCAGCCTCCAAAGATGACAGCAATAACCAAGAATATTTTAATGTTCAATTAGCTGATGACTTTAGTAAAATCAAAATCAAAGTAATATTATGAAAAGTTAATGTTTAGACATAAAACACTGAAGTATCAGCATGTACTTTGGAAGCTGAAATACAAGGTCACATTTCATTTACATCCAGACTGAGAAATCTTATTTAAAATACTCAGCAGTTAATAATTCTATTAAACTTAATGGGACTAAATCATGTAAGTGACTTTGCATTGCCATAAATATTGAACTCAGTCTATCCTTGTACTTATTTACAATTTTTCTCCTTTTATTTCTCCAGGGGAGCTTTCTCTTCAGACACAACAGGAGTATGTCCTCAGATCAAGAAGTGAAGTGACCTCTCACACATGTATGTGTGTCTCCAACAACACCCTGGGATTTTTTCCATGTAAACCACCAGACTCATAGGACATGGAAGTAATTACCAGTAATTACATGACTCTATAAAAATAGTTTACAAGCACTCTTACCCAAGATAGGATTTACAGCATTACGGCTTCAATAAAATTCTATTTCAAATAAAAGAGTAAATAACTGGAAGGTGATATGGAACCATTCATGTCAAGCAAGGCAGAGAAGATCTGGAGATATGAGAGGTCAGCATGGAGGTTTGACACAGTAACTGGATAGGTGCTTGCAGTTAAAAGCAGTAACTAATCCAAAATGTTTTCTCCAACAATAAGCAGTATCTTAACAAGCACCAGAACTACAGCATCCTTTCTGAAGCCTATTTATCAATTTGCAACATCTTTCACCATATCCCTGGTTGTATCTTAGTTATTTTCATCCAGTGTAGAGAATTCCTAGCTGCACATAGACCAGATGACTAGATGTTGTTCAAACACAGGGAGAGTCAGGAGTAGAAATTTAGCACTATAGTTCTTTTCATTCAGAAAAAACACTTTCAGCTTTTGAACAAAAGACATTTCTCCTGTAGGAATAGCAGAATTTCTAGACTGAAATTTTAACATTTAACTCCTGGTATGTTCAAGAGTTAGACTCCTTCCACTCCCTCTCTGCTGCCAGTCTGACACACCTGCTCAGCACAGCACAAAGCCCCACTTCCAGTGTCCATGAGCCACACACAGCTCCTACACAGCCTGGCCACCTTACAGTGGGAAATGTATTCCTACCACCTCAACTACATGCCAAGCTGCAAATCACACAGGTCCATAAAGCCTGGGCACTGCTTTGGCTGATCTCCTTTACTCCTCTCTCTTTGTCTCTATGTGACTCTACAACCAGCTCCTACAAGTGGAACACAGCTTCTCACTCTCATTTAGCAGGTGTTGCAATTTCAGAAACTACTCTGGAAAACCCAGTTGGTGCAGTTCTTCATTTTCCCACAATGAACTTTGAGGGTCTGTCTTTATCAGATGCAGACACAAGTAACCATTTTGTAAAAATACAGTCTTATCAGAAGAACTGTGTTTTGTGAGCATCATCATGGTCACCCTCGTCTCAAATCTATCATTTCTTCCCAAATTCTTTTGTAGGGGGAAGGAGACACTGTCACAGTTAACTGTAGTTAACTAAATCCTTATAAAGTATTAGAATTTGACATTATTTAGACTTTCAGCTATTTTTTACCTTTAGCTCAATACTGCCCAAAACGTTTGCAGTATTTGCCCCAATACAGAAGTTGCTGTACTCAAAGTTTATATCCATTTGCAAAATATGGGCTTGTGTTGTTCATCAATACTCATATGAGCAATGCAAACAAATTCTGGCATTCCAGTTAAAACCATTGACGTCAGTGTTGTGCTCACCTAACCCAAAGAGATCACTAACAGACACTTTTGACAGAAATTGACATATCAGTTTTTCTATCCACACCACAAACATCTAGAATTTGAGTGCAATAAACAAAAGGAAAGAGGGAATAAGAAATAATGTGTGATACCAGTACAGGTAAGAAAAACTGCCTCTGAAGTTCAGCTACTCCTAGAGAAAACTGAGTGGAACAGTTTACCTTGCAACATAATGACAACCTAATGATAACAAAACCTACATGGTTGAAAAAGCAGTAAATTCACTACTTTGAAACAATTCTCCATTGTCCTTTTTAGGTTAGTTGTCCAAACTATGGGTGAAACAATATTATGCACAATGATTTCACAAAATTATAACAGTTTGGAGGTAGGACACTTTGAAGTAAGCAATTCAATTAACTGCTCTTAAAATAGCTAGTAAATTTTACTGCTCAAAATTATCAAAATAATTACTGTATTTCATTTAAAAATCACTCTTTTTTTAAAGCTTTTTGTCTAGTTAATGTTTTCCCCTTTACCCAAACAGCCTGCAAAGTCTCACATAGGAGATAATGCTCTGCACATGACAACTCCAGATGCAGCTGAGCAGGAGTGTCACTGAAACTATCTATAAATACATCATTTCAACTTGGAAAATGTTAACTGCTATTGTTCCAAAGCAGCTAGGAACTGGAAAACATACAGGTTGCTGTGCTGCTTCATCTTTCATTAGGTCTTCATAAACTTCCCCACCTTCATCTTCTCCATAGACACAATCATACAACTCCTCATCTTCCTCAACACCAGTTTCACTGAAAAGACAAGACAAGAAGAAAACACAAAATACCATCAGCTCTGCAAGGGACTACTTATAGGAGAAGTTTTTACAGTAAACAAACAGATTAATTAATAGAATATCTAATGAAAATATTAAGGGAAATTAAGTCCATTAATTAATTTTCTTTTCTCAATTCATTTAAAACAAATTTACAAAATCAACACAATACTGAAGACTACACGAATTTAGAACCACATGGGAACAAAACCAGCAGCAAAAGCAACACCTCAGGACAGTTTTGTCACAAGCTACAATTCAGCTGTCCTCTTCTCCTTTTCCCACCACCTCCAGTGAAGAGGAGCTGCCTCTCCTTACTGCCTGGCATGCCACTACACTGGGATGTGAGACACTGGTACAGGTCTTCTTCCTGCCTGAAGAAAGGACTGTCCAGGGTAAAATACACCAAAGACTGCAGAGCCAGCACTGAGGCACTGTGCATCCACATCAAAAACCAGAATCTGGATTATCTCATGCAACCTTCAGCTACACAAAAATGTAAAAAGGAGCCAATTAAACTGAATATCAGACAGTTCAACAAAACCAAGTATGCTCAAGTGATGCCCTCCAATTACCCAGACTGCAGAAATAAAGAAGAAAGTCAATGCTCAACTCTACCCTCAACTAATTCAGCTTCATTACAGTCAGCCCTCTAGAGTGTCACCTACTTTGTGCTAGGACTGTATCAAGCCCATAATATCTTTCACTCCAATTTCTTAGGGTATGTCTGCAAAAAAACTCTAAAAGATATTGCAAGCAGTTGAGTCACAATAACAATATAGAAGCTGGATCAGATATGCTGACAATCTTGAGGTTTTTCCTGTTGGAAGACAACACTGAAATCCTTCAGAGTAAAAACCAACAGGTTAGTCCAACATTTCAGTTTCCACCAGCAGTGATGGTGTGCTGGCAGTTCACATTAAACACTGGCAGCTGTCAGATGCAGCAGACACACTCCATTCTACCACCTCTAGTCCAAAAGCTGGCAAAAAGGCAGAGTAAGGATAGAAGCATTTAACTACTACAGATCTTTTGACAAGAAGACTTAAATTAATTGTAAATTATTTAGACACCATTTAAACTCAGGGACAATTAAATCAATTTCAAATAAACTTACTAATAATTGAGGGTAACTAAAAAATGTGAGCCATTTGCATCCTTCATTGGCATGTTTGTTTCTTATTCTTGAATTGCTTCCTCCACAATTGAGACAGCATGCAACTATTAAATTTCCATTAATAATATTCATAATTTGTTGCACAAGAAGAGTACGAATCAATTTATTTGGTGTGATTTGTTAGCTTTTTTTTTAATGGAAGACTGTCTCACAATGCTGAATTTATATACCCATTTAAGAACTGGTGGAAATATTCTTTTCAGTTATAATGCCACCTCATCTAAGAAACAAGGACATCACCTCTTGCCCACTGGGGTCTCAGAGGAGACTGCAACTCCTCCCTTCTGCATGCTCTGCTACACAGAGTGAAAAGCAATTATCTCTGAGACAGTCAGTCAGCTGCAGAGACAAGGACAAGCTTTGCAGGGAAAGTGGTAAATTAAGCAATGCCAATCGTGGTGAGGTTTCCCTTCTTTATAGGCACCGAAGAAACAAATCCCTGGTGTGAACAGCAGCTTCTTTCCCACACTGCAGCAATGACATGCAAGGAGTGCTGGCGAACTGTGAGCCTTGGAACAGTGAGCATCATGTCCAACATGATTTGTCATGGATCTTGAGAGATCCCAGCCATAGGACACAAGAGTGTCCTGACAATCCTGCAAACATTTCCCCAGAAAAGGTAAATGCACCCACGTTACGAATTTCACTGACTTTAGGGGAAAGATCCACTTGAATGCATTTTCTTCACAAGTTCAAGACAATTTCCTTGAGTCCCTTGCAAGTGATATTGCAATCTTCTGAAAGTATTCTCATAGTACTGACAGGTAACTTAGAAATGCATTCTTTATTTACTTTGCTACCAGCACCCTCTATGAAACATGCTGCATTACATTCACAAATGTATCATAATAATTCAAATAAGCATTCATCATTAATTCTTCCTGGACAGCATAATGACTAACAAAATATTTACAAATTAAATACATATCCCATTGTCATTAAAACTATATGTTCTACAACACAATACAAAGAAATGCAACTGGAAGACCAAATCTGTAATTAATATATTTACAACGTACTCTATTAAATCAGGAAGACCTTTGTAGATATCTTCATCATCGACACTTTCTTCTGTGGGAAAGGGCCTATAGAAAGAAAAATAGCATTAATTACAGACAACACTAGCCTAGTCATGTAGTGGATTTCTGTTTGGTTTCCAAAATCTTCACACAGATTATTGTATACTAATGTGCTTGTATGTTCCCCCCTTTCTCTGATGAGCAGTTCATGTGTATTTATACTTCATTATGTGGATTGACACGTAATAAAAACCCTACTGGACACAATTGTTATAAATCACCACTAATACACATCATCGACATTTTTCAACTGGAAAAAAAACATCAAAATGTCCAGGTTAGGTCTGGTTGAGGGTTTTTGGGTTTTTTTTGAAAACACGAATCACATAAATTTGACCAATTTTGCTGATTTTTTAGAAGTAACGTAGAAGAGAAACCCCACTTGTCTTTATATAAATCAGCCCTGCATCAGCTTGACTTCTGATCCCTGTGTAACGATTATCACACCAGTTCTGCAGTACCAGCTGCTCCTCTGTTCACCTCCTGTTTCAGCATGAGCAGAACACAAACTCAGGCCCTTCAGTGAGTGTACCAAGGTAGCAGACACCTTTTGTAACTCCTCGGAGCCTTGTTTAGCTGCTCACCTGGCACTCTGCCTTACAGCTAGAGAAGTTCTTAGTAGGGGACACAGCCTACACTGCCCCTAACAACTTTTCCAAGAAGCATCACACCGAGAGGCATAACTCGCACCATTCCCTATGGCAATAACATACCTTATGCCTGTGCCTAGTGCAATAGGAGTGCGGGAAAGCTTTGAAAGTGTTTCTATCACCTGCAGAAGGAGGGAAACAGAACTATGATTAGTTATAGAACAGAAGTAATAAAACATTTTATCGTCTATTGTTACATCATTAGCAAATAAAATCTTCAAATAAAATTATATAAACAGAGACAAAATGCGGCTGTGCTAAACACAATCTGCAGTTGGACTTGGACGCATTTGCGATGGCATTTTATCCTGCAGGCAGCTCGGAGCCCTCGGAGAGCAGGGTCAGCGCTGCGGCTGCCGGCGGGCAGCAGAGGGAGCCAGAGCCCGGCAGCAGAGCCCGCGCCGGGCGGGGAGGCGAGCGGCGACCCGGGGCCGGTCACGGGAGACCTCGGGGCCAAGGCGAGCCCGCCGCCATCGGCCAAAGCTGCACCGACGAGCCCCGAGCTCTCCCCACAGGCAGCAGTGTGGAAGGGCTCATGCTGAGAGACTCGCTCCCCTAAGGCTGAGGTTACACACACCGCGACGGGAGCTTTAGGAAGGGTGGGATTCACACACGAGGCCACGTAGAGGGAGCTGGTTTGCTGGCAATTAATTAATGCCAGACCTACTGTGACTCTGCCTGGCGAGTCCTCTCTGTCACAGCTATTTATTCATACTCAGATATGCAAGAGTCTCCTATTTGCCAGAGGGAGAAAATGACCCACGGTGACACCCCGCCTGAACTTCTGTACTTCCAATGACAAGGTTTCCCCTGAACTCATCAAAAGTTTCACCCTGTATCTTTTCAAATCAATATTCATATTAAGCTGAAATCTCCAGAGAACATTTTTATCATCAGTATCCAAAATCAGTACAGCAATTCTACATTTCACAAGCATTTGGGAATAATCTCTACAATTTCAGTTGTTTATTTTTGAAGTTCTAATTACAAGACTACCATGACCATAAAAGAGAGCTAAAAGTGCATCTCTCAAAGGAAGGGAAATTGCATGTTTACACAGGAAAATGACAAAGTAAAAACCACAGAGAAATATCACAAACTACAGCTAAAACTAAAATTACAAGGCCTCTACAGTGAATCATATTTCATAGGCAGATGAGCAAAATTAAGAATTAATGTTAGATTAATCCTGTCAAAGCAATATTTGGAGTTCATTTAAGCTGCTGTGAAAATTAATGCCCCCCAAAAAAAAGAGTCTCGTTTTGCCTAACAGGCAAAGAATAATAAAAACAAATAAATATGTCATTAACATAATCAAAGATGGGGGCACGTATTTCCCCTCTGAAGAGAAGAAATACCATATGGTCAAGAATAAGCTTTAGAAACTGTGAATACAAGTTGATTGAATAAATGACAAAATTAATTAAAAACTATTTCACGTTAATTAAAAGGTCAAAAGGGAAAAAAGACTCCTTTAACAAGTCTTATTGGTGCAGGGGAGTTCTGGTTCCCATAGCAGACCAGAACCTGGCCCTGCACACCTGCAAGAATCCCAGCACAGGGCTGCGAGGAGCACTGAGCCACACGAGACAGGATGGGATTCAGTGACAAAATGATCTGTCCTGACACATGGGCTGGCATTGACTGGCAAAATCACAGGAGGCCTAATGGTTCTCCAAACAAAGAGAGGCAAGTCTGGTGAACTGAATATCCCTTACTTGTTTCGACATGATATTTCCCAGCATACAAAAAATCTTTTGCAAACTATTCCACCCACACAGACCCTTTTTCCTTAGAGGGATTCTCACTTATCTAGCATAATCAAACCCAGTAGACATATGGCTTACTCTTTACAGCTAATTACAGTTGCTTCAAGATTAAAAAATAAAAAAAGGCTGTACAAATAAAATTACGAATTTTAGGTAGGTAACTAGCAAGCATTATTCCCAAAACGTACTGCCATGCTCCATTTTAGAGCTATTAATATGAACATAAGCAAAACAAAAATTTGTAAATAAGAGGAATAGAAAAACTTTTTCAGGAACTGATGTGAAAACTTGGAGGGGGCGGGCACAGAGGCCCACGATGACACCCACACACACTGGGGAATCCAGAGAAGCATTTACCAGAAAATGCATAGAGGAAGGAACTGTGTGACTATAGACAACAGAAGACTACAGGAATCTTCCCTGCTCTTAGAACAGAAACCATTAAGCATTCCAGTCTCTCTAGTAAGGTTAGAACACAGATTCAACTTCCACAGAATAAAAGATAATGCTTACCCACTGAACCACTCCTATTAAACCACACCTTAAAACAGCACTGTCAAGAAACAGAACCGAGTCTACTGAGAGGCATTTTTCTTGCAATTGTGGTTTCCCTAAAGAATTCTGAGAAAACGTCAAGAATAATTACACCAGTAATCACACGTGGAATTACCACTTCTGGTCAACATACTATTCCAATATACGTGTAAATTTGTAATCGCTCCAACAAAAGGTGGGGCAAAGCAAGATTCTCCTTCCACTTGAAATTTCAGTTCTTTGGTTCTGAGACACTGCAGAAACAACTAAGAGTTCCCAAATTTCAAAGTCCATGGGGATGAATGCAGTTATGTATGGGATGAGTTGTCTGATAAACTAAGAGAATTTCAACAGCCATTCAGAAAAACAAACTTAAATGCAGCAAAATGTCTGATTTTCAATAACTGACAAAAGAAAGACTCAGGAGTTTTTCAGAACAGTGCTAGTTTGAAGCCCCTTATGGTTAATATGAAGGAACCTATAATATTGTGCAATTCTTAACTCCAAAATTACAATGTACTCTACACATTAAAGTTCCTAACTTTCAATTTAGCACTTTGCATGTGCTTTTTTTGCTTTGCTCTCTTCCTTTTGGTAGAGCTTTAATCCCTTTTTGCATTTAACCTTAAATGATCACCCAGCTCTCTTCCAAAGCAAGGACTCTGACAGATGTTCCTGCACTTTGAATGAGGCTTAACTAGATCTTAGTTTAAGTTTAAGCACTCCTTGCTTGCACAAAGTCCAGAACGACAGAGATTCCATGCCTGGCGCTGCTCTGCAACAAACAAATGTACAAAGGGCTGCAGAGCTTTGCACACGCACTACCACCAGGAACAGTCAGCAAAAAACAGGTATTGAGTAAAGATTCCTAACTGACATTCTGGCCAGCTACAACACACAAAAAAAGAAACATTTATACTCTAAAATATCCCAGAGTGAATGCATTCCTTCACACTGAAAAGCTCAGTAACTCTACATTTGCCTGCAATCAACCTGACACTGGGAGATATTAGCAAGAGGCTTCCAGGAATAAAAGGAAGCCTCGCTGCACCCAGCCCAGTACAGCTCCTATGCACGGCCTGACACCATGAGACAGAGGTTCAGCAGGTCTTTAGAAGTCACATCAAAGTCACACTCACTTCAAGAAGACATGAACATCCAAGTTTGTTTTTCAGTACATCGCCAGTTTATGCAAAATATGACACAAAATTCAAATCTACAGCGCTGGAAGAGGAAGCACACCTCAGCCCACACCCTGCTGAGTGGCTCTGCTCCTCATTCATATTTCAGGCACTGCTGGCAAGAGCAATGGTCTCACACTGTACATTAACTCTTTACTTCATTGGGAACTCTAACAGCTATTTTTTTTTCCCCTGGCTTGGTATTTATTATGGCTTAACGTGACTCACAGTTGTAGGTCAGACTCTCCAGTTTATGTAAGAACTTTAATATTCTTTGCCAAAACATTATTTTGTAATTTCCTGCAACCATACTCCAGTTTATCACATCAGATATTCCTGTGCCTGCTTACAGCAGCTGTACACTAGAGGGACTATTTTACTACTTCCCATAGCAGTAGGGTGTCTGAGTTAAAATGTCCCTAAAGTATTTTAGTGGTGTCTTTTTTTAATCTTACTTCTTCAAAAAGATCTTGCAAATCATGCAGTTGAAGAACAGATTAAGTACATTTTAAAAGTACTTTTCCACTTTTAGAAGACACAGAAGTACCTCATTTTGGAACTCACTGTCTCCCCAAACAAGCAATAATTCCGTGCTACTGACAGCTGCTGTAAGGACTCTCATCATATTTATATTTCTGGTATTTACCTAAATTGCAAATGTTAAGTGATCAACAAATATTGATGGCAACAATAGCTTATGCTAATAAAACCTAGAAAGACTCACTTGTGGTTAGATCATCAAAGCAGTTACTTCCATGCAGGCACTTAAATCAGGATGTGTTTTCCTAAAATACGGTAAAATTCAGAGCTCTGGGCAGATGATGATAAACAAAAAGCCAACGCATACAGAAATCCAGTGTTTCTGGAGGACACATCATACATTCTCTGCATCATGGGGTGGGGATCTTATGAGGCCAATTTTAAGTGCCACATATCTAGGACATTTTAAAGCCAGAACTGCTAGTCATGCTCACATGCTGAGTGAGTTCTGATGAAGCTGTTTTCACTCATTCACCAGACTGGTGAGGAGGAGGGGAAAGAGAAACATCATTTTGTGTCTCTGTCACTCAGAGATAGGATGAAAATGCTATACATATTCTCAAGTTACTTATAGTAAGAAAAGTTCCTCTTTTGCTGCTGTAGCATTAAGCAGGCTCTGGGAAAACCCTTCATTTGGCACAGAGGGGAGTGAGGGGCAGTTGAAATATATATATATTGATTAATATGTATTAATATTGTACACTAATCCATCTAACTTTCGAACCAAAAGACCCCTAGGAACTGCTACAGTTCCATTTTACTTGGTTAACAGTTAAAAAAAAAAATACATGAAGCCAGACAACTCCAGGGTGATTACACAGCTGCTGATCTAATGAGCACATTATTCCAAGTAAAGCGTGTTCATAAGTTAAATTGAACATTTTCTCTCCATCTGCCTTGTTCAGGTACCGTGTTAGTAGTCTGTGTTAGTTCAGGTTAGTTTTAATCAAACCACAAGCCTCTAGGGAAGGAGAAAGGATGAGGGCTTTTCAAAAAGGCAAAATAAATGAAAACTCCTTAAAATGAGAGGAAATAAAGGGAGAGGGGAAAAAACAAAGAGAGAGAAGAACAAACCTGACCCAAAATCAAACCTTTTGTTTCACATACTGGCACCTCTAACAGGCTCTTAAAAACAAAAACCAAATTTAAAATGCCAGCTACACAAATATGCCTCTACTAAATACTGTTGTGGCATGCACTGAATTGTCAAAGCTCTACAGAGACAAAGACATGAAAGACGATTTACAGCCTTGGCACCTACACTAACACCTCCTTAGGAATGGGACAGACTGCAGACCTCCAGCAGGTACAAATGTCATCCATCTGTATTTCATTACACACAGCTTCACCTATAGCTATATCCTGACTTTCACCTCATTCAGGTAATAAAATCCAGGTTTTAGGTGTAGAGCACTGATAGGTACAATCCAAAGGAAAGGTTTGAATTTACTTTCCGCTGGGATAATCTCCAGCTGTGGGATGCTGCCCTGTTTTCTCACTGACATCACCTTCAACCATCCCGATTCTGGCTTTCTCATTGTCCGTATCCATTCTTCCATTTCCACTGAACTACACCCTAAGGAAACACATCTGAGGACTACTTCATCCCTCTTTCCCATCAAGGCTTAGTGCTGGCACAGGAGCAGTAAGGAAAACAGACCGACTGTCCCAGGAAACCATGGCAGAGAAATTCACAACCCCGAGCCAAGTCTTTGTGACTGACAGGAGCCTGCCAGCAACTGTGAAAAAAAAGGTTTGAAGCCAGGTGCCAAATGCTTACATGCAGAGGCAGCAAGGGTAGGACTGCTGTAAAAGCTGGTTTTGGCAGTCATGCACATTTCCTCTGAGCACTGAGCCCCAGCTGCGGGAGGAGAGCTCAGAGGTGGTGCTGTGCTGCCTGGCTGCCTCTGGGCATGCAGACCTTCATACCCTGCACACACCGCCCTAGGGAAGGCTCATCTCAGATCCACTCTCACTACTGTTAGTGTGTCCGCAATGAAGTGGCAGGAAAGTTTCTCCAGAGTTTTTTATTTTTTTATTACAAAAAAGAAAAACAACAAGGAAAAAATAGCAAAGACAGAAAACCTCCTGGGTGTTGCCGATCTGTTCGTAGATAAGCTAAATACAGATATGCAAACCGCTGGGACTTCAAAAGCCCTGGGGAATCAACAGCTACAGAGGATGCAAGTTTTTCTCCTAAATCTTCTAAGAAGGAGAGGTGAGACAGGCAGTTTGGAGCCAGGAAGGCAGGCAAAGCTTGTAGAACATAATTTTTACAAACCACTCAATGATATGAGGACAGATGACCTGATGTCCAAAAGGACAGGTTGATGACAAGAATATTTACCCCCTTTTGCACACTGAACATTTTATTCCTTTTATCGGGCATGATAACTCTGATCATGCAAAGTCTGGAGCTAAAACAGTGGGACTGGCTGACATGCACGCATGAATCCTTAACATTAAAGGAGGAAAACCAAAACCAAATGCTCTCTGGGAATCTGTAAAACTCAGCACCATGTATTGAGAACTAAAGGGAGAAAGTCTTGATCAATCAATAACCAACAATGGGCACAAATGTACATACCATTTTTTAAAATCGTGCTTGAAACCCTATTTTTCAAACTTTAGGTCTCTGACGAGGCAACAGTCGCTAGTCCAAAAGCAAGAAAGGTTCCCTAGATGGCTCTGTTCTTACAGGGAAATGAAAAAGACTAAACTGTACAAGCAGCACAGTCCTGCTCAGCCCTTGGTTCATTTTGTCTGCAAGGCTGAGACTCCCTAACACAAGCATGGAGGGAAGGAGTTGGAGCAGCTGCTTCCTGCCTGCATCTCGTGGTTTTGGTTCTTTGGATACCTTCCATGCCTTCTGGGGTGTCAGTTTGGGGCTGGTTTTTCAGTTGGGTTTCTTTGGTTTGTTTTTTCTTGTTAAGGTCTTGCTTAAAGAATGACAACCTTACTTTAAGCATTGCTGTGTTATAAACACTACAACTAATGGCATAAGTGCAGACTGCCTCAAAGCATGCTGTTCTTCCAAACATGGAATTGGAGTTTGTCCTTCCTGGTACATTTACGACATTTCAAGTTTTGCATGGAGGGCAGAAGAATACAAAAGGATATTCCTAGGACAGTACTGCAAAACCTATCTGCTATTAAGTCATTCCAGTTCCCTTCAGAATAAACACTACAAGGATAACCTATACTTAGAAACAGCATCTTCGAGCTGTATTCAGCTTTGATCAAGTGCTTGTTTTCAATGCTTTTTGAACACTCTTACTGATGACACCATAATTTTTTTTACCATATTTTATATGGGTCATAACAGTAATCAATCCTGAAAGAAATGGCTTTTTCCTATCTTTTAAAACAATGGTTTTTTTAACCTAAATGTAAGCATTCCTTTTAAAATCCCTATTGACTGAACAGGGAGATTATCAAAGGTGTTCAGACTTTGGACATGTGGGGTTTTTTTAAATAGGAAAGGACATTAATCAGTGCTGTGTGTTTTCCAAAGTTACATTTCTTTTGCCCCTACCTTTTAACAGACTTCAGAAGACTATTTTTACATGTTTCAAAAAAACCAAGCAAATTCTCTAAAGTGCAACCACCAGTTTGTACACTTTGTATATACATTTTGGGTGTTCATGACCTTGGATGTTTAAAATTGGCATACAGATATTTTAGAAAGAAATTAGTGCTTACATATTCATTATTGATTGCACCTCCAATATTGTTTTAGGTAGGCGTCCTGCAGTTTATTAAGTGACATGTGGTTTCCTCACTCCCACTGTGTTATTTCACTTTAATATTTAAAGAAATTCTTCGTCAATTTTGATCCTTGCAAGAACAATACTCAGAGGAGGCTGTGCAATGGAGTTTTTCTTCCTCTCTTCTGCTAAAAGCAGAGGAAGAGTTTTTCTTCCTGTCTTGGGTGAACCAGTCACTGCCACACTTCTCCCTTTTCTGAGTTTACTTTAACCATTGACTACACAAATTTAACTAGTGTGTGGCTTTGCTTAGTGGTACCAAGTCACACCTGAACCATGAATCGAATTTACTCCAGTACACAACCAATGAAGATAGCAATATTTATTAGGCATAAATGCACACTGTATATCTCCTCATTCTCTGCAAGAAAAAAAAAAAAATTCCCTGCTACAGTGCAAAGGGAAGTGAGCTGTTCTCTTTGCTGCAGTTACCCTCCAGCTCACTCACAGTGGCTCACAAAGGCTCACAGCAGCCTTCCATCCCTACACTCTTAGGAGAGCTCTCTACCTGGACACAAAGGACTACACTGGTCCAACAGAAAAGGGCTTGTCTCCAACACTGCAAAAATAGACACAGTCAACAGGATGGCATAACTTGGATATTTCACTGTCTTCCATTCATTTTAAAAATCAGCTGCTTTGATATGGGATTTTTAAAAAATAAACTCGAGAAGACGTTCTGCAACGGAAGTGGCATTGTCAGCTTCTATTATTGAAACCTGGTAAGAGCAGTGGTTTGCTTTTCTCCCTAATGATCTGTTCACTTAGATTAAAAAAAAATTCTAAGTACAGTTGCAGTAGTAGAAGAAAATATGCAGAAAAATACATTGCCATCATGTTTGTACCCAATCCTCCTTGAGCTGGATCCCTATACTGAAGATTACAAAATGCATGAGAGAAACTAACTTTATTTTTTTTCTACTTAATTATTGTCTTATTACCTTGAACATGCAGCAGCTTGCAGGTTGTATTATCTATGTGCTACACTTCCAAAATACCACTGCAGAACTAAAGAGAAGGTGGAATTGATTCCTCTCTTTAATATGTTTTTTTTTTAAATGTTGTTCTTGAGCTTTCACTTGTCTGGAGGTTGAAAAGAACATTTTTAGCTCCTCAAGTCTGCGATGGGGATCACAGTATGTATTTTAGATGTAGATACCATGATAAGTAAGAGCAAACCAGAGATACCTATCATTAACCATATCATTACCATATCATTAACCATTAACCAAGTATTTACTATTAAGATATCTCTTGGAATTTCACAGCTCTGCTGACTAGCAAAACTTTTGTCCTCTACTTTGTGCTCTTCACCCACTGTCCTAACCCAACTCTGTGGTCATGTCATAAACTACATTTGAGAACTGATAAGTAGAGACAGAAGGAGGGACAGATTCCTTAGCATGTTATTCTGAAGGGCAGGAAAGGTCCACTGCTTATTTCCCAGCTCTGCCACATCAAGAGGCATTCTGCCATGGTAGAGGCAGTAATCTCTGACTATAATTAATATTGCCTCTTAGAGCACACAGGACTGTACCTCACTTTTACTCTATAGGGTTTATAGGGATTTCCAAATATTTGTTGTGGAATTGTGCTTAAAAAAACGTTTGTCAAAGGGCATAAGACTGAACACATCCCAGATTGGTAACAAGTCATAAAACTACCTAAGGCCAGCTTCAGTCCTCATTATTTATGATAAAAACAACAGTAGCACATATGAGCTTAATGAAACTCTTGACATGAATTTAGTTGGACATTTCAGTCCAATACAGTGAGTCCAAATCAACCCCGATATCCCAAGAGTGATTAGTCCTGCTCCAGTCAATCTCAGCAGCAGCCTACAGTGAGCAAACGCAAGAGCCAACTGCAGGCAAGCAGATAGACCTAAAAATCACACCAGGAAAGCTCATGCTTTGTGAAAAAACAGGCTCCCACATCATTTGTCATTAATGCAGAAAGGCATTTTGGGGAGATAAAATTTGGAAAAAATATATTGCAGTTAACCTACATTGGATAAGTGGTTTTATGAAACATACAACATGAAAGATAAACCTTGTCTGATACCAACATTCTCCTAGCATTTTGTCATAGATATTATGGTCTCAATGAAAGGCACTATTTGTGCTAAAATATTAAATTTTTGTGGGTCAAATGCCACAAGGGAGGATTTCAGATTGCTGCTGGACATGAATTGCATCTTTCAATCTGAATTACACCTCTACCCTCTTCATTTTTTTACATCAAACTTCAAATCCAAAACCAAGATCAAGATCTATACAAGCTGATGAACATTGAGTGAAACAGCCTCAATGCTGCATTTTTAAAAAGCTATTCAGCATTACAGCTTGCAATTTTACCCCACAACACCTGTAATATTTCTTAAAATTGTGTTCCTCAACACATCTTCTTTTTAACTTGGCAGGCACTAATTTTACTGCTCACAGGTATTTCCAACAGTACAAAAATTCCCTCACTGCAGTCATACCAAAAACAGCGGCAATGAAACAGCCTCAAAAACAGCTTAACTGAGGCAGGTGCATGAAATAAAATTTTCAGACAACAGCGAAGTCAGAAGATTTGGAGAGACAGAAGTTTCAGGAAATAAGAGAGATGTCAACAGAAGAAAGATGTGAGAATGTTGAAGGAAGGAGAACGAGGCACTAGAAAAAGAGGAAAAATATAATTCAAAAGATATAACGTAGTCAGCTTCTGAAGGGGTTTGAGATTACAAAAACATCACCTCAAAAAGTAGAAAACAAGGTAAGGAAACTGAAACCAAACCTGTAAAGCAAATGAAACAAAATGAGAACAAAGAAAGTAAGAGTTCCTTCCGTGGTCATTTAGTTAAAAAGAGATGATCCATGTTTTCCACCAAAAGGAACAAAAACATCAATGTAGAAACGTTGCAGGCTGCATTAACACTGTCAGCTGTAGCTGAGGTACCTACAGCATGCAGAGCACACACAGTGGAGGTTTTGTGAGGTGTCTGGATAAGATGAGGACAAGACACAATCTAGATTTCGCTTTTGGAAACTTCAAATTACTGCTGTCCAAGGATAATACAGCCACTAAAACCACTCTCATCCAATACTTTTACACTGTATGTTATGGAGAAATACCCCAAAGACCTGCATACAACAAATGATAATTACTGATTTTATATTTGGATGAAAGTCTAGTTGTTGGTCAATATTAAATGTTACATATATAACAAAAAGGCCAGGCTACTGCTGGACAAGTTGAAGATTTCAGTGGATTTTTGATTAGTGATGTATTTCAGTTTCCCACTGTCTGTGATGCTCTGGAACATGCACCACACGGTCTCCATCTTCAGAATAACTCCTGCTACAAGTCATGAAGATCCAACAGAGCAGGCAAGGAAAACGGCTGCTGACAGGATTCTCTGCCTTGCTGGTTCAGGGCTCCTCTATGAGAAGCTGCACAGAAAGGGCACTTTTTTCCCTTAAGACTTCAGTCTGCCAAGTGAACTGAGAAGGATCCATTTAAAGCCATCAAAAGGTCGGAGGCACCCTGTCAGATGGATTCTTTCCTACTGTCCAAACAGCTTTGAAACCAAGGTACAAAGTCACAACATTTGCTTGAGAATGCTGACTTTGCTTTTAACATTTTACCTTATACTATCAAACAAATTTATAACTGAATTTTCCATCATAGCCAGAGTTCTACACTTGCAAACAAGCAAAGCAGCAGTCATTACTCTGGTACCATACCTACCAAAGCAACCACTTTCACTGCCTGAGCAAACTGTTCTCAACATGCACACCAAGAGCAGAACAAGGGTTAATGTTAGTAAATGTAGATTACAAGCTTCATATTTGTCATTGTATTAGAGGACTGATACTGATTTGTTTTTTATTCAAATAATCCTATGAATTAGCATAGAAAGCAGCTCAATTTCTTCATGAGCCTACATTATTTTTACGTGGCAAAAAAATACTTTCTCTCAAATGCTTCTGAAGAAAAGTGCCTCTAAGCCAGCACCTGTATTCACCCTCATTTCCCATTTCTGGGCAAGCACTTGGAAAACAACTCAGCTTTTTGGGTTTTCATTCTCAATAGAGTAATGTGATAAAGCATCTTTCATGACTCCCAGAAATATCTCTCTAAGGAGAAAAAAGTCTATGCTCAGTAACTCATGCACACTTTCCTAAAGGAGGCACATCTTTTCATTTAGTCACAGCCAGGAACATCCTGACAAGGTTCCATGTTAGTTCATTTGCACACACTCCATCAGCACCAAGAGTAGGAGATGAAGACCTGCCTTTCAGACCTGTCTGTGCCTCAGACAGCTCACACTGCCAGCACTGCCCTGAGTCTGCTTCTGCAAACACACACAAGCAGAAATGCCCTATAAAATCACAAACACACGACAGAGTACACTGCACTTCCCGGCCCTGCATGGCATTTTTTGGGTCAGCCCAGAGCTGTGCCTTGGCACAAGACTCTTGCTCTTTTCTATGTAGCATTTACTCTGCCAGGATCTTGATCAGCCTCTGGAATTTGTAATCCAGGCTTCTAAAAAGTACTGTTGCTCAAATATTGTTTTACTGCCTTATTTTTTCTTATTTTATTGTTTGAATCTTCTGGATTCAAACACCCCAAGTAGTTTTTAGTCATATTTGTGAGTACTGATTCGGTAAGAAATAGAAAGCAAAACCCTCCTCTCAATGTTCTTTATTTCAGATTTAAACAAGGAATCAGTTAACTTCATATTGGAATTTGATAAATAAACTCTGAGACAAACAGGAAAAGTAAATATGGTACAGGTAAACATTTCTGATTTCTTGAGACATCTCAGCAGTTCATATATGCAAATATTAAAACACATTACAGAACAATACATGAAATATGAATAATGAATAATCTTGCCTAAACAATTGTCTGTTGCATTACAAACTGACTACTGCTTAATGTCAATTTTCTTCAAGAAAATATGGCTCTAAATAAAATATACAGCTTAGTTAAAACCTCCTTTTGACATTTTCCAAATAAATGGCAGTATCTTATAGCTTGTAAATCCTAAAATAATTCTACTGAACAACCAGTGTCAAAATTCTAAGCTCCTTCTCACAATTTCATCTTTGGGGGGGGGACACTTACACAAAGGAAATAAAACTTCATCAGAATATCAGTGCTAAGAATTCTTTTTTCCTTTTCTGAGCTTTGATGGTGCAAGACAGCATCAAAGACTGTTCTCACTGTACAGTGAGAATATATAAAAATACACTCTGAATAAGATGCAAGAGAAAGCCAATGAAAGCAAATTAATATTTCTTCTTTAGAAGAGAAAAATTACTGAAGAGACTCTCAAATTCAGGTTCTAGAGAATTGCAGGAATTTCAACAGAGCCATAGTTCTCCCCTGATGAGTAGGGGGTATTTACCTGCTACACAGAAAAATCTAAAAGTATATTGAAATAAGCACAAGAATAATAGGAGCAGTCTTCTAGCAAAACCAAGAGACAAAACAAAAGCCCAGAAACAAACCTGAAATACATGAATGGAAAAGGCCCAAGAAGCACCGTGGGGATGGGGATGCACAGCAGACTGCAGGGCAGAGTGGTGAGAAAGGCAAAGAATGCAGGCAGCAAAGGAGACAAGGCAGTGATGAAGAGTAAACAGTAACTAACCACACAGAATTAAACATGAAGTGATGAAAGTCTAGGTAGGAATGATCAGACAGATTGCATCTTTGGGTGTCAGGCAAGGGTGAGCACGGGGCAGCACCAAGAGGCAAGAATGGAAAAAGGAAACCTGCAGCTCTGCTGCCCAGAGCCTGTGGTCAGAGCACTCTGCTGCTTGCTGTGGTTATGGCTTTGCTAACAAAGTCTGAAAATGGCACCTTTTTCTACTGTTTAGCAGACTGTTCAAGACACAGGTGGATTAGTCACTTCCAAAAGAGAAACAGACATAATCTATTAACTAAAAGCTCCACAATTTTAATAGAAATATTCTCATGCACTCCCATTTAACTCTGTATCCAGCATCAACATGGTTAATCTAATTAATAACACACACAAGGGCAAGATTTTAAATCAGTTTGGTTGTGACTCCTACAGATTCCAAATTCATGCCACCCAGCTGTGGGTGGCAAACCTTCATCAAAAAAGAAAACAAACCAAAGTGAATTGCTTTGTAAAAGTTAAAAAATCAAAGTACACCTTATGCTTAAGTTCCTAGTATTCAAGTTCTTTCACTAAGTTTTGGCTAGATGCTTGCCGGATATGGAACCACTACTCTCTTTCCTATGGTTTGAAAATGAGATTAATTCATATTCCAATTTGTTTAATTTTATATGGAAATGTCCAAAGAAAGGTAGACAGTACTGATAGTTTTATATAAGATGTCTAGTCTAGAATTCACTTTTTCCATGACAAAACAGCACGATAAAATGTGTTAGTAATGTGAATAACAATAAAAAGATTTATCCTAATTTAAAGCAACTTTTTACTAATGTGGCCAGGAAAAACCTGTTTGTTTTCTAATAAGGTGTGATCATGCTTTTAACAAACATTTTTTTTGCCACAAAATATGCAACTGAGAAAAACCATCCTATATTCAAACTCCAAGTTCACATATACAAAAATGTAGACCTCACCACTTTGAAAACATGACATTTCTAATCAGGTGGTTTAAGAACTTTCATTAACTCCATTGACTTAATTGAACTTCAAGATTCCTAATGAAGCGTGTTTACTAACACTCACATTGTTTCTCACAGATCACAGACTGTGTCCAACCACTACTTAAGGTACTCAGTTGGTCTCAACTTTGCTTTTAGTTGGCTGAAAATCCCTAAGGGAGGTCCTCCCCAAATCAAAACACTAAAACTCAGTCTCAGAATAAACCCAGAACTAGATCACTCAACAATATTTAGTAAAGCAAATAAGTTCTACAAGGGGCTGCCATATACACAAGTGCTTAAAACAGACATTTATATGTGTGTATATATATAGTACTTTTCAAAAGAGATGGTTGTGACCAAGAGATATGATAAAATCATAAGCTGCAACAGCCAAGTAATAATCTTAATGTGCACAGCTATTCCTGGCTAGCCATTTGTTTCAAACAGCTATTAATTTATTATGTAAGTGAGGAAAGCATTTGAAAGAAAGCTTGAAGGTAAAGTAGATATTAAGAAATTAGGTCTTACTCCTTGTTCTGCTGCTTCTGAAGGCGTGAATACATTGCATGGGATCATTCCACTGTATGGCAACTACAACCTTTTGTCAGGACTTTGATAGTGATAATATTTAGACAAGTTAAGTCAACTATTTGGACAGGGCTGCCACAGGCTTTGCATTGTGTCCCTTCCTCATGCCACGTTTTATTCTCCAAGGCTTCTGTCACTCCTAGTTATGTCCCCAAGCCCAGACACGACTCCCAAGGTATATTCAGGTACAGCAGAGGGCACACAGCTGGGGCTATGCCTCATACCACTCAGGAAGATCATTCTATTTCTGGCTAGCACTGGGGGAGGAAAAAGCTAAATTATGCCCTTTAAACTGTGCTGTGAGTTTTGGACAACAGTGAAGGCTGAATGGGAATTAATGTAAAACTCCCCAACCCACCAGTGACCTACATTCAGTTTTTTGCTCAACTCTCCTTCAAGGGCACAGGCAGTCAATCCTCCCTCAATAAGCCACACATTTTGGTTAAAAGTGGATTACATAGTACACTGAATTATGCAGCTCGTATCAATTAGCCACTGCAGGAAACACACATCATGTGCTTCCACAATGTCACTGATGGAGTTTTGCTCAAATTAGTTCTACTTTAGAAACACTTTATATCTTCCAGCAACTTAAAGTTGGCTTGGGGAATAAATTTTACTTCTGTGAACTAGTCCTCAGTCGGCTTTTCCAAAGTAATTCTGTGAAGTGTTTCTTACATGTTCTCAGAACAAAATGGGATCCAGTTGAAGCCCTAAATGCAACCTACTCAAACTTATTTACAACTCTAATTTGGCAATTTTATCATATTAAAGTTAAAATTTGTGTATGACAATATGCTCAGAATTTTCCAAAAATTCAAACAATATCCTTTTGTCAGCCCCTTCAGCATTGTGCTGCATTACAGAGTATAACTATTACCTGAGGCTCTTCACAGGCTGGTATAGAAACCCATACTGGCATATCACAGTTTTAAACTCTACCTGGTCTTATTTACTTGTAGAGGTTAGCAGTAGCTGAAGTGTGCCATTTAATTTCACTTCTGCTAGTAGTTTTATTTGCCAGCACTTTTATTTCTTCTCTAATGTTATTTTCTACTTACCAACTGTCATTATGTACAACTGTTTCTAAACACATTGCCAAGTTTATCAGCTAATAGATTCATTCTAAAATTTTACAGTGAATGACTTAGTTCTTGAATGGTTGGTTTGGAAATAAAATCCTCAGTGTTCAACTACCAATGTTTCACCTTCAAAATCTCATGAAGAAAGCCATGAAAACGCAAACAACCTGTTTAATAGAACTTTTCCAAATAAATCTCAATTCATGCATCCAAGTTGCATAAACAACGTTTGAGATCCAAAACCTACGATCCCACATTTCTGCTCTAACACGTTTTGACAAGAAGAAAAAGTCATGTCCCCAAACGTTTCAGTGTTTACACAGAAAGACGCATTAATTTTCCAAGCACAGTCCTTGTGAGCTAATCAAATAGAATGTAAGCTTTTCAGGTTTATAGATAAATACGTTGCAATACAGTCTTCTGGCATATTTTTCCATTACTCATCTATTCAAGCATCCATGCTTTTTAAAGGCATGTGCAGCTGCCATTTATTCATAACAAAATTACTGTCAGAGAACACAATTCTTGTTAGCAAACATCCCTCTAGCCTTGTCAGCACCTCTAACACAGTTCGCAAACATTTCTCATTAATTCATGCCTAATTACTTTTTATGAAATCCTCAAATGGTGTTCCCTGCTGCAAACCATTCACTGCAGCTTTCACTTCCACTGAAATTGGACAGAAAAAGCAGTGAATGAATTTTCAAGCAATCTAACAACCAGAGCATGCTTCAGGTTAAACAAAGCCTGAGCTTTTGATACTTACAAAGAAACAAGCAGCAGCCACTGCACTTTTCACTCAAGTACACTCCTGCTTTCCACAGGCCTCCCAGCCATACAGAGCTGAAGGCAGTCACCCCCTTGCCTGCAGGAAGGGGGGGATCTCTGCACACTCAGAAGAGAAATCCTGGCCTGCCTGGCTTTCCCCCAGCACAGGAACACCCCCCAGCTGTGGTGCAGGATGTCACAGCAGCTCCTCTTGGAGGATGCTCCACATGCCTAGCTCTTCAAAGGAAATCACAACACTGCCTAGGAGATGGGTTAAACCACATTGCCCTAGCTGCCAACTTGTGCCTCTGGGGTAGAGTTCAAGAGTAGCCCAATCACACTGGTAGAGGTTTAGCACAGACACCCTTCAATCACCTTTTAAACTCATGATATACAAGAGATAAGGGGAAGAAAGGCAGAGGGGAGGGTTAGGAGGCATCTTTCAGTACTTCAAATCATTTCAATGGAAAAAAAAAGGAGGCAAAAACCAAACTTAGCAATTATACTCAGTAATTCTCTGACTTTTTCCTTCTAGAATGGAGCAATGAAAGTGATAAAATTTAATATTTTCTAACTATGAATAATGATACATCAAGCCAATTGAACTCCTGTTGTCATTAACACATACAACAAAAGACATTTGGCAAGCAACATGGGGACTGATAAATATTTCAAGTTGTTCAGTTTTCAAAATAATTTTCATTTGTTTGCACTTCTTTGCCTCCTTATCTTCGATTTTGTCAAGATAAAGTCAGCTAAGATTCAAAGTGAACTGAAGGAAACAATAAGAAAAGCAGGCAAGAGTGCAAAACTGTATTCCAGGTAATTCATAGTGTTGCTTGTGTCAGCCTTTTGCTCAGAACAAAGGCCAGGCACAGAGGAACCACACTGAACATTAGGAAAGAACAGTTTACCAGCACCATAGTAATTAAGCTAAGCTTGATATAAGGATAAACCAAAAAGAAACTGAATATCTTTTATTTAGGTCTCTCACAAAATAATTTCCCATTTTAAATGGGGTGCCCATTTTACAGCTACTTTAGAATAAGCATCTTACTCTATCTTGAACACGAACTTTTTATTTCAAGACAGACAAAAAAATGTTTCCTACCCTTCTCTGGCAGTGAACAATTTCACTATCACAGAAAAAAATACACAAACCTCTTCCAAGTTGATAAGAACTTCCTCTGCAAATCACTCTTTTATTATCTTCTGGTTTTATTTGTAGTCTATATTACTGTTATTTACACCAGTATTTGTAAATTCAGGAAGTCTGGGTTTTCAGATGTCATTTTCACCACTTTCTGGTTACTGAAATGCATGTATTACAAGCACTACAGGGAATTAATAAGGTTTAAAAAATTTGTATAAACAAATGTGTGAGAAGATTTAAGTCTTAAAACTTGCTAAAGCTACTTATGCTTCAACTCCCCTCTTCCTCAAAAACTTTTCATCTCAAAAGGAAATGTACACTACCAGAATTTAATGTTATGAGTTCAGTATCCTCAAGATGGGTCAATTAGACACAGATAACATTTGAACAAGACAATCTTAAGGAAAAAGACAAGCACAGAAACTCAGCTTTATTTTCTCATATTAACAGTTCCTTGTTAACCTTGGCTTTCTAATTGATAGTATCGGCTGAAAAACTACACAAAACTACATTAGAGAAGAACAGAAATATCCCAAGCACACTCTTGGATAAGAATTTTTCATTAATGATCAAATATTTATAGTGCATTCAATGCTTTGTTACATGGTCAAACCCAAACATTATTGTTACCCTTTTCATCAGTTGGAAACCAACATCACAACTTGAAAAGTTATGACAGACCTGAAAGAAATTAATTGAAATCCATTTTGAAAGACCAGTGAGGTAGGTGATAGTCCACTAGTATTCTAGAATAGAAACATGAAAGATCATAATCTGGAAACATTCAGGCCTAAATACATATGCTCATGCAGAAGCTATAACCTCCTGCTAATGCTTTTAGGTTTATTGAAGTTATATGCCCAGAAATTTTTAGACTACTTGGCAATGATCACTGCAAGCGTTACAATTAAGGACACTTAAATTTATCTAGCATTGGTAATGGTTTCCCTGGTTACATCATGGCAAACCATTTCTGCAAGTTTTCAGGGACGTTTCAAAAAGGTGGTTCATGAGCTATACCATGACTCACCACACTTCTTCACCCACCTCAATGCTTTGCCCAAAACTGATTCATGTTCCTTGGGGCTGGAAGTGATTTTTTTACTATTTAAAGGATGCTTTTGGGAGGCTACTAAGTGCTTGACTTTTATGTGTTTCCATACAAACAGCAGTGATAACTAACAAATAAGGTCCCTGCGGGTCAAACATTTCAGCAGTTTTGCAACAGTGTCTTCTTGCACATTTTGTTCAATGCATCTCCATGGAGAAGAAGGCTGAAACTTGTCCATTTCTTCTGTTTCTTTATTCCTCCACACACAGAAGTCCATCTTGGAGAAGTTCAAGTGTCATTCATCCCAAACCAGTCCATCTCACTGAAATGCTACTCCTGAAAACAAGCTACTTTCTTGAGGAAACCACCAAGACTTTTTTTTGGTAGTTTCTTTTACAACTAAAAGAGCTCTGAATAGAAAGAGACAATGAAGATACAGAGCTCCGCATTTAATGATTGACCTGATAAAAGCAAGCCTATCTCTTTCTTCATTTTAATATCTTTACAGAAATATACTCTAACACTTTGGCATGTTCCCCCACATTCTGCAGTTTTATCATAATTTTATGTGCAAAAAGTGATCATATTTTGCTCTATTATCTCACTGATTAAATTCAGGAAACAAAACATGACACAACTGCAGATAATCTCAACTGTTTCAGTTTTATCGTAGATTTTTTAGACACTTTTCCAGGAAGGATATATATTTTTTTTAAATAACAGTTGCTTTTTGTTGTGTTGATTTTGGTGGGTGTATCTCATGCACATCTGTCCAGTCTTCCTGGAATCCATTAAACCTGAGGGAATACTAACACACCAGGATTCTCAACTTCAGCATGACTTTCTCCTGCATCATTGCCCAAATTTCCTTTGCAGTAAGGGAGTAACTAAAATGATCCCCAACTACATGAATTGAGTATGTGCAACTCGATATTTTCACAGCAGTTGCTTGCTTTTATATAAATCAGCCTTTTAAGTGTCATCAGAGAGCTACACTAGGCATCATGTTATATGCTTTTAAAAAATTAGATGCTTATTTCATTGGTGGCACTTGATATTTGATCTCCTTGTCTTTTTAAAATCACAATTGAATATTGTACATTATTTCTAGACATCTAATGCAGGATCCCTACAAGGGAGTTTGCTATGTTCATATTAGATCAGTTATCTCATAAAAACACTCCATGCTCTGCTACACATTCTTTTGTGTAGCAAAAGAATGCTGCACAATGTAGCATTCTTTTGTGTTCTCTTACACATTTCATAGGAAATTAAAAAGCACAGCACACAAAAGGTGTTCTTCTGACACTTTCTGGACACCATTTCCCCCCACAGGACCCCAAACACAGCTGAGTCCAGGGAGCATCTGTTGACATCAACAGAACTAAACCTCAGATTCCCATTTCTGCAACACATCAGTTACAAACTTCCTTCAGAGAATAGGGATAGCAACAATTTGTTGTGGAGCACCAAGCAACAAAGGCTGCTGTTGGAGGAGGGCTCCAAGCTGAAAGAACAAGTACCAACAGCATTTGCTTATTCTGGCACACAGGTAGAAAGAACGAACCTGACAACCCTGCGGTAGTGAAAAATGACTCTCCAGCATGGAATTCATAATGAAAACACTGTCTGGCACCTCCAGTGTGTGGGAGAGCATTTCATGCTCTGTCAGGAACGTAATGCAGCAACAATGAAATTTACTGATAGAAAGGTGAATGAGTGGGAATGGGTGAATACCATAGAACTCCAAGAAAAATCAAGCTATATATGATTTTTTAAAGCACGATTTAAAGAACCTTCCTATGCCTATGCAATGTAGCCCCTCTTTTTTCAACCACAGTCTACCTAAAAATAAGAAACTGTGCTGCTATATTTAAAACAGAAGAAAACTCATCTTGTAACAGCTAATATTCATACAGAATGTACATAGTAAACACACGAGGTACTTGTTTCCATTTCTTAGCCTATTCTTTAGCTATTTACATGTTGCTATTTCAGCTTCACCTCTGATTCCCATCCATTCCACATACACCCTTCTTTTTCTCTAATCACTGAGAGATCAAAGTCTCTGAAAAGTGGAGCACAAAGTTCAAGTCAAATTTTCATATGCTATGTCAAAGCAAAGCATCAAGAAACAGCTCATTTGCCTCTAACTACTAAGTGCAAGTTTCACCATTACAACAAACATTTTGTAACCAGTATTTCACAAGGCTGTTAAAAGTCTTATGACCATATTGGCAGGATACTGCTACTTCTACAGTGCTCTGGATTTGTCTGCCATTTTCTTTAAAGACTTAAAAAATATCAGAATATTTTTAAAAAATACAGTTGCCCTCACCAAGTCTCTCACCTTATTTTTCCCCTTCAACCTTACTTCCTTGAAGGCATGTTGTTCATTTACAGCTGACACACCCTATTGTTCCCTCTACTAGGACGTTTAAATAGTCACTGAAGTCTGTCATACTAAACAAAACATCCCATCTTAAGATGACAAATTCAATAGTAATTTCTTTAGAAATTAAACTGAAACATTTAAAAGTCCTAGATAAGGTTTATGGAGTTACCTCAGCAACAGTTTATTTATATCTCACCACTACTAAGTACTTGCCAGCTTCTTACCTCTTAAGACAGCTTCCAGTACATTCAAATACATAAAAGGTAGTGCATACACTCACCACATCACCCATTTGAGCAGGAGTTTAGAAAACTCTTTTAAAATCATACTCCCCTTTTTGTTTGCACCTGTAATCATTTTAACATCATTACTATTTTGTACACATTTAGAGAGAGCAGTTCAAAGAATTCTGTTAGAAATGGCAGGCTAACTTGGTTGTAGTAGCAGGAAAAATCTGCAGCACTATTTTTTGGCCTTTTGCACACATACAACTTCTGTTCAAGGAAGCTGGAGATGTACAGCTGCATTGCAGTTATTCACAGGAAAATATAATGAAGGGGAAAGTTGAAAAGCAAAGAAGAACTTGAAAAAGATACACTTTTCTATTCTGACCACCGTTACCAACAATCAGAATTTCCAAGTACGTTATCAGATATGGAATTGAAATCTCATGTCACTTCGAAACATTTTCTGCTAACTGTACAAACACTACACTTACAGCTACAGAAATAACTTAGCATACCTTATCTTGACTTGCAATTTTATTAATTTCATACAGTTGCCATTTTTCCTTCCACTTCCATAGATGGCCTGAAGTTCATAGCCCCTTCCAGAAGCTCACTAGGTACTATGTACTCATTTACCCAGGCTATGAAACAGACAGCTCAGCCCTTCTGAACACGGCCTATGCCAAGCTCCACTTGTGCAGGGCAAGTTCCCACACAAGCACTCAACGCTGAGCAGCACAGCCATCAGGCACCCAAAAGCTGCCCAACACCAGGGCTCTGCTCAACCCAGCACAGCCATCAGGCACCCAAAAGCTGCCCAACACCAGGGCTCTGCTCAACTCAGCATCTCCAGCTCTGCACGAGCAGCTGCTCCCACGCACAGAGCTCATCTCATGACAGAATCCCACACCACTCAAAATTTGTCACTGCAATTTCACCTCAGAGCTTTTCAAGAAAGGTGACCTGGACTAGAGAAGTCATTGCTTAGATGCACTAAAACTGGATAGCCAGTGCCAGGGATAATTAGTCTATTTGTGCTATATAGTGGCTGTGAACAGTAAAAAAATCCATGTCTCTACATTCAAATTGGCTTTGGGAAGAGAAATTAAATACTAAATATCACGGATGGAATTCTTTTAAACAGTTATTCTACTTATTTAAAGTCATATTCCAAAATAAATTCTGTTAAAATTACATATCAAGGTTACCAGAAACATTTGTGGATTAAATTCACCATTAATTCAGAAACTATTTTTGCATTCAATGATGCAGCAAGAATAATTTGCACTGTAAAATCTCTCTTTAAAACTCGACTGAATTACAAAACAGGATATCTTTACATGGCACCAAATGAGAAATTTTCAGTAAGTAATTACAACATACAATATGAAAAAAAATCCTCAGACACAGGTATCAAAGATTTGAATCAAGCATTGAGATATCTGACTTAAATACTTTAAATAGGACATTGCTAGCACACACAGAAAAAGAACACCCAACAATTTTTGCACAATCAAAACGAAAACAAATCTCATTTTTAATGAGCCAAATGTGTGCAAAAGGGCCATATTTTAACAAAAAGCTTTGTCTTAAATATGATTTATGAGGACAAGATGTTCAGCAAAACTGAAGAACAGGTGGAATCACCAGGTTATCTAATTTAATGCTTCAAGGACTTAAAACCAGACAAAAGGTTGAGAAAGCTAATTAGATATTTTGGTTGATGATAATCACTGAGCCATTTCAAACAATCATATTGCAGCCCTGATTCATTCTTGCACTCTTACATCATCTTTACCTCTATGCCTACTTATAAAAAGAACAGTGTATATAAATCAGATAGTAAAATTATGATCTCTTTTATAAAGCAATAATGCTTAAGATATACTAAATTTGAATAAATGACTATTTTTAGTGCTACTTCAGGTAATTTTTAGACATTTTCCTGTGAAATTAGGGTAATGATACTATGACTCAAAAGCAGAAACTGAAGTTGAACTAAACACATGTTGTCAATGACAGATCAAACAGATATGTAGGAGGCTGAACAACAGACTGGAAAAAGCTTTACATGTAGAATAAGTAGTCAGACTTACAGAATATACTGTAAATATGCTGTGTAAATTAGAATAGTCGCATTAACCTATCATAGCTGAGCTTTACAGCAGGTTAGGAAAAAAACAACTGTCAAAAAATAATTTTACAAGGGCAAATGATCTGGGTGAATTTCAATCACCTGAGACTAAAGAAACATTTTCTGTGCCACAGGGGCTCAATGTACAGGCCCAGGGTTTCTGAATCCACACAACTTATGCCAGAGTGATTTCACCAGACAGCACTCACCCACAGTTGGTTATCTTCTTCCATTTCATTTCCCTTTAACTCAGCATCTTTCAAACCATTTATCTTGGCTTTTCACACGCTCAGAACTTTCCTGCCAAGTGTTTTTCTCTGCCCTTTATTAGCCCCTCCAATATAAAACTACTTTTTCTGATTTCTTAATTCTTCCCCGCTATTTTTTCATAATGAATGCTCATCCATTAGTCACAACTTCTTTATCACAGCTACCAGAAAAGTCTTCCGTGCACAAGTAGAACACAGGTGTTACTTGGGATATAATCAAGAGCATCCTTACCTTTCCAAAATCTCTCACGTCAAACAAATCAAATGCTTCAAAAAGTTCACTTTTCTTCATTCCAAATATTTCACAACATGCAGAAAGAAAAGTCCTTATATTCTTCAAGCAGAGAAACTAGGAGAGAGAAAACAGAAGTGCTGAGTGTAAAATGCGTAAATTAGCAATATACGTGTTCACTTTAGTCACAAACACACCACATAATTCATAAATACAATTATTTCTAAGTCAGCACTTCCACTAGACTGTGATCCTCCACTGGTCCTAATTCAGCCATAAATGTTCTCTTCAGACTCAACTCTGAGTAGACAGATTGGGAACAGGAACTATTTTCTCACTTTTTACATAAACAAAAAGATGTAACAATAGACTATTATGTATCTAGTAGCATAAAGACAGACTTACTTTTCAGGTCCCTACAAACAGGGCAAAACAAAACCTAAGTTACCTTAAAAAAATTATATTAATATGTGCATATTATTCATGTATAAATCAAGCACTTCACCTGTTAAATTCTAGTTTGAATGTTTAACAAATGCACATGCACTGTTTTCATATACTAAAGACTTCATGAATGCATATTCTTCATCTGGCATACAGAAGCAGATGAAGCTTGCAGTGAAGTCATTTAAATTTACCTAGCAGAGATTTAAGATCCTCAGACCACCTTGATTTCTGTACTGAATCAAAGGCTATTTCCCTTTAGGTTATCCACATGCATCAATGATCATCTGAGTCTGGAAAAGAATAAAGCCTCTGCCACAATGATCTCTTTAAAAAGCCTTTAATGCATTTTCCTGTGGATTATTTTGTTTGCTAGAGCTTACCTGGCCAAAAGGCAGTAACTGTCAAGAGCATTGGTAACTTCAGAGGGATAGCTAAAAGGAATAATATGCACTCTTGATAACAATTAGGTCTGTGAGGTACTAGCACCTTGTAGGACATCAGCTTCATAAAGATGCTGTTGTAGTCTTATGAGCCAAAGTGGAAAAGCAAATACAATATTTATAAGCAGCAGCATTTCAAAGGACCCCGCACCATGCTTGGAATATGCATTTTAAAAGTAATGACACAGCAACTCAATATTACAACAGAGTTCTGCATGTTTTAGTGGATTCACGAGGATCACTCAGATTAGGATGGATTATAGAATTGCTATATGTTACAACTTCCTGTTTTGAGCAAAGCAGTATTTTTGATACTGAGTGTCACAGCTGTACCAATTCAACAGGCAGCCCTACTTCACATCTTACAGAAGTACCCAGTGAGACACAGGAAAAGCAGAGCCCCTGATGGACCAGATTTACAGCAAGGGCACACATATGAAAGCACTGATTCAACGAGATGCTCCAAGAGCATGGTTGTAGACATCAGGGCAACCAACAAACTCATCACAAAGCATCACAAAAAACATCCCTGTGCAACCCAAAGCTCCCAGGAAAGCACCTGTAACTGAGCAGGGCCCCATCCACAGAAAGGATTCCCAGCTGTCCTGAGTGGATCCACAGCCTCCACATTTCCCCCTTTCCAAAGAGCCCCTTGAGCATGTGCCTGCCAGCTCACACGGGGCAGTCATGGCTGGGCTGTGCACTGAGCTGCTCCAGGACAGCACTGCACTTATGCCAGACTGCTTTTATGCCAAGTGGAATTTGAAGAATTAGTCTAGCTTGCTTAGTCAATATGGCAAGCTTATCTGGTTTTGCAAAGATTATAATTTTGAAGTCAAAATTGCAAGGTTAGAAGGCCAACAGATGTTCAGCATATGTGCTTCTTCCTCCATCACAACGGCAGAAAGAACCAGAAAATGAGCTGGTCTTTAAAGTGAGCTTTAAAAACAAGATGGCACATACAAAATTATTACTGCTTTCTGCTGTATTTTTCCCTAGATTTTTATTTTTTCTTAAAAACTATCAATGGCCACTGGGTTTGTCCAATGCACAATATTGATTCAACTTGAATACCCACCTATATTCTTACATCAAAATTTTCAAAACCATTAACAGACATGATTCTCACTGGAAAATTCTGCTGCCTTTTTGAAACCTACATTTTGAGCTTATATTAGTTAGTGCTGAAGTCTCCCAGTGCAAAGAAAGCTTACAGCTGCATTAAATTGTTTACCTCTAAAGGGAACAAGAAGTTAAGGGAGGGACAGGAGCAGTCATGGCCCTAAAATCCGACCTAGATTTGCTAAAGAGCATTTTAGTGAGTTGCATTTAGCTTCTTAATATAGCTAAAAGAACCATTTAATGGATCAGCAGTTTTTCACAAACAAGATGTCCTCCCCCTTCTGCAAAATCTCTCCAACTATTCTAAACAGATATCTCCTACAATAAAAGATAAAAATGACAGCATTTTTCCAATGAGATTTATTAGTTACTTCAAATTTCTTTAAATTTGGAGGCAATTTTCTGACATCAGTCTTTTGTTTAAATTATAGTTACTATGAATTCTCTGAGCAGATTAGAAAGCATATTACAAGAAATTACAAGCCCACGTTTTAAGGAAATGTTAAAGCACCTACACTCTAAGTAGTAAATTAAATTCTTTGGAATATTTTGACAGTAAGGCCAAAGAAGAATCTAATTCCCATCTTCCTCTGCTCCTCTTGTTTTGTTTCTTAAAATGCTAATTTATTAACATGTATCATTATGTTAGAGAGGTTTGACCTAATTATGATCTAATATTCAAAAACCATATCAACATGTCTTGTAGGCTCTAGAAACCACATGGTAAGTGTCAAATCTGCCTGTGCTTCAGATGGGAGCACATCATCACTGAGTGTGTGCCAGGCAGTGCCTTCAGCAGAATAGGTGTCCTGACATTACAGTCCCACCCCCTGCGAGTTCAAAGACTGCTTAGTGAGTTTGAGTTGACCCTATAATGATTCAATATCCATCAGTTTTCTCTTGTAAAATTAAAATTAAATTCTTGTTACTATTAAGTTAACCATATCAGCTACAAGGATAAAGCTGCAAAACTACTAAAACCAAAAGCATGCTCATATTTAAATGAATTCATTTTGCACCACAATATATGAAAAGTCTTTTAAAATCCCTTGTTATATGCTACTAATGTTTCAGAAAAATTATTTGATTATATTACCCAGAAAACTTCCAGAATTATCTCCAAAACGTTATACTTCCACCTTCTAAAGAAACAGTTTCCCTCATTGAAAGATTTTTATCGCTGTGGTTATTGTATGAAGATGTAGCAATTAGTAAGAGAAGCCTCCAAATTAAAAAAGAGTATACTGCTGAAATCTAGGAAGTTCTATAAAAGACAGCCTTCCTTGCTGGCAGTAAGAAAAAGACACAATCACTGTGCAGTCTCTCATCAGTAAGTACAGTCCTCAGGATATTTGGAAACCTACTGCATTATTGTGCTCCTTTTTCAAAAGAAAACATCGTTTGGCACACCACAAAGGAGTTTCCAGAGATGCAGGAGAGCTAAACCTCACTCCAAATCTCCTCCACAGGAAACACTGTCTTTCAGTACAAGAACTGGTTTCTATTACCCAAGAAACACCTTAAAAACATTCCCTTGGAATAGTAATGATGCAATTTTTTCCCCCCTTTTTAAACTACATGGCTATATTAGGAGATAGTATCAGCCATGAGTACAAAAAAGTTAACACAGTGAGAAATACAAGTTCTCTCTTGCTGACCCACAGAGATGCCATGAGAGGAGACTACATCCAGCACCAGAAACAGATGGACAGAAATCACAACACCCCATCCCCACCCTGTGATTCTGTGACTGGGCCTCAGGAGCCTGAAAACACTTTTCAATATTAACAGCTATAGATGATGAAAACATTTCTAAAGCACCTTAATGTTACTACAAGCCCATAATGTAGCCATTGTCAGGGCTGCTGAAACGGAATAACTCCTGTGATAAACCACTGTGGTTTTATGGAACAGATTCTAGTGGCCTCTGATCCATTTCTGCACTGAATTTAATTTTTCAAGAGGTACTAACACAACATTTATTGAAATGACAAGCAAGGTTGAAGAAAAAGTATGTCTACCATCTTAAAAAGGCAGGTATGGTTTATATAACTGGGATTGTATTTGTCTGAACTTTAAACATAAGACAGTGGGCAAATCAAATTATACCAAGTTCCACAGAAATAGTATCCTGTTTTCTCCCACAATATTTGCCACTTCACACAAAAACATTTATTTGAGGCTTTTTCCACACAGAACACGGTTGTATGCACTGACAGAAATGCACAGAAATATTTTATAAAGGGTACTGAATAGAAATGACTAATTAGATACTAAAAGCACAGGCAGGGCTGAAGCTGCCCACAGGGAAGAAAGATTTCTCTAACCAGACCTTTAATGAAGTGAAAGATGAAATGCAGAAGAAAAAAAGGGGGAAAAAAATCCATATAACCTCTATTCCCATAATCTAAGAGGTATTTCTCAAAAAATATATTTTGACATTGAAGTATTTCAGTGGAATAAAGGTCTGTTTGATACAGACCATAATACTCAGTATCTAGATGTATCCTTTGTACTAAAAGCACTTCTACAGGCGTTCAGAAACCAACACAAAGAGCTCTGAAGATCCAACTGCGCCACAAGACATTTAATGAAATTCCAGCATAGCAACACCAGTCAGGCGAGTGAAAGCTGAAAGGCCAAGAAATGACAAGTATTCAGGAAAGACAGAGTTCTAATTCACTTTTTTTATTATTTTAATTACCAATAGTGGGAAGGGGGGAAAAAGCTATTTGTATTTGTTTCAACTTCCACCTCCTTTTTATTATGATGATTGAGTCACAAGCACAGATATTTGGTCACAAGCCTGGGAAGCTGGCAGCTCCCTCGTGTCTGGATCAGACATCCACACTGCATTAAGACTAACTAGGAACATACTGAAGCCTGAGTTATCTAAGGCAGCCTAAACAGATGCTAGGCTATAAGGGGTATTAAAACCAGATTGGATCGCTGTCACTCAGTGTCAGGGGACATGGATTTTTCCCCTGCTGTGATCCACTTTTGCTGACATGGAATACCCATCCATTCACCACTGCACTTCACTGGCTTGTCTGCATGTTGTGTTCCTAGCCCCACCCAGACCTCAGGAGGCTACCAATAACTGCGTGAGGACTGAGGCCAGTTGCTCCTAGCTATCGTCATGTAGAAGCTATGATAAAAGAGTAAAAACATAGAAAAGGGACTCTACTTCACTCATTGCCCACTAAATTCACTTTATCTCCTGTGGAAGAAATGAGGCATGTGAATCACAGAAAGTCCTGAAATCTTCCCCTCCTCTAAATGGCAGCACGTTGTAAACTACACAGCTGCAGCTATTTGCCTTGTCTTTAAAGAGCCGTACATGCAAAACCAAAAAGTAATGGCATTTTACATTACAGCAAGCATGTTTTAGCAAAAATAGCTGAGGAAAGGCCAGACTTTCAAGACAAGTATATAAAAGAAGCAATGAGAGGAAGAAATCTAGCTTAAATTCACTCATCTCAGAAGGTACAATTGCTTTGTTTTTTTAATTTGTGAAACACTGATGTTACATGCAAGGAAGCATATTCAGGTTTGTGAATGTGAGTTTTTTCCGTTGGTTGTTTGTGTTCTTAGAAATGCAGGATTATACAAGAATAGAAGTCAGAAGAACAGAAAGCAGCCCATTGCCATAACACTTAAATGCTCTTTCTACACCCTCATTGCTTACTACAAATCATGAGCTCCTGACCTTTCCTATGTGTTCCTGGAATGATGATGAGAACAGATTAGCTGGGAGTCTCTCGTTTTTATTTCCACTGTGTTCCTGAGAATATATGCAAAAAGGAAAATGCTGCAGTTAAGCAAGACAAGAAACGTGAAAGTTTCCATTACGGATTTAACTGGAAGAATTGCTTTTGTACATTCTGTCACTAAGATTGATAAGTGCAAGTTATTTCAGTGAAAGAAAGCACTGAAACACAACTTGTCTCCTCAGAATTTCCTTCAAGAAGTAGATTAATGCCCTGAGGGCTGCAGATTCTTGTCTGCTCACTTGTTCCAGTATTTGTTGCAACAACTGTGCTGAGAGGAACAGTATAAACTTCATTAAAATGCTGTTCAAATCCTGCTGAGTCTGAATTTGAGAGAGATCCCAGAACTTGCTACTGTGAGCAAACAGCACTATCACCTCTAATCACCAAGTGAAGATCCTGTGACCACAGCATAGGTACACAGCAGCAAAATATTGTACCTTGAGCCTATACACATAAAAGAGCAAGAGTAACTAGAGATGGAGATTCAAGGGTTTCATCAGCTCCTGCACACTGTGCATGCACAGGAGAATTCCAGCTTCCTTACAATTCTTTCAGCCACATCCAGTGGAGGGAGAAAATCAGGTACTGAAAGATACAGCTGCTCATATATCAAGAGCTCCTTTCCATAAGCCACCAGGCTGGACAGTTCCCCAGCAATATGCCATCTTTGACAGAACAGTCCCAAAAGGCGGGTTATCAAAACAGGAGCACGTTATATTTCTACTAGATGTCACAATTATTTTCTTTTTACTATCTGTGTGTTAATTAACACCAGATTACTAGATAATCAGACAAAGCCCCACTCTGGTACTGACAGAATTGTACAGTCAGGGTTAACAATTCGACACAGAAATCTGGCTCTTCACAGATTTCATCAGCCAAAGTACATTAGATTAGTTCTGCTCTGCCAAAAGGAGTAATTATCACAATATGCAGTAAAAAAATAGCTGTAAGGATTTCTAAGTGAATGAAGTATGGACCCACTGATGAAGTCTTAATTCAACATCTATTAATGTATTTTCATAAGCCATCAAGAGAGAAAAGAACAATATCAGACGCAGGAATGGCATTTGTAACATTTTTCTGTTCATATGTGTGCAGGTTTTCTTGGAAAAGTCTTTAAAGCCAGAGTCTTACTAAATGAAGGCAAAAGGGCCTAAAAGGAATTTGAAGACCAAGTCAACAAGAGAGGATGAGTGCTCCTATTTTCCATAAGCAAAAGGAAGATACCAGGCAAGTACGCATTACTCTTTTTCTTACTCTTAGATAAAATCTATTAACTTGCAAATTACATTTAAAAAAGAAACGAACTCACACAGGAAGAACACGTCACTCACATCAAAGGATTTCAGTTTTATGTTCTGCATTTGACCACTTGCTCTGCAAACCACCTCAATCATTCAGAGCATCAGTATTTCTAAAGCTCTAAGCACAAGCAAACCAGGCAAATGTTAAATACCTCCCCAACGTTGCTCTCAAAAAGCCACAGAGCAGGTACAGTAACAAATATGGAGGAGACACCACACTGAGCTCTTTGTGGAGCTGCCTAAGTTTGTGATACCATTACATAAAAGAAGAATTTTACTAGGAAATGTGCTATGCAAACAACAGCAGACACTCCTTAATTCATAGGATTAAGGAGCAGCTAGGGAGACCTGCAGTGTTAGTACCTTTCCAGATGTGGGCATTCTTTGAAGGTCTGCACAACATAAGATACTATATGAACTATAAAACATATTAAATTCCTCTGAACCACTGCTCACAGTGTATGAATATTAATAGCATGTTCTTTATTTGCTCAGTTAATGTAGTAATTAAATATTCATAGGAAAGCTCTTAAAATTCCTAACTGACTACTATTCAATTGTGTCTATTGCATTTTGGCTTGAGTATGAAGTTTTGTTTATATACCTTTGCTCTTCTCTGTGCTTCAAAGAAAGAAAATGGAAATTGAAACTTGCAAAAAAGCTGAGAAAGCACAAAGGATGCTCTACTTCTATTAATACTGATACAGAGTGAATAGAGGGCAGGGAAAGAAGTTCAGGATTTGTTATGCATTACTGACTCTCTCCTTGGCATTATAGCATTGGTTGAGCAAGTGAGGGCAAAGAAACATTGAAATTCCCTGTGTCCCTGAAGTCAAGTACTCCCACAAGCCATTAAAGTGGCAATACATGGGAATACTTAAACCATTAAGCCCCGACTACAGGAATTCCCTGAGCAAAATCGGCAATAGACAGGGATGGGAGAACTCAGGACAGCACCCTGTTGCAAAGGGCGATTTTTAGAGTGGCTCTTTGTTCCCCACTAGCAAGACTTGGCTTAATCTATTCTGCAGTATCTTGTCAAAAAACAGCAACTGGAACACAGTATTAAGCATTTAAAGCACAAAGAGGTTAGCTAGGGAATTCTTGTGCTTAGTTACCTTTTCAAATAAGTAGCCCTATCTGTGTTGTATACCAAAACTGCATCTCTTAAATGTCTTTGGAGAAAGATCTGAGTGTTTTACAAGCAAATGTAAAAAGGAAGGCAAAGGGAACATGGAAAATGGTCCTAAGGAGAATATGAATAGGAGGAAGACAGCAACAAGGAAATGAAAAGAGGACCCCAGGAAAAAGAACAGGAAAGGCGCAGACACACACTAAAAGAATATTTGAAAAAAGAAAATAAACTAAAAGAAATCCAGGAGCAAAGAGTACTGAAATAATTAAATACACGACTCAATGATGACATTGCGTGAGACATGAAATAAAAGGCAAACACAAGAAAATAATGTGTTAAAATTTTGGTGTTAAAATGCTCCAGGCAAAACTGTTTCTGAAACTGCCATTTAAAATAAGACAGTAGTCACTGTGCCAGAAGGTGTATTTACAATTGTGACGTGGAAAACTGCTTCTGTAAATGGCAAAGCTGTTAAGGACACTAAATTCCTACTTGGATGTATTGTCATTGGTCCCAACACAGGCTTTCTAAACACTCACGTTTCAACTTGGTTGATGAAATATCAGCATTTGTCAGAAACCTCTACACCTGCACCTACAGAAACCTATACCTACCCAAAGAATTTAAACTTATTGTAGGGCAGGGGGGATCTCTAAAGCCTCCAACTAAATGGATACATTTAAACAGCAAAAGGAATGGAAAGCCTCAAACTAATTAGCTCTCAACACTTTTACAGTCAGAGAAAACAAAAATTACATTCACACTGAAACCATGAAAAACCTTAGAGCAACAGTGTGAAACACATCTGTGCAAAAAACACTCAACATCTGTTCCATATGGTTAGCTTGGCACACTAAAAAGCTGCTTCCATTGTATCTTGGTATCTTTTATTCATAACGTTCTTGGTTTTTAATAAGTCTCTGATGTTAGCACAATTACATGTGAAGACCTCTTACTTTCCCTATACCTATGCAAGGGAAATTAATTTTGGGGTGAGCCCTAAAGGAGCCCTATGAAGGTGTCACAAAAAGCTGCCACATAGGCTAAAGGCAGAGAATTCGCTGGGGGATCCACACCTGACTTCAGCTCCACTACAGAAACACAATCCCTTCCACTTATTTCTACCCCACACCTAAAAGTAAGCACCATCGAATTCACCATCTGAACTGGATCTCCTTTGTGAATAACTTGTGGCTGTAGTGCCCTGAACACAGCCCTACAGGCCAGACCTGGATCTCAGCTATGTCATCCCTTCACAAACACCTACAGTGTGGGCTCAAGAGCATTTTTAAGTCAGCATGTATTAACTTGCTCTTTCCTAAGCACCTAAAAGATTCTCAAAAGCTGTCATTGCTGAATCCTGCATGGAAATTCAACACAACTGGGGAGGGGAGAGAGGTGCTGATGACCTTCACAGGGTTTTCAGCTCCTATTAAAGGTGAATCTAGCCCAAATAACTCCTATGCTTCTCCATTTCTTACCAGCAGATACAGATCATGTACTAGTTATTTTATTTCCATGAGGAAGGAAAAATATTCTTATTAACAGTCATTAGTGCATGTTTCATTAAATACTTAAAATGTTTTCTTTAACTGCATGTGTACTCTTTTCTAAACTCTTAAGGTCACGGAATAAATTCCTAGCAAGACCTTAAGGATGCAAGTAGAGCTCTCTACAAATTGCCTAATATGAAGCTGACTGTCCTCTAGTTACCTATTTTAAAAATCCACTGTTCTATTTTTGCTGGTGTGTCACTTCAGGTTTGCAGTTTATTAGACCATGCACTCCATGGCAAGGACAGGGGTTTCCAATATATTCAGAGAATAATTCTCAAGGATTGCAAGTCAAGTAAGTAGAACAGATAAGTCCAGGAGCTTAAACCACAAGCCAGTGGGAATAGCCATGAATGGAAAACACACTGCAAAAGTCAATTTGCAGGACTGGAGGCTCAGTGGTTGTATAGTGTACCAACTACATTTTTACACCTTGTGATGTTCTCTGGAGCATCAACACATTGCTCTGTTACCAAATGCCATCCTTCCTTCAATGAGTGCCATACAGTTGGCATCTCAAAAGTGTTATCTAGCTCTTCCATTGGACATCCCCTCTGTTTCCACTGGAAAGGATAGCAAATAATTCTCTTTTCTCAGGCCTCTTAGCTTCCCCCTATGTTGCCTCTTGCCAAAAGCTGACAAATTCTTCATTTTCTATTGCTTGTTTAATATAATCAAAAACCTCTACTGCCCTTGTCTGAACTTCTCGTTTTATCACATCCTTTTTAAAATAGAAGACCACATCTACAGATTACTGGAGTACTGTGGTTTATGCAGCAGACTGCAATGGTATAATGAGCCATAATGCATAACAGCATAATGAATGTTTGGGGCACAAAACAAGCTTCAGCATACACATTTTGCAAAATTCCCTGGGTACTACGTCCTCCACTGCTACCATCTTCAGAACAGATTACTGTTCTGAAGAATCTGGTCTGAATGTAGATAGAACTGTGGTTTGATGCACAGCTGCAATTCCTGTGATAAATAGGCCACAAAAACATGAAGAGTTCTCAGCTTCCAAAAAATTCTGAGGGAAAAGGCAGTTAAAATACAAATCTAAAAACGTAGACACTAACATCTTTTCACCCACAACTGTTTTCCACCATATCACTCTGAAATCCAGCCAGAGTTCGGCAAACTTCACTTTATTTATCCAGTGACATGTAATCCTCCTAATTAAGGGATTCAAGTGACATATCTGTATAACACAAGAATTGGTAGGCTTTAGAACCTTAATTTCCACCAACTTAAAATCAGATTAATCCTTGTGAACCTGCAGTAGGCTTCCTTCCTTAAGAGGGCCGACAAACAGTGAAAGAAAGGTTAAACTGACATAAAGCATTCCAGTTGTACACCATCATAGGCACTTGCTGTCTAAAAGGCTGCATTCACTCACTCTAAGCTGTCTGCCAAAATGAAACACATCATTGAAGGCAACCCAAATTTGTGTGGGAGATGTGTCAAAATCGCATAAATACCTACTTCCACTAGTATGAATTAACAGCTGTGATCATCTCAGCAGAGGCAAATAATTGGATGCTCATAGAAATTCATCTGTCACCTGTGTATGTGTCCCATTTCATGTGACAGCTAAATCATACTGATGCCTTGTCTCACAATAAGTTGAGGTACACCAAGAAATGGTCCAAAACTTCATTTCAAAGGATGCCAATTTGGCATCTCACAGAGTAAAACAATCATGAGCATGGTCTCATGAGAATAAAGGTATATGAAAATATGAAAAGAAAAAATTAAAATCCTAGAGCACAAGTGAATATTTGTTAATAGCCTAAAATAATCAAATTGTGAATAAACCAAATACTTGGAAACCTGAGCAGAGTATAATTTAGCATCATCTGGACTCTTAGTCTGCTGAGCAATTTGATGCAGTACGATTGGGATTTTAAATGGAATATGTGAGCACCAGTGAGAAGTCTGCATTACTGAACCATACTATGTGCTGAGTCTTAAGATACTAATATATTTTTCTACAATCCAATTAAGAAAACTGTTCTTAAATAACTGTAGCATAGATGGTTGTTTCAAACAGCTCATTATAAACAACATGAAGGCAGGTTCAGAAAAGAACCCAACACAATTGTGACAAGATCTGTTGCTCAGCCTTCAGCAGGTAAAGTCCATGAGAGACCATGGAAGACAACACAGGCAAGCTGCCTTTTCAACAAGAGAGCAGCATGGAGCCCAAGATGCAGAGCAAGTTTAGTGTCTCCACTGAGCCCCAGGCCTCTGATCCCACGATGACCAAGTCCTTCAGCAGTGCAAAAGGCCCTCAAGCCATACTGGCACAAGCTTTACTGTTACTGTACATTGGCAGTTCCTGCAATAGAGGCTGCAAAAATATATTCTGTTTCTGTGGGGTGCTGATGGAGCCCAGGAGTAGCTGTTCAGAGCACAGATGGGGCAGAAGATGGCACAAACATGAAAGCCCCACTTCAACAACCCCCCGGGGCACTCTGCCACCAGCACCTTGACAAGTACAAGTATCTTGCCACCAGATGTTTCCACTCTCTTGCTACTCAATCACCTTGGGAAGAGTACAGAACATTGCATCAAAATAATAATTTTAATTATTAAATACGATGTGCTTTGAGTTTTGGTACATTATTCCAATTTACACAGTTCATCCATAGATGATGAACTGTGTTAAGGATAATTTTAAAGTGAAGAACTCATCCCAGTCTTTATGCTACTGACTCACAGCTGGATGACTTCAGAACAACACTACAAACATTGGTGACCTCATGAAAAGCAAATTTCTTGAAGCATTTTAAAAACACCTCTAAAAGGTATTCCTCATTCCTGAAAAAAAGGCTGTGTAAGTGATTATTCTAAGTTTCATGCTTGTATTTTCATTTCTTAGATTTACAAGAAACACACAACAGTGTCAGAAAAACTAATCCACCAAGGCAACTCAAGAACTGCTAATTTGGGGAGTCCTCATTCAATGCTCTGCTAGTCTTCTGAACTTAGTGAAGAGAGCTGGACCCTGTTTTATTCATAAAACTAATCCTATTAAAATCTAAGATGGCCATGCATGTAGAACAAATTAATTAAACATTTAGTAATTTTGCAGCAGTGTTATGAGTAATTTAGAACAATACAATTGAAGTTGGTTGTATAAATACATCCCTGTCATCTTACATGTAATATCATCAATAACATTCAGTTTAAAAAGGCATGCCAAAAAGCACAGCAGATACTGCTTATTTACACAAATCTACATAAAAATCAACAGTCACTCTTGTCATGGCTAAAAATTTCTGCATGAGCAGTAACCCATAACTGGTTTTGGTACTGATGCATGCATAAGGGAAAACATCACACAGGGACAGTGAAAGCATCTGCCTGTGAGCTGGAGGCAAATACTTTTTTAAACCTATTATACAAAAGAACACATACAAAAGCAGTACAAGCAGCTGCTGTAACATATTTCCAGGGCTCTGAACAAGCATCAGCTTACTAATTGCCTAACAGAACATCACTCCAACACAAATGGTTTCTTTGGTGACTTTTTTAACTAACATATGGAATGCAAACATTGGAGCTAAGCTGTAAGAATGCCTAGGAAGCCTAAATTTTGTCTAGAAAACCTAGTTTTATGTCTGGTTTTGTTTAGTATTTTTTTTTGTTCTACAAACAAAACAGCTAAATAAAATGAAATCTACATAAAACACAGTATGATCCTGGATTAGTGACTATCTTTTAAAAGGCATAATATCTTATTGAGACAAGATTAGAAAGAAGAACAAAATCAATATATACACAATTTGTAACCGGGAATTTATAACAATGACAGATCTTCCTCTGCCTCTCTATGGAGACAATTCTCGGCAATGGAGAAGGAACAGTGATTTTCAGAAAAATGGACACAACAATACTGCAAGGTTAATTCTTGCCTTTAAGTCAGATAGGTAGACTAGCAGCATGGAGTCCACGTAGCAGAAGACAAACTTGTTGATTTGTTGCAAGAGGATAATTTAGTGTGAACAGCTGGATAGAAAAAATATTCAGCAACAGCCTTTTAATAGATCAGAATAAGTGAGGCTATGTGAAACAAGGACAAGAGACTAATTAGGCAAAACAATTAGAATAGACTCTTCAACTAATTTTCTGGCTGTAGGATTCAGGAAATATTTTTATTCAGATCCTGTTCACTTTTTTTCAGAAACAGCCATTTTTCCATTTGTGACAATAACATGCAACTTCTCAATTTGTGTTCTTAAAAAAAAAAAGAACCAGAAATCAGTACTTGACCTAGTCAGTCTAATTGTTCAACGCTTGCACAGCTCACTTATTTCTAAATGAAACAAGAGCAGCTACGTGGGTATTTTCTTTAGCAAGGACTGGAAACTCACAAGTTTGTGACTCATTGTTCCTGGGCTGAAAACCGCTGTGCCACACACAAGTGACCAAACTGATCCTCTGAACGTGACTCACGGCTCTGCCAAAATCTGTCCAGATCTGCTCCCAGCAAGAGGCCACCCCATCAGGACATAGTCAGGACACAAACACCTCCACACAAAAGCTGCCAAACTCTCCCAGGCTTCTCTGCTCATCCTCCCACCTGCTTGGAGAGTGGCCCCAGGGCAGAAAGGAGCTCCCTCTCTCTGGAGGAGACACAGGGTACCCACACATCCATCAAGGCACCCACCTTGGCATCAATAAACACAGCATGAAGCTTGTACAAGGCTGCTCCTTGCAATTCACAGGGAAAATTACTCTTCTTAAGGTTGGCAGGAGGACCGATAAACTGGTTCGAATGACATTCTCTTTTCAATACCAGTATGCCTTGCAACTCAAGGGTATTTCTCATTAATTCTTTTGACAGCTGCAGAGAGCTAGCAAAAAGTAAATTGTCCCATTTCCTTATCTGTCAAAACAAGTCAAGTTACTGTCTGCTAAATGTGGTAATTTATTGTATGCAACAGAGGACACTGAAGAACATGCATAGGAAATCCAAGGACCTCCTAACACAACAATATGGAAATTACTTCTTTTTTTGTCAGTGACTACTGTTATGCAAACTTAAAAGGTTTCATAAAAAAAAAGTACCGATTTCAAAGCCAGCTGAGGGAGAGAAAAAAACACCACATACAAATTACTTGCTTATCATGTGTCCTCCCAGTGAAATCTACAGTCACTCAAGATCCCTAGTTTATTTTCCACTTGAGACACTAATAATTGGTAAAAAAATACAGAGAAATTATAATGGTTGGAAAAGAATATGACTAAACTAGAGTAGAACTAATTTTAAAAGGAATTTCCCTAGTTAAAGTCATTCTCACAATTACATACAGTTAAAGGAAGCATAAAAGAGCAGGCTAGACATTACAATGAGAAATTTGATGAGGAAAGCACGATAGAAAACTAAGCAAAAGCCACTTCCTCACAGCAGCATATTTCAGTTCTGAAAGGGTATCTGAGGCAAATTATTCACAAGTTATGAAAGATCCAATATCAAAGTAGAAAAATCACTGACCTGGATTAAGATCCGATACTAAAGTCCAAAAGTCATTGACCTGGATTAAGTTCTCATCAGTAGCTCATCGTGAAACAAATAGTTTAAAGTTGCTCTAGTACTTCAAATTATATGAAACCATAACATCAGTCAGCATAAAGGGATGAGTATGACAATAATTACTCTTCAAATGTATGTTCTCCATTAAACCGAGGAACTGCATGAGAAAAATATCATTTGGTCCCATGAGAACCTTTAAAGAAATAACTCACAAATTATAACATTGAACTGCTTCACCCCCAAGTAGAGAAATAATGTGACCAAACCAAGACAAAAGGTGCACATTTACACAACAGTCACTGGTCACTGATGCCTTGAGCTTCCTGAGCTTTCATGGACAGCACATCCACTTCCATGGAATATCCAGCTAGGCATCACCCACTTCTCTGCCTGCAGCTTCCTTGAATTATACCAGGCCTATGAAGGCTGTGTCCATCCAAGAGAGCAAACAAACAAAACTGCAGAAACCTGAAGAAAAACTACTCACTGTCAAGGTGAGCCCTCAGGGACATCATTGTGTAGCAGCTTGTATCTCACAATTACAGATACTCAGTGCAGTGGCTGTTTCACTTTGAGTGTAAATAGTGAGTCTGGGAAGTAGAAATATAATTATCATGTCTATCAGCCTCTGAAGAGTGAGTGGAACTCACTGGAAAGACACAGAAGCCACTGAGACTGATGTCCAACACAAACGAGATGCAGGATCAATGTGCTAGCTAGCAGGACTGGCTATTTCTGCCTTGCAAGCAGCCTTGAAAATCAATCTGAGAAGTGGTTAAAAATAACTACCATTCCCATCCCCACCTGCTCCCTCAGGACACAACCACAGAATAATATTGCTTAAGCACTGGCGTGGTGGCACAAACCTCCAGAGGTTGGTGACAAGGGTAGGAATCGGGTGCTGATGCCTTTGAAATGAACAAGTTTTGATTCACCCTGCAGGCTGCCAGCATTAGCTTTTATACTCATTACTCCACCAGAGTCATCTGCCCAGTCACCTGGAGCAAAGCAGCAAACAATTTTGGGGACACCCTCACATCTGTTGCAAAGCTTTGACTGCAACAGGAAGGCAACAAATTTTTTAAAATAGCAAGTAAAAACAAAGCAAACACCATTTACCTAAAGTAGTCACTGAAAAGCAGTTTAAAACAGCCCAACACGAGATAACTGGTCAAGCACTGTCTGGTCCCTTGAATCCCATTTTCACTGGTCCTAAAAGTGTAACTTCCAGCAGAGCTTCATGCCCAACACACTCATCCATGCAGCTTCCGGAGGAGACGCGCTCCTTCCCATGTAGGAAACAGATTTCAGACAATCGGCAGAGGGATGAAGCCAACAGGAACAGCAAAGACAACAGCACAGGGGAAACAGTTGGACAGAAGAAAGAGCATCAGGATAGAAGTAAAAGAGGAAACAGATGCACTGGCAGGAAAAGAAAACACAAGTGGGAGGGGAAGGCAAATGTAGAAGGTGAAAGTAATACAGACCAGTTTGAGAGGACAGAGCACAAGCACAAACAAGCTGCAGAACAGATGAGTCAAAATAAATGAGAATTATAAACAAGAAGGAAAGGTGGGGAAAACACTAAATTTTTCAAACCCCAGACCCATCACAGCAGTACTTCTTATTAATCACAGAGCAGTCTGAGTTTCTGATAGGCGACACCAAATCACCTGAGTCATATGAGAAATAGGGAAGACTGGAAAAATGTTGTCACTAGCAGACTTGTCAGGAAAATGAAATATTCTACAGAAATCCTAACACTTCAAATTCTACTGTTCTTTCAAATCAAGATGAAAGGCATTTTAAGTTCATTAAACTTTAACATGACTTTATTGAAACACTGGATTTTGAGGGCAAACTCTAATATTCTTCAGCACAAAACAGGAAGAGCTGAGTACTACCACATTTCTTTTCCAAATAGTTTTAAGAACATCTCCCAAGAATGACATTTTCAGGGCTAATTTTCTAGCTGAACTGCTCCACCACAGATTTTAGATTAGACACAACATTAAATGAAATCACTTGTTTCTCACTGGAATTAAGAGATATATCACTTAGGAGTTATTTCCAAACCTAAACATTTAGCAAAATATATTTGTGGTCCTGCATTTTGGGCCACAAATTTGTACAAGCATTTTTAAAAAGCCATTCTATTGCATGGAAATGGACACGGGCTCTGTGCCAGAAAGAACAAGTCCTTCATCAATATAATTACCTTTAGAAGACATACACAGACAAATCCCACCAAGGCAGCAATTTTGCCCCAAAAAAGAACATCTAAGCCTTTCTTTGCTGCTAAGCAGAGGCCACACACACTCACAATGACTGTAGTTCTACTGATGGAAGGATCTACTCCTCAGGCCTATTTCTAGTGAGGTGTGCTAAGAGACAGGGTTACATAATACAATCTCCCTCTTGTTTCAGGACTTTCTAATTAGTTGTTTTTTCTTATGTTTCTTCCATTGGTCATGGCAAATAACTTACAATTTCTTTTTTAAATTATGTATTTTTTTTAACTTCATAGCAGGTATTTTTAACACTAGAGAATAATCCACATTACATTAATATTGCCAAAGCTCGTGCTCTTGAAATAATGTGATGCGCTGTGGGGCTTCCCCGCTACAAAAACCTACATTCTCAGAAAAGAGAAAGCAGATAGTTTAAATTAAGCAGATTCCCCCAGGGATCTATGAATCTAAGCAATTATAGCTGGGAAGACACACAAATTCGAAATATGTTCCAATGAGCTTCTCATGGAGTGCAGCCCACCCTGTATGCAGCATGGCCCAGCTATCCCAACATCCACACTCTCCCACCACCCTCTGCATTAACAGATAAATATCCCAGGCAGCAAAGACTGTCAGCTCAGCTGCTCATTTTACCAGGGTCTTCAACAGGAAGGGAAACTATAGGGCTATGATAGAACTAGAAGGCATTCCAATAGGATTACAGGAGTCACTTTCATAGAGCTTCACCTGCACTAGCACAGCACCAGTAGCTACCAGCACTTTCCGAGGTACAGTCCTTCTAACCAACAATATTGCTCAAAGGCATCGCTGGGAACAATTGGGGAGTTAAACCTCAGCTTTACACAGAGTGCCATCTGTTCAGCATACTTGCAGTGAAACCAAGGGCCTCAGCACAATCCACAGAGAAGATGCATCACCGTATTCAGTGCTGCCAACCACAAATGCAAACTGAATGAACACAGACCCTGAATAACTTTCTCATGACTACTTGTAGTGATTAACATCAAGGCACGGTGGTGGGTAAATGTGCACTGCCCTCTTTGTGATGGAGAAAAAGATCAGGACAGGCAGAACTCAAAAGAAAATGGCTCAAGTTAACCCTGCTTAGGACTCCCATAAAACCTCAGGACATTACACACCTGTTAAAGACGACTTAGGGTTTAACGTGTTCTGCACTTTTAAAAATGCTCTAAGAATTCAGTGAAACCAAACACCGCTAAGAGGAAGCACACACACCCCAAACAAACCCTCTGGGGTATAGCCCAAAAATTGTTACTTCACATCAAGCACCCAAAAAGCTAATCAAGATCCATACACACACACACATAAAGAATAAAAAAAAGGAGAGAGAAAAGGAAAGTGGGAAATCAAAGCTCAGCAGGAATTTTCAACAAGGTTTAAAAATAAAAACTTCCCAATTCAGAAGAGAATGTGATCCAACCTGACACCCTGCATCAGTTTGTTCACATACGTGGAGAGTAAACCATTAAGACAAAGTGAAACCTAAATATTTCCGCACACAATTTCACACTATTTAGCAAAACTGGTACTATTGTGAAATGCAAAAGTTGAGCCACAAAGTAGAATGAAGAGGTTTTCAAAATAGCTGCCTCGGTATAAGTTAGGTTTTAAAAGCTTGGCAGAAATCCCTTTTCAACCAAGCACACATCAACTGACCATAAGCCCAAAGGCAGCAGCCTGCAAGGGCACTGCAGGGAGTCTCACTCTTTCTATTTTGAGAGTGAAAGATGCCGCAGGCAATAGCAATAGTTTCAACATTCTCTCTGGTGCTTCCTACACTCTAGTTATTTTCCAGAAAAAAGAAATTCAGATCTCTATCTAAATCCTACAGAGATAAGTGGGATTAATGAGTGTTCACATCAAGTTACAATTCACATGGTAGCACTATGCCATCACCACACCTCCATGCAGAGATACCAAAAATCTGAGGGGACATTAATGTAGAGAAGGTGTGGTTCTCCATTTGCCTTTAACCTTCTCTGTGCTGGAATCAGACATCCTTACTTATAGATCCTGAGCAATTTAGAGGGAAAAATACCATGGCTCTCATGGCCTTTTATCAGCTGATACAAGGCATGGCTGATACATGAGGCAGTAGTTAATGGGAATTTGAAGTCAGTCACTGGAGCACATAAGTACAACTTAAATCTTAGCTTCCAACGTGGAAGCAGAGCACAAGGAATTATACAAGCTATGATAATGCTGTAATTATTACAGTATCTTGTTTTCGAGTGTGTGCAAGCAAAATAACATGTTCATTTCTTAATGCATCAAATTTCCTGCACAAGAGTGAAATCAGACTGCTTTGACAACTAACATTTTTAAGGGCCAAGTTCTAAACATTCTATTTTAGTTGACTCTCGGGCTTCTTTCCATGTAGAAACAGTGTGAGTGAAGGAACAAGCAATGGTACAAAATACCCTAAGTATAGACTATATAGGGCATACCATTATACAACTCAGAAAGAAAGAGGTAAATTTGATGGTACCAAGGATTAAAGAGCATATCTAAGGATTTTGGAAATACAAATCATCTTGTTCTGCTAAGCTTTACCAGTTAAAAATATGCTTTTAAAAATGCCTTGCATTGTTGAGTGTTTTTTGTTTGGGTTGGTCAGAGGTTTTTTTCAGAAAATATTTGATTATAGCCACAATGTCTTTGTTTGGTTGGTTTTTTGTTTGGTTTTCTTTTTTTCTGCAATGCAATCATACTATAATCTCTATATGATTTAAAATAAGTTTCAGGGATAGAATGAGAAAAAAAAAGTACTGACAGATGAACTGAATACCTACTAACCAATTATAAAATAAAATTCGGAATGAAAGTAAAGGCCAAAAATATTTTTGATTGTAATATAAAACAGCTGAACCATAACTGTAGGCCTGCAAGAGCATTTTAAACAGTGCATGAGTGGCTTTTATACAAATTGCTACAATACCTCTATAGTACGCAATTTGTGTCTAATGTTTCATGTTATGAATATACAAAGAAACAAATATCCTACTAATAGTCTTTCAGTGTTTCATGTTACCAAGACATCCACTACTGCCATTTAGTACAGGATGACAGAGAAAGGGTTATTGACCGATATTTTTCCAAAAGATATATTCTCACTTGACAGTGTGGTGAACTGAAGCCAATAGCATTCACTGAGCTTTGAGAGAACATCCTTCTCTTAAATATAAAAATTCAAAGCCTTACTATACAGCTGTCAGTTCAAATTGCATTTTACACATCATAACTCTTAGCAAACAGCTGGTATTTCACAATGCCTCAAGTCTTAAACACGACTTATCAAAGCAAAAGAGGAGAGAAAAGGTAGCTCCAGATGATGCCAAGTCCACTAAAAAGTGCAGAGGAATAAATTAATAGCCATTTGATAAACTGCATATCAATTCATACTTCTCTGTGAAATTGAATTTTTGAAATACTGAAATAATACAATGTTAGGCAGTACTAAACACTGCTATGAAGTATTGATGGAGTGAGATGGAAGTACTGCAATGCTGTTTCACAGCAACAGAAAGGAAAAGAAAAAAATCCAAGGTTTTTCAGGGGGATTTTGTTCAGTTTGGTCTTTAAAGAACTTGAGGTACAATTTTAATATTGGGGGAATGAGTTCAAAAACTGACACCTCTATATAAAGCAAAACATAAGGAAGATAAAACTGTCAATGATCTAATAAAACAATATATATTCCCCTGTACTCAGATACTCACACAATCAGGGCACAAGCCAGGACTTCCCTGCCTGCTCCAGGCAGTGACACACTCGGGTCTGGACAGTCACTGCCCTCTCTCCTGGCATGTGGCAGCACACAGAGGGGAGCACACCCCAGCAGCTTTCCTTGGCAGCCACAGCACTTGTCCTGGTCCCCTCTGGGCCAGCTGCTGCTCAGGGAGCCAACACAGCCTCAGGAGAAGGCTTTCCTCTATTTCACCAATATCAAACCATGCTCCAGCAGCCCTTGGTGCCCCTGCCTCTCAGCAGCCTGTCAGTGCTGTTCCCAGTTATCCCAGCTCCCCAACACGACCCCAGTGAAAGCCAGGCTCGCTGTGCCAGCTCCCTGCTGGCATGGCCAGGCTGGATGCACCACCATAAGCCCTGCAGGGTCTGCTCCTCACCCCTGGCAGCTGCCTCTCCTCTCCCTCTCCTTGCAGCCCTTTCTCTCCCTAGCCTCTGTATTTCCTTCTTTACAACTATGACTTCATCAACTCTTTGACCTTCAAAGGAGAGCAGAAAGAGATGCATATGAGAAATCCAAGACCCTCTATCTCCCCAGTGCACAAACTGTGCTGCTGTTCTCTCGTCACCCAGGCTGATGTGCAGTGCTGCAGCCTGGCAAATAACCTCCTGCACCTCACAGGCCTAAGGCAGCACGTTACAACAGCCACTGCATGCCAGCAGTGATAAAGCCACTATTCATTATCATTAAAGAATAACACGTTAAAGAGTAATGCATATCCAAGATTGATTTTCTGTACTTATCTTGCAAAAAATATCTAAATTCTTAAGCGTCTTGTTTGCTGATGCCCTTTCCAAACCAGCTTCCTAACTTCTTATGACCATTCTCTCTAGTTAATACTGTTTCCCTTAATTATAATCCTACTTTTTATATACATATCTCTCTTCTTTAACCCTTTTGATTTGTTTCTTTCCATAAGCAGTCATTCAACTTGCCACTATCACAGGTCTCCCACCTTTGTAAGACCAAGTTCAGAATAAAACTTGGCTTTTCCCAAATGACACAGCAGCATGCCAAACAAAGACATTAATTTACATCATCCACTGCAGATGCTACAGCCTCTGTGAGAAACCAGCACGAATATTTTCTATTAATGCATTACATAGCTGCCAATACACCAAAAGTTTGTACAGAAGGGAACATTTGAAACACCTCTTGGCAAGACACATATGCTACATTCGATAAAAATAAGCTTTACCATAGAGTACAACTACAGTTTTACTTTCCCTCTGACAAAAAAGAATCAATGTGAATCAATTAAAATCATTACATCAGTTTTCAAAAGCTATTTTCTTCACCTTAAGGTAGGAAAAATTACCTAGAAAAATCAAGTCACTACTTTTTCATCAGTCTTTTCTTAGAACAAAACAGAGGTCATATTAAGGTTTTGCTTTGATCAAGTATTTGTTCAAAATATTTTCTCAAGTCCAACACATGTAAGATATGCATATGTACATATCACTTAAACATGGATAAATATACTTTTTCTGGATAATATATGTTATGGCAAATATAGTTTTCATTTAACTTGATCATGGAAATAAAGTTAAATGTGGTGAAGATGTTAAATGGACCAAAATACCAACCAGCAAGCAAAGAGATTGAAAACATTTGAAAAGTTAAAAGAATATTTTTTAAAAGACTGAATTATTTTAAATGTATGTGAATATACAGTAAGATTCGAATAATTCAAGAATAGGGGGCAGTTAAATGCATCTCTTGTTTCTACACTGACAAAAACTGAACCAGTTTCGAAACTTTTGTTCAAGCCCAGGAACTTTTACAGCTTCAGAAAACCTGTATTAATCTAATACAGTATCTTTGTGGCACTTCCTAGCACCTAAGAGAACAAGAAAACACAGCATAGACACCTGTGAGGAGCTCACAGAGGGGCTGTACACGGGGCAGGAGATCAGGGTTGTCAGCTGGGGGGAATGGGGAAGCTCCAAGCCAAAGGCAGGATCAGAGGAAACAGAGAGGTTTGTCTCACTCAGCACACCCACATCCTGAGACTACCTGACACCACTGGAACCAAGAAAAATAAACTCCTGCACAAAAGCTCTGTCACCACACCAAAATACGACATGGATGACAAAGATAACTAACTTCCTTTGGACAATATGGTCACACCAAAAAAAAGTAACTCTCTAAAATTAGAAAGTATTTGAACTTTTAATACTAAGTGAGGGATATTTTGTTTATTTTTATTAGAATAATAGGAAATAGTTATTTTTAATATTTAATCTATGTCAACATCCCCTTTAGATAAACTGCCATGACAGTATTGCATTAAGTGCTGTTTTCCTGTTTAGCAATCTCTCAAGTTAACTAAATGCCTTGCAAAAATCATTTCAAAACTAGCTTGCAAAGTATTAAAGATAAAAGATAAGCATTGAACAGATGACATCTTCTACAAATCCATGATAATCCATTGGTTTAGGTTTTACATTTCTGGTGATAAATTACTTAAGTTCTTGTCTGATGATGATTAAATATTAGGATTAGTACTTTCTGTTACGGATCACTTCTATCTTTATTACTTTCGCCAGCCCACATTAGCCAAGAGGCAGCATCTGAGGCAAGTGAATGACTACAGTGAACAGCTCTGAAGCCCAGACTGAGCTTCACTGCTCCATCCTCTGTCTCACTGTCACCAGGGACTGAATGCTCCCCTTCAGGGGAACCCTGCAACACACCAGCACACCTCCTTATTCATTTAGCACATTGCCTCTTCTAGCTCCATTCCCTGCAGCTACAGTGTTTAAGTGTTTGGTGCATGCAATAAAACCACTTTCACAATGCTTTAACTGTAGCCTCCCCTACAGTTAAAGGCCAAAAGGTATTACTTGATCCATCTCTTACATTTCCTTTTCTGATGGCACACACACAGGTTGAAGTAACCTAAGTTGTTAGCTCGTGGGAGTTCAAACAGCAAAGTGAGTTTGAGGCTTGACACAAGAGCTGTTAATAGAATCAACATTTTCCTGCTCCGTTCAAAGTGAAAAAAAACCCTGGACACGCACATCCCTGAACCTGAATTTCCAACTTCATACAAAGCCCTGTAATTTTTCATAGGGGACCTCACACCAAGACACACCAGCTTCTCACACAGGAGCCCAGCAGCACTGAGCTGGCAATCCAGCATAGAAAGGCTCAACACTGCTTAGCTTTTATATATGCAAGGTTTATACTTTTAACATCTGAGGCTCACTTTCTGGAAAGTGTAACTGACTGCATCAGCTTCTGTTCTTCAAAGGACAACTTCCTCTAACCAAATATACATATTTTCATAAACATACAGTAATGCAGATGAAAACAGCCAGCATTCAAAGGTTCAAACCCCAATGTTTTACAGCCTAAAGCCACTGAGACATCTCTTTTGCACAGGCATTATCTCCAAAAAGGTAAAGGGGCAGAATCCACAGATCTCGAACACATAAACATCCACCCACGAGAACAGCTGAGACTCAAGGTGCATGGCTGGTGATGGGACAAAGGCATGTGGTTCCCCACACAGCCAGCCCATAAAACACAGCCCATGCCATTTCGTCAGGCACCTTTGTATTGCAATGCTGAGCATCAGTCTCAGTTTCTACTCCTGCCGTGGCAAAGCAACAGTGCTCCTGTTTGAATTCGGCTCCACCAAAAAGCAGCAGCTGGCACCTCAGCATCAGTCACAATCCCTCCACGCTTTTGATGTGGCTTATAAGGGGTTACCAAAGACTACCAGGGAGCATCACTGATGTGTGATCTGCATTTATTCTGAAAAAATAAATATGTAACAAAATGGAAAAGACTTGATACTTACATCAGACGACTGACACCTACTCCCAGGTCTGCCTGAGGCACCACCTCTCACCTTCCTGTTCTTTGGAGCTGCTGCATTTTTAAGTAGCCCCCAAGACACGAAAACTTGGTTCATAGAGAAAGGCCTGACAAACATCAACTGCAGCAAGACAAGGCCAAAAATCAAACAGCCTGCCCTCAATGAAGCCCATTCACAAAGCCTTCATCCACCCTTCTCAGTCTCTGTATTGATTAAAAACCCTGCAGTAAGAGTCCCCTGACCCATTCTAAGACTTAATGGAAGAAAACATCAGATCAGAGAGTACAGGAGCTGCAGCTCAGTTCTAGAAGATGAGGGATAAGTTCAAACAGCTCAACCAAGCAGCACAGGCACAGCAGCAGCTCCAGACAGACTCTGCAGTCAGTGGACAAGACAATTTCCATCCTAATGCCAACCCTGCTCTGCCTCCAATGCCTGTAACTCACTATCCCACAAGGAAAGGTGAGCTAGCTAGCGTTTCTCCAAGACCCCAAGATCCTATGATACAGTAACTTTACGATGGAAATCTACTATGATGCAGTATTAGTTTACTGACAAAACTCACAGATTAGGGCACAACTCCAAGCACATCTCACCAACTGAATAATCTTCAAACCATGGAGACTTCTCCAGGAGTTGTTGTTACAAGCTCTTTACAGTCTCAGCCACAAATTACAAGCAACCAGTAGAATTTCAGTTTCAACTGTTTTTGAAATTTACACGTAAGTGATCATGTCCAGCAGAAAGGGAGTCTGCTTTTCAAAAAAAACCACAGAATCTCACTAAGATCATCGGATCTTGAACTTGCAGAACACAAAGGTAACATTCCCAGTAAAGTCAACACTATGTAGAATTGTCCATTACAGAGTTTTGATCCAGCAACAGTTCCCTTTGTTTAAAGGGTAAAATCTGTATAGGGCAGAGTGCACCACTGGAGAGAGCAGTCTGCAGCACTGTGGAGTGCAGGCACCTCAGGAATACCATAGTTCAAACGTACTTAGAGAAATAAACATTAATCTTGATTCTCAAAACTACTTTAACAAAGAAGACAACAGAGCACTTTAATAGATTTATTAGACAGAAGAAGACTGTGGTTTTAATTCATCAAAAATAAAATTAAGTAATAGTGGTCCAAATAATCAACATTAACCTAGAATTCAAACTAATGCAATGAGTTAGCCATCTCAAAAATACTGTGTAATATCATGACAACACATTTCTAGTTCATTAAAAAAAAAAAAAAAAAAAACAAAACAAATATAAACCAAGGCTCTGGTCTAGCAAGTGCTGAAAGTCACAAGTTGTAATGGTGCAGAGAAAAAACTGAACTGAATTTCTACCACTCAGAGAAGCCCACCCTTTGTGCTCCATCCCTCAGATGAACTATTCCCTCAGCACATGTCATTCAAGCAGGCACTTGAGCTCTCAAGTAGACGGAGATAGCTTTTGTACCATTCATATCTAGTGCAAGTCTCAGAGCTTTGACTCTGAATAGATGAACTACATTTTTCCTTTTTGCACTCTGAACTTCCACAAAATGCCACCTTGGTAACAAGACATAGCTGAAAGAAAGAATTAATAAGATATAAAATAACTGGGTTTGCAAGCAAACATTGACAGAGACACAGACAAAGTAGAATAATTCACTCTACTGCTTTTTGCCAGCATGCTAAAAGTGAATGGCAATTTGTGTTACCATAAATCAAAAAGAGAACCACAACACTGAAGTGTTCCAGTGTATTTGTTTCTCAGTGTTTTAAAACCCATGGCAGGCTCAGAAGTTAGTTTCCTCCCAGACATCTGCTTAGCTGCCACCATCTCTGCCGAGGAATAGGTGTGCATGAAACAGTGACAGGAAGTCAAGTATATATAGCCTCTTCTTGAATTATTAATATAATCTTATCTCGATATCTGAAACCAACTTTATGAGTCACCGTAACAAAACATCAGTCCAAACTAAAAATCGCATTTAAAACAGGGCTAAATTAGGAATTAAACTTAGGCATTAAATAATGATTCCAGATATCAACTTAAAAAGCCAAAAAATAAAAGGGCCTGAATTAAAAAAAAAAAAAAAAAAAAATAGTACTACACAGGCAACCAGCTATCAAGATCACGATTTCTCATTACTAATCAGTCTTCTCCATTCAACTCTGTCAGTCACAAAAAGCTGGTAAGTGCAGCTGACCGGCGCTATCAGGGCTTCTTCTCCCGCCGCTTCCCGCATCCCCTGCCCTGCCTTGGCCGCTCCGGGCGGGCTCAGCTCCCCGGCCCGGCCTCCGCTGCTCTCCCTCCCCAGCAGCAGCCAGAAAAACCACAAGCAAGAGGTCGTTTGATTTGTAACCCGCTCCCATTAAACAGTAACGCGCACAGATGTTAAATTGCTGACCCCGGCACTACAGCGGGAACTTCTCCTTAGCACGGCCGCCCCACGACGGGCGCGGGGGACTCCCGCCTTCACGGAGGTTTCGGGAGCCGCCAGCCCGGCGCTGCAGCCGCACCCGGGACGGGACACGCCGAGCCCGGGCTGGGCGGCCGCAGCGGGCAGGGAAGGTGCCCGGCGAGCACTGCCCCGGCTCCGACCCCGCTCGGCGCCCTGCAGGCGCGGAGGCTCCGGGCTGCAGCCGGGCAGCGGCCGCGGGCACATCCCACTCCCGCAGCCGCGGGTCCCGCAAGGCAAAGCACACGGAGACCCCGAGCGCAGCCCGGAGGGCACGGACACGGGCAGGGACCGCGGGCAGCGGCCTCACCTGGGACATCTGAGGGCGCAGGTTGATCTCCTTGAGGTTGATGGAGTGGCTGCGGAGGTTGTTGAGCAGCTGGCAGAGCAGGACGCCGTCGCGCAGTGTCTGCGCCAGGTCGAAGACCTGCGCCGTGTCCCAGGTCACCCGGTGGTTGGGCGGCAGCACCTTGCAGCTGATCAGCCACTGCCCGCACTGCTTCCAGGGCTCCATCGCCGCCACCGCGCCGCGATGCTGCGGACGCGGCGGCCCCGGCTGCGCCCTCCCGTCAGCGCCGCTGCCGCGGCCGGCCCGTCCCGCCCCGGGAGGCGGCTCCGGCGGCTCCCACCGCCCTGCACCGCCCCCGCCCAGCCCAGCCCCGCTGCAGGGCTCAGCCGCCGCCGCCACCCCGCGCCCCGCAGCTCCCAAGGGCGGTCCGCGAAGGAGCTCGTCTCGTCTGCTCGCCCCGTGATGGATAAACACGGCACCTGCGACACGCAAGGCGCAATCTGACAGGCAGGTGCAGACAGCAGCGCAATGGCATGTTCTGCCTTACTGCCAGTCCTTTGTCCTTTCGCTACGCAAGCAGCAGAGCGCTCAGAAGAGGTTCAAGCAGAATACTCTCAGCGACTTCTAGAAACGATAGAGAACGCATCATGGCATAGCATTGTTTTCCATTTGTTCTCCGCTAAAGTACTTCGTAATTACTTCAATTTTATTTGCACTTTAAATCATGTTTAAAAATATGTAATAACTTCCAATAAGCATTCAGACAACTGAAATTTTTTTTAAATGCAGGTGATTTTAAGTTAACAAGTGTGACGAACTCCAAAACTAGACAAACACCAGAGTTCACAATATCCTCTGAAATTCAAAAGCTATTATTTCTTTTTGATTTGTGAAGCAGTGCTGCTAACTTAATTTCTCAAAAAAAAAAAAAAAAAAAAGAAAAAAGTTTTTGTATCCTTTTAAAAGATATTAAAACTTTTTTTTTTTACCAGAGAACCCTTTAAAAGTACTATTAACATTTTTGTGAAGGGAAAAAAGCACAACACAGTCCAGGGTGAGAAAGCCTTGCAAGAGCCAAATAGTAACATGGTTATACAGGACAGTCTACAACTATTGCTGGTTTCCACACCTCCTCCGTTAAAACCCTGACACTTATTGCTGTCTGAGCTCAGAATAATCCCACAAATCCTTTTAATAATTTCTGAAAGAATAATACAGACATTATGGGAATTCATTTCAGAAATTGAGGCCTAGCAAATGATTTGCATGTTTCAGTAAGGTCAATATGCTAATTCACATTTTTTCTTTCTTTAAAGAAGCAGTATGTCTGCTATTCCAGGCATTTGCCTGAGCAGCCACTGGCTGCAGAACATGCCAAGAACAGCTCAACATTTTGCATTGCATGCACCCAAAAAGACAAAGAGAATCATGGTCCAAAATGTAGGATCCAGCTCCATGATCTGTAAGAGATGTGCCACTGCCCAGCAAGGACGGGATGAGGCAGGTGCTACTTGTTACCTCCTCAGAAGGCACAAGTGCTGCTAAAGGTCATCTGGGAACACATTTGTTTCCCGTCTTAAAGATGCACAAAGCTGCAAACACCTGGCTTGGTTTTCATCCCTCTGCATGTTATTGGGGCTGGCAAACCAAGGAGGCTCCTGGGTCTGACCAGTGCAGGAGCTCACAAAGCCTCCCTGATATGTCAAAAACATTTTAATACAATGCAAACTTAGTTAGCAGCAAGCAGTTTTGCATAAATTAAAAGAGAGATCGTAATTCCAAAGGACTGGTGACATTGCAGCTGAGCTTTAACTCTTTAAAATAATCTTTCATGGGAGAATCTGACATTAGGTTGAGTTGCCTCAGTAGTGCCTCCTTCCCAGCAGGTCCCTCCTGCTCTATGGCTACCTGGGCAGTCACAGCCATGCAGCTCCCATTTCTCAGGAAATAAGAATTCTCTGTTTAACAACCTCAGTGCAAACACTGGCTCACCAGTATCAGGCACCTCGGCCTCCTCAGGCCAACATTTGGTTGTTTTATACCTGAGCAGCTGGAGGAGAGGGCAGGTTGCAACACAAACATGCTATCAAAGTATCAGACTTCTTGCAACCAAGCAGAATTAGAGAGAATTTCATTCCCAACTTAAATCAAAAGGGACTGAAACTAACAATTTGCACTGTGATCATTTGGATATCATCATCCATCAAAATGAACATAGAGCAGTTTGATCAAGACTACAATAAACACTTTCTCATAGAAATACATTTTTGTCTGTGACATGTATGAAGTGATAAGTGAGTAAGAATTCAGTTGTGCCCACAAGCTATCCACTCTCAGGCTGACAACAACCATAACACTAAAGCAAAAGCTGAAAGGGGAAAAGCAAAATAGATAAAGGAAACAGAAAACCATCTTCACTACATTATCCACATTCCCACTTCATCTGCCTCCAGCCAGGATTGGTGGTACAGCACACAAAGCAACAGTTGGGATGCCTTTGCAGAGATACAGAAAAACAAGCGCTGTTCTGATTCATAAATAGCAAGAAAAACACTTCAGGCTAGTTGCTCAAATCAATCTAATCTTTTTTTTACATGGTTAATAGGAGCAATCCAACACTCCATAATCCAAAATTTACATCCAAACAATACATATGCTTTAAAGGTGATAATTGAAGTTCTAAATATCTGAAAAATATACACTGCAGTTTTAAACTGTTTCTAAGTCATAGGATCTTATAGTGGAATATCAGAACCAAATTTCACTGAAAACACACTGGTTTCTCTGCTATATCTCATGTAATTAACTGAGCAGCATTCTTCCAAATGGAGAAGAATCCACATAACCATTCCAGAAAAATAGTTCTCTGAAAGAACTACACACTTGAGAAAAAAGAAGGAGCAAATGGATTCAAAGCCAAAATTCACGATCAGCACAGTCTTGCTGAAGCAAAAGGCAGAAATATTTAATATTTGCACATTCATTTTTCTACTGTCATAGTACTCTTTACCAGCCTTCTTCAGCCTCCTACAGCGTCCTTAGTCATTTCTTGGAAGAGGTTCAACTTTTCTTTCAATCCTAAAATTTGCTGCTGTTCAAAAGCTACTTTTACATGGGCTTTTTTCCCTGCTATTAATAGAAAAGAAAAAAAGAAAAAAAAAAGAAAAGTCTATACCTCAAATATGAAGTGCATTAAATAACCAGTTGCTGAAGATATACTGGAAGTTTGTCCTATTTCTTTCCTGTTCTTCTCCCCATACCACACAGATGTATCTGAATTGAAAGAGGGGCCAATTTACAGTCGCCTCAGTCCACCCTCCACAATTTCACCAGGACTGATCTGGCAGACAGGTCTCAGCTTAGATTTTCACAATGTTCAATCTAGATCACTTTTTTTTTTTTTAAACACATCAATAAGCATTTGCTGATGCAGTTTTTCCTTTAGATTTTCTATTAAGAAAACCTTTCAGACATATATTCCCCTTTCAAAATACTGTAAAGCAGTGACATAAAAACAAACAAAAAAAAGAAACATTAAAAGAACAGCAAGTATGAAGGAGAATCATTTCCAAAAGGGACCCAAAACTCCAAGGTTTTGCATGGTTTTTCTCTTCTTCCAGGAGACAACTGTCTCCTTACTGGGAACATCATAATATTTTTTTTCTTTACTTATATCCTGTACTGCGTCCTATGAAGGTGGCAGTTTTCCAATTCTTTCCCTGTTGCTTTACTTAAAACAAACAAAACTAAGCTGCCTCAATTTGTTCAATAAGGGCATATTTGCAAACTTCCTGAAATAATTACTTCCTGGTGTCACCACAGTTGCATTTCAACTACTTGTGTTCCTCAGCTAGGGGATAATTAATGAAATACAAAAAATAATAAATCAATACACGCATCCTCTCTCCCTCAGTTACTCTTACAGATAAAATAGCTGCCATGAGCCCTAGGCACCAACCCACTTAGTGCAAGGTACCAAACAAGTATAACAAAAGGTGGATCTCTTCCCAGTGAGAAGCTCCTTGCTTCCTTTTCCTACATACTCCCATTACCCATGGATTCATCAATTCTGGTCCTTAAAGTTTCCCTGACTTCTGATGATTGCTCTTGAGTGCATTTTTAAATGCTACAGGCAGAAAGAGGTGCAAGCACAAGCAAAGAACTGCCCTCATTTCTGGGTAGCAAAGGTCCACTAGAGTCTTGGCTGAGCCAGCCATGCTCAGGGCTCATGTCCCAGCTAGACCCACTCAATTCCTGCAGTAAAAGAACTGAGTTCCACATTATCTGCAAGTGCAAACATGTAGTCTTCTGTCCTGGTCATTTGTATCTTTCTCACATTTAGGCACACATTGAACTACCACTGCTCCTGGCCAGAAGTCTCCCTTGAGCCTCTTTCCTTTTGGCTGGTTGGGAATAACAGGCAGGTGGCCGTGGTCCAGGGTTTCATAAGGAGCCTACTTATCTTGCAGTGGAAGTAAGTGAGGGTAAATGGCTGACCAGAATTATTCAGTAATTTCTGCCTGCTGCTGCACATGAGTATCAGCATGGACCAAGATCTCCCAGATGCATCTGGTTGCATACTAAAACTAGAGGCTCCAGTTTCAGAATTACTTTGGGAGCTTTGCACCACAAAGTGAAAAAGCAGCACTACTTGATTCTTATTAATCACTTGTTTGTGTTATTATCTTACACTGCGATACCATCTGAATTTCAGCAAAGCATTATGTTTTACTTGAAATAACTGTTTCAAGTAAGCATGGAAGAAGTTATAAACAATTGACCTGAAATCTAAATGAAGCATTGAAAACAAAAGAAAAATTAGACAAAGGAAATAATAAAGTAGGAGGATTTATGGAGCTCAGTATTGAATTTAGTTTTCATTAAAAACCTGGAAAATGCAGAGAAATAATTCGATATATCAGTGTACAGGTAGTTATAAACTGAAAGAAATTCTAAATGCTAATATACCAAATGAAAACCAAGATACTGTTTTCAGCAAAAAATGGCCTGAATACATAAAATGCATCAAAGCGTTTGAGAAATCAGTGATGCTGCAAGGGAAGTTCCACCCGGAGCAGTCAATGTGAAAATAGGCAATCTTTTTGACTGCTTTAATGTCTTATCTCTAACAGCCAACTCCCAAATAGTCATGTTAGGAGTTGAAGGCATTGGCTCACCTCTCCTGACAAAAACCTCCTTTTTATTGAAGTTAACAGCAATTTGTCCCATTTTGCTGTCCAGAATCCTGTGGTGAATTACTAAAATAGGACATTTGATTTTCAGAAGGCCAAGTTTCACCTTGCTAAAAACCATTGATACAAAAAGGGAAAGCTGTTGATGTGCCACCTGTTTGTGCTGAAAAATAAGGAAGCCAGACTCAGGCAGCCACTCACCTCCTGCCAGTGGGAAGCCATAGCATTTATAAGGAAAACACTCATGGGCAGGCAAAAGAAAGGAAATTGTCCTGTACTACTTGTTCTATTTTAACCAAGATATCAAAAAGACTTCATAAGAATCCAAGCGGCTTGATATAGTAAATACACTAGTAACCTTCCTCCTGTTTTTTACCCCTTTTCCCACAGTTCATCTCCATTTCTCATCTTTCACAGATTGTTTTCAACAACCTGATGAGCATTTCAAGGCAAAGCCAAATCAGATTACAGGGTAGAAAAAAACTCCCCTCTTCCCTCAAGACAGAAGGAAGAGAGATGCTGACAAAAATAATTCTGTGGTCTCAGCTGACAAGAAAGTGGTATTTTTGTCAAAAGTCAAGGTGTTCAAGTGCACATAACCAAGATATGAAAAGCTAGAAACTAGCACAAGTAAGCCCTAAAGCAAGGAAAAGATGGGGAGGGGTTATGTTTTTCCACAGTCTATTCAGTACCCAGAACCAAGAATCCAGAAAGGTTTTCCTGCATGAAAAGAAGGGATCAATTGCAAAAGTGTGACACTTAGAGGAAACACTGTGCACTGGATGAGGTCTGAATATATCGAAAACTAAGAAAAAAAAATTCACGTTAAAATAAAAGGTCTCTATTTACCTAATGTTTAAAAAAAACTGAAAAGTCCCATTCATGAAATACATAGTGAAAGAGTATCTGGAGTAATGTTTGTAACTCTATTACTAATAGAATATTTATTTTAAAATTACTGCTATTAGGCAGTTGAATTTTTCATATCCTAAAGGCACAATTTACTAGCAGCCTCTAGTCTCATGCTGCGTTAACTGCTAGAATAAATAGGGCAGTCACACAGAATATCTGAGACACTGTTCCAGTTTTCCATTTACAATGTTAAATCTGTATTTACATACTAATCTAAGTTGAGTAAATAAAAGTTGCCTTTTATGCTTACAAGTCAAAACTATTAATAAATTTTAGCAACAGAACATTCAAATTTATTTTTAGACAACTCAGGAAGCAGAATATTTCTAAACACTCAGTAACCAGTGAAGCTTCATCTCTAAAGCAACCTATACTTGTCTCACCTCAAGAATAAAGAACATAAATAATTCAGAACATTCTGCTACCTACTTTATTTTAACTTTTTATAAGTGAGTGTACCTGGTTATTGTTTGTCTAATGAGGCTGGGCCAACACTAGACTGCAAATCAGCAGAGATTTAAAGAGATAAGGGGCTCTTTATTTATTGAATTTGCAGCAGCATGGACAACCATGCTGAACTAAAGTAATAGGGGCCATAGAACCTTCACCTTCAGAAAAATAAAGCATCACAAGCTCGGGACAGGAACCCTCAGGTGTCCTCTGAATGTTGCATACATTTATTTCTTCAGGCTCAGTTTTAGACATGGTGTGAGACCCCATTCCCCAAGGTGCCAAGAATATTTATTCTGGAAAAAAACCAAACAAACAATCCAACAAAAAACAAACACATCTCATCCTAAGTCTTAAATATTACTGTCCAGAATCCCCACTTCAGTTGAAGTAGCTATAACTTCCAGTAGCCTGTATTATACAGCTGTGTATCCAAATTAGAGACCTTGTTAATATGACCAGTAGTGTCCTAAATCAACCACAGAAAAGACACTGATAAACAGAAATCATCCTCTATCTTGAGGCATCATCTGCTATCCACTATGCTGATCTCAGAACTTCTCCAGTCCTGGTTGAGAAATACTGCTCTTGAGATAAAACTATCAGAGTGAAATAATGATTTTGAAACAAAAAATATTGAAATTCAGATCTACTACATAGATTAATGTTAGAAATTAATTACCCTGCTCTTGCTATATTAAAAATTCTGGTAGATGTGTGTCAATTTAAGGTGCTTCAGATTTACCCATCCCATGAAAGTAACAAGCAGCACTCATGAGAAGAATGCCCCTCACTAACTAACTGCCTCTCTTCACCCAGCAATGGAAAGTGGGCTTCATAATATTTGAATAAAGACAAAGAGCCATGCTGAGAAGTTTCTAGGAATTCATTTTCAGGTATGTTATATCTTAAAAGAGCATAAAACTGCTGTGGAGAAGACAGAAGTGGCTTTAGTAGCAAGGTGCATTTACAGTTTAGGTTATATTAGCTGAGGTCAGTGGTCCATGTGGCAAGCTGAAGTTGTAAAACTATTTCACTCTTCTCCATTTTTCTTAAAAAGCTATACTAGGACTAAAATAGGAATGGAGGTCCATTACTGCCTGAAAAAAGTCTTACAGTTAACTCTGGCCTATCTATAAACTTATTTTGTGCTCTGTGAGCCACCATCTCATCCTCAAGAAAGCGGGGGATTGCCAGAAAGCAGCTCACTGAAGAAACAAAAGGGTATTTCTGGAATGCAACAGTAAAGAAGCAATACTCTCTGTTAGGATGCAGGTTGTGTTAAAGGCACAGTGAACACAAACACAACTTGCCTTAAAGAGCTTGTGAAGGTAATATGGACTTCAGCTCAGTAAGGCAAAGGTGTAACCACCCCAGAGGTGTCTGCTAAAGGGCTGATCTAATAGACAAAATTGAGAGAAAATTCAGTGTCCAAACATCACTTAGCTTGCCTCTCGTTATTATTCTCCCATGTTTCCTGCAGTCAGACCTTCTTTAATCACTGCAATTTGTACACAAGGTTCAACCAAAGACAACAAAGCTGAAATTAAACCTCCTTCATACCACACTTCCCCCACCTTGTTTAAAAGGCCACTTCACAAAATAGCCTGAAAATGTCGATACCCCAGGCACAATTTTAATGGCAATAAATGCTTGTGTGACATCAAAACGCTTCAGATACAAATTAGATAATGCATGCAAAGTATGTTTTTTTAAAGGAATAAAACAATGTCAGTAACAGAAAGACACAAATATGACCAGCACAAATTCAAGCCCAGTAAATCCTCTCAGCATGAACTGGAGCAGAATCTGATACTGCAGTCACAAAAAAAATACTTTCCCTTGCTCCAAGGGAGAGTTACTGCTACCAATTCAGTTCCCAAATTGCTGTGTTACATTGCCTCCTCCGCTGGGTTTACAAATAGGATGTACAAATGAATGCAGGTGGAATTATAGAGTTGGATTTATTGGCTCTTACGTCTCCTGTTCCCAGGGGGTACCAAAGGGCAGATGAAGCGTGGGCAAGAACCAGGCGAAGGTCTGGCAGCAAAGAAGCTGTCCTGGTATGCAGTCCTTGGAGCAGGAACAACGCAGAGCAGGCAGGAGCCCCGAGTACCGGGCTGGCCACTTAGAAGCCCCAGAGGCATGGAGAACACCTGAGGAAGTGATGCAAGGCCAGTCATCAGCCATCCCAAAAGCCAGTCTTTAGTCTCCGGGGAAACTAATGGCTCCCAGGTGTCTCAGCCAGAGTTTAACTGCTCTGGGATTCAGTTATGCTAAATGCTAAACCAAACCTCCTCCAACAGAATTCATGTGTGCTTATTGAGCTCCCTGTTGGGTGTCTAAGTGAATACAACATAGGTTAACTGGTCTGAAAGCTGTTCTTGGACGGTTTTGTGATTGGCAGGTTTTCTACAAATTTATTTACCCTGCTAGTTTGTCAACATCACCCTCGTATAGAAATAAAGGGGTTTGGGTTTTTTCCTCAAACACTAAGTGTTTGACACTAACTTTATGTGTTATAAATGCAATAATACAAGGATTTGTAGTGATGCAGAATCATGGAGAATGATTGGTACTACACTGATAATCGATGCCTTTAACTCCAGCAGCTGCGACATTCATTCCCTGCCGCTGGAGACAGCAGAACTATGGACAGCAGTCACTCTTGTTTGCAGCTGGTGCATATGCAAAGAGTCTGCCATGAATCTGAAAAGGCATCTGAAAAGAAGCACGTTTCAGCCACCCGGGTGGTGAAATGCGCCGTGTTTGAGCTCAGCTGATAAGGTGCAATTCAGCTGCTGTTTGGCTGGCTAAGTAAGCACTGCCTTGCATGGCAATGCCTGATAATGAGGTTCCAACCCCGAGCTCAGAATTCCAGCACAGTCTGCAAGGATGAGAGAATTTACAAATCCACTACAGGAAAAAATGCAAAACGGATTTTTAAAGGATACAAAATTCATACAAAAGTATATGCACAATGATATGCTTACAGTGTCCTTTTGCTCTACAATTAAAGATTAAATAAATATTTCCAATAGTATGACCCACCATTTTCTCCAAAATGAGAGTATGACAAGCATGGAGTTGTACAGATCTAAGTTCCCCTTTAGATAAGAACAACGCTGGAAATGTTTCCCCCTTTCTGGAGAAGGTGTCCTGTAGGTGGGAGCTGTGCAGCACAGTCTGCAGCCACCTGCCCATGTGCCCTCACAGGGCCACGGCTCCTCACTGCCCACTCCAGGTCCCCAGGCAGCCAGCACTGCTTCCAGGGACACTGTGCAGCAGGATTCCGCCTCCAGTTTACAGGATTATATTCTGAAGACAGCCTCAATGTTCTTTTGGCTTCCCACTGTGGGATGGCATTCGGAATGATGAAGGATTAGCCCTTTGGATGTCACATTTCTGAGCAGCACTCCAAAATGCGGGACTGAAGAAGTTGACAGTTCTCTGCAGCAACACTCACCATACAAGAGCCACAAACTTCTTCAATTTACCATTAATTACTTTTAAAATATTTCTTGGCATATAAGAGGTGTTTGTTTATATTCGTTTTGGAATTCAGGTACCCATGAAAGCAAACACCTGAACTTCCTTTCCATTAGCAGGATGCTTTGCTCATGGAGTTTAGCATAAATCTCAGTTTCCCTTCAAAGATCCCAGGCACCACATGTAGTTTTTTGGTTTGGGCTTTTTCCCTAGGAGTAAAGGTGGGACACCTTGAGGGAACACACAGAAAATCTTGCCTAAGTGACACCTTCAAAGCAAGCAGTTAAGGTCTGGTTGCTCATTTCATGTTCAGGGCCCACTGCTAACAACCTTTTGTGTGTGTCCACAGCACTTGTAGGTACTGAGATAAATTTACCTTTGGTGAAAAATGCTAATCTCAATAGTTATACTAGGCATGAATTTGAGTCACTATGTCCTTTCAAAATGAGCCTGTTGGGATTACAGGACTGCAGAAAAGCTCAGATATAACAGTTATCAAGATCAAGGCCACTGCTGGATCACAATTACAACTGAGAAAAACAAATGTACTAATGAGCTGCCATACGAAAACATGAGAAAGAATTGTGATTTTAAGTATCAGCTATTTGTAACAGCATGCTCATACTTGGCCCTCAGATACCTTAAACAATCTGGAAGTTCAGCATAATGATTACTCTAAAAAAGGAAAAAAAGCCCATGTGGATAATAGTTGTTAGGAGACAGTTATGTTTTAAGCAGATGGTAAAAAATGTCAGTTTGAGGCAAAATGTAGATCTCCCTTCTGTTGAATAATTAATGAAAAACTCCTTCCCCATTATAGCCATTGTAACTGTGTGACTGAATGGTCTCCATTTAATAAGGCCTCGTGTATGAGCTCAAGTCACCTTTTACAACCAGATTTTTTTCCAGGGATCATATCCCTTGTGCTCTCTCCCTCTCCTGAACCTCTTCCACAGGACAAATTCTATTGTGTCTAATCAAGCAGAGCTTCCAGTGACAGTAATCAAACAGTTTGATGTAGCAGAACAGCCTCCTTTTACTGGAGAAATCCTGACTTCACTGAAGGCAGCTGAAGCCTTGACATTGACTTGAGCCACACAGAAATGCCATGGGCTGAGTTCTCCCTCTTCAATGAGTTGTATCCTTCTGCTGATTTACACCAGGACAAAGGGTAATTTTCTCAGAAAGAATCTTATTTTCAAGTATTTGAATACATTCACTGGAAATGTTCAAATACACCTGAACTAAAAAAATAGATAAGGCAACCAACTTTAATTTCAGGGATAGTACCTAATATTTAGAGCTTCTTACGATACCAACTGCAATGAGGTATTGCCGTTATGTCTTTGCATGTGCTTCATAACAGAAGGAAGATCTGGGAGCCTAAGAAGACAGAAAAAAAATTGAGAAAGTGAGATAAAAAAGAGATAAAAATGAGAAGAAAAAGAGGTGGAGGTGGTCAGAGAAAGGCACAAGAGATTATTCCCTAACATACCACAAGCTGGAAGACTCCGATGTGGACAAAGTGGTGGAGCAGATCATGAAAGGACATTTGAAGCCAGCAGGTGCCTGACTGTAGTGCCAGCCCTAGCAGAGCATGAACAGAGGAGAAAGCAGCCACTTCATACTTTCTCTTAATTAATGCATTTAGCTGCAGTATTTGTCATGAAGTACTGGGTTTGTGCAAGCCCATGGAACTCAAAGCAGTTGTCAAAATCTGTGTGTATTCGGAGATTTAAGACCCAAAAGTTACCTGTGTCTCCGCAGGTAGGGAAGGCAAACCCTTAGAACCACACGATGCAGACAGCAGGGAGCTGCCAGCTCAGCACAGCCTCTGTAACACTTTGAACCTCTGGCTCTTCCCCACTGCCGTGGCTTGCAACCCTGTCAGCTACTGCCCCCAGGATCTCAGGGAATCCAGCTGTTTCCTGGGAAAGAATGAAAATGCTGATGGGCAAGGATGAATTGGTGTGGGCAGCTTGCATTTCCTTACCACACTGAGATCACAACTAAGGGGTGTTTCAGTGCAAAGTTACCATTTTTAAAAAACAGGGCATTACTTCTTTTCCTCACCAGTAAGGGATGGCTATGGTAGCTGGAGAGAAGGCATCATTTACAGGGCAAAAACAGAAAAGAAGGCAAGAGCCACAATTGTTCACTTCCGGCTGGACCACCTGAACTCAGTGGTGTAGCCCAGGACACTGCACTGAGCTCATGCTCTTGCTACGTTAAAGGTTTATAACTAGAGAAAGAGAAGTTAATTCATTCATGTTCACGCAGGGCAGACAGATGGAAACCAGATCTTTTCTCCTCTCTGTTGCCTCTCGTCTCTGGGGCAAGACTGCAGACTCCTGAGGCATTGCTGCCACAGGAGAAGAGCCAGTTCACCAGAGCTCATGAGCAGAACAACACCCATCACTGCTTTATGGCAATAAACACTTATGGGTGAGATGAAGCTTCCATATTCCCTCTTACATTCACCTTAGCTTCTGCAATTAATGACAAAACATGATTTCACATCAGAGGGCATTTCATTCAGTCAGTCCATGCATGCAAATGCCCTTCACCACAGCAGCAATGGAGTACGGAAATACAAGCATTAAACACACTAAATTTTTTGTATGGCTGTCAGAGTAGTGTAAACAGCTCTTCCTATTAGCTCCTGTGATCCAGATCCTGCCTGCAATTAAATCTTAAATCTCTTCTTGGAGATTGCATGCTAGCAGATTTCTTTGTATAATACTCACAGCTTGCCTTCAAACGTGTGCTGCATAAATAGCTCAGGGAAAGGAAACAAACTCAAAGTCACACTTGTAAATTATTTGATCATGTTATTCAGTATTTGCCAAATTCCCTCATCTTTCTACAGAAAAATAGAGGTTTCCTGATGCCCTACGATCACAGCAAATTCTTTCAAGAGAAATCCCAAAGCTGACAATCTGCAGCCCCTTGTAAACACAGAGAGTCAAACAAAAGATATCTGATACAGATGACTCTTGAAGAATGCTGCTGTAAAGCAGCTGTATCAGTCCTGCAGAAACCCTGAACTATTTCTTATAGGTTGTTTACCTTCAACTTTCCAACAAGGACTAGCAGCTAATGTAAAGCTGCTACAAGTTTGCAGAAGACTCTTTTTAAAGACAATGTTTCTAAGCATCGGGTTTTCCTAGGCAGGATGTCTGCTGCATTTTGCCTGAAGGCTCTTGCACCATTCCTGGGATGAGCATGGCCAGCCAGGTCCTACACCCCAGGAATAAATAAACTTGCTGGATACAAGGTCAAGTCAAGCTTTGCTCCAGACCAAGCTGCAGAGGCTGGAATTACACTGGGAGCTAAGCTGGTCCCTCTGCACTGCACTTTGTGTATGATTCTCCGATAATCCTGGCTTTTATCACACGAGCTCACAGCAAGGCTTCTTTGGCTTTACAGGGCTGTCATAGGGAAGAGCTTTGCTTATAAACAAACAAAATTCACGTTGAAAATAAAGATTATTTGAATCCTTGCAGTGACCACAGTTTATGTCTAGGAGCACTATTAGCATGAGATCCTCAGCAACATGAGCACTGTCTTGAAGGCAATCATTGTTCACTGATCAGTGATCTTGCTTTAGCAGCATTGACCTTGAGTTCTAAACACGGTGGATGACAAAGACCAGATACTTATTTAAAAATGGAAGAGCGAGGGCCAGCCCAGGACTTCTCAAAAATCAAAAGGCAGAGGAACTGCTGAAAATGGCAATGGCGGAAGAAGCCTTTGATGTGTCACACAAGTGTGTGCCATTCAAGTAAAATGCCATTATGACAGTCAAAAACTAAAACAATAATTCTAACAAAAAGAAAATGAAAATTGAAAATATTTAAATGCAAGGCCAGGCAGTGAGCTCAGAGATAAGGATTTGTCCATCATCTGTTGGAGCACAGACAGCTTTTACTGGTGTGTTACAGCACCTTTCCTCAGCTGAATTTGCAGGTGAGCCAGGGATGCTTTTGTCCTTTTGCACTCCACCCAACTGCATCTTTGACACATGACCTGCCTGAAGAGTGAGTGACAACCTAATTCCAGACCTAATTCCAGCCTTTGTTCCTCATTTGTGTTTGGTACATTTCTGACATTTTTTGCCCCTGACAAGTATAATGCTTGGTGTGAAATGGGGATCACTTTCCCTTTTCTTGGTGCTGTCTCCAGCTCTAAAGGCCCATTAATTCAATAGAAACAGCAATAACAAGCCCAAGTAATAACTTCCAACCAAATGTTGCAGTCAACAACAACAAGGTTTACATGAAACTTTCAGCTAAAGTGCTAGAGATTGCTGAATGAGACTATGGCTAAAAGCTGTTCTTTCTCCATGCTGAACACATGTAGTTTTAAAGAGCTGTTTGAGAAGATAAATGGCATCTTTCTGTTCACTCTAACCTGGCAAATTTAGTTAATGTTTCAAAGCAAGAGCTGCAAATTCTCAGAATATTCGGTTCTTGCCCCTTCTTATCCTAAAAGCACATCCCTCTGGTACTGCTGGACACCTGACAGGCTGCCGAAGCAGAACAGGTGTATGCAGCCTCCACACAAAATCACTTCAGCACAGAATCCACTCCTTGGATTAAAGGAGTGCTTCAAACACTAGGAATTTAGGGAGATAATTACTTTTACTGTCATTGCAAGCATTTCTGGATATTTAAATTAAGTTGCAGATGAAGTTAAAGGAAGAGCTTCTTGGAAGATATCAGCTCTTCCTTTATGTTAGTTACCATCAGGAACTGTTAGAACAAGGGGTTGCAAGTGTGACTACAAAGGAAATAAGTGTTACATTTTTATATTTTCCACAGAGAATAATCTAGGAGCCTGCAACAAATACAGAGGGCATGACGCTCCTTTTTAAGATACTGTGATTAATTTTTAGCTAAAATCCTTCTCAGGCCCTACTCTATTATGATAGGTGAGCATATAAACATGCAATTTATGCACTTCTTTCCTTTTACTGACTCACACCTGATCATATTTACAAGCAGATGTTATACTTTCATTCTCTTGTGGTCCATGTAGAGGATGAAGTACAGTTTGGGAATGTGTTTATTAAGTATTGTGAAACATCTGCTTCTGTCTTTCAACACACATTACACACTTTACCTATTCACAGGACACACAAGTTTATATACAATTCACAATTGTACCCATCAAACTATTACAACTATTAATGCAATTATGATAAAAACTTTAGTGCAGGAAGGAGCAGTTTCCTTAACCACCAAGGTATTGGGTGTCTGTAACACCCTATATGTTAACGTCTCCAGAGCACGTTTGCATGCAAATAGCCAGCAGATCCCTGGATAGCAGGGACTATAATAGACAAATGCACCATAGAAATGCCACTCACCCATTTTTCACCCCCAGAGGAGGCCTTGTGCCTGGACAAACTCCTGGGGCAGCTCCTGCCCTTGCCCACGGTGTGAGGCTGGCACACAGCAGGGTCCATGCAGAACACAGGAGGACAAGGTGACAACACAGCTCTGCTGCTGAGCAGGTTTGCATGGCTACACTGCTCCCCACACACCTCCTGGAAGGGTTCAGGGCCAGCCAGGGCAGCCCTGAACCTGGGGATAATCTCCTGTTACCTTGCAGGCATTCAAATTGTTGTCCTGCTCCCAGTGCCATTCTAATGGCTGGTTACACAACAATATCTGCCTGTGGTCTGGCTGTGCTCTTTAGGAAAAAAAACAAAGAACCCCCCACAAACCCTCCACATACACTAAGTCTTGCAAATAGAAATCTCGGGTTAATGAGTCTCTAGAGTCTGAGAGTAGGTAAACAAAAGCAACCAAGCAAGAAGTAGGATGGTGCAGCTAGTAAAAAAGACAAGCTAAAAGCACATATACTAATGATTTCTGGCAGTAAAGAAACCCTTTATTTTCATTCATGAAATAACCTGAATTTAAACTATTTGGGGAAGTGACCATCTTCTAATGGATTGCATATTTAGGACTTAAAACAGATTGAAAGTGAAAATTTTGCAAAAATCATTAGGGAATTTAAACCTTGTTTAATTGGCGCTGCATGAGCTGCCAGGAATAATTAATAAGGCTAAATTTAACTGCTCTGGCAGTATTTCCCTTTCAGACACAAATCCTTTTGGCCCAAGCCCAGGAGATCTAAAGCAGGTCTATCTTTCCAGTGGTGACAGAGAACACCAGAGCTGGAGGAGATATCATTCTCAAGCTGGAGTAGATGTGATTCTGAAGACCTGCAACCATTTTATGTTCGATGGCACTGAAAAGCAACTCCTCTGCTATAAGGTGCTGTTTCTGGCTGAAAACTTTTCAGTGTGGCTGCAAACCGGTGAAACCAGATGCAACCAAACAGGCAGGTTTCCCGTTCTCTTCTGTGCTTTGGGGTGTGAGCTCTCATTGAGCTCACGTTCAGCTCAGGAAGGAAAGCAAACCCAGACACCACACAAGTGAGCAATGGAGGGTAAGTGCTGTTTGAGGTGTGGAGAACTTGGTTTTGCGAGATGTAAAGTGGTGAGTGACCTTTGCAGCCCAGCCTGAAGGTTGGTCTCTCTCAATTTCCTGCCTCTTAAAGCCATGCAGGGGAAGGAGCAGAAGAAACAAGTATAAACTTGTTATCCCCCTAATTTAATTTTAGCATCCTCCTCCACTGTTTTTCCTCAGGCATCTGGAATAATACTGTTGCATTAAGAAATGAGAAACAAATTGCTGAAGGGCATTGGAAAATTCAGGCAGTCTAGCCCAATGCCTTCTGCTGGTAAAAACAGCTGCCCCTAAGAAAATCCACCCACGATGCTGCCTTCAATTCTCGAGGTGCAATGTCTAAATTTGAAGGCAAATCAGGCTCCCAGCAGAACATGATCACAGCAATCCAAATGGCTCAGCAGCAGCTTCAGCACAGCAGCAGCTCAGAACTCAGCTCTGGCCACAAAGTGGAGGTGAAAACTAAGCTGCCAGTCATGGCAGCAGGACCTCACCTGGGTGTCAGCTCACTGACTCTTTTTGTGCTCTACAGCAGGAAAACATGAGTCCAAAGCTCATCCCTGTTAGATGGCAACAACCAGCCCTGTCCCATGCACAACCTCAGCTTCTTCCTTCTCCACCATCTAATTAAAGAGAAATAAAAGAATGACCCATAAAAGCCAATTGAGTGGCAGTTTACGAATAACTGTATTCTCATTAATTACCCCACTGTTTAGCTGTGGGAAAGAGCAGCAGGAGGTTTTTTTGTTGTTATTTTAAGACCAGAAACACTGCAAAGCTCATATTGGATGATGCCTGCAACTGTTCTTCAAGGTACAGTGAAGAGAAGAAGTACTCGTAGCAAAGACTGCCTTGCACAAGGTAAGAAAATTTGTATTTTGATCCACAGTGGGAGAAGAAATTGCTGCAGACATAAAAGTAGTTGTCCAAGCATCAAGGGAGGAACCACAGCACAGCAAGAACTTGAAATTATTTTAGCACTTCATATAAGAAATGTTTTAAAATCCAGAACATACTATCCCTACTGAAAGAGAAAATTTGTTTTTGTGGTTAAGATGAAACTGGAAACTCAAAACACATGTTAATTTCTAGTCTGCATGACATGGGAGTAATTTGATTCTCTGTGTCCCAGTTCCTCACCTATGGCTAAAAATATTACCTTTTCTTTTTAAAGGCCCTATCTTCTAGATTATCAGCTCACAGAGCAGGTATTACATCTTACTTTGTATTAGGTACAGCATTAAGAATAAAGCCGGTATAATCTCAGATGGGCAAGCCTATACTAAAAACTTAAATTTATATGGTAAGATTTTAATTTTAATCCAATTCCATGTCTTGTCATGTCTTACTTGGGACGAACTTAAAGGAAAGACAATAATAGCATCACACCTATGTTTCATGCTTGCAATAACCCTTAGAAGAAAAACATACCACAGAAAGTGAAAAAGAGATTAAATACGACTGTAAACCTTGCACTAACACAACAACGGCTTCAGCTCACCTGTATACACTGTGAATGTGGAGCTGAGCCTTTTACTTTCAGTTGCTCCCTCAGTGGCTGCCACTGCCATTGTGTCCTGTCACCCACCCTGCTGCCATGGCCTCACCTGCTTCTCACTCCTCACATCTGCACCACCATTGGAGCCCAACCTGAGGGAGCTGGAGGGCAGGGTGGGATGGGGGGCATGAAGCAGGAACTGTGCAGGGCAGGGAAGGAAAGCAGCCCTGCACATTCCCCAGCAGAAGCATTGCTTCCTGCCTGCCTCCCCTCAGGAGCAGGACTCTCGTGGGGGTTACTCTGCTCCATTCCTTGCATCCTTCCAGTGCAGACACACCTCCTGAGTGGAGGATGTCTGACCCCTTTGAGCTGCTGCTCCAAACCCTGTAGCCTACAAACTCACAGTCCTCCTCCACACCTGGGAATCCACACTCAGCCTATAAACCTGGAGGTTCCACATCTTGCACATTACTTTGCATGCTTCCAGCCAAGATCCTGCCAAGCCAGCATGATCTCTCCAAGCATTACTGCCTGGCCTGAAGCAGCTGCTCTCAGCTCCATGGGCAGCTTCCTGCACTTCTCTGAGCCCCAAGTGTCCCCCTGCCACACAACAGCACCCACCCCTCACCACTGAGCTGGCACCACTGCCTGCAGACTGCTCCTGCCCTGCACAAACCAGCTGGCCCAGTTGCCTCTGGGAGCAGTTCCCTCCCAGTCCATTTCCCCTCATCCATGCTCAACCACACCCCATGCCCTCATCAGACACGCTTTTATTCTTCAGGCAAATGTAGGCAAAACATCTGCCTGCCACAGCCTCTTCCCACCTCTCCATGCAGGCTCTCGGTTGCTCTCTCTTTAGAGGAACACCTGGCTCCCCTCCAGTGAGTGTTGCTGGCTAAGCTTGGTTTTATACTGGGGTTGCCTATGGCAGCCCATGCCATGCCGTTTGCCAGGGTCTTTGCTTCCCTACAGATCAGTCACTCCTCATGGGCTGAGCTGAGCAGGCTGCTCGGAGCACACGTGGTGGTTCCCATGGCCACACAGGTTAATAGAAAGACTGCTGCTGTTTCAACATCATTTGCAATAGCTGACTCTCAAACTAGCCTTGCATCTTGAGCTGTTAAATTCCCCATCAGTGACTTCTAGGGACAGTCCTCCAAATGATTTTTCTGTTGAGAGCCCCAAGCTGGATCTCAAACCCATATTTCATATTCAAAATAGGCTAATCAGTGAATTTATAAAAAGAACTGTGGAGGCCTAAATGGCTGGCAGTACACGCCAAATAATAATTCGAACAAACACTGCCTGTGATGATAAAGGACAATTGCACAGCACAGGCAAACACATCCCAAATAGACTGCAGTGCAATCTGTCTCCATATAGCCCCATGAGTCATGCTGGGTTGGAAAATACTTTATAAATGCTAGTACTGGCAGGCAATAATTTTAATTAGATATGGCCTAATTAAAAAAGAATAGAGGCTTTTATAGTTCATGCTTCCCCAGTGTGTACTAGGGATCCCCACTGGTTGGCAAACAGGAAAAATGTTTGTATTATTTAATAAGCACAATGTTATCAGCAGAGCTTTAATGCAGGGTTTAATGCATTTGCTCTGGCTCACCAGAGTGAATACTGACTGGCCAGGGTGCAGCCTGGATGGAGGAACATCACAGGCATTTCACATCTCCAAACGAGATCCCAAAATTTGTCAAAACAATGAAGCACACACAAGGAACCTGCTCAACCTCCTGGGTGTTTATTAAGCTGTATGTGAGTGTTAGGCAGATTCACTGAGAATAAAAATTGGCCTACAGCTGCAAAGAAGCACCTCAGGCTGATCAGCTTCTCTGCAAGCATAAAGTAATGAGGAGAGAGAAGCGATCCCAGTGCCCACATGGCAGCTGTGTCCCTGCCCATAGCCCACCCTCCCCAAAGAGGACCATGCATTCCTGGGTGCTCAGAGCTGCCATTCCAGCCCTCAGGCCTCAGACCTCCACTGCAGAGATGGGAACAGCCACAGAAAGTGGAAATCCCTGCAACATGGATCCCTCTCTCATTTTCACATGTCGTTGTGTAATGCTTCCACTCTTCTGGAAGAGGAAGCAAAAATACCACAAGAAAAAGCACTTCCTGCTGTATTTCTGAGCTAGTCAAATCCAGGAAATAATGGAAACTACAGTGATGCACAGGCTATTTGGGTTCCTTGTGTTCTGCATTTCTCTTATTTGCTCTGTTTTTCTTTTGCTCTGAAGCCATAAGGAAGATAAGCCTGTATATACGTACATGATAGAATTTGAGTAGTAACTTCTCCCTGGCCATCTTTAAAATAATAGAAACCTTTAGCTAGTGATGACTGCACATCATGGCCACTACATTGCCCCAGCCAGACTGCTCAGTCTGCAGTACATTGGATCCCAGAGATGCTACAAACTAATTGAAGACCATTATTCCCGCTCAGAGGATCCCAGTGAGCTCATCTCACAGACCAGTCCAACAAGCTGGGGATCTGCAGTGTCTCCTTGAGGGCCTGCTGCTTTGCTACAATCCAAGGACCTCCATGAGTTCAAGCCACTCTCCACATTATCTACTCATGCATGTGAGGGTTCTGGGGCTCCCCAGGGACAAGAGGTCGGGTCAGGAGGCTGCCATGGGACAGGGGTTAGCTGGGGCTGCCCAACTCTGGCATCACTAGTTCTGCTGAGAGCAAGTGCTGCTTTCAGCAATCCTGTATTGATTTGCCTCACTCAAGGTCACCTTAGAAGATGACATATTAAGAAAATCAATTTTTCAAAAAGTCATTGCTGAAAGCAATGCTTGATTTCTAAATTCAGAGCACAGCTGGGCATGTGGCTGAATTACACAATTCTTATTAAAGGCAAAAGGAAAGCTGCCCACACCATAGCTTTACACTGGAAACATATACAATGAAATTTCTATCTATCACTGTCGTAACGCAAAAAAGACTTATATGCAAAAGACTGCTTCCTTATAATTTTGGCTTTTCCCAGCCCCACCAAAGTTGCTAGCAGCATCTGCTTTGTCGTGGGAAGGAAAAAGGGGTTTTGAAATGCAGTCCTTTCCAAGTATTTTGCCCCAGTTTCATCGTTTCCTTCCTCAGTGAAACATGCATATTCACCTCCTTCTTATTAACAGACAATCAGATGACACTTAGTCATCCGTTACTCAAGGCTCTGCACAGATGTCCTGCAATGTGCATAGTAACCCAGTAGTGTAATGTCAGGAATATCTCCCTGCTTCCAAGATCATTCATGTTTTTCTCTTAACGGATAGCTAGATGCTCTACACACATAAATATTCTGCATCACTATCTATGGAGGTCTCATAAAACCTTTTAGCAAGTTCTTTTCAGCTCTGAGGGTCACTCTTTGCTATCTCTGTGAGGATCCCCTTGAGTGCCAGAATCCCCGAGGTGAATCCTCACTCCATCCAGGGCAGTGAACTGGCTGCTGTCGTGGCTCGTTCCCGCCTGCAGGCAGGGTGCAATCAAACCAAAACACAAATGTCACAGGAAGAGGTAAAACTGGAAGAGAGTGTAGCGGGCCAGAGGCCCTGGCTTGCTGTGGCCTGCTCACAGCTGCATTAAACAATCAGGGCAAATTTCCAAGGAGGGTGTAAATAATGGGATGATGGCTAAGGCGTCTTGACATGACATTTTCTTCTACTCACGCCATTACCCAATGGCTGAAGGACCTGGGTAGAAGAGTGAGGAAAGGGCTATGAGCAGAAGAGCAGAGGCAGGAGCTGACGTCCCTGTATACCCCATGTTCAGCATTCTCCTAAAGCTCCTGAAGGAACTGATTTATACGCACAGATTTTTCTCAAGCACTGTTTTGGAAATCTGTCCTCTCAGCCAGAGCCTGCCAGCTAGAGCTGTAGTTACACCAGCTTGCTGAGTGCTCACCTTCCTTCAGACTGAGACCAGTGCTTTGTTGCCAACACTGGGGTCACCAGCTGGTCAGGCTGCTCTGCCTCACGGGTGGCTGCAGGACACTGTGCTGGGGATTTCCAGCCTCTACCTGTATTTTCACTACAGGAGAACCCGAGCAGCACAGCATTTGTGCAAATGCAGCCTGGTTCTGACAGCCAAGGGTCTGTGCAGCCTGTTTGTGCATCCACACTTGAGCTGGATAAGGCAAAGCTTGCAATCTTATGTGACTATTCCAAGCACTTCCCTCCAAGACTTGGTCTGCCATCAGTGTGACTCCTTAGAGGGCTGTGAATCACATGCCTTTACTCCTTTACTCGCTCGCCTCACTCCACCTCTCCAGGCAATCACATTATTCCTTGCTATTGCTGCTCCAGTTTGCCAAACTGCCCCTCTGTGGGCAGGAGACACCATGGTCATCTGCTGGTAGAAAGAGAATAGCAGTTGCAAGAACAATAACTTGCCAGTCAACCTGCACAGCTCTTCTGACCCACCACAGGTACCTTCAAAGTCAGAACTATCATCCTAAAAAACCTGTATTCTTAAAACAGTTTAAAATATATTTACACCTCAAAAAATCACTTAAATAATACATTAGTCTGTGATAGCTTCTAATTTTTTGAAGTCTAATGTACATATTTATGCACATAAAAATGTAATAATATGCTTTATATAGTCGTTTATCCTCTTTTCAGTCCAGCATGAGGAGCTGCCAGGGTGCTGTCAGCACTGCGAAGCGCTGACGGCACACGATGCCTGCTAGCTGCATCCAAGCACTTACAGAATGCACGTGTCAAGTGCTGCACATTTCCTGGTGTCAGCACCATTTGCTCAACACATGACAAACAAAAGGTTTAGGCTTTCCTGCTGATCTTTTTTCTCCAGAGAATGGAGGTGTCTGTTCCTGAATCTATTAAGTGAAATACAGGTGAAGTGTTAAGACTACCGATACAAACCGAAGTTGTTACTGCAAACCTACAACACAAAACATTCATAATTACATAAGTATAATAAATGGTTCTCTGAGTCATCTGTAATTGGGAAGCATCACTGAAATGCTTCTTCCAACACAGCTGGGCCTGGAGCAAGCATTTATTAAAGCTCCTTAATCTGGGCTACTTAGCCATCCTTACTGAGGCTGAGTGTTCCTGCACTTTGCGTTAAAGCCAGAGAGATGAGTTATATACACAAACCAGCTGAAGGAGAGAGGGAAGATTATGAATCCCTGCCCTTGCAAGAATAACTAGACAAATACATCCCCACTCTCACTGGGTATCACAGTAAGTTTGGCAACTATTTGCCAAGGTTATTTGGTGTATTAGGAGCTTCCTCATCACAAAAGCCTCCTTTGGCTTTCAGCTTTGGATTTTGTATTAACCAGTCCTGACTGGTCCAAGATGTGTTATCGGAGTTTTCTAAAGCCATTAGCATCTAAGTATTTTCACAATGTATTTTCAGTCATCTGTGAGCAGACTAATACAGCAGTACTGACAGGTTCTTCTGTCTCCATGACTGGATTATATAAATTCAATTACACGGACCAGACAATTTTTTTGGAAGCATTTGCTTTACATCCTCATACTGTGTATTTTATGTCTTTATCTGTAGGACAAGGCTCTGTACAACCTTTGTGGTTTGCTTTTTCCTTCACACATTTAAATAATTAATTTTTAAAAATGTATGCAGACATCAGGACCAACTGCTTCTAATTGAAAACGAAAATGTTGAAGCTCACAAATTATGTCATTTTGAAATTATGTAATTATGAGATGAGTGGTAGGGAGAAATAAGATACATCCGTGTATTAAAATAAAAATGCAGGGTAGCATTTCCTACCCTGTTTTACATTTGATGAAGTTAACCTTTCTTTTTTTGTCCTCTATCAATATTCTAAGTCTACTGTATTTTAGGACCAACTGGATGTTGTTTTTCACCCTGCCATTAAGAGAAGCGGATCCTGATATCATATTGAAAATTGAATTTATGAGTGTTGCCACTCAAAAGCAAGGACCAAGCAGGAGTGGAAGGATCTAAGACTTTGGAAATATCAAAACAACTCAGATAAAACTGTCTGCAACTGTAGGAAAGAAAAACAGCAGTTTTATACAAACACTGAAATAAGGCCCTTGGCCCCTCCTGTCTCTTGTAATGGTGGTATAAATCCTTTCCATCAGGAAGATTTTCCCTTTTCAAGATTTGAAATGCTGGAGATGTGTGACGCAACAGAAAGAAGGATACTAACCAAGGTCTGGTAGAATCATGAGGGACAAAGAGTGAGTTTTCAGCCAGGAAGTACTACCACTGAGAAAATACATTGCTGTGCAGCAGGGATACAGGCTTACCAAAGCCTCCCCAAAAAGCCACCTCCAGCTTGTGGATGCACATCTGTGTGTGCATTGTGGTGTGTGGCTGCCAGATGTGGCCCAATAACCCAGGAGGTACAGTTATGTCAAAATTGTCATAATTCTACTAAACATTGGGTGGGGAAAGAAAGCAATACAATTAATAGATATTTAAGGTCCCCAGGAGACACACTACTGAAACAAGTCCGTGGCTTTCATAGCAGGGCCTGAGAATACCCCCAAGAAGGAAATCAGTCAGTTCTCCAATCTGCTTGCCTGAAGCAAATGGACAGGAACGATACCGATATAGAGGAAAAATAGGTCAGTTTTATCTCAGCAATTTTATACATCTACTTTCCATGATAAATAAAGATTTCCAGTGAGGCAATCTCAATTTCTGTATAGTACATTATATATTCCACTCGTTCATCTACTTTCTAAGATGAAAGACTTGAGTGACTGCACTGTTTTGATAGAATATTAATTAATGCATAACACTCGGGTGTTTAATTTAGCAATGGTCTAACCACATGATAGTCATAAATGCTAAATGATTATTCCTAAGCATGTAAGTTCTTCTTAGAGAAGCACAAGAAAGCATGGCATTGAAGATTTAAATGTATGAAATGTATGAACCTAGAGAACAAATTAAGGGAGAAAAGAATTCAAAATACATTTTTTTTTAAAAACTGAGAAACCTCAAAACTGTATCGCTGTCTTCCACTTAATCCATAAGGCTGGGAGAGCTGTGAACAGCAAATGCTTTATCCACAGCAAACAAAGTTTCCCTTCCTTCTTCGCAGCTGGCTGAGAGGAACTAAACTTAGCAGGCCTGAGGTGTAGGAAACCAGATAGCACAGTGTATGGCTGGATAGGAAATACAGGGCTCAATGTGTTTGAGGTTAAGATTAAGCCCTGACTTCCTTTGGGTCTATTTTAAACGGTGGCAAATGATGGCATGCTTTCTTACAATAAAATGACAGATGATCAAAGGTCGAATATGATCTGTATGTCAAGCATTTGTAGAAGGACCTTTCTTTGGGGGACTGTGCAGGAAGCATTTTAACATGGTGTCTCATACTTCCCCTCATCTGTGTTTGTTCCAAACATATCAGTAACTGGGGAAAGCTGGATGAATGGCCACAGAGAGCTGGCCAAGCATAGTGTGCCTGCACAAGCAAAACTTGGGTTTGGACAGAGGGAAGGAAAGGCTACCACGGTCCCAGGTATGGCTCATGTGAGGAAAACAATAAGACAGCATTAGCTGTGCTCACAGTTTCAGGTGCAACGCCTGGGAAACAAAGACACACCATGTTGAGGCCATCTTCCCAGCCCCTCTTCTGGAAGTAGCCAGAGATCAAAGCAGAAAAAGTGTAAAAAAACAATTTGGAAACCCTGCTTTTTCCATCTTTTTTTAAACGCAGTTTTGCAATGCCTATAGCAAACAGGATGCTTGACTCAGTGTGTCATGCTGAATACAAATGGCACACTTGCTAAATTTGCTAGCATTATATATTACCCATGCCTGGTGCTGAGGCAGCCAAAGGAGGACTTCACCTTTATGTGAAATAGGAAAACAAGAACACACAAGTCTTCATTGCAGAAAGTGAGGGGGTACCTGAATACCACAGCCATCCTGTCTGTCACAAGGCTCATTTCCTTCCCACCTTCTTTCTCATACCTAGAAATCTGCAGAACAAAAGCCTTGTTTAAAAATTCCTTTTAATCAAAATTTTCTACTTGCCTCAGGCAGTGTTGCAACAGTCCACAGCTCCAGCTTTGACCTGGAGCCTGCTGGCAGCTCTGTAGCTGCCCTTGCCAAATACTTGTCCTACTTCACTAAGGCAAAGGAAGATGTTGTGGCTTATTTTTCACTAAGAAAGATAACTGGGATCACTTGGCTTCTCTGAAAATCCACAAAGCCCAATTTATTAGTTACAGCAAGAGTTGAAAATAAAACAACTGTTCAGCCCACAGTTTCTGAGGATCCTGCTGGCAGCACCTACTCTCATGAAAAATTGGTCATTTTTAAGTGCAACTGTGTGGACTCTTAAAAAGCAGCACAAAGCTGCTTCCACTGAGATTTGATACTGGCTAAACAGAGCAGGAAGAATTTTTAAGTATAGAATATTAAATGTGTATTTGAATCAGAAAAGCCTTCTCTGATGTTAAGTGGGTGGGAAATCAGGAGAACACATTATAAAAAGCCATTGTGTTTTCTCTACACCCTGTCCTTCTGCCTCTGGCAGCACAGCCCATTTAAGTGACTTACAGGATGCCAGTGGGAGTCCTGGGAACTGAAGGGCAGTTTTAGAATGCACATTATGGTCTGAACAGTGAGAGGTGAATATCCTGTGTGTTGTGCAGAGGAACACAGGTACCATTTCCCTATGACCTTTCTAGGATTTGTTAGCTTCCCAAGTGGTTCTGTGAGCAGTATGGGACTATAGCCACCCCTGAGTGTGAGTGAAACCCCATGGAGAAGATAGTGGGTACACCCTGTTACAGGCATGCTGTGTGTCCCAGTCCTTCCATGACCAGCAGGAGGGGGCCACATACTTCTCCTGCTCAGGCAGCTCTTGGCCACTGTCTCCAAGCTCCTACAAACAAGCAGGGCAAGAAGATGCCAGCCACCATATAGAAGCAAACTGGCAAGAGGTATTTTACTGCTCTGAATAGAAGAAACCCATTAACAATGCAACCATTAGCAGAAAAAATAAGAATAGTCCCACCTAGATGCACATGATAATAAACCTAGTATCTGAATCACACTAAGATGTACCAACCATAGTTTTTGGACTAGTGACTGACCTACTGGAAAACTTGGGATCAAAAATAAAGATCCAAAACATTCTCATTCAATGTGAAGTATTCTTATCAGAATAACAGGAAAAAATAGCTAAGTTGCCATTTTGTGTGAAAGAACTACGCTGTTCAATAAGTTTTAAGTTTGGGATTTCATAAAACCCAGCTTTTTTGTTGTTTTTTGTAATAAAATAGTGAGGGCCCAGAACTGGACACAGGATTCAAGGTGCAACCTCACCAGTGCCAACTACAAGGGCAAAGCATTTAGAAAACACTACACCATTTTTCAAGTATCCTAATTCCACCTTGTGTCTCTGTCTGAAAGCTTTTACTAAATTCAAATTAAAATTCCTTACGCTTCCAGTTTCTGTAACCTATTCTCTGGCAGATCACCCAGCTCTAATGAGCGATTGACAAACATGAAACAGGGATAACTCAGCAACTCCCCTGAAACAGGGGATAGCTCAACAAAATATTGAGCTCAGTTCTGGCCCAATTTGACAAATGTCAAAATGACAAGCAGGAGCAATTTGGATAAGGACAAGCTGTGGTGATCAGGAGAAGCTGACACAGGAGGACACAAGATTATGCTCCCTGGCATTCCTGTCCCACAGCTTGCTATCTTCCTACATCATGACAACTGTTAACATTTCAGCATGCACTACAGCATGAAGTGAGGCTGCAAGGAAGACAGGACACAAATATCTCAGCCTTCAGGTTTAGAAGATCAGCGGCATTAAGGCATTAATTCTCTCAGCTGCAAAAGAGGCACCAAGATATGTCTAAGAGCAGACAGAAAAGCTCAAATGCTGTCACAGTGAAAGGTATGGGGGTTGGCAGGGCCACATTTCATCACTGGCTGTACCCATGTGAGCTGACTGCCAGCAAAGGACACCCACCCCCAGCTTTACCCCCTCAGGGTGTCCCCGTGTGCCTGGGAGATGCCATTGCTGAGCTTCCACCACTCCAGACTGTGGTGTAGGGAATGCAGAGTAGGATCCACAGGGCAGGAAGGGCCATGACTGAGCCATGTGAGGCCATTGAAGCTGCTGGAGTGGATCCCAGGGCACAAACTCATGCTTCACCTTTGGTGCCAAAGCTATTGCATTTCCCTGTACTGTGACCCCCTTCTTGTAGAATGGACATGATTTTTCCTGCAGGGGAGGCTGCCAAGGTGAAAGCTGAGCTTTGACCGACGCATCTATTAAAAATGACATTCTCTATGTTCATTTACATAAACATTTTTCTAGTATTTAGACCACATTTTCGTTTTTAGGCTTTGTCAATGCAAAAACTTACCCAGAGCATTCTGGAGTCACTTAGGATACAATATCCTGACAGAACACAGAAGGTTTGAGGAAAGCACAGGGCCTTGGTTTAAAATAATTCATACTGTTTAAAATAATTTACATAATTAAAAAAATATTCACAATATTTAAGCATATCAGATAGAATTCCCATAGTTTCACAAATGCTTTTTGAAGACTGTGATTGACAACATGGTCTCCACAGAAAGACTTACCATTTCCAGGTGCTCCAGCTTTGATTCAGCACTCAGTGAAACAGCAGTGTAAATAATTAATATTGTTCTGTAAAAGCAATGGTCAGATATAACATATATTTTAATCAGGCCTAATGAAAAGGCCCAGTATTTTTATTCTGAACATTCTAAATACAGGCCTGGCATGGATTTTCTGGGGGAAGCACAAAGGAGTTGTAGTCTCCTTTCTAATATTGCCCACACTTTGTGTAGTCGGGCATGGGAAGATCTGCACCCCAGGGCAGCAGCCATCCTTCAGTATGATAGGCTACGACCAGGGACATAAACTTTAGATCTGAAGAACTGAAGTATTCAGAAAGGCTACACAGAATAATGGTGAAGGGTTTAATTCACACTGAGCCAGTGTGGCTGGAAGGATAAGCATAAGCATTAAAGCCCAGAAGTTCTCTTGCCAGCTCTGCTGCTAAGTCCATGCAAATCACTTAATCTTCCTATTTGGTTACCCCTTTGCTAAAAGGGGAATGTTAATATGTATTTACCTTCCAACTCACAGGCATGTTGTGAGGATTAATTAGTTAATAACTGTTAAGTGCTTTGAAGATACAAGTGACTCTGCAAAATACTAAGTATTATTAACTAACATTAGGCTAATGATGCAGATAGGAGTGGCAATTTTTTCATTAGCTGTATCAAAGCAGAGCCCAGGATTCAGCATAGAGATGCATGCTAGCTAGTGAAAAATTAAACAAGGTTATGAGAAAGATTAAAAAATATAGTGAACTTATTTCCACTAGTCCACTGGAACATTAAAAAAAACCCACAAAAACCAAAACAGAAAAAAACCCAACCAAACAGCTGTGCAATTCCTGACCTAGCAAACCCCTGCCTCTATTAATAACTCAAGATCACATTCTGAAAGCTGTTGCTTTGCACCTTGATTAGTCATTTCCAATATGCAAAGTGTTATGGTTTTGAGTTGGTGGCAATTTCCACTCCTATATCTTACTCTGCACCTGTGAAAATAGTAGCACACAGCTTAAGACAGGCAAGAATCAAGTGCAACGTGCAGGCCTTTATACTAAAATGTCACAACAAATTTTCTTGGCATTAGTTTCTATCAAACTTCTGTGGGAAATCCAGACAGTTCTGGTACAGCTGAGTGAGAAGGCTGGTTTTGCATTCAGACAGATCTGATTTGAATGAAGGGACAACCTGGGTCTTGTGAGGGCTGGCTGCTCAAGAACAGCGTGCACCTCTACCTTATGCTCCTGTTATAATTCTAGCAAAGGAAGATGGTAAAGACACAGCCTGGAAAGTTGAGACAGCAACTAAAATAACTTTGGAAGATGCTTCCTCAGAGCAGCTGTCCACATAGCTCCACTGAGGAAGCCAGGTGCAGCTCCTAAGAGCCATCAGTAGCTTCCACCTGTGGACCTAAATACTTGCTGCTTATACAGAAAGACTAAGAATTCCTCAATTTCAGTTATAATCAAGCATTTTGTTGATATTTGCAAACAATTTACAATTCAAGTATATAACGGTATTCATTTCTATCTTATTATCTTGTATGATTCTTATTACTGTACTTCCAGGTGCACAAGGCAGCATTTTCTTAACTCTCTTTTTTCACTTCTCTGCCTGAGCCAGCAAACTCAGTTTTGGTTCTTTCTTTTTTAAATTACTTCAGTGGCAGCAGAGGTGGGTAAACACACAACGATTTTAGGAAAGAAAAAAGATAACACTCCATATACCTCTTTTTTAGTAAGTCTTCATACAACTGTTCTCATCCTTGACAAAATTTTTAACTTCTATTATATCACAACACCGTTATACAAAAGAAAGATTATGAGACAGAGCAATACAGAAGTCGAAAAAGCTGAGGAGAGAGGACTCCATTTATCTCCAAAAATCTGCAAAACTTTTTCTGAATGTTACAGAAACACCTTGTGCTGTGAATGTTTGTTGGTAGACACAAGATTCATTGTGAGGCAAAGATGACCTAAGCTACCCACAGACTCCTTTAGACTGAAGACAGCGTCTCTCAGGCAGATGGATGATTAAGGAAGCAACACAGCCAGGCTCTGCTGCACTTGTTTGACCCAGTTGAGGAAGGAGGCAATTCCTCTACTCTCACTTCCAGGTTACAAAGCTCAGAGGCACGATGTGAATCTCAGAGCTACAGGTATGACACGGCTTGAGAAGTCTTGCACTCAGTTTTCCAGTTTTCCTCCTGGGGAGGGTGGGAGAAATGCCTTTGTGAAGCCATCCCCTCAACAACGCTTTTGTCAGAAGAGAAGCAGCTGCTGCAACTAAGACAGGTTGGGAGAAGAGTTTCTGCTGAGCCAAGTGAAAGCTTCTGAAGCCTGACATTTAGTTACAAGGCCTTGTACAGCAGGGTGACAAAATGTAATTAACCACTAGAAGTTATTGTAAAACTTATATACATCAAATATATTCAACAACTGCATCTCAACACAGGAAATAGAGAGGTTGAATTTCACATTTCATGTAAGGCTCAAGTAGTGGTGACTGTCAAGTATGCTTGGCATTTTAGTAGTCTTCGGATGATCAAGTTCTGTTTTCAGATATTTACAACAAGAATAAAGGATATCGATTTAAAGTTAAGTTTTATGTAGCTCAACCCTGAATTTGATCTATTTATCTTAGCAATATGTGGGGATTTTTCCCTTCTGAAATACAGTGAACAAAGACTTTTTTTTGCATGTTAAAAATATATCCATTTTGACATGCCTCTTCCTGCATCATATTTACTAAGCTCTAACATTAGCTCAAGATTTCTGTTTGACTGCAAACACCAGTGCATATTGCGAGTATATCTACAATCAACTTATAACACTGGAAAGGTTAAAAACATTTAAGAAAGAACAAAGGCCAAATACCCATTCTCAATATCTTGCCCTCTGGACATTGTTGCTTAATCAATTTTCACATGGCTTTACTTTTGCTGCTGAAATTGCTGGCTATTGTTTGACACATAGTGTTGGACTCAAAATATTATAAATCTGAAATGCTAATGTGTTTTCCACTGTGTGTGATTCCTACCAATCAAATACATCATCCACAGTTACTTTTATCTCAAGCCAAGTCTAGCAAGGGCAAAACAGAGTCTTTTATTGGCTTCAGAGCTTCTTCCATTAAATTCACTGCTTTTTCAACCTCCGAAGCAATCACAGGCTGACAGCATCATCCTGGATTTTATTTTGCAGTATTATGAGCCCCTCTTCCTTACACATGGAGAATCAGAGGGGCTGGGATCCTTCTTGAGGCAAGGAGGCACATTACTCGCAGGCTGCCTGACAACAGGGGAAATTGCTTTTTCTTTTCGAAACACACAGTGAAGGGGCAGGCTCAGCCAGAGCAGAAGCTTCTGCAGAGCCTCCGGGAAGAAGAAGAAAAACACTTCATGCTCCTTGCCAAGATGTTTTAGATGCTAAGTGGAGCAGCAGCAAACCTGAACCAAGCGTCTAAACCCTCACAAGCCAGCCATGCAAACAAGGAAAACAACCCTTCAGGAACAGATTTTTTCAAACAACCCATTGCAAAACAAGCAAACGCACATTGTTACAAAGAGTATCGCCTCTTATCATATGTGAACCAGAGATGCCCTTGTTAAGGATGAAAAAATTGGCTCTCATGAGCACAACATCCAGTGCTTCAAAACCTGCTAAATTACCAAGGCATCTTCTACATTTTGCAACAAAGGCACACACTCAGCTTCAGCACACACAGCTCAAGCGCACAGATCCAGCACGCTTCAAATTATTTTAAGCAGATCTGGCACAACTTTTTTGCAGTTCAAAAGAACCTGCCACAGCATCCATAGAAGATCTGCAATCGCTCACTCCAGTGTCCTGGGCACAGAGATGCTGTGAACACAGTACAAAGTCAGCACAAATATCTCATAACTCTTGTTGACATTATGACAGCTCCCAAGGCCAAGAGCCAAACACTGTAATTCCTACTTGTGTTGCTCACAGGCTAAAGAAACAGTGTCACTCTTAGGGCAAAGACATTTTTCCATTTTCTTGCACAGCTGATTTTACATATAAAAGTTAACATTAAGCATCTGACTCAAACTGGTCAGAGAACAACATATTTTCTCTGGAAAATATTTTTACTGTGGCTGAAATCCAAAGTAACATCAAAGCGCTCTTGCATCCAGGGCAGTGGAAAAAGATCCATCAGCATTCAAGACACCAATCTGCCAAAGCTCCTGCCTACCAATTGCCATACAGAAATTTTGTTGTAAGACCCACACAAGTCCTCATCTCTAACTCTGAAGAATTAAGACAACAGCAAGGAATGATTAATAATAATTTAAATACTGTTTTGTTGTTTCATCACATAGCAGCTATGCACTTTGGAAAATGAGATATAAGTGGATATGTAGTGCTAGAGTGATAGCTGCTTACAGCAGGGTCATGACATAAATACAAACACTGTTACAACAATTCAATTTTGTATGTACAGAGGTCATAAATAAGTAAGATTCAACAATGATAATAAACCTCGAAAACAAATTAGCTGGTTGATTTTCTTCTTACTGAATCCACATATTTCTCATTTGTTCTGGCTGGCAGCATAGCAACCTATTAGTTAAGAGTGGCTTGTTTGCTTTGTCAGAGCTGTAGTCCAGATGTCTAAACATTCATTACATAAGTTACAAGTTTAAAATAAGTGTTTGTTCACATTAGAGTGTAAATTCATAGAATATGGGTGGTGGGGTGATGGTGGTTTTTTGAGAGTTTTGTTTGGCAGGTTGTTTTTTGGGATTTTGGGGTTTTTTGCTGACATGAAATAAAATGTTACATGAAGAAGACAGACATTCAAACACTGAAAATCCACATCAACATGCTGAGTTTATTACAGAACAGCTCGCTGGAAATTATTGGGTACTAATCTTTTAATACTGCAGCTGATCCTTGGTCAACCTGTTACAAGAGCAAATTGCCATTCCCAGCTGTGCCATACTATAAGAGGATAAACATGAGAGTGGCCCTTAGGAACAACCTATTTCAAGAATATCTCCTCAATCTTTTGCAGCTAATCAGAGCGACATTAACAGAAGGAAAGCTGCCAGAAGGGAGCATATGTAAATATCAATCCAACTGGATGCAGTAAACCACTGACTACTTTTTTTGTTTCCTTTAAATGTAGTAAGATATTGAAAACTCACTATCAAAAGATTGCAGAATTACGACTCGGGGATCTAACACACAAAAAATCTGGGCCTAAGTACTTAGGAGAGTCTCTTCTCTCCCATTGCAATAAAGCCATAGTGGAACTCAGGGGGGAGTTATGTACCTTAGTGCTCAGCCTATTTCAAGGAGAACATGGTGGATTCCCACATCTGAAGTTGCAGGGCCAACCAGAGCACGACGTACATTTGGGAATCCAAATCTGGATCTTACCAGCTGCTACATAAGATAAATTTCCACTGAAACAAGTTGTGATCAGCACTTTTTCATTCCACAAATGCATTTTCTCTTTCAGTTTCTACAACTTTCCTTTTCATTTGCACTTACTCCACCTTGTGCTTCCTTCACAATTTCAAGGTGACTGCTCTAAGTCATGACTGAACAAGAACCCCCTTCTGCACTCACAGCAAGTCTTGTCTAAAAATGGCTGTCAGCATTTGTAAGCTTTCTAAGGCAGAAATATTTACTTACTGTTTGCAAGACACCTGAAGGTATGGGACAGCCAATCTATCAAAGGACTTCGGCCACTACTGCAACATAATTACTTTTAATTTATAATTCTTTTGCTTTCTGTTGCCTATGGAAAAGTGTATTCATACCAATTGTCAGATGTCAGATGACTAAACACCACTTCTTTTTATTACCCCCACTCCATTCCAAGATGACAGTATAGAGTAACTGCAGAATCACACTGTTTATTTAATGTACTACAAGATGGCAAATAATCTCCTTCATTTCCCAAAACATTTATGAGGATAAACAAAGGCTTCTGGAGAAAACTATTTTACTGTTGTCCTTCCAATAATCACAGAAATATGGACTAGATAATTTTTAATACTGATAAAAACTAGCATATGGGCAGGGCCAAGTTCTGTGAAAGACACCCCGATGCTTCTACACTCTAACCCACTCTTCTGGGTCAAAATATTAGAGGAAGGAAAAGATATTTCTCCAAAAATAACCACCCCCCAAGGCAGCACTCATCCCATGGTGCAGGCAGGAAGGGCTGTGTTCCTGCTTTTTCCCTCCCCATCACAAACAGCTCAGCTGCACCCATGGAGAGTGACCCAGGCCAGTGAGCAGCTGAGTGTTAGTTGCAATCCCTCTGGTCTTGGTTTACACAGTGTTAGCACTCACACTGTCGGTTCCTGCTGGAATTACAGCCTGAAAAGAGAGTGGAGGTGCACAAAATGTCTTGACATTTGACTACTGAAAACTGGGGAGTGATGTTAATCACTGAAAATATGAGAGTATATGAGAATTGCTAATAAAACAGGAAGCTGAATATAATTTATATATGTTTTCCATTACTTATGCCAGAGCTAGATCTAAAAGCTGGCACTAAAGAACAATTCTCCTTATCAGTTTTACAAGCTCTTCCTTGGCACATGTGCATGCTACAGCACAGACCAAAGGGCTTCACAGGATGGACAGGCATTATATGCTTTTTCTTTATCCCTCACTCACTAATGTCTTCAACAAAAAGGGTAGATTAATCTTTGGCCTTCTACCTGCATGGGGAATATTTGGCCAACCCTCATAAAATGAGTCCAGTTTGAAAGCAGCCAACATTATAAAATAATTTGAGCCACGCAGACCGTCCTTCCCGTCAAAACCGTGTGTCCTTCTGCTGATGCTGCCAGAATCACCGGAAAGGCCTCTCCAAACCCACAGAAATTACTTCCCTTTCGTGCCAGTGCTTCTCCATGTGCAGGAGGAAGGATAGTCTTGTGGCTCACAGAGACTTGGCTGTCAGCATGTGTGCTTTCTATTCCTGGTGGTCACAACTTCTCTTGTGACTTTGGGAGAGTTATCTGTCTGCTATACAACATAACAACTCAATTTTGCCCTTTAATGGAAATACCTTTGGGAAATTTAATAGCTTAGTATAGATGGGAAGTAGTGTAAGAGTTAAAAATATTGTTATTTTCATGGTGCTATTATTTACTGGCATTTCACTTCTCACTGAGTAAAATTTTCATCAGATATATTGTGTCTTTATCTCTGAATATTGTCTAAGACTGTCAAGACACAGAGAGGTAACTATTTAAATACACCTACTTTTCTGCACTTGAGGGAGAAATGTGGAAAGTACAACCAAAGAAAGCACATCTTGAACTCACTCCATCTTCATAGTTATGGTAATATTCAAGAATAAAGACAGCAATGGTGTTTATATGTATTTCTTGTAAATCTCTCCCCAGGCAACTGCTATCAGATCAATATTCCACATCAAACAATTACTGAAAGTTTCCAATGTCTGCCTCATTTAATTGTAATTAGATGTATTTCCAGACCCCACCAGCACAGTGCAGTGTAACAGGTGTCCACCTGAGTGACACAACTCACATGGCTCAAAGGAAGGAGCAGCTGTACTGGTACACATCCTTTTACTCACAGTTTCCAGTGCTAACATGGATTTTGACGCAAAGCCAAACAATGTGCTGGACCTTTGTGATGCTGCTCTCCTGCAAAGCTGGCTGGAAAGATGACACACAAGGAGGCGACACGCTGGCCACGTCCTAAAATATTTTCTGCAAGTTAGAAACAATTGTTTTCAAAAAAGTTTAAATTCCACAAATAGGCAGAGGCATCAGGGAGGCTTCCACTGACAGATTTCAAAGACTATATATTTGATTTAAAGCTGAAGGCAGCTGCTTTGTGAACCCAAAGTACATCAATTTCTTCAATCTTGACATTAAAGAAAAAAACGTTACCTTATGCAAATAACCAGGCAACCTTGAATTGGAACTTGCAATTAATTTCAGAGCTCATGTTCTCAGCCTGCCTCAACAAAACAAATTTCAGGTGGCTCACCTGAACACAGAGACTGAAATAATCTCAGTCTGAAAGAGAGGTTAAAAAAAAAGCCAGAGACATAATTGCTTTTCTTTACATCATACATTTTTCTCTTCAGCTCTGGGGCTGCCTAGCGTAAGGGCTGCTATAACGATGCAAGACGTGATGTCATCCCAGGGAAATTTTTTTCATCAAGAGTACTGTATTGGTCACCATTATCTATGACTTGCCACTCAGTTTCAAAAACAGTTCATATTAAATCAAACTACTGAGCACTGGATTACAGGTGTCTTTTCATATTTTAATTTCTCAGATAGAAGCAAAGTGAAATTGCCATCTAAAACATTCTGCTGCCTTGTACTACTATTCACAACTTTCTACTGAAATTATTCCAGATCTATTGCAGAAATACTAACTGGCTTTGCTCATGGAGCTCCTGTGCTGAAGTTTTGCTCCTGCAAGGCCACTGTGCACAGAATTATCTGGAAATGCCATGTGCACTGTGAGTATGCTGGGTGTGCAGGAGGAGGTCAATAGATTTTGTGCTCCACATTACCATCACTGAATACTGATGTAATTAGGGTACATCCCCAAGTATGAATAAGCTACTCAGGTCTGCTTCTCTGCAATTGTAACACAGCTACAACATTGTTGTGTTGGTTGGTCTTTCCTAAGCAGTAGTCAAGTGTGCACATTGTGTTCTCCTTTCATACTATGATAGGAACAGCAAGTCAAACTGTCCTGTTGTTTGACTGAAAACATGGATTATGTAAAAATGAAGTTCTTTATTACCCAAACTGGTACTAACAGCACTGCTTTCAAGCTAGTCGCCCCCTCCAGTGAAAACTGGTTTGTTCAGAATCTATTTGATAATTTTTCTGTAGCATCTATATCTAAAGGGACATCTCTGTGGAGAAAAAAATATTATGCAAGCTGTTAATGGAATCAAGCTGTTAATCTTCATTGTCTTAGCTCCCAGCAGCTCCAAGAACCAACATGGAGACTACAGGAGAAATTCAGCTTTCAGAATTTATTTCAATGCAGCAGTATGAGCTACCATCACTAATGAATGAGTAGAGTTGTTTTCATGACACAATTTGAGATGTTACAGGGACCTTCCTTTTGTGGAAGCCAAGTTGAAAATCAGAACCAGTAGCAAGTAATCTTTTTCCTCCACATGCATTAAATCCCTTGTCAACGACAAGGAATCCTCATTCCAGAGGATTCCAGAGCATGAACGTACAAAACTGCTGCATGTGTCTTTATCCCACCCAAATTTTATAGGCTCATTAGAACAGTCCTGAAGGAAACAGTTCTATTTTTATCATTTGAAAAACTTCCCAAGAAATGTCATAATCTCCTTCTGTTTACTGATTGAATTAACTATCAAATACATTATTTAAAGTCTGATCAAAGGAAGTTGTTCAAGCTCCTCCTCTTTACCTCCTCACTACAGCTAATAAAACCCAACAAATTAAAACCAACAAACTCAGTTATTGTCAACAGAAATGGACAATAAATTCTCCTACTTTACAACCAGCTAAGGAAAACTGAAAACAAAACGTTCTCCCTCCTACAAAGATATCGTGTAGTTACAGGAATACAGAAGGAAGAAGTTTGTCTGCCAGACATTCCTAAGGAGTGTGTCCGAATAATTAGGTTTAGGGACCACATTTGAATACAGTCTGAGAACACTCTGAGAACACTCTGATTTTTTTGCTTGAAGTTCTTAATAACTAAAAATTGCATTAATTAACACCTGAGGGAATATCCATGCATTTTTCATGCACGAAAACAATCTGCATGCAAATGCCATCCAGACTGTCCCCAAGTGACTCAATCTGACCAGTCAATGGAGAAAGGACTTTTCAGCCCTTGCACTCTCCCCCAGAGACAGCAGACTGCAGGCGTGGGGAAAAAGGAGTTTGAGCAGGCTTAGGTTACATTGATTCATGAGGCCAGTGCCTACTGAAGGACAAACCAGCTGCTGAACACATTCTGCTTTAGTGTAACATCTTTTCGCAAGGTCCCTAGGAAGTTTTTTTAAAAGAATGAATAAAAATTCCCTGTTTCACTAGAAAGGGAAAACATCTGACATGTTCTTAGAAAATAAGCTGTGAGAAATTATCAGGAGATAAGCAGTTTAAATAAAAACATTGAAATGTCTGTGTGTACACAGATACAAGAGAAAGGCTGCTTTATCCTCTCAGCTTTGATACCTGCTGGCAGATGTTAATTTTCTGTCTCTTAAAATGAGCACTTCTGAAATGAGATTGCCTATAGAACCAAACAGAAATTAAGCACGTTAGTCAAAATGCCCCAAAATTTTACATCTCTTCTTCAGGTATCCATTGCACATTTCTAATTTTTCTAATAGGACTTTAAGACCTTACACTTTATTTTTAGCTACTGATATACAATTATAAACTGAGGTTCAACAACACGGTCCATGAGTTTAATCATGAACACGGTGTATTTCCTCACCCTGAGTTTAAGACAACTTAATGAAATATTTATTACTGATTTAAACTCTCAAGGCTGAACTACATTTGTGTCTTAATTCTATAATCATCTGGTGATGCAATCTCTAAAAATAGAAAAAAAACCTCCAAAACACTCTCTGGCAGATCAATAGCTTTAAAGGTATAACTGACAAAAAGTAAAATCCCCTTACAAACTGTTTTTGTTATTTTGTACTGAATTGATCACTATCTATGTACATTAAGCACTAATTCCTTCTGATAAAATCCCAAACACACACGCAGAACACTTTAATCCTATATATGCCAGTTCACAAATGCCTCAAAAAAAATGGAAGAGTGGGTAGCTGCCTAATGTAGCAGCGTGCAATGGGAGACAAAGTGCTTCAAGAATACAACTTAATGACCTTTATTCCCATGCTGGCTGCTGAAGCCTCTAGGAAGGTCCTTGAACTTCAACCTCTGGAAAACAATGCTAGTTGTGAGGAAGCAGCTCATGCTCTAGACCCATTCCAACCCTGATGCTCTGCTGAGGCTCTGGCCGGAGCCCCCGTGGAGAGTCCAGTGCATGGAGGAATGCTCATCCTCTCCCTAAGGAGAAACTTGAATGATTTTCATATAAGCAGTTGAAAGCCATCAAGTCACTAAGAACTTCAAAATTGAAGCTTACTTAAAAAGGACATGAGAGGTAGCTTCCCCCTTCTGCAAAGCACCTTACAGAGAGAGCCACAGAAAGGCTTTTGTTGGATTTGGGTTATTATTGAAGTAAGGCCCATTCTCAACACATGCATTCCTGTGTTTCTACTTCAACTATGAATAAGATATACTTCGAAGTTAAATAAAGAGCCTGCAATTACAAGTTTCAAGTAATTCCACTGAATAACAGCATCTGGGGATAGAGATAGGTGCTTTGAGCATTGGTTATTTCCCAACCAGCTTTCATGGCAAACTCCAGCCCTTGTACCTTTACATAGAGTAAATCACCTAAAAGTCGACTTCTGGCATCTGGGAAACTTTCAGAACTTTGGGGATCTTAGATGTTTCTTGACTTGTTTCGTATAGAACAATGGGAAATTGAAGGAGATGAACATCTAGAATGACTAAAGAGGATTAATGCAATTAGCAAGAATGAAATATCCAATTATTTATTCAAGGTTTCTCATGAGAAATTCGTGTGGCCAGACAGAGCATCAGATTTCAGCCTGGAATGCTTATTTAAGCTATTGTATTTGCCTACGTTCTTCATTTAGGCTCGAGACTGTTTAGCTGAGGCATCCCAATCCTCAAACTCCAGAAGAAAATGTTAATAGAATCGAGATTCTGGAGATGAAATAAGCTGTCCTGCTGACTGCTAAAAGGCCATCAAAAACCTCTTGTCTTTGTGCGTATTGCAGCTCTAAGTGACCTACAGCAGTAAAGCACTGTGATACATGTTGCCACAGATTTGAATTATCCTATTTTTAATTAATGTCTCAAGCAATAGGAAGCCCTTAGGGAGATTTCTGCCCTGTCAGGAAAAAATCGTTGACCTTCAGTCTCGGGTTTCATCGCTCACTTCGATCCCACCTCTCACCCACCTTGGCGGTGGGAAGCCCTCGGCACGCCCAGAGCCTGACGACAGCAGATATGTCGCGACTCGCCTCCTTCCCTCCATCCCTCCCAGCCCGCTCCCTCCCTCCATCCCTCCCAGCCCGCTCCCTCCCTCCATCCCTCCCAGCCCGCTCCTTCTCTCCATCCCTCACAATCCGCTCCTTCCCTCCATCCCTCCCAGCCCGCTCCCTCCCTCCATCCCTCCCAGCCCGCTCCTTCCCTCCATCCCTCCCAGCCCGCTCCCTCCCTCCATCCCTCCCAGCCCGCTCCTTCCCTCCATCCCTCCCAGCCCGCTCCCTCCCTCCATCCCTCCCAGCCCCCTCCTTCCCTCCATCCCTCCCAATCCGCTCCCTCCCTCCATCCCTCCCAGCCCGCTCCTTCTCTCCATCCCTCCCAGCCCGCTCCTTCCCTCCATCCCTCCCAATCCGCTCCTTCTCTCCATCCCTCCCAGCCCGCTCCTTCCCTCCATCCCTCCCAGCCCGCTCCTTCCCTCCATCCCTCCCAGCCCGCTCCCTCCCTCCATCCCTCCCAGCCCCCTCCTTCCCTCCATCCCTCCCAATCCGCTCCCTCCCTCCATCCCTCCCAGCCCGCTCCTTCTCTCCATCCCTCCCAGCCCCCTCCTTCCCTCCATCCCTCACAATCCGCTCCCTCCATCCCAGCCCACTCCTTCCCTCCATCCCTCCCAGCCCGCTCCTTCCCGGCCCGTTCCATGAGGGCGCCGGGTGGGTCGGTGCCGGCGGGTGCGCCCCCTGCCGGGCCGCGCGGCAGCTCCAGCCGGTGCCAGGCAGGGCTAAACCCGAGCGAAAAACAAGGGAAAAAAAAAAAAAAAAGAGGAAAAAGAGCCGAGAAGGGGCTGCATGGAAAGCCCTGTGCAAAACCCAAATATTATTATTTGCAATTCAAGTCCACGTGTATTCTCTAAGGGCCGAGAGTACTTCCAGTGAGAGAGGGCAGTAAAAACACTGGGCCCTGTAGTTTGGCACTTTTCTTCTTCTTTAAAACCAGAATGTACCACTGCAGCTCACTGGGTTCTCAGTGCTCTCTGAGACATACACTCTTTACTGGCAGTGTTAGATATTGCTGTATTAGGGTGTGAGACACTACTGCAAATTAAAAATAAACTAGAAAAAAGGCTAAAAACAATAATCAAGAAGGAAGCCAAATTTCTTTTTAGAGATGAAAAACTATCTTTCAGATTAATATTAATTTACCCCAGAAGGCAGCTTCAGCGATCAACTTTTTATAGAATATGATTGATTTCCTGATTCCATTAGGTTTCTTCTCACACTGTGGTATTATCTCAATCATCAAACCAAGAGAAAAATCTCTGCCAATAAAGTGCATGATACTTTAACAAGCACTGCTGTAGGCCAAGGGCTTACTTTTTAATCAGAATGTTATTTGTATCATAGCAAAACACTGAACGATCACAGTAGTCCCAAGGAGCTTAACACCTACAAGACAAGAAAATGCCAGGACCAGAGATGCTGGGGAAGGACATATGTAAGATGAGTAGCAGAACTGAGATAAAAATCTCCATCTGCAAGACACTCTTATTTACAGGATCACACTGTTTCCCATCAAAATGCCATAATGTGGAAATGAGTGCCATTAGATTACAGCCCAGCAAATGTCTCACAGCAAGGTCTGGACATTGAGTACAATTCTGCAGGAACAAGTGAGAATACTGACTAGAACTCTTCCTTCATCCATTTTTTCTCTAGGATAGAGAGAAAGCAACTGGAGAAGCAAACTAAAATCAGATACTCCTTAAGGGATCAGTGAGCAATATTTGATGTCTAAGCCAAATTAACTTCAAGAGGATGGCAGTGTTGTGACTGATTCAGAAATGCTCCTACTCCAGCACCAATTCCCTGTGGAGAAATGCAACACCACACTTGCATCTTTTATTTTGCTGCACAGCATCTGCTAGACTCTGGCTGATTGGCAAAGGGAAAATGAAACATTTATGTGGCAGATGGATCAGATCTGCACACTGTCACTCATTCATTAGTACAGACACTTAACGAGGATAGGTTACATATTGCTGCCACCCCAGAGGCAGAAGGCTTTGTATGAGCAAGTCATGGAGTTTTGGGGAGTCCAGGAGTTTTCTACCCCCACAGCACAACCTTTTCCTAAGCCGTAAAGAGTAATTTCAGAACTTCTGTTATGAAGATTACTGTGGTGATGTGCGAGTCAGAATTTTATATCCTTCCTCATCACCACAAAAATTTGCAATTACATCTCAATCCTTCTTACCTACAGAAGCCTTTGTAAAATCTGCCCAGCTAATGAGAAATAAGAAGCAGCAAACTTGGAAAAGGAATTCTAAAATGCAACTCTTTCCTGTATACTGCAAGCAATCTTTGAGCTGAGAGTAAAAACCTTTACATTTGAGATGCATACAGAATCTGAATTCCTAGCTTTAGAATTTATTGTGCAAAGGTGACATTTTTTATATGCATCTATTTTCAGAAAGATGACTTCAGAGCTACTGCCAGGATTGAGACAGTAATCTGTACCACCAAGATTACTCAGAAATCCTATTTGTAAACCAAGTCCTATTAAAACACCCCAGTCTCTGAACTTCTCCTTTAGTCAGTTATTGCCCAGCCCCAACTACTTGAAAGGCTTATTTAGGTTTTTTTACACTGGAAGGAATGAATGTGACAGATACAGAGACACACTGAAGCAATTTAATGAAGCTAATTGGCATCAGAGGAGGCTATAAAAGGGGCTAAGAGTGTGGACTTAAAAATCCATGAAGCTATACTATGTTAACCTAGTAGGGTTAGATAGAGCAAATATACATAAATCACCTGTAAAACTGGTATCAATGCAATGAATGGAACTGCTGGAAGAGGCAGAGGCTGTTGCTTCTACACAGCAAGCTGGTTAGTTAATGGATTTGTTTAATTAGGGAAAGCAAGATGGCCCCATTCCCAAACTGCAACACAGATGGGATGGAGGCATGGGGAAGGCTGCAGGGACATGCCATCACAGAGCCATTGCCAGGGTTAACAGCAATTCAACAGCTCCCTTCCAAGCCAACAGATTCCATGATTTTGTGATAAAAACATGGCTTAGCTGGGCTTATCCAGCACTGTTATAAACTGCTTTTCCTCTGCTGTGACGATAACTGCAGGGAATGAACTCAAACGTCGAGCCTGACAGCCGTGCTCCTCACAAATGGGTGTCAGAAGAGGACAGTAGATGGCACTGCTGGAATGCAGTCTGAGCCTGCACACTTCTGCAAACACAGCTCAGAGGAGAGGGGCTGCTCACGCTGGATGAGGAGAGACTGGCTCAGACACGAATTTGTAACACTTAAAACCCATGGCATTTGCTTTAGGGAGAATGCGAGTGCTTCCATATCAGAGCCTCAGCAAGAGCTAAACTACAGGTCAAGTATGTTAACAAAAAGCTTAGTTTAAAATGGCAGAACCCATCCAAAAGGTCATCTACTGTACTCCCACTGTGCTAGCCAATGGCTTTTGCCAACACCTACTTCACGGGATGGGCACTAGATATTCCAGTTCACATGACCCTAGGGGGGACAAACCCTTCTGGATTTTAGTGTACCACTGACACATTATTTAAGAGAGCTTACTTCTCCATTTCCTACTTTGAGATTGCAGAGAAAAGCTATGCAGTGAGAGAAGTTTCAGGGCTCCAAGAGTGTCCAAGTAAAAAAGGCCATTCTAGAAGCTGTTCCAGCTGCTGCTGCACAAAGGAGATGCACAAATTTGGTACAAAGAAGAAAAGGTTCTGTACATTAATATACATAAATAAATGTAAATGTATATGTGTACACACACTATAGGTGTTTTCTAAAACTTACACAGTACATGACAGACTTCTTTGTTAGCCCTTTAGCGAAGCAGATGCAATGTGTAAGAGTTTGGGTGCACAATACTCAAGCATTTATTCAGTTGCCAAAACACAGAATTTTTACCCGGGACAAATATTGACAAAAGAAGTAATACTTCTACACATTTTCAGACACCACGAGGGCTTAGAAGCTAGACTTAAGTTATACACCAGAACTGTCAATATTCCAAAATCACTCTCTGTTAAATATGCAGTTCTTATCAATTATGTTCTCCACAATGTAGTTTAGGATCAGTTAGCTTGTTTTAATTCAAGTCCTAAAACCGTTCCCAAGACAACGCTGACATCAGAAGGGGAAGCATTTAAAATGCACACTTCCTTGCACAGCAAATAGCCTGCAGGTTGAGACATCCTTGATATTTTAGTAATTTATATACGGCAGTGTCACTTACCGTAACACACTTCTTGCTGTGCCTTATCCAACCATTAAATATCAGAAAGGCACGAAGAGAAAGCTGCCAATACATCCTGCCTGTACCAGCAAGTGCAGCCAGCTCAGAGCTGTGAAGCAAGGCAGGGAAGGACAGAAGTCACCTCAGCCTGGGCCTCTGAAGGCTAATTTGGGCACCAGGCAGGCCCACACCCAGGCTCACCAGGCATTCTATGGCAGAAGGGAAAGCTGCCGAGGGCCTTTCAGCACACAGTTCACCTTCCCACAAGCAGGTGTGCCAGGCAGCTTGGGCCAGGCTGGTGCCACTGTAAGGAATGTCCCTGCTGCAGCAGCATATCCTGCCAGGAAGCCTACCACAGACAAGAGGGAAAGACAAACTGGCAGCACTATTTCAGATTTCATGCCATTTCTGCAGTGTTTTCTAGTGTTAATGGTACTGAATAGCTGTCACACTCCACATACATCTTGAAGCGAAAACAAATAATCTTTCCCTTCTGGGGTCTTCTTACAGAGCACTTGGAGTTAAAAGCATTCTTGCCTCAAGTCAAATTGAGTGTCGAATTGTTCACTTAGTCAGAAATCATACACTGTGCCTCTACCTCTTCCATTACTTAAAAGAAAACTTCTAAATCTTATGTTACAAGAACTGTATTTGCAACAATTAGAAACAAGAAAAGCTTCCTCTAATTTATTTATATTTAACATTTGAAGGATTGGTGTGAAAAACTCAAAAGGACTTGTCAAAATTGGCTGCTAACAAGCTTTTAGTAGCATAGCCATGCTACACATGCAGACTAAATTAAGTCAATTATCTTGAAAAGATTTTATATTGATTCTTGGACTAACAAGTAAGATTAACAACAAAGCAAGACCAGCAGTAATACAAGCAAGTATGTTTGTCCCTGATTATTAAGAGTTCTGTCACGCAACACACATAGAAGCAAATCATTGGCTAATATTGTTCAATGAACAATCAAAAATATTAAACATGTGGTCTTCCACTAAGCAATGAAACCATTTTAAACAGGATGACAATCAACTTATCTCAAACCGTTTTCAAGTATCAGTGTAATAGCAAAGCATAGTCTAGTCTGAAACCTATTTTTAGATCAATTGCCTTCATTTTTTACATTGAGTATTATGCATATAATGCAATAAAGAAGTGTCATCTATCAGACCTTGAAAAAAACACATCAGCACACTCCAACTAAATAAGGAAATGAAGATTTATTAGAAACTGGTAGTTTTATAGAGCTAGAAAGGTAAACATACATTGAAGAGACAAAGAATACACAATTGAACACAGTCATCATCAAGGCACATAATGAAAAATCAAATCTGAAATAGCTCATCTTTTCAACATTTGAAAGGGTCACCATAATTTCAATACTCATAATGGCACTTGCACACTATAAACAAAATGGAACAAGTCTGGAAGATAGAAATGCTAAAGTCATTTTTACATCACACACACAATACATTTGATTATTGGTCGCAGTCAAACAAAATTATCAGCAACTGATCTCACAAATCCCAAGGTACAAAGATATTGGCAAAACCAAGAAAAACTCAGATCAGAAAGGCATTATCCATATAAATGATTTGGACAGAATGACTTTTTTTTTTAAAGTGCAAAGTCCAACGTTTCCCTAAAGGGAAGGCCAAAATACAGCTAGAGCTGCCATTTTCTGAAATGTGACAAAAAAATTTATAATACAGATTTTATGGAATTGCAATCTATCAGTTTATGGAGAATAAACACCAGCCATGGAAGCACTGAACACAAATTTGCCCGTGATTGCTGTTTAAAAAATATGGCCCAAAGCATATGTAGAACAAGGGAGATTCAGGCAGTTTTTTTTGCTTGCTTGCTTATTTGTCTGCTTAAAAAAAACCAAACAACAAAAAAAACATGCACCCCTCATGCCCACCCAAAAAAAAAAAGAAAGAATTAAAAAGAAGACCCTTAATGACCTTAACAGAATAAAGTTCTTCCTTCAGTAATCCAATTTCAGAAAGTGGTCTAAGAGCAGTTGCTTTTAGAAGGTCAAAGTAAGTATAATCCCGAATTTACTAAGATTAAGACACTACACATTACAGAAAGCAGAAAAAGCCTAACAAATGAGTCTGGTAATAATTGTTAATCTATTTCAGTGTTCAGGCCTGAAGGCAACTGTGTGCCCCTCCACACATACCGAAAAAAAAAAAAAAAAAAAAGAGGAAGTCAATTTGGAAGGACTTGAACATGGAAATACCACATTTTCTGCACTGAGGAAGGGCTGCTTTGTTTTTTGAGGAGGAGCTGTTTCTCAAGGACTAACAGGTCTATGTGCATGCTTTGCATGCTACATTAACATCAATCTGATGGGCACCTGAGGTCAGCACTGCCACTTGGTCACCAGGACAAAACACTTCAGTATTTTATTATCCCAATTTCATACCCACAGCCACCATGCACAGAAGACTGATCTTGCATGACAAAACTGTAAAAAACCTTTACTACATAATGCAATTCTCTACTGGCTAAAAGCACATAGTGGATGTAGCCCTCTGAATAAGAGAAAGAACAAAGAGTCCAAAATGAGAAGCATTCCTGTTCCCAAGGCAGCTATGAACAGCTCTGCCACTGGCTGTGCTGCAATTACTACCAGCTTCATACTGGATTCTCCATCCTATTTTTAAATAGGAGCTTGCACTTGTATGGAATGGATCTAATATCCAAGCTTTTTCTGTTCCTTTGTTATTATGGTCCTATAAAACATGCAGCTGTAACCCAAAATTATCCCATGGTTAATGGTGCTGACATTTACAAGTGCAATGAAAAGCAGGTTCAGTGAAGCAAGTTATCAAAATTGCTGATTGTATTACAAAAATACCGTGTAAATCCATTTGAGGTATTCCAATACTGCAGAACAGCAGTTTGTTAGGCTCTTTAAATAATGAAAAATAAAAAAGGTTTGCCTGAAGACAAAGGTGATGGGCTACATTTTAATGTGTTATTCCATCATTGGGTGTATCCAAGATCCTATTTCTTATGAACTTAATATTCAGTCTCCAAAAGTTAAAAAGTGCTCACTTCTAGGCATGCAAAATGTCGCCTGTGAATTGCTTGAGTATAGGCAGCGTGACAAAACAAAAAGTCACTTTCATATATTCAGTATCAAGGCAGTATAAACTTCTCCTACCTTTGGTTTGATCCAAGACAAATACACATAGAAAGAACAAATTTTAAAAACCCGATGAGCAAAACATGCATGATTTCCTAAAAATAAAAACATACTGCTGATTTAAAGACAGTTTCTTGATATTTTCTTTTCATCTCAGTGACATTTTAAAGTGCAATATAGGTATCTGTTTAAAAATGGTGAATTAAAATTAAAGAAAGTTTCTTCCCACTTAAGGGCAAATGTGGAAGTTGCAGCATCTCTCTATAAAGATCTGTCTCTAATTATGAGAGCAGATTACTTGAGAAAACATTGTTCTGGTTTTTCCAACAGTATTAGAAACATCTCACTCTTTTCCTTCATTTCATGCTATTCCCAAATTCTGTTTCATTTTTTCATATACAACATAGCTGATGCTGACAGCTGGAAGCACTTTCATAAAATTAGGGGCTATGCCCCTATAAAGTCCTCGGAGTCCCTCTGTAGCAACAATTCTTTGAAAGAGACCAACCATGTTTAGCTGTGGAGCTCCTTCCACTGAGGCTAGAACAAAAAGATAATGTATTATAAAACAGTTCTAGTAATATTATGATTCTTGAGCAAGTATCAAACATCTGGATCATGAACCTACTCTCTCAGTCCACTGAAAAGAGGTCTTTTAATCCCAGACATTTGGGAGATATCCATGTGTCTAAATCCCAGTGGAAAGCATTATCCACCTATGTTCCTTTGGAAATCTAGGTTCCCATCCTTAAGTCTGTGCAGAAACCTATCAAACAAAACTCTCAACTATGAAACTATCCTTATGAAATGTCCTACAGAGCAAACATCGCTTTCTACCCTCACAAGACAGTTCGATTCCTATAATTTAATCTCTGAAATTTAGAAAGCATTGTAACGTTTAGAAGAGGGCTTCCAGACTGTTTCCAGGCTGTTTCTGGTAGTCTTGTATGGAATGGGGCTCTCAGAATATACAAAGCACCAATGCTTGAAACGTTACTTTTTAAATTGAGTATGAAGAACAACAGTGTTGGGGGCAAGAGGGAGAAGGGACCAACATTAGGAAGAGTTTTCCAGATACATCCTTAGTTTTTCAAAGTTTTTTTTCATTCCTATGTCTCTGCTAGAGCTATCCCACATGATATAATTTTCATGTGACCACACAGAAGCACTTTCAGTAGAAGAGAACTCACCTTGAGCCTGCATGCGTGTTCTGATGAGAGCGAGAGGGTAACTGGCCAGCTGCCCACATGTGCTGGAAATGGTGCCACACCCCAACAACACAAACACACCTGGGTTTGCAGAGCTCGAGGCATAGTGCTCTAGCCACGTACTCTTTAAGAGCTGCCAAGGTATAAAATTGAACAGTAAGACAAGAGATCTGCATTCCAAAAGGTAAACAAATACTACTTTATTCATAACAAATCCTAAGGGCTCAGTCCTGAAAAGCAGCAATTTTACTGGGCCAGTCCTACATGCTTGAAGGGCACAGGTAAACACCTCGGCACACAGGGAAGGACTTCAACCAGACTAGAAGAGAAATCCTTAAAAGATCCAGCAGCAGGGAAGTGTCCATGCACCTGCAATACTTTGGGGAGAGGAGCAGGGAAACAACTCAGCACCCCACAGGGTGCAACAAAAGCTCACACAGCTGTGCATATCATCCCATGCAGAAACAAGGATGCAAACTGTAGAAAAGAAATTCCATACAGCTTTGAAAATATTTGTGCAAGAAGTTTTGGTGATTATTAATGCAGTGTCAAAAAAAGATTTGTCTAGACTATAAAAAAATTAGCCTGTGCATCTGAGTTATTTAACACACTTTGGAGCAATATGTATTATCTAAGGTAGATAAAAGACTTTCAGCATTGCTGGTGGGTGAAATAGGTGCCAGTTTCTCTGGAAAGGAAAGACATGTTTAAAGCTCCTCAGAAAAGCTGTGTCAGCCAGAAAGAATTCTGGTGACATGCAAAGACACACAAGGAATTCAGGTTAATATAATCCACTCATAAACCTCACAACTGGCAAAAGAATGTATAAACTATCATAATATGAATATCCTTTTAAAGGCACATATTTCCTCTAAAATGAGTATGTTCCAGTCTAAAAAGGTTAGGTAAGTATGAAAGCTTGTGGTACTGCCAAGGTCTCTATAATCCTCTCATAGCACATTTCCTGCTTGATACCCTTGCATGGAAGAGCCCATCTACCCAGGCACTCCTCAAGAGGGGCAAACAGAAACACTGAGGTCTAGTAACATTAATGGAAAGTCTCATTTCTCTTTTTAAAATTGAACCAGCTGTAATAGTACAATAATACAGACATCCTAAAAAATATTTACACTTTTTGTAAATTAATTCATGACAGCTACATGCATTCAGTGATCTAAACTCACCTCATAAACAGCAAGGTCAATGCCAGCATAAGGAATTATACCCAGAATATTAGGAATATAGCCTTTGTAGAAGGCCTTTGGACCTTCTCTTTTTAAAATCTTCTTAGCACAGTCAAACATCCCAGAATATTGCCCTGTTTTACCCACAGCCAATCTGGTCTTTAAAACCTAAAAGGTGAAAAAATAGCAGTCTTAATTACACACCTATTTATTAATCTAATTTAGATAGACGGTATATCTCTGCTTATTCAATTCTCTAGACCTGCTTTGCACTTGGGTGCAGCAAATCTCCTTTGATTACTGATAAGGCCTTGTTAGCAGCAGGCTTCTTCAAGTTCTGACCTTGGGGCAGAACACCACACATTACTATATACTAGCTTACAAATTCTTAGCCTTTTAAAATTGCATTTTAGCTTTATTTTCTTGATTAAAACAGGCAGTTACTTGATCAACTTGAAGGCAACAGTGTAGGCAATATTCAATAGAAGTATTAGCTAAGGCACAAGTGAGAGTACTAACAAGCTAGCAGATGTGCTTCTGTCTGGGAACACTAAAGCATATTAAGAAAATATTTCAAAAAGTATGACAGAGAGATAATTGAAGAACATAAGAATTGTGTCTCACTACTGAAACCCAGCACCTGATTAATAATGCAAGTAAGTCTGTACTGCATCCTAGGACAAAGAAATTATTAACAGCATCCAAAAGAAACCACAGAGGAAGTTTCTTGAGCAACAATTTGGTCTTTAAAGCCTCACAGGACTGCATCTTCAAGAATTTCCTGGCATATGGTTTTTCTCTCTAGAAACATCCTAAACACACTTCTAGGACAGTGCCCTGTCTTTGTGAGGAAGACCAGAAGATATTGTAGAACAATTCCCTTGTCTGCACTCATCCGTGTAATCCAGACAAGCTACATCATGTTTCAGTTCTTCCCTAACTTAACTCATCTCTGTACTCAGGGCAGCTGGGATTCACCCCCTGGAACACCAATGATGCTCTTTAAAGAGATCATTATCACTTCAGCAATGAAAAACAGTTCCATTCCTACTGAAATCCTCACCCATGAAAAAGCTATTTAAGTTACCTTTGCCATTACTACCAAACTTGATGTTAGTATTGGTTTAGTCCCAGCCCCAACATCTATTCTGCACAAGTGATAAACCTTCTGGGGAACCAGCAACAGAGAAAATACATCCTGTTTCTGTGAAATGGTGTGTAAGCAGTTACACTGGAGCAGTTAATACATGAACACTAGTTAAACTGCAATGTGCAGCACCATCTACAGGTATGTCCTACAGGGGAAAGAGCAGCCAATCCACCCAGCCCGAGCTGGAGCTGTCACATCCTTCCCCACACTGCTCTCCTTATCAGACACAGCTTCCCATCACAACACAACACAAGTGAACAGACAAGACCATTCCTTGCTTACATATAGTAGGAAAAGGATTTATGCCCAGTTTACAAAAGGCTTGAATACATACTGAATTTTAAATGTTCTTGGGTGGTGTTTTTTCCTGCACCAGGTTTTATTTAAAGATTGTTTTAAAAAATATTATACAGCAAAATATATGGAAAAATTACAATAATCAGTTAGAACATAGTATATTCTAAAATGCCTAGCACTGAAAGTCTGAAAGGAAGTACAAAATAAAAATAAATTAGGATATTAGACTAGTGAGGAATTTTTACAGTAATTTCAAGAGCAAAATGGGGTTTACTTAGGAAACAAATCAAACATTTTGCAGGCTCCAGTGGAAGCAGATTATCTTACCTCCATGGGATATATAGAAGTTTGGGCTGTTGCTCCAGCCAAAGAACCAGATACAAATCTTTCAATAGTGCCTAACTTTCCATCATCCTTAGTGAGTATCTTCTTGTACTGTATAGTTAAAACACAAATAAACACATGTTTTTAGGAGTGGCAAGAGTTATTATAAAAGGCAAGAGTATAGCAAAATATGTCTTTTCAAGCCGTTCTTAGTTTTTCATGCATTTACATTAACCCAAAAAGATTCTCCAGAACACAAACATTCCAGCCTGTAAGAATTCTTAGATTAAATACCTCAGTCACCCACAGTACCACCAGGTGTTCTGCAAACAGCCAACTCAAGGGTACCTACACTAAGAACTCCAGAAAACAAAGAGGAACCAAACTCACTTGCAGATCCAGTTGTCCAATCAAAGAATGAAAGATCAACTATCAATTTCACAGAAGCACTCTGAGCACTGTGTGTCATTCCATGAGTAAAGAATAATGTGCCCAAGGTTACTCTGTGGCACCAAAATCTGCTGTTCAGTCGTGCAACATCCCCAAGTTTATTTGATATTTTGTTGGTTTTATCTCCTCTTTGTACAGAGATGTGCAGTATACTCATTTGGTCTTATCTGAGGCACTAGCAAGCCCCACAGAGCAAAAATAAAGCTCATTTAAATACACCAGAATGGGAGTTCATTTTCCAAAGGAGGATTAGGCCTTAACATGATGCTTAAAGCTGATTCAGAGGTAAATATAACTCTGAAATCCAGGATGAGGGCATCATACATAGCATACACACATGAGCACTGTGATATTTGACTTTAAATGGATCCCCTGTAAGCTCAGCTAGCATAATGTGCCAAGTTTTTGCCTGTCACTTTGCAGCAACAATCTAGATATTAATGCAGTACTCCACACAAAGCCATGCAGAATCAGGGACAGTCTAAAACATGTAATAGATATCATTTATTTGCACTGCTTATAATACAACAGTAAAATCTGCCTAATAGTAAATATTCCATAGACTATTTCAAATCTGAAAGTCACTCAAATTACTATGACAAAATCCCCAACCATGACAACAAGTCCTATATAACAAAACAGTGCCAATAATGAACAGTGAGAGTGATTTAGGAATTTATTTAGCATTATTTTCATTCTTGATTTATCATCCTACCTGTTCATAAGCCCAGAACTTAATAGCTGTTTCAGGAGCTATTTTCACAACATTTACACCATTCCCCCTCCAAAGGGATCGGACACCACCTTCTTTCAACATTTGTTTAAAACCACTGGCTATATTCATTTTGTTTGACTTTGAACCATGAACCTAAAAAAACCAAAACCAAAGTCACAATAGAGAACACTGCTCTGATTAATCATAAAACACATCAGTATTAAATTGATTAAATATATCAACTAGCGAAACCATATGCACGATTGAAAAAATCTAAGTAGCACTAGTACCATAACATTTTGCTTACATTTTTTCCCACTAATAAGAACACAATGAAAAATACCATTTTTATCAACACAAAAAATGGAAATTGTCAAACCATAGCAAGACCTCTGCAATTTAAACACCGACCTTGGCCCTCAATTTTTTTCCCAACAGATCTCTAAAACCTGAAGTGATACCCTGGAAACCAAAAAATTGTTGAACATGGCACCTACCTGCATCATGACTTTAAGGCGATCTAAGGGTGCTGTACCTGTTCTAGAGACAGCACCAGCCACTCCTCCTGCCAGCAGCTGCTTCCACCACTGCCCAGTCTTCTTCTCTTCCTCTGTGAACTCATCTGGAACAGTCAAGCTATCTCCTATATCCAGTACCTTTATGAATCCAAAGCAAAGATGTGCAAATAACTCATTCCATCACCTCAGTTTTATCCACAGTTCTACTTCCAAATTAATATACTACCTAAGAATGTGCAAACAAAGTGCTAGTTACAAATATCTCTAATTTACATTCTATAATTACCTTGCTATGCAATGCTATTCAATGAAAAGCAGCTTTAAGTGCCTTCTACATAGATACTGAGCAATAACACCACAGACCCACCATTTCAAAGACTGCACCATCGTCATTAAAAATTACAACAAATTTCCTCCTTGAGTATGGCCCAAGCAAAGACATTCTGTCATGATCAGCAGTCCTTTAAAGTCAGCACTAAATGCTTCGATGTTGCAGCTAACCTTTCACCAGACAGTCTTGTGGGATTAGTTTGGTAATCTCCTAAGGTTGCTAACACGAGATTTCTCTCACGGTAATTTATTCACACATGTGGGATGTCTCCTTCCCCCACATTGCTCAACATTTTAAAGCAGGGTTTTAAGAGCTGATAGATCAGAATATTCTATTTCTGGTAACTGTTGTGTATTATCCTAGGAAATGAAAAGTTTGACAAATGCCTTATAGATTTTCTTATCATCCGTTATACTCAAAAGACACATTTAATCACTTTTTTCAGCTATAAAAGTCTGAAATTTCACTAAGGGGGGACATGTTTGTATTGCCACTGGATTTGATCAAAGAACAACAACAAAGATCAAACAACAACAGATATCAATGATCAAACTAAGGCATAAACTATGAAATCTCACATGTCACTTTTGCTCTTAAGTGTAACCTATAATCATGATGCACGAGAAAAAGCACACTGTAGATAATGCAAATCTGCTATTACACATAAATTAAATGTATAAAAAGAACAAAAATGTATTAATAACTGATAGGTTATTAACACCAGAAAGTGTGTTAACTGATAAACCTTTGAACTACCATTGATTTAATTGTAGACATTATATCCCTAATTTATGCTGCATTCCCTCTCTCTTAGTCGACAGAATACTGTCCTGGTCATTTAGGACAAAAATTGCAGAATGCAGAGTGTAAATAAAGCCACAGGACAGAGAGGATAAGCACCAACTATTCTGGATATTGAACACAGAATAGATTAATTGGAAAACCCTTTCATCTTTCTCACATTTGAGGTTTCAAAATAAGGTGTCATCAGTTGCTCAGCTACATGGAAACGTCAAAAGATCAATCAAAATTCTCAAAACATAAATTCAGTGTTCTAAGAGGTATTATGCATATCTACCAGGGTTTAAACCTTGTGTGTACCAAGACCTAAACACAACTAAGGAAAAAACAAAAAGATAAATTTGAGAGTGTTTATAACAGACAGGCCACATAATAATTCTATGCCATTGTAGCTATCTGCTTGGAAGAGTCTGATAGCAATTATATAATAAAAACAGAATTGTAAGAGCTGTCTGTTAATGCCAGCCAGGCTGGGAGGTCTCACATCTGCTCTTATCTCAAAGACCAGCTGTGCTGCTGGATTTTGCCTGCTGTGATAACTGGGTCATCAGCTGACTGCAACACTAAGATCACAGGAGACTCCCTCAGTTGTTTCTTGGGGGCAACTAATGACATTACATAATAAAAAAAGAAAAATACAGATCTTATATTTAATAATAGTAAGGAGCATTTTATTACAGCAAAGGTTTTTTTCCACGATGTAAGCTGGGACCAGGACTATTTAATCTCAGAGCAGTGCTTCAAGTGCTGTCTTCAGCAAACAGGGAGCTAACTCCCTTTTGACAGGCATTCCTGAACTGAGGTTGTACAGTGTCAAACACTCAAAGATCTCAGATCTCATAAAGTGTTTTTTATTATGGAAATGCTGACTAATCCCTGGAGATATAAATGGTCTCAGTATATTCAAAGGCATCTAACCTTACTTTTTTTCTTCCAATGATCTACAGGAAGGCTATTTAGCAAATAGGATTCCTGTTGGTTTACTTACTTTATTATTGCTCTTAAAAATCAGTCACTGAGGTGTCAACAGTTCCACTCAATAAAAACTTTAAAAATTTCTCTGCATAGTGGATAACCTGTTGCTGTATATTCTGAATATTGAAATTCTATGGCACAAAAAAGCATGATGTGCACAGAAAAATCACCAGTAAAGACACCAGTGATTTTATGATAATTATAATGATACTATATAACTGCAAATATTAATTTCAATCTAAGAAACAGTTAAAATGTCTATATAAGTTGTTTCAACAAATCCAATTGTATTGTAATGTTCAAGGAAAAAGATTTAATATTGTGGTTATTATTTTTCTATGAAATACCTCCAAAAGAGAAAAAAGATTGTCTTAAGATTTACTGATAATTATTTGCAAAGTTTAGATGAAGTTGTTCATTCAGAAGGAACTCATCTGATACAATCCTGCTTGTAAATGGGAGAGCATGAAGTGAAAAGGAAAATCAAACAATACAGATACACCTGAAATATAACAAGTGTGAAGCTGTTGTACTCAATAGCACAAATTAACACAGCAGAGATGAACTTAAGAGCTGCACTAGGTTAAAAGAGAAGTTGAACTTACAGTGGAATGTTTCCAATATCGAATTATTTCTTCAATGTCTGTAGCTGGATTAAACATAAAATGATCTCTCCACTCATTCCAGTCCACTGTCATGGTCCCATCAGCATCAATACTGAAAAGAAATTGAACAAAACTATATAAGGAAATAGTAATGGTGGGGTTTTGTTCTGGTTTTCTGCTTTTTCTTCCCCCTCCTTTTTTTAACTTGGGTTATCACATCAATAACAATTCCATATGCAATTCCATATAGTGACTTTGAGGCTGAATCTGTCATGGCCTTTCAATACTATGCTTCTATTATCCAAGTGCATCTGTCCTATTCCATTTAAAGACATAAAACAGTGCTTCTTTCTATCAACAACATTTACAAAGAAATAAAGTAACATTCTCCTCCCAGAACCACATGCTCCAATAGTAGCTACCAACACCTTTCAAAGTCATAAGCCCATTTATCCCCCTCTCAGAAACAGAACAATATAAAAATTAACAATACAAGGAAGATTAAGCTGCCTCAAAAAATAGTAATTCCTGACCTTTGCAGGATCTTTTCTGCCTGTTTTTCTGAAATGTTTATACCCAATATCTTGAGGGACTGGACAACTTCTGAGGCTTCAATTTTTCCTTGAAACATTAAAATAAAGATGATGCACATTTAAAACATGGATCTTAATAAACACAGCACCTTGTAGCTCATTGTAACAGCAGAATAATTGCAAAGATGATTTAAAAATCAACTTACCACAGATGATGTGTTTTGATTATCTACTACAAGGACGAAGCAAATGAGACGCAAATATACAGTTAGTTAAAAATTGGTCTATCTTTAATAGTTAAAAATAGTCAGAAATTTCCTCACAGTTTCTCCATCTGGGGAAGAAGGAACCCCAGTTCAGTGTACTTGGAGAAAACAGAAAGAATAAAGACTATAATTAATTATTTTGTTTTCGATCTATAGCAAACTTTAATTATGATCATGTTAAGGAAAAGAAGTAAGGATTCCATATTCACAACTTTTTGCTCCAGCTCAGACAAATATAAGTTACACTACTTTTAATGCAGTTTCTTCAAACAATGTTTGAACATATAAAATAAATCAAAGTATACCATCATTGTTTTTGTCCAGGCTCTTAAATGCCAGTTTCATCTTTTTCTCATGTTCTTTAAGATACTGCATAAATTCTTCAAAATCCAGCTGTCCATCCTGGTTAGTATCCCCAGCTTTAAAAATTTTCTATTGAGAGAAAAATGAATATTTTATTTGTCCAAATTACAGCAGGTCACAAAGCATCATTTTTTTTTTCAGAATTTAACACACTCAATATTTGCATAGGAAGAGAAAACACTTGACAGTAAATATATATTTAAGAAAAATTATTTATTATTTACATAACTTTTCTGTGCAGAAATGTTAAGGTTTCTTACCAGCACTGGCAAGTTATACCTACAAGTACCAAATAATTTATGGAGGAAGAGGTGGGGGACAGGAGAAAAACCTGAGAACAAGTTTAAACCTGTGAGTTTCCTGTACATGAAATTCGTCAGTAAAATAAGCAGAACCTTGACTACCATCTTAATCAAGTCTATTAATTATGAATTATAAAGATTAAAAAATACAAACAGCAATTAACTCTTTAAATGCTGACCAAAAAATTACAAAGATCATGCCTCACTGGCACTTCCAGCCCTCAGTGATTGAGAGAACTTGGCTTTCTACTTCAAACTGAAGCCCTGACTACAGTTTTAAACAAACTTGTAACAAATACAAACACACTTATCTTCCTTTCTTGCTTGTGCTTCCTAGGAACTGTCCTGCAGATAGAAACACTTCATGTAGAATTAACTATGCATTGAATGCATGGTATGCAATTGCCAGGGCTGCAGGAAACAAGTCTCAAACACAGCCCAGGCAGACATTTCTCCACCAACAAAGGGCCAGAAAACTTCAGCATAAAAATGGCACTTTGATCTTCTCACTTAACTGCAGTTCCACAGCACTTCAGGTTACATATGCCAAAAATTCTCCCAAATATCTTCTGTTTAGCAGAGTGCCTTGTGTAACTGCAGTTTCTGAATAAAGTAACCCTCAACAAGATTTGAATGCCTGTTCTAATCTGCAAAATCTGGTTTTAATTTTCTTTAATCCTCTTTAATTAGTAGAGGTCCTCAAAAGACCAAAGTCCAACAAGTTCTAGGCTACAGAAACTAAACACAAAGGAAGCAGAAAATTGATGTATTTGTTGCAGGTATCTGAAAAAGACTGAAGACGTCTAAATGTATGTATGTTGTCTCCTTCATCTTCCCTATCACTCTGCAAGAAGTAATATACTTTAAAACTTCATCTCAAAAACCAAAATTTATAAGATGATCAAGGATTTCTCAATGAAGTGGAGCACAAAATGATGTGGTACACCACAGTGAAATGAGCGAATTATTTCCCTCCCGTAATACAGCACTTGTGCACAATAAAAATCAACTCAAGATACCACATATTCAGATAACTGTGATTTGGTATCAGCTTTGAAAAACAGTGTTCTTAGTACAGTCACAAGTCCAGCTTGATTGCAATTTCTATTAATACCCTGTCACCATAGACAGATATACTCATCAATTCTGTTTTATGCCTCTGTCAATATAGTTAGAGCTGTTCACAATCTCCCATTACAAAAAAAAGTTAGTTTACATTTATAGATATTTATGGATACAGTCTGACCACAACATTCTAACAAGAAATTAAGAAAGGCTAGTAGATGAATCATTTAAAAAAAAACCAAAAACCACAAGAATCCAACCAAACCTCACCATTAAAAATTACTCTAGTCTGAAGAGTCCCCTCTCAAAGACACTGCAATCTCAAATCATCTTTCACTCCATGCATGGCACCTCCTGCTGCAGGCTCTGAGTGTCCTGCTGGGCTCCCAGGCTTTCCTGAGAAGAGGTGACTTATGGGGCACTTGTAATTGTTACTGTTCCCTATAGCTACCTGAACTACACAAACCAAAATGCAGAACAAGGTTTTCTGGCTCACAGATAGGACAAAACTTGAACTAAATTATAATTGCAAAATCTCCACTGCTGAAGATGATGTGAGCCAAAGAAAACAGGAACTCCTAGGAAGTTCAGAGAGATGGTGATTTCTGTGTGTGAAGGGAGGCACCTTTCAGTTCATCTGCCAAAGAAGTGGATTCCATACTGCAACAATGAGAAAAGGGTAGGCACAAACATACTCTCCATTTCCTACTTTTGTTTTGACAGTTGTTTTCCAGACTTCAAGCCAGTCTCAGCCACTCTCAGTGAAGCAGAACAGAAATGACAGGGAACAAAAAACGTATGGCACATGTGTTTTTCTCTCAGTACAAATCTAAAAGCTCATGTAAACAAAAGCCTCTTGCTGTCTATGAAATGAACTGATTAGGTGGGTGCTAGAGTTTCAGATCAAAATCAGAAATTTGCAAGTCTGTGGAAGTAACAGGAACACCAAAAGAAGCTTGTCTTCTGCTTGGCAGGCAGAAACTTCCTCCTGGGGGGTTCCACACTCCATGGGCAAGGCCAGCAGGAAGACACCCCCTGGATTCTGTGGGGAGCCTGGCACACTGAGTCCTAGGTACAAACTGCCCCTTCACAGCATCAAATAATAATTCAAGTTGGAAGGAACCTCTGGAGTCCATTGAACTCAACCCCAGCTGAAAGCATGTCTAATAAGATCAGGTTGTGTGGGACCACATCCAACTGAGTCTTGGACACCTCCAAGGAAGGAGATTCCACAGCTCCACAAGCAAACCACTCCATCAGTCAATCATCCCCCACTTCAGTTCAACACTGAATCCAACTCTGCTGTTCTGCATTTAATACACTACCAGATTTTGTGTAATTACAGCCACTTGTCACTCTGCCAGTGCCTGGGTCACCAGCTTCTCAGGTGGAGAAGAACTACACACATTTTAAAATAGGCATGCTTACAATAGAGCAGGAACCAACCAAGGTGCCAACACTCACTTAGGAGTCCTGGGAAACAATGTTTGGCATGCCTGCCACATAAAACCTGCCATTTCTTGTTACAGCCTTACTGTGGGATCACCTCACCTTTACAAAGGCCCAGATCCAAATGCTTACTTTTCAAGGCACACCATTTCTTGTCTCATTGTCTAAAAACTGTAACCCCAAGCAATAAGGATAATTCAGTGGACAAAATGAAATGGCGACCACATAAAGAATTGTTAATTCCTGACAGATATAGGAAGACAGTTGAGATGATGACAGGAGCTAGCATTGTGTGCTTGCAGCCCAGAAAGCCAATCATACCCTGGAATGCAGGAAAAGAAGCGTGACCAGCAGCTCAAGGGAGCTTCCATCCCTCTATCTGCCCTCATGAGACCCTGCCTGGAGCACTGTATCCAACTCCGGGCTCCTCAGCACAGCACAGACACCACAGACATGATCAGAGAGCAGGAGCACCTCTCCTGTGAGATGCCTGTGAGCAAAGGCTGGAGTTTTTCAGGCTGAGGAAGTGAAGGCTCCAGGGACACCTTATTGCAGCCTCCTGGTACTTAAAGGGACTTTAAAAAGAGACAGTGACAAACTTTTCAGCAGGGTCTGTAGCAATACGACAGGGAGCAACGGTTTTAAACATAATGAGTGTCAATTTAGATTACATATAAGGAAGAAGTTTTTAACTACGAGGGTGGTAAAACACTGGCACAGGTCGCCCTGAGCCTGGCAGATGCTCCACCCCTGGGAACATCTGAGGTGAGACTGGGTGGGGCTCTGAGCAACCCGATATAGTTGAAAACGTCCCTGCTTATTGCAGGGGAATTGGACTACAAGACCTTTAAAAGTCACTACCAATCCAAACAATGCAATGATTCTATGATGTTTCTTTTTAATGCTACAGGCCTTCAAACAAACAGACTAAAATGCTCCTGTGCTGACCTACTTGGTCATGACACTGTCACCTTTGTCTTTTCTCCTCTTCCTTTTTCTTCATAATTCTACTATTTTTATTCTTTTTCTGTTGCATATTTTGTTAATACAGCTACTTTCAAAGTCCTGCACAACCAGGCAACACTAACACAAGAGGCCTCAAGCAGACTAAAACACTGAAAGTATTTTTTAAAAAATTCCCCATTATATAAATCATGTTGCAGTGTTGAATTCCTGCTTTGTCAGAAGACCTCTGTATTTGGTGTGGAAATGTAAGTCAGGTCTGTTAAAAAAAAAGAATTACAGACAGGCTTTATATACACATCAAAAACTCCCTAGCCTTCTCTGTAAGTGTCCTGATGAATTATTAGATTGCTCTAGGCCAAAGTTATGAACTTTAACACATTCATGGCTACAATGTAAAGACAAAGAATGCAATACTAGAAATACTCATGTTTTTACGCAGACTTTTAAATTCACGGTCTATTTTTTACATTATTTAGTGTCATTTGTGTATTGTGCATGAGCCTTTACATTCTCTTTACAAAAGTGAACTGTGCACGAAAGGTGGGGCTGCTGAGTACAAAGGATTACCAATCTATTCATTAGCTTGGTATTTCAGCTAATTAATATAATGTAAAGAATATTTACAAGGAAGTGATTCATCAAGAAGTTACTGGCTTCCTATCATGCTATCTACAAGCACAAAACAGCACTTCAAGATACATCACTGGTGCAAGTAGCAATTATGTGTTCTGCAATCAGAGTTTCAAAGGGCACAGACAAAAATGCTATATACAAAGAATTCCAGGGCCACAGTAAGAACATAATCATGCATTTAGACATTCACACATTTCACATTTGCTTTTAAAATCAGAAGTACTATATATAAAACCAATCATGACATTTTTTCCCTTTTTCAATTATTTCCCTCTAAAGTATTTTTCAGCCATTCACACAGCTCTGCAGTCTACAGTTTTAAATTATTCAATTGTAACATTATTGGATGCCAAATTCAGTCACAGCTGAAGTATACACAACACTTCTCCCTTTACTGGACACACAGACAACAGTCCTTCTCCTATTTATATCTGCTAAGACTTCACAAATTTATGCAGACTATGATAACCCAAAAACACTAGCAAAGATTATTAAAGTCAGCCTTGTCAAACTACATCAGTTAAGAGATAAATCCAGAATAAAGAGAAAGGGCCTGAGGATGTGTTCACACAGCATCATAGCCCAGTGAGTCCACATAACACACAAACTAGACTGACATTTCACCTCCAGAAATCCAACACAGCACTGAGTGAAACAGGAATTTGCACAGCCTCTAAAGGCCTCCCAACTGGTCCAAATTCAGCATTCATAGTTACTCTCTTGCCTCCCAAAGGATACTGCCAACATGTAAAGAGGATCCAAGCAGGCCCTTTAAACCTGCTGCAGACAGAGATGAGGAGCCCCCACTCCAGCACAGCAGACTCGCATCCCTGAGCAGCAGATGCTGCTCTCAGCTGCAGAGCTTCCCCTTCCTGCTCCCTGTCCTAAGCACTGCTCCTCCCTGCAGCAGGACAGCACCAGCAGAGATCTTCCCCCTGCTCCATGTCAGCTAACAGAATCTCCAGAAAACGGGACAAAAAAGGACAAGATGCAAGTGTGAGTGCACTCTCCCAAAATGCCTCGCAGAGCCTGTTCCTTCAGGACCTGCATAAACTCTCTCAACTCATAGCTATGAATTAAATTTCAAGAATCTGAAACAGCATACATGGAAGATGCAAACTATCCCTTGAACTTTCATTCAGCATTCTTTGCAAGTTACACTGATATTTTTGACTTTGAGCATACTTGGTAGACTGAGTTTTCCCATTAAACAGGACCACTCTGCTACAGAGGCATCCTGGCCGTAGTCATCTCAAAAGATCGAACAGTTTCCCTTGTTTGTTCACCTGGGACACACTGCTGTCACAAGACAGGGATACAGCAGAGCATTTCAACACAGCAGTTAAGAGATGTCTCAGAGGTGAGGCTTCCCAGATTTGGGAATTCTTGGCATTCTTGCACTTTGCAGCAAAAGGAGAATGAATTAATCATTCACTGTACCCTGTCACTGTTCAGGAAAAAAAACTATCAAGTTAGTATTAAAAAAAAAATCATTTTATTTCCTTGGATGTTTAAAGTGTTATGAAAACAAACTTCAGATTCACCTTGCTCTTTCATGTGGAGACTTAGTAAATTCAATACATTCTAAGTTACAAATTGAATACATTACTGAAGATACTTGTGGAATTTCACAGTTAAGTCCTCATAACCAGTCATAATCATCACATCTGTTATGATCTGAAAAGGGAAGTTTAAAGGAACTAAATGCTTCCAGTTTTCTACAATCACATGACATCTATTCTGATAACAAGTTGAATCTGCCAGACTACCAGGTTTTGGGCAAACTCTTACGGTGAGAGAAAGCTTCAATGCATATAAAGAATGACACAGAGACAGGGAAATACTGAAACTTTTGAGACTGTAATGCTGCATATCAGGTATGATAAATTCTCAGAGTAGACACAGTGTTATATAAGATGCCCATGTATCTTCCTCAGAGTTGCCAAAGTAATAACTGTTTCCAGCCAAGCTACAACATAATAGAGGCTTCTGTTACCTTGGTCCACTACCCTTTTAATTTTGCCACAAAGGGAAAGTTACCAAAATTAAAATAAGTGCAAAAATCTTAATAAAGCAGTGAAGAAATATTTAAGGACATATTTATCTCAGTCACTAAACAAGTGTGTGCTTTCTGGACTAAGAGCTGCTATGGAAAGCCCAAGCTCTGAAGCACTATCTAACTGCAGGTTTTAGAGGCCAGAGAAAAGCACAGAATGAAACAACACACACAGGAGGAAAAAAAAAACCACACCTGGGCCATTCTCACCCATCCCCATGCTGAGACACAGCAGTGGAGCACAGCACAGGGGCCTGCCTCACTTGGCAGAATTCTGAATTTCCTGTGCTTCAAATGCAGAAACATACTTCAAGTGTTCTGAGTATTTTTACACTTGATTGGACCCAAATTTTAGGAAACAGTCAATTACTCTAAACAGACGATAGTCTGATTGTCGTGAATTTAGTCTCATTTGGCCCTGTCTCCACCACACAGAGCTGTCTCTTCATGCTGTTTTTTTATCCAAAAGAGCTCTAATGTAGCCAAAGGCTTATGTCAAAATGTTAAGAGAGTTAGACCAAATAAGATCATCAGACTGGTTCCAGAATGTAGTTATTCATTTTAGTAACATCTTCCCACCCCTAGCTCCAGAACTCAATATATAAATAGCACCTGAATTTGAACACTTGGCTGCTCCTATCACAAACTGAAGCTTGAAATATGGGGTTCACCTCCTACAGATTTACTGTAAGGACTGATTGCAGCAGAAGGAAAGGATGAACAAAAATAGTGCTTCACCCAACCACTCACACCATTTATGGTGCTCCCGCCCACAAGACTCATGGCATTCTGAAGACACAGCATGAGATCGTTTGTGATCTGATCCCAGCATCTATTTAGTGTCCCTGCTTATCAAAGACACTGTACAATAACTGTTAATATTGCTTGTAGAGCAATATTTGATAGTTACCACACTAAATTCCTCCTTCATAGATGTTGAGACATTATGTCGGGAATCTCCTGCAATGCTTTGCAAAGTAACCCATTCCTGGCAGGTAAGATACTACAATATAAAACAGGAGTCACCCTGGCAGCCTCCAAGCAGCACACATTCCAGATTTTCTGGTCATTTACTTTTGTCTGTCAGATACTGTCACAAGGCAGGTCAAGCAGTACACAGTCAGGAGGTTCTGTCAGGTTGAGCTATGATGTCTTGCTATGGGGGAAAAATGATTCTTCCTTAGAGGGAGATGCAAGCCACCTCCAAAGCTTACCACACAGGTTCACAGATGCTGCAAGGTGCATACCAGCAGTCTATTATTCAAATGGATAGTAGCTTTTCTCTTTTAAAACAAGCATATTCCTTCTAGAAAGGAACTGCACTTAAAAGAGCAAAGCAGTACCAGCAGCACAAACACTATACTATGAAGGTGGTACAGCTTTGAATCAACCGACTGACTTGGCAGAGAAACCCAGGAGCACTCAAACAGTCCCTTTTCCACAGGTTAGCCAGAAACTGCTGTGCAGCTCAGAAGAACAGCCAACACTCCCAGGTATATGGATTTCATCCTATGTGTTGGAAGCCAGCTTTGCAAGAGATTTTTGGAAACCTAACACAGAGCAGCATCAACATAATGAGGTTTGAGTCTCTGATGCACCAAAGCTAACTCTGCTCTAGGATATCCCAAGCTCTGCCTGTGCCACGGTGCCACTGTGCTGGCAGGGCTGAGCAGATATTATTCAGTAGACAGCACTTTGCCCCATCGTGTAATATTTTCATGTCTCAATTCTTTACTTATTAGTTATCAGTAATTATAAGACTACTTCTGCCTCTCCAAATATGATGATTCAATATCTGACTTCATTAATAAAATACCTTTTTGCCAAGCAGTAAGAAAAGTGAATTCAACATCACTTTAGAGCTTGTAGTGGGAGAAGGCAGCTTTGAGCTGCAAGAAGCTACAGGAAGCAAAGGAGCCACATGAAGGCAGGAAAGCAGCAGAAGGCAAGACTTACTGAGGCTCTCATGTTACAAGGAGCGTAGTTATTAACAGGCACACAGCACTACTCTAGTTTCTTGTTCCAACTGTGCCCACCATAGTTTAAATAGTGAGCACACAGAAGTTCCCCTGCACTCCAACATTCCTCCACCCCTCCCAAATGAGAAGATGACTCATATTGTTTACTCTGTGTGTCTTTAACAACTAAGGCAGCAGTTTCTGCTGCTACATCCAGGTATGTATAGTTTATATCTATCTATTTCATGGGTATCCCTTTCAGTTTATCCTGAAGCAACTGAGAATAATCTGACATCTACTCAGATGTGCACTATTAATGAAGATCACTGATTTTGAGAAAGAACTTGCAACTTCAATTCTAAGTTGCTCAAATTTTCAGCAGCACGCCAAGCCTTTCAGTGAATTATGTGGGAAGACCACCTTTTTAAACACCAGAAAATTAGCTGATCACCTGTTTCCCCATTGTTCAATGTAAGTAAAACCCCCAAATTGCTACAGTCAAACTGGTACAACAGGTTTACAATAGTGTATGTATAATGTGCGACTGAAGTTCATAGCTAGCATGCTCTGAACAGACAACTCTCATGGATAACCAGAAAGGCCAACCTGTCCCTCCCTTGATTACAAAAAACCTAACAGGAAACGTACCTATTGTAAAGATGACTTTGACCAGCAGTAATACTGAAGTGAAAGTGTGCTTTCATTTATACTCTTGCATAAACACCATTCAACTCAAGAGGCATGTTGGATACTTTTCTCTTAAGTATAGGAGACAGAGAATTAAATAGAACAGAAGGAAGCAAAACAGAGACCAAATAACGAGACCACAGGGAAAAACTGTCACACAATCAGCATAAGCTCACTGAATTATTGACCCAACACATCTTTTAACAATGGAGTTGAAATTTAAGTTGCTTTTCCTGCACCTCCTTCAGAAAGGATGCAACAGCTGGTAGAGACTCGGCAGTGGAACGCAATCATTCTTTAAACTGAAACAAGCAGAATTGCTACAATAGTAGCTCCGCCCACACCTGCTCAGCCTAAATGAACCTATGTATGTGTGACTTGCCTTACCACACAAACACTTGTGCCTACAGAATTGCACATTAAATTATTTTATATGCTGATTCCTGGGGATTACTAAAAATAATTAGGAAAGAGAAGTTTCTCTTCCAGGTTACAGGTCAGACCTGCTAGTGTAAGTCAGCATCACACTGGAATGCTTGATGACTTCAGTTCTACTGACTTCTGAGGTCACAACATTGATACAAGTGACAAAGGAATGTAATAGTCCAGCTGAGCACTGCAGAAGCCACACCACAAAGAGTTTCAGCACTGTCAGTTTCCTGGTTTGATGGCCACTGTTACAAGTGCGCATTTTCTAATAAAGGGCCTCGGTATCTGACAACAGTCCATGCCAAGAAGAATAACTTCAATGTGTTTAGCTTAAATAACTAGTTCTGAAATTGCAACCTACGGCTATGCAGGTTTACAGTACCTGCTGCCCAAAGCAAACCCTAATTTACTCTGATCTAGATTATCATGGGTGGAGCGGCGGACAAAAGCTGTAAATTCCCATCTTTTATCGTGCTGGAAGAGGAATGCGCTATCGAGTACCACTCATAAAGAAGTCAAAGCACGTCAAAAGTCCACCCATGACGAGCAAACCTACTTGGTAGAGGAGCTGCCGACAGCCGTGCCCGCTCGGGACCCTTCGCCTACAACCCGGGCGCGCCCGCACAACGCGGCCCCCGGCCTGGAACAGCGGCCCGGACAAGGGAAACGCCAGGCCCGAGGCTGCCTCACCCAGCAGCGGCCCCAAGGCGGCGGACGCGGCTCCCGGGGGCGCAGCAGCCGCGCCCCGACCCTGGGGCTGAGCGGCCGGGCCGGCCTCGCCCTCCCTGCCCTGTCCTGTCCTGCCTTCCCCTCCCTGCCTTCCCCTGCCCTGCCCAGGGCCGGCACAGCCCGCTCGGCAGCGCCTGCGGGCCGCGCTCACCTCCTCCGCCTCCTTCCCCAGAGGGATGCCCATGGCCCGGAGGCCCGTCTGGAGCTCGGCAATGTCCACCCTGCCGTCTTCGTTGAGGTCCAATTTTCGGAAGAGGTTGGCGTAGCGGGAGTCGCCATCCCTGTTGCCGTCGCAGGCGGCCGCGGGCAGCAGGAAGCCTCGCAGGAGCTGGAACATGTCGGGGCCGTGCAGGGAGGACGGACGGACGGACGGTGTCCCTCGGCTCCCGCCAGCTGGGCGCGGACGAGACACCGCCCGCGATGCTGCCAGGGGAGGGAAGGGCCAGCCCAGAGGAGGGAGGGAAGCAGGGAGGGAGGGAAGCAGAGAGGGCGGGGAGCAGCGGGGCTCGCTCCGCCCGTGCCTCCCTCCCTTCCCTCCCTCCAGCCCCGCCGGGCGGGAAATGCGTGCTAAGGGAAGAGGGCGGCCCACAGCCCCTCGGGCTCGGCACTGCGCTCCCGCCCGCGCTCACACGCTTGTACCAGCCCAGCGTTTCCAGCACAAGCTGGAAAAGACTCAGTTTGGATACTTGGGCTCATTCGAGTCCCCCCCATTCTAGTCTAGCGGTGGAGGGCTCAACTGAGGTGTATGAAGAGCATCCCAACCTAAGGGCAGTCTGAAAGCTTGGCTACTTGACCTAACAGAATAAACATTAGAAGAGGAAACGCCTAGGGATTTTCTTTTTTTTTCTTCATAATGGCTTCATAAATAAATCAGTGGAGTTAATGGAGAAGTACACAGGTGGTCTAAGAGTAAATGGATAGAAAATGTCACTAAACAGTCTCTCTCTCCACAAGAGAGTTGCAGTGAAAAGGAATTTCAGCTTCCACTGAACTGAGTCTTGCTTTCCTAGTACATATTCAGCCAACACACAACCACGGAAAATAAATTTTATCCTTACAGCAGAAACCCTGTAACCTTGCTCACAGAGTAACTAATGAAGCTAATGTGCCACAGTGTCTGACCATGGACTAGTGTCTGAAAAAGGGTTACATGCTACTAGGACACGCATGTATAAAGACTGCTGGATTGTGTTATAGGTTCATTGCATCACAGAGTTAGTGGTGTGGGAAGGGACCTCCTGCTCAAAGTGGTTCATCCATGAAGTCCAGCCAGGTTACTCAGGTCTTTATTTCAGCCTTGAAGACCTCCAAAGATGGAAACTAGATAATGTCTCCAGGCAGCCTGGCCTAGAGCCTGACTGTCCTCTTAGGAAGGAAGATCTTCCCTTCTAAACACTGAGCTGTTCTTGTATCACTTTGTGTCTGCTGTCTTTTATAATCCCACCATATCCCGCTACAGAAACCTGATCCTATTTCCTTTTTAAACTCTCTGTAGGTACCAGCAAGGTAGAGGCCTCCTTTAGAGTCACCGCAAAGCCTTATTTTCCCCTGGTTGGCTAGTTCAGTTTCCTCAGCCCCTCTTCACAGAGCAAATGCTCCAGCCCCTAGACATCTTGGTGGCTATCTGCTGAACTCTCCAGTTTATCCATGATCTTCAGGCATTAGGAAGCCCATTACTGGACTAGTATATAAATGCAGTCCTGTGCAGAGTAGAAGGGGATAATCTCCATCTCCCAGCCATGCTCCTGTTCATACAGCCCAGGACGGTGCTGGCCCATGCTCAGATTGCTCTCTGCCAAGACCCTCATGTCCTCTCAGTACAGCTGCTCCTTGTGGTTGCAAGGGACTATTCCTTCCTATGTACAATACTTCATGCTTGTCCTTGTTGAATTTCATAAAGTCCCTGTCACCCCATTCCTCCTGCTTCTCTGAATGGCAAGCACACCAGGGGGTCCTCCACAGTTTGTGGGAAATACTGGAAAACACTGGGATAGGCAGCCTTGAACACATTTTACCACTTTACCCCTACCTGGAATAAAGAAAGTGAATACTGCTGAAGGTCACTGCATCCCAGCAATGTAATACTGCTAAGTAGTACAGTCTTTGATTCCATGTTTCTCCTCATATCATTATCCTTACATCTATATCTAATTAAGTAACATTCTCTTTCATTCCTAACCAGAGTATGCAAGTAGTATCTGTACTCATTACTGAATACAATTCCTAGATAGGTATTGTATTACATACATGGGAATGAAAAACAGTGCTACCCTAAGCTCTCACTGCCTACCAATAGGTTCCTAATAAAATCCAGCATTGTTGCTGTCTGAGCTCTCAATGTTACACTTATTTTCTTATGTATCATACTAAGTGCTGTATGTGTATATTAAGACCATACATCAATTAGAACCACTCAAAAAGTAACACCAACACTCTGTCATTAAAACATGTGTAAAGTTAGTGTCAATAGTCCAAAATTCAAGGTAGTTAAGGAAGAGATGCATTTGTTCTTCCTGAATAAGGAAAAAAAGCTACTTGTGGCAGACCTGACTTTCATAAATGCATCTGCATAGGCATAATTTATATGGTGTGCCATACTGTTCAGTTGTGTAGGAAGAATGAGGAGGCCACAGAGAAAAGCAGATAATATCTTGCTGGTTTGACAATGAACACATGCAAATTGATTCTGCTGTGACTTGCATGCACAGCAGAAGTTGGAAGTAGCAGCTGTGTGTCATTGATCCAGCTGTTTATCCACGATGAGACACAACAGTGAAATTCATTCTTCAGGTTTGCACTAGTCTCCCTGAACATGGAGTAAGTAGCATAGAGCTGTGCACAAGGCTTAAATGCTTTGACTTTAGTATGACTGGCTGATAATAATGAGGAGGTGAGAGCCTCAGGTATTTCACACATGTTGATAGATAAGCCATTGGGCACACACCTGAGAAAGCCATTGCTCTTTGGAAGATACAGACACTCCTTAGGTCTGCTTAACCTCCTACAGGGACATCTGAGACAGTGACCACAAGCACAAATCCAGAGATCTGCTTTATTTACATCAACAAGAAAATGAGTCTCACCTATTATTTGGAAGCTAGCTCTACCACAACTATAATTTCTTCTACAAATGACCTTGTTTTGGAGCTGTATCATTTACAAAGTCCCCGTTTGTTAAAAAGGAGTCTTGAATAGTCCACGACTTTGCACACTGATTTTTACCTTGCTTGAAGGGACTGCAAAGGACCTACAAAGGACATCTGAGTCAATAAATACTTTTGCCCAATACATCTTATTTTAAATGTTTCTTTGGGGTGGTTTTGTTTGTTTGTTTGTTTGTTTTCATTCTATTCCATTTGTATTGATTTTAGTATTATAAGGCTTTTTGATATCAACACCGATTAGTTGTTACTAGAGCAAAAACATAGCCAAAAAAATGCATTTAACTTACCAGAAAAAGCTTTTAATTAGTGTTATATCAATACATATACAATAAATATTTAAATTACATCAATACAATCCACTTAGATGAAGTGCTATAAATATCACAAAACCTCAGAGACTGGAAGCAGACTTGATATATATTATTAATAGACTAAAAGATAACTCCACTGAATTGCATTATTAGGTGTCTGCTCTAGATACTGTAGCTCTTTTTCCATGAGTAAGGAAGTTCTTTATAATGATCCTAAGATTTTGAAAATCATCTACTGCATGAGCCAGAAATCATTTCTGGCATAACTCCAAGGACTGCAGGGAAGGTGAGTAATTTTTAAATTATGAGCTCAAACCCAGTTCTGCTGCACATTTAAAATGGCCTGTTAATTACATCCAGAGATTTTATGATGGAGCATAAAAGATGGATCAGTCTTCAGTTTACACATGGGAGGATATAATCAAAGAACACAAAGACAATAAATATTTAAGAGGGAACAGACAAAGTTCAATGTTTTTAATTTATTTAAGGTAAAATGAATACTTGCTTCATTATATAGATGCAAATTGTTCAGTTTTAAGCTAACATTAAAAATAATTCTTAAAAAAAATGGAGTCTTACTATTATATAATGAATTATAGCAAATTTAGATAATTTTATTATTTTCACATATTTTTCTTTACCAGTTCTTGTCTAGTAGACAACATTGGACTGGTTTAGCATGGCAAAGGTATTCTGTCTTAATTCAGACAGACTGGTGCTGTAATTCAGGTGAGTATCATTCACAAGCTAAGAAATCATGATTTGCAGGGCACAGAAGAGCCCAGGACAGGGGCTGGAACCTGAGCTTTGTTCACAGCACAGCTTTAAACAGCCCAGCCACACAAAGGCAGGGATCCCTCAGAGGGTGATCCAGGGACAGCTCTGTGGGTCTGTATTAGGTGCAAACACATTTGGGGGACTGAGACTTCAGCAGGCATGAGAAATGTCATTATTATAGAGTTCACCTACACACATTGCATTTAGCTCCCACCAACCTCACTTTTTAGCTCAATTTCACTTCAGGCATCCAAATGAATCCCTTCCATGACCAAGACACAGTGCTTACAATGCACTGCTGCTGGAAACACTGATCTGGGTACAGGCTGGAGCCCAGACCTTCCATCAGAGCTAGAGCGGTGATACACCTAAAGCCAAACCTAGAAGCATTTCAAGGCTTTTCTGATGCTACTATCCTCAGGAAAAAGAACTACATTTTGTAAAACATGTTTTTCTTGAATACTTGAGATTTTGTACCTGTAACATCCAACTTTAAAGATTTAGGAATTTCTCCAAAAAAACCCTCCAGTGCTTTAGTCTTACAGAAGTTGTTTTTTTTTTAATCAATGACAACACAGGATTGTTACATTACCTACCGTGTTTATCTGCTTTTAAAAAACTCTTCTGCTATTCTGATGTGGATGCTGGTGAAAGCAAGGGAAAACAGCAGTTTGAGTTTTCCCAAGCTACTCAGAGGAAAACAGAAAGGAAAGAATTAATAATAAAGTTTAGCACCTCGTGTTGTGGACAGGAGGAGTGTGTGAAGAACATGTTGGTTTGGTAAGAGCAAGTTTACAAGAAGTGTTGCCTTCCTTGGACCAATGAGCTTATTCTATCCCTGGCTCAGTGAACCAGTCTATAAAAGTGTGCCTACTCCTGCAATAAATCGCTTCTTCTGCTTTCTAGATGAAGCCTGTGTTGCTGTATTTTTTTTTTTTTTGCCACTCCTTAGCCTTACAGCAACATTCTGAGAATCTTTTGATTAAAGATTCTAAATATATTTTAAAATCTATACTTCTGACACTTTTGACTTTGACTCTTTTGGTCAAGGAAGTTATACTGAGTATAGAGAGCCTTTTCTAGTCACCTGTTCAAAACATAAATACAACCCTAGAATAGATTGGGCTTTTTCAGATAAGGGTTGCCTTTGACTCAAACCTCCTAAAATCATTTGGCATCTCCCTTGTCTTTTTTTCAGCAGCAGCCCTGCAGGATGCAGGGCACAGCTAGGGCCAGCTCTGTCCCCAGGAGCAGCAGGATGAGTGCAAGAGAGCAGGGCAGAGCCCCCAGGCAGAGCCCACCCGGCTGGACTGAGCAGGGAGAGGAGGCAGCCCCGAGGCTGTGCCAGGAACACCGCAGGCTCCAGCAGCAGCACCCACAGCCAGGCACACCTACAGCAGAGAGCTCAGAAATCCAGCTGAGAAATCAGCCTGGGGGTCAGGGCCCCCAGCAAGGCACAGACATCACAGCCAAGATACCAGCTGACAAAGAGAGCTGAAACAAGGTTCAAGTAAGGACTGCTGGCTCATGGCTGAGCTTAAACAGGTCCCTGAGCAGGGCTGGGTGAGGGCCCAGGTCAGGCTGGCCTGTTTTGTTGGGTAAACTCTAACAACTGCCTAAGGAGCTTGGTTATACAGGGAATTATTATTATACCCTGCTTGCATGGGGTAATACTCAGAGTACACATAGGCTTTTATAATTTATGAGGGTTACTGATCTACTTCTTTGATTGAGTGAAGTAATCCAGTTCTTCTTTAAAATATTAATTAATAACTGGATCAATTGTATTTGTTGACCTTTAACAGACAATTTATCTGGTCTGTAATCCTATTTTTCTTTCTTCATCTAAATGCAGTGGACCTTCCAGCTAAATAATGTCTTTTATCAACCATGTTAAAAAAACCAAAACTCTAGAGCTGGGTCTTTTACTTGAAAAGAAAGGAGGCTCTTGGTATAACTTGATACCAAGCAAGTACTAATTTAGTCCCTTTAGGTACTGAAAGCTTTTCACCTTCCATTTCTCTGAACAGAGAGCTGATGAGTGCAGTACCCAGAGAATTGCTTTGTATGATATATTGTAGGTGCTTGTGGTCTGTTAGACAGAAAAGACTTTCCAGGATTACTTTAGGGCATCCCAAAGAAATGTTCTCAAAGGCGAAGCTATAGGTCAAGGCCAAATGCCTAGATCTCCTCTCTAAGATATCTTTCTATTAATTTTACTCCGGTAAAAAGACTTCTTTCAGAGCCAGTTATTTCTTGACATTTAGGAGTTTTGTAGGGAATTCTTTGTTAGGAATGTGAAACTGACAATGGCGTCAGAACTACCCTTGTAGTTTATTTTTTACTAGAAAGCTGTATATAAATTCTTTCTATATATGTTTTAGGACAGGAAAAAAACAAGAGCATTTCTTTTCCAGACACTCCATTTTTATGTTTGTTTGTGTTTTTTGATTTTACTCTTTACTACTTTCCCCCCCCTCCCCCCCAGGATTATGCTACAGGACAGTTGGGGACATTCTGATGTACTTAGCAGCATATTATTTGTGCTACCTGTATTCATCAGGTATATATTTTACGAAAAATCATATTTCTACGAAAAATATATTTCCATATATTTATGCTAAATGAGGGTCAGCACTACTTCCACAAAGTGCAAGAAGATTACAGGGGCAGATCACACTGCATATGTAGTCTTACAAGTTCTTTTTCTTTTCAAGTGATTAACTTGTTGGAAGATGTGCTGTGTACTCCTTATGCAACGCTGTAAAGAGGAAACTGATCTGCTGATGGAGGCTGCTCGGAGCTTGCTTTATGTTTAAATCTCTTGGAATGGTTTTTTAAAGATAAAGCTGTTCTCTAGAGCGCACGTGCTGGTTTTGAACTATACATTAAACAAGAGCGTCGCGTGTGTGTTGCCGTAATCATCTGCGCCACAGGACTGTTTTAAATGTAAACACAGATGTGTGCACCCTTCTCTACAAAACCGTGAGCATCTGTTGCTTGCAGTAGAAGCGGTGCTGGTTGTAAATTACAGGTTGAACGGCTGTACACGACTCCTATAGGGTTTAAATTACAGTGAAAGGAATCTAAATTCTGAGTTGAAGTGTCGACGCCTAAACGATGCTTTGTTGTTGCTGTTCTGTAAATGACGAGCTGCGAGCAGCCCAGGAGGTTTCCGCTCCCGGGACGCGCCCCCGCCCCGCGGGGTCCCTGCGAGGCGGGGGAGCCGCACCAGCCCCGCTCGGCCACGTCAGTGCTCGGACACCGTGCGGGCCGTGGGGAGCGGCAGCCGAGCTCCGCTTACTGAACAGCCTCGCCCCGGCCCCGGCCAACTTCGGGAACCCGCCCGCCGCCGTTCGAGCCTTTGGCGGCAGCGCTCGCCAGTGGCTCGGGCCGCCTGTGGCGGCAGCGGGCGGAGCGGAGGCGGGCGGGTTTGAAAGGGAGGCGCCGGCTGCCATGTAAGCGCTGGCCGGGAGCGCCGCGACCGGCAGGGGCTGAGCTGGCAGCGCCCGCCGCTCCGGCCCGGCCCGCGGTGCCGCCCTCGCCCCGGGCATGGGAGCGCAGCGGAGCGGGGTGGCCGGAGCGCAGCGGAGCTGCCGTGGGGGCGGCCCCCGGGAAGGGCCTGGCCCATGGCCTTCATCATGATGAAGAAGAAGAAGTTCAAGTTCCGCGTGGAGCTGGAACTGGACGAGCTTTCCTCCGTGCCCTTCGTCAACGGCATCCTGTTCTGCAAGGTGCGGCTGCTGGACGGGGGCAGCTTCAGCGGGGAGTCCTCCCGGTAGGTGCCTCCGGGATCGGGAGCCGGGCTCTGCCGGGCTGCCCGTGCCCGCCCCCGCCCCGTCCCACGGGCTCCGCTCGAGTCCGCGTGCCCCCGAGAGCCGGGGAAGCGCGGCGGCCCCCGCAGCCCGTCTGCCGCTCCTTGGGCTCCCTCGGCGAGCCCGGGGCTCCGCCGGTTCGCGGGGACCCGGAGAAAGGAGCAGGGGCTGCCCCGGGGCTCTTGGCGGCTGCGGCCGCGCTGCTCGCCGTTCCCTCGCCGAAGGGGAAGCTCCTGTGGCACCGGGCAGCCTGGCCGCCTTCTCGTCCCGCCTGCCTTGCCAGCATCAATGGCGAGGGAACACATGTGGGAGCACTTGGAACTCCTCGTCTGCGTGGCTGCTCGCTGCCTGGAGTCGTAGCGTTATAAAATAAATACTGAGGTTCCTAAACACGGGGTAACAGAGGAAAGGAATCCCTTTGGATTGGTGATGAGGGTTGTCCCAGACAAACGGGTCTCTTGTGCCATAATGCTGGAGCTGCTGAGCGGATCGGTAACCGCAGGGGAGAGACTTTCTCGTCCCCACATATGTAGTCTGAGCTGTCCCCTGTGAGTTGTGCGACCTTATTGTTTAATTATTGAACACTGGCTTGCTGTGTTTCGTTCTGCGGATATTTACATGGAGACCTAGGTTCCATGGAAAAGTCTTCAATTTTTCCTCTAAGTGCTCGGGTCATGTGTTCCTGACTTTGTTCATGCTCAGTTCTGCTAGTGCAAGTGCAGCAAGGCAGATGTCTTTTTTTTCCTCTCTTTTCCTTCAGTTGTGCCTCAGTAATGGAGCAGTCATCTGTCGTGACAGTGGCTCCCCGATCCACGGGTAGCAATGGGTAAATAGAGTGCCAGTGTATTTATTTTTTCCAAGTACCAGGCAGAGGCAGAACCTTGTCAATAGGAAGGGTGTGTGCTGTGGCTTCAGGTCTGGGGAGGAGACTCCCCTCCCATTACACTTGTTCTTGTTGTATGAGTTATTATTTTACTTTAATATTATTACAAAAAAGATTTACTGGAAAATGTCTCATATAATTCTGGGAGAAGACAGTAACAAATCCATGAATATTCAGTTATTTTCTTATTAAAATACTGCTGTTACGGAGCTTTCTAAATTATCTGCTTTTCATTCCTTAAATTAAATTAATCAAGGAGAAGGAGTAAAAATAGAACTTTGGCCTCGTACCTCCTTATTTAACCATTCCATTATATTAGCATGTATAATTGAAGACAAATTTTTCTTCTGTATGGTTGGAAATTGCTCAGTCCATCTGTGCTCTGTTCTCATTTCATGTCTTTCTTCAACGTTTTTTTGTGACCGACTTCATAAGTAATAGATGATGATGATGACAATCATGATTCAGGCACTAATGTGCCATTACTGTCCTATTCCAGCCCTTATTGCCTCGAAGTCATTTCCACAGGCTGACATACATCTTCTGGACAGGATGTCTATTTTCAAGGACTTGCTTTCAGCTGAGCAGATGGTTTTGACATGTTATGGTGATCTTAGTCTTTTTTGCCTTGCCTATTCATATGCTGAAATTAGACACTTGAAAGCCTACATTCATATCTTTATGGATGGTTTATTAGAGTAAAACGTGTGTGGTAGGATGTAGTGTGTGCAAGGAAACTGATGAAAAAAAATGTGTTGGACCTGCAGCTTAGAAATTCTTTCATTTTCTTTTTCTGAGGCTATGGCTTAAAAACTAACAGCAGTGGAACATATGCTGGTATGTCAAGGTCCCTGTGAGTGTAACTCATTCCTGCTGGACTGAGAATGTTTGGGTATGCTGGTAGGGAGTTAAAGAATTCTTCTGCAGTGATCCTTCAGTGCCAGTTTAGGGAGTGCCTTTGCTCCTGGCTTAAGAATTAACAGATGAATTTTCAGAGTGGTGATTCAGCAAAGGGCTGAACAAATAAGGAAGAAATTAAGTTTACACCAGAGTGGTAGTATTTCAAAACTTGTCAGTTGCACACTTTCTGGTGGCCACAGTCTTCTAGTTGCATGCATTCGTTAGTTTTGCTGTGAGCTAGCAGTTATATCCCTAAAGTACTGATCTTTTTAGCTTTATAAAAGATATTAAAAGAATTCTATTGTTTGAGAAAGTAATAGACAAACTCATTCCAAAAATTTTATAATACAGGAGGAAACTGACACTGTAGTCTATTAATCACCCTAATATTATTAGCATTTTATTTCCAAAGCCTACTCACAGAGAAGAATGACATAAAAACCCAGGGCAGCAGTTGCCTTGGAATAGGGGCCCATATGTATGTGGCAAGTTGTCATGAAAAGAGTTTCAAGTTATTGTCTTGTCAGCCCTCTATGGATCATGCTGTATGAATGATTCAAGTCCTCATCCTACAAGCAATGTGGTACCTTCATTATCCCTCTGATCACTGAAGTGAGATGAAAAGAAGACTAATAAAAGTTCAAGCTACTGAAAAATAGGGTTTTTTTCCACTTCTCAGATCTTTGATGAGAAAGAGCTACCAAAGAAATATGTTATGGAGACATGGGCAATGTTATTGTAGACTTGTCACAATAAAACATAACTTGGAATTACATTTCTGTCTCCCACAGATGTGTGCCTGAAATGTACAGAAATTCTGTGACCAGGTTAAACTAGTGTGTATAGTGCAGTACACAGTGATCTGGCTGGTGTGTAAATAGCAAACACATCACTTTACATTTTTGGGTTTGCACATAGTTTTTTAGAAAACTTCTATATGAAACATCCCTATGCACATCTGGGAATCCTTACTGTAGGAAAAGAAAATTCTGGATTATAACACTAAATGTTTAATTATCTGACAAGAATATTCAACTTTTAAAGTAATCTGGTAGTGCCAAATAAAATTTTTATCCAAGGACATTGACCAGCCAAGTGGCAGCAGTATTTGAACTGGAAGAACTGTTGGAGAGTTTCTGCAAGAGCAGGACTCTGGCATTCTGGCAGGAATGAATGTGTTATAAGCTTTGACTATAAACCAGGGAAAAAAGCCTTGAAGGGTGTTGTGGAACGGGGGAGGCTCAGTTTGGTTGTTTCAGCAAACTGACAATCAGCCATACAGTGTAATTCCTGCCCTCCCCTTTTTGAAATTGCTTCCTAGCATGACTTCTGGATCTTCACCATTGTGTTTTAGATGTTAGAATAAAGGCTGGATTTTCAGCAAATAGACTGTGGATGTATGCAAAGTTATGCTAACAAACCTCATTTTTGTTTAGGAAGCTTTCATCACTTAAGCCTGGTTTCCTGTGTGGCAAGGCATGTTTGTACCTTTCCCCTGGCCAACGACACTAGATCTCTCTCTTTGAAATTGGATACATTAATACATGACACTTGTGCAGATTCCAGGATACTGTGTGTCTATATTCTGCCTGGTCATAAAATAGTGTGCACATAATGGCTAATGCACCATGAAAGGACACAAGATTATTTCAGGGCAGAAATTGCATCTATGAATATTTTGAACAGAAACAAATTACTGTTTTAAGATACAGACTTGACTAAATTCTATGCATATTTATCCGTGGCCATTCTAATGTAGATATAAATATATAACAAATATAGGCTTTCTGCAACTGCCCTCATTTTAACAGGCTGAATCAAAAATTAATAGGTCCCTAGAGCAGACAACTGAGGCTCATAGGCTGAGCTGTTGCTCAATCTGCAGTAAATGAACAGATGGAATATGCGGAAATCCAAGAAATTTTGGGAATAAGGATCTGATTTCTTGAGGGTGTGCTTTCAATGCTCTATCGACTGAGGCTACAGTAGCTGTAAGCCTGCTAGTTCCATTTTTAGTTTGGTTTCCAGCTGCACCCCACTCAAGAAAAGGACTTGCTTGGTGTGTTCTTCTGACTGCAGCCTTCAGCTTGGCCATATTCCCCTTCCTTTAAAATCCGATTTCTGACAATTTAGACTACCGATGCTTCTATCTTCTTTCTTTTACACAACAACGTTTTAAACTAAGAAGCTGATTATGATTGCTGTATGTGACAGACTGAGATTCAAGGTGGCCAAGAGTTTTAAGTTTTTCATCAAATCATTTTATTTTCCAACCGATTTCAGCAACGTGGGGATTTTTTTTTTATGTACCCTTGAATCCTGAGAGAAAGTCTTGGGAGATCATGCATGAATATATTTTTATTCCTAATAGGCACAGGCTAGGGCATGTAATTGCTTTCTGTGGAAATTGACTTATCTGCCAGATAAGTACTTTTTACTTCTAGTGATGCATGGCCACCTCCTTCTCAACTGTCTAAAACTATACCTATTTTTTGTGACACCAGCAAGTAGGTTTTCTGCTTCACTGGATTCTTCCAAGTTGTCTTTTTACCATTCTTTTCCTGATTGCTGCTATTGCATTTGAAAAACTCTCCTGATAGTAACACAGCCTAACTATCTCTCTGTTTTTAAATAACAGTACTTGTTAGAAAAGCATACCTGTCACATGGCATCACTGTCCCTATCACTCTAATCTTCCTGCATGATGTATGAATCCTGCTGACAGTCTTCATAGCTGGATAATGCTACTTCTAATAGCTTTTTCAGCTGTAACTGATTTTACAGTTGGGGAACTTCAAACAAAATAAGTTTTCAACTACTGTGAAGAATGTTGGTGGTGGGATAAAAATCCTACCTTGCAATTTTGTAGCTGCTTTTTTCAGATTCTTGAATGTCCACTTAATATTACCTCAGTTGTGAAGAGGTACTTGGTTACGCAGCTCTCAGACACTGTCCTCTATAGGGAGGAAAAGGTAAGAAGTTCTCTACACAAAGTACATACTTTTTCAACATGGAGTTTTTTTGTACTTCTCCTTTCATTAATAGTTACAGTAAAATGTGTTCAGTCAACTGATTTGAATAATATGGTTGAGAAAAACCAAAGAATTAATCAAAGAAGTAAAGAATATAATATTTGAAGTTTTGAAGGGCTTCATCTTTGGGATTCAGTAGAGGAAAATGTTCAGTCTGCTCTTTGCATGGGGTGTAACTGGTTATTGCAGATATAAAAAGGGCTCAGTCTTGGGAGACTTCTGTTACTGTACTTGTAAGAACTGATAAGAGATGTATCAACAGCTAACGTCACAAAAAAAAGTTTAAGAGATACATGGCAGACATCTGTTAAAGAGGGAGAGGCAGTGGGAAAAGCTTTCATGCTTAAGGTGCCTGGCTTGTGCAGAACTGGCCCTTGGGTTTGAAAGAGCTGGTATTGGCTTGTTGGTTTTTTTCCCCTGACCTCAGCACAGTACATGGAGTGCAGTATTGCTTTCCCACAAACTTGCCATTTGTAAGTACCATAGCACCTGATTGCCTTCATATTTTAAGGACTGTATCTGTTCATCGAATAATTTAGGGTGAAGGGGAATGCTAGAGCTCACACAATCCAGCCTCCTGCTGCTGAAAGCAAGACTAATTTCAGTTGGATCAGGAAGCTCAGAGCTTTGTCCTGTCAGCTTTAGAAAATCTGCAATAATGGAGATGCCAATTCTTGTAGATAACCTGCCCTGCTGTTCACCACTTTTATTGTGAACATTTTTCCCTTCTTTTACTGGAATTTTCCTTGGTTTTGCCTCTTTTCCTTTCTCTGTCTCCCACTAAGAAATGTCTGGCTTCATCTTCTAAATTAGTAGAGATAGCTGTAGATGGCAATTAGATCTTCCTTGACTTCATCATCAGACTGTAAACATCCCAGGTTTCCAAATTCTTCTGCATCAGAGAAGAATTCATCCCTGACTCCAGACCCTCAACTCACACCTCTCGAACTTGATTCAGTTCATCAGTCTTCTGCCAAGGCCCCAAAACCAAGCACACTGCTGCAGATACAGTCTCAAATGTTCAATTTCCTCTGACTTGCTGACTACAGTCTTCTAATGCAGTTTACCCTTCACAGTGCTAATTCCCTTCTAGGTCTCTGCATTTGCCAGTTTTTCTCAGCAGTTTTTCATTCACGATCAACTTACACATATACAAGAAGTTGTTGATATGAAATGCTGCTAGTTAAAAATGTAACCTGTAAATGAGTATGAGTAAAAACATGTGGAATAGAAAATGATTACTCTGTTCGAATTTTGCATGTACTAACAGCAAATTAACTGGGGAGCTGTGCACTGTAAACAAGCGGAGTTCTTCCTGCAGAGCCAGCTGTTTGCTTAGTCCTGAAATTTGTGAACCATTGAAGCTCTGTTTGTAAATTACTTGTTTTGTTTGGTATTTTAGCAATGCTTAGGAAAAAATGTTTTTGTTGGAGAAAATGCATCATCTTATATGCCTCAGGCACGGGGGAAACAATATTAAGGGAAAAGTAAACTGAGTTTGTTCCTGAATGGAGAAATACATTAAAGCTTTGCATAAGCTTATTGCTACAGTATATATTTTGGAGCTCATGCTCTGAGCACTTCAAGTGATGCACTTTCCTATAGGAAGCCTAAATTTAGCATTTTGGTTATTGGATAACAATTTAAAGTGTGTTTAGGACTGCTGCAGGACCCTGTTGTATGGGTACCTGTACCTTTCCCTCAACTATGACACTGTGAATTTTCCACAGAAGTAGATTTTGAGTAGGAAGAGTGCAGGAAAGTCTCTTGCATGCCAAACCTTTCTGTGCTAATGTATAGTATAAATGAGAACTCTATACCCAACATGCCTTCCTAATACTAAAGATAGCATAGGAAAGGTTGAATCTTAAAGTACCTGAACCTGAAGCCACTGATAGTGTGGTTACATTGTTAGATTGTAGGTTAATGCTTTAATTCCTGTCTCTGTAATGACATGGATCATGACACTGGCCTCTGTTAGGTGTTCCAGTTTTCTGCAGAAGAAAGATGTTAGATACTTTATATATATATATATATATCACACTCTTTTTAATATATCTGTATGAATGGGATATTGCTCCCATCTTAGCAGACTATTTACTACACTAAAAGCAACTCTAGTCTACTAAATATTGTATTTTTATCAGAAGGACAGCGATACCTGTATTAACTTTATTCAGAAAGGGATTGATTAAAGGAAGCTTTAGGTGATAGAAGTACATTTGCACATCCACAAATGAGTGCAGTCAGCAAAGGCAGGGGAGGGTGGAAGGCCTAAAATAATATCCAGCTCCAGCTATTCCCAGTCCTGTCACAAGAATCATCAGCCCATCAAAGCCCATCCATACAAGCCCAGGGACACACAGGCAGGTAGGGAACTGAAATTATGGGCTTCGACAAGGGAACTCCCTCCCAGGGCTGTCCCAGGAGACCCTTAGCCCCATTGTCCAGGCAGGAAACCCATCATGTTGAACTAAAACTAAAGCATGTTTTGGACTGAGCGGGGTTGCTGCCTATGAGACATATTATGGGACACAAGGGAAGAGGCTTATCATGGGACAGTTTTGGGAGGAACTTAAGGTGGAGGAAAGGATGAGTGTGAGGAGGAACGAGTGTGGGGGAAAATAGTGAGTTAAGGGGATAAAGGACCAGTTGGATGTAAATAGTTTGCTGGTTGGTATGTTTGTCTAATCTAATTAGTAATGTCTGCTGTATCTTCCTGTTGAAGTACATTGTGACTCTTTCCTGGGGAAGGGCTCTCTGTTTGTGTGTGCATTGTGGGGCGGGGTGTCTGAGTGCCAGCAACTGGAATCAAGAGTGTCAAAGGGCTTCCAGAACAGGAGAGGCCAGAGGGAGCACCTTGTGCCATGGAGTGGGACTGTGGGTCACAGGGCCCTGTGTGTCCACTGTGCCAGCAGCTGCCCTGCAGCACCTGGGTGCCAGCATCTGGAGATTCCAGATGGGTTACAGCGAATGCCAGCCCCTGGGGTGGCCCCAGCAGTCAGAGATCCCTGTGGTGCCAGCACCAGGAGCAGATGCACTCAGGATGGAGCTGCACTGAACGGGTGGGACAGCCTGGGAGCCATACACGGGTCTCTCTCTACCCGTGCATGTGTCCTGCACCCCTGTCGTGCTCAGCCCGAGGCTGTGGGTGAGTCCCTGTGAGTGCTGGGATCCCAGCGGGGCTTCCCGGGAACACCTCTCACCTCGCTGCTGCTGCTGCTTGTGTCTGAGGGCAGCTGCTGCAGCCTCTCTCGGGCCATCTTATCGACATGAGAGATCTTCTTTTAAAATAAACAAGCAAAACTTAGGTGACTCATCAAATTACCAGCTTTAAAAGATAATAATAATATTCTCATATACCTCATGTAGTAAAAAAACTATTTTTTTCACAGTATTTATAGTGAATAGATAGCTCACGTTCTGTTCACATGCTGTAAGACACATTAGCAAACACCACTTTCTTTGACAAAAAGAAGTGTAGGGACCCAGTTGAATCCACAAGTAGCTCTGGAAGTATTTTCATGTGAACACAGTCTGATATAAAAACTGAATGGCATCTTAAAACAAATTATCCCAATTTATTGTTTCTTTGGTGACCAATAAATCTAAAATAATTGCACTACAAACACAAGGAGTTTAACATAATCATTCCCATATGGCTAAAGATCCTAACAGGCTGTGTAGAATAACCCAAATAAAAACTTGAGTAAATTTTCTGATTAAAGGAACACAGTCTTTTGGTAAATGCCGACAAGGAGTTTTGGCTTCTTTATTTCAGAGCCTCTCATGCTAAAGCTTTTCCATTTAGCATGAAGGGATTTTCCCCATGACACTGAAGGTCCTTAAAACTATTAATTTTTGTGTTTGTAGCTATTTGCTGGACCAAGCCACTATTCACGGATTTTATCCATGTGGAAATGAACAAACAATCTGATGAACATACAGATATTAAAAAAAGTCCATCACTTGTTAACAATTTAGGATGAGGAGGTGACTGGATTAGGACTTATTGTCTATAATTTGAGTTTACTTTTTTCTCTGGTCTGTCAGAAGAAAAATCCAGGACTTTTATTCAACATTTTAAGTGGCAGTTGTGTACAGTATATAAAACATCCACAAATAAGGACTTGTTTACAGCTTAAAATTTACATTTGAAATTAAGTCAATGTGAAATTGTCACTCTGAAGAAAAAACAGTGATAATTATATCTATACTTTGGAGTAATTTTATCCTAGAATATGTGTTTATTGAATGTATTCTTGGTTACATACTATTGACAGCATTTCTTCAATTACACCAGAGCACTACAGCCTACTTTGTATTCCAGTGCATCTTGGTAACTAAGATACATTTTGATTAAGAAAACAACTGGTTTTGCTTTGCATGTGGTAAAGTGACCACACTCAGTCATAGGAAAGTGACTCAGAACGGAAAGCTCTCTCTCCCCAGCGTGCCTGCAGCACCGGCACAGCTGCCAGGAGTTATCTGGGTTCATTTCCATAGCAGCCAATCAATACAGCTGTTTATTTTCTAACGGCCTTGCACTTAGCTAAGTCTCACAGTCTTAGAAACTTAGATGTTACTGTTGAAGTTAAATGTTTTGATTATTTGACCTTTTTTTCAGCATGATGGGAATAGCTAGATAATACTCCTCTCTACTAAAAAAAATCCTGAATTAAATTACATCAATTTTTTCTTTTATATAGTAGAGTTAGAAGAACTGTTTTGTGGGAATAGGGGCAGTTGGTTAATTTTTTTGTTTGTTTGGGATTTTGTTTTCTGTTTTGTTTTTTAATTGTGTACAAATTTTTCAAATATCTTGTGATTTATATGCCAGTGAAGCAAACTAATGACACTTTTTTTCTGACATCCTTATGAGAAGGAAGCAGAATTCCTGATTTGATTTTAATTTTAGAAATATTAGACCATCAGCATCCACAACTGAAACCTTTTTATTGCCACTTCTACTTCTTGTTTGCAAATCCTGACCTGTGGTATGAGTGGACAGAGTCTATTGAAAGCAGAGTGATTTTGTGCTATCTCCCTTACTTGAATCATTATATCCATATAGTAGTATTGGCATGTTGAAATAAATTCAAAATCCTTAAAGGTTTTAAGATTGCTTACGTTTCTCAAGCAGATGTTACTTACATTTATGTTGCATTTACAAGCAAAAATGTGTTTAATATTCACTGCATTATCTTTTGCTACAATGTGAGTGGTGTCTGGAACACTGGAGCTGTAGAATGTGCAGCTGCTTTGACTGCTGTAGAGAGAGAAGGCTGTTCTGAGAAGCAGAAACAACTTGAACTATTATACTGAGTAGTACAAAGATTTTGGCAATCACTTTGACTTTATGAGTTTACAAAAACACTTTTTCAGTGGAAAAAAGTATCATTATTACTACTGGAAATGTTACAGAAGCAAAAACACTACAAGAACATAGAGGAATGATGAAGAGCAGCAGAAGTGATGCTGTTATTGGTATAGCCAGTGGTGTCCTGGGTGACAAGGAAAGGGTGGGAAAGATGATGATGACTGCTGTCCTACTTCTGTAACAAACACATGTAATGAGAAAGGATTTTCTGATCTTTTTGGATGACAAGTGAACTCTTGCAGTTTAGTGGCACTGTTTTATATGTGTCACAAATGCTACCAGTTTTCAATTATCCCTTTTAAGGGTGTATTTTATGTGATGTCTTCTTGTCTGAGCCTGTTTCATTAGAGATGTAACAATGTGTAAGTTGCCTTTTTTTAATTCTGGTTCTTTTTTGTATTTAAATAACTCACATAACAGCAGGATGGGATTCTTTTCCCCCACAGTACAGGAAAGTCTGCAATGTAAAACATTCCAGATAAAGAATAGATCATGGAGTGTGTTCCTTTCAGGTCACATGCTTGAATGTGACTCAGTGCTGTATCTCAGAATCTGTTAGTCTGTTGTGGTCATTACACTGACTCATTTTAGGCTGGCTGATTTATTCCCACCTTAGGAAGTCATAGTGCCAGTGAGCCCTGGAGCCGGCAGTCTCACAGCACAGCAAAGAGAACTTTTATGAGGGCCCTGTAATTCTTCACTTTTCTGTACATGTGATGAATTCTGGCTCCAGCTTCTGCAGAACCACAGGATTCTATCTGCTAAAGACTTCAAACTGCTTCTTCAATAATAAGCTGCTGTCAGAAGTTAGTATAAAACATAGGAATGTATGAATTAGGAAAATGGAAGGGAGAAAAGGAGAAATACTTTTATATGTGAAGATGGTACTTCAGTGGTTAGACTGATAGAAGAAATTATCAGTTTCTTCACAGTTCCAAGTTTAGAGTTTAGAAACATGGGGTTAGTAAAGAATTTTTGATTATTGAGGCAAGTCCTCAGAATCACAGTCCTTATGCCCTGTTAGTGGCAAACTGGCCAACCTTGTCATAAAATACAGTAAAGAATTTTTATGCATCTGCTCTTCTTTGAAAGCTGTTAAAGAAACTTGCTCTGTAGTTTGAGGCCTTCTAATTTTCAGTTTAAAATGGATGTTTGATTATGCTTTATTTTGGTCTTAGCCAGTTCTCATTTGACTTAAGAGTTATTTGGTCTCTCAATTATTTGAATCACCAGTGTATTATTATTATATACATTATATACAGAGGCTTTCTAGTTGTCCTCCCTATGCCTGTTCTTTTTGGAATCTGTTCTTGGTCAGAGTTAGCCAAACAGAATGTGTTCTGTCTGAGCCTTATAAAATGACATTGATAACTGAAAGCATCCTACATCCTGCCTTTTTCTCACTGCGCCATACTGTCAGATTGTTATCCTCCTGTGAGAAACAGATCCCTTCAGATGTGTCAGCTTATTTTGCTCTCAAATGGCAAACTCACAGTATGTAACTGCAATTCTCGTTTGCCCCAAGTGCATTACTTTGTGTCTGGTTATTGCACATCATCTCCTTTCTACTTTTCCAGGCCCCAAATTTATGTAGTGTTGCTTGTGTGATGCTCCCTTCCTCTGAACTGAAAAACTACTTGTCAAAGATGCTATCTTGAGCACATTGCAAAGCTCAGCAGCTTGGGAGACAGTGCCCGGGAGCTGATGTTCAGGAAGACTTCACTCTCCTGAGGCAAACTGCAGAAACTACACTTGCATTCATTTGCAAAAAGACATGACTGTTGAATTCTTCTGGAGGTCTAATACTGTGTTCAAGGTTTGAAACAGCTTTAGTCATGCTGTACTGTTAAGAGCAAAATGGGCGATTATTCTGGCCTTGGACCAGAATTTGCGTGAAGTGGCCACTCTACAAAGAGTGGAACCAGTGTTTGTTCTTGAGCTTAGTGCAGTGTATGGTTCTGAATGAATGTGCAACTAACACTGAGCATATGCTCTCTACTTGCAGGGAAGTTGTACAGGCAAATTGTGTCCGCTGGAAGAAAAAGTTCTTCTTTATGTGTAAGATCAGTGCCAGTGCCACAACAGGGATTTTGGATACCTGCACTTGCAGGGTGTCTGTACGGAAGGTAAGCAGCTTTTTCCCCTCCTCTCCTCCTTCCTTGCTCATTCTTCCTTTGTCTTGTTTTTATTTTTGAATGTGTGATAAACTTCATAAAGGCAAATTTTAGCTGCAGTCACATGGCAGGTAATACACACAGGTATTCCTTTACTCACAATTTTATAGTAATCTTATTACTTACTTTACTTTGGGGTATTACTTACTTTAACTTTTCGGGATTTTATGTTTTTATTGCAGAAAACTCTTTTTCCAGCAGGGCAGCAAAGGAATTTCTCTTCAGTATTTATAAAGTTAGCTCTTGATTGACACTTCCAGCAGTAAGCTTAGAAGCCTAGAACTGTGCTAAGTACCAGAATTTTGCATGCAGCACATTCTACCTTTGGGACTACACCTTGTAAGAGCCCGGTGCCAGCTGGCATCAGGCACATGCCATTCCTCTCTCCAAGACAACAGTGTCTTCTTGGCCTGCTCCAAAGGCATTATGAATATTAAGGTCTAAATGATGACAGCATAATCTAGCAAATGTGTGGGGAGATATTTTAAAATAAAGATTTATACCTGCTTTTCTAAAAAAAACCCAAAGAAAAATCCTGAGTCAGTATATTTAATGGCTTCATGGTATGTCCTTTTTTTTCTTCCTAGGAATTAAAAGGAGGAAAGGCATATGCAAAGGTAAATTGAGATGTAGCTAATTTTGCCAACAGATAAGCTTTTCTTTCTTGTCATTTTATGCCCTTTTAAAGTAATTCTAGAATAGTACTTAATACCCATGACTTCATAATGTGCAGTGATACAGCGTTGATGGAACTTTCAATCAGTGTGTTTAATAAGTATGTAACAATGTTATACCACCAAAACTTTTTTCTTTTGGGCTGGTATGTGGAAAGGGTTAGTAAAAGTAAACTTTTACATTAAAAAGTAAAGAAAACTCTCCTCATTCTTTTTCTCTCTTGGCACTTTAAATTTTTAACTGAAAATAGAACTATGCTGAATTTCAAACTCTAGATTTGTTTTCTGCTTTTTGCCTCGGTTCATTCCCTTTAATGGGCATCTCATACATATTTGAAAGAAACTGCTATTGAGTGGTACTCAATATGTAATTAGCAAGTACCTTCATTTAGCTAAATGCTTACTACTAATTGTCATTTTCTCTTAACAGCTGGGATTTGCAGATCTAAATCTATCAGAGTTTGCTGGATCAGGAAATACCACTCGTCGCTGTTTACTGGAAGGTTATGATACCAAAAATACAAGACAAGACAACTCCATTCTCAAAGTAATTTCTTTCCTTTATCATACCTAAAGCAATAAAGCAGAGAACAAGTGCTATTATTAAGCACTTAATGAAATTTAAAACTTATTTGCTGAACATCTTTCTGGAAGGAAAGCTATTTGAAGTAAACCCAAAAGTGTTGTTTAGAGACAATCATTAAAATCTACGCAGTCAAAAATAGAATTTGTCCTATCTTTGAAATGGAGCTGGATAGCTGTAAAAGAAAAGCTTTTAAAAGGTGTTCCTAGTCTAAGGGGAGCTGAAAAATGAAGAAGTTAATATATGGTATCTTCAAGACTGGACAACCTTCTGTGAATCTTTATGAGAGTGAATCTATTAATTGGCTTATTTATGTACAAGTCACCTTCAATACCTCCATGACTCCTGGGATTTTCCTGTTTTCTATTTGATAGCAATCATGGTAACAATTGGGGAGAATTCTTGCAGAACACCCACTCTGACATTCTCTTCCCTTAGTCCAGACAGTTAAAAAAACTGAATAAGCGCCACAAAGCTGAAAAAATTCCGTTGAGATTGTCAGGTAAAAAAAAAATTCTTTTTCTACTGAGACACTGGGGTTAATTTTCCACAGTATACAGTCTGTGCATGGATTTTCTGATCTGACAGTCACAGACTGTCAGAACACTTGTAATTAATTGATGGCTTTGACCTGCCTAACAAGCCTTCAATGCACTGAGTCCTATGGCTTATTTACCCTGTGTGTTTTTGCGGTCTTTGATGTTAGCACAGCCCGTCCTGAGAGGCAGCAGTTTGCTGAACACCCTCAGCAAAGAACATACTTCAGCACCCGCCGTCTAAACAACCTTCTGTTTGCTCATTCAGGTTTTAGGTTTCTTGGCTGTTTTTCCCTTGAAGCCATCTTAATTATTAATAATTCTAAGATTCTCCTTGATATATATGTCTTTTTCAGAATCTTTTATGTGTAACTATGTTACTTTAAATGGTATTTTGTGTTGTTTGTATGCCTAAGAAAAAAGATGTCGTTTTTTGCCTGTATTTATTTGCATGTGTGATGATGGCATTTTATTTTCCTTAAATATAACATTTGTGGCAAATATAACTTACTTACATGACCATGCATGTGTCACAGACAATTCTTTTTCTTATGGTGGATTTTGTTTTCTTAATATGTAGGTTTTGATCAACATGCAGCTGATGTCTGGAGACCCGTGCTTTAAAACGTAAGTTTGTAAAAAATCTCTGTGGGGTGGTGTTTTAATCATACATTCCATGTTGATAATTACACTTCTAATTTGAGTCTTTATATCTCTGTAATCTGGCAACAGTATTAAAAAAAAAGCCACAAAAAATGGAATGGTAGCTGAATAATGACTAACATGGTAAAACTGCCAGTAGAAGTGTCATAGTTCTTACTGTTAAATACTTAGTATCAAGCACAGAATACTCATCTGTACATCTGTAATGTGAACAAACCCGACCACTTCAGGGAAACTGTTCCTGCAGCAACCTTATATAAATATACTTGGTATGGGGTGATCTGACTAATACTTGTGTGGAAAATGTGCTGCTATACCTTTTATTCACAAGTTTCAGACGACTTTGAAATATTCATTTGCAAAAAAACCCCCAACAAACAACAGAAGTGTAATATGACTTAGTACAAGAGAAAGCACTTACAAATATTTACTTAGCAAAGACATGATGCAGCTTAGTAAAAGATGCAAGAGGTAACCATCTGAAGGGCAGAAAGCCAGGATCCTTTGGCCTTGTTGTCCTTAATCAGTACTTAAGGAAGTGTAATAGTTGTGCTGTGGTTTTGTACCAGTCTAGCTTAGGTGATTCACCACAGAACTCTTCAATGTCCCCTTGCACCACTAAATGTCCTTTATTTTCTCTTCTGCTAACATTTAATGAGAAGAATAGAACACTGAACACTGTAGAATCTCATCTCGTGCTTACTGAATAAATAGCGAGAGAGTATTATCTGAATTCGTCTGATGGGGCAAAACTTTTCTGTATCCCTGGTTACTTAGCATCTCTTTTACTTCAGAACAACTTCAACAGATTTACTTTAGAATCAGACCTACTAATAAATACATCACTGGAACTGATAAACAATTCCTCAAAGGCAGCTAATCATTAGTCTTAGATACTAACAAAGCAATGTATTTGTTTTTTACTGCCTAGTACCTAATTAGGAGCTGAAATTAGTACCTAAATAGCTGTCTGGATTCCTAGGAAAAAACCTCTTACTCAAATTATTCAGACTTGGCATTTTCTTCCAAACTGGTGATATAACCATTTCCTGGAACATAAACTTTCAACACAAACAGAACAAAAAATTTATCTATTCCAGATGTCCTTTGTAGAGGGAAAAATAAACCTTAAAACAGTTTCACAATCTGGCATCAACTGCATATTTAATGAAGAATCCTAGAAGGCTTGGTGTTTGATCTGGGATGACATCCCTGAAACCAGTTCTTGCTTTCAAAAGTATGTTATGCAATTAAGTCACACTGGCACTGTATTTCTAGAAGTGCTTTTTTCTTTCTCTCTTTACTTTCCAACATAACCTAAGAGGGGCTGTGTTACTTTACATGAAGACAGTGACTCACTTATTGACTATGTCAAATCTAAAAATGTCAACAAATACCCATTTGCATGCAGACCAACAGTCTGTTCCCAAAGCAGAAAATAACAAAGCATTAAAAAAAATCTCTAGGTAACATCTTGAAATGTATTTTGGTTGTATTTGCTTGCAAGAGATTGCTTGTACTTTGTAATTTTCTAATTAGTTTCTTTTCCACTAGCAAAACACAAACAAAGAGCTTTATTAATTTAATAAGATATCTCTTTAAGTCTTGGTATTAACTCAAACAAGCACTTGAGCTTTATTAAAAGCTTTCAATATTGAACTAAATTTTAAACTATATCATACATGATGCTTTTTGATTTTGTAGAAGGTAAAATTTAGAGGACAACCTTTTCATGTGCTGAAGTTCTGAATGACATATATTCTTAGCATGTAAACTGTTCTGTGATTCATACACTTAAAAAGAAAAAGAAACAACTTCAAATTAAAGACATACCACTCTACCAATCATCGTAAAAGGAAAAGCCTTTCCCAGTATCCTCAGAAGCCTCAGCAGATTGATTCTGTAAAATGTCCTTAAGCTCAATAGCAAAAGCTTCTTTTTTTTTCCTTTTACTTAATGGGAGACTAGGCAGCATGTTTCCAGAAAAGAACTGTAGGTCTGGTAACTTAATGCAGAGTATGAAGTATGCCAACATATTTGAAAGGAAAACTATGTGCTGATCATTTTGGAGGGATTACAACACAAGTACAGCAAATCTTAACCACCTTTTTCTTACAGGCCTCCTTCCACAGCAACATCTATAGCCATTGCTGGAGAATCGGAGTCTTTGCATGAAGACAGGAAAGGTGGAGAAAACTTACAAGTAGCACATCTGGGTATAGCAGGTACAGAATAATATTCTTAATTTTTCAATGCTTTTATAACTGGCCTCATAGTTCCAAGATGTTCACAATACTTCAAAGATGACAGTTGGCTGCAAAGGAACCTTCTTACATGGCTCATGAGTTTCTGCTTCAAACACAGCTGGTTTTTAAGAAGGTTAGCTTTTCAGACAAAACATCTGGCCCAGCATTCTACTATGATACTGGAGAAAGAATGGTCATCTCTTCAATATTGACACTGGACACATCTACAACTACATTTCATACAGATCTGTCTAACCCAATGGTACTCTCTGTTTTGCTCAGATACATATTATGATTTTGATTTTTTAAAGAATGTATATTCACTATCATGCATGGTATTTTTGCAGCATTTGAATCTCTAAAAGGTTTGTAGAAAATCAGTGTCAAGTCTCTAATCCCTCTGGGAAATAACTTTTGAATTTAATCAAGATTACAGGCGAAGTTGCAATAAAGTTGGCTTTAGGAACAGTGTCTGATATGCACATGTTGCAGGTGCCTCATCAAAGAGTGCCTCAGTCCCAGATGAACTTGGTGCATGTGGACATTCCAGAACATCAAGCTATGCAAGTCAGCAATCAAAACTGTCAGGTAGCTGTTCACAATTTTGTTATGAATTGTTGGGGATTATTTTTCTTTCCAGGCTTAGACATTGGAAAGTAAGTTTATGTTTTAAAAAGGGTTTGGATTGAAAGCTTTTTCCTAGAAGTTTCAGGTGTGGCAAAGGTAATACTTTTTCCCTCTTAAAATTTACCGGATTCACTGGATTATCTCTTCAGAAGCAAGACAACCTTTTGCCTTTGTTCCTTCCAATTAACATATCTGAATGAGATTTTTGCCTCTTCCATGAGTAAAAAATGGAGACTTAGCTCTAAAAGCTGAAGGAGATGATATTTGTCATTCTGATTTTTCTGATATAAACAGGAGTTACTTAAAACAAAAAGAAAATGGCAGGTGCTAGGATACAAAACCCGAAGTCAGTGTCTAGTTGATGTATGCACGTACATTATTAGGGCTTTTGAAAGTCCCCTTATAAGAAGAAAAAACACAAATTCAGTTTTCAGGATGGACCTGGCCTGTCAAGAACATACCTAACCCATCTCTCCTGCATTTTCCCAACAGGATATAGCACATGTCACTCTAGATCATCCAGTCTGTCTGAACTCTGCCACAGGAGAAACACCTCAGTGGGGAGCACCTCAGTGGGAAGTACCTCAACAGGAACTGGAAGTATTCTAGAGGCATGTGAAGAGACTGAGCCAAAAGTAACTGAAGCTGATATTGATACATCCACTGAAGATGCACCACCAGAAAAACAATGCAGGTACACTTAATTTGAAAGTCTTATCTAGCAAAAGTAAATTACTTTATCACATCTAAGAGCTCTAAATATATTTATTTTTGCAGACATCCTGTAAAGCAAGATTCTGTGGAGTCACAGCTGAAGAGGGTTGATGCTACCAGAGTTGATGCTGATGATATAGTTGAAAAAATACTCCAGAGTCAAGACTTCAGTTTAGACTCAAGTGCAGAAGGTATGGAGATAAATAAGGAAGCTTAGGGAAAATTGATGTACATTATGGACCTTAGGAAAAGGTCCTCCACTCTCTTCACAGTCCCTGTTGTTTGTATTCATAAGTACTGTGCTACATTTTCTACTTCATCTTATCTACCAGAAACTGAAAATACCTGTTCATGACACAGGGAGCTTTCCCAGATCACTACTTTAAGCCTAAAAGAGCAGGTGCAAATCTATGACAGAGGTATTTCCACCAACCTACACCATGTAGGAGTTGGTTCTTCATTACCTGAAGTATTTGCATCTGAAAGTATCAGCTACAAAACTGGTAGATTTAAAATTACTTAGATTTAGCTAGGGCAAAATTAAAGAAAGCTAACATATTTTAATTCATTTGCCTTTTAGAAGAAGGTTTAAGATTATTTGTGGGCCCTGGTGGAAGCACTTCTTTTGGAAGCCACCATTTACCTAACAGGTATGTAGCCTGAACAACTAATCCTTAGGCAATATGAAATAAAAATGCATCTTACACAGCAATTATTCTGTATCTATATTCTTGTCCTTTGTATATTTCTATTCTGTATCATTTAAAAGCACCAAAAGGGCTAGACTCAGTTTTTAATAGGATGCACAGATTAGTTCCAAAACAGAACTGATGTGTCAGCCATAAGGATTGAACTTTCAGAGTTCCTGAAGAGTCTCAGTTCCAAGGTTTTCAGATACAAGTTTCAGTGTGGACATAAGAAACAGCCACCAGCTTCAAATGGGAGTTCTACAGCTTTATTACGTTCTTCTGAAGTGGGAAGAAAATTTTAATTGTTTTACACATCTGCCTTTACAGTATCAAACTGTTACACCTTCCTGATAACAAGGCTAATTTTCTTCAGTTTAGTTTTTCTCACAAATCCTGTTTCCATTTGTTACATTATCTATTTCAATGGTTTGTTCATCTTCCAACTATTTGCAGCCCTAAACTCTTTAGATAATCTGCTTCAGATTATCTTCTTGTTTAGAAACAGAGACCTTTTTTTCTTCTCTAAACCTTCTTCAAATACCCTGATATATGATTTGACCTGAATGTGTTCAGATGAGAAAGCATGAAAGCCAGGACAGAATATGCTCTGTTTCTGCAGACCAATGTAACTCTACATTGTTAGCTGAAGAAATCAGAATAGCCTCAGTATTTCAGCAATTACTATGAACTTAGGTATAAAGGCAGTAGATAATATATTGAAAAGGCAGTTGATAATATATTGAAAGTCATAAAATAATTGCATTTTATATGTGTATGTAATACTAATGGTTAGAAGGTGATTCCTTGGCTCGTCTGCAAACTGGGCACACCAATATCTGTGTAGGATCACATGAATGGGTACAGAACATGCTCTTGTAGCACACAGAGATCTGTCCTAGTGCAGCTGCCAGAAGAGTCCAGGCACAATACTGTACTAAGGCAGAGCTTGCCCTATTAATTTTTTACATAGTACTATAATTTGCTGTGGAAAACTACCCACTATGGGCTGTCATGTGGGACGTGACAGAGTTTTGTTTACAATTCAGAGTGAACAAAAGACTGAGGAAGTTTTTCTTGTATCTTAATGTAAAATGACAATCAGCTTCTAGGTTTTTTAGACACACTGATGTGTTTATGTATAAATGTATATAAAGATTATGATGTATATGTGGGCATGGGTACCTTAAATATGATTTTTAAGAAATTCTAGTTAAGTCCAATAGTAACTTCTTATTTAGTAACATTACTTTTTGTTCATTTTGACTGTAGTACAACAAAATCTCTTTAGTGCATTAATCTGTAGGTGACTCCATGGCATGGTAATAATGACAAATGTTTTCTACCCTTCACATTTAGCTGGTTTGGTATTTGCTGTTTGGTTGAAGAGGTTTTGTTGGGGTTTTTTTGGGAGGGCTGTTGGTTGGGTTCTTTAAACCATACACTTGCTGATATGTGGTACTTGCTATCTATCTTCTATTTAAATTGACATTTAACTAACTTTTTTCACACTTTCAGAGTAGGATCTGGAGCATATGAGCAGGTGGTGATAAAACGCTAAACTGGAATGACAAATGAGGAAAACTTGGAGCTCTGGTGTTGATACTTCTGGTATTGTTTGCTCTGTTGCAAGAGCTGAGAAAGACCAATGAACTCAATGTGATCTTTTTCTGAAAAGCAGTGGAATGCCTCTTGCTCATAGAGCATCGTCTTCTTTGGTATGAAGGCAATGTTTAGCTATGTGTACTTTGTGAGAGCACTTAGATCGTTTTTGTAAGCTCTGATGTTAGTGGAATTACTCAATTTCTATGAAACATCTGTGGAAGCATGTCCCATTTCAGTATTTTATATAAAGAGATTACTTGTGGTGATGGACTTTGTTCGTAACGATGTTTCTAAAGACACTTCTGAAAGCTGATCTTAAAAGAACCTGAAAAAGTAATTACTGAATTTGATCCTACATGCCATTTTAGTTTTACAGAAGCTAATTACTCCTACCAAGTCAAGTTTTTATCAGGTCAAAGTTAGGCCCTCCAAAAAATAGGCCAGCTATGTTTTAACATAACCAAAACCTTATCTTAAGAATACTAAGCACAACTTCATTGTAAGGTTCAACAGAAGAGGTGAATGTCACGTACATTTAAAAAAAAAACCCCAAAACTAAATACATCTAGAGCTAAGATCTAAACCAGCCACTAATCAGTTGTGTTAACTGTAAATTAAGGCTACAGGTTTAAATGCATCAAATGTGACTTTTTTTTTTGTTTGATGAAAAAAGTGGGATTCCACATCAAAACACTAGGACACAGTAGTGTTTTAGCAAGAAAGTTGCCTTGATGGTTCAATCTGGAGTTCAGCAGCTGCTCCCACAGAAACTTACTTCGACAATGCATGGACATTGACATGCAATAGGATGGTACTGTTTACAAACCTAGTCAGTAGTTTACTACCACTTCATTTTTTAAATTGTAGTTTAATCCTTCACAGTCAGTGCTTTGCTTGTGTTTTGAATGTGCCTTGCGGGATTGGGGGTGTACAGGGAGATTAAACTATTTACTAAGGAATTTAAGCTTTAAAACTAGGTAAACATCTATACTATTATTAATATAACTTGTTAAGAGAAGCACTTTATTGTAGACATACTCTGCACACTGAAAAAGTCTTAGTGTGCAACTTTGTTGAACACTTCTTCTTTTGCTATCTGTCCACTGTTACATTAGGTCAATGTACTGTATTTAAATTTGCACAAGTAGTGATTTGCCTGAAAGGCAAGAAAGAACTCTTAAAATTTTCATTGAGAATATGAAAGAATCAATTTTTAAAGGGATATGTTGGGTAACAAATAGGTGTAATTAATTGTAAACTGCAAATGACTTAATTTTTTTTACATTTAGAGGTACTGTTTATCAGTTAAGGCCTGGAATAAGTAAAAATAGTGTGGCCACTTTTGAAAGCTCAGAATGCTTCAAATTTTGCTCAGAGCGCTGTTTGACACCTTTTATATTGATGCAAAAGTAGGCCATATTTAATAGGTTAAATTAGGAAAAGCAGACTTTTTTTTCCCCCAGAAATCATAGTAGAATTATTAAATTTTTATTTGTATTTTTAACAAAATTTCAGCTTTCGAAGACAGAATGCTGTTATTGAATATGATGAATATGAGCTATTTCTCAGTTTTGGTACTTGCATACTTTTATTTCTACTGTTAATTATAATCTCTTTAGAGTGTCTAATTAGGTAAAAGAATTAATACAAAGATTCTATTTTAGCTGCTCTTAATAGAAGTGTGGTATTATCAGTTTCTGGTCTCCACGGGAATTTTAAACAGAAACTAGTCAACTGCTGGTATACAACTCTCTCTCAGAACATTATATAGTCTCCTTTCCTATTATATAATAATTCATACAAAAAAAATCCCATTGCAGGCAAAAGATGTCAGAAATTTGAATCCATTCTTTGCTTTCAGTACTCTTTGACCCTGCTATACTTGTTTACAAATCCACTAAAACTAGTAAATGGTAGTTGACTTGCATTTACCAGGAAAGCTACATGAAATTTGAGGAAAACAGACTTTTAAAAAACACTGTACAGCTACTTATGTAATTCTCAAAGGAATTTCGACGGCCCCTTGCATTTTATGTTAAACAACACAGCTAATGGTCATAGATAATTTGTTTACTAGAAACAGTATTTTCTTGCCTGAGCATATCTTTTAAATAATAGGGAAGTTGACATAGAAATCCAGCTTTTCATAAAACTGTATCTTAGTAATTTATTCTTCTGACTTGACTTACAACTCTTAATGAAGTGATAATCTAATCGTGCATCATGTAAGTGGAACATAACCTTCACATTTAGGTGCTGTATTTTCTTTTTTATAAACTATGTTATATAAATACTAGAAACTTCCATGTTGTAAACTGTTTGGGATGTATTGGTGGATTATGTGTTTTTTAAACTGTATTTAAATACAAATCTCTCAGACATTCAATAAACTCATGTCTTCAGCTTGGAATCTGTTCCTAAACAATTGTCTCTTTTTTTAAATGCAAAAAGTTACAAACTTAACTGGAAGTTTGAGTCCAGTTCCACTTCCAGTTAAGGACTTCTTTTTTAAATGCTTTACTTTTTTCTGCTTCTGTGTTATCACAAGTGACATCTGTATTATCAGGAAAATGTGTCATTTAGATCCCATTCTTCTTCTAATCTAGAAGGAAAAATTTTAATTCAGAACACTAATCAGAGGTGTTCTGTTCAACTAGTCTGACCATAACCAAACAATAGATATCCACATTATTTCCCTTATATTCAGGATACTGCACTCTTTTCTTGATGATAGTGTTGGATGGGATTTTTGGTTGTGTTGTGGGGTTTTGTTCTTGTTAAATTCTTTCCATCTACTCTATTTGGATTTTACAGTTTTGAACAACATCTGAAAACACAGAAAAACTTTCAGGTACACCAGAGGCAGGTTAGCATTCACAATTACTGCAGTTCTTCAAATTTTTTAATTTTTTTCAAAAACAGAACAAAGATGCCAGTTTCATATTTCAATTCAGCTGGAACAACATTTGGTTTTCATTGAGGCTGAGTATGTACTCATCTTGAAAAAGGTATCTAATAAATTTTGTAGAAATTAAGAAAAAACTTGCCCGAAACTTATGTCTGACTCATATTATTCAGCAGAACACAGTAGATGGTAAAACAAACTATCTTTGAAGTTAACAGAGACTACCAGAAATAACCTAGTAATGATAGCTACAATGAAGCAATAGAAAGCAAACAGAAATACCTACTTTTCTTCTTGGGAAATAATTCTTTCCTTTTAGCCCCTGATACTCTACTTGAGAACCCTATGAGTTACTGTTACCCTTGTCAGAAGCACACCTTTACTCAATGAGAGGTGCTTACAGATAAATACCACTGATGGAAGGTTAGAAAAGATTTTGTGGTCTAGTTTGCATACAGAACATACAATACAATACAGCTTCTAAAATAAACACTTTCATTACTTCAACTGAACTTTGTGTGAGAAATCTGTGATCTAATTCTCTTCATTTTCATGTTCAATATTGAACATCACAGCAGAACCATCACTGCTCAGTGTGACCTTGCCAGCAATAAGCTTGCATAACTTCTCAAAGGTACCACAAAGTCGATTCACTTTGGGAAAAGAAAAGATTGTTGCAAGAGGTATGTAAACCTCATTTCCACTGACAAATGGTTCCATGTTTTTTTCAACAACCAGTTTTTCAAGATAGTCAGAAAAACAATCCATTGAAGGTTGGGATTTGGATTTTCTCTCAGGATCATCACTGTACTCCTCACGTTTTGACATTAAACGGTGCTTAATGATTTGGGCTGTGAAAACAACTTCTCTGATTACTGCATTCTGCAAGTACTTCTCATCCTTAAGACTTGGGTACACTGCTTTGAAGACCTTTACAATATACAAGAATACATAAAATGTTTATCACTATCAAAAGCTCAGATTTTAACATCTACTGTCCAAAAAAAACTTCTAAAATGTGACTATAATTTTTATTCAATCCTATTTTGCTTATTAAACGGTTTTAGGTAAAAAAAAACTAGGCAAGATGAGCTGGTTTTTCTGTATTACAATTACACTGGCAGTTAACTGAACTTAAACAAACACCCCAAAACCCAGCAGGCTATACCTGCAAGTTAGACCTGTAGATCAGGAAAGGTAAGGCCCTGCAATTCTTTACCTCTTTTTAATAATTCTCTTACTTCTCACATTATGGGGTTCTGGGGACAGTTCCATAGTGATGGAGATTCTAAACTACTTCTGATCTGTCATCTGAAAACCAAGACTGCAGCATGTCATTTTTTGTTTTCAGAGTAAAACATTAAATATGCTCTCACAGCTGTAGGGAATGCTAATAAATAAATTGTGACATCAAACTCTGTGAACTTGTAGTGTGCTCTGCACTGAGCAATACTACAAGGCAATTAAGGAAACTAAGCAGACAATCTCATTCCCACCAGGGTTACTAGGAAGTGCTTTATACCAGCACACTACCAATGAAGTTCCACTGTCTATAATTGTTTCTTACTTTCCAAATACATCTTGAAATGTTGAATTATTCCTATAAATTAGTTACCTAGTAAAAATTAATTTTGTAAGAAACACACAACATTAACACTCTTGATCAATCTCAAAGGATACCCATGTCAAAACTCTCTCCAAAATGACCCTGTAATGGGAGCTAATGAAAGCAATTTCTAGTACATGTCCATCACCTAGATGTATTTCTAAGTTTGGTGAGCATTAAAGAGCACTTCATTATTCTGCTAATGGCAGTAGATGACAGGTGACATTTCACATGCATAGAAATTTCCAATACAGAAATTACAAATGTTTTTGTAGCTTGGAAACCATAAAAGATAAAGCTATAACACCGCTTTAGTTTCAGTTCAGGTCACAAGTCATTTGAAGATACTTATATATTTTTACATAAATAACTGAAATATTAAAGTATGTTCACTGAAACAAACAATTTAAGTCCTTACAAAATTGAGTAAAACCCCAACAGTGTATTTATCTTTGCATTGTTACTTCATGTCAACTCTGAAAAAAGTTTGATTTATACCACATGGCATTTAGTAAGAAAAGCTTTTTAAAATTTTTTATGTATCTGAAAAATCTGTGTCACTGTCAACAGCTACATAATAAATAAAATTAATGACTAGAGGAAAAATAGCTGGCAGAAAGGAAAAATTTAATTCCAAGGATAGGAGCATCTTAAGATAAGAATGATTATCCATACTGTTATTTAGGAAATACCCTAAAAATTTAAGGCCTTTGTGCAACAGGAAACACAAAGAATGAGACTGTCTTGTTCTGATGACAATCAGAGCTAAGACAGGACAGTAGCAGTATTTAATGTGAACAACCTCACAGGCAGTCAGAGACAACTTTACTCTTTATTCATACCTGTAAAGGAAGAAAATAATACTTACTGTTTTGTAAACTGCTTCAGTGGGTTTCTCAGACTGAACAGATTCACCAGTTTGAGGATATTTTCTAACAAACACACCTATTTGGGTACAAAACCCAATCTTCTCCATTCCTGTTGGTGGTTGCCCGACACCAGTAAATTCCACTGAGTAATCATAGCATCTAGCAATCTCTAGAGCCCTAAGACAGACAAATTATTCCAATTACATGAAATATTCACCTTTCCATGTGATAAAGATCCATTCTTAAGGAGAAACAAGACTCAGGCTGTGAAGGCTTGAACATAACTTCTCTAACAATACTCTCATGCCTGAAAATAAGCACTGTCACATCTTATTGTACCTGAGCTGTAAGATGCCTACCATAGTCTGAATCATTTAATATCAGTAATTTAGCCATCCAAACATTACTATTCCTTCTAACATATGTGCATGGAACATTAATGCTCATAGTTGCTTAGTCACCAGCCTGGAAGTCAGCTACAAACTGATTTTCAAGAACAAAATTATTTGGGAAGAACCCATAAAAAACATACACGCCTCTAAACCACGAGAGATCAGTTAATAGAGAAAGTGTGGTTTGCTGTAAATATAAAGACTAAAATCTACCTAATCAAGGTTACAATGGTGTACATAACATCTAAATGAAAAATATCTTATAATACATCAGCCAGTGTGAACAAAGGAATGGGGCAGGGAACCAAAACTGCACTACCTACCTGCCTCATTCTCCATGACAAAGAAGAAAACTAAATTAACATCTCATGTATTTGAGAGAATAATGTAATATTTCTATTTCACAACAAAAAGGCTTTCTCATGTTTACAGCTCAAAAAACCCCCACATTTCTTCAGTGATTTCAATATTTTTAAATCACGTCTATCTAAAAGCAAAATCTAAATATACTTGAAGTCATAGAAATTGTCTCTAAGGTAGCTAATTACAGGCAGGTTTTAGTATCATTATGTAGGGAAAAACACAAGCTTCCAGCTTTACAAAACTATTTACTCAAAAATCACTGGATACTTTAAACTGCATAGCAGAAACAACATAGTTCAAGGGGCAAAATTTCCATGATAGATACACCAAGAGTTGGCTACTGAGATATGGCATTCTTTACTGTACCATGTATTTTCTTCCACAACTGCTCGACAGCTGAATGTTATCACAGCATCCCACTTTCTCTTTGTTTTATTTTTGTTACATTCCTGATATTAAGGGTAAGATAGATCTCATGTAACCCTCTGTCATATGCATATGATTTGCATTAAATCCTTCACTGTGCCATGATCCATTAAACCATCCTGTGTTCAACATGCCCCACTGCTGTGGTTATCTGATAAATCTGCTTGCATACTCTTACTGAGTGCTTTCAATGACAGCAAACCACATAAGTAAACCATTCTGAAAATGCACAGCCATTCATTTCTCACTCTAGTGGGCATTCAGAGCTGCATCATATGCACCCAGCATATGATGTTCAGTACCTTACCAGCTTTGAAACTGTGCTTGGCTCCACTCGAATTTGTGGTCTGGATGCCTGTATAACTTCACTCCTGGAAGCAAAGCGTTAAATTCACAATTTGGAGTGCTGATCACAACTATCCTTGGAGCCATGAAACCGAACACCACTTCAGGAAACTTCTTCAGCTCTGATTCTTCCAGGTGTTCTATTCTGAAAAGAAAAAGTTGATGTCTTGTGTTTAAAAACACACTACTGTAATCTTAGCAACCAGTCAAAACAACCCCAAACCCGTATCTGTACCTTGCAATTTTACACCTACCTCTGCAATATGAGCACTGGCACCATGGCCAAGTGGCAGCACAGGGGATTTGGTCTGAGCAAATCTCCTCTATTTTTTTTTTTGTACTTTTTCATCAGTACCCTCTTCCAGCCATAAGCACCACTTGAATTGCTTAGTATGGTTAGTTTAAACCCAAGTTAGAAGCCACTCTTCTACTTTCTACTTTTCTAATTCTATTCCTCTGCTTGAAAGGTTTGATCAAGCCTGTTTGGAGCATGAACCAAATTCCAAACTGAACTCTAATGGACTTAAAAAAACATTTTGTATTGTCCTAATACTTACAGTTCAAGACATGTCACCAGGTCAAAACCAAGCATGCAAGGATCTTTATGGGCAACTGAACCATGATGCAAGGTAACAGTTAGGGATCTTTCAGATGGCTGAAAATAATCCACTGGAAGAGGAGACAATGTATGCCTACAAAAGTATTAAAAATATGGGTTACAGGAAGGACCTTAAGACAAGATAAATAGTGCATGCAAATGAACTAGCTAATACCCTGAATGGATACCTCATGAATCTCAAAAACGTTAACTACTTAACATGGATATAAAGAAGAATATGCAATACAAACACTTTTTGTAACTACCTATGATAGAACAAAAAGAGCAGAAGTTAATCCTAAAACTGTCCTTCATGTTTACAAAAATTTCCATTATACTCTCAAGTCACTTGGAAAATTCTTGTCACTTAGACAAGCTTTGTGGGGTTTTGGGGAGAGTTTTAGGCAAGCATATTACCTATTTTTTCCAAGTAAAATACACCGAGAAACCAAGATACATGTGCAAATTCCATTCTGAAATACAGCACTAGACAAAACACACAATAAATATTAAAGGTTACTTCATTCTTGAGGAAGAGCAAGAGATAACATCAGCATCCTGCTCCAACATATTCACTGAAATTGTTATTAATCTGCTTTCAAGAAACCTACATTCATCCATCAGACCAGTGCTTCAAAGATTACTTAAACCTCTCATTTTAGAGGAGTTCTAAACCAGACACCACACATCTGAGCTAACCTTCCTATTTCAAAATTATAAACAAGAATAAGTCCCCACCATGGTGACTAAAGGTTCCATGTGCATTTCAAGAAGATCAAAACTGGTCTTTCTGAAGGCAGTACTGTCATGTATAAGCATACACAGATATTCCTAACACCATGCATTAATTCCTTTACAGTGTATTTCTCAGAGGTGCACACCGTGAGGGCCTCTGCATGACCCAGACCTTTGGCTACATTAGGTGATGTTATGGGCACTTACAGCCCATGAGCTCCCAGGCACAGGTCTGATGTAACTAACAATGACAGAGCTCTTCATTTGCCAAGCTGCTGCTTCTGCAGTTACCCTGATCCTGAAAGCCTCTACAAGAAATGCTGCACCATTCCACTTGTATTTGGTTTGCACGGCAAGGTGGCCAGGGGGCTATAGGAGAGGCTTCTCTGAGGGGAAGCCCATGCTGGAGCAGGCTCCTGGCAGGAAGAAAGGAGCCCACAGTGGAGCAGCTTGGCTGGCAGGACTCATGGCCCAGAGGGGCACCCATGCTGGAGCAGCCTGCTCCTGCAGCACTGCACCCTGTGCAAAGGAAGCCGGGCTGGAGCAGTTCATGAAGAACTGCAGCCCATGGGAAGGATCTAGGCTGGAGAAGCTCGTGGAAGTCCGTCTCCCCCATGGGACGGGAGCAAAGGAAGGACTTCCCTCCCTGAGAGGAAGCAGCAGCAGAGATAACACATAATGAACTGACTGTAGTCTCCATTCCTCATCTCTCTGCAACACTGCAGGAGAGGGGGTAGAGAATAGGCCATAAAGTTAAACTCATGAAGGAGTGAGAGATAGGGAGAAGGTGTTTTTAAAATTTGCTTTACTTCTTATCATTCTGCTCTGATTTTGATAATAAATTCAACTAATTTCCCCAAGTCAAGTCTGTTTTGCCCATGATGGTAACTGATGAGTGATCTCTCCCTGCCCTTTAAGGCATGAACATTTTGTTGTATTTTCTCTCTCTGTCCAGCCAATGAAGGGGAGTGATACAGCAGCTTCTGGTGAGCTCCTGGCTCTAGCCAGGGTCAACCCACCACACCACTAGGTCAAGACAAATGCAAAACTCAAAACAATCAAAGAGCTTACATTTTTTCTTTCATTATATTTGCACAGATATCTAGCCCAGCTAACACTTCAATGCACCTGCAGAATTTCAGCATCCAGAGAAGGCTGCAGTCAGCACATCCTAAATCTGCCACCTGTAAATTAGATATTAAAAAATGTATAAATGCTATATATTTCTAAGTAATTTCAGAGACTTGCATAAAATTAAAATTCCATACTTATCAAAATAACTTTTTAATGATAATGCATTTCAGAATCATAACTAAAATTTACAGCTGCAAGCAAGCAGGATAGATGAAGATTTGAAAATTGTTTTTAAAATATCTTGCAGGATCTTCACATACATTTTTTAACCTTTTGTTTGTACAGCTATAAACAAGTACATGTAGGACATCCCATTGATTGTGGAGAATGTCTTCCACATGAGTAACAGTACAGTATGATTTTAAGTATAAAAGCTGCAGCAATTTTCACATTCACCACTGCTTTTCACAGGGCTGTTCTCCCTCCAAAACACTGAGCTCACCAGCAGCCAAGTTAGCAGCAAAGAATCTGCATAAAACAAGTTTACAGGCTCAGTTTAATGTTTAAGTGGGGAACTCTGGGGATATTAGACCATGAAGTCAAATAATACACAGTCTTTCCTGTAAGCTAAAGAGATAGTTGGGTATGTAAACCAACCCCCACTGTTTTTTCTCAGGCTCAGTAAAAGCTGAAGCACACTGCTGTTCCCCGTGTGAAAATCCTGAGTTGTTTCTATCCACTTTATCTATGGTCTGTATAAACAGCAAGTTCACCCTTCTGCCTCTTCCACCTGCTAAATTAGAAAATTCAAACCCTCAAAGGCAGATGCAATGCTAGTGAACACGTTCTCTCTGAAAGCAGATTACAGTGCCACAGTATCATAGACTGGATTAGATTTTTATTAGCTACTAGAAGTATGATTACATAACTAATGCAGGTGCATCCGTTTCTTGCATGCCCCTCAAGATATTAACACCAGCTTAAGTGTTAAACACTGCAGACTTGAGAAGATCTTTTGGGGAAGGAAGTGGGGAGGACACATTAGAAGAGAGAAAACACTACAGAATGTTACTTATATAATTTAACTTTTCACAGTGAGTAGTGAAACAAAAATTCTGGTATATTGGGGGACACAGATGACAACACAGGTGGAGGACTACAAGACATTAAGAAAGTGGAGATGAGTTAGCCTCACATAATCCCACACTCTCAGTGTCACTTCTCATCTGAGACTATCCATGCAAATGATGAGATAAACCTGACACGCTACACAGAACTAACAGCTCTGGAAGGCAAAACCCAACTATGAGGAAAGCAACTTGAACTTAATTTCACAGCATTAAATTAAAAGCAGAATGCCCACTACTTTCAAAAACAGTCTAAAGCATTTCTCTTGCTTAAATATTCTCCTCTTCCCATCAAGTAACATAAATTTTATGCACGCCTGAAAAACAACAAGGTATCTGCTAAGGCCATTCAGTTTTAACAGTTCTTTCACTACTATTGTTCGGTAATTAGGTCAACAGGTTATTTATGTATTTTGTCTTCCTGAGATGCCAAGTGTCAACTTACTTTCAAGTGTATACAACCTGAAGAGAAAAAACATACCAACCTTCTTAGGTTTGTATTTCTCCACTAAATCTTTAACAAACTGGTAGCGTTGTTTGTACAAAGGAGGTTCAAATTTAATAATCTGCGTAAATTCTTCTTGAAAGTTCTTATCCATAGTATTCTGGCAATGCTAAAATAAAAAGTTAACTCTTATTTTCTGAAGCAATTAATAAAATATCCAGTTACAGTTTGTGGTTTTAGTGGTGTTTGAGTCACAGTTAAACAGGAGTAGACCTGATCAGAGTTCTATTCAAAGAATGACAAAAACATTTGGATTAGCACGATTAGGCCGTTGTCTCCACATGTAATTATCTAAATAACCTTATTTAAACAACTATAAATCATATACAAATCTAAAAAAGCAAATTTCATAATCTGTCACTCTCCATCTAGCACACCTGGACAACGACCACAACCAAACGCATCTGGGCCAAGCCTGCACACAACTTGATTGCTCTACGAGGTCTTTTACACACAAATAAAAATATAAATTTGTGTATATATATGCAAAAAAGCCGGCTCGGTGTCCAGACCAGACCCCCATCGCCTCAGCAGCGGAGCGGGCCTGCTGGGTTCCCTTCAGCAGCGCCCGCCTGAGGGGCCACCCACGGCCTGAGCCCCGCCGGCTCCCGACCCCCGCCGGCCTCTGAGCCCCGCCGGGCCCTCAGCCCCGCCGGCTCCCGACCCCCGCCGGCCCCTCAGCCCCGCCGGCTCCCGACGGCTTCTCAGCCCCGATGGCCCCTCAGCCCCGCCGGCCCCTCAGCCCCGCCGGCTTCTCAGCCACGCCGGTTCCAACCCCCGATGGACCCTCAGCCCCGCCGGCTCCCGACGGCTCCTCAGCCCCGCCGGCTCCCGACGGCCCCTCATCCCCGCTGGCCCCCGACCCCCGACAAGCCGCTGCCTCCCGGCCCAGCCACCTCTGTCCCTTGCCGGACTCCCCCACGCTTCCCGCTCCACCTTCTCTCCCGCCTGGCACAAGCGGCCGCCCCCACGGGGGTGCGTCCCCTCCGGGGAGCGCCGGGAGCTCCAAGGGACAGCCCCCGGTGTGGCGGGGTGTTCGCTAAGGCGAGGCGATAAATCAGCACCTCAAACCGTCCGAGCTCCACTTGTTGTACTGGTCTGTGCCAGCCTCCCTCAGTGCAATTAAAAGGTGATTGGCGGCGGCCAGCGGTGTCGCTACTTTTTTACACTGAACCCCAAAAATCTCGGCACTCCTCATGCAAGTCCCTCGCGCTGCTGCTGTGTCTAAAGCCGTGCTTTCTACGCCGCAGAGGGGAAATGCGCTGTTGTGCTGCCATTTGCAGTGCCTGCCTGGGTGAGTGAGAGCACAAACATCCAAAATCGATGTCTTCTGCAGGGTTTCATGAAGTCTTTTCCACACTGAGGCAAATTTGTGTCTCAGTGAACAGGCTGCTGCGTAGCTGCACGGTGAAAGTAGAAAGGAAAACATGGCTCTAAATGTCCCATTTCTTCTGTTAACAGCATATAAAACATTTGCTAATCACAGGCAGGGCTGTTATTAATAAAGATAGTGTAGGCCTGGCACGTAGAAGGAGACAGGACTCTGGTGGCAGTGAGGCTCACGTTAGATAAATTAGATCATAATTCAATGCCCTTTAAGATTTCAGCATATACTAGAAATGTATATGCCAACTCTTGGCTAACATTTTAAGTTTTGTGGCCTAGACAGAGCACACAGTTAATCTTTTTGACTGTTGAGTAATTGTTCAACCTCAACTATCACTTAATACCTACATCTCATTCTATAAATTCTGCCCTGTGTTGTTTTTTTTTTTACCTGAGAGAAAGGTTTATTAATAGAAGTCTTCTACTTACCAGCTTCCAATGCTATAGATTCTGGTATCCTGTGAAATTCTACTTACAAGTCAGTATAATGGATTCTTTAGAACAAAAAAGGACAGATAAGAACAATAGTAAAGTTGACAGTATAATTCAATTCATAACACAGTGTAAATTCATGCAATGTGCTAAAAGTTCAAAAGAATTCACCCTAAAATGTTTCACTGTGTGTGTTATAATTCTCCACAATGAACAATATAATCACAGAGATATCCTTTCTGATTGTTCCATATTAGGTGATGACATTGGATTGGAGAGCCAATCTTTGGACGACTGGCCACATCAAAGAGATGGTGAGCACTATTAAATCAAATAAAGGGTTTTAAAAATTATTTTCTCACTGAAAAAAAAAAAGTACTTTATTTAGTCTAGTTGTGGTGTTTTGTTTTGTTTTTCCCTTATGCAGTAGTACATCTATGTAATTGTCTCAAGGCATCATAGAATAATTTATGTTGTAAGGGACCTTAATAAGTTACCTAGTGCACCCCCTACTTAAAGGAAGTTCAAGTCAATGAGGTTACCTGGAAGCTTCAGTTCCAAGGTAATTTTCACATTACACTATAATTTCAAACTGAATACTCAAATTGTATTAGCTCAATATGTCACAAATCAAGCAGGTTTTCTTAAAAAAGCCTGTTACTTTTGCACCCTACACAGAGCAACAAATGATATGACTATACTGGAATAAAAGCATATCACAATATAAAGTCATGAATCAAGAAATCCTAAACTGCTGACATTTATTTCCTTCAGTAACTGGAATGAGAAAGACAACTGTATGCAATTCCAGTACTTTCCCCATAAAGTTGCAGTGTATATAATGAAACCTGATAGCAAAAGAAACAGTGCAGCACTGCTGCCACGAGACACTAGTCCATATTGATATTTGACAGGAATATCCATACAGCAATACTGCTTAATCTGTAATTCAAGAGCTAACAACCAGTACTCTCAGCTAAATCCAGAGGAAGTTTAATGACTGAAGTACTAGTCTTTTTCTCCTCAGCTTCAATCAACAGATTTGGCCCATATAAAAAAAAATAGGAATTCATCTGTGTGAATGAGAAGTGAAGCTGCTATTACACACAAATCACGTTCTTCTTACTCTAATTATATATAATTTCTTGGTGTTTGCAAGTGAAAATCACCTTGTTTTGATGTTCTTTGGTTTGGTTTTTGGTTTGGTTTTGTTTTTCTTTTTGGCTGTACTCTATAATAAAGCCAGCTGGGATAACTGAGGGAAGAAAATCTAATTTGGAGCAAATAGATTTCTAGGTTGCAACTATATGAGAGGTTTCAGCATCACTACCAAAAAGTGAAAGAAGTATAAAAAGGTGATCTGATAGAGAGTAAAAAATACTGAGGTTTGGAACATATTTGGCTAAATTCCAACAGGAAAAGGTAAATGCATGGAAATACAATTAGGGCAGTATAAACTATAACAGAAGTATGGGCTGTCTTGAAGTGGTTACACAATAAAAATTAAGGAAGTGCTTCAAACAATAATAACGAAACCACTTATGTTCAAAGAAAAGTTACTACTCCAGCTAACTGCCCTCAGAACAAAATCACTGTTATAAAGACACTTTCTTAGTTTGTGAAATCAGTTTTTATGATTAGTTCTCCAATTTGATATGAGATTATTAAATGGGTATTTACGCCATCAATATGGTAGAGCCATGCAAGTAATGAAGATTTTGTAAACGTCTTTGGAAATCAGCCAAGATGAGAAGAGGAGGCCAAAAGGAGACTGGTGATTATTGCTAGAAAAGAGGAGTGAAAAGCCTTGATAGCAGAACAAGCAGCTTAGAGCAACTGTAAGCTGCCAGGGCCCTGATAACACTTCTCTGCTACAGTAGAAGCTCTAATGTACTTGAAGGGTCAGGGTAATGAAAATAAACTGTTTCTCAGTGTTTCAATGTGCAATGAAGAGTGAAGGTATTTTAATGTTACTTCCAACAGTATTTATCTCCTCTTTCCTAAATTAAAAACCTGGGTTAGCTCTAGCATGTAGAGATGCTATTCCCATGGATGATTTCATACCAGCTTCTCCCTATACCTATTTCCTGATGTGCTGAGCAATGGGGAGAACTGAATATACTTCAGCACATTACACCCAGCTTGGAGTCATTTCACTGAACTTTCAGAGTATTTTTGCATGGTCATTTGATGTTTAAAATATTTTGGCGATTCTTCTAAATCACACTTTCAGTCTCCCTTTTGTACTTTAGGTTTAAAGACTGATGCCAACATATGTAACTAGATATATTTGGTTTGAGTTTTTTTGCTTTTGCAGGAAAAACTAGATTATTTTCTCTTTTCTGTTAGTAATTATATGTAGACAATAATTCTCTCTTAGCTGTTTAACCTAATTCTGCTTGTTCCAAGTCTATGTGTAGGACTATGAGTTTCAGAAAGAGCTGTTGAGCTGGAATTGAGCAGCAGGGAGCATTTGGAGTTTTCTGGGTGTCTGAGGGGTTCTCAGAAGCTGCTCAGCCAGGTCTCGGCCTCGTACCCAGCACTGCCATCAAATGAACAGGCTGGACCATGCCCACTGCCCGTGTCATTGCCCTCCGGGGCTCCAGCCCACTGAACGTGCCCATTTCTTCCTTTCCCCTTCCCCGGTAGGGAAGCTGTGGATGGATGCCCTATCCATTCAAGCCCAGGTTGGATGGGGCTTGAAGCAGCCTTGAAGCAGCCTGCACTAATGGAAGGCGTCCCTGCCCATGGCAGGGGGTTGGAACTAGACAGATAAAGCTTCAAGGTCCCCTTCCAACCCAAGTCATTCTATGACTTCTTTGCTTCTCTACTGCTGTGGAAGCAGAAGCTGGCAGAAGCGGCCAGCGCAAGCTGTGCTATGGCCTCTTTACCAACGACAGGGGACCAGTTTTCAGTGTTGTTAAATCGGTGGCTTAATCTACTGAACTCCGTGTGACGGTGTCAGCAGCTGCCACCCTCCGGGCCACAGAGTCCCCTCACTCTCCCCTGCGGTGATGTCCCGCCTGCCGGACCCCGGGCTGCCGCGAGTGCGGGGCGAGCAGCGGGAGAACGCCGGGCTGTCATCGGGAGGGGCCGCGCCGAGGGTCCGGAGCTCCCCCGCCCTCTCCCCGCGGGTCGGTGACGCGGCCCCGGAAGGCGCCACCGTCACTTCCCCGGCCGCCATCTTGTCGGGGCTGAGGCAGCGCCCGGCGGCCCCGCTCCGTGTGCGCGGCCCGCCTGCCCCGAGCGCCGACCCGCCATGGCCAACAACAGCCCCGCGGTGGCGAACTGCCAGGGGCAGCAGGCGGCCCAGCACCCCCCCGGCGCCGTCCCTCCCGTGCAGCAGCCGCTGCAGAGCGGGGGCCCGAAGCCGGCGGCCTCGGGCAAGCAGGGCAACGTGCTGCCGCTGTGGGGCAACGAAAAGACCATGAACCTGAACCCCATGATCCTCACCAACATCCTCTCGTCGCCCTACTTCAAGGTGCAGCTCTACGAGCTCAAGACCTACCACGAAGTGGTGGACGAGATCTATTTCAAGGTGAGCCCGCGGGCCGCGCTGGCGCCGGGCCCGGTTTGGTTGCGGCCCGCGCCTTTTGGCCCCTTATCTTGCGGTGAGGGATGGGAGTAAATATGGCTTGTGTTGCTGAGTTGAGGGAATCCAAGGCTCTGCCTTCTCAGCCTCACCAGAGACATGTTCCGCGTCGGATTTGGAATTGCGGAGCTGTAAATTGGGTTCGAAGAGGGCAGCTTGAGCGGGGGCGGTGGGGGCGAAATGGCCGTCTGAGGGCTGCGCCTTCAGCCGGAGAGAGCGGGGAGGGCGCGGATCTGCCGCCGCCGCCGCCACGGACCGGCCCTTCCCGCAGCGCCGGGCTGCCAGCGCGCCGTGTGACCGCACAGGAGGGATGGTGCCGACCGTAGGTGTCTGCCTGTGGCGTTCGTTCTCGATTCCAGGTTAGGATTCCCTCCTCCGTAACTCAGCTTACAACTTAACGAGTTGGTTTTAGTTTTTCTCTTGGCATTAGGTAGGATGTGCTGGGGAGATGAATGATCTATATCAGGGCACCTATGTCTTGGTTCTTGTTTTGTTAGCAGGATTGAATCAGTTTTGCACCGGGGCTTCCATCAAGCCACTCTCCCAGGTAGAGGTATGCATAATTAATGCTAATCAACGCAGCCACTTTCTTTCTTCTGATAACGAGACCAAAATTTAGATAATTCAAGCTTAGATAATTCAATTAGTCACCCGTGTTTTGGTCGTTACTGGCGTATTTTTTCAGGTAAATTCATTTTGCTTGATACTGTATCAGCTGGTGGGTTTCAGTATATTTGAAATAAATAAAATAAGAAGCAAAGGTAGCCTTTTTGTTTCATTTATTCAAGCCAAAGTAAGTTACTTAAGGTACTATAATTGTTAAAAATAACTCCACTACAGTATTTTGAGATTTTTGGCAGTTTGCACTTACTTACGCTGCTGTTTTTTTTCACATAAAGATAGCATTTCGCTGCATGTGCTCTGTTGGTTGGAGCTGATTATTTATTTTTTCTGATACTTCGTACATGTAACATATTGTCGGCAGCATCTCTCCAGTTATTTGCTATATGCTGCATGAGAGACTCATGACTATCTGAATGGAAAGAAGCAGAGTTTACTTACGCAATTGATTTTTAGAGCTGAAAAAATTGTGAAAGAAACATATTTTCAGAAAATTTGAGAGCTTACTCTGTTTTTAAAGTGAACCCCTTCAAATGCACTGAAAAGTATTTGGTGCAATTTGTCATCTTTGTACTGGTAGAACTCGGCAGCATTAGCTCAGATAGTTTATTTGCTTGACCTACTGTTTCATTCCAAAAGTGATTTTATCTTAAATTTAGGAAGAATTTTGACATACCATTAAAAATCTGCACATTGATCTGATTTGTTTGCTGAACTTGACAGTGTGACTCAAAACTGCATGCTAAATAAAGAGAAAACTCAGCCCCTTACTCACTCCTGAGTAATGGCTGTGCGGGAGAAGATAACCTGATGGTTAAGCTGCTTCATTGATATTAAGAATGTTTGAATTCTCTTCATGTTTTAAGATTCCTGAATACTTACTGTGGGTTTTTTTGTTAGTTGTTGTGGTTTTAGTTTTTTTTTTTTAATGAGCATGGTACCTGTCATAGCAGCTGTATTTTCAAGTGTATTTGTCTGCCTAAGAAACAAGTGGCTCTTCTAGAAAATTTTAGAATGCTAGGTGCTGGATTATCATGAATGGTGATTGTAAGTCACACAGGCAGATAGTGATAAGGACCATCTTTGAAGATGTGGATTGTGTCCAGATACTTGAATTAATTAACTTGTAATTTTAGGCTCCTGTTTCAGTTCTGTATGTACAAAGTGTAGACTTCCTCCTTCTTTATCCCTGACCTTTAACACCAATTGCATGTACTCAGCTTCATTTCATCTGTGTATTTCTGACAAGTTAAGCATACAAAGCAGTCTTTATGGGATCAAAACTTCAAACACTCATTTTTGGAATGAATGTTGTTTTCAGGATTTTGTTGTTTGTTTTAATTGACACCTGTCAAAACCATCATGTTTACATTGAATGTAATTTTCAAAAGTTGAAGACTACCTTTTGTGGTAGTGTTATCCTCGATCTTTTGACTAAAAAATACTGTTCATTTCCTGTGAGCGGCAATGCTATATAACTAGAAGATTATGCAGTATTATTTATGTAGTATCTGTGAAGTTCTCAAGCTAACAGTACAGGAAGTCATAGTGGATTTTGAATTGTACAGTATTGGCATATCTCATATTTCCTGTTTGGCAAAGACAGCAACTGTAAAATGCCCAAACAAACAGTTCAGCAACTTCTGCTGTTAGTGTAGCTCTGAGTTCGTGTGATTTGGGCATAATTGGTTTTATTTCATGTATTGTTAAAGAATCTTAATTTGTGAAGTACCATATAGCATGAACTCTTATTCCCCATCCAGTGTATCCTTCGGATACACCATTGCATTCTTTTTTGTCTTTTACATCTATTTTAAGTTGATGTGTGTAGGAAATATGCTTGTTTATTGAGCCAGATATTGCTTCTCTAAATTTCAGAATTTCGTTCTGAGCTTGTTTATGACTCTTACTGTCGAGTTTCAGGATTGGTGTTGATTAGCTGTGTTTGTGTGCTCATCCCTAAACGTATCTCACAAGATTTGTCTTGGGCAAATTTTACTTGTTCGTACTTAGGAATCATTTTATCTAAGAACATAACTGCAGTCTAAGAGAAAAACCATGGACTTTATGTTTGTTAAAATACTACCCTTGATAAACATATTTCTTTTGTCCTAATAGTAAGTGATAAAGAAAAGAAATCTCTAGTTAAGTTCAGTTTAGAAATGAGACTTAGGAATATGAGACTGTATATTTTGACTTTTGTAGCTGTCATCAGCAGTTACCGCTGAACTTGTAAGGAAACAGTTTAAATAAGGGTAGTTGTTTATTCACACAAGGAAGTAGTAGTGATGGGATTTAGTCATAAAGTATTTGAAGGTATGTAGAGTATAGTATAAGCATGGATATTTCCTTTGGGGTTTTCGGATTTAAATTTCACTGAAGATTTTGGCTGTAATTTCTTAATGTGGCAATCTAAAAAGTCAAGTTCTTTGCTTTAATGACAAAGCAGACTTGATCTTGAATTTGCTAGAAGACAGTTTTTTAAGATTGGTTTAGCATATCCATTGTTGTATCAGGCTTGTGTGGTCACCTAAATATTATGAAGGTTGTAATTGTAATTTTCTTTCTTTCCCCCTGTCCCCCACCTCACCCTTTCAGGTTACACATGTTGAACCATGGGAGAAAGGCAGCAGAAAAACAGCAGGCCAGACAGGGATGTGTGGAGGGGTAAGTAGAAGTACGTGCCTTCTTAAACTTTTCTGTCTGGTGAATAACTTTCCAAACCATATATAAAATGTGCTTGTATGTTGGCTCTAGATATAAAATATTTATTTTAAAGAGTAGATACATTCTTCTTGTTTCCAAAGCTGTGGATGTAAGTAGTGTTACTTTTTTCCCATAGCTTTGTTTGTAGATTTAGATTTTAGCCTGTGCTGGTTCTCATATTCTTTTGTAGGTTTGAGATAATGTCTTTGTGACTTCTGCATCCTCACCTAACTTTCTGCTTTTGAAAGGTGCGTGGCGTTGGAACTGGAGGAATTGTGTCTACTGCTTTTTGTCTGCTCTACAAATTATTTACACTGAAGCTCACTCGTAAGCAAGTGATGGGCCTTATCACTCATACAGACTCCCCATATATTAGGGCTCTTGGATTTATGTATATTAGGTAAGTATCAATATCATCAACTAATGACTGATCTAATATGCAGAAAGCTGTATTAAAATTTTACCTTGTTTTTGTGCTTAAAGGTACACACAGCCACCTACAGATCTATGGGACTGGTTTGAATCCTTTCTTGATGATGAGGAGGTATGTCGGCGAGGGTAATAATTTGTTTTCTTTTGTTTCTTTTCATATTACTACTTTAGGCTTAAACATTGCTTGATAGGGTTTTCTGTTGTTTGAATGTTACAGTGTTATGTTCTTCATTACATTATGTATGTTAATTAGTGCAGGAAATGGGTTTGAGCTGGGACCTGGGTAATTTCTCTTAGATTTTGAAGATCTAACAGATTTTTTCATTGGTTAAGATGTTACTGTGTCAGATTTACAAAGCCATGTGGAACAGGTGTACTAATAAGAATGCAGACAACAGGCTATGTGAATGTGTCTTCTGTGTGTTCTTTAAAATCATAGTTACTTTTAGGTAAGGTGTAGTAAGTCATGTGAGTGCTAAATTTGTAGTATCTATTTATTACTGGGATGGAGGAATTGATGCTTACATGAAAGAGTGGGAACAACATTTCACCTTGGAAAATATTGCCAGAAATCTCTCTGGTTACTATCCATGTCCTGGAACAACTATACCCAGGATTTCTTCGGAGGAGAAGCAAAAAGCCTGATTACTGCATAAGGCATTATTTCTGGAACCTTAATGTCTTCGTTAATGGGGCAGATAAAGAGAGGAGTTGCTAACTGAAGAAGCTCAGTAAAGTGGCTGCATTATTATGCAGTTAGATAGGAGAATAATTTTAGTATCCCAGTCCTGATTTACTGTTTGGAGAAACAGTAGGGAGCTGGTGGGTGAGGTTTCTTGGGCTATGAAGACACAGTTTTCTATATACCACTGCAATTTGTATTTATGAGCAGACAGTAAATTATATCCTGAATTTAAGACCAGAACAGGAAGGATCACTTTCCATCTTCAGTGTGACAAGTAGGCATCTACCTGAAGAAATTTCAAATGTTTTAGTTGCAAATGATGTCCAAATACTGGTATTAAAAATAGTGTTAATTATACCTGTGTCTAACTGCAGTGCAGTGTATGTATTTTAAACGGCTTCTTTCATGCTAAGTATCAGAAATACTGAGCAAAGGAAACAGCTGGTAATTTCAGGTAAACCTATGCTATAGTAGATTTTTAACAAAAATGGAACCAAATTGGACTCTTGCTTGAATCAGTGTCCTTCTCCCCCAGGCAGGGCTAGCTAATGAATTCTCCACAACGTTGGACTGTAATTTATGAGAAGGATTGGGGTGACTTCATTCTCAGAGTCCCACAAAGTCAATTCCTAGGACAGTAAAGCAGTCACAAGTACAATTCATTGTGCAGGTCTTAACTGGTTCATTATTCAAAGCACATTTTTTGGTTTTTACATTTCAGTTCTTGCTGATACTGGGTATCAAGATGTGTTTATTTCTTGTTGTTTAAAATCTCCCATTATGTTTTTGGAATTAGTGTTTCTTTCCCAGCTGCTATCAGTAGCTTTGTGTTACGTAGAAAAACTGCTTGGGGCTGCTTAAGTTTCTTACCAGTCCTGGTCAAGCTCAATAGGATGAAGCAAATTTTTATATATGGAATTATTTAAACCTACAGGATTTTTTTTTCCCTCCAGTTCTTAAATATGTGGAAGCAGTTCATCTTTTGTCATGCTGCTGTGAAAATCTTCCCAGGACACAGAGTTACTTTTCAAAATGCTTCTTATGTTTATTTTGTTTAACTGTACGTACTCTCCAGGTGCTACGTTTAACTCCTCTTTTTCTTCTTTAGATCTCTGCAGCGATTATATTTGGAAAAACTGTATATCTGAACACTTAAATGTGTGTGAGTGCAAGCAGTTTTACGTTCAGATTTTCTCTTCCTGTTTAGATAACAAATCTCACTTTCCTTGTGTGCTTGCACTATAGGTTTGGGACTGACAATAGCTGACTAACATGTCCTGAGCTGTGAGAGGGCATAGCAAGAAGGCCTTCATGCGGTAATGACCCTTTTCAGAGACAATGGTCATCATGGATTATGCGTTTCCAATTATTTGTTCATTTATTTATTTTTTTACATATTTCTAAATTAGAAACCTCACTGCTTCATGGCAGTTGGTTTGCTATTGCTTCCAATTCTGTTAGGATGCCATTTTGTACTAGAGGTTTTTCTATGATCATTTTTAGATAGGCAATGATGTAGTTCATAAATGATTTAGGCCACAGGGTTGGGTATGATGGTACACAGTTGTACATCCACAAAATGGAGTATTAAATGTAGTTTCAGAGGACTTCTCAACTTTGTGGCATTTAAATGCAATGCAAGACCATACCATATAACCAGACTGTGTAAGGGGATTTTGCATTAATCTCTTCATCGACAGTCCCTTACCATCCAGATGGCTGCAGGATTAGTATGTGCCTGCATGCATATATATTAAGTCCCATTCCCTATCTGTAACATTCTGCCAAATCCAAAGGGTGCAGAGTTTGAATTTCTGTAAGGAAATGTATTAGAATATGAGACAAGTAAACTTTCATAATCATGAGACTTCAATAGGACAGTAATGTAGCAGCATTTTTTTAAATCAGTAAAGAATATTTTTGACCATCAGGATATTTTTTGCTTGTATTTTGCAGGACCTGGACGTGAAGGCAGGTGGGGGTTGCGTTATGACCATAGGGGAGATGCTTCGTTCCTTCCTCACTAAGCTTGAATGGTTTTCCACATTGTTTCCAAGAATTCCTGTGCCAGTCCAGAAAGCCATTGACCAGCAAATTAAAAGCAGACCTAGAAAAATCAAGAAAGATGGCAAGGAGGGGATGGAAGAAATAGACCGGCATGCAGAACGTAGACGTTCAAGGTCACATACACATTATTTTAAATGTGAATGTTAAAGTTCAATATTGAACAACTTATTACCAGCAACATGTTGTCTTTTTCACTGAGATAGGTTTTAAGGCAACAGTTTATGGATTAAAATAATCAGATGATATTTGGTATTTAAGATTAAATATAGGCTCTGTGTGTAAAGTATAAATTGGAAATATCTTAACTATTGAAGGAGGTGTTTCATATATAATATCTTCTATCTTAAAAGGTCTCCAAGACCAAGATCCATCAGTCCCAGGAGGTCTCCCAGAAGATCCAGAAGCAGAAGTCACCATCGGGAAGGCCATGGATCATCTAGTTTTGATAGAGAACTAGAAAGAGAAAGAGAACGGCAGAGATTAGAACGCGAAGCAAAGGAGAGAGAAAAGGAAAGGCGGAGATCTCGAAGCACCGATCGCTCACTAGAACGGAGGCGAAGCAGAAGCAGGGACAGATACAGAAGCCGGAGTCGAAGTCGTGACAGGAAAGGAGATAGAAGAGACAGGGATAGGGAGAGAGAGAAAGAAAATGAACGGAGTCGGAAAAAAGAGAGAGATCACGATAAGGAAAGAGGTAGTGAGAGGGAAAAAGATCGATCTAGAGAAAGGTCAAAAGAAAGGAAAAGTAAGGGTGACACAGAGGAGAGAAGACACAAGGATGACAAAGATGAGAAGAAACACCGTGACGACAAGAGGGATTCCAAAAAAGAGAGAAAGCATAGTAGAAGTCGAAGCCGGGAAAGAAAGCATAGGAGTAGGAGCCGAAGCAGGAACACAGGTAAGCGCAGCAGAAGCAGGAGCAAAGAAAAATCAAGTAAACATAAAAATGAAAATAAGGAGAAGTCAAATAAACGAAGTAGAAGCAGGAGCAGAGGAAGAACAGATAGTGTTGAGAAGTCCAGAAAACGAGATCAGAGTCCCAGCAAAGAAAAATCCAGGAAGCGCAGCAGAAGCAAAGAACGTTCCCACAAACATGATCACAGTGATAGCAAGGACCATTCTGACAAACATGATCGTCGAAGGAGCCAAAGTACAGAACGAGAGAGCCAAGAAAAGCAACAGAAAAACAAAGATGAGACTGTGTGAATTCTTTCAGAAGTGGATCACATTGAATCCTATAAATGTTTGATTAAATCCTGCTTATTTTTTCTTAAAGTTGAGATTGTGCAGTAGTTGATGAGCACTCTTCTCCAACCTCCCTCTAGGCTGCAGATTGTCATTTCCTATTTTGGGTAGGGAAGTGCCTTTGTAAACCCATTCAATGCATTGACGGTTTCAAACCATTTGTTTAGTTTAATTTGTAATGCGGAGATTGTTCTTGCATTTTTATTGTTCAGATGTTTCTGAAATGTACAGTCTGTACATATGTCCTGAAAATGTTTTAATTCCTTTGGCATGGTTGCCATGTTGGTTAAATTTGTATGAGGCAATAAACTGCCACTAATTATACTTTCTGTTTGTAGACGTGGAATTATGGTTTGTATCCTGAAGTTAGCATGGCTGTGCTTTCCATAATAGTATGGCTTTTAGGGATGGATCTGGAATGTGTATTATAGCTGAGATATTTATGTGCGTACAATGTACATTGAGGGCTGCAGATTTAGAACTAACATTTATGTCCACTGTACCTGCTGTTTTGTCCAAAGCTTTTAAAATGTATTATGTTGATCACCAGTGGTGTTAAATTGAGTGGACTTTCAGAGATAGTGGTTTTGATGCAAGGATTTAGATTATGTTGGGGCTTGTTTAGTAATTCTGTAGAAAGGCTACCTCAAGCGGACACTGTAAAGGTTGATGGATGAGTACCGTAGCCATCTATGCATTTTATCTGTTTGAAGAAAATCCATGTAAGCTTCCTTTTCTTTTTTTAAACACAGTTTATGCATTTGTGGTCCTTTAATGTTTTTAAGCAGCTGCACTCTGTCATTTATTATAATCCTGGGCTAATAAAGGCATTTAAGATGGGAAGAGGGAGGTAGGAAGAAGAAAAATATTACAAAGGATTTCAGTTTCAAGCTTCCAAAGCATTTTTATAAGTGTAAACATTTAAAATAAGAATTAACTGATAGTGTCCTTTTTTAATTCATATTTTCTACAAATAGTAAAGATCACAGTTTGTGCTGAACATTTCATCTGGCAGATTTTTTTTTAAACAGGTTGTTAGAAGCAAAAACCAAAATGCATTATAGCAAAAGATCATACCATTAAAGTCCATAGATTATTCTGATGACTTGTATACTAAGTGAGGACAACCATCTGGAATAAACTCTCAATTAATTCCTTTGTATTGAGTGTCAGCTTTTCCCTGCACGTTCATTGCCAGTTAAAGAGTGCTTCAGTTCCTCCACATTTTATTTTCAGATCAAGTGACACTTGGTATGAATAAGGGATTTTATGTAATAAGTAAGTTACAACAAAGATGTAGCAAACAAAAGAAATGCTGCAGCGCCAAGATAGGAAGAATATGAAGTGGGAATCAGTCATGAAGTAACCTGAGGGTAGAAATAAAATATTTGTGCCTTTTTTTTGCTTCTGTGTGATGCAGGTCATCTAGGCATATTTCATTTTAAACATCCAGGGAAAACAGTGTTTTGACTTCCAACAGTATACTTCAGTCCATAGTATTCCGAGAAGCAAATTTCTTTTCTTCCTCCCAGCTCTTCCTTTTTTCTCAACTGTAATATCCTTTATCTCCATGATCCTTAGTTATCAACATTTTTTAGTAGTGAGGTTGTCTGCTTATATTTGTGTTACCTGATTTTAAATCTGAGCTTGTAACAAAACTTAAGCTTCAACAAATTCATTCCCTTGCAGCGTAAAACTAAAATACTGAGCTTTTGTTTAAGATTGGAGAAGAAAAGAAATATCCTGTCTAGTGGATTACTAGAACTGTCTCTGCAGTCTGCCAAGGGATTGCATGGATTCTGTCCAAACAGTGAGGACAACTTTAATTTATCTTGTTTGTGTCTAGAGGGCTTCTTTTGGCCTTGTTTTTAACCTTCAGTTTCTGAAACAAATATCTTCTTGGGCAGAGAGGCTGCAGAACCAGTGTTTGTCAGGGAAAATGGATTACTGATTTCCAGCTGTTCCTTCAGGGCTCTTCCTCCTCTTCTGAGACTGTTGGGTAATACAGTAAAGTAATGGTTTATTTGCAGGAAAAAATGCAGGTATTTGAGAGACAATCTTTGACCTGAGCATGGACAAGCACTGTCTCACTACAACAAAGATGATGGACATTTTGATACAGCTTGTGCAAAGACTGGCCCATCCCAATATCTCTTTACAAGTGTGGTAATTTTAGGACTCTGCTTTTATTTTCCTATTTTATAAGTAGTCCTTTTTGACTTCTGAATTTAGTATGATCGATATGTACTTGAGTTAGTGTAATGGAGAGTGCAGTATTCACTGCCAACCAATAACTGTGAAAATTACTTGAACCAAGACATTTGTCTAAAATTATCCTTGGGATTTACTGTCATACAGCTCTTCAGTTTGTATCCAAGGTCTCTTAATTCCTTCTTGTCTTTCTGATGCCATTGTATTTCATGTGCCCTTCCTTAAAAAGCAGAAGGAGCTGCAGGGCTGTGAAAGCGGCTCTGATGAGCAGGGGTGAGTGGAGGTGCTGGTGCTGCCCACTCTGGTGCAGTTGTTGCAGTGCAGTACAGCTGCACTGGACATTCATCTTGGGGCATTAGAAGAAAATTTCTGCCCATTTTAGCTGGAGGAGCTCTGGTTGCAGAGCTGTTGTCTCACAGTCTCTGCACTCATTCTTCAGTTCTCAGGGTAAATGACTGACTGAAGCACTATGAACTCAAAGTTTCCATAGCATGCCATGTGTCCATAATAGCCTGGCTGGGATAGTTATCCTTGTGAAGCTTCATCTGTCTTGGAAATTTCCTGTGGCTCCAATGCTAAGTACTGGAATAGTAATATTATTAATAATATTAATAACCTCCTACAGCATAGAAGTTCCCCTCTTTAGGGGAACCTGAAGGAATTTGATAAATTCTGCTGGCTTTAGATGTTTGAGCCCTTTGCCCCACTGTGAAGCACATGTAGCTTTAGGTATGGATGACCACCAACTGTTAAGCAGGGTAAAACAGCATTTAAGTGCCTCTCGAGGTTTTGCAATGAGGTTGTCATTTTATCTTTTCACCAGCAATAGTTAGATGTGGTAGAACACTAAATCTCGGTAAAACTGGGTAAAGTCTGCAATGAGATGAAGGTGGATTTTTGCCAGTTCCTTCAGTGGATTGAAAACCTAAGTTTTGAGCTATTACTTCTGTGTTAGATGCAATTAAAGACAATGTGTATTTTAAATAATATATACAGATTTTTTTGCTGATGTTCATATTTGTGTAATTCCAACTAATACATCTTTATGCACTGCATTTAAATTTTTTATTAAGTAAGCATTAAATAATGCTGCTGTGAAATAACCTAGGTGGTTTTAATCACCTAATTTGTTAGTCCACATGATTTCACAGCTACTGCTCTGAAAGCATCCATTTTAGCATATCCATATGCTGCCTACCTCCAAGCCTTCAACAGGAGTTTTCTTGATTCTCAAGTCTTTCAAGAGGCTGTGGGATTGGGTTGTTCAGGGGTTTTTGGTAGGATTTTTGTTGTCTGATTGGTTGAGAATTTTATTGCTTGGGGTTTTTGTGATTCTTGAAGTCCAGGGCTTCATACAAGTAAATAGTACAGTAGCAGCATCTATAAAAACATGACATTTAATTGTCCTTCCCTGTGATCTGAAGTCAGCATGACCCATAAAAGTATGCTTACCTCAGTCTGGACAGAACCTGCAACCAAACCTGACCAAATTTTTTAATCAGCTCAGTGAATGTCAATGCTGTTTCACTTATCAGCAGTCTTTGTTATTAGACAATGTCTAATGCCTGAATAACACCACCTTGAGTTACACAGTGTCACAGTAGGAGGCGTGTATCTAGCTCAGTGTGTGTTGCTTTTCTTCCCTGCTACCCACTTTTTTAGAGCTGAATCAGTGTGTTTGTTTCTTGAAATCATGACTCTATTCAACGTTTTGCCTTTTTTTGCCCAACAGACCTACAAGTAATACATTCTGATACAATAACACTACTTTTCAGTGCCGGAAGGGAGAGGAGCTGATGAAAATAGTACTACAACGTTGTAGTGTGTAATTGAGGTGTTAAGGTCTGTACGCCAGGGAGAATTAAGAAAACACACACCAACAGTTTAGAATGGCTTGAAGTACATTAGAGTTACTATTAGAGCATGGAATTACCAGAATTGCTTTGGTGTCAAGAAGTAGTTTGGGGCTTGAATTTGGTTCTAAAAGAAACCAGTTGTTTTAAGATCTCTGGAAACCCAATTAAACATGCTGTGGTGACAGTGTTTGGCAATGATGTCTGCAAAGAAGAAATATTGAAATAGAACCCTCAAGGAAGAAGGCTGTTTAATCTTTTTTTATTGAGAAATAAAACCAACTTTCTGTTAACTAATGCAGGACAGTTTTAAATAGTTTCCTAAAGAAAGGCTTGTTTGATTGTGACTAAATGCAGATCATGTTTTAAGAAGCAGCATATAGTTCTTGTGCCATCTACAAGCAACTTAGTGAAGCATGAGATTCCCACGAGACCTTGCACAAGTGATCAGAAGCATTGGCTGATACCTAACACCTGCTGTGTTCTCTGAAGAAAGGCAGTTCCCAGAGTGGATAGTGTCTGTTTTATAAGCTGAAAATAGTGCTAAAAACCCTATGGTCTTTGGATACCTTGGTACACATGAGCTTTTGAAGACTGTGTTAGAATACACACGTTTGTAGAACCCTTGACCTTAAACTTTGTTTTCAAAGTCGGCTAGAAAAGTAACCACTGTGGAGTATGAGAGAAGGTCCTGCCTGGATTAGGTCTCAGATATGGCTAGATGTTCAGCTTTCCTGCTCCCAGTCCTCAAGCAGCTGTGAATGTTGCTGTTAGACACAGATGTGTCTTTCCAGCTTCAGGAGAAAAAAGACTGAAAAATAACATTTAGGGAGAATGGTGTTATGAACAATGTTAACATCCAGTTTAGCAGTAAATGAACAGCAGCAAAAAAGAAATCAGCCTTAGGAAGAAGAAGTCAGCAATGATTTCTTGCCATCCCTCTGAGACAGGAGCAGAAAATAGTCCAGAACACCAGAAGAAAGTAAATGAGTGCTGAAGAATATTTTTATCTGTTTGGATTTTAAGGGATTTTTTGGGGAACTACAGCATAGTGAAGTGAAGGCTTAATGAAGTGAAAGAAGGTTATTATAAATGGAGGAGAGGATAAATCAGTAGTGCTAGTAGAAATAGACAATGAGATTCACAGGTAAATATGGTGGATTTTAACAAACCACTTATGATATACAGGACTGGTGAAGCATTTCCCTCCAATCCCAAAGATTTAATCAGCAGGAAAAGTTGGATTCATACATTGAATTGCGATTCTTATAACTTACCTCATCTGAACCAGAATTTCCTCTAGATGTGTTTTACATTGCTCTTTCCTCTAGAAATAACTATAAAAGAATTTGTAAATTTAAGACAATTTCAGTTACGGAAAAACAACTGTCTTAAGAAATTTTTGTTTCAGTGGCTGCTTTTGAAGTTGTTTCTAGCAGTTTACATAAGCAAATAAAGCACTATCCTGCTGAAACCCAAAAGAAATAAGGTAGAATAGATTGAGATAAGCCACACTTTCTTTTTTTAGCATAAGTGCCACCTATCTTCATTTGTAATGGGATGGCTATAAAAGATAAACCTGCCTTTTATTATGTGCTGTCAAATGAGTAGTAAGTGTTGTGACCATGCATGATAGTATGCAGGCCATAATATAGGTAAGGTTTTGGGGTTTTTTTAAATTATACATTATAAGATGGGGGAGGGGATGAGATAAACCGACATAAAACTACCAGAAGCCTTGACTATCAAATCTATATGCTATATGCATCTTATTTGAAGAGGATGCAAAAATAGTTTATAAACGTCATGAATTTTTAATGAATGTACTGCTCTTACCCATTCCAACAGAGCTTCCAGAACAGGTGACTGAAATGACATGAATCAGTGGTACAAGTGTTAGGTGTCAGGTTGTAAGATGGAAAGTATTTAGTCTGCAGTATGTAGTCCATCTATACTACTATGCAATCCTATCAGATAGCAGTAGTTTTATAATGGATCAAATCCATGCCTTGGGAAAGGCGAAGTAATTTCTTCCCCTTTACACATTTTTTACTTAAAAATGTGCTTAGGAATGATTCATTGCAGTTAATGATTTGTTTCTTTATTTTAAAAATACCCAAAACAAAAAAAGCTCATTTATTTGCTTCTATGTTCTAGCCATTCCTAATCTCCCAACTGAACATTAACATTTCTGTATTCACCAGGATATGGGTGATCCAGTTAAGAGACACCTGTGTAAATAACTAAAATAACTATGTCCAGACCCAAAATGCTGCTGTGATGTTCCCATCACAGATATTGCAAGACTGCACTCATAAAGTTTACTCTGCAGTCAACATTGGAGTAGAAAAGTTCTATTCCATGCCACCTTTATCTGCATAACTTTGGATTAGATTTTAGCCATCTAGCATGCAAAGACAAAAAAAAAAAAAAAAAAGATTCAAAGAAATTTAAGTTCTACCTGAATATATTTTCTTAGGACAAAATGTGACCTTTGGCCCCTTGTCAGTCACTGGAGCTACCACCACAGTGTAGACATCCCCACAAGGTATCTTGGTGATATCACAGTGACTCAGACCCGAGCTGGGGGTACAGCTGAAATTGCCCTTTGAGCCACGTAAGTCAGCGTTGTAGTTTATTGTTTCATCAGAAGCTCGCCAGAACACCCTGATGCCATTGTTGCTGAGTCTGTAGAGTTTCACCCCAGAAGGGCAGCAAGCACCTAAGAAAGTAAACATTAATGAGCAAATTTTGTGAACTCACAATGCATTCTAAATTCATAGAGTGCAGTTTAAGCCAGATGACTATGATTACCAGCATTTCAAGGAGAAAATTTTTATTTTACAAAGCCAAAATAATTCTTGAACTGAACTAGGAGAGAAAAGTTTTATTAGAGTCATTTTATGGGGCTGGAGTTCAGTCATTGTTTTACACGTTGAAATATTGGTGCTCTCACCTGACGTAAGACATACCTTAGAATGCCCAGAATCCTTTTGAGGTCTCTAAAATTTAATTATGCCATAGCATAATTTAAATAAAAAAACTGCTTCTGGAGGAATATTATTAGAACTTCTTTATATGGCCAGATGATGGCTGTCATAAGAACAGGTCTTGATTATATGAAAGTATTCTGAAGTGCATTTATTTAAAGAGGGAACTGCTGGTGTGTTAGACAGCTGGTGTGTTAGCTCTGTGTTGAATGTCAGCTGTGCTATTTTTATGAGAGGAACACCACACAAAGTACATTGTATACTGAGTGTTTTTCTTCCCAATTGCATTTAAACTTTACGTACTGGAAGAATATCCCTGATAGGTGCAGCTGGATGTCAAACCTGTCTCACTAATGGCTCTCAGAGACACTGTATAGTTGGTGCCACAAGTGATGCATCCCAGGAGACAGTAGGTCTGAAGTGTGTGACACTTTGCCTGTCCTTTTGGAGACTCCAGTGTTGTTACATATGTCTGTGCACCCCTCCCAACAGACCAGCTGATATTGGTTACCGACTGTGTCACTTGGGCTAGTATCAGGTCATTAGGGCAACAAGGAGCTGAAAGAGAACAAGAAAAGAGAAGTGAATTCCGTTTTGTACCTGAAGAATGGAAGGTATTTGGAGGGTTGCAGGTAGAATACTACATGATCAAGAGTAAAGGAATGAAGGAAGTGCATACTTTTCAGGCATACTGAAAAATAGTTGTCTCTGCTGGCAACAGAATGTCAATATAAGATCAATTTGTCTCTAACTGTGTGTTAGAACCCTGGAATTATTCTAAAAATTACTAAGATTTTTCATCAGAATATCAGAGTACAGAGTATATCTGTAGTTTAGTTAAGCAGGGTCCATCTCTACCCCTCAAGTCATTTATCTCAGTCCAGCTCTGTCTCTGTTTGAAGTCTTTTTCTCTACAATGTAATATGACTGCAGCCAATCTGCCTGTTAAAAATAGACCTTGGTGTACTGGGCCTGGGGATTGTCTGGAGAAGTGACAGGGGACAAACCTTTCAGCAAACTAATAGCAGGAATAGTGGGTAGGATGTGTTTTAATCTGTTCTTCACACTGTTTATTTGTTGAAATGGACATTACCTCATTGCCTCTCCTGGTAATACTAAATATCAAAATGTTGACAAGGAAGTTATGCATTACATTAGTGGCTTATGTTATTACATTTTAGTTAGCTGTGCCAGAAGATAATTGGTTACACTAAGCCCTCTCAGTCTGAGGCAAGTGCCAAATGACCTTCCTTGTCACACACACAGAGATAGACAGGTTTACGAAAAGGACATCCAGGAATACATTGTACAGTGTGCACATACTGTAAATACAAAATAGCCAAAATAGCCAAAACCATTTAATTTTATACTAAGTATGTTGAACTATACACAATTCCCCATACCTGTCTCTAAAGGGATACTGTAGCTTGGTAAGCTCTGTCCTGCTGGTGATCTTGCTATAGCACTTACAGAGAAAGCAGATCCACAGGGAAGATCCATTAGGGTACAGGAATTCCTGGTGCTTGTGCAATGCCAAAGTCCAGCCTCTCCTCTGGCAGTGACAACATACGTAGCTTCTTCATTGTTAGGTTGCCACTGCACGCTGATTACAGATAGACCCTCCTTTGAAATATTTTTAATTTCAGGACTGCAGGGAGCTGAAATATTTCATATTAATAGTATTTAAACAGATCATTTATGCATACTATGTAAATTACATGTGAAAACTGAATTCCAGTTAGAATCGACAAATTACTTTGGAAAAGTATGTGATCTTTATATGCTTTACTCCTGGTGAGAACTTAGAAAATGTGACAGAACAGACAACTTAAGGATTTTGTGTATAAATTGTAATTCTGATTTTCAAAACACTGGAGCTATAAGAAGCTTTCAATACAAATTTGGTATCCTTCTTATAGTGTATTCTTAAGGACTTTCAGTTTTGGAGTTGCTGGGTTTTTTTGGTTTTAAAAAAAACCAAACAAACTTAGTAAAACAGTTAAACAGTAACTTAGCTCTCCACTATTGTTTTTTATGCACGAATCACTGTGGTGTATAATACTGATCTCTTCAGCGGAAGGAAAATGAGTGATGATACTACCTGTTGCCACGTGCTGAGGCGCACAGGAGGTGTTGCTGCCCCGGGCCTCGCTGAAGGAGTACACGGTGATGTTGTAGGGGGTGCTGCACTGCAGAGCCGACAGGGTGCAGGCCGTGGCCGTGTCCCTGCAGAGCACCACGCCGCTGCCGCCCGCTGCTCGGGTCTCGTACAGGTCAGCGCCTCGCACAGGAGCCCAGGTGACCCGCACCGTGTCGCTTGACATGAACACAACCCTGAAGTCACTGGGGCAACAAGGAGCTGCGAACATAAAAGGGAGACAAGGAAACCCGAAGGGGAGTGGAAAACTGGTGCAAATAAGAGCTTTGTTTCATTTACCTATGTGCTTCATGTCTTCTCCAGAGGTGACCAGTACTGTGCAAACAGTCTAATGAATTCCGGATTTACTTATTAAATTAATCCAGTGCTACTCCTTCCAAATGGATAGAGGACGTACTAGTGTTTAGGTCAGACACAGGAATTATGTATGTCCTTGATTTAAAATTTTAAAGGTCTAGAGGTTAAATAACAATGTTCTTCTCAATATCCCGTTGAACTTACTATTTTTTTCATTTTCTAAGTATGAAAACTCCCTATGAGGAAGTTGAAGTCTTTGGAACACTCTTCCTGAGGTAAAACTAAAAAAGAACCAAATCCAGACAGGACTAGAGTTCAAAATGTAATGGCAGGTCTGTGTATTATTCATATGTCCTTGCCTGATGATTGTTAATTGTTAAACTGTTTTCAAGTTTGTATGCACGTTATTGCACTTGACTATGCAAGTTAAGTTTAATTGCAATGTGAATTGTTTCTTTTTCTCTGCCAACCTTTGTGTGTTATGCCCAAAACCTGAATAAAAATAGAAGTTTAAGTCATTCTCTTCGCATAAAAATGTCCAAATAGCTCTACCATAAATACAATTAAAGGATCCAAATGAATTTGCAGGAATACATGGCTACTTACCAGTAGTGTAATTGAATACATCACCTAAAGGACTCTGTCCTGCCTTGTTATATGCAAAGACACTAATGAAGTAAGTGAAACCACAGTCAGACTGGAAATGGCATTGAGTATATGATGTGTTGCAGTGCACTTCCAAGCCATCATCACTCTTCACAAAAACCACATAATAATGACCCAAACTGATGCTAGACCACGATATCAGCAAGTGACCAGGTTCATCCTCCTCAATTGAGATGTTTACTGGTGCACAAGGAACTGAAAAAACATTTTAAAAAAGGAAAAAAATTCTCAATATAATTTTTTTTTCTTTCTTGAAGTTATACTCTTGGGATTAAAGGAAAATCAGGGATATACAGAATTATTCTACTCAGCTTGAACAGTTGCTCTGTCTTGATCAAGAAAACAGCAACTTAGCTGCCTTTACAGAGGCTGCTGCTTATATTTAGATGACAAGTAGACATGATTTTTACAGAACAAAATGGATGTTACCACCATGTTTTACAGAAACATCTGCTTAAAGAGCCCTCTGAACAAAAACAGTGGCACCAGGCAATATTTCAAAAGGAACTGGCACAGTTTGTGTTCACAAATAGTAGGTTTGGATAACAATTAGAATTCTAGCATGAATAGCAGTTGGCATCCAAAAGCCTCTATATTTCTGTATAAAACCCTTTATATTTTTGTATAAAATTTACTGTCTGTGTCTGAGTAGAACTGTCCTTTGCTTAGGTTTCCTTTCTGTTGGTGTTCCAAAATGCCCCATTAAACTGCAAACTCCATGGCTATTGTTTAAATAACATTTACTCTCTTTCTAGTTCAGTAAAGCACAGCTTGCTGCTATTAGAATGAATGTACATGATCTAGCTGAAGCAGCGTTGGCTGAGATTACAGCCCACAGATTGATGGTTGTCTCTTGCATAAGGCTCTCTCATCCTGTTAGATGTACCACAGAGTTGCTCACATGACTGATCTCCCAACTCCTATCAAAAGTCAAAATGAGGCAGCTTACATCAAATAAGTAAATAATGTTGTGTATTTCAAGTAGCATATAATAAAAATAAATTGTTTAGATTTTGATTAAACAGGCACATCTAACAGGTCAGGAAACAATCTCTGACATGGCAGTGGTGCTATAGATGAACTGAGCAAGCTCCTGTCCTGAATATGGTTGATGGTTTCTTAATTTAGTCTAGTGGTGTTACTTTGGCTGAATGTGCTTTTGTTGACGCCCTTTCTAACAACTGGACGTGGCCCAGAATAGTTTTATGCTCAGGCAGTCCTTAATGCCATTTCCTCACAAATTTCTTCCACCACTGCAAGTTCTTGTCACAGAAATACAAAGAATGTTTAGGCTCTTACTCCTGCAATAGAAAAATATATGGCATAATTCACGAACAAAGGGCAGAAGCAGAACTATTTGAGAATCACCTGTGAGTTGCAATGGACTCATTTACACTTGAAATTAAAGACGTAGATGTTAAAATGCCCTAAGCTACATAGGAATCAGTGACACATACCAGTTTTTAAGCTTACTGCATCAGTAGGTTCACTGGATCCAGCATCATTGTATGCTGTGACAGACACATAGTATTCAGAGCCACATTGGAGGGACGGCACTATGCAGGAGGCAGAAGATGTGTTACACTTCAGTTTCAGGAGTCCACTGAAGACTGTGACACTGTAAGTTAGAGCTCCTTCTGTTGGCATCCAAGAGACAACAGCTCTTAAAGCACCACTATTGAAAGCTACTATAACATCCACTGGTGCATCAGGACCTATGGTATATCAATTTGGAAAACATAAATATAACTTAGATTATGGCCTACAGACATGATCTCTTTCACAACTTGAAAACTAAATGCTTTTTTTGGGGTGCAAACCTTACCCTCATTCATGTTAAAATTACATTTTTAAAAAGGAATAGTTCTAGTTGACCACTGCTGAAACTCCCTGTTATTTGAGTATTTGCTTCTCACAACTAGAAAAATCCTCAAAATCAGTCTGACCTTGTGTAACCTGTATCCAGACCTATCCTAAGTACAACTGTAGTGGACAGTAAATGGGATCTTTGCCTCAGTCATGTTCACTAAAACAGCCATGTCATCTGAGCTTTCATAAACTTTGAGATGGGGCAAATATATGATCTGGAAATCTGCTCAATGGATCTTTGAAAAACATAATACAATCACACATACACATAAATACTTTCTGGTATATTGTTGCTGTATTGTTTTTGGAATGCTGACTTGGTTTCAGAAAAGAAAATTTCTTACTTGTTCTTTGGTTATATGTGAAATCATCTCCAGGCATCCCATTGGCATTCCAGGCATAAGCCTTGATAGTATAGAGAGTTCCTGGATCTAAATTTGTAAATATCAAGGAGGTATTGGTGGTGTTCTGCTTCAGCATTCTGCCCAAGCCATCTGATCTCATGAGTGACACAGAGAACCCAGCTGCCATATGCACAGCTTTCCAGCTCACTGCAATGGAGTCACAACTCGGAGAATGAACAGACAGAATCGGAGCAGCCAGCACTGTTGAGAAAGAACAAAATTACGCTTGTGGTTTTTCAGTAGTACAATTTGAAAAGGCCAAATTTGAAATGAATATACAGAAAAAACAATCACTAACCGTGAGTGACAAATTCAGTGACAACAAAACCAGAAAAAATAAATTAATTCAAGGTCAACAGAATAAATTTGGAAAGTGATTTGGTGCATCAATTATTGTATGTTTTGTGAAATGAACAAAAGTTGTACAGAAAGCGTGAAGGGCTGCATGTGCTGAAGAATGAAAATCACCAAGAAGATACAGAATTCCCTGTCCTCTAAGTTCCACATTGTCTTACTATTTTATATTTTTGATTGTTTCTTCATTTCTTCTATTCCTCCAAATTATGCCTTTTGTTAAAGTAAAATACATATATTCATACAAATTCTAGTGAAACTCCCAACTGAACTTTTAACTTACTGTACCATCATGAAGTAAACCATTAATTCAGACTTTTGTCCTGGTCATTAAGTCAGATGGCTGAATTCTAGTCCTCAAAAACTGAAAGAAGAATGCGATCAGTACAATTTAAAATAAAGATTATAATAATTCAGGATTGGTACATGCACGAATGCTTTATGTTATAATAACATTACAGAATTTGAAATAAGATTTTGAAAGTCCACCTGTTTTTACTTTTCTGAAAGGTGAAGGCTGGCTTTTTCCTCCTGAATTGATAGATCTGACAGTGATTCGGTACAAGGTGGCAGGCTTCAGTCCCGTCACTGTGCCTGGAGAATTTTTTACTGTCGTTTCAATGAAGGAATCTCCATCTTCTGCAGTCAGCATATAATTAGTAGCCCCAAGTACTGCTCTCCATTCCACTGTGATACTGTTGCTAAGCTTTGAATAAGCTCGGTCAATAACAGGTATATCTGGAGCTAAAATGGAAAGAATGAGAGATACTGAAGCTGGAAAACACAGTCCTGTGGAACGCTGTGTGCTCTGAACATTTCAAAAAGACAAAATGTAGGACAAATAGTCCACACTTTCTATGAATTATTAAAATTTAAGTTAAATGGACTTTCAGTGAACATTAACAAAATACACAGTCTTGTGATATCCTAAATTTTATCTTTCCATAAAAATACTCTAGTACTCTGAAATCACTATTGTAAGACCATTATTTAACCTAGGTTGCATTGAGAGGTTCTCCTTTAAAACAAATTAGCTGTATTACTAACTAAAGTGATATACAAAGCAAGATATACAAAGCAGTCTGAAATAGAATCCTGAACCATAGGCATTTCTATATTAAGGCATCATATAATAAGCTAGTCTGGAAGGGATCATGGGAATTCACCCAACCCCTTGCTCAGAGCAGATATACTTAGGTATTCAATAGCATGACAAATTAAATATTGTAACAATGATTTGGTGTTATGCTCTGCCATTCAGAAAGAACTCTTGTGTACTGCAGACATAAAACTGACTGCAATAGCGTATTTCTTAGCCACGAGCAATTTATGTTCAGAAATCAGCATTTTCACACTAAAAGCAGCTTTTATAAAGCAATTACACATATTGCAAGGCTGCAAAACACGCACTAGAAGAGAAAAAAGATAAAATGAAGGTACATCCCACATAAAATTAAGAAAAGGAATGTAGAAGTGTTTGGGACGAATTGGGTACCTCGAGGAAACTCGTTCATAGCAAGGCAGCTCATGTGGACTTTGGGAGACCTGAGCAAGGATTTTACACAGCTGCTCAGCTAACATCTATGTGCTACATATTCTCTACTGTTAGGCAAGACTGAAACTTGGGTAAGGATTTCCTGCACAGAAATCTTTATGAATTGTTATGAAAGACAGTATTCTAAAACAAACTAAAAAAATATAGAGTGCAGTATTTTGCTCCACGATTGTGAAAGACCCATCGGCAAATGTTCTGTAGGCATGGTCAGATAGAATATCTGGGAGCATTTTTACAAATGGGACAAAAGAGGGTGTCTGACTGTTACTAATAAGAAAGTGCTTGGGACTAAGAGCAGGTGTTAATGCTTAGTTGAGTAGCTGTGCAATAAATTCCAAAATATTGGAAATATTTATGCATAGGAGATTGTGCTTCTTCTGGTGTGGTTTTTACTTTGATTTTTTTGGTTTGTTTGGTTTTGGTTTGGATTTTTTTGTTTGTTTGTTTTTTGTGAGAGTGTGATGGAATTTTCTTTTGCTGTTTATTTTGTTTGTTTTTTTAATTATTAAAATATACAACAATTATTTTCTTGCAAATATGGAACCTATTTTTTGTACCACAGCTATGGAATGAACAGCAGAATTTGTTCATCCGAGTGTTGTCCTTGGTTCACACTAGTATCAAGGCACAAGTCTAAATATTTATGTGAGTGTCCAACAGAATTGTGACTCCTCAAAATGAGATCTAAAATTTATTAAGATATCAATTTAATTTTTAAAGTCTGAATCAAACATGAAAGCAATTTTTGTTTATAAAGCTGCTAGAACTTACAGAACATTTTATTAAAAATCACAAATGGGGGTTGTCTTCAGACCCATTCAAAAATACACAGGCAAAACCAAAATATAATTTTGAATATTTACCTGTGTTTGCTGAAGATATCTGAAAAGGAAGATGTAACAAAGTTAGAAATATAATGTGAAATATTTTAATTTGAAAATTAAATATCTAAGAATGTTAGGAACAACAACCCAAAATACTATGTTTATTAACATATTTTACTGATATGATGTATTTGCTCAGATGCTTTAAGCATGGAAAGAGTACACAACCAATGAGATTTGGTAGAGGTATGCAAATTGTATTGCTTCTGCATTTTCCCCTCTGAACCTGCCTATTAATCCCGTTTGCAGTTGTTGACACACTTTGAAAGTATTTTTCAGTCATATGTAAACAGTGCAACACTGTGATAGTAACGAAATACCAATGTGGAAGCGGATGTCTGATAGCGCTCCACCCTAACGCTGAGTTTACTTCTCCGAAGAGTACAGTATCATCGCTAAAACAAGCTTGACCGCAAGTAAGTCGCACTCACCATTTCTAGGCAGCTGAGAAGCGCTCCAGTGAACGCTAACCATTTACTTTTTGCACGGCACATCTTGTCAGAAGGTCCCGCGGGGCGAGCCGAGGCCGCTGGCCAGCGCTGCTCCCAGCGGGGCTGTGTCTGTGGGCACTCGCGGGGCACGGGAGGTGGCGCGGGGCTGGCGGCTCCTCCCCGCTGGGTCGCAGCTGGACAGCGGCCACCAAACCCCGGAGACACGGGGCCACCACAGCACTCGGCTTCTGGCCGCATGGCTGGGGGGTCTCTTCCCTTCTCTTACAGGGTGCAGATTCTCCATGGTTTATACAAGACTCGTAAAATAAGCTAAATTAAATTTGCTCTTCGGCTCATTGCATTTTTGCCCACTCACAAGGATCTTTTCTGTCGGGAATGATGCCCTCACCGTACTCCCCTTTGAATGGCACACCGCCATACAGGCTGGGAACTAACTATTCTTCCTCATACCTGCCGTTGCGGAAAGAGAATTTTTCCTCGCATTCCTTCGTATTTGCTCCAGTTGCTGGTTCCCGTTCGAGAACACGACTTTACGTCTCTAAACTGCAACTTCTGACAGACGATTACAGGCATCTGTCTATACACGACAGTGTTTTCCTTGGCGTTTTACACGCATGTCAGGGGGAATCTGGGGGCTGCTGTCGTGAGGGACCCCCCGGGTTTTCCCCGAGGGGACCCGGGACCAGGGCAGGTTTCGGGAGCCACCCCGGCCAGGCAGTGTCCGGTTCCCCCCTGCTCCTCACACCTGGCCAGGGGCCGCCTCGGAGTCGGGAGCGGCTCCCGCCGTTCCGGGCTCACCGGAGCAGCAGGAGACTCCTTCCTTTAGGGGACGAGCCCTTGTCACCGGGCACTTCCCCAGTGAGAATTCCGGACCCCACGATGGCAGACGAAGGGAACCCGGCTCGCGGCAGGCCGGCCCGGGCTCCTGAGAGGCTGACCCCGGCCTGCAGGAGCCGCCCCGCCCGGGATCGGGCTGCGCCCTCCGCCACCGCCCCTGAAGAGGGAGGGGAAGGCAACGCTGCCAGGCGGGGCTGGCAGCAAGATGGCGCCGGCGGTGCGGGGGCTGAAGAGCTTCGTGTGGCAGAGTGAGTGACTGTGGAGCTCCTTCCCCGGCCCCGCGGCGGGAGCGCCCTGGGGCCGCTCGGTGGGCGCGGGCCAGCCGGGAGCCTCCGCCGCTGAGGCGCCGGCTCCGCGTAGCCCGGTGTGTGGGGTCGGGAGTGCCCGCCCAGGTGGGGTCCGGGGCCGCTCCCGCCGCGGCCGGAGCCGCGCTACGTGTCGGAGCTGAGGCGGCCGAGCGGGGCCGGGGTCGGGGTCGGGCCCGGGCGGCTCTGTGGGCAGCCGGGTCCGGCGGAGGCCGTGCATGGCGGTTCCTGCCGGCTCTTACAGGTGGTGGCAGGGCGCGCTGCTGAAAGGTGACTACCTCGGCTCCCGGCGTTGTCGCTGGTGTCCGCAGAAACAGTGCTGCAAAGAGACGCCTGTGCCTTTTTCCGAGATAAGGGAAAAACCCTGAGCTCTGCAGGCTACAGCCAGCCTGACGGGCTCTTGAGGAGCCTAAACTTAAGCCAGGTCTTCAAGCACTTCTCTGTTACCTCCGAGCTGCTACTTTCGGAGAGTGCTCCTGCCCCAGAAGGGGCTCTCTGCTCTCTCTCACGGAGCGGCACTTCCCACGTTGTGTCTGGCTTCACGGTTTTCGGTAGAAGAAGCTGCAGGTATTCCCGGGTAGTCTTACAAATGAACTGCAGATTTTTATCTCCATGTTTTGGAGCAGGTTCTGCTGGTGCTTGTAATAGAAAATGAAGTTGTAACTGCTCCCTTCCTTGCTGGTGTAGAAAGGCTTATAGTATTTCAGGTAGTGTAAGACCTTTGCGGAAAAGGTATTAGCAAACACCTCATCCCCAGCTTAATTGTACCGAGGTTGTGACTCCATGAGCTGTTCAGCCAGCCTGGCGACTGCCACTGAAATGGGAAGGTCCTGCTGCCGTCTTGTTTTCCTTTTCCTCCTCTGCTTCCACCTGAAAGCTGTTTGTGTCACTACAAGTGAAAAGCGCACTGTCCCTCTGGAGTTCAGTCCTCAGCTGCTGGCACCTGTACCCTGTATGAATTAGATACTTTTGTTTAAAACCTAACCTTTAGAAATCCCCACTTTTGCTGCTTTGCTTTTCCTGCTGTCTTGCTCTGTTATTTGTGCCTATGACTGTAGAGCCAATGTTTTATAGAAGACTTGGACCATAAAAGGGAATAATTTGATCAAAGCACAAGTGTGTTATTAAGCGCCATAAAGACTTTTGAAAATGGTCTTGCCAGTGTGAGGAACAAAGATTAGAGTGGCAGTGAATAATAAAACATTTATATTGCGGGCTTAATTAAGAGGAACTTCTGAAATGAACTCTTTGTTAGTCAGCTAGTTCCTCTTGTCTTTCCAAGACTATAACGACAATGAAAATTGATTAACTAAGTTTTAGACATTGTCTGGCACTTTTTAAATGGGCAATTGAAGGCCATAGACTATTGCCTCCTAATGTTTCAGCAAATATTTAAGTTGGGGTTTTTATTAAGACTGATTTGTCTGAAAATAGTGATGCTAATGCTTTATGTAGCAGCTTGTGTCAATGTGTATCTTGTTCCTGCTCTGTAAATAGATGTAGAAGTTACACCTGTGGTGTGTGGAATTGAAGCACAAGTGTGTGGTAAAGTTAATTTACACAAGTTTGTTGTCAGTTAAGTTCACAGTTATGAGGACAGAGAAAGCTGCTTGTATTTAGGAGACAGTAGTTCCATGGATAAAATAATGAAATACAGAGAGCTGCTGTATAGAGTTAATCTCTAAATGAAGTCCTTTCCACGAGGAATTCTGTCTTCTAACTTTTTTCACAACTTTAAAATGTTTTGTAGACTTGCATAGCAAGTTCTAGCCTAGCCACAGATAGCTATATTAATTTTTGTAAACGTTTCAGGATTTCTGCAATTCTTTTTTTTTGTAGCACTTGCCTAACAGTCTTTTCTTCAGGAAGTGTGTTATAAACGGGTCATTAATTTGGCCAAGGTGTGGTTTGCATATTTTTTTTTTTCCACACAGGAGTTTGGCAGCCTGCTGTTCTGTCAGGGTTGTATATAGTTTTTCCTAGATTGTGAAGTAAAGGTAGAAGAAAAAAAGCCTTTGTAAACTAATTCAATGTATTCAGAGAAGACAAAATCTGAAAAGGTAGTTAGGGTGTATGGTTGGTATAAAATCTGTAAGGAGAAAATGAAAGCCTGTGGACAAAAATGGAGCATTAACCTGGGCTTGGTTTTGGTGTGTGCAGAATGTTTGCAGGAGAAAAGTGATTTTGAGACCATTGTAGGCCAGTTCTTTGGGTGAAGAAGCTCCAGGTTGAGGGCAGAATAAATAATAGTTGGAATAGTGCAGGGACAAGTACACAGTGTCTGGTACACTGATAGCTTGGAATAAACGTTGATTTTTATTATGGGAGAAAATATCTGATGTCTTTTATAGGCAAATATTGTAGAAAAAATATAATATTTGAGAATTTGGACAAAGTTGTTGAGACTGTTTATTAAAAGGAATTCTGTGTAATGCTAAAGTCTAACTAATCGACAGGAGTGTTCTCAGAAAATATGAATGTTAATAAAATTTTCATGTGGTTAAAAATTTGTTATTACACCCGTGTACAGACCTAGAAACAGGCAGGGACAGTGTGTGGTGAAGAATTCTGTGCAGCTATTTATCAGTATGGATTTTTTTAAATTTTTCTTTTTGGGGCTCTGAACATATGAGTCTAAATGGATTAATTATTTTTTTCTTTCTTAGTGACAATTTGATTCCTCTAACTTGTAAACTGTTTCTTATTACAGGGCTGAAATCAGCAGTTTTTGATGACTTTAGCAAAGAGGAAGAATGGAAGGTACAATTTTGTTAAAATTTTTATAAGAATTCTCTCTTCACTTGAACAAGAAATCACTGTACCACCTAGTAGAGAACAAATACATAAAATTAATGGCTGGCATTTTCACTTAAGATTTGTTTTCTGTCCAAGAAATAGATTTTACTTTTGATAACTCAGATCTTTGTATAATGCATATTGAAAAGTCTAGAGGCCAGTACAGGAAGAACAGAATAGTAATCGGTTTTTTTTAAAGTTGTGAAGGAAAAAATTAGAAACTACTTGTATTTATCTTCACTTTCCTTTTGAAAGACTTGTACTTTATTAATTTCAAAAATTACACTGCACTGCAGTACATATGGAGCAGGATTCAGCAGTATGATACCTGTTAGAACTGCTTAAGCTATAAAACAGTTTTAAAATAAATACAGATATATTTGAGCCATGGGGTAAATTAGCAGGAATTCAAAAGACTTGTGTCCAAGTGAAGCTTTCCAAGTACTTTCTGTTATGAGTAGGGGTTCAAAGCACATATTTAAGATTGAGCTCATCTTTGGAAATCCTGTACATTAGGAGCTTCCTTCTGAGATTAATTTCCCCCTGCAATGTTGGTGTATGCAGGTAATGAAAAAACCAGAGTAATAAAATAGTTTTAGCTTCAAACTTCTATGGCAAGTTGTTGAGGAAATGATATGGGTTTAATAGCTGATTAATTTATCTGAATTCTTGTGTGTTTTTAAAAAATATATTTAGGTAATGCTTTTAGATGATTACACAACTAAATTACTGTCACTGTGCTGCAAAATGACTGATCTACTGGCAGAGGGTGTCACAGGTAAGCATCATTCTTATTAATGCACCAATGGCAATATCCTGCTAAGAAAGAGAGAAAGACTAAAACTGATGAAATTGATAGTACCCTTGCAAGCAATGGTCTTTATTTGGTTGATGAAGACAAGTAGTTATGGGATATTAATATAGTAGACTTTCAGGCTTTTACAGTAATTAGTCAACTGTGATTTTTTTTTTTTTATGAAAAAACCAAATGTTTCTTTCCTTGAAAGCTAGAATCTCCCTTTAAAATATTTTTTTCTGAAGATTGCTTAAGGGTATTTTTTGTTTGATTGGGGTTTTTTTGTGCTTTTTGTGCTTTTACCTTTTTTTTGATTTGGTTGTGGTGGTGGTGTTTGGTTTGGGGTTTTTGGTGGGTTTTTTTTGGGAGGTGGGAATGGGTGTTTGTTTGCTGATGCCTATTTTTGAAATTGAATTAAATTTCCAAAATGTAAGTGAACTAGTTTTAAATAGCTTTAGGCCTAGATTTTCAGAAATGCTTGTGTAAGAGGGCATTGTTTAAACTTCATTATTTCTTCCACAGTACTATTCTTATTCCAGTTATTCAGCATAAGATGATTATTCTGGAAATACCGTAGTAGAGCTGTATCAATTTTGCTTTTTGGTGTGTGTTATTTATCCTTTGTGAGAAACTTTTGATGAGCATGTTTTCCTTTCCTTATCAAGAGGAAACCTTTTATTTTCAGTGAGCACGCTGCTGAAAGGAACCTGTCTTTCCACATCCAGATGTCTGACATTACTTATCTTCTTTGTTCCTCCCCCACAACATTTCTGAGCCACAAGAATATCTCTGCATTCTCAGGTTGATGTACTGTAACACTGTACAGTAATGACTTTATTGAACAGAGAAAAACAAGAGACTGAGTGAAGCTGATTTGCTGAAAATGTCTTAATTTGTGCCTGTAATTATGTTGAAACAGACTAATTGCCCAGGAAATAGGCAAACAAAGGACAGAAGAGGCTGTAGTCCAAAATGATGCCCTGCATAGTTTCCCTCTCCTTCAGTGTGCTGGGAAAAGAACTGTCTTGCCAAGAGAGCTCCTGTCCTTCCAAGAGGGCCCCACAGTTGGAGTATGCTTGCATTGCCATTCTGTTGAAGTGTAGAATACCTAGGAAGAATTTAGTCCTACAACTTGAGTTGTCACTAGACCAAGAATTGAGAAAGCCTTGTGATAACCTTCTGTATGTAAAACAACAAAAAAATAAATCAAGGCTCTTAGCAGAAGGTACGTCCTTACCTCTAATGTTGTGGACAACTTGATTGCTGTTACTTTATTTTTATGAACTTTATATTAAAATATGTGCAGTGTTTTCCTTAAAGATACATAACATTCCTAATTATAAAAATGTAATGTTTCTTACTTTATAGTGGTGGAGAATGTATATAAAAACCGTGAGCCTGTCCCACACATGAAGGCAATATATTTAATAACTCCCACTAAAAAGGTTAGTATTTTAAAGTGTTGCAAGATCTTTCAGACTGAAAGAAACAACCTTATTTAAAAATGTTTATTTGCTGTGTACAGCTGTGCACGTAACTTGAGCATTTTCTGTGATACTCTTCTGTGTTATGCCTAATTTCCCAAGATGAAAAGACAGTGTAGTGCTACCATGGAATACTTTGCAAATGTGTACCTTGTGATCAGTGTAGGCACTGTACCATTGCTCAGCTATTGTAGCCTCACTGAAAGAGATGTATCAAATGATGATGCAATACACTGGAAAAGAGAATTCAAAGTAATGGCTCTAATAAGAGATTACTGTTACTTCCTAAAAATTCTTGAAAGAGTAAATCTCAGTGCTGTTACAGCTGGAAAATTATGCAAGAACTGTGATGTGTGTGCTTCCTGAAATGAGTTTGGTGCATAACTGACAATCTGTAGTTGCTTGTTATTCTTCATCTGGAATTAAAAATCTTAAACTTCAGTGTTTTCTTATATGTTGAATTTCAGTATTCCTAAGTGAGACTTGGTAATAGGGCAGGAGGAGAAGAGGGAGAAGCTTTGTCTGATATGTGTAGAAAGGCAAAACACTGGAATGATGTTGTTTTTTTTTTTTCTTCCTTATTTTTCTTACCCATGTAAGTCTGTAGATGGACTGATTGATGACTTCATCACTAAATCATCCAGCAGATACAAAGCAGCATATGTCTATTTCACTGACTGTAAGTAAGCATTTGGGTTGTAGTTTGGTAACTTTATATGCTTAAATAAGTAAGCTGCTCACTTCTCTTGTCTGGAGTTGACTAAATGAAAAGTTTGGGCCGTGTTTCTTGCAAGAAGGTTTGAGACTCAAGTCATTAACCGTGTATCTGGGTTGCCAGGCTGTGGTCACCATGCTATGTGGCAATAGTAATTTCTTTCACAATTACCAAACAGTCTTGATTGTTCTCTACCTCTGCTTTTTTTTTAGGTAATGTAGTTTTACTTTTAAGTATCGAGTCTTCTCCTGTCGTGGAGTGTGGAGGAAGACAATTCAAGTCAAACTGTGTATCTCCACATAAACAAAATAGTACTAAAATCATAACTGCATGAGGACTTGTTGAGTTATTCATGGCTCTGGGTTTCAAAGAGACAAGAGCAATTGTTGGTTGCTGTAAAGTTGTTTATTGCAAAAGTACATCAGTCTCAAAGAGTTCAGAATATTAAAGTCTGTGCTAAAGCTTCCTGGCATAGAGTCCTGGGTAGAAGAAGCAGCAGCAGCTCCCTGGCATTTCTTCTTCTGGGTGGTGGTGATGGTGGTGGTGGTGGTCAATCACCCCAATACAGGGATTTTTATTTGTAAATCATCCAATGAGATACAATATTCGGGTTCGTGGTTTTTTCTACACCTATTAGTCTTAATTTTAGAGTACGAAGTGATGTCATAATTTACACATATAGCTCTGTCCATTCATGGTAATGGTTCTGTCTGTTCTATCTAGAAAATGTAAGCAATGTTCTTACTATGTTTTCATTCTGTCTGGGGCTACGTTTCTGAACTTTTAACTAGGCTTTAGGGCTTTTTGCTGTCTTTAGGCATTTACAGTGTATTCTCACTTAACACTAAAACTTACACTTCTATTTCATATCTATGTGGCTTAATAATATTCCTACTTAAAACTAAAACTTACCCTTCGTGTCTGTGTGGTTTAATGTACTTTAATTTCTTTACAGGCTTTAATTTAATCCCTGCATTCTTTTCTCTGTCTGAGGGACTCAGGCTTCTATTTTGCACACTCCAACAAAGACTTTCTGCAAGAGCTGTATTAGTAATTAGTTGCTTCAGGTAGTTCCTTCAGACCTGTGAGCCAGCTTTTTCCCTTCCCTGAAAGAAGGGGCCCTACTTAGCCCTTGCATACACGCCATAAATTGTGTAGCAGAGACAATTACTGGGAATGGGGTTAATGTGGCTGCACATGCCCCTGCAGTCAGTCAGCATGACTAAAATGGTGTGTAAAGAGGGGAAAACAAAACACCAAATGTGCTGCTGAAGGCAGGCACTGAGGCCTGCCTGTCTTTGTAGACTCTGCCTATCTGCTGCTGAATGTTCTCAAAGCAGTATTAAATTACTATCCAAATTCTTGGTTTCTTGTTTACTCTCATACTGAAGCAGCAGGAAAACTACTGCTATCTTGCTGTATGCTCCTTAGTTGCAAGTGGGCAAGCTTTCGGTTTGAAAACTTGCCAGAACTTTTCCTGTTGAGAGGAATAGCTCCTGAGTTAGAGAAATAACTCTGTCACCTCCGGGTCTGTGTAATATTTGTGTCATCCATGTATTCCATAAATTCAGTTTCTAGACTGGAATATAATATAGCCTGGAAGTGTGGTGGAACACTTTAGAGATATATATTTAAATTCCATATTTCTGTGTTTTGCTCTTAGGTGTGTATACATGGTTTCTTTTTGTAGCTTGGGAAATGTTTTTTCCCCTCCTACATGATAAGAAATAGCAGAAATGTTTACTTTGATAAAATCAACATCCTTCACAGTTGCAGGACTGCTAATGAATGTTCAGAAACCTTTTGCTTGCAAAAAGCCAGTATAAATTGAGCAGTGGCACTTCTCAAATATTGAATGTATGATCTATTTCACTTTAGGAAGAGTAGGCAATATAGAGTAGTATTTTATGGTTAATTGGGTCTTAATTTAGAATTGTCTTCTCTGAATACTGTATGCTAATAAGTGAGCTCACAGCTGGAATTATTTATACTTAGAGTCTCTTTTTCCCCCCTAGTTTGTCCTGACAGCCTCTTCAATAAAATAAAGGCTTCATGTGCAAAATCAATAAAGAGATGCAAGGAGATCAACATTTCCTTCTTCCCTTATGAGTCTCAGGTAAGTTTAATTCTTAACCTTAACAGTAGCCTGGAGGATGATTTTCAAGTGCTGCTGACCTTTTAGAAAACAATGAAATAGAAAGTAGCTTTTGACTGACAAACTCTATGTGAAATATTTCCATTTGGAAATTTCCAGTGCTTGCTTATGCCTTTCAGGTGAAAACAAATGTTCTTGTACTCAAAGGTTTTTACTCTTTGCACCTGACCTCTTTGCAAGACTTGCTGTCAGTTGCAATAGGGAGGTTAGAGAAGGAATCTGTTCCCTAAGAGCAGGCAAGTATTCTGGTTGGTCTTTAGTAAGAGTTTGTTACTGCTGATACTGAGGTTTCACTTTGATAGGTTGGGTAGGTTGGTGGGTAGGAATAGAAATAGGACATGGTGAAAGTCAGGAAAGGAGAACAAATGGACTAAGAGAACTGAAGGGGAGTGGAACAAAAACTACTGCAATTTGACAGTCTTTGCAGTGAGTGGAGAGCATGGAACTCCTGTTTTCTTAATTAAAGGCATATACTACCAATGGAAACCAATGGGTGTTTTCCATGTGCAGCCACACAGTGGGTGTTGTGTTGAGAAATAATGTGTTGCTAATGCCCTTCATCAGACACAGAAGGCTGAAATGTACGCTAATACTCACTAAGATGGTGAAGCCTTCAAGCTCTGCCCAGTTCTGGGGGCTGGAGAACTAACCAGGACTGACCACGAATGTTTCCTGTGTCAAACATTGTCAACGAATCAAGGGTGACAACTCTCATGTATACCAAGTGACAGGTGAATATAGGAGGGATTGCTGCTAGTCCTGTCTCACTGTGGTGCAGTTTTCTGGTTTGAAGACACACTCCTTTTAATTATAAAGAGCTCTTTATTATTTTGGTTGAGAATCCTTCAGGGGATAATGAGTATGGTGGCCTGTTTGTTTGCTTTCCAGTGAGTTTGATGTTTTCAACTTGTGTTTCAAGCTGGTTTTTGGAACCCTGCCAAAGCTGTTCCTCTGTACCAAATAAAGCCTATGAAAATGTTGTGGTCCTGGTTCTCTGGAGGACTCGCCATGAAAGCAGAAATCAGGACTGCTTTTCTGAAGTTGAAAATAAGCAGCACTTAGCCTGGGCAGCACTCTTCTTATTTTTGCTGTAGTTTTGTATTCTCAGTATCTGGGATTGTGAGAACTTTTTGAATCTTTAGCAGAGGAACAATGTTAACTGGTCTGCCTGCTTTCTGGGATGCTAAGAGTAAATAATCAGGCTGAGCTCTGGGCAAAGTCCAGCTCATTATCTACTCGAGTGAAGCAAACCCCTTATCTGGATGGATGTTCTTCTTTGGCTTCGTAGTTACAGAGTCCATCTGAAGCTAGAGAAAATCCATTTACAATGGGATTGTTCTCATGTTTGCATTCCATTTACAAAACTGTTGAAAAAGCCTTTCATCTCTCTGGTACTAAGCTGCTTTAATCAAGATTTAATGCATTTAAATAATTTCAGCTATTGAAGATAAATTCTTCATATTAAAAGCAGATACAATATGTAAAATTTTATTTTAAACCAATTTAACCTTGATAACTTCTATGTTCATTCTGCTATTGCATTGTATGGTTCTGTACAAGACAGTGACCGGTGTTTAGTTCCTTCCTTGTGTCCTGTAAGTAGTTTGGAAAATTGAGTAATTTACATAGGAGAGTAGTAGGGGAAAAGTCTGAGAACAAGAAGATGAGCTCAGCAGGGATAGAGAAATGAAGTTTGGGTTTGTTTGGGTTTTTTTTTAGTATCCTATGTATGAGTTTTTCTTGCAGCATATAGTTTTAAATTATTAGCAAACTTTTTGCCAGGTGTTTGGGCAATCTGCAAGTTCGGCTCTTTTTTTCTTGCTTGTGCTTTCTGTAGGTATTTACTCTCAACATCCCAGATGCATTCTACCGCTGCTACAGCCCCACTCTGGAAAGGACAAAGGATAAAGATGCTGTACTGCAAGTCATGGCTGAACAAATTGTTACCTTATGTGCCACATTAGATGAGAATCCAGGAGTACGATATAAAAGGTGGGGCAAAATTAGTGCTTTATAGTAACTGCTTTCACTTCTTGGGCTTACCACATAATTTGGTCATAGCTCAAGGCTGCAGAATAGTTCAGTTTTATTTTTCTTTTCCTTGTGGTTGTGGCTTAACTGTTTTTAATCCACAAGTCTGAAATATGGAATGATAGGAATTTGTGAAGTGTAGGTAGAGCAATGTTTTTCTGTGTACATGCATGTAACAGAGCTTGCTATACCTCGTCTTGTTCTGAATGGTTTATTTCATGTCTGGTCAATCGGGTAACACTGATATGCTGCATTCTTGTGTGCATAATCCTGTAACAGAACTGCTGCTGTTCTGCCATTTGCAACTCTGCTTGGCACCAAGGAATTCAGAAATAGCTGTGGCACATGGGATAAGGATTACTTGTAGTAGAGATATTGAGAAGAATGCCTCTTTGAGCTTTGAAAGGGATTTACTATCTTTGAAGTCAAAGTAGGCTTCTGAAATTGTATTCAAGGACTGCATTCTGTGGTGTAATGTGGTGTCTTATTCTCTGCAAAGGTAACAAATAATTGCTTGACTGTTTTTTTTTTCTGTTCTTTCTTTTTTTCTTTCTTGTTTCCCACCTCTGAGTGAAACTTCAGGTGCTGGGCCATGTGCCAACTAATGCCAGTCTTTTGCCTGAAGCTGTTTCTGCTGTGTGAAATACCTGAAGCGTTCAGAGAGTGAAATCATAATGTAGAAGTAAAAATATATTGAAAATACTTAAAATGGAGTCCAGAAACTCATGAAAGCAAAGGATCAATTTAGGAAGTTTTCTGTTTTAAAGTAGCATTTTAGTGTTCTGATGGAGAAATGTAAGTTATTTTTGCATGCTTCCTTTTTTCCCAGCGGACCATCTGACAGAGCCAGCAAACTTGCACAGCTTGTTGAAAAAAGTCTTGAAAACTACTACAAAACAGATGAGAAAAGCCAAATAAAGGTAGAAAGTGATCTAAAATGTTTGAGATTTTTTTTTGCAAGTCTGGGGGTAGAATATCTTTGGAATATTCTTCAACAATTGAGTTCTACAAATATAGATCTTACTTAATAAGAAAGGAACTAGTTGCCATTTAATTGTTTTCGTGTATGAAAGCAATGTAGAGGTAATAATTGTTGGAGTAAAGCTGTGTTTATGTTATCAAACTGATTTTATTTGGTAAATAACCCTGTGATAATGTAAGGAGATGCTACAAACCTGAATACCAGTGGATAAATGTTATTTTAATATCACCTTTCATAAGGCCATGTGTAGAAGGGGCTTCCTGCAGAATTGAAATGTTTCCCGTGAAGGGATTTATTGTCCAAAAAGATACAGCTGTTCACATAAATAATGGTTTTGATCTGTCACTACAAATAAGGCCTGATTAGAGCAGCTGCTTGAACACAAAGCCATGGGGTAAACCATTCTGACTTTATAACTTTGCACTGTGATACAGAAATAAATGTACCTGCTGCTACTGCCACTTCACTGAATCCTAAAATGAAACTTTCAGTTGAATGTTTGGAGATCTTTTTCCATATTGCAGCACTCTCTGATCTGCAATACAAACAATGAAGTTATCTATTAAATCTCTGGACGCCCTTTTTTGGGTTTTATTTGGTTTTTTTACATTTTTTGTTTACTAGATGAATAAAATTCAGATTTCTGAGTGTATTGCAGTGGGTTAAGAGCATTGCCTTAAAATTAGTATTTAAAACCATTGTATATAATTAAAATGTTCAAACACTTGGACCATAGTGCAGTGTTTTTCAGTTATTTTTCTAAAAATATCTGCAGTGCTGTGTCTTAATGCAAGTAGATTTAACATGCATTAACTTTGTACTGTATGTCTTTGTGTTTGTTTGATGGCCTTCTAGGGTAAAACCCACTCCCAACTAATAATAATTGATCGTGGCTTTGACCCTGTATCAACTGTACTCCATGAGCTCACCTTCCAGGCAATGGCATATGATCTGCTACCCATTGAAAATGATATTTACAAGCAAGTACTTAAAAAAAAAAAAAAAGCTAAATAGTTTATTCTTGATTTTAAAATCCCTGAAATTGTTTAGCTCAATTGCACCATGGCAGTATTAGCTGCTTATATTGCATAATGGTTGCTTCACTTATTCTTAGTCTTTCCTCTTGGATTTGTAACTCCATCTTTTTCTTGACTTCCTCCCTTAGTCGAGATTAGGTAGGATCTAATTGGCATTTTTGCTAAGTTTTGAGTCCAACAAATTGCATTTTTTAAGAACTAAGGATCTTGTGCAATACTTGAAGTAAAGCCTTGAAAGTGCACATTGAGATTCTCTAGATTTTCTTTCATATTATAAAATTTTTGGCATAACAAGACAAGCAATACCACTAACTAAATACTGAGATAAAGCTAGGTTATTTCTCAAGAATGCTTACTTTTATAGCTCCAGCCATTTAATTTGTGTAGTTGTTAAAATTTACATGTTTTATTGTAAATATGCATTTAAATCATTCATGTTCAGTTTATGAGAACTGTTTGGAGTAGTGTAATGTTAATTTGCATGCATTAGGTGCTTTACTGTCTGATTGTTCTGACAACAAAGATTTTGGTAGGACTTTGCTTTCTGATGACCCACTACAGCAAAAGTGACCTGATAGCCTCATTGTTTAGTTTGAGTGAAGATTTTAATAGAAAGTGTAGAGTTGTACGAATCTGGGTTTGATTGCTGGGTATGAAGATGTAGCAGAGTATATTTTCTAGGTAGCCATGATCTGGCTTTCATCATTAATCTTGTAATTTCTTTCATTCTTTTGCTTTCTGGCAATCTGCACTGAGTGAGTTTCTGTAAATGTGAAAATATTATGTGGCATGATTGCTGTCTTGTTTTAGGTTTATTGCTGTTTATAGTCATGTTATAGCTGTAATAGCTGCTGTGTTACGGTGTGCAGAAGTTGCTTTTATTTGTTAAGTACTTTGTCCTGCTTAGCGTTTTGTTGGTGAATGTGACTTTATTTTCCTTTAGTTATAATGTCTTATAGTATACAGAGCAAGCTGCACTTGACAATTGCAGTGTGTATTACTTTGTGCAGTTTGCATTTCAAACCAAAGGGAAGTTGACGTTGGAAATTGAAGAGAAATTGAGGTGCATGTAAATATGTGTTTAAAATTCTAGTTACTGTCGATTTAAAAGAATGTCCAGAAGCTATTGCCCCAAAGAATCTTTCTAAAATTAATCTGCTGCATCTATGTTAAAATATGTAATCTGTAAAATCCTTCTGTAAATTATATTTTGTCAGGCAATAGCTTGGCTTATAAATTAAAACCTTTGTTTATTACTGCTGTTACTATTTATGTTGATTGAACTGTTACAAATAGTACTGTAATAAGTGATGAGAACTGGGGGAAACCCAAACCCCAAATAACTGTCTGAATTTTCTCTTGGAAGATACAAAACAGAAGGCTCTGGTGGGAAGGAAAAGGAGGCAATTTTGGAGGAAGATGATGACCTGTGGGTGAAGATGCGACACAAGCACATTGCAGATGTGATAGAGTATGTGAATAAATAACAAAGCCACTGCTTGGTTTGTTTGAGAGGGAGGGTTTTGAGCTGTTCAGTGGGAATACAGGCAGTAATGAACATGGTTTGCAATACAGATTGGATTCAGTTAAGAAATCAATGTCAGGGAGAAATTGTGCTTCATAATATGGTATGTACTCAGGTATGCAGTTATACTAATGCTGCTTGCAGTTCTTGAGGTAAATGGAAATCAAGTAGTTTCCAGGCAAATATTTTCAAATATTTTAAATTTGAAGGGATTATTTTGCATACAATACTACCAAGCTGCTGCATGAAATGACATTATGAAGATATTGCAAATAGAATGTTTAATATTTCCTTTGTAAAAAAATCACTCTTTTTCTCTGAAGATAGGCCTGTATTTCAGGCTTTTACTTTCCTTCAGAAGTTCTTGTTGCACTCTTATTTTAAGATTTTAGGAAAAGATTTAAGAACTCATGTGCTGTTACCTTTCATTATTTTCCTCTTTTCTTCAGGGAATTACCAAAACTTTTGAAAGATGCTTCATCAAAAACCAAAGCAGGAGAAGGAAAAGTAAGTTATTTAAGTTGAGGTGTTGTTTTTCTTGGTAATTTAGTTGTTTTCAGCTGATCAGATCCTCATGGATCTACTACAGGAATTAAGGCTTCTCTCAGCTGGAATTTTCAGGGGTTGTGGTAGAAGCAAGGCTGCCATAGGAAGGGAAATAAGTGTGTCATTTATTGGGGGAACAGATTTTCAGCTTGTGTCATTCATTTCCAGTTATCCATATCTGCTCTGTCCCAGTTGATGAAGAAGATGCCACTCTATCGTAAAGAGATTAGTAAGGTAAGGGGGTTTTTATAATCACAACTTCACAATAAATAATTCTGTGCAGTTATTCTGTGCACAACTGAACAGTTAATAATTCTTTAATTTTCTTTTGTTGAAGTCTAGTTTTATTGTGTCATTTTCCTGTAGTGTATTATATAGCTGTTCTCCAAATTAATGTTTTCACCTACTGTAAAATGTAGAAAAGAAAACTTGTTTCCATGTGTTTCATTTTACAGTGTAAAAGAATGAAATAATTTCTATGCCTTGAGGATTGAGGATATCATAACAGTTCAAGGTGTTATGGGGTCTCAGTCTCTAAGTGAAGGGGAAAACACAGAAAATGCATCATGGTACTGAAGGATTGACTCTTGTAACCAGTAAAAATGATGAATATGTTAGAAAAACAATTCAAGCTATGGCAACTTTTTTATTGTTTTTTAAATCGTTTTTTGTTCTTTCTGTTTTACAGCAAGTTGTTCATCTTAACATAGCAGAAGATTGCATGAGCAAGTTCAAATCTAACATAGAAAGGCTCTGTAAAGCTGAACAGGTATGTTTAAAAATGCCACAAACCAAACAGCAGCTTTGCAAGTACCACTTTTTTTGTTTGCAGGAATAGAAGCTTGTTTTAACTGACTAAACTACTATGTCACTTGCTTTTATTTTGTCATCAGTTTTAGAAGTGGTAGTATTAAAACTAAGTTTAATATAAAAGGCTCTTTCCCAATAAGGAAGTGTTCCTAAGAGTTTTGAGTTATTTGGTTTTGGTTTGTTTTGTTTTTTTTTTGGTCTTGAAATCTGGCCGATTTGTATAAGGATTACCTTTGTTTTCATGGCTCAAAAGTCCTATGAGGTTGCTTTAATATGTTGTGAGAGGGAAGCCCTTTTTAAATGTCTGGGAAAATCACCTTTTAGAGTAAGGCATTAGATTGTGACTATAATTTACATTTCTAAGAATTTTAGATATCATAGTTTTAGGTGTTTAAGAGTGTTATGTAGTGTTATTATAATGGTGCAGCTATTGAAATGAATGTCAGACTTACAATACTGAGTTTAAATTGATGAAGCTTGATTGTTTCCTGAAAGCTGTGATTTTAAAAAAAATGCCTTTCAAAACACACAGAACAATGTTGATTTAAATTACTTTAATGATTTTAACCATGGTGTCTGTTTTTATTTTTAATTAATTTAGGACTTGGCTCTCGGAACTGATGCAGAAGGTCAAAAAGTAAAAGACTCTATGAGGGTCCTCCTTCCAGTTCTGCTCAACAAAAGTCATGACAGCTATGACAAAATCAGAGCTATTCTGTTGTATATCTTTAGCACAAATGGTATGACAAAATTGCCCTGTGTTTTTTTCTTCAGTGCTATGACCTTGAACTCAAGTTTTAGGATAGTACGGTGGTTTTAGTTAATCTAAGTCTCTGTGTTGGAGTTGATAGCTGGGTTTGAAAGAAATCCTATCCATCCTCTGTATCTTCTCTCAGATTAGTAGCAAAGATACTATTGGTGAGAATTAAGAGGTATAATTCAATTCTAGATTGATACAGTGTTTTGAAATATAATTCTTATTCTTGCATGCGTGCAATAGTTTGTTCTCTTATTTTCACATTGAATCTGTTTAAGGGGGAGCTCCATGTCTATTGCAACCTGAAAATAAGTCAGTGGGGAAAATTTGTTGAAGAAAAGGAACAAATTGGCAGAATGTTGGTCTGAGGAATTTGTAACAATATTGAGTTTTGGTCTCAAGAATGGACCATAAAACAAAATTTTATCTAAAATATAGTATCATGTTAAACTTAGACTAGTCACACAGAATAAACAAAGAAGTTCTGGACTAAATAATAGAATGTGTGAGACAAAACGGGTCTTACAGTCAGTTGGTAATTGTTGTCTGTTTTCCATATATTGAAGGAACTACCCAGGAGAACTTGGACAAGCTGATCCAGAATGTACAAATAGAAAGCGATAGTGATATGATAAGAAATTGGAAATACCTTGATGTTCCTGTTATCTCTTCAGTAAGAATGTATTTATTTATTTTGTAATTTCCTACTGTCCAAGGTCCTACAGCTCTTTCAGCAGCTCTTAGTGATATTATCCAGGTCTGGAAGCAGATAATTACTAGGAATTCTTTTTTTTTTGGTAATGTTTAAGTGGTAAATCCTTTGAAAATTAGTCGTGTTATTTGTTGAAAATAAGATACTCATAATGCTCCCTCTGCAATTATCAGATGGTGACTTGAGCTAGTTGATTTTGGAAAATGCCAACTTAGTTCCTTGTCTCTGAAGTTAGTATTTCTAGTGTATCCTGAATTTTAGAGGTATTAATTATTGTTATAATTTTTATTATTTCTTTAAAATCTTATACTTATCCCCCCTCCTTCTGCTACTGACTGCCAGTAAGTTTCAAAAATCCAAACACTAAATAATACAACCATATTTTGAAAATCTTTTCAGTTTGTTGCTCAGCAGCATAAATACACCAGAAGGGATCGTTCTAAAGAAGAAACCTTTCAGCTTTCTAGGTGGACTCCTGTTATCAAAGATGTTATGGAGGTAAATTTCACCAACTAATTAATTCATGGGTGCAGTGCAGATATTTACTCATGTGAGCCGTTACAGCCAATCTTTTGAATTCCACAGTATTTTGAGTTCATTATGTTAAATACATCCAGTGGGCAAAGTGGTCATTTCTAGTCTGTCTCTAATAAAGAGCATTAGACTACTGCTAGTAATACTCCCTATTAGAGGTCGTTTTAAAGATGAAATAAATGAAAGTGAAAGCAAGAAGTCTTTTAGAACAGCTTGTCCTGGGATTGTCAGTGTTTTGTATAATTTAAAGATCCGTATCTTCTTGGTTTTAACTCCAGTGGGTCTTTAAACTGTAATTCCAATCTAAACTGAAGTGTGGTAGAGCCTGGAAGGTGTTACTTGCCAGAAGTGCAGTTTCATTGTTCTTAAACCTCTTCCTAAGCATCAGTCAGTGACACAGGATAATGAGTTTACTGGACTGTTAGTCTGACCCAGTGCTGTCATTCATAGATTCCTAGTGGCTTTCATATGTTCATTTTTGTTTTCAGGGGACTCTGACTTTTCTCATACATTGACATATAGAAATTAAATACATGAAGGTTATTACAGATGAAAAGCTGCTAGTGAAATCTGAACAGTTAAATCAGTAATATGGTTATAAAAAAAGCATTCCTTTTGATACACAAAACACTTAATAATACATTTTAGCATGATGTGGTCTAGCATTTTGTTACATAGGAGCGTTATTCATGAGATGCTACTTGAAATTATTTGTTGGACTGCATGTGTTGGCATGAAATTCCAGTTAGACATCCTTTCTGAAAGCTGAAACTTGATGGGGTTAAGGTCTGTATGGCTTTTTAAAGTGTGTCTTTATTTTGCCCTACAGGATGCTATAGAAAACAAATTAGATTCAAAAGACTGGCCTTATTGTTCCCGATGTCCTCCCACCTGGAATGGCTCAGGAGCAGTAAGGTAAATGGTTTAATTTCCTGAAACATAATTTACCCAGATCTCAGTACTTTGGTCGTTTACATTCTAAAGCCATACAGAAGTGTGCTTACTGAACAGTGAATAACACATGTAAGGTAATGTTAATGTGCCAAGCCTATGTTTTTATTTCATCCAAAACAACTTGGTTGTTATTTTAATAATTCTTAACATTTTTATTTGCAGTATGTCCCTTTTGCTTCAAGGCTAGAAATAACATTTCATATTCCCAGAATGAGAAGTTTAAACCATTGAGTGTGAAATAGTGTCAGGAATGAACGTTCAGTACTGTGACTTAGGTAAAAAGAATGTTTTACTTCTGCAAGTTACCTCTGCTGTGTTAGTGGTGGTGACATTATTGGGATTAATGACCTCAGGAAATTAAATTAATCTTCTGTAGGCTCTCTCATTAGGAAATATGGCCCTGTTGGGCATTTGACCGCTGTTGCCAGAGAGTGGTTTAGACAAGTCTGGGACAGTTGGAGATCTTGAAATTAATTTGCTGCTAATGAATATGAAATGTGTACTTGCATATTTAATGATTGCCGCTGAGAGGTGACTTTTGGAATTTTTTTTAGCTTACCTGTACTGTTCCCTCTTTTCTTTTTAATTCCACTAGCTCTTGAACCTCATGACCAAAACCTTCCAATTCGAGAGCTTTATCACTTTTTATGGTTTTATTTAAATAGTGAGACAAATGAATAAAGACTCCCAAGAGTGTTTCTATCACAGGAATGCTCACTAAGTGTTCCTCTCTCAGGAATGCTCACTGCACTAATCAGATGTTGGAATTCAGGGAGGGAAACATTCAACGTATCCTAAATGTGGAAGACACACTTGAATTGGAATTTGTACCTTACTAAATAAAAAACAAAAAGTCGAGACATTCCTAGGAAAATAAGTTTTCTACTTCCAGTTCAAATTAAACTGTTGGTAGTGTATCCTTCTGCTTCTGGAAATGCAGTAGGATGCAAGGGAATACTAGAGCAAGTGCCTGTACACTGGAACTTGATCTCTGCCTTATAGGCTGGTGAAATGTGGGACTCTTGAAGGCAATAGTTCAGAGAGATCAGGACTGCAGATGACTTAACCTGAGTCTGCAATTACTACATGTGTATTAGACTTCTGAGAGCTTCAGGCTGCTTTTGTTTTTCTTAGGTGTCTGAATCTGATTTGATAACAGACAAATACTTTCTTTAGAGATTCTATTCACGTTCAGAGATTGAAAATCCTAAGACTCCAGCTTTTTCAAACGAGCCTCTCATGAAAAATGCCACTGGAATTGGGAGCATGCAGAGTTAAGCTGCTTGGCAGGAGTCTTTGGCATGTTAGCTGTGTGTGCAACTAAGTTTTCGTTTTGTATTTATTTTCCCCCTGGTGATACCTAAACAGTTTGAGTAATGTGATAATTTAAAAAACTTAATAAAAACAAGTTATCAATTTATCTAAATACTTTTGCTAGAATTATAACCAAGCCACGAACTGCATGACAGAAATTGCTACTGCTTGTTGACTGTATAATTTTAACCCACAATTAATCAGGCAAGCTGTATAAATGCCACCCTGTGAAATGCTTTGCAGTGCACGGCAGAAGCCTCGGGCGAGTTGCAGAGAGGAGCGGCGCAGCGGCGCGAGGCTGATCGTGTTTGTCATCGGGGGCGTCACACTCTCCGAGATGCGCAGCGCCTACGAGGTGTCCGACGCCTACAAGTCCTGTGAAGTTGTTATTGGTAAGCTGGCCTTGGGAAAGGGTGGGGGGTGTGCTGTGCTACGTGTGCTTCTGGAAAGTGTAACAGTCGTTTTTCTTAGATTCCCTCTGGTTCACTGCACTAAGACTATAGCCTGTGTATTTCTTAAAACTATGCATTTAAAAGCATCTTTTCAAGTTGTATCAACTGCTTGATGTTTGGAGGGTTTTTTGCCACAAGACATCAAGGACAAAACAGTTAAGCTCTAGAGAAGAATTATGTCAGACTGTATAGGAAACAGGATTTCAAGAGACCTCTATTTCTTTGCATTACAGTTTCCTAACAAACTTCTGCATCTGCCTGTGCTTTACCTTCAGTGGCACTTCCTACTCTCATTGCCTTTGGAAGTAGGAAACCTGACAGACTAGTGCTAAATTGCTCACTTTGGAAGCAAGTATCAAAAACCCCCAACAATCCTAATCAAAATTCCACCCAAAAAACTAAATAAATATACCCCAAACCACTTTTTCAGTGTAGCTCAGTTGACTTTGCAACATTTTCTAGTTTCTGTTGTGGCTGCTTGAGAGGCTTTGCATAAGCCATCCAGTGCTTAACTGCTTGGGTCCTGAAAACTCCCCTGCTTAAGGTTTGGCAATTGTCAGCTGGTGTAGCAATCTCTCAGCACTTTTGAGGTAATAAATGCTTGTTCCATCAGCTGCTGTGCTTCAAATGAATTTTAAATAGCATTACAGGAAATAATTAGGTGCTAAAATATGTACATATATAATATATATAGGAACAGAACTCCTAGATATAGAACCTTACCACAGACCTGTGTCTATCTGCAGAGCCAGCTGATGGCTGCATGCAGAGTCATCTAAAGCATTCTAAATTACTTGAGAGGTATACATCTGGTGTTTAAATTTAGTCTTGAGATTCAGATTGAATCTGTCTACCATCTATCATGATTTTACTTAAATGTTCTTCCCAAAAACAATGCCAACCTTGATTCTAAGATCTAGAGTCTGTTACCTCAAGATATGCAGGGGTATTGTAGGTGTGTTTGTGGTCGGTTTTGTTTTGGTTTAATTTTTATTTGCTAGTTTCATTGGTGGTGGTTGAGGTAGGTTTAATGCTGGTTCGAGTTCTGAGTAGTAGTGGAAAGACCAGGACAACAGGAATGTAGTTTAACCAGATTATTTCCTCACCTGAGACTTGTTTACAATACCATGTTTAGTGTTGGTGACTCTTTAAGTGGAGTATCTGGCACTCAACACAGCACCATCTTCCCTTTTGTTTAGAGATGATTCTTGTAGTTTTGATTTTAATCCTGATTTCTGAGGGAAGATGATAGTTGCCAAATTTCCACATGGATTAGTGAAAGGTTAACATGTGGCTATGTTCCTGACTCAGAACCCCAGGAATGTTAGCCCATTCAGAGTGACACTTCTTGTTGCCTTCAGAACTGCAGGGTGATCCTTCATGGCAGAAGTTATAATCACTCTCTGTGAGAATAAGAGGTACTTGTGCACAGACGAGTCATAAGGATTTTCTTTGCTGCTCAAGACTTGAACTTTGTTATTTCAAGGAAATGTTAGTCAGTAAAAGCCAATTTTCTGTAACTAATATTTCTGTGGAACACTACTGTGTATGATAATCTTGAATCCAGATGTTTCTTGATTCTAGGGTAAAGCCTCTCATTACCTCATCCTTTCACAGAATGGCAGGTTTCTTGTAGGCTGGGACAATTGCCCAGGCTCAGTCCTGTCTTTCAAACAGAGCAGAGCAGGACTTGAAACTTGGATTCAAAGTATGGGTCCTGATCTGGATGTCTGAGTGTGAGAAGAGGGACATTGCCTATCTAATGGTGACACTTACATGGTGGTGTTTTACATGAAAATACTTTGACATGTTGCACTTGTCAGTTTTCCAGGTGCAGTAAAAAAAAAGGGCATGTAACTGATGTTTTTAACAGGGAATGTCTGAAAATCAGAATTTAACTGATGCAGTTCACACTTACATTTCTTTGTCAGGTTCTACTCATATTTTGACACCTAGAAGACTGCTGGAGGAGGTGAAGAGCCTTAGCAAACCCAAGGATATGGTCTGCATTAAGGATGAATAGATACGGTGATGTTTATGATGCATTAAAAACACACACAGTATGTACATATTTTAATGGAACTGACTTTTCCAAATACTGCACTTCAGTACTACATGGTTCCTAATGGGAGATCATGTTGTAATTTAAATTTGCTGCTTTTGGGGGAGTAAAAGGCAGAGAGATGAAAAGATAAACACATGTGTTTCTTATGTTCTGTTTAGTATTACACTGCAAGTGCTTTTTTAAAAGGGCATGTTTGTTAATAACTAATTATGTTGGAAAGTTACTGGAATTGTCTTTGAGAACTGTGAAAGCTTTCTATAATGGAATTTCTTTCTAAAAATGACTGAATTAAAAAGGGCCTAGGCACTTGGGTAGAGACTTCAAGAAAAAACTTGTAAATATGGTAAAAATGTTTCATACAAGTTCACTGTCTTAAAGTGTAATGTTTTCTGTAAAAATACCTCGCTGAAAATTCTTTAAATATGTGTAATTGTGAAAAATCTAAAGGCTTTTTAGATGGTTCTGGGTAAGGTAGATAGTTAATCACAAAATTATTGAGTAGTTCCAATCACAGTAAATAACTTTGGAGAAATGCTGTCAACTGTGCACTGAAGTACACTTTATATTTAAATATATACAGAGATAATTACTGAAGCTTTTTTAAAAAGTTAATTTCTTAGCAAATTCTTTATGATTGTCTACATAGTCTGTCTGTTTCAGAAGTTGAATTGCCTGTGATACAGAAATTCCAAAACTAAGCATATCTCTTTGAGGAAGTGGAGGCAAGGGAAAGGAGAGGACAAAAAGGGAAGCAGCTCAGCCTTTCAAAGGGCTTGGTAATTTGAAAAAGAAAAGCAAAAAGCAAACAAAATGACAAAACCTGATGTACTCAAGAGAACGTACTTTTTAAAAATTTTGTTACATACTAAGAAACAAGTACTTAAATTTGCATTGAAGGGAATAAAAATCAAATTGTATGAATTCTGTAGTACTGGTAATATTTAGATTTCTCTTCAAAAATTACTTAATTAAAATTGCTGAACTTTTAAAGGGATGTTGTATTTATGTGCCTTGAAATGTTCATTTGTTGTATGTAGAATCCAAGAGAAATGTTATAATGAAAAAGAATAGATTACTCATGGCCGTTTGTTTACATTTTTTCCAATGATGAGTATTTCTTTTTTGTTTTGTGATTTTAGTATTTTTCCCTTTATTTTTGCTCTCAAGTTAACCAGTACTTTAAGAACATTTTTTACATGAGTTCATTCAGAGTTAGTTAGAAGGTAGAAAAAGGTCAACTTCCCCTACATCAGAGAGGAATGAAAGAGGAGAACATGACATCATGATTCTTAAATGTGATCACACGGGGCATGATGAGAATAAGTGGCTGTAGCTTTCAAATGCACCTAAATGAGTTTGGAATTGAATCTACACTGACTTTTTTTTCAATAGGACTACAGAACAACACTCTTAAATCAACCAGTTCATCAAATACCATGTACATCACAACCTTAAAAAAATGTGTTGTTTTTGTGGATTCTAGTTTATAACTCTATCACAGTAAAAATCCAGAGTAAAAGTACTTATCTAAGAAATGCTGTGTTCAACGTTTTCTTACTAAAGATGCACACTTTTTAAATTGGTACTGAAAAATTGCACTAAAATTATATATATTTCTTATACCTTTGGCAAGAAGAACCCAAGTTTGTTGTAACAGCTATATGTAGGTGCAATTTTTTTTTCCTATTCCTAAAGCTGGAAAGTAGTTAAGTACAGAAGAAAATAGCTGATATCAGTGTTATACTTAAGGACTGAAATAACTGAGTTCAGTAGTATATAAAATCCATTGTGTTGATATTTTTTTAAATTGCTTATAGTTGAAGAAATACCAGCTCACAATTCTGGATTACTTCTGTATATTTAGGAGTTGTCTTTTTCCATGTCTCTGCTTCAGGCCTAAGTGCTCTCACCAGCTCAGCCTGATAGCTGATAACTCAAAAGTCTTAGTCTGCTTTTTAGTCTGTTTTTTTTGTATCCCTTATCCACTTTTTCCATCAGGCAAAGCAAAGCCAAATGTTACTGTAAAGGTGGAATAATAAAAATGCTCTGTGTTAGGAAGTCTGGCATCAATATGTAGCTCAAAAGGGCTTATGAAGGGAAGTTATATTAAAGATATTTGGATCTTCTCTGCTGCATTTTTTCTAGATCAAGAATATATTATCAAGAATGTGAAAGAGTTCTGTCAGGATAAACAAAAACTTAGTGTTTCAGAGTACATGTACAAGGTATAATTTTGAAAGTTCGTATTTTCATGCTATGCATATTAAAATACTTACCTAATGCTACATGTGGGCCCAGCAACTGATTTTTAAAGTTGAATCTGGAAATCTGGACAAGAATCAGAAATTACTAAGGAAAATCAAAGGTATGGAACCATCTTCATATCAAGAATGTCTAGACTAGGTTCCTTGATCAAGGGGAAAAAAGATGATTGTGGAGTGTGTGATAGAAGCCTCAAAAATCCTGTTAGTGTTCAGACTGAAGAGTTATCTTCCTTTTCAGTGTGTGAAGTAGCACATGAAACCTGCAGCTGTCAAATCAGAACAAAAGGACCTTTAGTATCTGAGATGTCCTGCAGTAATGACATGCTCTAAATTGTTATATGGGGGAAGAATCCTCAACGTAAGTATTTATAGGGCTAATAAGTATAAATGTTACTGCTGGTTTGGAAGGATTCTGGGCTTTCCATTTGCCAGAGAATGTTCTGATGAAATGCCACTATGTGACTGTCCAGTTCAGTCTGATCTTTCTTAGGCAGTTGCTGTCAGGCACAGGACAGCAGGTGCAGAGATCCAGGATAAACAAAAGGTTTAGAACAAGCTGTTCTTGTGGTGTGGAGAGATTTCTGTGAAAAAGATGAATTTCTTTTTTTTTAATTGCATCTAGGAAGCTACAGCAATTCCTTCATTTATTAAGTTCACCTGCAAATAATGAGGACATTCCAAACATGAAACTAAAGCAAAACCAGGGATAAAAAAGGGAGGCAAATGAGGTTACAAGGATATACAGTAAGAGGATAAGGAGGAAAAGAGTTGAATGATATTGTTGGCTGTGAAGGGTGGAAGGAGCCCTGAAAAAGCCATTGACTCAGGCTAGTGAGTAAGTGTGGCACATGAGTGAGTTTAGCAATCACTGTTTGTATCAACAGTCTGAATTATTTCTGTATCCACCACTGATGAAATTGCTGATGAAATTTGCCTGAAAATGACTGTTCTTTTTAAGGAATGCATTGGCATTTCTAATTTGGTTTTCATCAGTCCTTATATACTTTGGCTTCAGTGAGTAGCATCCCAGATAAAACAAGGCAGCATTAAACTGCTTTAATCACTGCAGTTAAATGGATGTTAGAAAATAATAGATGACTTTTCACCGAATTTCCACAGTATTTTAAAATTTTCCAACCTACTTCCCATCAGCTAAAATGTCAAAGCCAGATATATCTGACAAATTAAGGACATCACATTGAAGGAACCAGTTTAATCATTACAAATACATAGACAACAAATGGTGTCATTCAGTCATTGCAACATACAAGGATGTTTCTTAAAAACAAACAACTCTCAATGTAGGGCACTCTAAAACCAAAATAATTCCAAATGTTGACTATGACTTGGTATGTTATCATGAGTTTGCTCCTAGATGTCTCAGGTACAGAGGCTGTTTTCTCTTGGTGTGATTAAGCAGCTGCTGTTGAAGTGTGAGAGGAAATGATACATAGTAATGACTGAGGTTTATTCTCACACTTGGGAGTGGAGGGAAATCCAAGTCAGAAAGTTAATTTTGCTTGTTTAAGCCAATTCTTATTAAGCTGTCTTAAGTGAATACTTAGGGAAGGTATCTGTATACAGTAATGGGTTTAGCCAACCTACTAAAGACTTTGAGTAGAATTAATAATTTGTTTTACAGCTCTGAGTGTAAATATGGAATACCTGTATGCTCTAGTTTGGTTTAGTACAAGTAGGTAGAGACCAGCTGACAAAGTTAACTGGCTGACTTTTCCATGTTTGTGTTTATCATTTTATTTTTGCAGACATACTAACATTTCAGTATGAACCAGCAGAACAATATAGCATTTGAAAACTAGGCAATTAAAACTCTTTTCTTTTAACTTTAGCTAGATCTTCTGAAACAGCTTGTACCATTCGCTCTGTAGTTTTCTTCAAACTGTTTGCTGTCTCTATGGCATGATCCAGAGTAGAACTTAAAATCTGTTGGAAATAGTAAAATGTACTCTTATTAAAAGTAAAGGCAAATGTATACATAGGTACTGGAAAAAGGTGATGTTTAAGGTTTTGTCCGTGATTTTCACTCTGAATACATGGTGAGAAGTAAAAGTTGAGTTTTGATAGGCTGCTCTATGATTCAAGTTGGAAGTTAATACAGTCAATGAGAGAAGTAATTCATTTGAACTGAGGGACATTTACACCTTTCTAATATATCAGCTCCAGTGTGGTGCATGTTTTTGGTACTGAGAAGGCTTCATTGAGGTTTTGATAGTGGTTTGTCTAGCTAGGCTTTGTTTCAGTATATGAAACACAACTCTAGATATAAGATCCAATGCTATTTTTGGTCTATTTCACCATTTATACAGGGACTAAGTTGCACAGTAAGCCTGTACATACCTGTATGAAGAAATACACTAACACAGAAACCAAAATGCTTGGGGTTTTAACTCCCTTTTGTCTTATCCTCAAATGGGCTACACTTAGGTTGTAGTAACCAGCTTGCTAAAAATGGGATGTTCTACACTTGCCATGATATAGGGAGGTAATCCTTTCAACAAAGTTGTGTGGCTTTTAATTTTCACTCCAAAGCCTTACGTTTGTACAGGAATCGTTGGCATTTCTGTCTCTGATGTTGACTGCAGATTTTCTTTGGGCAGATTTCTTGCTGGGTATGTATTGATGTGAAAGGATTATTTTATCATATGTGCTTGAACAGCAGGTTTTGGCAGCCTCAAAGGATTTCCTAAAGATAAGATACATAGAATAAAATACAATTCAAGTAAGAAAAAGAACTTCTAAACTATGAATCACATACTTAGATCTTGATAGCACTTGGTTGCAAGTTAATTTTACGATGAGTAGAATTTTCCATTGAATTGTAAAGCACAGTCCATCATTATTTGTGTTCTATCTGCATTGCAATAAGACAGAAAATGTTCTAGGATGCAGAGTAAGGAAATTTCTCATAATAGCAGCACTCTGCTGCTGCTGTAACTTTCTCTCACAGTGTTCTATGCCATTGATTCTCAAGTGCAGCTGCTGTACTTCCAAGCAATTACTGCTATTGAGTAAACTGTCAAAAATGTGTGACAAAACTTGTTTGCATTTCAGCCTAGTCTGTACTACTGTTAGGAATCCACTTTATTTCTGTCTCGTGGTGTAATTTAATGTTAGCAACAATTAAAAGTAGGATTGTTACTTACAGAGAAATAGTTGGTAGCAAACAGAGCTGCATCCTAATAATACAGGCCTGCATTTGAATCTTTGAATGGGAACATCCTCTTAAAGTGAAATTTTTTTTTCATTACTAAATGTGTCAGCTAAAGATGTTACATTTTTACTCTTTATTAAATTAGGAGTGAAGAACTAATCTAAATTGTTTACACATGTTCTTAGAGTAAACGTTTAATTTCATTAAAGACTGAAATTCTAATATACAACATGCACTGCAAAAGATAAAACATTCTTCCTGCTTATGATACCTGGTGCTTTTTTCCATGCTGAATCTTCACCAATGGGGTTTTGTCTTGTACTAGATAGTTATTGCCACAGCTTACCTTTCATGAAGTCTGGTTACAACTTCACCTGGCTGTTCAGTTTTTTGAGCCTTTTGAGTGGAGATTCTCTTCTGTGAATAAGCTGGAGTTGTTGAGGCCACGTTTAAAACAAAAAAAACATTATCTTCTCTGTATTTTAACATTTGTTTTCTCTTTAGCATAAATTAAAGATCAAGTATCACTGCTGAATAAAACTTGAATATGTTTGAAGTTTTTTGTAAATAAGGATAGATTAACCTTTTTGTGTTTGCTCTTGAGTTTAGTTGGCAAATGGAATGCTTATTTATATTCAACTTCATACAGTGAAAGACTGCAGTGGGGAATGTAGAATAATCAGTGTCATAATCCTAATAATGACATGCAGGCTACTTTGATTTGTAGTTTCACAGGATTGCTAGAGACAAATAGCTAATTTATACTTTATTCTAGATTAAATTTTCTATTTTTCCTATGCTAGAGAGTCTAAGTGACTTTAAAGGGTACATGTTCAGATGATCAACGTTTAATTTTTTTAAATTAAGCTCTCCTTGACTTTGCTCTATGTCACACAATATGAGGGTAGAGCTGGAATTTTCTTTTGTTTATACTATGTTAGGTAATGGCTGGCACTATAAAAGTTGGCATAGTAATGCCTAATTTTCATATCCTTTCATGTAGCTCTGCAAAATGAGATATTCCTGCCATAAACGAAATATGAAAGGGATTCCTCTCATAATGAACTAGGAAAAGTTAAATCTGTTGTGTATGGAGATTAAACTTGACCAGGTGTGTAAAAGTTGAATTTACAGTGCTAATGATTGCTTATACTAAATTAAATGTATAAATGCCTGCTATGTACAGTGTGGCTTTCTGCCCCTTAAAAGCTGTTGTTAATTACACATCATACTTACAGGATGAACCAGAGCTGCTTTTTCTACACAGGGGACAAGACTGAACAGACTCTTTGTAATTCCTGAGTTTTACTTGATCTCTGCGTCCCCTGGGGCATCTGCATCTAAGTCCTGGAAACAGAGACATGTGGTTTAGATAAACAAAACTGTAAGCAATGTTTCCTTGTAGATGTTCATATTTTTGCAATCACTGTACCTTTTCTCTCTCCACATAATCTTGTATTTAATGATTTGTAACTTAGAGTGTCACAGCTGACAAAGTCCTTGCTTAGTGAATCATTACAAGAACAACAGGCTGAGAAGTCTTCTGAATCGGTGCCTAAAATTCAAAAAAATAAGTTAAAAGGGTCTGAAATATGAGAAGCTTTGACTAATATACTCACGTAATTATTTGGCTTTCAGCACTATAATTTCATGCCATTTTGCTGCCATTAATGCTACTGTAATATGAGTAAGAACTTTTCACCCCCAGGAGAGTGGGGATTGAATTCAAGATTAGCTTTCAGCCCTGTCTGCAAACTTTGAATATATTTTTCTGGTGGTGCTTATTTTCAGACCAAGAATTGTTGTTTAGTTTTGGTTTTTTTAAATGAAGTTCTCCATCTCCCTCCCTGTAGTGTTATGGAAATGGTGCAGGGTAATAGGAATGGGATGAGAACTTGAGCAGCAACCAGTACAAACAATAATCCCAGTGTGTATTTATATTAAATTAAAAGGATATCACAGAAAGGTCAAGGACAACTGATAGACAAAAGGTAAGAAAACCTGTATGTTCAGATTTAAAACTGAATGTAGGACAGCTCATGCTATTCTCCTTCACTTGCTGGTTACTAAAAGCTTCAGAATATTCTGCAGTGGAAAGGTAAATTTGTTTTGAAGCAGAATAACGAAGTTGAATCCAAAAACTGAAAGTGGAAGTTCTGATAGGAAGTGTCTCAGTTGTCAAGCTTGGAATCATCTTCTAGGATGTGAAATGAGTGCACATCAGAAGAAAAAGTAAAAGCATTGTGTGCACATCAGTGTCATGCTCTTGAAAATGTTAGCAGTGGCAATATTTGGAAACTTATCTGGAAAGCTGAATAAGGTTTATAGAGTAATTCAGGTTGGACAAGACTTCTGGAGGTCATCTGATTCTGTCCCCTCTGAAAGCAGGCCCAACTTAAATGAAGTTGCTTAGAACCTGTCCAGTTGAGTTCTGAATATCTCTGAGAATGGAGATGCCACAGCTTGCCTAGAGCAAACTGTTTCAGTGTTTGACCAAATTAAACATCTTTCATTCATGTCTAAGTGAAAATTGCATTGCAACCTGTCTGTTGCCTCTTGGTCTGTCACTGAGAGTTCCACAGTGAATTTGACCTGGTGTTCTTTTTAGTTTCCTTTTTATTCTTAGTGATTTGTGCTTTAAGCAGTAACATCCGTTAAAACTACAATTTTCATGTTGAGACATAAAAGGAATGTATTTCTGCACAGGATTCTCTAGCAGGTTTAAGCACAGTTCTGACCTTTGTATGCCCTCATGACTTACTCAGGTTGGTATCTGATAAATCAGTTGGTTTTCTCTGCACGAACAGTGGAGATGTTCCAGTTTTTCCTTCCTGGATGTTTGTATTTCTTAGAGCATGGAAACAGAATATTTTAATTGCATCTTAATATTTCTATGATGAGACTTATAAACATCTTATACTAGCGATTACTTCTTAACTGAGAAGAAATGAGATTTATTCACAGGAAGAACTTTTTATCAGTTATCTGAAAAGGTGGTAAGCAGAAGTTTAAATTAGTAGTTAACCAGTTGAAAAATAATGAACTCTAGTTAAAGGACACACTCTGACAAAAGCACCCTGACTTCCCACAGCTGTTAAAAATTTTTAAAAGTAGAGATCTTTATAATCCTGTACTGGAATAATAAAGTAGTATGAAATCTTAGATACATTTGTTACCACTGACAGTGTTTTTGATACAACATGCCTTAAATATGATTCAGTTTCTTAGTAACTTTGAGCTGGTTTTTAGGCTTTAATTTAATGCCTTTAGATAATTAGAGAAATATTTGAGATGTACCTTCTGAGGAAACAGAAGAACAAGGTTCCTTGTTTGAGTGTATTTATAACTTTGGGTGTACAGGATCTCCAAGTTTATTGGGAAAATTTTCTGCCCATTCATGAGCATAGTGATCAGAAGATTGAACTAATATTCTTTCAATGCAGAGAAAAAAGTGGAAGCTAGGTGAGTTTTACTACACAACTATTAACATCTACCCTGCAAAGTAATCTGAGAGAATTAGGTTAATATGATTGTGTTCTCTGCTGCATGCATTCTTTTCCCAGAAGCTCTGCTTCTTTACTGGAACTTAGTACAGTTCTCTTTTTTTAGCCTTAGATTGGTTAATGGGAGACCATTTATTTTATTTTTCTAATCTCATTGAGATGTTTAATACCTATAAAATGCTTCCCAGAAGGATGGAGATGGTATTGAGTTTCCACTCTCAAGGTTTTGATCGTTAATAAGTATCTGCATCCCTCCCTTTTCTTGTTTAATTAAAAATACCACACAAGTATTGCCAGATTATCTTTTACTGGCACTGTACTCTGACTAGTTATTCACACCCTGAAGTTGTGTGGCTGTCGTGAATTTTATACAGAAGTATGATTTAACTCCTAGATGAAAGTGGTGTTTTGGCTTCAGGAAATAATTTCATACTGAGAAAAGTAGGAAAACCAGGCTAAGAGGAATTCTTGACGATGTCGTTATAGAATTCTGTAGAATTTTTGTTCTGGAAATATATGTTATTTTCAGGGATTTCAGTCATCCAAATTTTCTTATTCAGCAATTAATTTTATCTATGTTTTTATAAAAACTTGAACAGCGGTTTCCAAGTTTTCACTTACATGTGAAGACAAAGACTGCACTTCTTGCCTTCTGAAGAAAGTTGATTTGTTGGTGGGAATACATCAGTTGTCTGACTTCTTTCTCCCTCATAGTTCTTGTGAAGAAATGGAGCTTTAGTACCTCTTCTTTGTGAAAGATCAGCAGTGCTTGGAACTGCCGAGCTCTGTACAAAGTAACAAAGCACAGACACAGATGTACCTGGGGCTTGTATTGCAAGGAATGACTCCCACCAAACAGCATCTCTTCAGTTCTCTTACCATTTTTCTCTCAAGCCCAAGTTACCTAAAATATTTATTATTAAAGGATTTGATAGTACAATACTGTTGGGTCTTCTAGTAATTCTGCAGCTTAAGATCTTGGACAAAGTAATCTTGGTCAAAGTAATTTTTCCTCCCACAAAATGATAGTGATTTAATTCCCCAAAACAGCTTTGGAGAAGCTAAATTAGCTACTTGTATTTTCTCACTACAAAATAAATGCTTTTGAAACTGGAACTAAGAACATTCAGTATAGCTGTGTTTTTATACTTACGTTTCTGTTACAGTTAATTACACACTAGGAAGTTAGTATTTCATTAAAAATATTTTCTTTTGAAGTAACATGCTATCTAAAAGCATCATGCTCTTACTAGAGGAGAACATAAATCAAACAAGTACACTTAGGTTTTCAAGAGTTGCATCAATAAAGCAGAATAATTGTAGTCTTTAATAGAAGTCAGTTACCTCACAGAAAGACTGGGCAGATTCATGGGAAGTCAGTAACGATGACAGGCTGCCCTTGCTGCCATCAATTTGGTCTTGAATGTCTTCAAGCAGCATGCCAAGTCTGAATATTCCTCCTTCCACCCTTCTAAATGCAATCACAACCCACAGTTACTTAAAACTCTCTCAACTGGTCTTTTATTTCTTACCATGATAACCATAGTGGACATTGCAGTACATTTCCCATAGGAAAAAATGTACAGAGTTGACAGAGAACCTTTTAAATATTTGAAATAATCAAATAGACATCCCAATTACGAGTAGGACATAGAAAGCCCAAGGTGAATTTCTGCCAAACAACTTTTAGTTTACCACATTAAGAGAATATTTTCACTTCAAGAAAATTCTAATGGATAAATGAAGTAAAAGCTGTAAGACAGTCAAAGAAAATATACTGATGTACTACTTAGCACTTCTCTGCTAACCTCTCAGGATCAAACTCTCCAAGGTTGACAGGCTTGTCCTTGTAGTTCTGCAGCTGTAAATTGTGGTGCTCTTCTCTAGCTTTTAAATAATTTCTTTCCAAGGCATCAAGGTATCTTTTCAGTTGATTTAATGCCTTCATCAATAAGAAATAATTCAATACAAAATGTCATGATAATTCAGCATAAGTAGCTATCACAATGTCTTGCTATGTAAGCCAGATGTTATTTGCAGTGCTATTGGTAAGAATTTTGATAGTTCTCTGAATTGAAACAGGACTGCATATTGTATATTCACCTAACACTCTGTGCTGCTCTATTATGTCCAAGTAAAATAATAAAAAATATTTCTGAACTGATGCCCCACATGTCAAAATTCCCAACTTACATGGCAACTTCAGGCCTTTTATTATAGTTTTAAGTCAGAATCCTTAAAAGTTTTAAGAATTTGTCCACCTACTAAACACGTTCATTTCTCAATTCAGACTGAAGATACGAGATTAGGAAGCAAAAGAGTAAACATGCATTTGAGGTAAACATCAATAATCTTGCCAGAGAATTGTAAGTCTACAGCCATTTCAAGTACGTTTCACATAGGTCAAAATACATAAATTAATTTACCAGATATTTGTCTTGTAAAAAGATTGTTTCCTGGATCATATGCTTAGAGAAGTCTTCCACCTTCAAGACAAAATATTAGACTTGTATTATACTGAAACAAATTTGCCAAGTGAGTATGGAGTTTGAGGATCAGTGCAAAGTATATATTGAAACAGAGCTCTTACTTTCTTAGTCAGTTGCTCTGTCTGATCCTGTAGTATTTGAGACATCTTTTCTCCTAGTGTTAATTGTGGCAGTGAATCAGAAGGATTTAGACACTGTGCTTCTCCTGTCCCAGCTGCTGGTAGTGCTGATGTTGCTGTTGCAGGCTGCAGTCCTATGGAGTACAAGGTAAGGTTGATCAATTGCAATTTCGGCCCAAAAGTGTAATCAAATTGCATTAAAGAGTCATTTGCATAGTTACTGTAATTTTATTTACTTGCTTTAAGCAAACCATGTGTAGGTTGCACAGGGACAGGAGCATGTAATGTGATGACATCAGGTGGTGTCCCAGTGTGTCCTGAGGAAATGGCAATGCTGGCATTTGCAGAGTCCAGCTGAGGAATTACCTGTTAAAATGAGAGCCTTCATTATAGACAAAATGTATAGAACACTTATGGACTTGGGCAAAAAAAACTTTAACTCAAAATACAAAATAGTAACGAAATGTTGGGACAGTGCCAGTTTTCTGAGCTCATAGATGCGTGAAGTGTCCCATATAAATATTTAAACTACTTCTGCTCTGTGTTGTGATATATCGTGAAAATATAGAGGTATATTTATGTAGAGAGATATATATTGTGAAATATAGAGGATTTGTATAAATGGGAAATACAATATGAAGGTGACAAAGTAGTTTTAGGGGATAGTCATAGTCCTAGAGGTAAAGAAGAATGGCTTTAAAAAAATGTATTTTGAGAGATTTACCTTAGGATTAAATCTCAGATGGTCAATATGGTTCTGGACCTCAGCATGCTGTGTCAGCATCTCATTTGCAGCCAGGAAATAACAGGGAAAACTGTTAAAACTTCTTATGTCTCAAGCAATTTCCTAAGATGTAAATCTAGGAATGGAATTAAGAATCTGTAAAGCTCAGTGAGTGAGCTCCATGTCAGGGCATGAAATTGAGCAGCAGTTATCTAATTACTAACAAGCTTTAAAATAAATTCACTACAGTAATGGAAATGTTGAAAAAATCCTTTAGAAAGAATTCACTTGTCAATAATTACCAGTCTCAGTAGTTGAAGAGTGTTAGATGTGAAAAAAGGCAAAGATGTCTTTACATGTGCACAGTATAAAAACAGAACATTGCTCTTAAAAATATATTTGAGGTATTTTTTGTAAATTTAAACATTTAAATATAACACTAGAAATAACAATTTATAGTGGATTTCCTAATGATTTGACAGGATGCTTTATCATCACTAACAATGCTCCAGTGTTAAATACTGAAATATTAAACAATACTCAGCCTTTAAATAATTGGTAATGACAGTTCTGTATCAAGTCAGTTGCACAGCACTTTATTTTTGAACTCAGTTTTTGAGTCAAGTGATGTACTCACTGATACTTGCAGAGTGCCTATAGAGCTAGTCATGTTAGATTTTATGGGATACAGAATATCTTCTTGCAATAAAGCACTCTTACCCAGTATGAAGAATTTCTTCAAGCATCCTAATTACCTGTAGCTGTTGCAGCAGTTCTGAAATACTCCTTTCTTCTTGATTCTCTACTTCAGCAGAATTGAAGTAATTCTTATTTTCCAAAATGTTTTTCACCATTACTGATTTACTTAGCAAAACAGGAAAGAGTTTTGCTCTCTCAGTTGAAGGAACTGTAATATTGTCAGGGTTTTTTGGTACTTTAACTTCTGAAGCAGCTTCAGAGAAGTCAGGACGGCAGTAGTGAGCTTGCCCTTGGCCAAATTTGAGCTCACAAGGTGAAACTGTTCTCTTGAACAGGGCTCTCTCACCTTTCATGTTTTGAAAGGTGTGTGTATCTCCAGCCTCATTGATCAATTGCAAATATTCTTGGCGGTGCCCACACTGACAAGAACAAAAATTAGGTTTATTTGAAAAAGGTCTATTTTCATTTAATGAGTTTCCATTTTTGTCACGAGCCTTTATTTCTTTGTGCTTTTCGGAGGGATGCTCCTCGGAGCTCGTTGCCCATTGTTCATGCACTAAAGGGCCTTTGCTGTGTTCTGAAGGCTCAGGTTTGCTCCCAGTGTCATCGATACTTTCAGTAAAGGACACCTCTGGTATTGTCTCACATTCAATGAAGTGACATGTGCTTAGTAATTCTCCCCTAGAAAAATGACGCAGGAGGACATTGGACATCTTGGAGGTAGTTATATGTTCTTTTACATGGTCTTTGCTGTCTGGTTTACTGGAACTACCAACAGCTAATTCCTTCTTAAAGGAAGCTTCACTTCCAGGCATTTCAATTGGAACTCCAGGTGTTCCTCTGGTGCCTCTCTGATGACTGGAGAATTCTTCAGGCTGTAGAGGAGTTTCATAATCGGCTGCTGCTTTTATGTTTTTGTTATCTTCAGAACAGGCTAAGTTAAAAATACCAGAAACATCTTTTGTACAACTACAGGCATTCAAATTATCGGAATTATTGTTGTATTTACAACTTACTCCTACATCTCCATCATAAACGAAGTAATCTTCCTCTTCAGTTGCATCTGTGCTACAGGCTAATGCATCTGAAAATGAATTATTCATTTGGGCTTTCATCCAGTCTGACAGTCTGCACTTTTTTGTAGTTTCCATATCCTGTTTATGTAGAATATCAATGCCATTGCTTTGCCAGTTGTGGACAGAGCTTTTATTATTGCATGGATCAAAATCTGGAATGTATGATTAATAGTTATTTTATACTCAAATATACATGACAATAATACCTAGTTATCTATATAATTAATATTTAATTATCTCCCTGCTGTAGCATTTTTAGAACAATCGTACTGGTATGGATACTTCCCCATTTGCACTAGTGTACGTCTGCATTAACTGCTGGAGAAAATAAGACACACATGACAAAAGCAGGGGAACAGCAGCTGCTGCCAGTTACCTGCCCTTGCTCATTAATCCCGCTGTAGTGGCAAAGACAGAAAAACTTGGAAACAGAGCCACGAGTGGTACTAAAGTTCAACCTCAGGCTGGAAAAGCACAAATAAATCTCCCAACCCTTTCTCCCCATTCCTCTCACCACTCTAAAGCGTTTCTTTAGCTTATGCTCTAAAAAAGATCATGAACTTTTTCCCAGGTTCTTTCTCGTCCCCGTGCACCAGATAAAATGTTATTAAATAGGAGCTCAGCACCATGAGCTGTATTGTTTCACCTTCTGTGCGGTCGCTCGGGGCGGCAGAGGCGAACGCGCTCCCTCGCTTTCCCATGGGAGCCGCTGCAGCAGCGCGGCCGCTGCCGCTCGGGGCCGGGCGGGGCCTGGGAGCTGCGGCCCCGCCCCACGGCCCGGCCCCGCCCCCCTCTCGCCATTGGTCCGTGCGGATGATGCGGCCGCGCCGGCCGTTGGCGGCCCCGCCCCCGGGGCCGGGCGCGCGGGGCTGCGATTGGCGGGTTCGAGGAGCGGCTGCGCGTGGGCGGGCGGGGCCCGCCGCCCCTCACAGCCGCGCTCGGCCGGCCCGGCTCGCACAGCGCCCCCGCATCGGAGCGCCCCCGCCTCGGAGCGCCCCCGGCGGCCCCTCGGAGCCCGGCCGGCTCGCACACAGGTGAGCGGTGCGCCGGGGGGGCGGCGAGGAGCGCTGGGTGCCAGCACGGGGGCTCCGAGCGCGGCCCCAGCGGCGCGGCGTGCTGGCGGGTAAAGCGGCGGGGCGGTGCGGCCCGCTCCGGCGGTGCGCTGCGAGCCCGGTGCCTTGTGCCGGCTCCCGGCGAGCGCCCTTGGCACTTTGGCCCTTCGGAACAAAGGCCGGAGGTGCCCGTGCCCGCCGGGGTGGGTTGTGTGCCACGATCGCCCTGGCGGCTCTGAAGGGCGCCGGGACCAGCAGGGCTGTGCTTTGGGCACTTGCGCTGTGCTAACCAGATCGATAAATAAAGTAAAAGTGTAAGGGCGGGAGTGAAACAGGCTGATTATAGAAGCGGAACCAAAGGATCTGCAAGCATAATGCGAGGAGTGAGGCATACAGGGAACAAGTTCTAAACTCTCGTTCGAGAGGTTGAGTTAGGCATTGTGTTGTGGCATATCTAAACTCGGATTTGACCAGACCTAGGCTCGTTTATCTACCAGACTGTAGGTTTTGCTAGAGTAGTTCCTGCACTTGTATTGCTTTTTCACTTTTTAAATGGAGGAGCATAGTGTATCAGAAATTGCTCTCTATCCCTTTATTGTCCTGATTGCCAAGACACAAATTTTACCCCACCTTAGAGCCGTGGCCTTTCTTGTGCTTTAGAAGTTTTTTCAGCCTAATGTGGTGTTCGTGTTAGATTCTTGCCAGTGACTGCAGGGCTGTTGTATCCTGGGTTGCTATGGAGAGCTGTGCAACCATCTCAGAATTTGGAAGAACGTGCTGAGTCTTGCATCTCAAAAAAATGAGTTAAGAGATTCTAGTCCCTGCTTAAATTGTGTCTGGAAACTTTATACTTCTTTTTAAGTGATAATTCTATTCAATTTGAAAAAGCTAGCAAGAAGACCTCTTCATAATACAGTCCTTCTAAATTCGTTGTTTATATATATTTATAGTGTGTTAAAACTAATTTGTAGGCCTGTCCAAGTGTTCCTTCTTACTAGTTTAATTAATGGTTCGCAAGTCTTCTGGTCTGTGGTTATGCATCCCTCTTCGGTAGGAAGGACTTTATACTTCCAGTTACTTCCGTATAAGGCTGGGACAAAACTTACCTGAAGCCTAAGACAGCTTCATTGGACCAAAAGAAACGTTTTTGAGTCTTCTCAGTTGATTTATTTAGCATGCTGTTGTTTAAATGCTCTTGTAACTCTTCCTGGCATCTTAAAACTACTTAGGATTGTACATTGCTGCTACTCTTGCTGCAGAATTACTTCACAAATTGATGGTTCAAAGGTCAGAGTAAGTTTCAAAAAGCTTTTTTCTAAAAAGTAATGCTATTTGTCTGAAGTTCTAACTACTGAACGTAAGGGGATTTTTTATTTTTTAGAGTTTATAATTTTTTAGTTTCTCCTCATCTTCCACGTTTTAAATTTAATAGTCAACGTATTTGTACTTTTTGTCCTCCAGTTTTATTGTAGCCTTTATGTGATCAGTTTCACTTTCCACAACTCAGTCCTGCACAGATCTGTAACTATAGTCCTGGTTTCAGTAGCTTTTAAGGTTAATGTCTTAATGAAACTGGTTTTGTTTGGGGAGTGAACAATCATCTTAAGACTTTCTGAGGGATCAACCTGTTACTATTATCACTGTTCTGCAAATAAAAGCAAAGAGAGATCCAGATACCAGAAAAAACCTTAAACTTTTCTTTAGCCATTTAGTAGCAAGTCAGTTATACAAGTGATAATTCCAAAAAGGAAAAAAAAAAAAAGGTATTATTTTGTGGAAGACCACAGTATTAGGAATGCAAAATACAGGAAAAGCAGAAGTGGAAGGACTGGCAAGAGAGGGTCTGAAACACATACAGTGTTGAACAAATGATTAATGTCGAGTTGCCTCTTGGGACTCAAATCCGGCAGTGTTTGAGAAATATGGTTCTTGTTCATATAATAAAACTTCTTTGCATTATAAACCTTTTACTGATAGGAAGGAAAGCTTTCATTCAGCTGGGTAACAGGGAGTATAAACCCCATGTGACTTATAAAGAAGGCTTTCTACATGTATTTTATTTCTTTGATATTTGCTACACTATTTTTCTTCCTATTGCCATGTTAGTGTGCTCACAGGAATTTTTCTCCTTGCATGCAGCACTTTGGAGCCTGGACCTTATCTAGTGGTCCTTGGCTTGTTAGAGAACAGGATGTGCTACTGTCACCAATTCTTCCAGTGTCATAAGGCCTGTACATAGTGGATAAACTGACAGTGGGGGAAAAATGGGCTGCAGTCCAGCAGCCAGCACACTGATGGAAGAAACTGCATTGACGAGATTCTGAATAGATCAGCAGCTGCATCCCAAGTGTTGGAATGAATATGCAAAGCAATTTACAGCTTGGCACCTGAACAAATACTGTTTTCCTTAAATCTCCATAGGTGATGTGCTATAAATACACTGCACCTGTCTATAAGAAGCAAACAGTACAGAAAAACAACACGTGGGCTTCTCACTGTTGTGAGTGTTCATCGTGCAGCACAGGTTGTTGTTCTGCAGGTTGTAGCTGTAGCCTCATTAGAGAGGATGTGAATGGCTGCTCTTGGTACGTGGGAGCTGAGGGGCACAGGTGATGCACCAAGCAGTGCTGCTGGCATTAGCCTGTCATGGATCACTGCAGTTGTGTGACAGAGGTTCTGTGAGAGCTGCGTCTGCTCCCTGCAAGGTAAAACCTTGCTGGGGTGCTAAGGATTCGTTATGCTCAGTGTCTGCTTTGGCTCTGAATGAGCATCACAGTGCCAACTAGGAATTCTGAAACAGCAGCTATATTGCTTCACTTAAATTGCTACTGTGTCTTACTGCCAATGATTCTAAGGATTATTATTAGTTTTTAAATTTAATTTATAGACTCTTAAGGTAGCTTCTTCTGTTTCTTTGTAAGATGCTTGTACAATGTTTGTCTTCTTTCTTTGACATACCAGGATCTCTTTTAAAGAGATTTTACAGGCCAAGACAGAGCTAAGCTAGTTGGAATATTTTATTGGAGAGATTTGGGTTCAACTTGCTCTATCAGCTGAAGTGCAACTAGGCAGCCTTTTGTGCTGAACCCTTCCTATGTGGGTTCTTTCACAGTGGATAACATGCTCCAGTTCCCAAACTGAACGTGATCGGGTGTCTCGTTGCCTGGGAGAGGCCTCGTATATGTTCACTTGCATTATGAGGTTGTCCCAAAGGAGCAGGGTTCAAATTTGCCTTCAGAATTTGGTAATAAAACTTCTGCTGATTTACTGATTTATTGGGAATTATTTCAACTTATGCTGTGAATAAAAGGATCACCAGTTACTGTTTTATTGTGAACTGTCATTGCAGTCTGTAGTGGCATTTGTGCACTTAAAGTGCTTGGATGCAAATCTCATCCCCAGCTGTGGGAGATGTTGGAAAGAAAGCAGCACAGTATTTGTTTTCAGTCTGTAAATGACAATTTGTAAATAAACTTGGATCTAGTTCTGATTAAAAAAAAAAAAAAGAAAAAAGGATAAGGGATCCAAATACCTTGATGTATCAAATATATGGAAAAATTCTGACTTATTTTGACTGTGATATTATCCTGCACTGTTCTTGTAGCCGAAATCTTAATCTTGCTGCAGGTAGAATTAGTTTTCAGTTTCTTGATTAGTTTTATGATGAGCATATTAGTTATATTTTGCTGGGACTGCATCTTCTCCTTTCTTATTTTATCATAGTGTGGGATTCCCCTAATTCAGGATTTAAATAAATTGCTTACATTAACTATCTGCAGCAGTATCTGTATAATAAAAATACTCGTGGTTACTTGTTTTAGCTACACTGGCTTCTTTAACCTGCACACTGAACATTATGTACATTCAGTAATTATGTACATTCAGTAGCAGGCTGTTCTCCAGTTAAATACTGGTTCTCTTAGAAAAAGAAGGGAAAAAGGAATAAGCAGGATATACAGAGTTTGAAAGGCTTGGCATGTTGCAGGCCTTCAGCATTATTTAAAACCCCAAACACTTATTCAGCTAGGCACTCCACAAACAGAGGAAAAATCCTCCTCCTAATCTACAGAATAGGTGGAAAGTACATGCAGGAAATGCCAGAGGGCAGGTGGAAAGGCACCCGGGCTTGTGTTTGCCTTTAACACAGTGCTGTGTGAGCCACAGGTGGGAGTGCAGGGGCAGCCAGGAGGAGCTAACCTGTGAAATGAAGGAGATGAACCTTCTCTTACCTTTGTTTAGAACCTACCACAAGCAGAGCCTGTTTGGTTTAGGCAACCAGTGAAATAAAGAAAACCCCAAACAAAAATTTGTACAAATAGAGTGATAAATTAAATATTTTTGCTGTTACCATGTCATAATGCAGGGCCACATTAGAAGTTGGGTAATGGGTGTTGGACTCTGCTCTGGAGCCATGTTCCTCTAGTTGTCAAATCGATGATTTCATTTCCAGCTGTGGGTGTGCTGAGAGCCTCACTTCATTGTGAGCAAAGTTTGTCTCAGAACTGCTTGATGCCTGTCATTGTTGTGGAGGCATAATAAAAATAGTAAAACTAGTATGATTTATATCCTGTAAAGTAGTTTTGGGGTTTTATGCAGTATTTTCCTTATCTTGTTTCATATAGTTATTAATATTTTCGATAAAACTACTTTGCATACCTATTTGGGACTGTTTTGGGGATACTTGTGCTCCTTTGTCACTAGGGGGTTTATCTTCCTGTAGTCGTATTGATGACTAAATTAGAGTAAATTAAAGTAATTGGACAGAAACACTTTTCTTGATTTGGGTTTATGTACAGTACTAGAAAGAAATTAGGGACAGGAATGAAGAAAAGAATCAGATTACTCAGGAGTTTGTGACAGACAGTGATAGTATTTGTGTAACTACTCATTTAGCAATTATTTTAATTTTTTGAGGAGAGTTGTTGTGAGTATCCTGACTTCTATTATTGGTATTTTTCTGGTCTTTTATGGACTTTTTTGCTTCTGTTACTGAAGTCATTAAGTGGCTAAAAAGGGAGATGGAATAATTTCAGAGATAATGGAGTCAAGTTTCCCTCCCTCTAGTAATTATTTTCTTTCGATTCACAAAAGGCAGTTAGCTCTGCATCTGTCAGTTCTGGTTACAAAATGCCTGTCGAGCCTTATACTCTCAGTTACAGTTTGCTGATTCTAGCAAGGAAATGATGGTTTCCTATATAGCAGTGGTTCCTATATAAAAGATACTCTGTGCACGTTGTTTGGGCAAAGGAGAGGAACCTCATAGTCCATTTTCTATTAGAACATTATAAGTGAAATTCCAGGCTTGTGGAGCAGTGGGTTGATAGCATTACAAGTCAGCATCACGTGTGGGCCAAAGGCAGTGCAATACCCACCCCTTCCAGCCATTTCAGGGCTGTGTGCAGTATTCAGCAATGTGTCTTATGTTTGTGTGGGCCCATGTTTATAAGTCAGCATGGTAAATATAGGTGGGGTGGAGGAGGAAGCATCTGAACCAAGAACTTGAGATAGTGGTTTAATTTATTTGCAGCTTGTGTGATGAGCCTGATGGCATAGGATGTTTAGGTGGGTGTTTGCCATGCTCTGCAGCACGAGCTCTGTCACTCACACGTGGAGGAGCAGCTGAAAAGCTGGTTAGGAACTTCAGCTTTCCTTTCTGTCCATTAAGGTCTGATGGGAGCTGCAGAGTGGCTTGCATGCTGCTAAGCCAGTCCTATAAAAGAATGCCTGTGGTTTATTCTGGGGTTTTCTGCTCAACAGAGAAATCCATCAGGAGACAGAGGCACTATTTCAGGGCAGGTATTGCTCCACATCATCATGATCCTGAATAAAACCTCAAATTCACCTCTTCAGTGAAGGTGGTTTCTATGTGCACTCAGCTAATCTGCTGTTGAACAGCAGTCAAAAATGGTGCAGAGAGGAGTTTAAAATTAAGCTGCCAAGAATAACCACAGTGGTCTTAGTACAGTTGTTTCTTGTATTGCATGATCCACTCTAATGACTAGTCACTTGTGCTCAAGGTTTGGAAAAACTAGCTTTTCCCCAGTATGGCACATTTACTTAAAGGCTCGTTCACAGGGGAATATGTGTTACTGCAGCAATGCTAATGATGATGCTGTTTACTCTGTATATACAGTATTACACTTGATGTGAAATTGTAAGGCTTTTTGGTGGCTTATTTTAGGCTTATTCATTAATTCAGGTAAATTTTTAAAATATCCTTGAACAGCACTGAAGACTAAAATAGAGAATGCTTTACCTCTGTGTGTTCCTTGTGCTATTTGTATTTATATGCTCTTTTATATTTTGACGGTCTGAAGCCAAGCTGATCTCTGTATTTCAATAATTGGACTGTTGGTATATTTTTATTATTGTCTAGTCTGGTTCTTCATTCACAGGCTTTGCAAAGCTCTGTTTTGTCTTTAGATGATCCAGTTCAAGCTTCTTTTCATTTTCTCTTTTATTTTTTTTTTCCTCCTACCCATTCTGTAGCATCTTTCTGAAGGGAAAATCAAATTTAGTTCACCATTGGGAAATTTGCCTTAATCCTCAAACAAGAAGTCTCTGTCACTAGTTTTTCTCAGGAAATGCAATTTGTGCAGTAGATCTGCCTTTATCTGTGCTTTCCTCTAGTAGCTTTTGAATTTCTGTCGGTGATGACTTCATTTGGCAGATGCTCCTTTCCCACAGATTTGTGAGGAGCAGCAGATGGGAGGGAAGGCATGACTGGATCATCTCCTTTAGGGAAAGGCAGAAGGAACAGAAGTGTTTGATACTGCACCAGCCCCCAAGTGACCGGTCGTGGTCTGTCAGCTGTCCAGCCACGTGACTGCATCGGCAAAGCAATGCTTCTGATCATCTGACAGACCCCAAAAAAGAAGGTGTGGGCTGAGGAAAGGAGCAGATGAAGCTGCTTAAAATGTACCGTTTGGAGGTGATGGAGGAGAAGAAAACCCAATTCTCCAACTGTATTGTGATTATCAGTTCTGTGTATTGCAAATAAATCACAGCATTGGCTTTCTGTTGCTTGCTGATGAATTTTCACCAGTGCAGAAATACAGTTTTCTCTCAAAAGTTTAAATGAAATGATCTGTTATAGACACTCAGTGCAACCAAGAATTGCAGACTAATTAAACTCATTGTCTACCATTGAGATGAAATTTATAGTATGTAATCAAATCATTGCTGAAATGGAAAATGCCTTAAAAGGTGAAACACCTTTTAACAGCACAGTCTGGAGGCTGTGATAACTAGAACTTGCTAGCTTGCATACAGGCCTTGGGGAAAGAAATAGCAACTATTGTTTTATCACTGTCAGAAACCTGAAGCATACTGATTAGAATTAAAGATGGGAGGAGCTTGGTTTCTTCTGTAATTTTTCATGAGAGAGAAGTGAACTTTATTCCAGTCTTAGCATTTGTATCACTGTTTCAGTGCAGGGATGTTAAGGGAATGTTGAGATGTACTTTTATCATGCAAACCTCATCTATATTCATATAGCTTCTATATAAATCTGTGATTTAATAGAAAAAAATAATGAAAAGTGATTTTCTGACAACAGTAAGTACATTTTTTTTTTTATATAGAGCATTGAATTGAGGCAAATTTACCTTTTCATTGATGGTTTAATTGAAAATCCTTTAATTGTTTATAGCCAGGGTGGGTAATCCCAAACTATGGCTCACCATTTTATTTTAATAAAGAATTGACCCAGTACATGCTCTGTCTGTTGTGGGCTGTGAAGTGGCTGCCACATTTGATTGCCCAACCTCTGCCTTGCTTCATTTGATTTGGGGGTGGTGAGGCTGATGGTCTTTTCTGTTTTGGTATCAAACAACTGTATAATTAGTCACACCAACTTAATTTTCCACTTCTGAAGGACACCCAGTCTTTTCTCTATGGGCTTTTTCCTGCTACTTCAAAATAACAGAAACCCCTAGGACTTCCTGTATGTAGTAAAATAGTGCATTTTAAGGTTGTGTATTCAACTTCAGGTTTTATTTATGCTTTCCTGAAAGGCAGCACTTTAACATGGATAGAGATTTTGTATTGCTCTGAGGTGTGGAGAGAATAAATTTAAAACAGCTCGATTGCACTAATACAGATTTTTTTTTCCCTCTAGTAAGCCTCAAGTGATTTTTTTCAAGCTACATAAAATTTTAATTAAAAATGCAAGTTTAGAAGAAGGCGTATTTCACTCTTGGTTATGCTGACAGTGTAGAACTTCTCCTGAGGTCTCTTAATTCCCTAGGCTTTTCTGCTGGAGCCCTGTGTCCCCTGGGCCAATTCCATGCTGACCACCAGCTCGGGCAAGGCTTGGTTACACAGAGATGCTCTCAGTAGTTGTGGTGCAGCAGTTGGAAGAGCGAGGATGAGTTTGTTTTACTCCAGTCCTCCCAAGGCCATTTAACACCTGAGAGACGCTGTCTGTGCAAGTGTTTGACTCCCACCCCCTGCATTTTGCATTCCCCACTCTAATTAATGTGATTTAGGTTTGGTTACTGATTACACGCTGGCATGGCTGAAGGCGTAATTGACATCCTAATGACTTAGGCGTGAGGAAGGCAGCTCTGAAGAGCAGACCCAGCAATTTTGGTTGGATCTGTGATGATGATGTGTTGGCCAACGTGGGTGTGTCTGTATCACCCTCCCAGGATGAGGAATGTGCTGTATGGCCAGTAAGGAGGGAAAAAAGCAGGAGCAGTGGTTCCAGCTCTTGGGAGATGGTGGCAGCAGTCAGACGAGGACAGATGTGGAGCTCAAATATAGCAAAGCTGTAAACACCTGATGTAAAATATACTGCTAAAAGTAACATTTAAATAAACACAGATGTCCTGATGTACTTTTAAGTATAACTCGGTTTTAAAATTTAAAGTTGGCTTTTTATTTTTAAAGAAAGCTTTTAAAATTATTCAGTTAATTACCATTACGCTATAAATACACAAACAAATTACCACAGTCATCATTTTGTGATCTGTGGAGGTTGCCAGAGCACGCACTTTTTACTTTGTGGTGTGTCCCTCTGTGGAAGAGAACTTCCAAATCCCTTGTGTTTGCTGAGCAGCAGGAGTGCTGGAGGGTTGCTGTAGACTGGGTGGCTTAGGGCCGTGTGCCTGTATGAGTTCCCTGAGCAGAGGCTGGACACACTTGGGCAGTGAGTGCCTGGAACACAGCCTGCCCCGCGTGTGGGCTGCAGGGCTATTGTAACCTGTGCGTGTCACGCTTCCTAATTGTCAAAACACACCCACACCCACTTGTTGATGCCAAATAATTCTAGTGATGAGCATGGAAGGGCAAAATATTTGTGTAATTGGAAGAATGTGGATAGTCTGTTTGAGGGCTGCTGGCAAGGTAGAGTAGGATGGGAAGCATGAATCTTCACAGCTGGGCCTTGATAAAACTAATGAGAGGAAAAGGCATGGGCTGTATTGACAATTACATATACAGGTTTGCATATTCTTCTGATGACAGCTCTGAATCTGAGCTCTCTTCCTGTCTTTTTGACACCTCTGCAGTCTCTTGATGAAATATGCATTTGTGAATTACACAACTCTGTTTACTTGCAAAGGAAGGTAATATTAGTACTGAGGCATAAATATGTCACTGTCTCTACTAAAAATATGTTTAAAAGTAGGTAAAATTTTGATTACAGGGTTTCTTTTCTGTTAAGTTTTCCTAGCCAGCCTAAACACGTCCAGTATTTACATGTTGGCTTCTGCAGTCCCTTTGAAGCAGAGTCTGGAGCTTACAGTTGCAGTGCTGCAGAATTTTTGAATAGGAAGCCAGTGTTAACACTCATTGCTTTCCAGACTCCCATACTCCCCCCTTTTCTTTTAGGAGCAGGAAGGAGAAAAGCAAATACAGAGCTTGAACCTTTGCTGGCTGCTTTGCTTACAGTATTCCAGGTGGGACAGTCTCCAGAATGGATGATTTCCAGATGGAATGGTGCCCACCAGTTCTGACTGCTGTGGGCCTTCAACTGATGATCAGGGTTTCAGCAGCAGTGTTTATATGTAAAGCACTTTGTGATCTGTTCTAAATTGTGCCTTTCATTCTGTAGTTTTCATCCTGTAAGGTTTTTATCTGGAACTTCATGAGGCCAGAAAATACTAACAAGGGTAAATTCTTCTAAATCTCCAAGTGGAGAGAGTGTTGGTTTTTGTTAAACCTCTTTGGCTTTCTCACTTGCCTGCAGGAATTACCATGTCTGTGTAGAAGGCTTTGGCTCTGCCTTTAAGCTCTTGAATGACGTTTCCTGCTTGGTAGGAGCAGTGTTATGCTTTTACATCAGCTGCAAATGCTGATGAGTTATTAACTGTGAGACTTCAAGCCAAGCATCTTGTGTTCCCTTTGCAGAACCGAGGCTGAATGGAGCTTAAAGGGCCACAGATGAAAGAAAGAACATGAACATTTCTGAAGGTGTGAGATGTGTCTGGCTGTGACCTCCTTACCTCAGTAATAAAGAAGAATTTTTCTACAGGAGCTTAGGATATCTTTACTCCAGCTTCTTAATATACTAACTGGAATGGTGCTCTGACAATTCTCCATAATAAAGCACTCACCCTACTACAGAACAGTATTTCTTTCTCTACTGATAATGTAACTCAATGGCGGAAAATAATGTTTTGCTAAGCATGCGTGAAGATCGTTCCTTTCACGTGCGATACAGGTAAGACTCTGGGAATGTTGCTGTAAATGAATAAGTGCTGTTAATAATAGAAAGCTAAACAAGTTGCAACAAGTAGCTTGATATCTCTGCTAGTAGTGTTATTGAAATTTAAAATTAAACCCATTTTTTTCTTGATTTTTGAATGATGAAAATTCACTTTTGCTATGTAGCAGATAATATTAGTATGCATGATTGTATAGTACTGGTACTTTGATGGTAGCAGACTAGTACATTATTGTCTGTATTTCTTTGTATTTGGGGTAGAATGATATGAAGTATGGTGCCTGCAGGGTAATAGCTGATCCCTCTTTTAGCTGTTGGGCTGCCTGTGCAAATTTCTGAGTTTTGTCTGCTGAAGTTCTCTGTACTTGGCCATTATTCTTTTGATGAACAATGACGTATTTTCCTTGCTTAAAATAAAGAGGTTTCATAGATGGAAACTGCCTTGGTGCCTTGCACTCAAAAGTACTGTTCTTGCAAGTGAAGATGATATGGGATTTCCTTTCTGAGAGTTTTTATCATTTTTCTTCTGAATCCCCTTTACAGACGTGGGACAACGTGTTAGCATTTCACACTCGCTCTAATGGAGCTGAACTACAGGAGCATTGTGTACTGCTTGGTGTTTGGAAGGGTAAAATCTTGCAGTTCATTCAGTAGGAAGGGACACTGGAAGACTGAAATGATTGTTTAAAAAGAACTAAAAAATATGGTTCTTGTTTGCTCACCCCCACCCCTACCCTGGTCATCCTTTCTTTGGAGACCTTTTCCTCACTAGCTAACAGCAATGAGGCAGTACCTTATGTGTAAGACAGAACATGCTATGACTTAAAATTAATCCTTTTAACCTTCTGACAATGTTAGATTGCTGTTGGAGTGGTCTTCTCTTCCATTTCATAGAAGTCCTTAATTTCATTTCATACAAGTCCAGTGTCCAGGTTAGCAGTGCAGCCAGCTGGAGAAGCTTTTTCATGGTCAGTAAGGAGAAAAATTAGCAAATAAGCTGTAATTTACTGTTTTCTCTCTTTATTTTGCTATCCTGTGGCTTTGACCCTAAGTGTGTAAGCATGATAACTCTGTGCTGAGTGTCTCCTGAAGGGACCCACTTCCCAGCATTCCTCTACCACGTTTCCCCACACTGGTGCTGATGATCTCAGTCCTCCCCAGACAATTGCAGCACATCCTTGCTCACTCTTCAATAAAAGCAGGAGCTGTTCAGGGTACTATTATAGAAGTAAATGGATGAAAAACGTGTCATGGCCACGTGACTGGTTTAAACTGCCAAGCTAGAAAAAAACTTTAAAAAATTTGGCAAGCACAGTCAGGGCACAATGTCTTACTGCTTTGTGCTGTATTTCAGTACAGGTTTGAATGAGACCAATTAAAAATAGCAACAATAACAATATTCATGACCTTATTAAAATTTTCTGCAAGAACTATAATCTGATTCCTGTTTAAAAACATGATGAAAAAATACTTTTAATTTACAAACATATTAAACTTTCCTAAGATTTTGAGAAACTGCAGATTAATTCAGTATATTGACCTGGAATTTTATGATGATTTTGATAGCTATAATTTGGAAATATTTTATTTTGTTGGAGTTTAAAATTTAGTGCAGAAAATAAAAGATCATAAGTTAATGGGGAGGGAGTTACCAGTTAAAAAAAAATTTACTTGCAGGTATTATCCCAGGTTTGTTTGGCTGTGACTGCTGTTCCCTTCCTTCTGGTGTTCCATTAGAACTGATTTTAAAGAAGTTGGGGCCCACCTAAGGAAAGGCTTTTCTATGGGTCTGACTGTGCAAGTATTTCCTTCTCCCCACAGTAGTTGGTCAGTATCACTTTAACAGTTATAAAAATGCTTATGCTGGTGGAAGGAGATTATTTTTAATTTTTTTGTTGTTTATTGACTGAAAAAAATGCTAATGTTACTTCATTTGTCTGAATAAATGATCTGTAGGATGAATATTTGTAGAACTTTCTTCTTTTGACCTGCAAAATTCATATACCAAAAAGTTGTAACTGCTTTTATCTTGAGTGGAGAAAAAGAACACAGAATTCAGGAGTGCGGTTTCTTTGTGTGTGAGTTGTTTGTGTCTAACCTCACTATCATTAGTCTGAAGCAACGCTGCAGGGGAGCTGTGGTGGAGCTGTTTGCAGTGGTCACTGTGGAGGTTTCTGCTCCCACGGAGTAAGGGCAGGAGTCAGGAATGCATGTCAGCTTTATTCCAGGATGCTGTGGCATTGGTGATGCTGTGCATCTCAACTGAAGAGCTATCACGGGGCTTGTTTTGTCTCTAGGTGTGTTATTTGTACCAACATGTTTCGTGGCAAATTGATGACAGCCGTGTTCCCCCTCAAAAGCAAAAAACCCTCTTAGTGGGAATGGAACTGAGTAAAACTAAGCTGTGTTTAGAGATTGTAACAATCACTGAGTCTTACTGCCTTCTTCCACTGTCTTAATTCTTACCACTTTTCTTGTCCTTATTGTAAGATGGGAACAGCTGAAGGGAGGGAGACAGACAAGGAGGCAATATGCTTAGGGTTTATATTCTTAGAAATATTAAAGGTTTAAAATAGAATATGACAAAGGTCAGAGAAGAAAAAGGGTGGGGGGAAAAGAATAAAAAAACCTGGGGAGCCAGGCAGGAGGAAAAGCTTCGAGGGCCAGAGAAGGATGAGGTAGTTTTACAAATGAGAAATTATTCAGGAGATGCCAGCCAGCCTTTCAGAGAACAGGTCCAGGCAGCTATAGACAGCAGAACAAAGTGAAGCCCTGTGTGAGAATTTCCAAGGAATATGTGAGAGCAGCAGAACAGAATTGCATTAGAACTGCACAGATGAATGGGGCTTGTTCTCTTCTCCTCTGTGCAGATTCAATGCATCTCTTGTTTGGCCACTGGGTGTTGAGTAAATAATTCAATTCAGCCCAAGGAACAGAGAAAGTAATGTCATATTCTCCTTGTAACTATTTAATGACTTCCTAAAATATTGATAACCTGGCCCTGTCTAGTCTGCCAAAGTGCTATTTAACCATTAGTAGTGACAGGTGGAGAACACCTACGTAAATCCTAAAAAAACCCCACCAAAACAAAAAAAAAGTGTAAATTTGCATGAGTCCTTTAAGTAGCAGAGGGGAGGAAAAAACAAATACAAACCAAAACCAAACCTCTTCTGAATCCCGTTTTGATACTTGATGGAAAAGTCTAGGAAACTTTTAAAATAACTGAGTGATTTCATAGCTCTTATATAACCTGAATAAAATATTAATAATGGAGTGCAGGCAACTGTGGAAATAAATATTTAATTTCCTCTGTTCTATATTGGTATAGCTTATTTAGATTTTGAAATGGTAGGTCAGAAAGAATGGATCCAGATGGAAGCTTTAATTTGCTCTACAGATTCTAGCAACCTGTTAATACAACTTCTCTAGAGTTATGTAATTTTTCATTCTTTTTTTACTCAAACACTTATTAATACCCATTTTAATTTGCTTCCTGTAGTTCTGGTTGAATTTAAACATTCTGTAATAACAGTTGATTTTCATCGGTCTAAGCTGTTTGCTTCTCAGTTGTATTCTGTATGAAAGATCCCACATCTTTCATTTTTATAAGTTATACTAAATCTAAGGTTGCAAAGTCAAATGATTGTATTTCAGATTCCCTGATGAAATGATAATGCTGCCTTGGCATTTGGCATTTTTTGGTGTAGTGTGAAATTAGATAAATGTGCAGTCTCTCAGGGGAGCTGCCATACTGCAGCATTCTCGGGTATTGCCCTTGTACCTTTTTTAACTGCCTTTTCTTCTCTGATTATGTGGCTGATGCATCACAGTTTAATTTTTTTAAAATGGAATAAATACACTTACTACAGAAGCAGAGTCCAGTGTAGTATTTTCACTGTTACGTCACACACACATTTTGCTGAAAGTTCTGCTCTTTTTTAGCCATTCAAGCTAAAAATCCAGAGTGTGGCTGTGTAATGGTCCAAATCTCTGCACTGAGAAGCACCATATTTTCTAGCTGTCACTCTAATTGGCCATGTCAGTTAACATGAGGTGCCCGGAGAGAACCTCTTTGGATAGGATTAAGATTACCCAATGAAGTGTTTTAAGTCTTAAACCTTTAGTTGCTGATGGTGTAATCATTTCTGCCTTGTATTTAATTGTACTTAATCATTTCTCCCTTCTTCTGTCTTACATTCCACACATGCACCATGTCAGAGCCAGGTGGTCTGTTGTAGCTAATAGAAATGCTTTAACTTCTCTGAGAAGAGTTTCCAAACCTAAAAATACTGCATGTATTATGGATATCCAACCTGAGAAGTTGGGCTTGGCAAGAACTTCATGCTGGAGTTCTCTTTTGCTGCCAGCACTTTTAGCAGCTGCCAAGCAGGCAGTGCTTTTGGTTGCAGAAGTTTAGCATGTCGGTCATCTCGCTGTGCTTCAGCTGTGGCATGTCGAAGACCAGCAGGTATGGTTGTATTCTGTGTTTTCTATTGTACTTGTGATCCCAATTTTTCTAGTTCTTTTGGAAGTCATTAGCTTTTTCAAAAATATTTCCTTCCTGCTCAGATTTGAGTAGAGGTTTGTGTAATCATTTTTTTTTTCCAGTTTAAGAAAATAAAGAAATGTAAATATTGCAGGTATGTTAAAACTTCTTCACTATGTCAAGTCAAAACCGGTGTCACCTGGTGTTTCCACTAAAATAATTTATGCAAAAGCCAGCACTTGATTGTCCACCTTTTTGGCAATATTAGCACATACTTTTTTGAACAATCACACCGTGTCTCTTACTGGGTTTTCATTTTGAAAAAAACCAAAAAAGCTGACATTTTTGCAAGCTTTTTAAAATGCACATATCCTGAAAAAGCTGGCGAACCATATTGCTTCAAGATCGAGACCTGGAGCTGTTGTCTTTCTCATCTTCCTCTACCCTGCCTCTCTCACATGTCAGAACTGGAAAGCAGGAAATGCTTGGATAAAATTGTTGACACTTACTGAAATGTTATGTTTTGTACTCCTGAACTGATGGGGGCAAAAATGCATGTGAATGCTTCTTGCAGCTGTAGTTTTCATTCAGCTTCTTTTATTCATGTTCAAAATGTAGTATTGTACAAATTCATTCATGACTGCAGTATTTTGTACCTGTATAATTACACAATTACTTGTTCGTAATAATAAAAAATATTCCAGTGGGTTCTGGAATAGTGATGTATCAGTGAAGTAAGTTGAATTGACATATGTTTTATCATTAATTGAATCTAGATACTTTTTCTTACACTGAGGATTTTCATAGCAGTGCTAGTATAAGAAATGAAGTGCCAAGGAGTATTGAATTACATGGGAGGCAAATTGGGGAAAATTAGTCAGTCTTTGGTACACAGAATATTCTAATTTCATCTTTTCCTGTGAATCATTTTGCAGGTTACTATGGTGTCACCCTAAAAATGTGAAGTACTTCCATTTGTCAGTAATAGCTTGATTTCTAGGTACTTTTCTGAAATTATCTAGACAGTGAAAACTGCTTTTGAATGCTTCAGGTGCTGCCTATGGACAAAGCAGTGTTTGGTTTCTCTCTGAGACTGAAAAAATAAGATATTGTAGCTGTTTGTTCAAATGAACAAACCTCTGAATAAAATAATGCCCTGTTCAGAGCTCAGGTGCTGGACAGAGTGGCATGTGGAGTGACTGTTGGCCTTTTCTGTCACCGTGCAGGATGGAGGCTTCCTGCCTGGAGTTGGCTCTGGAAGGCGAGCGCCTGTGCAAGGCGGGAGATTGCCGTGCTGGAGTGTCTTTCTTTGAAGCAGCTGTTCAGGTTGGAACTGAAGATTTGAGAACTCTGAGTGCTATTTACAGCCAGCTGGGCAATGCCTATTTCTACCTGCAGGAATATACAAAGGCCTTGGAATACCATCACCATGATTTAACTCTTGCAAGGTAATCGCTCTCCATGGCCTCCCGTTCGGGTAGATACGAGAGCTGACTGTTCATTGTCCTGCCAAACCCTGCTATTAATACTGGCTAATGAGTGAACGTGGTGGTGGCAGAGGGCTGGGGGGCCTGGCAGGTCACTTGAGTGTCCTCTAACCTGGCAGCTAATACTTGGTCTAGCACCATAATCCTAGAACTGACTGAGGCCTCACCAGGTTTCTGCATGATTAAGTGACTGCTTTAAATCCACCCGTTCTTTGCCCTTTTGTGTTTCTACTTCTCCGTATTGTTAAGCTGCTCTCTTGTTTACTAGACAGAACTCTTTATCGGAGTAAAACTCATAATGTAATACTGTGAAATCTAAACCTCTGTCCCTTTCATATGCTATTTATGTATCTGACTTCTGCTGTTTTGTATAGATCCAATAAAAGACACAGGCATATAATATACTTAATCTCAATTTAGGTATAAATCTATTCTTCCCCCTGCCTTACCCTGCTGCTGTGCAGTGGCCTTGGGGCATTTGTTTTGTTGTGTTATCCTCCAGGTATGACATTCTCAGTGGTTCAGTGGCAGTCTCTTGCCTTAGTCTCATTTAAAATCTAGAAATTAAGTAATACCTTGAGCTACAGAGGAGACCGTAACCCTTAAACCTTACAGTTAAGTGTCTTGCTAAGTAAATGAGACTTTTACTTAAAAGGAGATGGTCAAGTAAAACACAAATGCAGTTAAACCTCTCTAATGCTGGACTTTCTAAATAATCTTTAAGAATTTTCTCTCTATTCTCTTCCTAAAAAGTGTGAATTAAAAAAAAAAATGTTAAGCAGATGATCAATACCATGAATACCAGCAGTTGGCCAAACAGCACTGACAGAGTGAGATTCCTGTAACCACAGACTGAACAATGTTTGAGTGTGTTTCAGATAAAATTAACTGAACACATATACATTTACATGGTTGTGGTCTCTTTTCATAAATTCATGTAATTCTCTACCATACATTGACCATCTGCTTGGTTTAAATTAAACACTTTATTCTGGGTACTTAATTTCTGCAATTTTAGGACAATTGGAGATCTACTGGGAGAAGCTAAAGCTAGTGGGAATCTGGGCAACACCTTAAAGGTACTTGGGAATTTTGAAGAAGCAATCGTTTGCTGTCAGAGACATCTGGATATTTCCAGAGAACTTAATGATAAGGTAAGAATTGTGCAGGAATCTGGATATTAAGTGCTAACACACATTCCTGAACCCTGTGGTACTGGTAAGGAGTGTGCACCTTTCAGAGGGAAATAGTGAATATTCAATTATTTCTTCTAGGCAGTAAGAATCTATTAATTGGAATGCAGTTGTTTGTACCCAGAAGATTATAGGTCCAGGTTAAATATTACCCTATTTTGTGGCAGTTTTGTTTGTTTTTAATTTACGTTTTAATGGTAATAGATCTCAGGAATGTATCTTACTCATCAAAAAGTAGTCTGCAAAACAGTTGGATTGAGGGATAGGACTGGGTAGGTGCTAACATGTTCAGAATGGGCAGAGTGTGTATTGAGTAAGTAGTTAAGGAGCTTCTTTCCCCATCTGTGGATTGTACAAATAGTTGTTGTGACAGAAGACTTCGAAGCATGAAATTTTAATGCCTTCTTTTACTTCTGGTTCAGGTTGGAGAAGCAAGAGCACTGTATAATCTTGGAAATGTGTATCACTCTAAAGGGAAAAATGTAGCTAATGCTGGGACTCATGATCCAGGGGAACTTCCAGATGATGTGAAAAATGCTTTACAAAAAGCTGCAAAGTATTATGAGTAAGTAGTAGCTTTAAATGTTGGGGGCTGGGAGGATATGATCACGTAGTTCCTTAGAATGTGGGAGACTTGAGTGCCATGAGCTAAACTGTGGAATGCTTCTCTGCAGAACTGAGGCACCTGTCAGTTTGGTCTTTTCAACAGGACAGTGCACTGCTTTTTATCATGGCCTCACTTGCACTGTACCTGACACTCTTAGTTAGACACCAGCAGAACTCTTCAAACCAGGCTGGGACAACAGGACCTTGTTACACCTGTGTGTAACTAGAGGAGAGCACACTGGCTTCAGTAAGAATGCAGTAGTTTGGTATCTCACAGGAGATATTTCCTGCTCAGATTCATGGTTATTTAAAGGCCATTAAAATAGGCTGAAATAGAATACCTCTGCCTTTTCCTTTATGTAATAATTTTAAAAATTATTATTTCAATGACTGTGAAGAAAAAAATGCAAACCTTTAAAAAGTCACTATTCTCCTTCTCCCTTTCCCCCAAAACAGGGAAAACCTGTCAATAGTGACAGAGCTGGGTGACAGAGCAGCACAAGGGCGTGCCTTTGGAAATCTGGGAAACACACACTATCTTCTGGGCAACTTCAGGAGTGCAGTTTTAGCCCATGAGCAGGTACGACAATGTGCTAGTAATGAATTCTGTTCTAGCAGAATATCAGATTGCTCCTGACCTTTAGTACATGTATTGTGTTGGATCTTATTGCAAGCTTTTTAATGCAGATTTTAAATCTTAATGTCACAAACTTCAAGTTTGGCTGTTCTTATCACGCACTGTTGACCTGAAGAATGCAATTTTTTCATGCATTTCTGCATGCAAATGTGTGTTACAAAGTATGAAGTGGAGTAACTAATGCAGTTATTTCACATTTTTAAGCGTCTCCTAATTGCAAAAGAATTTGGAGATAGATCAGCAGAAAGAAGAGCATACAGCAACCTTGGAAATGCCTACATATTCCTAGGGGAATTTGAAACTGCTGCTGAGTACTACAGGTGAGTGACTGCTGATGAACACAATTTATACCTCTTGTAGAGTTTACTTCTCTTGTGCCTGATCACTGTGGAGCAGCCATCTCTTGAACATATGCTTTGGAAAAATTTCCATTTGTTTAGCAAAGAAATTTTTCCTTTGTTGTTTAAGTATTCTGCTTCATTTAAGGGAGAGGCAGCATTAATGCTTTTTATTTTTTTAACTCTCTTGATACTTTAAATAGATTCTTTGCAGTACTGTAGACACACATCTTTCCACTGCTAGGCGTTTATTCCCATTATTCTAGAAGCAGGCACTACTGTCTCAGCTCTTAGTGAGTTCTGAGATGATGTGAGTAGCTTTCCTACCCTGAGATGTGGCTGCCCTAGGTGTGCTCATCAGCTGAGAGAGCTGGTGCACAACAACATCAATTTGCATCTTTAGTCTGTATTTTCAAGCCAGACTTGTCTTGCTCTCTGCACCACTAAGCAGTTGCTGCTGTACCTGGGAAAGGAAAAACTTGGCAAAGATACAGTATAGATGTTCTTAGCATTTGATTGGGATTTCAGAGAACACCTGTTCTTAGGGAAAAATCCTCAGTACTGAGCAGATCCCTCAGCACTCAAATTCTTCTTGCCCAGCAGGGCTGGGCTGGCTTGGTGAGTATAGGCCTGTCCTGCCCATGCTGATGGGAAAGTAGGTCTTGTAACACTGGTATTAAACAGTGCAACCTGTCAGGGAAACTCCTACAAATTATTAATGAAGCAGTAAATTAAAAGATGCTGTTTGAGGAATCAGCCTGCTCTCTAATAAAGTAGGTGGAAGTAGGTTGCAGTGGAGGGAAGACTTTACAAGTGTGAGATTGTAAGAGCACAAGATAGTAATATATTAGCTGATAATTTGCTAGCCTGCTGCCCTAATTTGTTTAAGTTGTACAACTGATCTTCAGTTGTGCATGTGCACTTCTGAAAGCTTTTCCTTGCAGTGATTTCTGGGGCTCCTGAGGTGACTGACCCTCTCTTGCAGGAGGACGCTGCAGCTGGCTCGGCAGCTGAAGGACAGAGCTGTGGAAGCACAGGCCTGCTACAGCCTGGGGAACACCTACACTCTGCTCCAGGACTATGAGAAAGCAATTGATTATCATCTGAAACACCTTGTGATTGCTCAGGAACTACACGACAAGTAAGCCCTAAGAGATGGTTTAATGTATGTGTGACACTCAGAGCAAATCCTGCTACCTTCAGCTCTACTGGCATTGTTCCCCATGTGACAGCTGCATTAATGTGAATTCCCTCAATGCTGGGCTTTGGTTTTCATGTGGAAAACAAAAATTACTCATAATGGTATTTCAGCTAGTGAGTCTGAGATGAAAGACAAATTGATAATTGACTGTTTCTACATCATTTCCTGTCAGCACGTCTGTGTAAATTAAGGAAAAGAAAAACAGATTTGTCTTTCATGAGTTCATTATAATAATTCACCTACTTTCATAAGAATCTGTGTTCTACTTGTCCACAAGTTAATAATATAGGAAGGGATGGGGGAAGGAGAATAACACAGCAGCAAGTAAAATTTATATTATAATCCTGATTTCTGAAGCCTTTTTTATAGTGTTGGGTGCAACTGTAATTTTTCCAGCATTTAAATGTACGTCTTCTTAAGTCAGTAAGAATATGGAGGATTAATAACTGAAGAAACTGAGGAAAAGCAGAATAGGTTATACAATGTTCAATGCTTACAAAACTAATTTGTCTGCTGTGATCTTAAAAATGAAAAATTTAGATTAAATTTGTTAGTATTTCTTTATAACCAGATCACATTCCTTTAAATACAATATTTAATGTGTTGGTGTTAGAATGGTCTCTGATGATGGCCTTCATTTTTTGACCCAGCAAATTACTCAGTGCTGTGAAAACCTGACCTCTGGTGTTCAACAGGCAGAGGTGTAATTGCAAATGTCTGTTGTTTTCAGAATTGGGGAAGGAAGAGCGTGCTGGAGTTTAGGGAATGCTTATACTGCTCTGGGAAATCATGACCAAGCCATCCATTTTGCAGAAAGGCACCTGGAGATTTCAAGAGAGGTATGATTTTCATACTCCCACTATTGCTTTTTGCTCTTGCTCACAGAGGTTTTATGATGTTCATGCATCTGATTTTGAGTGATTGCATTCTGAATGATTCCAGAGACAACTGATTCCATGTTATTGCAGCCCCCTCTCACCACAGGCAGCTTAGTTCTAGTGTCACCACTCACAATGTCATCACAGACTCCAAGTTAGTTGCCTAGCAGAGATTATTTTAGGCTTTGTTATGTTACCTGTTAGTTGTTACTTCTTTAAAAAGATGTTCTCAGTCTTCCACCAGGAAAACTCTTTCAGCCTTTTTCTCTCAGAAGTCTAGGGGACAAGGATTGCTTTGCACTTATATGTATAAGTATTTGTTAAGGTGATATGATACAACTGCTTATTTTATTTGCAGGTAGGAGACAGAAGTGGAGAACTCACGGCCAGACTTAATCTCTCAGATCTTCAAATGGTTCTTGGATTAAGCTACAGCACAAACAACTCCATGATGGCAGAAAGCCACGCAGTGGAAAACAGTTTGAATGGTATGTGCCTCTTCCTGCAGTACTTCCCCAACAGAGAACTTCAAAAAGAAACTCTTATTCGAGTTCTTGACTGACCATGGTTGAGGATGCAATGTTGCTTGGTTTTCTAGCAGCTAAAAAAGGTTCTTGCCATATTGGACCCCTTCAGCACCTCCTCTTCTGGAGGATTTATATTGTGAATCACAGGTTACTTCTTAGTTTCTTCGTGTGTTCTGACTGTGTCTGTGTCTTGGACCTTAGATGAGTACAGCCACAGCTTTGCAAGTGACACCATAAACTGTAATAACAAAAAGATGAATTTGTCTCTTGAAGGTGGCAGACCAAGAGGACGCCGTTACAGTATGGAAAACATGGAACTTATGAAATTAACACCAGAAAAGGTTGGCACTTTGCTTCTTTCTGTTCTGCTGCTGAGAGTGCAGTGAAACATCTGAGGGTGTGCTGATGTGCCATTTGTCTCCCTTTTTAATTTAGTTGATCACAGAAGCTCCATAACAGCAGGTCTAACAATACTAACAAATAATACTTTTGTCATGTAGGAACAGCATGTGGCAGGTAAGGGCTGGTGGGAAGTTTGCTTTATTCCTGCATGAATGAGAAAGAACGGGATTCCATAATGAGCATCAAAGGAATTCTTTCATCTCTTTATAGAGATGGGTTGAGGTTGCAGCATGAAAGTAATTCAGAAAAAAATTCCTAAGCTTTAGCTTAGGTCTTCTGAACACTTTTTCTTTGGTTACAGTCATTTTATAGGCACTTAAAGTACATGCTGTGTTTTTCACTTTGAGATTTCGGCCAAGTTGCAAACCATCAGAAACTTCAACCTCCATCTTGAGTAAGGATGCCATTTCAGAAATGTTACAGCTGAGTCACAGGCCAAACAACTTCCCCCAAGCTCAGAAATCTCTTGGCCATAGGAAGTTCCTGATTAAAATCCTTGTGTCTGTCTATGAGAGATTTCCTTCACATTTTGCCTTTCAACAGTGGGCTGGCAGTTCTGCATAAATGACTCCAGTGGCAGACTGAAACTGGTATTTTCCCCTCCACACTGGGATATCTAATTCCAGTCTCTTCAAGTGAGATAAAGCCTATCATGTTAATAAAATCTCAAAGCATGTATACAGTCAGTACAGCAGAATTCAGCACTGGTGCTGAAGAGCCTCTTTGGGTACTGCTTTAGAGACACTCTGTTTAGTCTAGGGCAAGGCCTCTGCAGGGAGCCTTGTAAGCTTTTGGCCACTGTCAGGTGGATTTCCTTACTCTCTGAATCTTATTTATCTGGGAGCACTTTAAAAATATGCATCCTCTAACAGTCTGTGCCCTAAATACACTAGAATGTGTCCTGTAGATTTCTGGCATTAATTTACTGTTGCAGGCTAGAGCTTAAAAAAGCTCTTGGTAAAGTACTTGAGTAACTTTCCTAAGAATGTCTAATACACAGAACAATCCCTGACCTGAGCATCAGTGTTTGAGTGTACAGGGTGGCATCTTCTCAGAGTCTGTGTGCTGGTATTCAGTAAACCTTGAAATGGGAAATCCACTGGGTAGGCAGTGTTGCTGGAAGATTTGTGACACTGATTTCTGGTTTTGAATCAGGAAAAAACCTGAGTTTTTATTCAGTTACAGGAGTCTGTCAGATGTGGATAATTCTGTTTATTTTAGAGGAAGTTTTAGGGAAAATCTGTCAGGTCGATAAAGTTATCCATTCTGTTGTTTAGAGAAAAGGGGTAGTTATTCCTGTTTGTTCTTGTGCTGGCATTTGTCTCCCTCTTTCTTTTCAGTCTTTATTAAGAAGTTTGTGTACATCAAAACTTGAGGGAAGGCTGGTTGAGTAGCTGCATTTGTATAAGGGTTTATTATGCTCTAACACTTTGTAATACGGACTGGGTTTTAAATTTTTTTTTCCTTCCAGTTTTAAAATGCTAAGTGGGAAATGCCAACTGCAGTGCCTGCAGTTCAGCACTTCTATTAACTGCCTTTCTTGCACTGCAGTCAGCAAGGATAATTTCAGTGTTTAATTAAAACCACTCTCTGATCATGTTTTAATCCATAAGGTGTTACAGCACAGTTCAGTTCTCAGACTGACCAGTAACAGCACTAACCTGCTAACAGCAGCTCAGGACTCATAACCACATCCTTGTGGCTGCAAGAATGAAATAGTGTAAAGCTGCCTCATTTTGGGGAGGAAAAGCAGCAGCACGTAAGAGGTAACAGTACTGGTAAATAAAATCAGAAGGCTTAATTTCCTGACTCTTGTTTTCTTAGGTTCCAAACTGGAACAGTGAGATTCTTGCTAAACAGAAACCCCTGGTTGCCAAAACTTCAGCAAAACTTCATTTTGTAAATCGACTAAAAGGCAAAAAGTACAAAAATGGCACCACCTCCAAAGTTTTGCAGGATGCCAGTAATTCCATTGATCATCGACTTCCAAACTCTCAGAGGGTAGGTGTGGTGAGCTGTGGACATCATGGCCTTTACTCATCTTTGTGTGATCAGAATTGTGGAAAACACCTTCCTGCAGCTGTCCTGTTTGGTTTAACTTGACTTAAACACTGTGGCTCTAAACTGATGCAGAATCTGTCATTCTACAGCTCACTCAGGGGTGGTGCCAGCTTTAAGATTTTCCTATTACTGAAACATTTTATTTGTGGTGGATTTTTTTAAGTTAGAGCTCAGCTTGCAAATAAATTTTATTTTTAAGTCTCTTCTAGCCCCCACTTCTCAAAATTAACAAAATCTAGTTTTCCTGATTCAGGCAGTGGGAGATATTTTAGACATACTTTTTAGGTTATTACACTCTTGAGAGAAGTCAATTCAAAATCAAAGAACTGAGTTATTTGGTCATAGACCTCATGAGCCAATGGCAACTGTTCATTGTTGCTCTTGTTTCTTTTCCTCTCATGGGCATTTGGGGTTTTGTTGGATTAATGGCTGAGGAGGAATAACTCCCACTGTACCATGATCAGAGAACTGCTTCTTTCCCTTTCAGAGAATGAAACATTTCTAATACATTTCACTCTTCAAAATGCTGCCCTCTTACTAGCATCTCCTGCTATGACAGATCTCTGGCTGTAGAAATGGTTGACTAAAAAATTCATTTAATAAATTTCAGATATGTAAATATCAAACATATCACTGGACTGAAGCTCAGTTGTTGCAGCTGTAGGCACTGTAAGGTCTAACACCCTAAATCTTCTCCTTTTCAGAAAAGCAGTCGTGAGACAATGGCAGACGAAGGGTTCTTTGATCTGCTGAGTCGGTTCCAGAGTAACAGGATGGACGATCAGAGGTGCTGCTTCCAGGAGAAAAACAGACTGTCAGCCGCTTCAGTGGCAACATCCTCTACTCCGCCTAAAACCATGATAAAATGTAAATATTTTTTTAAAGTAAAATCTGTATTTGCCTTGAGTTTTGCCAAATACTATTTTCAAAATGTATTTGCACGCAAGACTCACTACAGCAGTGAACTGACTCCTAGGCTAACTTGCCCTTGTTCTGTGTGTCCCGGGCAGCCTTTTCCACGTCCGTGGTGTCCCCGCACACGGATGAGTTCCTGGAGCTGCTGGCGAGCTCGCAGAGCCGCCGGCTCGATGACCAGCGCGCCAGCCTCAGCGAGCTGCCCGGCCTGCGCCTCCGGCAGCGCGGCAGCCACGCCGTGCTGGGCCACCTCGTGGCCAGCAGCAACAGGGACCTGGATGACGACTTCTTCGATATACTCATCAAATGCCAGGTTAGTGCTTAACAACAGCCTCCTCTGCCTCTGGGCACTGCATCTGTGCCTCCTGCTACTCAATTCCTGCAAGGAATCCACTCTGTTTATCATGTGCTGTGAGATGCACATTGATCTGGCAGATAAGGAAGAACATAAGAGCACAAAAGTTGGGAGTTTTTTTATTTATCTAGTGTCTAGTCAGTGTAATTTTGGTATTTATACCACAATAACCACAATAAATTAAAAGTAAAATGCTTAAAAAGTGAAGAAAAACAAGTGAGGCTATTACAAGAAGTATGTAAAATGGTTTCCAGTGTTTAGACCTGGCTTGCTAAGGAGGGCACCTGATACACCAGCAATCCTAATTTATCAACTGAAAGAATTCAGTATCCAGGGTTTGGTAATGAGATTTCCATGAGGTTAAGTTTAAATTATAGTTTATAGCAATATACAAGTGAGGTGACTGATTTTCAGTTAGAGCATGTGCATATACCAGTTAAACCAAAGAGAATTAAAACGACTTGCTGGTTTGTCTGATGGGTTGATAAGCAGCCCAAAATACAAAATTCAGATGCTGAGTTCTCCAGAGGTCAGTAAGTATGGTAGCCTGGGTGAGAAAGCAGTACTTGGCATTGAGTCTACAGCAAAGAATCTAGAAATATTCTTCTAGGAATGGAAAAATATTTAATCTTGATATTTAATCAAGGTTGCTGCCTTTGAGCCTTTTTGTCTCAAGGGTGCCTGTCGCAGGTGCACCCATGCTGAGAGCTGTGCTTTTGCTCCTGTGGCCACAGGGCCCTCCAGCGGCAGCCGGGTCCTGTGCAGAACACCGTGGCCCAGCTGGGAAGCCGTGTGCAAGGAGCAGAGCCCAGCAGGGTTTCCCACCTGCTCTGTAACCTTGGCATTAAACTGTACCCAGCTGCACAGTGTGGAGGCAAGGGGCCTCCAAGGAATGCCTTCCCAAATCTCACACCACTGCAGCCATTTTTTAGTCCTTGTGTAAGGAAAGGAAGACACCCATACCTCCTGGTCTGTGAGACCAGAAACACCCTGTACCAATGCTAAAAATTCCCCTTCTGAACTAAGGACACTTAAATCTCATTTTGCAATATGTCAAAGAACTGAATGGGGGAGGGGTAATTTACAGACACATGGAGACATTTTAGGTACACTTGGACTCTTAATAATTTCATTTAGCAAGTTTAACTTGAAACAAAACTTAAATCTCTCTACTAGTTTAAATCTGATACCAAAAGCTTTTGGTAGTTTTTTCACTTAATATTGCTCGCTTACTCCATATCTTCCTGTAAATATGCAGCTTTTGTTGTTGGTCTGTCTGTAGGGTTCCAGACTGGATGATCAAAGATGTGCTCCTCCAGGAGCTGCCAAAGGCCCCACTGTACCAGACGAGGATTTTTTCAGCCTCATTTTGCGCTCACAAGCGAAGAGAATGGATGAACAGAGAGTCCATTTGCCCTCAGCTATAAAGGGACCCAGCTCCAGCTGAAGAGCCCAGAGGCATGCACTGTACAGCAGCATCCTAGGGATCATTCTGATTTGCTGGAAAAGCACACTTGCCTTTTTTAAGATGACTACAATTAGCAGCTTTGTCTCCTTTCTCCTGATTTTTCACAGAAATAGCAGCAGCATCACACTGCTGAGCAGTAGTTACAGAACTGCCCCTACTCTTGCAGTTGGCAGCTGCTGTCAGAGCAGTGTCTGAGGTACTGGTACTGTGTCTCCTTAATTGCCTCTAGTCTATCAAGATTATGATGATTTTTTTTTCTGTCAGTTCTCTCATTGCTCATGAGTGGATTCTACCACTGTCACAATCTAGTGTAAGACTTAAATTTTTATGTTCTTTTTAAAGAAAACTTGATTTTTTTCCCCCTGATTTGTACCTCCTGACAAAAAGTTCTGTTTTCTTTTATACTTTTTTTAAAAAAAATAATTTAAAAAAAAAGGAGAAATAGCTTCAGTCTTTAGTCTCTTTACAGAAACACAGTTTGGAAGAAACAATAATTTCTATAAAAAAATTAAATCCTAGTTTTAATTCTGTTTAATAAAAAACAGTTTTTTCAAACATGATGCATTTCTTGGTAATATTTAGTTATCTGTTTCCTACATTAATTCAAAACAGAAGTTTTCAAGAAGCGTGCACTTTCAAGAAACAGCTGCTCATGCTGCTCTACAGCTTGTGTGGTATGTGCCCCATGCATCAGCAATCACAGGGGTGGTGGGCATTGGGCACCAACTCCCATGGGCCTGGGGCAGTTCCTGCAGCACTCCCATTTCCAGTGTCACACACAGGAAATGCACAGGTGCTGCTTCCTGTACGTGACCTCAGCTCCTCTCCTGCTGTGGCTAAGGACAACCTGGGCTGGGGGAGTTCTGGGAAACAACCACTGGAATGTCCATCCCCAGGGTAGCTCCTGGTCCTGGCCCTGGTCAGCTTTAAACTGCTTAAAAACTGCCTGCTACAACATCAGGTTCTCACTCTCTGCAAATCATTACACCAGGAGGAAATCTGTAAGCTGTCCTAAAACCAAGCTGACAAGAAGCAAACTGATTTTGAAGAACATAAATCCTAAGACAGACCTGAGACATCCGGGCTAGTTATTAGTGTTACAGGAATCACTCAAAACTTAACTACACCAACCTGATTTCCAACAAGCAGCAACACTCCAGAAGCCTTGGGTTTTTTGGTCACTTAAAGCTGTATCATCTTATTTACACCTTTATTTCAGATTCCAGACATAGTGCAGGTACTCACTCTCCCAGATTTTAGAACCCCACCTAACAGCTTACTGATGTTCTCTCTTCTATACTTGAGAATGAGAGCAGAATTAGCAAGTACATGACAAGTAAAGGTAAAACAAAACTTACAGCAGAGCCTGGGTCTTTCTTAGTCTCTTTCCTGGGAGTTATGTAAAGCACTTTCTTGCTTCTCTTCACATGGTTCCACAGCAGAACTTTTCCCTTCTAGGTTTTTATTAGGGTCACAGTTTTCTCCAGTCTTTCCCTCTGCTTTGTCTGTCTCCTGCTTTTGCTGCTTAAGTGCAGCTTCTTCAGTAAGATTTTCAGCTTTGAGAGTTTCAAGTCGAACTTCATGTTCCGTGTACAACCTGTTCTGCAAAAAATTAGTAATTGTCTATTAATTAAACAATCAAAGTGACAGCATCTATTGTTTCAAGTGCATCCCAGCTCAAGGGGCAGGGCTCACCCAAAGCATGACAAAGGGTTCCCCCCCCCTTGGGAAACTTAAGTTAACTTGCCCCATATAGAGTATAAATCTTGTTTTGAATTGTCTGTAGTTTACAGGGACGTCATCACTGCTTTTTTCCTCCACATTTCTTCTGTGGGTGAGCATGATTGCCCAGGCTGAAATACATACTGATCTCTCAAAACTGAAGATGTCTTTACTATAAAGAGTTTTAATTCAGTAGTTTCTGTTGCAGTTAGCCATTTCAAGATATTTTTCCAGAAGAAACACATCCAAGACACCTCTACCAAACTGTTCCATAGGGGAACGTGTACTTCCTTAACTCCTCTCCTCCCAGATCTGGGTTAAGTGTGTTGATTAAATGTGTTCTGGCAGATGCCATTGCCATCTGCTCAGGTTAATGGCAGCTCCCAGGGCACCAGGAGACACATCAGGCTCTGCTCTGGGGCTCTGGTCCCTGTGGGACTGTTGTCCCCGTGACAGGACTGTGGTACCTGTGCTTCCAGCTCGTCGCTGGCGTGTGCCGTGTCCAGGCTCCTGCTGCCATTGCCCACTCTCACCGTGGGGAGAGGCCTTGTGGAAGCATCCCCTCTGTCCTGGTGGCCTCTGGGGACATACTGATGCCTCTGCACATAATACTCTTCTACTGTCCTCCCATCGTACTGCCCAAAGGCTATTTGCTCCTGCTCATTGGCAGGCAGAGGAGCGCTTTTCTTCTCAGAAGACATTAAGTATCTTAATACAGACACTGATGATCCTGCACCATAGCAAAATACCTGGGGGAGAGGAAAAAAACCCAAACTGAGCAAAACACCACATATCTGCAGCCTGTGGTTTTCACAGAGGTTTCTTGTCATATATCTGAAAGCCCTTGAAGGAAAAGCTCAGGTGAAGAGAACGGCTCCAGCTCAAGCTTTCTGCAGTCTGACCAGGCTGCAGGAACTGCCAGGCTGGATGCAGTTCATTGTTGGTGCTACATTAAACATGTTTAAGGCTCTAATTCAATTCTTCTATGTTAAATGCCAACTACATGCATCACGATGTACTCAAAGACTCAAAGAAGAAGTGGGATCTAAGGTGCAATAAACTGTCAGAGAGTCTAAGATTTTAAGCAGTTTAATGCTACTATATACCACTCGGGTAGTGGGAGAAGAATACAGCTTGAATACAAGATCTGGCTCTTTTAATTCCTAGACCAACTGCAGTATGAAGCCTTTGTCAAGAAAAAATTCCTTTGCAGAACTAATTTCTTTGTGCTAAGAATAAGAAATCTGTTCAGTTGTATAAATAAGTAATATAATAGCTAATACTTAAATATAAATGCATTTAATATTTGAAAAATAAAACTGAGCTTTTAAATGTAAGATGAATGTATACAAACCAGGAGAGCCAGAGCCATGATAATGAGTGCTGGAATCTGCAGAATTACCGGCATCTCCTTCATAAATGCCTTGATGAATTCACCAATACCCTGTCCTACATGCTTCAAAGGCTCAGTTACAAAGTGGGTGAAAGTTATTGCCAAGGCCTGGAAAAATAAACAGAAAACCAGTGTTATCACAGAAACAAACACCATGAACAGTCCCTTTGGGCTCAGGACATACCTTTGTTGGTGGAACCAGCAAAACAGGATTTACAAGCAGAGTTTCATAATATTTCTGACAGGGATCATCCCGAAATGTCCATGCACTTCTAAGCCATTCTGAAGTCAGAGCACAGACATATTTTTACTACTTCTTAAAAATATATTTTGTGACACAGCAGCAATATAGAAAGAAGCATTTCAGTAACAGATCTAGATATGATTCAAAACTGAGATTTTTTTTTACACATCTGAAATTGGCTTGGCAGTATAGTTTATCCACTCAAGGGGATGCAGGAAAGGAAGGCTGGAAAGAGAGAGAAGAACCTGAAGTTTTCCTATGTATAAACAAGAAAGCTCTTTAGGCAAGATCAGTCCCCAAGAGCCTCAGGGAAAAAAATTTCAGCTATGGAAACTATGAACTTGCACACTGTGTTCACCGTTACTGACACAGCATCATTCTGTGTTATTGCTCATCTGCCAGTCTGCAGGGAGACTGAAATCACCTACTTTGCTTGCTACATTCAAGAGTCTGTTTTAGTTACAAGCAGGAAGTCTTACTTCTTAAGGGAACTTCTACATTATAAACAAGAGATTCATGACATCATTGTTTCTGTAGTTTGGTTTTACTGCAGTGAGAACATAAATCACGTATCAAAAACAGAACAATGTCAAGAAATTACACAAAGACCAAAACAAGTACTCTAAGAGCTGCTACACTTCATCTACCTGCTATAGCACTGGACAGAAATAACAGCTAATAAAAAAAATCAGCTTTCTCTGTAAAATAATAACACCTGAATAAACAATTACAGATCCAATTCCTGAAGTCCATTGTACTCACAGTCCTGATACATGAAAAAAATCCTTGTCCTGAACTGTGCCTGTCTTTGGTAAACGGCACTGAATGGTGCTGGGGACAGTGGCTGGGGAAGCACAGATAAGTTACAAGAAAAAGAAAGAACACCATGACATACCCCAAGTACAGTGCTGTGATCAGCTCTCCTCCCAAGGCCTAGAAATCAAAGTCTTATGGGATGGAAAAAGGGTAAAATCACATCATTGTGAATTGAAGAAAATTCCCTGTACTACTCATGAAGAAATGTGAGTATCCTGGGATACTATGAATTGATATTCTATATTGAATTGATATTCTACTGCAAAGTACCAAGACAAGAACTTACCAAAGAGACTGCTCTGCCAGTCCAGCTTCTCGGCACAGACGTTGTCGAACTGGCCCATCTTGGCGATCTCTGCCTGGTGCTGAGCAAAGGCCATCTGCAGGGACAGCAGGGGGCCACACACGGACTGAGGTGCCTGCAGCCAGGAGTGCTGCTCCTCAGCTAGCCATGCTTGCTCTCAGCAGCCTTCAGAGTTCCCCACATAACTGAGAATTTCCCCATTGTCCCCTTGTAATGACAATTCCCCATGTAATAAGTATTCAGAAAAGTTTACTACCTAAACAATTTAATGGAGTTAAATTCTAAGAACTTCCTAGGAATGGACAAAACCCCTGAGATAATGGCTACCTCCAAGTTATTCTCCAAAAGGAGTCTGAACTGCCAAAGGACCAGACTCCAATATGCAAAGATACAAGTTCAAGACAAAAGTAAACAGAACACATCTTTCCTTAAAATGTTTCTGGAATAGAGACACAACTATCATGCAATTACTAGTTAAAACATCCTCTTTTATTTTCAAATAATTCCAACAAGAAATACCCATATTTATTATAGCTTTGGCTTACAGTTTGAATTTTTTCTGGTTTGATTATCAGTTGCAGTCACATCATCTCTTGCAAAACCGACTGCCTCAGCCCAAACCACCTGCATGGCATTCCACCCCCATGGCAGAGCCATCCCACTCTCCAGCACTCTGCTATCCCTGGGTCTGATAGGCTGCAGCTCAATCCTGATTGACAAGATGTGAGAGCAGATTTTGTGGCTGGGTTTTGATTGGGTAGCTTAAATTCCTCCTCAATAAAACTCATCCCATTGTACCATCAGCCACTCAGTCACCATTAATGAGGCATTTATCTGGTCTATCACATCAAACACAGTTTCTACCAGTGAATCTTAAGAAAAAAAACTCCTCAGAATATATTTCTGTATAACTTTTCTGCCAAGCTGCTTTAGTCAGAGGTCACATCTGCCTTGCCCACGTAGTGAAATCAGAGTTCTAGTGCTCTCTGAATTTTGTGCACCTCTAAAGCAGGATAAAGTTGTCAGGGTTTCTTTTGTTCTTTAGATTTAACACACTCATCAACATGCAAAAGAAAATGTTTATCCCCTTTTTTATTTTGCAGTTAATTAGAAGCTATATGTAAACTAACCAAAGGAACTAAACAACCTTAACTCCCTCATTACTGTAAAGTTCTAAGTCAAAAAGCCTTAAGATTACAGAACTTACCTTAAACAAGTAAACCCAATTCCATCCAAAACTGATGAAAAAATTTACTATTAGAAAACGTTTTAGCTGAACCAGCCAACGAACACGTGTCCAGAGTTCTGTAGTTATTACAGTTACAATGCACACTAAGCACAAGAGCAGCTGAAACAGAAAAGAGGAAAGAATTATGACCCACATTTGGAACTTTCCAAGCTTACTGACAGTACACACATGAAGAAACTCCTAACTCTTGTTTTTACTAATGTCAATTACACAGAACAGCTGAGAAGTTTTTCCTTGCTTCCACAGCCCATCTGAGCAGCACAAGGCAGAACAGTTTCGTGGCAGTACTACTACTCATTCCTGTCACAGCCTTACATTGCCCATTTGTTTCTTGTGATATTTAGTTACCTCTTCCTTAGGACATTTGTTACATTAGCAACCACACTTTTAAATTATCAAATCGGCGCCAGTCGGTGCTTGAGCAGTTTGTGCCTGCTATGAACCACAGAACAACTGCTGCCAACTCCTGCACTTCAGTAAAGAGACAAAGTTACAGTCGGGGTACCAGCAGCAACACTTCAGGAGAAGCACTTATCAGAAGTTACTGACAGCCTGCTTTTGTCATCTGGATTCCAGGGATCCCTCATATCTGGACAGGCTACTTGCAAGACTATGTCAGCATAAAACATTGGCATTTTTTGAATTGTAAAGATTTATTCAGAAAGCTTCAGCTTATTACGAGATCCTCAGCTTAGCACTTTATATAGTAAGTCATGCTCTTCTCTCCCACATTATACATTTTTTTCTATAAATTTGTCTCTGACCTACAGGAGTTCAAATATATACTTGTTTCAGTATATAGTCCAACTCTTGGAGAAGCCAACAGCTTCAACAACTACATGAACAAGAGACAAACCTGGAAGATTGATAATGCATGAGGTGTCAGTTCTAGTGGTAAGAAAGTGCTAGAGCATGAGTTTGGCACCACATATAGAAAACAAAAAAAAAACCCAAGAAAACCCAAAACACACCAAAAAAAACCCCAAACAAAACCAACAACAACAACAAAAAAAGCACAGCAGAAAAAAAGCCCCAAACCAAAGCTACAATGACAACAGATGACCATAGGAATAAAATACTTGAATTCCTTCTTAAAGCAAATACAAGCTTCAGCAGCCATAAAAAAAATAAATGACTCACTGCAAGTATGATGGAAAGAATTGTTTTATCTCTGGAGTTAAAATGGTAATATTAATTGACTAGCACAGAGAAACTGAAGAAAACAGCAATTAAAACCAATAATCAACCTTTATTCTCTTACCAAAAACAAATTATATAGATCAATTCCAAAGGCATCTTCAAATCTCCACCGCCAAGCTTGATCATCATGGTGTTTAAAACTGATCAAAATATCACTCAGTGCCTCATCCAGGGCACCTGGCTGCCAGGCTTCCTCACTGACAAACCTGAGGATCTCCAGATATGTCTGTCTTGTAAGAATGATCTCAGCATCATAATGGACATGGCCCACATTTTCCTCAGGCTGAATTCAAAGCAAAGCAAAGAAAAACAATGGTTAACAGCTGCTTACTTGGAAATAGAAATGCATCCATAGGCCAAAGTCTGATGATATTAATTCTGTACCAGCACCCTTCTGAAGCAGACTGCAACATGAAAACATGGGACAGGGGACACACTATGATTCTATAACCTTTTATTTCATCTAAACTACATGAAACACAATTCAACTGGTTTGTAATCCTTCAATTCTATACAAAAAAAACCCTAAAAAAAGTGAATTATCTCACCTGTTACTAAGACTTCAGAACCAGTGCTCATTAACAAGTAATAATTACATATACACTATGTGTGCCTCAGTCACAGGTGGATAATACAGACAGAAACTATTCAATACTAAAATAAGAAGTTTTACATTGCTAAATGTAATGTTCCTTATTTAACAGTAATTTTGCTTATTACTACAAAGCAATTCTTCTACCTCTGAATAAACAAAATCTCCCAAGACAATATAATAAAGTGCCTAGCCAACAAATAAAGTGTCATGCAGCCACTCACTCCCTCCAATATCCCTACTGGTAAGGAGGAGAATGAGAAAAAAGGTAAAAAACCACAGCAAACAAAATAAAATGCAATGGTAATAATACTACTAGTCATGAAAAAAGAAAGAATGAAGTAAAACCCAGAAGAACACAATGGTGCATAATTGGTGCACAATGCAACTGCTCCCCAAGCTGGACAATGCCCAGCCCATCCTCCAGCAGTGATCAGCCCCTCCCAGCCAACATCCCCAGTTCATCCTGAGCACAGCAGCCACGGTCTGCAATGTCCCCGTGGCCACGGTCTGCAATGTCCCCGTGGCCAGCCCAGCTCAGCTGTCCTGGCCACGCTCCCTCACTGCTCCTCCTGCACCTCCTGGTGGCCTGAGGCACAGAGAAATCCTTGGCTGAGAGAAAGCACCACTGAGCAACAAGTGAAACACCAGTGTGTTATCAACAGTGCTCTCACACTGAATCCAAAACACAGCACTGCACCAGCTACCAGGAAGACAATTCACTTTACCCCAGCTGAAACCTCTGCATAAAGTAGTAAGGTAATTGTTATATGGAAACTCTAATAAGCTACTGTTGCTTGATGGTTAGAATCACTGAATGGTTTAGGTTGGAAGGGACCTTAAAGATAATCTAGTTCCAACCCTCATGGTCAGGGACACCTCCCACTAGATCACATTGCTCAAAGCCCCATCCAGCCTGGCCTTGAATGCTTCCAGGGATGGGGCATCCACAACTCCTGTAGATAACTTCTTCCAGTGCCTCACAACCCTCAGAGCAAAGAATTTATTCCCAATATCTAATCTAAACCTCCTCTCTTTCACTTTAAAGCCATTCTCCCTGTCCTAGCACCGCACACTCCTGCAAAAGGTCTTTCTTATAAGCCCCCCTTTAAGTACTCAAAGGGTCCCTCCAGAGCCTTCTCTTCTCAGGCTGAACAGCCCCAGCTCTCTCAGTCTGTTTTTGTAGGAGAGATCCTCCAGCCCTCTGATCATCCCTGTGGCCTCCTCTGGCCTTGCTTCAACAGGTCCATGTTCTTCTCTGGGGACCCCAGAGCTGGATGTAGCACTGCAGCTGGGTCTCAGCAGAGCAGAGGGGCAGAGTCCCCTCCTTGCCCTGCTGCCCACACTGCTTTGGATGCAGCCCAGGATCCTTTGGCTTTCTGAGCTGCAAGCTCACATTGACAGGTTCACCAGGACTCCCAAGTCTTTCCCCCGAGGGACAGTCCCAATCCATTCTCCAGCCAAGCCTATTATTGTTCCTGGCATTGCCCCACCACATGTACAGGACCTTGCACTTGGTCTCACTGAACCTCCTGAGTTTTGTACGGACCTACCTCTCAAGCCTGTCAGAGTCCCTCTGGATGGCATCCCTTCCTTAAGGGTTTAATTCTATTTGGGCTTCAGCTTTCCTAACCTGATCCCTGTCCCTGCTTGGACCATCTCTCTGTACTCCTCACAGGCTACCTGTCCTCACTTCCACCCTCTGCAGGTTAAAATGGCAGACCTACAATATAGGCCTTAAAAGTCTATAACAAACAACCCAGACCTGGCTCCTTCCAGTTTCCAGCCATTAACATGACCAGACCAAGGTGCTCCTATAGCTGCATTCCAGCAATGGATGTTTAGACACACTGAATTCACAAACCTTTCCTCCTGTCATTCTTACAGATCAAATGACAACTGTGACTCCTCAGCAGTACTGGATGCACATACTTCTATCATCTTTTCCTCTGCCATTCAGTTCCCTTAATTTCATTTAAGGTACACCAGCATAATTACTCAATGCTTGGTAACCGTGAAAACTACATAAAACAGTAATATTAATTCATTTTAATTAAGTATTTTTTTAAGTAACTGTTCAATACTTACAAGGCCAAGTTTTCCAGCTTCATTTAAAATCTTATTCAAGTATCGCTTAAAAATATAAAAGCTACGGCTCTCGTGTGATTTGGCATTCCTCTTCTCACACTCTGCAATCTGCAATTGTGCAAAAGACACTTTTATTCACTTTGCTCAAACCAGTTTCTTCATAGGAGAAATAGACCAACACATTAAATTCAGGATTAACAGGGGCACATTTCTTTAGTTTAGGAATGATTCCATGGTTAGCATGTCAGATGAAAAGCATGAGCAGTTTCTGAAGATACTACTTTCAATGGGACTGGCCAGTAGTACTGGAGATTTCACATCAGCTAGTAATATTCAAATCCTGACCTCAGTAAGGCTAGAAACAAATGTAAACATCTGGATCTCCTTACATTTTAAGTTTACATCAGGAAATAAAAGAGGGAACTGCCAAAAATTCTAATTAACTAAAACAACATTAAAATGACACATATCCCATTGGGTATCCAAATGGCTGAGGGCAGTGAGGGCCCCAGTAGCCACACAAACATCCCCACATCCTGGGAGAGGATTTGACAGCATCCCCTGAGAGCTGCAGCTCTGCACATTACCTTGGTCTCTCTGTGCCCACGACCCACCTCTTAAAATCAAACAAGACTGAACAGCTTGAGAAGAGCATGGGGTAACATCAGCACCACACCTTTGAACTGTTGACACTGGACAGAAGCACCTAGCTCCTATCGACCTTGTTACACTATAAAACACATCAGGAAACAGACCTTTGTAGGTAGAACAACTTGAAAATTAATTCAAACCACTTCCAGTCTCTCCTCTGCCAAGAGGTTCCCCCTCCAAAAAGCATAAATTATGCCAGCAATGCATCTGTTCAGTACTATCCAGAAGAGCATCATCAGAAAGCAAAAACTATTAAAGACTGGAAAATATTCTGAAGAACAAACCTTGTGTTGCAAGGAATCTATTACCCTGGAACAACTTGAGATTTCAGTACTGACTGAATCATCCACAGTCTTTTCCTCAGAGTCATGATAGCTTGGCTAAAATTACAGAAGAAAAACATATTTTTAGAATCCAAGAATTTGCCCAACTGTTACACTTCTACAGTCACATCACTTAAGAAGCAAAGGAGCTAAAAACTGAGTATAGATCTTTGCTACTAATACTCTCCCACTGACATTCCAGCTGCCTCTCTGCTGTTATTTTAGGCTCCAGATGGACAACTGCTTAGAGTTTATCTAAATGCACACTGCCTTCAAAAGGTGAGGCCTTGCCTGTCCTCCTCCATTTGCCCTTTCCCCTCCTTTGAGTGCTGGTGATCCACAGAGTGCATTAGATTAGATAATGGCACTAGCTAAAAACTGACTCAGCAGGCAAAGGGGCAGTTTACAGCCAGGCAAATTCCCAGTCCAGCTGGCCACATCACCAGCCAGACTGCAAGTAAACACAAACCCCATTCTGAGCTGCCTGCCATTCTGTACTCCAGAGCACTCTGTTTTCTGTTCATTACTCAGATCCAGTCTGAGCAGTGCTGCTTCTACACAGCCACGTGTGTACAGTGAGGGAAGTCTCCAAGAGGAAGCACAACAGCACACAAATCTGTGAACTCATGCTGAAACAAAGTTTGGTTTTGAGGGCTTGAGCGGCCCACACAGCCTGTCCACCTAAAAACTCTCTGCAGAGCAGACAAGAAATCCTGAGAAGAGGGACTAACACAAAGTAGTATTTTTTGTCATTTAGGATGTAGTTCTATTTTTGCAGGAGACAGTACAGCTACTACTTTTTTTATAAAAGCCAATGCAGTTGGGCTCCAGGCTTCAAGACTTCAATGCTTGCTGCTGGATCTTAAGGATGCTAATGACTATCACTCTGCATCTTTTAAGCTTCAGAAAATTATGTCCTGTAGTGTTTAAACAGTATTGCTCAAGACTGTAAAACCAAACTTGAAAACTGAATAATGGCAAAAGTCAAGGATTCCCTTACAACCACCTCCAGTTTACAGTGCCATGTGTGCACACATGCACAACATAACCAACATGCATCTCATGGTATTTAGAGTCCACTGCTCATACAAGACAGACAATTCATCTTGTTAAAACCAATTTTTCCCCACTTCATCTTCTCTTCAATGTTAATGAATCATTAAATAGTACAGCACTCAATCCCTATTCTGATCTTCCTTCTGAAACTGAGGCCCAGCATTACAATACACCATTGACTTTCACAATAGTCCCAGATGAGAAATGGGAAACTGGTTAATTAAAATAAAATAAAATAATTAACTTTAACTCCCCCAGCTTTTATCAGTTAGGAACCTGATTTTCAAGATATTTAACGCTATACTTGAGAAACTAGCAAGAGTTGCTTAACCCAGTACTTCTCAGAGCAGTAACCTGTGGTGCCACAACCTGCATAAATCAAGCATTACCTGTGAAAATACAAATAGCCTGCTTGATATGACTTGATCTGAGTGCAACAGAAGCTCACCAGGGAAAGGTCCTGAACTAATGACACTATTTCTCCCTTGCAATTTTAACCATTGACACAAAGACTTTTCTATGTATGGATTCAAATATAAAATACATAATAAGCCCTTAAAAACACCATAGTGCTATCATTATCTACTGTCACCATTTAAAATCAATCTTCGAACAGCATTTATCTTTATGGGAGAGACACACATCCTTTCTTTTCTACCTTATAAGGTCTTCTCATTGTTCCTGATGCTGCATCATAATTGAGCATATCCGTGGGGTCAATCCATTCATCTTCTTGCACTTTACAGCTCCCTATCAGCATAACTGCACACAATACCAAAGGAAACAGCATCCTGTATCACTGAATATAACAAGAAATTCAGGTATTTAGGTCAGGGTGTGGCATACTGTATGAAAAAAATGAAGCAATCTTACATGAAAAAAACAAAAGCAGAGCTTTTTAAAAACTCAGTTCTCCATTAAGCAGGTTTAAATTCACTTCCATACTTTTTCCCAAGGAAAATGCTGGCAATAATATACACAAACTGTATTATGGATCAATGCTGTCTTGGTTTTAAAGAGAGCTGTCTGCTAAGGAAGGTAAGAGCCTCCCTTGGAACAGAAAATGTAAACCCCTTCCCTCAGAATTATTATAATTTTGAAATTAAGGGACTCTCATGAAAAGAGATGAGAACAGGAATACGAGTTCTTTATTAGTGTGCATAACAAGGCAAACAAACACCAGCAGCCACAGCACTGACACCGAGCAGCGCAGGAGCCCAGGGACCCTCCCGTGCTCCGGCACGGCCAGCAGGGGGCGCTGCTGCTCCCCGGGCAGGTGATTCCTCCGGGCCAGCAGGGGGCGCTGCGGGCAGGGCTCGGGCAGCACGTGGTGATGGCGGCTGGGCCCAGACGGGAAGGGTTGGGAGAGGCCTTGGCTTATAAACCCTGGGGCAGTCAGTCCCAGTGCCCAGACGGGCAGGGATGGAGGAGAGGCCTTGGTTTATAAACCCTGGGGCAGTCAGTCCCAGTGCCCAGACGGGCAGGGATGGAGGAGAGGCTTTGGTTTATAAACCCTGGGGCAGTCAATCCCAGTGCCCAGTCGGGCAGGGATGGAGGAGAGGCCTTGGTTCACAAACCCCGGTGCAGCCGATCCCAGTGCCCCAGCAGGAGTCTGAGGAGCACCAAGCTGGAACAGCAGGAATGAGAAGAAATCCCAAGGCAGTGGCTGAGATGGATCAGAAGCTCCATGGCTGTGGCTGGAACCACGGATTCAGTCCCTGCAGGGCAGGGGCTGTGGGGCCCAGCAGCAGAACAGAGGCAGCTCCAGGCTGGGTTATGGCAGCAGCAGTGAATTCCTTCCCTTCCAGCCGCAGGTCTGACCGTCCTTCCCCAAAGCCCAGACAGAGCAGCTGCCCCCAGCCCAGTCCTTTACCTGCCCCAAATTCCTGCGGTATCCCCCCACTCAGAAACTCCCAGAGAAAATTAAAAAAAAAAAAAAAAAAAAAAAAGTGTAGTCAGATGCTACACTCCTCTCCAGACCTTGGCGACTCTTTTTTCTTAAGTACACATTACTACAGTAGTTACTTTCCTAGCAACTTATGGGAAAAAAATTCTCTAAGTGAAAAAGAAAGAAACCCAACCCCCAACAAATACCCCTGACTTTGTTATCACCAGCTATAGCACAGAGTTCAGTATTGCTAAATATGATAAAACGGTGCAGAACTCCAGCACTTTTCACCACAAGGGCACTGTGTTAACAGTAAAACAAATTTTTCTGTCACATTTAGTAGAAGATTTGGCAGAAAAAACTCCTCTTGAATTTCAGCTGTTCCTCAGATACCAGAGGGGCTGGGGGTGGCTGATTCTGAGGAATGGCAAATTTAGCACTAAAAAGGGAAGCACAGAGCCAGTGCAGCACTGGGAGTCCAGTCACATTCAGTAAGAATTACCACAATCACAGATTCACAGTGTGACAGACACTCTGTGAGTCTGGTCATGTCCAACAAACTCTCCTGACCAGACCACGGTCTGGAAATGTTCAACAACCTTCAGGTGCCAAACATTGTAATCTGCCGAGCAACAGAAACGCTGGACTGTCAGTGATAAACATAATGGCTGCAGGAGTGCATGAACACAAAAAATTTGAGTAATACACCGACAAACAGTACGTTAGAGTGGAAGATGACTAAAAGCACAATCGCAAACAGAAGCTGGCTCTGAATTTCCTGAGGGAGCGCTCCGTGTTGGAGCCTTACCCAACAGGCATTCCCTATGGGGGAGGAGTGAGGCACAGTCCGGGACAGTCCCACGATACAAAGGTGGAGGCTCCTCTGACCTCCGCCCCTCTCAACCTGTATTTATATTGGTCTTTTTGAAGGAGGGTAAATGGTAGAGTTTCAGTTGATGACATTTCATATTCAGGTGCAGTTTGTGTGACTTCAGTCATGCATGCAAAGCATGCACACGTCTTATTTCATTAGTAAACGCTGGGGTGTGGAAAGCGATACCTATTTTCGAGTTAACGGAGCAACGTTCAGGTTTTGGTCACCTTTTGGGTCACTCCTTTGGCTTCGTTCCCCTTGGCCGCATTGTTTTAAGAAGCGTATGGCCACAATATCTGCTGCTTCACCATCCTTTGTTCCCTCTCTGAGAGCGATACACCGCGCTCCCTCAGAGATCCTGCTCCTAAGGGCACAGGCAGCTTCTCCCTGGAGAACTACTGCCAACGCTAACGCTCCTCCTTGCTGAACTTGGATTTTCGGTATTTTTTCACAAAGGGGCCAGCACGACCGTCACGCAGAACTCACCTTGGCCAGCACTGCAGGGCCATCCCTGCCTTGCCTGGCGCCAAGGCCTGGTCCCCTCGGTGCGGCTCCGCCAGGCCCCAGGCCCCGCTGTAGCCCGGCCCAGGCCGGCACTGCCGCCGGAGCGCTGCAGGAGCCGACAGGGCCATGAAGAAGCGGCTCCGCACGCTTCTCCTCCGCCTTCGCCTCCTTCACAACGCACCTGACACGGCGCTCCACCGGGACCCGCAGCCCCTCCCCGCTCCTCCTCGCCCCGACACCGAGCAGGCCCCAGCCAGCGGTGCCCGCCCCGCCCGCAGCCCCGCTCGCCGCCCACGGTACCTGAGGGGCCGCGGGCTTCCCGGCGTTCACCCGGTGTGTTTACCTGGTACGGGGCCTCCCCGTCAGCCGCTCCGCCCGGCGGGGCCTCTCCGCCCGGGAAGCACCGCCCGGCCCTGAGGCGCCGTCTCGCGCTGAAGGCCCCGCCCCGAGGGAGCGGCGGAACCGCCCCGAGCACCGCCCGGCCCGAGCACCGCCGGAATGCCGGCACCGCCAGCACCGAGCACCGCCGGCACCGAGCACCGCCGGAATGCCGGCACCGCCGGCACCGAGCACCGCCCGCCCTGGCACTGCCCGGCCCCGGCACGCAGACAGACGTACCTTCGCTAAATGCAAGCTCGAGCACAACAGGCGGGGTGTAACATGATGGGTGTAAAAACAGCTCCGCCCTGTGAAGACACAGCTTGCAATAAAATTAATGTCAGGAAATAACTGTTGTTATAGATATTCTAATTTAAAATAGATTGTCAGCTTTGACCACAGAGAGACAACTACAGAAATGCTATTTTCCTCCAAAGCAGCTTTGTATATGCATCATTGTACCATACATACATATTATTGTAGATGTAGCTAATAAAGAAAAAATAAACAAGACTTTCAGCTCTACGCCACTTTATTATTGCTTACTGCACTGCGAATTTCAATACTTGGAAGCGGTAGTAAAGCTCTTAAGGATTTTATAGTTCTGGCATACTTAAATCATAGGTCCTACTGTTGTATTGAATTGAGGAATTATAAACCAAGAATTAAAAATAACAGATGAAACGGGTGCAGGTGTTGGAGGTCTTTATTGAGATTATAGCACAGATACACTTCTATAGTTACCTTTCCACTTTTATACGATAGTTAAAAATGCTTGCTACAGTGCACATATAATTTAGTAACCAAGAGAATCCAAAACTTAACTGCAGTTCAAATAAATAAATAACCTAAAGTTTAAGGTTTATATTTTAAAAAGTAAAAGAACTGTACAATATGAAAATATAACAATACATAAACATTAGAATCTAAAGTTTTGTAGAAATAAAACTGCAATTCCCCATACATAAACAGTGCAAGAAATAAAATTCAGATAAGCTTCTGAACTGGGAATTTAAACAATTCTTAAGTTATCATGCAGACATAGCATTTTAAGCCATGCTGGTTTCTATTACAGCATTAATGGTATCCCTTTTACTTGAAAAATTGATAGCCATTAAGCTCACTGTGACAACTGCTGCCAATCCACTCTTTTCTACAGTACATTATACACAGAGGTATTCTGTTGCATTCAAAAAGTAAAATATTACATGTTTCTACTGAAAAAAGTCAATATTTTACTTTTCCCCCTCCAACATGTTAGCTGGTTCAAAACAATGTCATGTAGTAAAAACAGCAACATTTTTCCCAGATTAGATGAAAAGAAAGAAAAACCCCCATTATATAATGGACCATAATCAAGAAGTGGTTACTACCTAGTCAACCTTTAAAATTCAGATTTTTTATACTAAAAATGTTGAAACTGTGGAGATGTTATAAAGCTTGAGCTCTTGTTCAAAAGTGATGAATACAATAAACCTGAAAAAACAGTGGAAGTAGTTTTTCTTTTATGTGTGTGTGTAACTAGTTACATACAGACTTGATTGAAGTGTTCCTCAACTTAAGCTTCTATACAAAATTCTCATTGAGGCAAAGAACAAGGAATGCAATTAATACCAAACTGTAAACACATCATTCATGTTACTCTGAGTGCACATCAACAACAGAAGAGTTCTCCTCATAGACTTTGGCAACAAGACTACAATAAGTCACAGCAGCATGAGTTCAACATGGAAGACTGGAAGCACTGCAAAAGAATATACTAAAAACACCAAGACCTCCTAGAAACCAGAAAAATCAGTGACAGGTGCCCTTCCTCTTGATAAGACACTCTCCTGCTCAACTGCTGCTCTCTCAAAGCCTCATTATTATTACTTGTTTGGACAGTTCTGTAGTCTCGGGTCTCTGTGCTTTAGCTGCATAGTTGCCTTTGTTTGCACTCTAACCATTGTAGGTCCAAAGGGTTACAGTTCTGTCTGCAGAAGATGACAAGAAGGAAAGATCTTGTGTGTGCCACCTGCACTGAATAACTTTGTCCTTGTGCTCCCCTACCACCATCAGAGGAAGCTGCTTCGTCAGGTCCCCTGTGGAGAGGAACAGAAATCAAATCACTATTCATTTCATGAATCCATATCCCAGCCTTTGGGTGGTGAGTCTTTTTTTAACCAGTTTGCTTACTTAAAGCTTCCATCTGTATTTCACCTTATGAAGTGTACTTGACTCCCCTTTCTCTCTCACACACACACAGAGCAAAACAAAAGGCTCCAGGGCTTCAGTTTTTAGGCATTACTGGACACAGTACAAATTAAAAATGCAGATCTCCACCATTTTTACACAAGGTGATTAAAATGTAATGGTTCAAGAAAGTCAAGTCAATTAGATATACGCAGTATCTTCCCTATTCTTAACTCATCCCAATAAAAATGAGAATTACTATACTTCTTTAGGACTTTTTTTTAAGGGTCAATTTTATGAATGCTCTCTGAAAGCAACGGCCATCTCACCAGTCAAGAGTGTTTATCAGTGATTTTACTGTAATGAGACTCTCACCCCAAAACAAGATTCAGTTCACAGCCTACACTTTCATCACCACAACCACCCAATTTCCACCGGACACAACCACATATATACACATCCAACCTTTCCAAGCTCGACTATTCTTTCCCCTTTACAAGTCAAACCCGATCCTTGAGCCAAGCTCTCAAGTCCAACACCAGAAGTCCCAAAGAGGGCCTGTGTTACCTTGCAGGTCTGTCACCTTGATCTTCATGTCGTAGGAGCCGGTGAGCAGGTAGTGCGCGCCCGGCGAGAAGCGCACGGAGCGCACGTCGCTGCCGTGGGGGTGGTAGCTCTGCACCATGCGGCCCCCGCGGATGTCGTACAGCATGCAGCTCGAGTCCTCCTGGCCTGTGGCCAGCAGCCTGCCACTGGGATCCACTGCCACTGAGGCTACAGCACTCCCTGCAGGGCCACAGAAACACCAGAAACCCACAGCAGAGTTAGCTGTGCTTTTGCAAATAGCCAACTAATTTTTTTTTTTAACAGAACATCATGCATTGGAAAGAACACCAAAATCTGGCCTCAAGTTTAAGATGAGCATACCCAGCTTAGAATAAAGAAGTCTTTATTCTTCAGCACTAAAAACTCTGATGCCCTAAGTCACACTAGAATCATAGCAAGGATACTAGCAAAGCTGCATGAGAAAGTATCGGTTCCATCACAGGAAAGAAAGTCACTCTTATGAGGTAATGGGGAATACTACAATGAATTCACCCTGGCCCTGAAGTGTCAAGGACTTCAGTTAGGTTGCTGTATTTGAATGCACTTAAAAGCATCTGTTTGAACGTCATAAGGCAAAAGCACTACCCATCTTCTGAAAGGAAATACTACTTTAGGAACAAGCCAACCAACCCCACAGGTAAAGAAAGAATCTCTGAGGATATCTATAAGCCAAGCCTCCCTTCTGTGCCACAACCTCCCCTTACATTCACTCTATATGACATGGACATCTTCAGTCTATTTTCATGCCAGGATGATTAGAAGCATGATAGCACATCTTGCCTGTTCCATGAAACGTTGTTCCCACAACGCGAACACAGCTTGGCACTCTCAAATCCCAAAATCTTACAGTTTTGTCTTGAGATCCAGATGCAATCATCCAGCCACTCCATGTATAAAGTGCTAAAATATGTCCTGTGAACAAGAAAACTTCTTAATTTGATTAAGCATAATTAACCCAACACTGAAATATTATTGCATATACAGTTGGTATTATTTTTTGCATTCAGAGACTTAATCCCATGGAAAACTTGCATATTGTGTGATCTAATGCCAGAGTATAGAAGTACCCAGCCATGGGTACACACATGTCTTCTCTGGAATGAGGTGTGCACTCTCTCCATTAGATTAAAAGCAAACATATATAACAACAAACACTGCCCAGCTCCCCTCAAAATACCTCAAGAGCTATTGGGAGAGGGGAAAAAAAAGTCTTGCTAAAAAGAAAAACACAATGATTTTAAACCAAATCAAACCAAAACAACCCAACAACTTTATTAGAATATAACACAGACTTAGAAAGTGTGACAGAAGCCACACTGTACCTACCAGTGTGACCACTTAGGGCATGCAGGCCTTGTCCACGCTGACAATCTGTTGTGTAAATATTACAGTCCCCTGCTCCAGCACTTATTAAAATAGCACCACCACTTTCTGGGCCTTCCATAAAAGCAAGGTCTCTGATTGTCCCATCGTGCATGCTGAATTCCAAATCTGGTCCTAAAATAATTAAAAAAAAAAAAAAATCAAGGAACAAAGTAAGGCATACTTCATTAGTGCTGTGCTCTTTAAAGCAGCTACAGAGATAATACAGAGTATTTTAGGCAAGGATGAACATGCCACCAAGTGCAAACATGGCTGTGCACTTCAGCACAGAACATCATTTCAGTTACTACAGTTCAAATAAAATCTCTAAAAACCTTGGGTTTGAGTGTCACTTGAGCTTCCTACTTCCCAAAGCTTTGCAAAATGTACATAGACCATCACCACTGCAGCCAAGGTTTCTTATAGAGTATGTTTATTTATTTTTGTAGACTCTGGTGAACTCAAAAGGTTCTCTTTGCCAGGAGGAAAAGAACACTGAGAGCACTGAATACAAGGACAAGCCTAAGTTCAAAACAGCAAAGGTAAGAGCCACATTCAACATATTGATTAGGAGAGGTGGCCATGGAAAGCAGTATTTACTTTTGAGGAGGGGTGCAAATAGAGAACTAGGCAAGAGAAAAGGGAACTAGGAGTGGAGATAAATTCTTAGTGAAAACTGAGCTCTAGAAGTGGGTAAGAACATCTGGTTGTTTTACTGTATATGGGGAGGAATTTGCCAGGAGATAGAACAATACCAGAGTCTTACAAAACGAAACCAAAACACAGCCACCCAACCCAAACAAAACCCTGAAGATAATTTTAAATCTCTCAGTGGTTCTTTGCTGGATAGAAACCATAGTGATGGTAAAAGGGAAAAGAGATTGAATTAAAATATTGGAATAAAAATAACAAAACAGTGTAAACTGAGTGGTTTTGACAAATAGTGGACAGTAATTGAAAATAAATTCTTGGAACTAAATATACACATAGTACCTGTTGCATTACAAGTTTCTGCATTAAAAGGCAGCACTTTCACATATTTATCATTAGAACCAGTAGCTAACAGCTGTCCACAGGGACTCCAGGCTACACAGTAGATTGATCCTTTATGATGCTTATTCCTCTTGAAGCGAACTACAGGTTGTTTAGGAGTACTATAAGCACTGGTAAAAGAAAAAAACCAACAAACATAATATTTCCTTTTATTTCTAAGAGAAACAAAGTATTCTAAAATGAAGATACTATTTTTCTGTTATTTTGGGTAACATGAAATTCATATGACTACTTGCACTGCAACATATATATGTAATCAAAGACAAAAGGATTTCTCATTTTCTCCATTTTTCCTCATCTTCCCATTCTATCTGTGATTGAACATGCAAAAAGAACTTACCCGGTCCCTTCATCTGTAAAGGGGCTGATACAGATAAAATATAGTAATTACTAGCTGTAGGACAACAGAACATTATTCCCAGAGTCCAAAACTTGTGAGTTTTCTCTACATCCTTCATACGTCAACAACTTAATTGTTTAATTAACTATGTCCCCTTTTGCATATGCACGAGTTCAATTAAGCAACAGTAGGCCAAGAAAAACAGACCTACCACTCTATGCAAGAATCCTGACAGCATCTAACTACACCACAGATTATTTGTAAAACCATATCAGCTTTGCACACTGCTGAAATAAAAGCAACAGTCCCAGTAATTTACATTTCCTTGACTGCAATCAATTACCTTCCTACAATGTTCTTTTTCTGCTCACACAGCAGGAAGCAATCAAGTACTTAGGGTAAAGTATTGCAGTATCCATCTCCATATCACTCCAGTAACATCAACAGGAGAAATTCAACAAACTTAATTAGCATTGAAAAAATTCATAAACCTTATTATAAATAATAATGAGCAGAAGAGGCAGAGAGAAAAGACAAGAAAGACAATCATCCAAGCCTGTTGAAAAACTCTGGAGATTAACATCAGTTTAGTAACGAATATTAAAGTAAACCTACATGGCAGCTAATTTTATTTTGTTGCCAGAGAGGAAATCCATTACACATTAGCCTAAATCAGGATCACTCAACACACTACAGAGCTTCCTAAGTGGCCTAATGCCTTACTTCACACTCTGAGTTTGGATTCACCACATCTTAAGAGTTGATGATCACTGATTCTCTCAGGACATGAGAGCACCTACCCAGGTCAGAGACCACATGCTGCCAAGCCACTGCATGGAAGGATGTGATTATTTGAGCCACATTTGCAGAACTGTAACATGTATCTGACAGTGTTTAATCTTAAATGTGTGCAAAAACGCCCACACTACTATTATACCTTTATAATTTAATCCTTTACCTTAGAGAAAGGAAAAAAAAACAACTCTAAACTAACCTGTCTTGAATAATTCATCGGTTTGAAGGACACGTTAAAAAAAAAAGTTTAATAGGCCCAGAGCTTCAAAGAACAGTTCATCTACACAGCCATAGCTCTTTGAAAAGCACATAATTTTGAATGTACGTCTAGACTCATGTTGCTACAAGGATTACAATATCTTTAAGATAATGTAATCTCTGCTGACTTGTAAATCCCATGATGAAGTATTTTAGGCAAACTGTAAGCATAGTTAAAATCAACAGTAAATGAAAGAATTACAAGTTCAGAATTAAGGATATTTCAGTATTGCTTTCAAAAGTCCAGATGCACTGTGTCTCTTGTCACATCAGATCATGCACTGCAAGTAAAAACCTAAGGCTGCAGAGTTGCTCAGACCTTTCCCATCAAGCAGAGTCAGCAGCTGTGCAGGAGCCAACATGTTTTGCACTGCTTACCAGTCAAGAGGCTGTTTGGGCTTCAAGCCCAGTATTAGGTAACAGAAATCAATTGCTTTTTGTGTTGTGTCATACATTGCTCAAAAATATTTTGGAATTAAAACTTCAAAGGCTACCTTACTGGTGATATTTAAGGAGGAAAAGAAAAGTAGGTTTACTTTCTGAACACTTTGGAAACCTGGACATCAGTCCTAAAATGGGAAAATGTCCCAGATGAAACCACTGTGCACACCTGTGTACTCTAAAAAATTGCAAAGTTTAGATGCTTGCACTTCTCCCCTCCTCCTCCAAGAAAATAATACAACAAGTAGAGCAGAATTAAGGAGATGGCTATTGATGTGGCAATATTTATTTTCAGGTATGTTATTCCCATCCTATAAAAAAAATGGGTGGAAAGTAAACAAAATACAGCTGCACAGTAAACTACATACGATGCTTTTTCTGTCAAGGAACCAATATACCTCGAAAACAATGTTTGGAGTAAAAACACGTCAACAGACACACACTGGCAAGTTTTGCTGTAGAAGTCAAGAAAATAGAACTTTCTCTACTGTTAAGTCTGTCCTGCCAGAAACTGGATCTTGTGAAGCCCAGCTTGTGCTGGCTTGGGAACTGACACATGCTTTCTCCCACTGTTACAGCTGGAATATCAACACCACTGGCCAATCAGTAAACTCAAAAAAGCTCAACTGCTGAGACCAAAAAACCCCAAACATTTCTATAAGGAAAAGTGTGGTCTTGTGGCAACACATCTTGCAAATAATAAAGACAGCAAAGAAATGGCCCACAAATATAGAAATACTTCAGCACATCACCTTGTATTTGTTTAGGAGTTCAGGATTCCAAGCAGAGCATTGCTGTATTTATGACAATAAAATAAAGGTATGAAATGTACGGGTATCAGTAGCTACAGGAGAAAGAAGTGCTATGATAAAGAAAAATAAATTATTATATTCGCTTTCTTACCTTGGGTCAATTACTTCTGGATAGGCACAAACTCTCAAAGTTTTAGAGTTGGAACCAACAGCATATAAACTCCCACTAGGATGAAAGGCTACAGCTCTGACAGCTTGTGTGTCTTCTAGAGTATTAATGCAAATAAACTGCTTTTTTGATTTGTCATCCTGTGTAAAAGGATAACAGTAAAATTAGGTTCCTCTGTGTAAAACTGGACATTTAAAAGTAGGTGTGACTGCTCTGCAAAATCATGTAAAGCTACTGTAGCCAAGTATTAACAAGTAGCAGCACAGCAGGCTGGATCACTCAAAGTACAGTTTTGTAAACAATGTCTACTCCAAGTCCAAGAATGCTCTTGAAGCTCCTTTCTTCAACCGACTTTTACAGTTAACACTAATTAATTAGTATTTCACATTCTCCCTCCAGACTTCCATCTGCTTTTGTTCTTCTAAACAGCCCACCTCAGATAGGCAATACTACAGGTTATTTCTGTGTAAACACATTTCATCTGTGTGAAACTTGCAAGGGGAACAAAGCTGCCTTTTTACTGAAAACAGTCCAAGTCAAACACAGCTTCTAAACCAAATACAATATTAAACACAGAATCAGACTTTCACCCTGTATGTAACACAATTATCATTAAATTATGCTAAGCTTTATTACATCATCCTCCTTGTGACTTCATGACCACCTAAGATTATGATTTTTATTTATGCAGAAATTTTGGAATGTACTTATTGCAGTTATTTCCCTATTAACTATTCCCCTGTTTTTTCAGGCCATACTGACTGGAGTCCAACACTCAAAGTTCTTACCTGGAAAACACAAAATAATGGCTGTAAAAGACATCCCATCAGAACATCTGTTGTACAAGGAGAACCTGAAAGAGCTGGTACTGTTTGGCCTTGAGATCAGAAGGGCTTTTCAGGGTGTGCATGTGTACATCTCACCAGTGCATATAAATATGTGACTGGGGAAGAAGATGGAGCATGACTCTTCTCAGTGGTACCCAGTGAAAGGACCAGAGGCAATGAACACCAAATAAAATTAAGCAAATTCCACTTTTTTTGGTGTTCTAAAAACACTGTGAGGGTGGTCAGACACAGGATGAGGTAAGCCCACAAAGGCTGGGAACATCCTCCACCCTTGGAAAGACACAAAACCCAACTGGACCCAGCCCCAAGCATCCTGCTCTCATTGACTCTTTTACACAGAGCATTTGGATTCAGTGTCCAGATGTCAATGGTTCTGTGACTGTAGACACTGCACCAACCAAAATTCATTTTAAATATCTCTTAACAGTAAGAGATGTCACACTCAGGATTAAGTACTGTTTTGATAAAACATGCAGTAAAAGACAACAAGAAAACTCACCTCATCAGCTCTTGTCCTAGATAAATTCCCAGAAGAGTCTTCTGACTGTGCCTGAGTGACAGCATGCTCTGATGCACTGCTTTGATTTAGTGAAGTGTTTAAAATCACAAGACAAAACAAGAGCAAGGACAGATTTTTTGGTAAGTATGTTTTGGACTAAAGTTACAGTTTCAGCCATTCTCAGAACTGACTAATTTGTGTAAAGTGTTATACATGTCTGAATCATTACCATTAAACTATTACTTTTAAAAGGGACAGCCCTTTTTGCAGCAACACCAAGCATTGAACAAGTGAACTCAAGTTAAAAATACTTTTCAGTCCATAACATATCTATCTATAGATACAATATATAAACACAGAGAGGTGGAAGAATTACTGTTTCTTTCAGGTCAGCGCTACTTTGAGTTAACAGAAGAAATTCAGATCCCATTCTTTCCTGCTTCTCCCTTCATCTAGTTTGTATTTAAGAAAAAAGCTTCCAGAAACTTAGAATGACAAACACAAAATGAATAAGAACTATACATTTAAGATGGAATTAAAAGTCCAAAATTAAAAACAAGCATAAAATGTAAGCCATAACAAATAACCACTATTCCTCATGCATGCTGTCAAATAAAAAAAAAATTTAAAAAAAGACTTTACAATCCCTACGTAAATATTTAGAAAACACTGATCATGAGCTAAATACCCCTATTCAATGAAAAATTAATTTGACAGCTGAAGATAAATACAACCAGCTCTCCCACACTGCCAGCAGAAGGCTATTCCAGTCCTGAGTGCTCTCCAGGATCTTACCTTTGATTGCCCTGTACAGGTGACTCTTCAGGGAAGGGGATCTGATTAGCTGATCCACACTTGCGAGGAGTGCTTGTATTAAGGTTTGGGCTGTCAGTTGTTATCCTCTGGCTACCATCTGAAGGTGCTGAGGTGAAATTACTTGCTGGATGGGTAGATGCAATCCCTTTGCTCCCATTACATTGCTGGCTAAGTGTTTGTACATCATTTCCAAGACTGTCCATACCCATATTTAATTCTCCTAGTTTCTGGATAGATCTAATAACAAATGACAAGTTAAAAAAACAAGTTAATAAAGGCCATTATGAGAACTTACAGAGAAACATGGGTGGGTAAAAGAATGAAACTCCCCCAACCTGTTAAGAAACTGTTCAGTAAGGTTCTGTTGCTGGTCAGCTCCATCTTCTTGATGAACTCCTCCTTCTAACAACATCTGCTGATACAATTGTCTCTGCTGCTCCTTCTGCTCTAAGTGCTGCTGGTAACGTAATCTTTGTCTGTAGTATTCCTGAAACTGCTCTGTGGAATCACGAAGCTAAAAAGAAATGAGAATCACAGATGGGATTTAAGTAGTTAACTGTGGTATTTAACATAAATATTTACTTTCTGATTCAGTATTTCAACACAGGCATCAAAAAGCCAAGAGATTAATCTCTGAAGAGCGATGATTTCATTCGTCCTTAAAACCAGACACAATTTACATATTAAAAAGAGAAAGCACTGCCAGCCTACACTGTTCACTGTTGAAGCAGTCCTACCATAATTCTGAAGGAGACTGGAAAATTTGTAGGAAAGAGCAAAGTATTACTTAAGATAAAAACAAAAAAGTGATTGAAAGTTGAAAATAAAAACCAGGACACTATGCAAGTCATACTTTCATAACAATTTTAGTATTTTCTGCCAAGTTGACACCTCCCTGCCATCAGTCTGCAGACCCAGTTTACCCCTCCCAGCAGCAGTGGTTTATTCAAGTGTTACATTTCACTTTTGAAATTGGTTAACTTTTAACTGTTTTAACTTTAAAATTCCTTATTTTCTGGACCAAGACAACACTTGAACTTCCTTTCTCATAGTCTTTTCTTTACACACTGTTAGCTTCCCACACTGCCAGCTGCCCAGGACTTGCTGCCTTCTGCATTCCCAAACCTCATTTTTCTTTCACTTTCCTGCTAGCAGCTGAGAACAAGATAAAAATGAACAAACAGAAGACCAAAAACACTTTAGTCCAAGGCCAGATCATTCACACTGAACTACCCTGCATTTTCTGAAGAAGAAAACCAAACTGCATATTTACCTAATAGAAAAAAACCAGAAAAATACTAATAGAAAAAAAAAATAGTAATAGTAAAAAAATCTTGCGTGGGTTTTTTGTTTGTTTTCTGGAGTGATAGCTTTGTCATCTACGATTTAAAGTTGTGTAAGGACATCCTCATAACTTTGCATTAGTTCAGACAATTCATACACATTCTGTCTTTGTTACACCCTTTGCACTTCTATTAACCATTATTAACACCACTTGCATTATGATTTTTTGTTCTCTGACACATTTTTTTTTTAATTTATAATGGATTTCCTAGCACTGTTGCATTTGCAAAATATTTACTACCTTAGGTTTCTCATGGTGAATACTTGCAATTCAGAAACTCCAAAGTTACTGACAGAAGTGCAAAGCATTTATTTTCTGTACTTGAAATTCATGAACTATTCCCCACTCCCTGGGTTATCATCCTAAACAACAAGTATATTCTTGTCTATATATCTTTTCATGACTGATACTTGTTACAATTTTATTCAATTCCTTTGATTTTTTGTATTCTGTGCCATTATTTCCCAACTAACATGTAAACCTAAAATATGCCACGCAGAAGTTCTATTCTATAAACTGTGGCTTCTAAATCAGTCTCCACAGGAACACATCAAAAACAAAGCTCTGAAAAGAAACTTAAATTGATTTCTTACTCCTACAGGAGTATATATATATATACGTACATCACTATGATGTGGGAAACAAAACAAAATGAAATTGCACCAGGTACTACATTCTTTTCTACTGGTGTATAATAGCTTGGCCAACATCTTCACCACAGCACCTCTTGTCCTCATTCTCTCCTGCAAATTCTGCACCTGTTTTATTCTTTTTTCCCTCTTGAAGCCTGTCCTGTTCTATATTCTTCTAGCTAAGCTCTTCCTTCCCTTCCAACATGCATACAAAACACAGAGAAGCAAAGTCCTTGAGGGGAGTGAAGTCCTCAAATGTAGATGACTTTGTTAATCTTACAGTAGATCCCACTGCCTCACTCAAGTGTCCAGAGACTACCAGGACACAGCCCTGTCAAAGCTAGGCTGGTGTCCAGTCCCACATGTCATAAGCCTGTTAAAGTTTACCTAAGAAAATCAAACCTGAATCTGCAAATAGAACAGACAGCACACTCAATGCTATTTTTCATTACCAAATTTAGACACTAGTATTTAACTGTGGAAAAAGAATGGAATAGGTAACTGTTTTCACTGTTTCCTTCTGAGCTATTATTTCACTTACCCCATATTGCTGTTAAGGAAAAAAAAAAATAGATAAAAAGGATAGTCAAGGCACAGGCCTTCAAAGATGAATCCAAAAAAAGTTATGCTATTGGATTCTGAATGGCAAAGATATATTTATGAGGGAATTGCCCAATTTTCCTATGTTCTAGACAAGAACTGATGTAAGATGACTTACAAAACCTGGTATTAACACCAAAAATTACAAGCTACATGCTAGATTTCTGACTAGGACACAAAGAGGATGCTTAGGCACTGTTTAATCTAACATTGTTGGCTCTGGGTTTTTTGCTTCCTTTTAAAGATATACACAACAGTTTAGCTGGACTGCTGATGTGACAAGGCACTCTAATCAGCTGCATTACAGACTCAAATGACAGCAGAACTTTATACAATGGGGGACAAAAAGTAGTAGTTCCTTTTACAAGACACATTATGGCATTTTTACTATAGTAAAAACGAGATTCAAAGCAACCCATTGTCATGCATGAAGTTCTCCACACAAAGGCAAATCATTATGAAGTGATCAAAACCCAGCTCAAAGGGCCTCATTATTTTTAAACAAACAAGCACTACCTCATTTTTCTCTTGTTTGGCTGATCCCTGACTCTGTGCTGCATTGAGTTCATTTTCTGGAGCTGAGCTCTGGCACGAGGTCTCGCTGCCGATGGGGTGCTGGGGCTCCACGGGAGTATCACTTCTCGCAGCAACATGGAAAAGAAGAGATGCTTAACTGAGAAAAACCAAGAGTAGAAAATCAAGTAGAGAAAGATAACATCCTAGAGTAAGATCTGGTAACACAGGCATGCAAACTACTTAAGTCACGTCAAACTGAAGATACTGCTTAGGAAAAAAATGCCACTTGCAATGTGTTATGCTAAAGAAAATAAACTCCCTGACAAACAAGAAGCACAGCCAGTTTCCAAAAAGCCTTACTTCCATAGCACTCCCCAGTTTCATCATCCCTACATTTGAATTCTACATCCTTTAACAAAGTTACTCAAAATCTTCAATTTCAAAGCAGTTATGTGTACAAAATGTATCTGATATTCTACGAGACTAAACTCTTCCCAAAGATATCAGTTTAATTACCACTACCAGTCTAAACTGAAACTAATATCCACGGATGTTTAACATCCATTTGCCTTATTGTTCCTGAAAATGCAAGGTAGAAAAATGTTTATATTGGGTTTTCTTTTCCTGTGTTGTATTTCTGCATGACACGCTTTCCAAAATAGTTTGACAATCCATCAGTAAATGTGCAGAACACATTATAAGCCTTGGGTGCCCATCTTCAGTTTTTCAACTTAGTCTTTTACTCAGTGACTTGGAGCAAAGGTTTTTTAGAAGTTATTTCAGACTTTTTGGGTACCTCTGTACAGTAACAAAAGTAACTCAGCTGACTAAAAGACAATTGCTTAATGAACTCAATTTATAAAAGAAATAGAGTATTTATGTCATGTGCAAGAGGAAGCATGGGCCAAATTTACATAAATCTCAGCTTCCACCCTTGCAAAGACTGCCATTTAGGCTGGACACTTGACCTGAAGTTGGATTTTCTTTTGAAAAATGTAATGCCTTCTTGAAAACTAGGGGTCTGGCCCTACAGCTCTAATCCTATCATTCTGACCCACTAATCCTAACTTTCAAGAGATGTAGTATTAATGAAAAAACATGTTACAAACTACAAACTTCACATGAAAAGGCCTACATAAAGAACTGCAGCAATTAATCATCTTCTTCAGCTCACACAATGATGTTATTTGTGCAGAATTAATCTAGTACTTCAGTTTTGAAAAGAGAATCAAAAACCTCTCAAGAATCAGTTTTAACTTTTTAACTGGACCCTGGTCCACTCACATAAGTGGTAAGGTTTGATACAGATCAGTAAAATCAGAGGATTCACCATTAACTAGTATCTTCAGGAGGTACACTTAGTAAAAATGTAACATCAGGGATACTGCCATAAAACAAGCTATCCACAAAAACTCCACTTGTGAAGAGCCTGGTAAAACCCACGATTTTAACCAAACAAAACAGCTCCTTCTAAGGTAAGTATTAAGATAAATATTTAAGCATACATTATTTTAAGTATTTCCATTGTCACTGGTGAACTGACATGAGTTTGGGAGTGTTTGTTTCCTTTTTACTGAGTTTAATTACAGCTGCTCTTTACCATAACACAACATACGGAATATTGCTCCAAGGCAAAACTAATAGAGACACCAGCTGTGGCCTGGATTGATCACCACAGCCCCACATGTCATCTGCTGGCCACTGCACCCAATACAGGGCTAGTTACCCATCTGGTCTTCTAAGTCCCAAAAAAGCTGGCAGCTGCTTTCTAGGGGAGTTCGACTATAACCATGAGGAAGGGACAGAACTGCTGACCAAAAGAAAAGCCAGGCAGAAATATGATGATAAATCCTCAACTGATAAGTACCATTTCTCCCAGTTACCAGGACATTTGTCTCAAAAGCCACTTTTACAGTCTACATTTCATTAAAGAACTTATTAATAGCATAACTCAACTATATCAAAGTCTGATACAAAAAACATAATACCTTCAGTTGCCTTACTCATCTTTGGTTTCAAAAATAGGAAGTAAATATTTCAGCTGAGCTACTATTGTAGCAATTTAAGTGATACAGGAATGCTACAACAATGGCATATTGTCATTTCCACCAACTTCACTGAGATATGGAAATTTTTCAAGTGTACTTAAGTTAAGTAACTGCAGTGTCAGAACCAAAACTATTTATTGAGACTTGAGGACCGAATGCAACGGAGAAAGTAGATTGGAGTTACAGTTATTTCACTGTATCCATTTATTTCTCTGGAATGGAAGAACACAGTCATGTTGAACACAAACCCCAGCTAGACGATATTACCTACTCGGAGCATATTTGTGCTCTGTGCTAGGAAACTTTAAGGCCCAAATTGAATCCATAAGGCTCAAACTGAAATATGAAAATCTACTTAGATCATAAAAGCATAAAGAGGAAAACCATCTATACAGAGTTTTTATTGCAACAGAATTTAAATAACCAAATTATGTTTCAGTGTTACAATGGTGCTCAGAGTTACAGTACAGGTAAGAACACAGAAACAGCACAATATACGCTAAGGCAAAAACAGAGCTCTAGCTGCACTTACCGCTCTGGTGACTCTTCAAAAATGCTGTGACATTCAGTGTTCTCAAGCATGAGACTCCTGCTGAGATTCTGGACTCCAGGGTAATGGAAATTAGCGAAGGAGTGTGACATGGGAGAAGTTTTGGTCCCGAGGTCTGTGACCCGCTTGTCGTGGTTTGTCAATCCACACGAGAGCCCGTCCAAGGCAGGGTTTAGGGAGCGGGTCATGTACGCGTCTGCTGACTGGGGCCGGCGCATGGGGGAGGATGGATAAGGAGAAAGTTTGCTGATAAGAGGTGTCAGAAGATCAGCATAGGCAGCTTTTGTAGGCTTGAGGAGTTTATCAACGTGAATATTAAGCATCTTTTGTTCAAAAGCACAAGAAAATACAGTAGCTGGCAGGTTCTGCAGCCACGACAACAGGCTAAGGTCCAAGTCATCACAGCCATTACCACACAAGAGATCAATGCCCAGCAACACTTCACTTTCTGTGATTTCTTCTCCCGTAGCTTTACTCTGACAGAACTCCACACAACATTCATAAAGCAATCCCTTCATTACGAGCTGAAACAAGCGGTTGTTACTTGCTTTGAAGCCGGCCTCGCTCAGTTTCCTGTCTGCTGGAATGAACTCTGCCACCATGACACAGGCTTCTTCAAAGCAGTGCACCCGAGCAGTGCTGGGGTTCCAGTCCTTGAACTCGGCGTGGTTGGTGAGGCGAGGCAGTGTCAGCAGCAAGCACAGCTTACTGTAGTCTTCCTTAGAGGGGCAGTATTCCTCCAGTGCGTGCAGGCACTGCACGGCCTCTCGCATGGTAAATTCCAGCTGTGGAAACATCAACACGACAATCTGCACTGCCTGTCTGTCTTTCCACAAGGAAATACCTGAAGAACAGGCAGCCTATTGTCTGCTACCATTCATTTATTACTATTACTGCTTAGATGTTAATTAAAAAAGCATATAGAGTCTGAATTTGCTGATCCAAGTGTAGGTACAAAAGAGACAAATTCCTAGATGCTTTGACTTCCTAGAATCTCCCATCCAGTCTCATTTTTTACAGATTTGTGGAACGTTTTCATGTCACTGCAGGTTTGATGGGCTTAAAATTTTAAATCTGTGACTAAGCAGCTCCAATTCTACTGTAGCACAAAAAGTTACTTCCATTCTCAAAGCCAGCTGACTTATTTTCCCCTTTATTTCTATAACCTATGCCAGTAGCTTTTAATAAAAGCCTTGTAGATTGCTCTGGTTTCCAGTGATTAGCAACTTTTATACTGAAATTTTCTGTTCTTCAATCAAAAATGTTAAAAAAATTCAGAGCTCTCAGAAGATACAACCTCCAAATGAATAGAGGGCTTTATTACAAAGCCTGTTGACAGCTAAGAGCCAAGAACCACGTTAAATACTCAAAACCTGATATTTTTAGTTACACAGATTTAAAACCAGTAAAAATCCCCACTTACCCATGTTACCTAGACACTTCAATACAGCAGCCTTTGACCCACAACATGCCAACGTATCTGGTAACATTTACAACAAAATAAGGAACATTAATCTGACTTTTTTCCCTCTACTGCTATCCTAGTAACAGTATACAGATTGAGGGATCAAAGGACTAGTACTCCTCCCATTTACAACTAGAAATTTGGACTTATTTTAACTTTCTCTACTGTGCCAAGAAAAGACCCTGAAGTACAATGTAAGTGTAACGGGACAGAGAATTCAAATCAATCCGGAAAACAAAATAATTTGTCTTAAAACTACTGTCGTTCTTCATTTTTCATTTCATAACATTTTTGTCTTAGAAATTTGGTATTACTGTATTGTCAACATAAATGAAAAACTAATTTCACAATCTGCACACCTTCTTTGCCAGTTTGAGTTAATGTCTCTTTCCATACCAAAAACCTATGTCCACAACTCCTGCTGTTTGCACATTTAACTGAAAGAGTCCTTTTGTGAACACATATGCTCCCTCAAAAAACCAATTCTGACCTTTCTCTCCAAAACCAACAGAAATTAAGCACAGAATTCATTCAAACTTTCATCTGGCCCAAATTCACACAATAAATTTCTGTGATCCTGAGGCCTGCTTCAGAATACTTGTGGGAAAAAGAAATAGTAACAAAAAGAAGAGCCCTGTATTTTAGCACAATGGCCTAAAGTAAATCTGAGGGTCAGGATCAGAGACACAGCATATGGTCACTGATCTAAGTTTCAAACAACCCTTTTATGTACAACTGCATTTGAGACCAGGGAGCCACACTCACTTCCCAAGAATACTGATTATCCAGTGTTTATGAAACCATTGGTAATAGATAAAATTTGTGTATTTAATGCTGGGAGCTTCTGCCCTGCCTTTAATCAGACTAATCTCAAGAGATTTTCAGACAACAAAAAAATTTCCAAACCAGAGGTAATTCTTACATGCTGAGGCTCATCTTCTGCTGACATTGCATTGTTCACACATAAGGCTTCCAAGAACTTCTGCTTCATAATAATGTAACGAAACCTGCAGGTGAGAAGAGAAATACTACACATCTTGCTCCAGTAGTTAAATAATATTCTAGAGACAAGCAGGCTTCTCATCAAATTACATCAAATTTCTGAGTTAGGCATAGCTGTTGTCATGACAAGGAACTCTCATATGAATTTTAACAAATTGATAACCACAACATTTTTTTTAAACAGGAAATATTTTTTCCATAATTGCTTTCAGAAATATTCTACTACAAATATCAGAAGGCTAATTAGAAAAAAAAAAACAAGTATAGCAATCATATTATTTCTTGAATAGAAGTATGACAGAGCATCTATTAAAAGGTTGTACTACATGAATCATATTCCTAAAGTGTATGGCACATGACAACTCATTACAGATTGCGTGCACATATTTTAAGTACAAGTTTAAAAACACATGCACACACTTTAGGGACAGCACACAGGCTAGAAAAAAACATCAAAAACTAAAGTGAAAAACTCATAACCACTGCTTTTATAAACAACACTTAGAAATCCACGTATTTTTCAGAACTTAAAAAAACTGAACTCTGACATACATTCTATTTTACCTTTTCTTGTCGAATTTTTCCATACATTCAAGAGGCTGAATAAACTGAAGAACCTCATCCCACTGGCCATCAAGAATCAATTGCCTAGTTAAAAAAATGATCATTCCTTGAATGTCACTGGACAAGAACACCCCTTTTCTAAGTAAGCAGCTAATTTAAATACAAAACAATAATTTAAATACACAACAGGTAATCAATCTACTTGGAAAGTCATTGTTTTGGACGGGTGCCAAGATGACTGTTTAATAAGACTAACAGTAGGAGCAAAATCCAAGTCTGTTCTCAGTATTTTGGAAAATAACTGCATACTGGAAGAACAAATTTTAACTACTTTTAAAGGCACATCAAAAAGGACAAAATGGTCTTTGTGTTTTCTGTTTTACCTGCTATTCTTATTTTTAAAAACAGCAAAAAAAAAATCTTACTTGAAGAGTTTGAATAAAGATATCATTTCAATGACTACATCCAAACTAATGAAAGAGAACTTTAAAATGAGTTCATTTTAATTATATAAATACTGCTGGGGCTATTTTATGAAGGGGATGGGAAAACAAAGAGCTCCCATATTAAGCATGTAAGAGGAAGAGCTTGGCAGGAATTGTGCCAGCACAGGAGCTCCAACCCCAGGATCAGTGAGCTGGACTGCACAGGTAGAGCAGTTCCATTTCTTCATGCTCTCCTATCACACAGAGCTCTCTATAAAAGGCTCAGGCCTACAAAGGAAGGATTAATTTCTCTAACTAAGCTAACAATGAAACAAAAAAAAAAAAACAACACTGTATTAATAACTTGAATCTTTCTGAAATTCTTTTTTCATTTCATCTTAGTCCAATATATATAATTTTAATGAAAAGGAAGACAGATGAAAAGACCTGTTCCGTGATTAAATGTATTTTTAAATGTTTCAAGAACAGCTGGATAAATTACTTTCTTATGCTTCATTATTATTAAGTACCTTTGGCACGAACAGAAAACATCAATGCTGAAAAACTAGTGTGGATGTACACCGATTCTTATAAATAATATTCTGGAGGCAATACCATGAATGGTAAATTGCACCAACCCTCGTGCCTTGATAATGATACTCCTTTCATGTTGTTAAATTTAAGATAAATCTAAGTATTATTTTGAAATGCACATAATATTTTTGTGGAAAAGCTCTGGAAACCACTCATCCTTGATCTCAGCACTAAAATACTGTAAAAATCTTCTAGACACCAATAAACCACACCTGCAGGGCCACGTGACTGGTAAGCAGATAATGACATCACAGATGCCAACAGGCCTTGCTTTCCCATCTTATTCTATAGTTTACCCCCAACTTAGTCTGCACTGACACTGGCACTTGTTAAGTGTGCCCACTTAACACACCAGTGTGCCTTCCCACCTGAATTCACCGGTGTCCCAGAAAAATAACAAAGTTAAAATAAACAAGCAAAAAAAAAAAAGTGTGTCAATGCATGCTGCTGCTGCCTGGTCAGTGACTCTAGAGCTGGAACACACTGCAGGGCTGGGCCACAGAATGGGACCATGAAAAAGCAGAATAAGATGAAGGCACAAGTTAAGATCTCCTGTTTAGTGGCATAGGGCTGGTAACAGAATCATAGTCCAACTTCTGTTTTCATAAATGTGGTATTTAAGCACCAGGAAAAGAAGTCCTACCTTAGGAAGAGCATGTCATCTGAAAACAAGCCATTAATGACCCCACTTTCTTTCTCAAGTGCCAGCATGCTGATGTGAAGCTTCCTTGAGTTCAGAAAATCCAGTATTAGCTTAATTATTTCAGCTTCTTTAACGTTTACTGTTTCTTCAGCCGTCATGATGGCAGCCTAAAAGGAAAGAGAATTTTAGCTCTGATCAGTATCTTATTTTCTGCTTGGTTAGCAAATGTTGGCTACCAACAAAAATAAAAATGCAGATTTATAGGACAAAACATAGTGGCATTATGAAAATTAAACAAGATTAAGTAATTGATTTTGAGGTTGACTATGAAGCCATAATTAAGATCTACCAAAGCACCTGCAACTTTTCCATTTCTGTCCTATGCATAGAGGCCCAGATAAAAAAATCTACCAAGAAATTAATCCTCTAGCAATGTGAAAATATTGTGCTTACTAAGTCTGCAATATGTAAAATTTTCCTCTCTGAAATGCAAACAGTGAAGTTCAAAGAGCATAAGAGTCACTTACTATGTCATCATCTAGAGCTCTCACACATGAACTTAAATATTTCTAACACATATAAAAAGCACAGCACTCTAAAAATGCCATCTCACCTTAACTTTGAAGCAGCATATGACAACTAAGCCAGAGGTTTCCATTCTTTCTTCCTAAGGATGACTATTTATTTCTGTCTATTCCCCACATGAAGGATCTAAAGCTGCCAGCCCAAGGTGGCCTCAGACAGGCCCTGCTGCCTGCCAGCCTCACCTGCCTCCAGCTGTGTGTTCCTGGCTCCTCCTGAGCCCTCCTCACTCCTGTCACTGCAGGAGCTTTTCCACCAGCTCACGTAGCTGCCTCAGTGTTTAATGAGCTGTCCAGCCAGCCACAGAACAAGTGGGCAGATGTAGCTGGGGCCAGCAGCTGCTTGTTTAAAGCTCCCACAGATAAGGTCCAAGCTCCTTTGCAACACAATTCCTCCAAGGATATGAGAACTGCAGCAGGTACTCCTCTTAGGAAATCTTTATTAAATTCTCCTTTTGGTTAAGTCTTGTGTGATTCCAGTAAGTATGAGTTAAAGTAGAAGCTCTTGAACTTTCTTTTTCAAATGGTAAAAAGATTTTACAAGTAACTCCTAAACTGATCTGCTGAAAAGGAACTGGGGATGAGGGGAGAAACCCATTGACATGGCCAAACTACACAGTATTGCTTTAACAGGAGCCCTAAAAAAATCAAACCCAATCCTCCCCACACCTAGCAGCACTCCTGCAGCTACAAGAATACAATTTTACAGGAGGAAAATTTCAGTTTAATCCCACATTATTGCTGCAAAAAGGGGCAGTGCCTCCTCTGAGCTCTGCACTCACCCCAGCCAGCTGGCAGCCCCACAGCAGGGCTGTGTGCTGAACCTGAGCCCTGCTGTGAGCCAGGTGCAACTCCAGCATTTACTCACTCCATGGGCACATGGGCACTAATGCTGACACAAGGAACTACAAGAGCTTTGCTCTCTGGCAGTAGCAAAGTCTTAACCTGACTTCAGTGCACTCTCATAATCACTTTAAGACCAGAGAAGAAACCAGTACCAGTGAGGAACCCTCAGGAGAGGCAACAGCCCCAGGAAGGAGGTGAGACACTGGAGCACAGTGATGTGAGAAATGAATAAAGTGGGGGGGGGATGGGGGGGAGACCACACAGAGCAGGACAACCACAGCAATAGGTTATTGTTCCCGGTGTCTCTCCATTATAATTCAAAAGGGGATGTAAAAATTGTTCTTGATTCCCCCATGAAATCACTCACTTATGCAGATCCAGCAACTGAAAGACAACCAGCTGTGGGCAGCCCATCTTCCAAGACAATTTGAAACCATGTTACAGCCTTCACGTGTCTATCTCATCCTTGGAAGAGTGGAGTTAAGAAACTATCTACCTCCCACTAGAGAAAGATGCACAGAATCTGAGTGAGTTTGAATAAACCAAATAAAACACTCCGAGTATTAACAAGAACTCAGTTATTTACCAGAGATGAAAGGAAGAGACAATTTTTCCATGAAACTCCTCACTGATCACCATAAACCAATGCTAATGAACCTGAAGGGATACAAAACCTTAGGCCTTAATAACATGGTTTTTCACACTACTGTCCAAACCCCCAAATTTTCCATCTTTCTCACAATTGTATGTCAATTTTTTTCCACCTAAGTTTTTGCCAGAACATTTGACTAGCAAAGCATTTGATTATAGCAGCACAGTTTATTTTGGAACAACAGAGACCTAGTTGTGCCAGATGAAATGGCCTAACTTCTTAAAATGGCTGGGTCTAATTCTCATTTTAGTCACAGAAGACTCCAAACACCAAGTATTTTGATGGGTTTCATGAAAGACATGCCCACAGACCATAAGCACACTCTCAGCTAGTAAAGTTAAAAGGAAAAATTGAACTCTGGCTTGCAGAAAACTTTGCTGCAAGAAAGAAAAATACACAGACCCACAAATCAAAATCCAGAACTTGAAGAAAGATGCTTTTTCCTTATGTTTTAGCCCTGTTTCAACTTCCCCTTTTGGCAACTGAATTTGAATTTCTGGTCCCAGAGAAAAAAATTCAACCCTACCCTTATACACTGAAGGGAAAAAAAAAATCAATACGAATTTAACCAGCAATTCAGTATTAACATCTTATTTCACAACCTCATCTAAAACATTTGCACTTCTATTATACTTCGTGACACTGGTGATTTTTATGTAAACTAATTAACCCCCTTGTCAAAAGACAAAGTAAGGCTTAGGCAAAAGTGTACTGAGATTCCCCATCAGAAAATAAAATCAGACTAAGAATTCCTTTGAAAAAAGGAACATCAAGTCCAGCTTTCTTTTCAACAGGCTCTGCTGGACTTAAGTGTAAACAGGAAGCCACCTTACACAGCTTCAAAGCTTGTCTTAATTATTTATATATTACACTGATGACAAAATGAGCATCTTACTCAGTACTTTGATTCAGAGTACATGTACATTATGTAAAATCCAGCATCTGAGAGCTGTCTTCCATATTCCATTGTAGTTTTTTTAAAATGAGAGGTCTGTCCTGAACATAAAGCCTCTGACAATTTGAACACTTAACTTTATTTATTTAATTTTCATAAGTCAGGGTAAAGAATGGTTGCACCCTCCATATCTGATATAAGACTAGTAACAGAACTTTTGGGGTACAGTAAAGAAAACTGTATTACAATATCCAGACTTAGTTTGGAAAGTGAACTACTGAAAAGCAGCTGAAGTACACTGATAAGCTCATCCATTAACAGTATTATGATAATATTCAGTGTGCATTCCCTAGCAGTGCAACGCAAAAAGCTAGAAAAGAACAGTAAACCTATCAGAGAAGATTTTCACATAATTGATGTTTTTTAGTCTGATGAGCTCAGACTTCTCTTATAAGCATTATAATAAAGTAAGTAAGTAATAAGCAGCATTTTAGCATGAAAGTCTAAATATACACAGGCTTACACATCACCCTCTATGAAATCTATGACGTTTTCTGACACTCACCGGTATGTCAGTATGTGTATAAATAAAAAAAATAATAATTAAAAACCAAAGGACAGCAGGGAAACTCAAGATTAGAGCTCAGGCTGCATCTTTGGTTCATCACACTGCATTGCTTCCTGCCAGCACATATGGTACATAACGTCACAATCTGATCAGCTCAAGGTCTAATACTCAAGAATGATGGAAGCACAGCATTAGCTTGAGGTATAAATGAAAGTAAACAAGAATTAGAGATTAATATTTCAGGTGCCTTGTATTAACCACATTTCGGATACAACCCTTGTATCTTGCCCAGTCTTTTCAGAATGGCACTTCTCCACATCTTCCTTCCATCTCCTGTCCAGTCCCTCTTATCTTCTGCTAGTTCTGTATTTAAATTAATTTTTCTACATCAGGAAAACCAAAAAACTTCTTGCCACAAACCTGACACATTTTTCCCTCTACCTTGAGTGGACAAGATGTTGTTCAAACAAGCTCTTTGGAACATAACACCTAATGCTAAAGCTCCCAGCGAGAGCCTTCACCCTTGTTCTCTTCTTACTCATGTTCTAAGAACATGTCAACAGCAAGAACCCTCTCATGGTGTTAAAAGCGTAAGAAAATAACTCTTAAAGCATTAAAACATATTTACAGTCTCTTATGCATATAAATATACTATTTCAGGAAAATGTTTATAAACTAGAAACATCTAAAGATAGGTAGCTTAAAGGGAGACTGTTCAGTGCTTTCTTCAAAGAAATTTAAAATGTACATGCATTCACATGATAAAAATTAAAAGTAAAGTTTAAAGTTTAATGTTGAAAAAAATAAATTGTGAAATTCTACAGCAAGCACCATTCATGTGTTATTTATCAACTGAAACCAATCACTTGCCAATAGCATAGAATAAATATTTGGAAAACGAGGCAAGGAATACAAAGTCTCTAACTATTCTGAAATACTAAAAAAAAAAATTATAGTTCAAATCTTAAGTGTCATGCTGTGAGAGCAGTGATACATTTAAAGGGACACTCAATGCCAAATTAGGAGCCTTGGTTCACTGACACCTGCGATGCAGAGCCAACAACCTCAGCATCCTGGTGAGCTGTCACAGAAAACCTCAGTGTGAACAAGTCATACATATTTAAAATCTTGGCTATTTTGCATTAAGCTATTTCACCTTTTAATCCACCCTACAGTCACTTACATTTGACTCTTGTGCCTTCCCAGAGGCCACTCCAGACTTCTGGCTACACAGAGCCCACAGCCCACAGTCAGTCCCTAGTGGTTCCATTTCTCAAGTGCCCTCAATCATCTTCAGTTATTCTAGATCAAATGAATTTACAAAAAAAAAAAAAAAAACAACAAAAAAAGGAAGACGACTATAGGCCCAATTTTTATCACAACTAATTCCCACAGCAGTCAACAAAGCTTGCTGACACCCGTTTCACCCTAAGAAATCACACAATTCATTATCTCAAATGAAACGCACTGAGCATATTAAGGCCTTAAGACACAACCTTCACTAAACTTTGTATAGCTGAACTCTGAGACCTTTTCTACTCCAATACACAGAAAATCGGTGTCCTCTTACACACCAGCCTTTCCTGCCTGACACGGATTTTTCACTGGCTTGCCATGCAGTAATCCATTTTGTTCCCTTGCTTGGATCAGCTGTTGCTCCCGAGCCGCCCGGTAATCCTTGTCTCACCACGCTTGGGAGGTGACCGCAGAGCTCAGCATTCACCAGCCCCTGTTACAACACGCACACGCCTTGCCCAGCGCATTCCGCACCGCGAATGACAAAAAGGTGACATCAAATTATGCAATACTCCACACCACAGAAGAAATATAAGGCAGAAAAATAAGAAAAGCCAAACAACTTCCAAAGATATTAACTAGATATTAACACATTCTGACTGTAACACCCCGCACTGTTCCAGCATGTTTTTCCTCTCCACGCGCGCCTCCATAGGAAATCCAGCTCCGCCGGGTTTGCAGCAGCCGCCCCGGCTAATTGCGCCGCGCATCAGCATTTCGGGAGCGTGAGCTCAGCACGGGCGGCGGGCAGGGCCGCACGGCCCCGGCGCAGCTCCCGCGGGGCGGCCCCGGGCACAGAGCGCGGCCCCGGCCCGCACCGCGCCCGGGCTGCCCTGGCCGGGCCACAACAAAGGGGCGGCGGCGCTCGGGCGTCGCCGGCAGCCGGGGCGATGCGCACGCCGCGGGGAAGGCGCAGACGGCCCCGGGACCGGCGAGGACGCCGGGCCAGCGCCCACCTGGCGCCGCAGCGGCCGCAGCCCCCGCCCGCAGCCCCGCCGGCCCCCGCCCTCCGTCCCGCCCGCTCACCTGCGGGGCCCCGCGGCCCGTGCGCGCCGGCACCGGCGGGGTGGCAGCGGAAGATGGCGGCGGGCCCGGCTGTGTGGCGGGCGGGCCGGACCCGGTTCCGCGGTCCTCCTGGTGCCGCTGCCGCTCCGCTCGCTGCCCGCCCGCACCGCTGCCCGCCCGGCGGCGCCCCGGGGCCCTCCCGGCGCCGCTGCCGAAGTGGAAAGCGAAAGGGGCGGGTCGGAGCCGCCCCGCCGCGGGGGCGGGAGGGAAGGAGGAGGGAGGGACAGATGGCGGCGGCGGCCGCGCTGGGCGGGGCCGCTTTGTTCGCGGCGGGGCGAACCCGCCCGGCAGGCAGGGCAGGGCAGAGCCGCGCCCCGCGCTGAGGGAACGGGGGGCGGGAGCCATGAGGGGCTGCAGCTGCCGCTCGGCAAGTGAGGAATCCCCGGCGGCCCCCGGTGCTCCTGCCGGTGCGGACACTCACCCAGAGCCCGGTGTCACCTCACAAAGGGCGGCCAGGCCGTGCTCCCGGGGCTTTCCGATGGCCCCGAGGCACGCAGCGCTCGCAGCACTCGAGCAGGACAGGAGCGGCAGTGCCCGTCCGCCACAGCCCGGATTTTGCTCGTGCGGCGCGGGTTTAAGGCCTGTGGGCAGCACCTTTAAGTATTGCATATAAGTATTTAAGGTGCTGCCGCGTTTCAGGTCAGCCGGGGATTTTTTAGTGTGCTTATGCTGTCATCCGCTTCTTAAGGCTGTTGAGCGAAGTACGCGTTCTTTACAGAAATCTTACTATGCATGTGGGATACCTGATGTATTCATATGTAATTTGACTTTCAGTTACATTTTTGTAATTGTCGAAAGATTATGGCACCTCAAAGTCATTATGGTGAACAGTCAATACGCTTGCTTTGTGTCTATATGTAGTGGTGAGATGTTAAAATTCAAGTACAGCACTTGAGTACTTGTGAACACACTGCAGTGCACTGGCAGGCCGTGCCAAAAGGGAGGTGATGGCAATTTTCTGACAGGTTGATGCACGGTTTTTAAATTTATCATTTTTTTTTTTTAATTAGGCATGTGTGCTATGCTTTAGAGTTTCAGGGAGGTTGTCAGGGTTCTGACTGAAGCTGGATTCTCTGTCACATTCATGAAATGTCACTGAGGTCAAATCTACTTACTACCTGCTTTGCTGAGGATCTGCTGAAGGGCAGAGGGGAAGCTTGTTATTTTTTCTCTCTTCTTTCTGAATAGGAATACAAACAAATGTCCCAAAGGCTGTCCAGCGAGAAGTGTGCCTGGCTGCACAGCAGGGACTCTGCCGTGTGCAGGGAATGTGGAACTCAATGGTTCCTTTTGTTCAAGTCCCAGCTTCACTTCCCAGGAAGGTACATGTTGCTTAATTGCCTTTGGAGGCACTGCTTAAGAGAAAATGTAATTACAGAAATGAAACTGTTTTCCAATACATATGATATAGTAGAGATGATAAATCAGGGGAGTGTGGAAAAACAAGATGACTTTAATTGTCTAAACTGAGTGGTATGTATAACTTAACTGAGCATAGGTACAAAAAGTCCATTTAAAACTTTTTTTAACCTACAAAATTCTAGCTAAACACAAATAGTCTTTTAAATTTAATTTTAGAGTGGTTTTACAGTAGTTTACTAATCTTTTGTGCTGTAGCTTTGTTTTCAGTGGCAGTCCTGAGACCAATTCTGTGAGACCATCTCTGGATGGCAAGAAAGATAAAGCTTCTTCCCACTTATGGACCTGAAAGCAAACTTAAGAATTTAATATTATTCTGTTTCCTGCTCAGAATGTTGGACCTTTCACAGGTAAGTAGCAAATTCCTATACTCTGGAAAGAGATTTCATGAACTATCAGGAAGAAATATGGAAGAATAGGTATCAGTAGTTGGTGGCCTTGCTTGGGGGGGGGCAATCATACTCTTACTAAGTTTTGGTGAAGATAGGTATAGTAGCATCCTATGGGAAGAGAGCCAATGGAAGATCTTGTTCTTGGGTTGTTTGCAACTCTACTTGAGCATAGAAACGTGTTTGGGATGGTTTCAGCTTGCTTTGAACTCCCTGCTCATTACTGTAAAGGAGGTAACTCCTACGAACAGCAAAGCTGTTGGGTGTGGGTTTTAGAGAGCTTGAAAATCAGGATTAGTGGAGGAGGAGATCTGCATTGCCTAGTGACAAAACAGGGCGCTGCAGTCTGTGCTTGGAGCACTTCGGGAAAGAAAATAGTAATTGTGTGACTGTTTTACAAATGTTGCAGGTTAGAAATGAGACTGGAAAGCAGTGCCAGGGAAGGGGCCCTGGGGGTCCTGCTCGATGGCGAGCTGGCCATGAGCCAGCAGTGCCCTGGCAGCCAGGAGGGACATCCCTGTCCTGGGGGCACCAGGCACAGCACGGCCAGCTGGGCAAGGGAAGGGATTGTCCCCTCTCCTCTGGGCTGGGGCAGCCTTACCTCGAGTGCTGGGGGCAGCTTTGGGTGCCACAACATAAAACAGACATCGAGCTGTTAGGGAGCACCCAAAGGAGGCCCCGAGGATGGGGAAGGGCCTGGAGGGGAAGCCGTGGGGAGAGGCTGAGGGTGCTGGGTCTGTTCAGCCTGGAGGAGACTGAGGGGAGACCTCAGTGCAGTCACAGCTCCCCTGGGAGGGAAGAGAAGGGGCAGGCACTGATCTCTGCTCTGGGGTGACAGTGGCAGGACCCGGGGGAATGGCCTGAACTTGTATCAGGGCAGGTTGAGGTTGGATATCAGGAAAAGGTTTTTAACCCAGAGGGTGTTTGGGCACTGGAACCAGGGCAGTGGTCACAGCACCAGCCTGGCAGAGCTCAGGAAGCATTTGGACAATGTTGTCAGGCACAGGGTGTGATTCCTGGGGATGGTCCTGTACAGGGCCAGGAATGGGACTCAGTGATCCTTTGAGTCCCCTCCAATTCAGCTGATTCTATGATTCTGTGTGTTGGCCCTAAAAATGGGCCAATCCCAATTTTCTGTACTTGTAACAGAGCCATTCAACTCCTTGCATTTTATATTTACACAGTCGTGTAAAAACTTAGGAAAAATTATGTCAAAAACTTTATTCTGAAACAGTTTTTACTCATTTCAATAAAGGGTTTCCAGAACTTTGAGGAGACTATTCAGCAGAATTCTTGCATAATCTATAGAATTCTTTATGTCAGCACCATAGCTGCAGTTTCAGGTAGTTTAAACAAGAAAAACACTGATCCAAAACACTGAAGCCAAAATCTGGCTTCAAGTAATTTAAATAATTGCAGGCTTATGGGGCCTTGCTAGGTCTTGTACTGCAAACATTTAGATCGGTGATGATGAAGAAATAATAAGACAGAGCTGCTGTGATGGAAAGCTCCATATTAGCTTTTAGTCTCTGCAAATCTTCATTGACTGTGACATAAAAGTACATATAGATATTACTTAGTATATTTCCACGAAGTTTAGATACCATTAACTGCAAAGTTAAACACATGTGGAAAAAAATCTTTTAGTATCTTGCTTAGACACATTTGTCAGTGGATAATGAAATACTTACTTACCCCTAAGCATTTTTACATCAAGTTGTTTGTAATGTTGAATAAGAGTCTGAAGAAAGTTTTAAGTAACTTTTTTCAGTGACTGCTTACCTTATTTGTGTTGTTTTCTGCCCCTTCTTGAGTCCTGATGGTTATTAGCTCTTCTGATCAGTGGCAGTTCTGTCTAGCATCCATCAGCATTATCCTTGAATTCAGAAATTTGAACTTAATTTCCCAAAGACTTTGTACTGAAATGTGCATGTTGCAGATTTCTTCCTTGTCCCTTACAGCAGTGGTTTCGAGTGTAAGAGCTGCTTTTCTTTCTTGCCAGAAGGAAATAAGCTGGAGTAATTTCCCTACCATGTTTGACTCATTGCTGTAGTTGTCTAAATAAACATGTATTTTTTTATGTAAGCAAGTAAGTCTGAAGGTAAATGTGCATTTGTATGTATACATATACAAACACACTTCAAATATATTTTTACCTAAATGGAACTGATTGCTTTTAAAAATAAATTGCTTATAAATGTACAAAGATGTACGCGTTAAATATATTTTTCCCCTGCCATCTACACCTGGAATAAGAATGTCTATAGGGGATGTTTTCCTTTTGTTGTTTTTCATTTATTTAACTAGAAAATGTAAAAGCAGCTGTAAAGGACTGTGACTGTCAAGATACATCTTTATACTCACAATTCTTCAAGCTGCTTATTCAGCTCCTTAAATTAGTAGCAAGACAGCAAAGAAATGCTAATTTCTCTGTGAAGATATCTAAATAGTTAAAGTTTAGTCCTGTGTCTTTTTTAATAAGTTGCTGGAAAAAAATCTGACATGGATCTGATCAGTACAGCTGGATTTGAGAAACAAAGCTGTTTTTTGCATCACATTTGTGTAGCGATCGATCTGAAACCGGTTCCAAGCATAACTCTGGATCCCACAGCAGTACAAATTTTGAATCAGAAATTCTGTACAAATTCAGGCACACAGCGCAGTCATGTCAAATTAACCAGGCCACGAGCTGAAGTTTCTCAGGGATGGTGTTATTTGCCAAAAGATAGAAAAAACAAAGTCTGTTCTGAAGCAGATCTGTACAAAGGCTGTTTTTAGATGAAAATTTTGAGCTGGGCTCACCACTGAAAAAATAGCTTTACTGGGTGCAACTGTGTGTTTGTGTTCCAGTATAATTCCTGGCTTGTGTCAGCCTGTTTGTGATGCTGTACAGGGCACTGACTGCGCTGCCTGAAAAAACCAATTTGCAGGGGGAGGAGGGAAAGCTATTAATTTTCTTCAACAGTAGCTTTCAATTCAGCATTAAAAGCTCTACTGTCAGATTGCTGGTATTCTTGAAGTTACCCTTCCAACAGCTCTGCAGTTCTGAGGTTCTCTATCTGAGTAAGTTAGCCCAGCAACTCAGTCTGCCTGTTGACAGTGCAACCCAGCAGGACAACACAAAACTCCAAAAGAGGCATGACTTGGACTGGAAAAATTACTAATTTACAAATCTGGAAGAGGCCTCTCATTTTTTTGATAGTGTTTCTGTTCAAGATAGCATCACTAGCAAGTACAAACTATTTCACTAGGAGTAACAGACATGGTTAATATAAGAACTTGACAAGGATAAGGGTTCAGTTCCCCTTGACAGCCTTTCAGTCTGAAGCAAATCTTTTAACCTGACCCATAAGTTTCTGTGGCTTTGGAAAAATGGATGCTAACCAGAGCCCAGAAGTTTATCAGACGACTTAAAATTGTGAAATTCACTTCTGAAGAGAACAGGGTAACACTTTGTTGTCGTCACAAATGACGTATGAAACCTATTCCATTATTCAATAGCTTTCCTCTGATAACATCAGAAATCTGGATTATCTATGGAAGCATGACCAAAGATGGGAAACAAAAGAAGAAATTGTAATGGTGCATATTTCCTACAATTTCTACATTGCTGAAATATGAGAAGAAACAAGGTTTAAACATTAATGTGAACATTTTATAATTTTAGTTTACATTTAGAGTTAAGCAAGAAAACAAAAAAAAATGTTATTTTGGTGCCATGCTTTTATTTAAAGGAAAGGAAAAAACTACACTGTACCACATAAGTAGCAATGACAATATTTTACAGCACAGCATTTGAAAAAATATGGAAGCTATGCTCCATAGAAGTGGACAAGTAAGCACACAATACACTGTACATTTTTCAACAGTGCCCAATAAATCATAATTAAATAGCTGAATTTGGCTTTAAACAGCCAAATAATAAAAACTAACAGTCATACTAACATTAAAAAAAAAAAAAAAATCAGTAGCTATTATGACTGTTAGAAGATGAAATTTTGCTCCAAAAACTAAGACAAGAGTTTGGCAATTCAGTTGTAGCAACAATAATACCCCTGATGAAAGCACCAGTGTGTTCTGGAAAGGTCAGTGATAAATACTGGCCTTTATGGAAAGCTTTCTTTTTTTTTTTCTTTTTCTTCGTTTTTTTTAAACATGATCCCAACCAAAGATCCACTGTAATTAGAAAATTTGCAGGCTTAAAAAGGAAAAGCATCTCTAGCTTTACTTTTCCTGTGTTAAGTAAAACCTTATACTGCGAGCAATGAAATTTTCAACAGCATTATTCACATTCTACTTTTAGACATTGCACAAATCTTTAACCTGTTGACAAATGCAAATTTCATAATACATTCAGATATCTTTAAAATTACTCAAAGAATTCCTGTCATGTGTTTAAGCTCACTTTGATTAGGTTGATGCGTGTGTCTTTCTGGTGTTGCAAATCTTCAGTTAAATCATAAAACAGATTTTAGAAATAAAAAGCCTCCCATGAGAAAACTTCTTTTTGAAGTTATTCACCATATGTGTGTCAGTTAATTCCAACCTCCTGGTTTCTTGAATCACTGTATATTATACACAGTTTCATATTGTTATTCAGGATGTTCCTACAACGGTATCTGTAGGAAGTGTCTAACAGGCAGAATGTGCAAACCCTCTTTCCCCCCTTTTTAATATTATTTATATCCTATATACACAATATGTATACACTTGAAATATAAGAGTTACATATCCTGGTGATATACATGCAAACAGTAGGAATCAGCTAACCACAAATAGTTTTGAGCCACATACATATTAAACATGTATTTTAAAGTGTTTTTTTCTTTTTTTTTTTACAGTTTTAACAAATATACATAAATATAAGAACATAAATTACAGTAAACTGACAGCATTTTTGAGAAAATGTTTATAATCCAGATGCACTGATGCCTAAGGCCTTATAATAATTTAAAAAAGTACTGTTCTAAACTGCTTAATGACATCTCATTCCTGTGCATCTTTTCTCTAAGTAAATGAGCACATCGTAGTAGTGAGGCAGTTTCTCTCAAAGCAGTTTAATGAGAGAAATACGAACATCATTTTAGTCTCCCATGAAACTGAATGGACTACATACTTATAGCACAATACTGTCTTATGTGAATGGAGTTGTCACAACACTGAAACAGAACAGAATCACAAATCATTCAAGTCTTTTCCTGAGAATGAGATTTCCCTCCCCCCCAACAAATTCTCTGGTGTATGATGTTATCAAAAAGCCACAGATTTAGGGGAGGCTTCAAGTTTGTGTTTTCTTTTTTTTTTCCAGAACAGTGCTATGTTAAAAGCAAATTATAAGAGAAACAAACACTGAAACAGGATAGTGATTTATAAAATAATAAAACACTGTTTGAAATAAAATGCAGCCCTTTATAAATAATACTGAAATATACCTAGAGTTTGGTTTTGCAAATGGTCATGTTATAGATTTACTGAAATGTCAGTTAGGCTTTTTTTCCATATGTACTTAAAAATTGCTGTGTCACAAGACATCACCTGTTAGTGTCAAGAAAGTAATTTACGAAGACACACTGAAAATTCTTAGCAGATGTCTGTTCCCTAGAAAACTGATTCAAGTCTGAGTTGGCAGATCTGAAGGCAGGAGGTGGCCTGGATCATAAAATCAATGGGAATTAGATACACAACTTCTCAAAGATCTGAGACTTAGTGAATTCTGTGATTCTTCTGAATATTTAGTGCTCTATTAGGCAACATCAGGGATCTAGTTCTGAATGTTTCATGAGTTCCTATTCCCTCCTTGAAGAAGCAGGACCTGACCGTGTGCTCTCTCTCCAGCTGGAACAATGCAAAGCAATGAATGCTCACTTACTTAAACCATTTCAGAGACCTACCAAATCTTTTTACTTTGAGTTTTACTGGTGTTATGAACATGCACATGGTCAGTCATTACATCTCAGATGGCAACTTACTGAAACAGAAATAAATTGCACCACCTTTACCCTGAGTTGTTAAATAATTCATTTGAAGGAAACTTCAAGCAGTTCAAAGGTTTTTCCTTTACTGTTTAGTTTATAAGCAAATCAGTACTATTGAATTGAAAAATAACTATAAATACACAGGGGAATGAATCTTGATTTTGTTACAGCACACAGTAAGGATCTTGGAGAACAGACCCACTCAGCTGTTATTCAGTGACATACAATTTATCATTTAGTCTTTACTGTAAGTCAGTATGCAAAGTTTGATGGTATTGGGAATATTAAGAAGTTTTTCTTTAGTGAAAGAAAAATATTTCAAGACAAGCACAAATACAAACATATAAGGCAACAGATGTAAAAAATGTAGTTTGAGTCACTAAAGAGGAACATTCAGTGCTTCAGTGTATCTAATCAAAATACAGAGCAAATATACTCTATATGTTGCATTAGCACATACAAATCTCCACACAAGTCAAACATTTCCGTAATCACTCATAATTATTCACCTAAGAGTTAATCTTCTGCACTCCTAAACACTGTGTTTACATTCCAGTTGGACATGATAATAGAACTCGGTGTCCAGTTTTAAGTTCTAAGAGTCTTGTTGGCAACTAGAAATCTATTTCCTATAGGCAGTAAAGATGAAGTGCAAGTTTATCATAATTGTCTCAAGCAAATTTTTTCCCATCTACTATGCCTTGGTGGGTAAGAGTTTCTTAGGAGTTACTGGTCTCTTGGTTTGCCACAAATGGCTGTGAATGGTAATTGCATCAACACTGGCAGACAAAGTTTTGGCAGGTATGTGGCTAAATTGCTTCCTGTCAGAGTTGTATTTATACAGTCCCTCTATCATTTTCTTTGTGATAGATTTGGGACCTATTCCTGTTAATTTATTGATTTCTTCTGTATCAGGGCAGTACGTATACAGAGATCTGAACTGGCAGCCTGAATCCCGGAACAAGATTAAGAAATTATTGGCATCAGATTTTTCCATTTCCTTTAAAAGAAAGAAAGAAAGAAAAACATTCAGAATACAAATTCTGCATTGTAATTAAAAAACATTTCAATTCATTAGATTTCATTTTGAATTAGTTTTCTACCAGAGCTGAAACTTATGTCTAACTCTTTCCACTATTTTCAATCATTAAAATTTGCTAAACTTCACCTATCTGAATTTTGATAGGGTAGACATCCATCTCAACCGAAACCTAATTTATTTAGATAATTTCAGCTATACTTGCTTAGTTGTACCTCAAGAACAGACACCCCAAAAGTCTTTTTGTAGACCAAATAAAAATTCTTTTCATCATCCACTTCATCAAGTTGGTCTAATACTTGCAAGTTTGGGAACAGGAAATTTGACACGTATCTTGATATGTCTGAAAGATCCTCTGGTGCTAAAATGGAATTTCAGTCATCCCTAAATCCACTCAAGCTTGGTCAAACCATGAAGTCAGTTGAAATGTATTGAACAAAAGTTTTTTATTAGCTGAAATCTTCAGATTGCTATTCCACCTAACAGACCTTCTATAGGACACATGCCCTGAACACATACAGCTTCTATCAAGTGATGTATGCTTCATCCTAGAGTTAAGCATGACATTTCTGCAGCTATTTTTTTCTGAGATTTCGGAAGGTCATTTTGCTCCCAGTTACTTAAACTGCAAGAGTGTGCCCTGATTCTTGACTTGGTATTTCCAAAAAGTGTCTGGGAAGACAGAGAAAGCAGCATCTAGACATGGATGCAGAAGGATTATGAAGAGAAGAAAGGGCAAGAAATACTGCTGTGAAGTTTATTCCAGAAATGAAATTCAGTCTGGATTCCAAGTGTCTGTGAGGCTTGATATCAGTTAATCTGATATTAATCTATTTGTCATAGCTGGTAAATGGAACAGTCCTGTCACTCTCAAGGCTCAGACTGTGCTACTCCCTTTGCCTGGAAACACACGGTCCTCAAGTTCTTAAAATATCTGTGCACCTTCAGAAAGGTTTATAGCAGTGTTAGAGAGAAGACTGGAAGACACCTTCCTGTTGTAGAAAGTCCTGAATTTGCCCTAGTGCTTGGAAACTGGAGAAGAGCCCAGAAAGGATGTATTTCAATCCTTTCTGTTCATGAGGGTGCTGTGCTTTAGAACTGAAGTTCCCAATCTGAGGATCTCTATGTATAAGGGAAAGCAACTTTGAGAGCAAATGACCAAAGCCTAGATACTGAAGTTCCCCCATAAAACAAGCAATAACTATTAATTAAACATATGAATTAATTCAGCTTCCTATGCTGCATGTACAAAGTAATAGCTCTTGTTTCTACAGCACTGGAGAACCTTTCTGCCTACACAGGAAGCAAGTCACAGAAGTTACTCCATCCCTTCACTGATTACTGCCATAATCTCTGAGGTTTCCTTTCAGTATCTGTATTTATACTTTAGAGTCTCCATAATGCACATAGGTGTTTATGCTTTTAGGGCAAAAATACTCTTACCTCCAGGATCTTTTTCTTTTGACCTTCATTTACTTTTCCAGCCAGGCAGCAATGTGCCAGTGCATTCTGAATGATATACTTATTGGATTTAGCACTGGGCTCTTTGAAGAGCTTTGGTCCTATGCAAAAGGAATGACAAATAAGCTAAATTAATCAATAAGCCAACAAAGAATTATTTTGAATGCTCTGAAGCACTTCTGGTGTGGAACTTTTGCATGCATAGAAACACAAATCTGGGAATAATACAGGATAAGGTTAGAGATCACAAATTTCACAAACAAATAAAATGTCATTCAGCTGTCATTGAATTTACTTACAAATGTGTCTTTCATTATTAAATCATCATTATTGGCAGCCTTGGTAAGTATTTTTTCTCTCAGGGGACCTTTTCTATGAACAACAAAACATTTTGCTTTTTCTAATCAAAATTTAACCAGGAGAGAAATTCTAACCAGAAGAGAGCAAAGCCTTTCTTTTTCTACATCTGTATTTCAAGGGTGCAAGGTATAACAATGAGGCATATGCAGTGCTTAGAGTAACTGTTGCCTGTCCTCTTTGGAACTCCAGAAATGTTTTACCCAAAACCAGGGATGAAAGATCTCACACTTGACAGGCTATTCTCTCTGTAAAATGATTCATTTGGTTGAAGGAGAAATCTCCTGTTTTAATTTCTGAAATGTGCTTGGGTCAACACCATTTAAAAAAATCCAACATAAATACCAATTAGGAAAATAATGTACAAGCATCAATTAAATTTAAGATTAAATCTCAGTTTGTCTAAGCTTTGGGGGAAAAAAAACCCAGAAAATACCTAACCTTATGCTACTGTTCTCACAAAGAAAGTTGTATTTGGTTGGCAAAAGTGGAGCTTTTATAATCCTGATGATGCAAGGTCTTGGCGCTATCACATGTGGTATAGTTAGAGAAAAGGGAGGGAAATACCATTATTATTTGATTCATAATATAATAAAGAATTAGTAGTCTGATCATAAAGTTCTTAATAAACAAGATAGGAAACAAATAGTGCAGAATCTTTGTATTTGCATTGCTAAGAAAAATTTTTGCTGTTGCAATTTGTTTCTTGAATTTTGTAACTCTATTCAAAACTGAGTTGATACTTCAACTTTGTGCCTTGCTAGAGACACTACTGAAGTACACAACGATGTGTGAGCCCATGTGCTGTTCTGAGCCTGACTGCTGTTTATTGGGGTTATCACAAATACTATTGAGTCAGTACTTTTATTTTGGATTTAAAATCTTAACCTTGTATTATTATCCTCTACTTTGAAGGGTAAAACTCGATCAAATTTTAGGAAGCCAGATCAAAGGAACTGAAAACTTTTCATGCATAGAAGCACCAGCAGGCAGGGACATTTCTGGCTATTGTTGTCACTGACCTGTGTACTCTGTAGCAGAGGCGACTGAAGAAGTCGTGGATGCATTTTCCCAATCTTTTTCTCCATTACGACTACCACAGCGACTTGGAGATAAAAATCCTTCCACAGATTCAGACCTAAACATTAGTTTTAAAATCTATTAAAAAGTTCACAGAGTTCAGCTGGGAAGCCTTCTGACATGAAAAGAAGGCAAGGTAGAACACAATGATCTGAATTACAAACTATAAACCTAAATGCACAATATTTTGTGTGTTTTTAGTGATGCAAGAAGTTGGTCTTTTTGTGAGGTATATGTTAATTTTTGGGCTACATCTGAGGGATAGAAATCTAATAGATGTTCTTGATTGTGCAATAGAATTACTAAGTGGAAATTCATGTTACTTTTAACATGTACTGGCAAACCAATGTTATCTCATGTAGTGAACAAACCAGTTCTTGAAAGCATGATGAATATGAAGTAAAAATTTAGTTCATTTATACTTACAACTGCAAAAACTGGCAGTGAGAACTGCTGTATTTGAAACAGCAAAACAATTTCCCTTCTAGTTTTTGTTTTCACAAGCAATAACTTCTGGTGTTGAATTCTTCAGGCTGCACTCAAATGTGGATAATTTTGCATTTAAAGGTCTAAACAAGTTACCAAATTTTATTAAATTATTACAAAACATTTAAAATATTTTTGATTGTGGCTACTGCAAAAGCCAGTCAAATTTGCAGCTTGGAATGAAAGATTTCTAAGTGAGAAAATGCACAGAATAAGGAAAAAAGTGGTATCATATCAAAATTTGTGTGCATGCTCATTTTCAGTAAAACCAGCAGCAGATGAAAATTCAATTTATAATATATCCTACACCTTCTGTGATTAGCACCTGCATGAAGAAGGTGACAAACGTATCACTGAGATTCTCTCAATGGGATCACCCAAAACAATGGTGATGTGAGAACAAGGTGACAATATGGGTTTGGAAAGATACTGAAAATTCTTTCAACTCTGTTGCTTTTATCATGTTTTAGAAGTCTCAATCCCCTAAAGAAATCCAAAGCCTGAGGAATATGTACTGCTCATTACAAGCACAGTACAGCAGTGTACAACTCCAGCTCCAGACACAGGGGTCATCTCCTGCAAAACCTGTGTAGATGAACAACATCCAGCCTTTTGTAATAGCTAATATAGCTGGAGGAAATCCCCCCTCAATTAAAACTGATAATTTTTAAGAGACAACAAGAGATATTAGGCTAATTGGATAATTTATGAAAGTTTCTTACGTAATAACTGTAAAGTCAGTTCTTGAGACATTAAGGTAATTGAGAAGTCAAATGAAGGCAGCTGCAGGTTTGTCAGAGCTGATGATTAATGTGTAGTGGCCATGAATATATGACATGCAATATCATAATATGTAGTAGTCCAATCCCCTTCTCATAGTTTGCCTTTCTTCCCTATTTCTTTTTTATACAAAGAGAATAGTATTTGTCTGAATATTATCAAGTAGTTTACAGAAACAGGATGTTTCCTCTGAATGATAATATGGGTCTTGTATTAAAAATAATTTTTTTCTGTTGTTTTCAGGTGGTTTTTAATGCAAAATAAATTCTAGTGTTTGGAAAAGACTGAAGTCCTTGTGAGCATTCAATAATTCCCTGTACAACTGCTAAACAGAAAAACAAAAACAAACAGAAAAGAAGCTTCTATGTTAAAAAAAGAAAAGCAGCTATGTAATTGCACGTAGCATACAGGTCTAGTAAAATATCCACAAGTTGAGACTTAGATACAAACAGGTGAATTAAAGAGGCTGTGTGAACAGCATTTTGTTTTGACCTCATTTATACCTGCCCAACTGGTTTACTTGGTAAAATTTGCAAAACAAATCATCATGGCTTGGTTCCCAAATGTCTGACAGTGGAAACTATCCACGTCTCAAATGAGGAAAACATACCTGTTCTCAGAGTACACAATACATACACGGCCTCTGAAAAATTCATGCTAGTTTTACATAGGTGATTATGAAATTTTATTAAATGAAATGGTTATTTTAGCTTTACCTTGGTGTTCTCTTGCCTGACTGCACACTCTCATTGTCCCCTGTATTCAGCGATGCCAATGAAAGACTAGATACTGAAAAAACACGATAAAGCTGTGAACCTGGATAAAAACAAAGTTAAAGCTTATAAACCTAGGCAAGTAGGAGAGTCTGTTCATCAGACCAACACCAGCATCTGAAAGTCAGTAAGAGCTTTTCTTCATGGGACTAACACCCATCCATGATATACCTGCATGCATATGTGCTGCACTTCATGTGAACACTTGCTGACACCCAGTCTTTGGCAGCCACTGGGGATGGGCTCAGGCTAAGCACTAATGGGAAGCATGGACATGGGAATATTGGCACTATGCAAATCAATGAATGCAATTAAAGTTAATAAGTCGTCTTGAAAGAGAGGTTAAGAGACTTTAAAGTTTTTCTTGGAAGGTGTTAAGGAAATACTTTAAATTACACTGGAAGATGGAGGGAAGCAACCAGAGAAAATGTAGCACAACAACAAGGGTAGAGGAGGTTGCAACAAAAAGAATTACTGAGCAATCTCGTTATTTTTTCTAATTGTAAATTGACAATACTTCTTTCAGCCATTACTGCAAGTTCTTTTGTATTTAAAAATACTGAGTTGTTCCACATGGTTAGTGTTGCTATGTTCTTAACTATACATGCAGCTGGTAAGCAAAACAGAAAAAAAACATGAAATATAAAAGTAACTTTAAGATTTTAATTTTGTCGACATTGTGTGAGTTTAAGTATTCTTACCTTATGGTCATCATTTTACTTATTGATCCCTTATCTCCCAACTTTTATTCATTCTTAGCTCTACAGGTGCAAGAAGAGATTAGTGAACAAAACATGGGTGTGCATGAAACTTGCAACACATATTCGTTCCTCCACCGGGTTTTAAGAGCTAACAGTTTTGTTTGTTGATATATGCATGCATGCATAGCAGGTAAGTGACACTCATCTTTCCATTTCTATGCCAAATTTTGCTTTCCAGTTTGGACACGTGCAGTTTCAATTTAGCACTAGACACTCATAAACGCATGTGCTTGTTATGACCAAAACCCAAGCTGGTGTTTTAGCATGAACAGACTCTTTTTCCACATAAACATTTGTTACCTGGTGGACCTTTGATTGGTGTCTTAGGTGATTCAATATGGTCTCTATGAATGGATTTTGGCCGTGGCTTTTTCTGTTTCATGGAGAGGGAACGTGGCTTTATGACAGTATCCATGTCTTCCATAAGCTTTAGCTGTTTCCTCCTCATATATTCCTGCTTAATGAATTCTCGCCGTGCTCGTTCATCCTCCTTCTTCTGACGTTCTTCTTCTGTTTTGCGTCTATAAATTTACCAAAAGAATTCAGCAGCAGAAACTTTTCAAATAAGGGATTTCAGCTAGAACAGTGAGGACAACACAGGCATCAGATTTTTGGAACTTCAATGTTTCAAACACCAGTCAGAGGCAATTGCTTTTAAAATTTTTCACAATTTTCAGAGAGTTTAAACCTTTTGGGATATTGCTACTAATAAAACCAAATGCAGGTTTATGAGCTTCATTGCAGTAACTGAGTGAACATTGTGCATTTGTGCAGAAAGAACCCTGAGGGATGCAGGTTCCCTCAGAACCGTGCTCTGAGGAGCTGTGCTCCCAGCCTGAGAGAGCTACAGACTGATGCCACCTGCTGTCCCGCAGGGCCACCTGGGCTCCTCTGCACATATGGCAATTTTTAGTGCTCTAGCAGTAAATAATTCGGATATTAAGATGCAATTTCTTTGACATGCAGGTTACACTTTTAACTAAACCAGACGGTTTTATGTTCACCATTATTGATCATTTGGATCAGGACATGTAGTTTTACCTTGTCTCTTCCTTCTTGTGTTCTAGCTCTGCTTCCAGCTGCTGCTTTCGAAGCAAAGTCTCTCTTTCCCTTCTCAAACGCTTCTCCAACAATGCTGCTCGTTTCATTGCCATATCATTTTCTGCCTTTTGATCATCCTAGCAACCATTTTTGAAGGAAAAGGACCAAAAATATTAAGATCTCTAAATTCAGCAACTGATTTTTCCAAGTCATTGGACACAGTTCTGTACACTGGGTATCCTAACATATTCTTGCAGTATTTGGAATAAGTTTATTTTTGAAGATTTTTCTTAAGACTCTTAAAAACTTCATAATGGACTTTTTCCTTCCTGAGTAAAGCAAAATTCAACACTGATATGAGAAAACTTGCTAAATGACATATTTTAGTTTTGAGTCAGATCCCACATAGCATACTTCTTTCAGCTTTGGAAGCGTCTACATGTATGAACATGAAGGTAATTATCAGAAACCCCAATAATTATGTGCCCTATAAAAGCCTGAGCAAGCCAGGTGTTTTGTTAGAACTGAGGAATGCTTCCAGACAAGCTAGGTCCATCTAGATACATGATACAAAATTTTGGGATATTCTAAGATGGAATGAGTCTAGACCACTGTCTTAAAATATGCATTATAGTTAAAAGCCTGTCTGAATGCAGCTCTTTAATAAAAAGTCTCCAAGGAGTGCTCCCAAATACAAACTTCAAAAAGGAGTCTCAGCAGACTATACTTCCTTAGCCAGCTGAGAGAGGGGGAAAAGGCTCTCAAAAAAAAAGTGCAATTCAAAAATATGAATATTTTTTAAAAACGCAGGCTGTTATGTACTTCAAAAGCTTTCAAATTTGGGAGTGAGGTGGGGAAGTGAGGGTGAGATGTGTGCATGTTTAGTCAAGATCACCAAAACATATGTCAAAAATAAATCTCCATCCAGCATGTATCTTCCTCACCAAGACCTCCAAGCACTCTTCCATAACTATGAATGGAAAGGGATACTCAGACATGCTCAGGAATGCAATATGGTAGAATCTCACCACCCTTATGATGCCAAATTAATCAAGTCCAAAAGATAAGCCTGCACATTTAGAGTTGCAGTACCATCTGCTTTGACTTCAATTATCAGCAACATCCACGTTTCAATGAAAGATTCAAACAAAGCTTAACAGCTGACATACACATTCACTAGTTCTCTTACCTTAAAAAAGAATCCACAACACACTTTCTGGTCATCTTCAAACTGCTCTCTATCACTCTCACCTTCATATTTCTCAACAGATACCTCACTTTTTTCTGGTGGCTTCAAATCTGATAGGGAAACTTCAATTAAGTTAGCTGTTTTGGGAGCTGGAGGTGGTAAAATTGGTTGGTTTAGCTGATCTTCATTTGGGGTGAGGCAGACAGTTTCTGTGATAGGCTGAGATAATACTTCAGAAACATTAGATTCAATAGGCTTAATCTCCTTTTCCTCCAACTTCTGCTCACCCTGTTTTGGCAATTGTGGTCCTTCTTCTTTTGCTCCCTCTTCTGTAGGCTTGACTTCTTTCAAAAGATTTCCCTTTAACTGAGGTTCACTTACATGTTCACCATCATCCCCAAAGCAAACAAATGATCTAGTCTGAATGGGAACCTGGCTGGGAGAAAACCTCCTCAAACGGGGCAGACTGTCCACAGACCGTGGGGCAGTCAAGGTACGGTTTAGAGGTGTAATTTTCAGTTCATTTGGCCTAGGAGTCCTTTGCATTTTAATGTGGAAAGAGGCATTCTTCCTGTTGGAAGATTGTGGAGATTGATGGGTAGAGCGAGGAGATTCCTGTGAGAAAGGTGCAACAGGAGCTGGAGTTCCCCCTTGCCTTGAAGAAGACTTAAAGTCCCGAATCTGCTTCTGAGGAGAAGGTTGAGGAGGAGAAATAACCCAAGCCTGTTGCTCCCTCATCTGCATCAGCATCTCCTGCTGAAGGGACAGACGTTGCATTTCTTGTTGTAGAAAGTGTAGGGAAGAGTTTAGTTTTTCAATAGATTTTGTATATTCTAAGAGATCTCCATCGTTAAGATTTTCTTCTGAGGGGCTTGCTAAATTCCATTGCTTTTCAGCATCCCCAGAAGTAGCAGGAGATTTTAACCATTTGCTATGAGAATTTTCTGGGTTTTCTTTTATTAATTCTGAAGTCTTGCCAGTTTGGTCATCAGCTTTCTGAGTTTCTTTTTCTTTCAACTGATTGCTGTCAGTGAATACCTTCTCATCTTCAGCTCCTGCTGCTTCCTCTCGGAGAGGTGATACTCCATCACCTTTCTTTTTCACAACATTGAGAAATGCTGTTCTTCCCATTTTCTGCCGTTGCTTTGTGAATGCAGCTTCAACTTTCTTCTTTTGTGCTTCAATAGCTCGCCTCTTTTCCTCTAGCTTCATCCTCAGCTGTACCATTTCAGAAGCCAGTAATTGTGTAGTGTCTCTTCCCTGAGGAACAGATGCCTCCTCGGGAATGTGGGCCCAAGCAACCATATGAGGGATGTTCAGCTCAGAACCTTCTGGTGTGGTTTTCTGAGAACTGCTTCCACTGCTTTTACTATCTGTGTGATTCAACTTCCTGAATTTCTGCTCAGCAAAGCTGGTCATTTTAACCCCTGAGCTCGAAGAAGCACTGCTGCCTGCCTGTGATTTAGTACTTACTGAGCTTGGACAGGGACTTAATTGATCTCTGTGATTGCTAGGCCGCATGTCATAATCCTGGAGAAATCTAGATGGCTCTTCCATGTCAGAGTCCATGCTTACAGTATAATCTCTCAAAGAAGAATCCTCATCCATTGTCTCTGGGATATCTTCTGAGGGGACGTGTATTCCAGTATCCACTTCAGTGTTGTCAGTCACAGGGCTCAGAGCACCTTTAGTGTCTGTGATTATATCTGGAGTGGTCTGATTTGGTTTAATGTTTGAATTCAAGATGCTCATTTCCCGATTGTGAAGAAAGAACCCATTTGTAATTTGGTCTGTTTGGAGAAGTCTGGGAGATTTTTCAGTGTCATGAATTATCTGCAAGGCCTCTTCAATGCTCGGTGTCTCGATCTGATTGCCAAAATCATCCAGAACTGCCCTGTTTTGCAGAGCCCCATTGGGAAACCTGTAGTGTCTGCTCTCATTGGCATTCCTTTGATTTGCATTAAAAGACTGATTGGTCTTTGTGTCTTTAAGAGGTGCCACGTCCTTTTCCTCTTCAATGTCTTGATTCTCCTCTTCTCCATTTACTGGTTTGAAGGACAGATTTTTTCTAGAATGCTTCGGCATGCGGTTGATGTTTCCTGAAAGGCCTTCATTGCTCACAGATCTCGGAATTCCTCTGCTTGCAGTAGATACTGGAATGCTTTTCTCTTTGTCAAAAGGAATGTCAAATGAAACTCCATGTAATGATGACCTAATAGAGATCAGAATAAAGAAAGCAATTGAGCAACTCATGGGTATTAATAAAAATAATTAAATATTTGTGTTTGGTTTTTAAATTATTTTAAGCTGGTAGTATTAAAGGCACTGTTAGGTGTACTGTATTTTACCTAGCTTCAAACATAATTAACATGCATATATTTTTAGATAGAAATTTTTAAATGGATAAATAGATATAAGTATAACAAATTTTTTAAAAGCACAATAGAATAGAATGTAACAGCATTTTCTTCATACTCAGCCAATGCTTTTTACTACTTTGGAATAAATTCTGGGCATTTTAGGAGTATAGAAATTGCCATCCTAGATCAGAAGGAAGATGTGAAAAGACAGTTTACACACCACTGTAACTCTTACCATTTTAACTTTGATTTATACCCTACAGATTAAGAGTTTATGAATGGTGTAACTGAAAACTAAAACATTCAGCGTGATTGTTCTTAGCATCCCCAAAATAATACAAGCTTAAATGCTGCTGAGATCATTAGCCATGCTACTAACCACGTCAGTTCACTGTGATGAGTGAATATGAACATATTTAACAACAACAATTCAAATATCTGAAGTATTCCTCTTCCAGTGTAAAGATTAAATTATTTATTTCTGAAGACTGTTTCCTATTAATCCATGATACAGTTTTATCTTTCTTTTTCTACTTTTTTCAAGTATCTTACAAGAATTCTTATTACAGGACTCTGAAAATCCAAACTACAATGGAGTATTTACTACTGCCCATGATCAAACCCCAGTATTTTGTAACCAGCTTGTAAGACTACTTACCTTTTTTCTTTGGGCCATGTCCCAACTTGCCCATCTACATAAGACATTGATGTGGACCTTCTGATGACTCCTAAGTGAAACAAAAATAGGACCCAATATAACTACTGTGCAAAATGATTTTAACATCATCTTCTGCTGCTTTGCTTCACTACTCAGAACTCTGCAATGGCAAAATAACGTTTATATATTGAAAATACAACTAGATCAACAAAGCCAATTTCACCCTGAATATATATTTAACCCCTCATCCTTCAAAGAACTTATTGTTGTGTAAAATGCTCTACAAATCCTACTAAAATATACCACAAATAAGCCACATCTTCCACATAATCAAAACAGAAGTAAAAAAACCCCCACACATAATGCTTTTGGTACAAACTTCCCACTTGTACATTTTATAAGTTACAGAAGTCAGTTATGTAAAATAATTAATTTTTCATGTAAAAGTCTCCCCCTATTTCTGCATAAATGATGTTTGAATAAATACAAGCAGGACAGCCATTTACTCAGAGGACAACCCCTTGTCTCACTGCCTCTCCCAGCCCTTTGTGAATTGTTACCTGGAACAGATGAATAAGGCTGCTGGGGTGTATGCAGTTGGTGAGGTGCTGTGTAAGCTGGACTTTCCAATCTATAAAGCAAGAGACATTAACTTAGAATTAATACATCAAAAGCCACAATACAAAAGGGTGACGAGTCATCCTGTCCTTGGCCAAGACAAAACCAGATTTTTTGTGATGGGAAAAAAGTGAGGGGTAGTTCTCTTCTGGAAATATTAATTTATCAACTAAAAAGAGAGCACTGTAACAACATTGGACTGGAACTAATGCAGGTGGACCAAAAAGTCAAAAAGGTATTTTTCATACACAAACAGCTACAGAGCTGCTGCATAAGTTTTATTAATGTACTAGACTCCTGATTTATTTCATGTAAATGTCTCTATTAGAAGGTTCCATTTTTTAGGTTTGATTTCAGTAAAAAGTCTAAACAAACATGAGCAAAATGAGGCAGCTCCTACTGGCCTCAAAACCAAGTGATTGCAGCCAGTATCACATACTTTCCATGCATTTCTATTTTCAGTTGCTTAGTTTGAAACTTCTGCTTTGTGTCTGGACTCCAACACGCACTAGAAATGGATAAAGAAGATTTTGCGACAGACATGACTTTATAAATAAAAAAATATATTCACTACTAAAGGAGTAATTACAGAGATTTCCTCTGTTTCTACATGCACATATTTTATTTGGTTTACAGAGAAGGTCTGTAATTGAGTAGCTGTGTTAATCCAGGATTAGAGTAACATAATTCAATGTTTTGATCAAGGTGCTTTCTCATGATCAGAACAAAGACACATGCATAAAGACATATGGATTTGTATGTAAAACACTTCTAGGGACGCCAGACTTCAAACACAAGCTGGGTAAAATCCTTTCATGTTTTGAATTTTGTCCATTGAATTGAAGAGCACATTCCTCAACTCACATTTTTCAGTCAGAATATTTTGTTTAGTGTTATTACATTACATATACTGTATAGTGTAGAAATGTCTCTAAATACTATTTGCAAGAAGGATATTCACATCAATTTAAGAAAAATACAATCTACAAAAGCATCTTTCACAACTATATATTAAAATTATTCAATACAAGTTCCCATAAATACCTGATTTTTTTGGTGTCAATAACACTACATGCTACAACATATCTGTTTTAAATAGCATTCAAGATCTCTGTGAAAATTTCAAAATCCTGATGTCTGTAAGTTATCTTAAAAGAAAAGCATACTTTCCAAATTTAACCCCACAGCCTGTGAAAATCTGCTACCATGAAGAAAATCTATACACTTAATTTTCCTTGGGGAAAAGACTGATTCTGGCAGCAAGCCTGGGTTCCATGGCAACCTCAGACATCCTAACTGCTCACTGCCACAGTCCCACTCCCTCCTCTGTGCTGGCTCTGGCCCTCCAGCCAATCCTCTGAGTCATTTCAACAAGCTACAGCGACAGAAGAACATTCACTTTTTCAACTGGGTTCGTCTTTTCTGTCTTTGTGCACTGAAATGGCAACTCAAACACTCAAGGGGGCAGGAATGCACAGTTGGGCCAGGACCACAACATCCTGCAGTCAGGTCCAGGGAATCCAGGGAACCTGCAGCCTGTGTGCTGGATTCCAACCATCTGAAATTACTTTTTGGGCCCCTCCTTTATCCTGCATTGATGTACCATCAGGTTTGGATGAAATACCCTGGTTTATGAGGAGAGATAGAGCAGGAACCTCTGCTTCAAAGGATATGTTCAAAACTACTGGTTCTTGTTCTCCTGGCTTATATGCTCAGTTTACATGAAAATAAAATCATTGTCTACAAGAGAAACATATTTTGGATACATACAGGGAAAGGATTTGGATTCAATGGTAGTAAGAAATATTGCTACCTTATTAAAGCCAGCATAGATTACAAAACACTAAACACGTACTTAGGAACCTTAAATCTCAAACCCAACCAAACCCTCACCCCTCTCTCCAAAAACCCCATCCAAAAACAACAGAAAAGGCTAAATAGGATTATCTGGGTTGGAAACCATCCATTTGCTAAATATCCAGTTAAAATGTTAATTTTATCCTTCTCCGCTGTGCCAGTTTAGACATATTCAGTAAACCAAAATAAAAGCCCCAAAATTATAAATGTTTTGTAACACTGTCTCTTATTCACTAGGTCCAGATCAGATCACTGGAAGGCTTTCTTTACCTTGACAAAAGAAAGATTAAAAAGAAGGCCTAATGTACAATTTATGTCCCTTATCATGAAAAGAATAGGTTGGAAAAGACCTTTAAGATCATGAAGTCCAGCTGTTAACCCTGCCAAGGCCACCCCTAAAACATGTCTCTAAGTGCCACATGTACACATCTTGAATACTTCCAGGGATGGAGGTTCCATCACTCTCCAGGCAGCCTGTCAGCAAACTGGTTTTGGTGACAAAATTTTTGCTAATATCCAATTTAAGCCTTTCCAAGTACAAATGGAGGTGGTTTCCTCTTCTCCTATCACTTTTTCCTTGGGAGAGGAGACCAAACTCCACCTGCCTTTCTTTCAGGTAGTTGTGGAAAGCAAATAGGTCTCCCTTGAGAAATTCATCACATGTATGATCAGCTACAGAACATTAGGGAAACAGGATGTGTCTGTATTGCTTCCTTATCTGTACCAGTAATACTAAAAATAATGTTTCACATTGTTTAGGTTTTGTCTGGAATAGAGTGAATTGTTTTCCTGGTAGCTGGTGCAGTGCTGTGTTTTGGATTCAGTGTGAGAGCACTGTTGATAACACACTGGTGTTTCACTTGTTGCTCAGTGGTGCTTTCTCTCAGCCAAGGACTTCTCTGTGCCTCAGGCCACCAGGAGGTGCAGGAGGAGCAGTGAGGGAGCGTGGCCAGGACAGCTGAGCTGAGCTGGCCACGGGGACATTGCAGACCGTGGCCACGGGGACATTGCAGACCGTGGCCAGGGGGACATTGCAGACCGTGGCCACGGGGACATTGCAGACCGTGGCCACGGGGACACTGCAGACCGTGGCCACGGGGACATTGCAGACCGTGGCTGCTGTGCTCAGGATGAACTGGGGATGTTGGCTGGGAGGGGCTGATCACTGCTGGAGGGGGCAATTGTACTGTGCAGCACTCGTTCTCCTGAGGCTTATTCCCCTCTCTCCTTTTTACTGCAATTATTATTGTCATCATTATATTTTATTTTGTTTCAAATTATTAAATTGTTCTTATCTTGTGAGATTTACACTTTGTTTCTGAGTCTCCTCCCCATCGGGAGGCAGTTGGGGTGGGGAAATTAATCACAGCATAAGTATTTATTTTTACCTATTTGAATTGCATGGTACTATAGTAACGTAACCAAATCAAACTAAACCCATCACTCAGGGATTTTCTTGCTTTTATCTCAGTTTACTTTCATTATAACTTTTGGAAAATTTGCTGTCAATTCCAGAAAAGCAGCTCTCTCAGAGCAGACCTGGTCAGCAGCTCCACTTGAAATTGAAGAGGATAAGGCCATGTGACACTTCCGTGCTGAATGCTGAGGGTTGTTTTGGACACTGGTAAGAGAACAGCACGCTGTCCAAATGTACAAACATGAACAAGCAGCCTGCCATGCAGCAGGGAGGGAGGGCTGAACTATGGGATATTGCACAAAATTCCATAGATTGAATTTGTAACTCAGTCACTGAGCTCTGCAAAAAGTCAAAAAAAGCTAAATTAAAGAATCTGTTTAATTTTGAACAGAAAGGAGATTGTAAAACAGTACTAGTGATTCTCTGACATTACCTGGCTACAAAGTCAGAACCAGATGGACCATCCACATAATTTCTTCTGTTAGCATTCAAGCTGTGAGCAGAAGCTGCATCTTTTGCAGGTTCAGCTGCCAGGAAGAACAAAGTTCAAGTTATTATAGTTTAGTATTCAGTTAAATTACAGAGTAGAAAAGCTGTCCAAAATAATCTGAAATAATAATTTTCAAAGATTTAAAGAATTTTCACTGATTCCATTATTTAGATTAAAAATGTCACTTCCTTTCATCTTCACGTCCTCCAAAGCTCCCATTCTGGCACTAATTAAAGAAATGAAGACTGACAAAATAGACTAGAAAAAGGAAGGGAAAAGCTGATACAGAAAAATAAACTAAGAAAGAGCCACAAAATTAAAAGGAAACAAACAGTTTTAGCAGAAGTTGTTCTTCTGGAAGAAATGTTTCTGATAAAAGTTCTTCTCCCCAAACCCTTAGACTGACTAGAAAATAGTTTTTTTTGTCACATCTTAAAACAGTTAGCACTATCTAAAGATTTATATTTGTATGTGCTATAAAGCATAAAAATGAAGAAAAGGTGTAACAGCCACCCAATGAAAATCTCTTCCTAGTGCATGGAAAGCCAATCACAGCACTGCTGTGTGAACATTTCAGTCACCTGAAAGTAGGCATAAACAGAGCTCAAGATCTATTTGAAAGGTGGATTTTTAAATTTGAGAAGTGCTGATGGAAGATGCTGCCTTTGCACCGGGGATAAAATGCAATTTTATAATTAGCTCTCTATTCACTTTGCCCAGATTTATGATTCTTTTTCTTGGTATCTTCTCAGCAACACAATTCTTCAGGCTAAATTCTGTTCTTGGTTTCTTATTATATTTGTAATTCTTGCATGGGCATAAATGGATTCAAGGCTTGTTTAGGTCAGGAAAATTTGCAAGTGATTATACCACAACAATTTAAATGAGTTTTTGGTAACAGACAACAAAACCTAATTATGATATATGAGATGAGATGAAGATTTACAATGAAGAAAGACTACTCCTCTCCTCCTTTAAGAGGGTTGTACACTGCCAAATCCTGTTAACTAAAATATTCACTGCATCTGTGAACACAATGGCAATCTGTACACATACATATCAAAATATGCATATTAAGGCCAATCCATAACATAATTACCTTGGGGATGCACAACAACACGGGGTTGTACAAATGATGGCTTCACCACTTCAAACCACCAGAACAATTCTGCCATGAACACCATGTAATTGCTCTACATGAAATTCAAAAAAAGATGGAGAGAAACTGATGTTAGAACACAAGCCTGCAAATAAACGGATTAGGCAGCATTTGGGAGATGCCTCTATGCTTCAGCCAGTTTACAATCTTCACTTACTTTACAGTCTCTACTGTTTTTTTAGAAATAGAGACCAGTACAACTGATCTGTAAAACCAACTCATAACTTGACCAGATTGCAACTGATTGGGTTGAAACGTTCCATAACAAGCATATGCTCCAGCCTGATGTCTTGCAGGGAGGACAGAGAGGAGCAGGAGGGGTGGGAAAAAATGCCTGCCAAAGATCAGCCATTTCCATTAAAAAATAGCAGTGAAAAGCCCATTGCAATGCGAGGCAATGCTTTTTTCAAAGATTTTTAACATGAAAAAGTATGGTAGCCCTTTGTTTTAGTACAGGAAGTTGGAATCTGATTTTGGCTTTTGTGTTAAGTTTGTGCTTTTGTCACACTCGTGAAGTTCTACCCAGATTTACAAGACTTTAATGCAAAACAAAATCCAGCAGCAGTTTCTTGACTGCAGGTTAGAATAAGGTTTTAGCTGCAGAGGTTTATGCACAGCAGTGCCTGTATATGTCCCTGCTGTATGTTCCCATTACACAGCTTTGAAAGACACAGTGTGGGAGCCACCAGATTAAACACGAAGGGAAAACAGATGAAAAGGGGAAAAAAAACAACAACTGGTGACAAACTGCATCAACAAAAATCAATACAGGAAAGCCAGGCAGGAGCAGTTGTTTCTCCTGCAAGAGCTTATGAGGAGTGCAAAAAGCCCAGAAGGTTATTGACTGTGGAGGCTGAAGAGTTTAGAGGCCAAAGCTTTTGCATTTCAGTGGCACTTCATATCCAGAAATATCAACTGAATGAGATCAGCAAATATCCAGGTTTGAGCTGGCTCAAGCAGACCTTCACCACCAGTCTTACAAAGTCTGAAGATGTAAACAATGCTTACACATTAATCTGAGAAACCATAATTAAACAACTTTTTCAATTATTTTCTTTCAAAAATTCGAAATAAAAAAGTTATTCTAATTCAAAAACAAACCATAGGCATTAAGGATAAGAATGTAATTTTAAAATAAAATATTTACTAGAAAAACGTTGATAAGAAATGAGATAATCTCAATTCTGCATCAGTATATTTGAAAATATAATATTGAGTATCTGTTCGACATTTTTGCTTCAGAGTTATTTTTTCTGAAGATTCCTAACATAGATAAGCCTATACTTCAGCAAAGGGATATTCAAACCAAAAGCTACTCCTACACTGCACTATATGGTGAAGGGATCAGGCAGATGTTGCATAGTTATTACACAGAAGTTATAAATAGAATAGGAAAAACCCCATTGCTGCTTATTCAGCTCGACAGAAGTGAATGAGGAAAAGTGCATAGCAGAATCTTTTCCATTCAAATAAATGTCAGGCATAACATTTCAGTATCACACACTGGTTTCATTAGGAAGCTTAGACCAAGAAAAAAATCAGATGTACTTTTCAGACAAAATATGATTTTTAATACTACAATTTCAAAATATTATAAATGCTCCCTGAATATTTCCCCCTTCCCTCTCCTTAAACTTTTATATTTTTAACTCGATTTTTAGTAATAAGTTAGAACATAAATTGTTAGAACATAAAAGATAGAACATAAATCTAATTTTATGTTCTAGAACATAAAATGTTCTAATCATAGCTTTGTCCCCACCCAAAATAATACTGCATTTAGATACTCCAATTTCTCATGTTTATGTTGAAATGCTGCATTTCAACAAAAAATAAACACACAATAGTGTGACTATTTTATAAAGGACAGATATTCCTTCTGAGAATATCTTCTACACAGTTCTGAGCTGCTGCAAGACAGTTTGTTTCTCTAAAGTCACCCCAGCAGTATTTACTGAACTAAAAATGAAAGTGCTGCACAGCCCACTGAGAACAGAGGCTACTTTACATGTTTGATGGTGAGCCATCATGATGGAAATTATGTTTTCTCACAAGTTATTTTTAGTCAGAAAAGGACGTTAAGAATGGTCGAAGGGAAAGACTGATGAGTAACTTTTTTTTTTTTAAAAACTAGCAGTGGGTCTGTAGTAATGTTGCCATCCAGGACTCAAAACAATGTAGATATGATTTCCATAGATTTTGCCTTGATTATGGTGACAGAAGTTCTAACAGCTTGCTATATATTATCACAGATATTATGCACTTATACACTGTAATATTCAGAACAGTAATTTAACAGCAATAAAATCGAAGGAAGCTCTGAGCAGTCCGGGCTGGCTCAAAGCCCCTGAACAGCAGATGGCAGACTTGCAGCTTCATTATTAGCTAAACATTCTCATTTAATTTGTTTTCATTTAATCTCATATAATTTCAAATACTTCAAATAAATTATACCCTCCTAATACCTCATTGTTTTAGATCTGCATATTTATAGAATAACCACAATATCACATACACAAATGATATATATAATTTGTCGTCGGGCTTGCATCCACTACAGTTGGGTGTGAGAGCAGCCATAGAAGCTCAGAATTTTTTTTCAAAATGAACATAAAATACACTGTAAAATTTTCATCATGATGCACATTAAAATCTCTGTTCAGTGGGCCAGCAAAGGTCACACCCAGTGCAAACCCACAGCTTTTTTGTTATACAAGCGCCAACGTAAATGCTTCAAGCCTGCAGAAACCTGCAGTGTCACAAACTGTCTCGAGAAGGCCAGACTACAGCTGTGTATGATCCAAGCAGTTTGTCCTCTGTCCTGCCACAGGCTGATAAATGCCACAACAATTCAGTTTTAAAATCCACTGTGCTTTGTTTCAGACCAGAACTGAGAGGGAAGAGCGGCCGATTAACATCAGTGAAAGCAAACCACGCTGCTTCCCTTTAAATAATGAGTCAGGAACATTTGGTCCCTCTCAGGGAAAAACTGTCTCCAAAAATTGTTCCCTGGTTGAATCTTACTTTTAATTCCTGATCCTGAATCCTTTTAACCCAGCCAGATGGGAATGAAATGGCTGAGCTGACTCCTACCATACATAATAAGTGCCTCACCAAGCACAGCCAGCTGCTCTCCCATGTCCTTGAGGAGCTCCAGTTGCCAGTTCAGGCTCAGGTGAGCAGCCTGGCTGGCAGTGGGAAGGAAAGCTGTGCAACACATGTGGACATCGTGCAGCCCTGAATTTCTAGGATTTATCTATGCAATGTATTTGAGCACTATTTTTCATGTCTCTGGTGCTGATTACAGCCTCTGCTTACGTTGTTTACAAATAGACACCATCAATGTTACATCAGAAAGTACAAGTATTCAAAACTGCTCAAGTGGAATAATTATTTTTAATATAAACCAACCCTTCAGATCCCACATACTCCTGTTCAATTTAGCAGTGGAAAAAAAAGAGAAGTTCTGGATCTGAATCAAAAAAGATCTGACAGTGCAAATGTTTTTTCTGCCACTCTGGTTAGTAATCAGGTGCAAAAATAAGGTACCTATTCCAAGTGCTTAGTTGTGATTCTGCACAGTTGGGAGTCTGGCCCACATCTAGGTCAGAGGAACGCCCTTTCAGTCAAGGCACAGCAATCATGTCTCAGATTTGCGTCATTTCACATTCGGAAAGCTTTCATTCTGTAATAAAGATGCCTTCTGCATGAGCTTGGGTGAGCAGACTCTACAGATCTCAGCACAGAGCAGCCAGAGAAGCAGCATCTGTGCTGGACATGCAACACTCCCAGAAAGAACTGAGGCTGCAGAGCCCCATGGCCCTGCTGAATGCCCAGGGACCCACAGCTCAGAGCAGCAGGACTCGGCCAGGTCCCTACAGGACCAGCAGGACGTGCCTGTGTCAACAACAGGCTGCACAACCCTGGCTGCACCCACAGGGACAGCAGTTATTACATGCACAGACCGTATGTATATACTCTAAGGGACAAATGAACCCCTTGAGAAACTTTCTGCACATATTCCTAAAGCCACTGGTGGGCCACTATGAGCCCCTGCTTCTGGGAGACCCTGGGGCTGGGCTCTAGCCCAGGAAAAATGACTCTGTGTATGTGTGTGTGTGAACTCTGAGCAAGTGAGTGCTGTGTGTGAATAGTAATCTCAGTAATAACTGAGTCATGCTACTGATAATGGCAGTGGAATTAACAAGAAGTGTTCTAATATGGTGATCTGAGTCTCACCATCAATCCTCTATCAGTGAAGAGAGAATGCACAACATGTGTACATTAAATGAGTGGCACAAATTTAGGATCGTTATTTAGGAAAACAAAGCACAAACCCACACATTTGTACAGGCTCAGGTAAAGGAATACTTACAAAAGACAACAATTAACTGCCTGTCAATTGATGCAATGCCAAGTTCCTAAGTAAGGTCTCAGATCATGGCAAACACCAAATGATTCCAGTTGTCATTCAGTCCCCTCTTTGATACTTAACCTCTTAAATGACTTGATTTGAACAGATCAAGATTTGAAGTCTATGGCCCTACTAGAAAAAAGTGGCAGAGAATGATCTAAAATTATCAAGAATATAATCTATTACAACCAAAGATGTGGTTTTTTAACTTTTAGAAGTGATTTCCAGGTATCTCGTATGAAATGGAACATGTGAGATATTTATTTTAATTCTTTCTCTTCAGTATAGCATCCTTAGACTACAGTATAACATCCTTATAGTAACTGTACATTCCATGGGACTGCCAAAGCACAAATGCTACATCCCTCCTGTTATATCACAGTGCTAATCAATGTTCAGACAAAGCAATAAATAAGTCTTTAGGGCTCTGCAGGGTGGTTCATACTTCTTGTCATGGCACTTTATGCAAGGTTTTCTATTTCTACAAACTTGTTCTTTGAAAAGGCAAAACAAGTGCATGTCAAGTCACAATAAAACAGTTCCTTCAGCTCTGTGTACTTTCCCAGATACAGGTGAAGAACAAGATACTTAAAAAATAAATCCTGTCTGAAGATAAAATTGCTTACAGGAGAAGGGCAAAAAAGCAATCTGTACAACTAAAGACATATTCAAGATTTCTACTATTTCCTCTTGTTAAATATGCAGGGAGGATTCAGAAAACATTGTGATTATTTTTATGTAATCACTCTCTACTTGTGTTTGTCTGCCTCAAAGGAAAACAACCAGGAACCAGTATGGTCCCTTGTTGGTGCCTCAAACATCCATGGAATGTATTGAAATATTTTTTCTTTAGTATCAGTAGCCCAGCCCTAGTAAACATCTTATGAAGAACTTTACAAATGTATTTTTCTTAGAGGAGAAGAAATAGGCAATAAGGAGCAACAAAACGTTCTGTTTCCTTTGATTATGACACATTAAAGCTGTCTAGAAGTCCAGACAAAGCTTATTTCTCCTCTGTGCTCAACCAGCACTAAGCCAACAGTTTCATCTGCTGTGAAATCTGAGAGCCTCTATCAGACTCAGGATGCTGAAGTGAAGTCACTGTGTTTGTGTGCATTTTGATGGAAAAACCCAAAGCAGGCAGTGTCACTTTGGTCAAGTGCTGCACTAAATTTCTGCATCATATCCTATTTCTAAGCTGCCTCGATGTAATGCACAGGACAGTGCAGGGTGCCCTGGGAAGAATGTAACGTATGGACTTTGTGCTGGATCATTTCAGAACAGGTTCTGCTCTCTTCCTGCTCAAGAACTGTAATTTCTAGGACCACACGAGGCACAGCATTACACATTGTAATTCCAAAAACTCTGCTGTGATTTTTTTCTTGAGGCTTTTTCCAGTAAGGCATCAGTAGTTGGTATTTTTTACTTTTTCTGTCAACACTATGAATTTAGGAGATTTTTTAAGCCAACAGCACAGTGGCACCTACTGTGCAGTATGAGCCACTCTGAAAACAGACAGGAATTTCTGCTGATTAACAAAGACACACCTCTGTAAATCCTAAGACCTCATACTATGTACATTTTGTAGGCTGAGATAAGGGTAGCTTCCACAAAGCAGTGTAATTCAATGTGCAATATTTAAAATATCCATTTACAAGGATTTATTAAGTGACAATAAAATTCTTTGGAGAATAAATACATTTATTAAAACTTACTCTAATCAGATGCACCAGAAAACTAAGGAGCTCCTTTAACAATGAATTTCTTTTTAAAGCAAATTAATTCTTAACACTGGAAAAACAGAGTTTACAGCACTAGCTGAAGTTTCCATGCCAAGTTTTAGAAGAAAAACTTGGCAGCCTTGCTTTGTAGCATTTACATCTAAATAAGCATCCATGCCACAGCAACTTGTAAAAATATGATCACAAAAGGGCTTTCTTAGATCTAGAAATACTCCAACTCTTTGAAAGAACTCTAAATCCTATCTAAAAACAGTGTTGAGAAACAGCAAAATCACTGAGTCTGCAGCACTTTAAAAGTGTAAAGTCTGATGCATTGGGATACTGACAAAATATTTACTATAGTTGTTTGTTATTTTCTTTTAATTGAAGCTTCTTAGTGCATACCGGCTTGTGAAATAATTCAAGCCATTACTATAAAAATGGTATGACTGATTGTCACGAATCAAAACACAATAAATCAGAATTAAAAAAAAAAAACAGAAATAATCAGTTGTTTATTCCATGTGTCTGTAAGCGGAGAGGAACCATCAAAATGCAGTGAAGGAGTCCTACTGGAGACCCCTGAGTGTGGCTGTAGGATATGAGGTGCAGCCAAGGCACACTGCAATGCAGCAGACCTCACCAGCATGTAGGTAGATCACTGCATGTGAAATTTAACAGCACCAAAAGCTGACTGAAAGCACTCACTACACAACTTTGCATACACCAAACAAACCAGCACCAGCTAGGCAGTCTAGACTTAGGTCCTACTGCCCTTACTCACCCTGGCAGCCCATTACTTATTTGAAAAAGAATGAGTTCAACCCTACAGGAGACAACAAAGCTGTATTCAAGCTCTGGCCTCTGTGACTCTGCTTGTGAGATTGCTAGAAAATCATAAAAGCAGTGAAATGACCCAGATATTTAGAAACCAATTACATCCCATCTGCAGTGGATATGCTGACTTCAGAAAAATAATATTTCATTCCCTAAAGGCAAGCCAACAAGAATCTTAAGCAAATGAAGTGTGTTTTATACAGAAGAAAGTCTTAGTGAAACACAATAATGAAAAATTTAAATTAGGTAAGAAATTATTCAGTTGCTCTTTTTCGTTCTGCACAGGATTAAAGAATTACAGCATAATACTTTATTTTGCTCTTCCTAAAAGAGCAAAATCTTAGATTGACTGAAAACACATAATTGCTTATTCAAACAACTACATTTGTTAGAATTGTGTTACTGCTTGTATTTGGAGCATCAATCCATTGGATTTTCCAATGAAATCAACTCGGAATTTTACACTTTTACAAAAGTGAAAGAACTTTAAGATCAAAACCCATGAAATTATTGTGTATACAGAAATGAGTAAGAAAAGTGAGTAATAATTCCATAAACAAGTCCTCAATATTTCCTCCCTTTGTTACGGCCTTGATATATTTAAACTAATGCAGATCACTCTTCAACAGAAATATTGCAGATTACAGACTTTAGCAATTAATTAATAAGAAAGAAGATAAAGTGGGAAATAGTTTTGCACAAAATCAGAGTTTTTACAAATCCTTTCACAAGTGCTTTTTAAAAAGTACTTTGAAATGACTAGGGAAACATAATAGCCAAAAGAAGGTGGCTTTTGATTCTGCTGAAGTTTGTATCTTGCATGCTATGTCACAAGAGAAGCCATACAGCAGCAGACTAAAAAAAGACTAAAGATATCATTAGCAAAATAGTTCTGTGAATGTTGCCTGCATTTTTATTTAATTGTTGTATTTTTACCTTTATTGAAGAAGCTGCATAGAGCATGTCCTCAAGACTGAAATGGCAACACTGGTTGAGGTATTCCTGACAAAATTCTTGAATCAACTGTAGATTATACAGGCTGTCAGCCAAAGACATTGTGTCTTTCAAACAAATATCTAAAAAGGAAGAAAAGAAGCAAAGATTAGGTACAACTACAGATTTGCAAAAAAAGTGCTTTTTGGCTTTTACAGGTCCAGGAGCATATACTGGATAATTTCAGACATAATTTCTCCCCCATCCCTCCACACCAGAGACTTTTATTTTTCTAATTCAGAAATGAAAGAAACAATTTACATTTTATCTTTGCATTTCTAAATATTTAGGTATTTTTGTAAAAATTATTTTTTTCCACTGTTGACAAGTTAATTTGTTTGTTTTGCCTTTTGTGAAAATGTAAGTTATTCTCTTACCCCAACTATTTCCATGCAATGAAAAAATACATTTAATTGCTAATACATTTTTTTATAATTAGATTTTCTATAGAGCAATGGCAGTAAGAAATATACACGTTTTTGCATACATTTCTCTGTACATATTAGTTCTTTGTCTTTAAACAGGGACCCAAGAGCACATTTTAGCATCAACAAGCCTGAACCTTCACAAAAAACCAGCCTGGTCTTAGGTATTCGTGTTTGTGGATTGAGGTGTTTCAGATGAGATTTTCGAAGGAGTTTGAAGGCTGTTATATGAATTATCACTCTGTTTGAAAGGGCTATCTAAAGAAAAAGAAGTGGCGGCTTGAACAGACTTGTGCAGTTATACAGTATTCTCTGACTACTGCTTAAGCCCAGATAGTCTCTGTTGTCTTTTTATGACTGCTTCTTGGAAAGTGAAGTAGCAATAATAAGTCCCATGAAAAAAAGACAATCCTCTTAAAAGAAAGGACTGAAGAGAAGAATTAAATATACTTCCAGAGCATGCATCAGATTTTATTCCTAAAGCAACAATGTATGACAGAAGTTTTGAATTGTTAAAGATAAAAGGTTTCTTCATGAAAGGAATCTACTTTGATGCCAGCAGGATAAGGATTCTCATACTGAAGAAAATCAGACACAGTCAATAATTCCAACCCCACAGATGATGGCCAATAGGAAAAAATGTTTGACTAAACTGACTGAAATGAGATTAAATTCAGAAATGCAAAATGTGAAGTCATACATTTGAATCTAATAAAATTGTAACGTGATTCACTGACTGAAGGTGATATAGAGCAGGGAGTTATCACATATTAGCCACTGTAAACATATGTGCCTTTGGCATCATGCAGCTTTGGAAAAAACAAACATGATGCTAAAACCTATCAGAAAATTTATTTCCAGCAGGACAGAGGAGCACTGTGCAAGGCAAGAATGGGATGTCAGTCTGGATTTCTCTGTACAGTTACAACCATCCATAGTCAAGGATGATAAACCCAAACTGGACAAGCTGCAGAGGAAGATTATTGAGGATAATAATGAGGATGGAAATCCACTTCAGCAAGGGAGACTGAAAAGGCTTGTTCAGTAGCCTGGGCTAAAACAAGAGGAAGAAAACAGATCAAAACAGATCAAAAATGTGAACACCAGATTAGAAGCTACTCTAACCAAAGGACACTGCTGCGAGAATAACAAAAACATGTAAGATAGGCTACAGTCACATTTAGGTAAAAACCAGGAATGACATTTAAAATCAGGTTAAAAAATGAGACTATACAACTGTGGGTAAGAAGAGTACAGATTTTCAAGAGTTTTCAACAGTTTTAAAAGAGAATAAAATAAATTCATGAAAGGGATTATATAATTTTGTAAAATAGTCAACTTCTTGACTCAATGGGAATCCTTTCTAGTTCTGTATTCCTTCAAGGAAACCAGATTTGAAAGTGAAATGAAGACTTAATGAGAAGAATTTATCTATTTCAGACTACAGAGAACCTTAGAATACTTTTTCTTTATTGTTAATGCATTTTTAAGCATTTTTTGCATATGTATTTTCATTAATTGCCTTCTTCAGTTTCAATACAGAACCAAATCTCAGTAAAATTCAACATGCATCAAAAATTATATTACCTAAGTACAGGGAAGATGAGTAAAGTCTTATTAAAGTGCTTCCAGTTGCTTTGGAGTACCTCTGAATTTACTTCTGAGACAACGACATGCACATTTGTGTCTTTAGGGAAGATAATGCCAGGACATCTAACAAGAATATTAAACTGAAGTTCCAAAGATGACATGTGCCTTGCCCTGTTTAAAGCCAGATGCTGAAGGAAGGTGCTGGTCACACAAGGCACACAAGACCTTTCAGGCTGTCTGTGTTCTCAGCCATGCTGGGACAGGACACAGGCCCAAGGTGTTACCCCAGTCAACACCACCCAAGTGCTAACTTTCCCTAATCCCATATAATGGTATGCATTTGTCTGCAATGTTTATGTAAATTGAAAGTCTATTTATCAAAATTCTCAAGCTGCAGAAGAAAGGTGAATGAATGCATATTTGTGCCTTTCATCTTCAATGCCTACTGTGCTTGAAGCTCTCTATAAAGTGGTTGTGTATATGAATTCCAGATTTCAGTCCTTAGCAAGCTCTAAACCCTTCTTCATATTCCTGGATTTCTCAGGATGTTTCTGTCTAAGTGTTCCCACGACATCAAAGGTATCATAGAAAGAACACAGGCAGAAAATGATGGGTGTTAGCTGCCAAGACATTTTACAGCTCTTGGTTGCCAAGAGGAAGGTATAACTTTACCAGGCTGCTGAGCAAAAGAATGAGATGAAGCTGCTCATCATCACAGACAATTGCTATTATAGAATAGCATGACACCAATACATTCTACACTGTACATTTCTGGTTTCTCTAGAAATGATCCAGGTAGGTCTCAGGTGAACTAAAAGCCCAGAATACAGAGCAACTATTTGCCATGCAGTGAAGCTATGCAGAGCCTAACTTTAAATTCTTCTAAGTTTTATACCTGTAACTGCTCAGATTCACAAAAAGCACTTAGGCAGCTTCAAGAATAAGAGTTTTGCAGGTAATTTCAAGAATGTTTATTTTAGTGTGACAACATAAAAGCAAGCACACCAAGGGAGGACATCTGGGCTCCTTTTATTTAAATGTAAAAAGAAACAGGCACATTGAAATTATGCCTGCTGTATACTGCATTTAAGCACCTTCCTTCACACAGTTCTCCAACACAGACATTTAAACTTTTATGGCCATGTACACAAGCCAAGAGGCACAGCAGACATACCCTCCAGTTTAATGATATCTGGACAGTAGAAGTGGATCAGGGCTGCCAGAGCACAGCCATCTGTACCATCCTTCAGCAGATTCTCCACCAATGGAATGCAGGGCAGCTGTTTAAGCAATGTTTGCTCCTTCCGGTAACGAGCCTACAATTTGAAATGGAGAAATTTAGAGAAGCAAAGGCTCTGAAACATATGAAGAAACATATTTATACTGTAGGTTTTACATTGTTAGTAAAAAAGCACTATTCAAGAAATAGCTGAATATTCTCAGTATTCTATTTCCTAACACTATTCATATTATGCTACATTTTGAACAGGATAAATAATATCTAAGAGGAAAGGAACAATGCTAATACTGAGCTTAGCCTCCAAAATTATCAAGTTTTGATAATCTCTGTATAGCACACTAAACTAAATAACATTCTATACCTTAATTAAAATTTAACAGTCATTATTGTGCAAAATGATCTGTGTGCAAACACAGTGAGGCAAGTCCTTAGCTAGTGCAACTTCAGTTTACTGGCAAGTCACATGACTCTGAAGTTAACACACCTAAGTACCTTGCCCAAAATCTCATTCATATAACTGACTTTATGACAAATTCAGAAACAAGGAGATCTGCATTTGATCAACTCAATTTTTATTACTAGCATGTGTCACTATAAGCAGTCATAAACATATGTCACTCATAAACATAGAGAAATATTAATGGTCAACTGTTATGACCATGCACTGATCCAGTAATATGTGGAAATATTTCAAAAATCAAGTCAGCATATAAAGAGATCATTAGGTTAGGATACTAATATAGCATTTATCTTCAGTGAGTATATTTTTAATGGGTTTCTTTTTTTTGTGATAGAAGAGGAGGGCTTATTGAAAAAATGGATTTAATATCATTCCTATTTTTTCCCACTTCTTCCTGGGCAAAGAAATGGAGGTGGAAGAAGGTGGTATAGATTTTAATTTGTTCACTAAGACATTTTTAAACAGTAGTGAAGGGTTACTGCTGTATTCATACCATGAACTACTTAGGAGTAGCAGAGTATTTCTGAGTTAATCTCATGCTATTTAAATGCATCTATACACACTGAACTGCAAGTCTCCCTGTAGGGACTCTCAGCAGTCTTTGTGGAAATCACTCTTCCCAGCAAGACTAAAATTGACTGTTCCTACCTCCAACTCTCCACCTTTTGGCTGTGCTGGAGCAATTCCTGATGGAACTGTACCAAAACCATTGGTCCAGCTACAGCAACTCTCTCCTTTGCTTCTGCAGTGAATGAGTGCATGAGCAGGGATGGAGGTTTTATGGGTGGGGTAGGAATTGTTTAAACCATCTGTGCATGCAAAAAGGTCTGTAGAACCATAGAGTGACCCTGAGGGCTGTACTTACTGTCACTGGATTTCTGTCAAGGATCACGTGGGATTATTTTAGTGAATGTCAGTGTCCCCTAACTGGCCTAAGAAGTAAAAGCCTAATCTGGCAATAACAGCCACATCAGTTCTAGAAACATAAAGGGCTTGCACTTGGACCAGAGAATTTATACCTGAAGCAATTAATATTTAAAAAAACCCCTGAGACTTAGTTGCTATTTCATGCTTTTAGTGTAGTCATATTTGTGTGTCAAATGCACTTTATAAAAATGAAAATCCCATTTTTGTGTGCTAGAGGAAACATTAACACTAAACAAAAATCATGTTCCTGTTATGCATTATTAATATTCTTTTCTCCATGTTCTTAATACTCCCCAGTATCTCTAATGAAATAGGCCAATTATAATTGCAGTGAAAGTTAATTCTTTCTCACTCTATGGCAATCCAGTGACCCACTACGATGAAAATGCTGCGAGTTTAAAATTCCATGTTATTATGTCCATGTATGTCCTCCTCCACATGACTGAAATTATGTCTATGAAATACCAGGATTTAATTATGATTAAGCATCACTAATGGTAATAGATACAGATGGACTGAACATCATGATCCCACAAGCTCTGTTTAATTTATATATTCTTTTGAATAGTATCTTTCAATGCAGTATTCAAAAAAATATTAGAAATTGACAATATAGTGGTGTTGCACAGTAAATCCTGTGAAAAAGTACACTGCACTTTGATGATGCCTTCACTGGCCTTATGAACAGTACCCACCCATGCTAGAAACTGTGTCATCTCTTTGAGGTGGACAAAGAGGATTTAATTCATTGTAGAGAATGCCAAGCACATTACTTCAGGAAAGATAAACTCATGTAACCTGATTTGCTAGGTTCATTAGTGTATAGAAGGCATCATGTTTCAATTTGGGTGAAAAGATAAAAGAAATTATACCAAAAAAATGAAAGACACTGGTAATTACACTGCATTTTAAATAAACTTCCATTTGAAGAAACTCTTCTCATCAGCTGCAGTGTTTGCTACTAAATATATATGCAATAATGCAAAAGATGAACTTCTACATTATAAAGCTCTAGAGATAATTGAAACAGAAATGCTAATACAGGCATCTTGTTTCTGAGATCCTAAACCATCCTGATTTAGCATCCTTGAGCTTATTCCACTTAACCTAGTCTAGGTCTAGTCGAGACACTTGCCTAGAAACAATGCCAGCTAAAGCTGAACCAACAGCACACCAGCTACTCTGTCCTAAGTGCTTGTGTGGATTCAGAGCTAACCATTAACAATGAATGCTCTTACACGTTTACCATACAGTAGATAACATGTTATAAATGTACTTATCAGTTTTTAGCTGCCTCTGTGCTCAGAAATATCTGTCACTATGAAATGTGCTCTGTTCTAAAGGGAAGAGACAGAAGGCTGGCTGAAGTGACAGAGCAGCCTGAGTTTTATCAGTAGCACTTGGGGTTTAACTGCATCTCTACTGAACTAACACCACCAAGTAACATAAATACCACTAATTCAAGTTGTTTACAGATTACTGACAGGCAAACTGGAGTTAGCTTCTCAACAGATTGAGTATTTTAGAATTGAATATCATTTTTATGCAAAGGAACATACTCACTAGTAAACCAACACTCTAGACAAAAACAGAACACAGACATTCTGAAACTGTTTTCAAGTAGCCTTACTTTGACAAAATAAGACATAAAAATTTGTGATATCATGGTCCATCTTATCTTTTTTCTGCATTATTCCCTCCAATTACACTCCAATTAAGGTAGTTATACTACCTTAATTCCAAAACAAAATTAAAGGGCTGTACTGTGAAGAGCAGAGTATCTGTGTGTCACAACTGCAATAGGTACCTTTATAGAGCAATTGCCCACAGAGACTGTCAGGAGTCTGAACACTGCTCAGGCTGCTGGACACTTTTAAACATTTTTTAGTACTTTAAAACTGCTTTTCCAGACACAGAGTATTTTTTCTTGTTGCCTACATGCAACTGCCTTGTTATTTTAGATTTCATTTGCAATATAAGAACAGCGTTTTATTAGTTATGGCAACAAATACCCGAGGGACTGCTAGATCAATTATTTGGTAATCTTTAGAGCAATGATAGATGGGAATTAGTTCTTTGGAATTCAGATCAGAAGTATGCAATTCTGCATATACCTGAACAGCTGTTCCCAGCCAAACCTTGCCAAATAAACAATCTGAATACACATCAGGTGTGAATTCCTACATGACAGAGGAAAGCAATGATAACCCCAAGGTGACACAGCAGAGAAAACAAACTTTATATTATTGCAGACATGAAAAGTTATTTTAAAAATAGTTTTAGTGAAATTATAGTCCCCACTAAAAGTGGTCTGCTTTGGGTCATTTTGTGTGGGAAGAGATTAAGAGCAGTCTCAAATCAGCTGAAAAAATGGGAAATTCTAGATGAACGATGTAATGATTGCATATGCTTAGAATAAATAAGATTTCAGATTGCATGTAGCATCAACAATCAAAAACTACTTCTGTAAGTTTCTTTTTAAAAGAGAACTGGTATCAAATAGTATGTGTTTACTGAAAGTTTATGAAAAAGTAGTTTATGAATGTTCATTTGACATGTGTTAATAACAGGTAGCACCGCCTTGTATAAACCCACTGATTGCCTGAAAAGTAATTCCTTATCCAGCATTATATCTCACATTTCTTTTGCACAGATTACCTTGCAAAACAGGCTTCTGCAAGTATGCACTCCTTTGCAGGGCAATCTCTTATAAAAGCATCTCATACAGATAAATGAAATGAATGATAAGACCAGCATGACATGGACAAAGCCATTCCCAAAATAAGCAATTTGATCAAAGTGAAGCAGTTGGGCAAACTTACAGGAACCAGTTTCCAAAACCATTTGGTAGGAGACTTCAGAGGAAGCAGTAGGAAAAAAGGATAAAAGCAAAAAGCAAAGGAAAAAAAAAAAAGGAACATTTTATCAGATTTCATAAATTACTTTTATAAAGCAATTTTCTTTAACATTCTCAGTTTTGTATAACAGTGAGTTGTAATTTAATGGCAAGCATAAGTGCACTGTAACCTCTGCATATTGAGCTAATTAGCAGCAATAACACTGGAGAAATATGTCTGCACTCTTGGTAAATCATTACAATTTTCCCACATGAACAGCTAAGATTGTCAGATCAATGCAGTTTTATGAAATGCTTTCACACATGTAATTGTACCCTACATATGCAATCCGACTGAAGAATTCATTTGAGACTTGAAGTCATGATATCACAAGTATCAAAATGAACTCCAGCAGCACACATGGGGAAGCAGGGAAGCTAAAGCAATGAAAAAAGGGATAAACACACTGTAGTACAGTACACCCAACTGCAGTGAAGCTTGTGTTAGTTACTTCAAGCCAAACAGTAACATTCAACAATATTTTTAAACAATCATATGACAGTTTGCAGGACAACAAGAGGTACAGGCAGTTATATTTTTACAATGACAAATCACATTAGCATCAGCTGCATGATGTGCAATGACCTGAAATGTAGATGGAGTTTTGACTACTGGCAGAGGAATTACCAGAACTAATACCTAAACCTCCAAACTCATACACAATCAAAAAAAATACTAATCTGAAGCACACCGATTTTTTTCTGCAACCTGTGCACTAGTCTGGCATAATACTTCTAGTATTAAGGACAAAAATATGATGTACCAGTACTATAAATACACACAGAAAATGTCACCACTCTGTTGATTTCATTGTAGAAAAATAAAAACCAAACCCATTACCGAAGTGCAGAATATAATTTATTTTGTTCTTAATGAAAATAAATATTTTCGGGAAATGGTAAAAATGTAGTTTAAAACTATCACAGAACAAACTGCTATGGAACCTTATTCTTTTATGTAGTTGTTAAAATACTATAAAACCTGAAACAACTGTAGTAAGGATACAGAGCTTTTATGGCAAAAAGCTATTGTGCACTAATGGGTGTGCAGTAGTAACACAGCTACTCTCAACATCCTTCTCCTCCATTTCACTGGACTGTAGCAGGGAAGAATTCCAAAGGCACTTAGAAGAAATCAACTGCAAGGTGCATGTCAGTGTGTGGCTCTGGACATTTCCAATAGGATTCAGTTTCTCTTAATCTCACTGAAAAATAGTCAGTGTATGGAAAAACACGCAAATTTGAAAACTAATTATCTTATTCTTCACCTGCAATCAGGAATTCTAAACTGTATCATAAGGAAAGGTTTTGGCTAAATTGGCTGAGATCAGACCTAAGCTGCCTATTATTCTATTTAACACTGACAGGAACATTGTTCTTGCCTTTGTCAAAGTGCAGTGTATTTCAGAGCTGGACTCCAAAAGTCCACTGATGTCCAGTTAATGCTAGGCTGAAGAACTACTCCTTGGAAAAAACACACATTCATTTCAATTCCAAAGACCAGCTCTCCCTAACAGTAACAACCCAAAACTAGTAATCCAATATATATTTTTATTTATCCACTTGGTTGAAACTCTGCTTGAGATGATTACCAACATGCTTCAGAGGGGTGAAAGACTTTTGAAATTTAAATTCAAACATACAGCAAGATGTATAAGTATACATTTTCTAATAAAGGAAAAGAGATTGAAGAAAAGCTGAAGTCTCTTGGACAACCTGGGAATTCAGTGGCTGTTGAACTGTCACTTTAGATCAACAAGAATCAACTTTTTTGCCCTGAAACTTCACAAAAATCAGTCACTATGAAACAAACTAAGCAGAGAATCCTGGCTGACTTCTTCCCAATGTCTAAAATAACAACAAAACCAAAATAAGAACCCACAAAACAAAAAACAAAACAAAAAACAAAACAAAAACAAAAAAGCTGAAAGAACAAAATAGTCCCTCAAGTTGAAAGCCTATGGTTTCACATGATGATTTTTTTATACTCCCTGACAAAAATTTTTAAACATGACTATGATAAATTTATTTCCATATAAAGTCATCTTAGGGTGCCAAGACACGATAGTCATGCCTTTCACAAACTTTGTTTCTGCTGTCTTTCTTGCACCATCATTTGTGTTCATGCAGCTGTGCACTGGTTGGATCAAGAAGCTCATTCTGCTGCAAACGTTTCTTCTCGACAGGTTAGCTTTGGGTAGCACTGTGGATTTATGAAACATTAAATTCTAGTGGAAGGTGGAGCTACAGTGTTAGTGTTTTACCTTCACACAAGGAGTTGCACTGTTTAAACTGATCTTACAAAAAGTTTGAAGAATTCAAGTACTTAAATGAAGTTACATTTGTTTCTCTCATAGGATTTGCATTTGATTTAAATCTGTTAAGACTGATTCAGTCTAAACCACAGAAGCAGGCAGAAGAACATATTTCTGGGAAAGCTCCAACTACACTGAAAATCAGCATTTAACCAGTGCAACTGTACATTCACCACATATTATTCAGTGGAAGCCTAAAAATCAAAGCTAATTACTACAAAACTCGAAATCCTAATTCTGAAAAGAGAAGCAAAGACTCTACCAGCAAAAGGTGGTTACCACAAATCACCAGCTGATCAAGGTCCACAGAGGACTACCTGGAACTAAAAATCATACACACTCCTTCCTCTCATCTTCTACAGACAGCTAGTAGCAGAAGACAGGGAAAGAAAACAAAAGCAGCCTCATAATCTGTTAATACTGATTTTATCTATCCAGCCAGAGAAAACAGGTATATCTTATAATTTGTAGTATCTAATAATATGTATTTGATGTTTAAACCTTTTGTAAATGTAGAAATTTACTATTCATTGCAAAAAGATTCACCACATTTCTGTAACAACACAGTAACACAGTTTGGCAGGCTTGAGGGCTACACTGAAATTATTTTTCACAACTGATTGATTTACAGATGTATAACTGTATGAAATTATTTAAAAATTTATATGTTAACTTTGCTGCACCTTTTAAGTACCTAATTTTCCTGCTTCTTGGCCAGAAATCAAACCTAAAGAAGAATTTTCCCTATTGACTACACTTACCTATTCTGCCCATGTTTGCTTGGGCCATCTCTAATCAACAGCAGGGGCATTCAGAATTTAAATTTACTTCACAGTCAAGACCTGACCATACCTTGGAAACTCTGAAACTTAAATAAACAAAGGTTTTGTCCAGAAAGGAGAGATAGCAAAGCTTCTTGAAATTTCATATGGAGTTCACCATTTGAACTACTAAATGCCTTGGTAACAAGGAGAACATAAATTAAAAAGCCCCAGGCTGAAAATTATGGTGGGAGAGAGAAAAGCTGAACAATGGATAATTCCAGTTCCCCTCCATGCTAAGTTTTAAAAAACAAATAGAAGCAACAGTTAGGAATTTAAAAAAATCAAAGAAAGAAAATAAAACAATTCAGATACTGATAATTAAGCTACAATTCTAATATGAGCATAGAAAATGCTAAAAATATATATACAAGCATAGTTTAATTTTTCCAAAAAAATGGAAAATCATGTAGTAGGGTTTTAGTTAATACAAAGGCAGAATTTAATTTCCCCTGCTCACCTTTTTTAAATGTAAGAATACCTATTGTTACTAATAACTAAAGCCAAGCACAACACGAAATGAGAAATTATATTCATATTTCAACAAGACCCAAACCTGGTACAGGAATTCAGCTACAGTTATTTCACAGCTTTGCTGAGTGCAGAGGTAAGGACAGTACCATCAGTGATTCTGTGCTTTTACAGGAGGAATACAGGAACTGATGCAATATGGGGACAGATAATCAGTGTAAGACACCTGGGCATCTGGGAATAAACACTGAGAGATGCCTGACAGCAGCCACGTGATAATTTAACTGGAACTGCTGTTAGAAATGCTGCCCATCTTGATTTGATGCAATGGACCCATCCAATGCATCTGCATTAGTTTTCCTTGTAAAGCCAGCATTCAGTATGATCCTCAGTTCAGAAATACAAGGTTTAGTTGGAATATTTCATGTGTTTCTAAACCTCAGATATTTGCATGCATGCAATGACCATTACCTTTAGGAAGAGTAAGTGGAAACTTGGGAAATACTGTGAGACATGACTAAAAGAAAAGCTGAGATATCAGAGCAGTAAATTAACCAGCAGTTGAACAGTTTCTCAAAGAAAACCTGAGTTTAATCCTCATGCTAATACAACCCCCAAGGACAGAATACCTTACTTGACAATGTAATTTATGCAGCTGAACCCCTAAAAAAATCATAACATGAACCTGGGATAGCAGTATCAAAAACTCAGTATACAGAAGAGGTGGCATTAAACACACATTTTTTTCATGATATGGCAACTGTTGCATGATTTTGCTATTTTGCCAATGCATTTGTACCTTAGTGAACAAAACTGGGCTCTTCTGTTCTGTTAAAGCTTCACAATTCATCTAAAACACCACAATACTATTTTTTAGTAAATATGTTATTCCCCTGAGTCCATTTATGGCATCAGTTACAGACTATATAAATCTTTCAACAATTGATTTAAAAATGTCGACAGTGAAGATAAATTCTAAACTTAAAACTTCGTCCTTTTACTTGTAATATAAATTGCAAACTATAAGTGAAAATAAATATTACTGAATTTTTACAAGTACAGGTAATTTTACAGAATTGCTCTGATAATAGTTTTCACTTTGATATATATGTTTATCATACTAAAACTCTCATGTACTTTTGATTTTCAAAATTGTTCTCATCTTTCCAAGTGACCTAAAAACCACATAAAACTTCCTACTATTATTTTCAGGAAAAACGAAAAACCATTAGAGGACAGAGGAACACAGGTTATCTCCCTGGCCTCTGTTTACTTTGTTTTATCTGAGTTTGAGAAATGAACTTGCCAAGGACATCTTATTCTCCACATTTCTATGCTACTATCACTACTGATACTGAACACAGTTTAAATTTTTTTTTCCATGGCAGGGTATAGGCACCAAGGTCACACTCTCATTGTAAGAACCACCATTTTCTTTTGCTGAGTCTCATTAGCCTTCATTGGCATTCCTTATATTTAAAACCCCCCTACAAATTCAAAGATATTCACTACACTCATGTTTTTTGAAGCTGAGCATGTAATCCATGCTGGTAACCCACCAGTCCCTCAGAGTGGCACTGAAAAGGAGGCAGCAGCTCCTGTGAGAACAGGCCAGGCTGGGAAGGAGGATTACAGCCTTGCAGCAGCCTGGAAATCTGGTCTGCATTCATGTGCAGGGATAACACCAAAAGGTGCTCACACTCATTACCAATTCTTCAATAATAGTTATATCACAATAGGGTAAAGGATCTTTCATACTCTGGAACTGTCTGCTAGCCCCATGTATTCTGATGTGCATATAATGCTACTTAATTAACTGAGCTCTGCAAACAAAAGAAAAAATCCTGTTAGGAAAGGAAATCAAACATAATCTGTTTTTATTGTATAGATAATAAAACCTGTAATCAACGAGTATTTTGGATCATAGCCAGCACAATCCTTCCCATGATACCACATACAGATCTCTCTCCTGAGATTCATGCAATACACAAGGAAAAAAACTATTAAAAACCATGAAAAAAAGTTCTGGTCTTCTTCATATCAGATCTTTCTAGGGCTTTAATTCACTCAAAAGTATTAATTATTCTTAAATTTCTTAGCACTATTGTAACAGATGTTTCCCTGCTATCAAAGATTTATTTGTCAGAAAGGACAACTGGCTATAAAAAGGGCAGTTCTGTTAGTTTTATTTTTAAATGTGTATTTTCATGATAGTGTTAGAACTAACAACAAAATGAATATTACAAGTTTGCTTTCTTTAACAAGCAGTTGACATCTCAATGTCTGCAATGTCTGTTTACAGATAAATGCTTATTCTTGTTTATAATATTTTAACTCCTCCACCTACCTTTTGACCTCCTGCAGATTCTGCACTGTGATGCTCTTTTAGTTTTTGTTCTTGTTCCATGATGTCTTTCAAATGTTCGTTTACCTAGAGACAAAATAGTTCATTCAGTTGTCTGTTCTAAGAAGCAAATCATAGGAATTAGAAGTTCTTCAAAAGGTCTATAAATCACAAACACAGAACTAAAGAGATAAACCAAACCCTGAAGCAAAACCAGCAAATGTCAGTGTCAAATGCAGTCTAAGGTCATTGCTTGTTAGCTTTACATTGTACAAACTAACCTGTCCCTTATTATGCTCAGTCACATTTGATTAACAGGGTATCCTTTGTCACTTGATTTGATTATGCAGTGAAGGTAGATCACTTCAAGCAAGATGTGTTCAAACAAACAGAATACCTTTGGGCTTAAATCATGACAAAGTACACAATGAGATGACACCTTATAAAGAGCCAAAAAGAGACTCTTGAGCTGGCACTGTGGCATCTCAACATGACAGTGACACCTGAGATATCATTTGTAGTATATACTACAGTATTAATTTAGACTTCCCATTTATTTGGTTCACAGGTTTACTTAGTTCTGCAAACTTTTCTTTTTATATTCCATAAACAGCAGGTGAAGGAACAGTCTGTATCAGAACATCCTGATATACCTGTGTACATAACTACACATCCTAGCCTCTCATCTCTAATCAAATCATACAGACAACAAACAAATCCCCAGCTTGCTTTCCCAGCACTCATACCTTGTTTATCCAGTACATGACAGCATCCTCAATGTCATAGGGCACCTCTGTAGCCTGGAAGAAGGTTGAATACTGCTGAGTGCAGGCAATGACTTTCTCCACGCTCACCATCTCCACAGTGTAAGCCATCATGAGGGTGTCGATCATGGCCAGGTGAGCACTCTACAATCAGAAGCACCAACACATGATTAGTTTGCAAATCAACAGATTTCTCTTATGTATTGCTTCTGAACATAGCCACATGCATGGAAAGGCCAAAACTGTAAATGCTAGAAGTTTTCTGTCTGATTGTCAGTTTTAAATGAAAAACAAATGAAAATAAACGTAACAGACTTGAGAACATAGATTAAATTGCAAATTAAAATAACTTCTGTAAAAAAATTAACACCAAGTTCAAAGAATTGAAAGTGAACAGAATAAGTAAGTTTAATGATTCAAACATCACATCACTTTTAACAGAGCTAAAGAGATCTTTTAAATTTATTACAATAGCAAAACCAAACTCCCCTGTCTGATCAATTTGTCTGAAGATGCCTGATGAATTTGTAGTTATTTGTACTGAAAATAAAAGCTGAAACTGCCTGGTAAACAACCTTGATTGTCACGAAAATGCTGCATTAATATGTGAAAGTTCATCTATATTTAAAGTCCTAATCCAGGAAGAAGACGTGATTATACTAATCTTTAGTAAAAACCCAACTAAATGATAGAAAAACATCTATTTTTCTTCTAGTACACTAGTTATGTTCTGCAGATGTAATGTAGGTGCCACAGCTATAGATACACAACTAGGTTTAAAATAATATACCTTCTGTTAAAAGAAGAGGTACTTTTCTTCTGATGTCATATATGGAAAGATGATGGCTATTTCACAGTCTGTAATAGTTCAAAATAAAAAAACAACTTCCCCCCTACACAACCCAACACTATGACAAAAAAAAAAGGATGATAACCATGATTTACATTCGATTCTTGTGACTGAATAACCAAGTAATGGTGGTTTTTAGAGGCAGTGCCTAAGCTAAACACATTTACTTCTGCTTCATGATAAGAAAAACAGAAACAGCTAAGTATGAAACAAGATTTCCCACAGATCAGAACAATTTCCAAAGACAGTGTTTTAAAAACACTGCCTTTAAACAGAGTTCACAAGGCAAAAAAAGATCCCCAACGCTTGTTAACACCATCATTTCAATACTATAAAAAATATTCATATAAACATCTCACAAGGTAGCTGTTAGAGCCATGGTAACAGCAATGAACAAAATGAGTCACATAGCAATATGCTATCTAATCATCACAGTTAAGGCAGTTCATGCACATCACTTATTCCAGAATTCCCAGCAGGAAAAAGAACAGATCCAGCCCGTGTGCTGCTCTTAGCATTTGTATCAGCAATCAAAGTGATCATGCTGACCTCAGAAGTAGCACCTATTGCTACTGTTTCACAAAAAAGGCAAATTACACTTAATAGACATTCACAAAACTGAAGCTGACAGACAACCTTCTTGTCCTTGGAGCCTGGGTATGGCCTGAAAGCCCTCTCTGCCACAGAGACCATCTCTGCCCCCAGCAGCACAGCTGGGCAGGGCTCAGCACCTCCTCACTGCCGCCAGCACTGCTGGGCTCAGGCTGAATAAACTCCTTCCACCACTGATATTACACCTTCGGGGATTATTTACAGACCTTAATGGACAAATACTGATACAAGCTCCTGGGTGAATGAAGGGAAGTGCTGGGCAGCTCAAAGTATTGAAGAAGGGCCAGGGTATTGCCTCATGAGGAGCCTGCACCCCAGGGTGCAGTGCATCAATGCTCTACAGGGATGCACGAGCTGCTCCTCTGCTGGTCCAGCACTGCAGTGCAGAGGGAGGCTCAAATCAATTATCACATAACTATGAGTACAGTCCCCCAAATCCTTGTGAGGGATCACAGAGCCTGGGACAGCCAAACAAATCCATGCGGTTCTGGTAGGAGTTCCCAGTGCAGATTGCAGGAATGTAGTTTAGCACATGCAACACGCAGCAAAGAAGAGAAGATTTGGATCATCTCTGACATCTGGGGTCACTGCTCTAATAATCTTTCCTTGCTACATCTTGCCTGGATTAAAACCTTGTGCTGTTTTCAGAACCTCCTCTCAAAAATAAAAAGGAGACATTAAAAATGCAAGAAAATGCTGGCTTTGCTTTTTAGGAGGAGGTAGTGCATGAAAATGTGTTTTCCAGTCTCCCATAGAGAATGGTACTGCTAGCAGTGTGCTAGGAGCCATCCAAGCTGATCCAGAGCTGTTCACACTGCCTGCTGCCCAAAGACATTCTTTCCACCTTTCACTGCCTGCCTATGGGGAGGATTGAGGTCTGACAAGCAAGGAAGCTCCCAGAGATGTGAAAGCAGCATCTTCTTGCCCAGTGTTGATCCCTGAGTAGTGCCCTGGCTACTACAGCTGTGCTCTGAGACCAGCCTGCAAGAAAAACCACCACTGCACTCCCCAGAGGGAATTTAGTGGCCTTCACCTTCCATGCTGAATGTCCTGGGGTGATTTTGTGATGTTGAATTGTATCCCCATTCATCAGCTTCTCTGGAAAACACCTACAAAGTGGATTGCCAGTGGAGAGAGAAAGCCACTGAAGTCTTGCCAGAACTGCCAATATGTTCAATACATTATAAATACATTCGAAAAAGTAAATTATTTACAATTAGTTAGCTGAGTCTCATTTTCAATGCTTCTAGCAAATCATTAATGAAGTACAAACTACTTAAACAAACAGAGGGAAGAATGACCTTAGATAATAATTTGTACTATCAAAACTAAGTGTAATAAAGTTTTACTGACACTGGCTAGATTCGTGTCACAACCTTTATTTTATACAAGCAATCAAATACAAGCATCTTCAGTATCAAAAGTGACTCCAAGTTATTTTCTTTATAATCCAGGCAGGACACTTAGAAGACTTTTAAAAAACAGTAAATAAGAAAAAGAAGAATGAGTATTATCCTGAGAAACAAACAACAAATTACCACTTTTTTTAGCGAGCTCAAAACTCAAAATTTTATAAATAGTCTCATTACTAATGAAAATATTTAAAACTAGTAACATATATGGATTTATTCCCCTAGAAAATTGCAAGCAACCAAATAAACATACAGGATAACTTGTATCTAAAAAAGTTGTTTGTTTAGTTTGATTTGTTTACTGGTTTTTTTTTAAAAGGAGTTACAAAAAGAATGAGAAAACTATTTAACTGCACATACAGCCCTACTGGTATTCTTCCACTTATCCTGGAAAGAGCAGACAAGCTGCATTCTTTTACATCTCTTCATTCCCTGTGCTCAGTAAGAAAGAGTAAACTAAAAACTGCACTATAAAAATAGTGTCCTACTCTCCCAAATACAGGCTTTGTCAGCACAACTGCTGAAGTTTTCTAAAAAACCCCAAATTTTAAGAAATTCTGTTGATAGTAATAAACTTCTGATTTTTTTGCCTCTTTCACTGAACAGCATATTTTAGGTATAGCTAAAAAAATCAAGAGGGAGAGTTCACTTTTATTAGTCAGATCTGCAGTTACAAGTGAATTATGCAAGGAAGCAACATTTCGTATCTGAAGGAGAAACAGAAACCACTTTGAGCTGGGCAGAAACCAAGATCAGCCACTCAGCAACCTCTTCTTTCTCTGCATGAGCCTGGACACAATGCCTGAAGGAAGTGTCCAGGAGCTGCTGAGCATTAAGATGAAGACAGTACATTAAATTTTGGTATTTCCTCTGAGGTAGCACCATTCAGATACACAGCCTAAAAATCCCAGGCAGGATTTCATGCTGTCACATACCTCCCACATCCAGAATTGCAGCAAGGCATAAAGATAGATGTACAATTCCAAAAAAAGAAAAATAATTTTAGAGAAATAATTTAAAAATCCCTAAATGGAAACATAAAATTATACAAACCCATTAGAGAAATATCTTTTTAAAAAGTCAAGATCAACACAGCAGCAGTGAACAGCACAGAAATAATACACTTTTCCCATAAGTGTTATGCAGAGATTTAGTTTGAGTCAATTCAAAAACAATTTTTTCTTTGATTGCCTTACTACAATGGTGCAAAGTAATGAAGTCTTAAATAGAACAAAACAATATATTAAAAAATACAAAATGCTGCATTCTTAGAGGTATTTTATTTTCTAAGACACAAATGTGGTTTTGTCTTTCCCAGCTACAGTCTGCACAGAACACAAGAGTTTTAACTTACTAATCTTAACAATCTCATGTAATTACTGGTTAGTTTCTGCTCTGTGATGTAGGTTCCACAGCTTTTCATTCTACTGCTGAATAGTTCAATAAGAAGCTTACTGAAGAAAAATTATTCTGAGCATGGCTGCTAATGCTTTCCTGTCTGCCTAACATTTGATTACAGAGCTTCCTTCACCTCCACTGAAGAACTGAAAACAATCTCATTAAAAAGTGTACCGAGCAAAAGGTGTATATGATACTGTACACACTTGATACTTATGGATAAATACAACAAATTACAGACAGCTCCCACACTGTTACCTACTACTAAGGATATTTCTTATATTCAATTAAACGATACTCAGGTCAGGACTTCTCTTTCGAACTCCCTCTTTAGGAAAAACAAAGACAAACCCATTTCACACTAAAGCACTTGAAGAAAGGGGAAGAAAGAAAACAGAGGATACAATTGTTACCTTCATGCTAAATAGAATGAAATTATTTGTTCACTCTTTCCTGGAGATTTTTCTTGTAATAGAAGTCCCCTAAACCCACTATGCTTTGGAGAAGAGATTTGATCTTTGACAGACTGGCTTTTGTAAACAGAAATACATAATGCACAACAAATACATATATTTCTAGCTAAATTCACTAAAGATTTTGCCTCAACTGGATCAGGCACTTGAGCAAAGAACACAAGAGATCAGCTCTCTACATTTAGTTGGGAGAATTTTTATACCTCCCTTGCATCAGTAGTTAGCATGTAACTAAGTTCTTCTGCCTTCTGAAGACAGAGGTTTGGATCCAGGTACTTTTCACAGTCCAGTAAAAAAACCAGTAATCCCAAGGGTTGATAAAAATTACTCTGATTATCAAGAATACAGATGGAATAATCACTGTAGGACACACACTTTAGGAAAGAAAGGTAAAACAAGAGTTGCTCATATCCATGGTAAAAGAGAGTAATGGCAGGTGAGTATGGGCTTAAACACACAGGAAAGGCGTGCCAAGAGCACTGTGAGATCTCCTTCCATACCACCACAGCCCACACCTGTGCACTCAGCTTCCCTGCAGGTTCTGTGAACAGCAGTTTGAGGAGGCTGGCTAGCTTAAGCCTCCAGGCCCCTTTCCCAGAGACCCTCCCCCAGATAATCCAAGTCTCAAATGAATCTGCTAGCATAAGGAGGTATCATCTAAACTCCAAGTCTCAATTAAAAAATGCACAATTCCAGCTCAGGGAAATGATAGGCCAATGCTTGAGTACTGCAGGAGGTGAGGAATGAATTAATGAGCAGAGCCAATAGGTGGTAACTCTATTACAAATTTCAAAGCTATTTCTTCATTTGACCATCATTTTTACAGCAGAATAAAGACAATTTTGATACTACAATATTCTAAAATATTTCAATCAACAAAACAAAGCAGACTGAAGCAGTCGGTTCTGCTCTGTTTGATGATTTCTGGATGCAATTCTTCTCTAGCCTCACACAGTACTTATCCTTGGCACAATCCTAAAATAAGCCCAGCTGTCTAGTTAGTCTTGTCCTGCAAGGGAACGATCATGGTGAATTACCTCCTTGTTCCATTGCCATGAAGAACAAGGGCTTGACTCTGATAGGATGCTTACTCAGCAAGAACAGGCATTACTGAGTCATGCTAAGGACTTGAGACAGGTTCTGCAACACAGAGGGAATGGGTTTTGCTTTCAATACTTTTATAGCCTTCTCTATTTGGTTAATTTTTTAAATTTACTAATCTATTATATGAATACATATATTAAGAAATCATTGTTGGGCTGACTATACACATCTGACACAGAAAACAAGTCACTTCTATAAAAAGGATTTCTCAGGTACAGATTTTGGCTACGTTAAGCATTTTCATAGCACTTACACATTTGACCTAAGGTTTCCTCATTATGCTCGTTAGGGAGCTTCATAATTTGATCTACTAACTCAATCCTAACTAAATACCTAACAGAGATTCCCAGATTTTCTGGATGACATAACCAAGTGAGACTTTCACCTACTCCAGGACATAGTGAAACAAAATACCTGCACAATACCCACTGGAATCAAGTACCATCAAATGGTGCTTATTGGAATTTCGACTTATTTTATAGCTTCACACGACCTACTTTGAATTTTTAAAATGTAATTACCAACTGCAAGTTGCCTGTTCTTATTTACTGGGAGAATCAAGTGCCTAATGGTAAAAACCACAAAGGCACTTCAGTGTCTTGATGCTAAGTAATACAAGTTTCAAAGATAAATACTGGTAGTTAGATAGTTTAAACTAAAGTAAGAAAGTAACATAAGATAACTGGTAAGACAGTGATACATGTTTTAACAATTAAATAGCAAGAGTCTCAAAATTCCCAGAGGACTTTGTTTTTGCAGATAATTCAGGATTTTCCTAGAACATACTGTCAAATCCTGTCTGTACAAAACAAACCAAAAATCTCTTATAAAAATTACTTATGTGCATTGTCTCCTTGCTCTTTTGCTGGTTCAAACCAAGAACAAGCAGTAATTGTATTAAATATCAACTGAATTGCTTATTTTCACAGCAAGCTTCGCTACTCTTTGAAGAACAAAGGAGTGGGAAAAACAAGGCTTTGTCTTATCCATATAGCAAAAAAAAAAAAAAAAAAAAGCAGTTCCTCTTCCTGACTCACTCATACCTGCATAGGAATGACATCAAAACCACTGGTTTAACTTCTCTGGCAGCTCAGCTAACACCTGCAGAGGCAGTTATCACCAGGAAGTATCAAAGCACATTCAGCTCAGAACATCTGCTGGAGGAACCCAGCCTAGGAGTGCTGCAGAACTGCTTCTTCATGGACAAGCAAGAGCAGTGCAAGACAAGCTGGATTTCTACAGAATTCGGGGTGAAGAGTTCAGGGTTGGGTGATGTGATAGAAGTATGTAAGAGGGGAAGTTCAGCAAAGAGAAAAAGAGGCAGAGATCCCCAAATAAAATTTATGTGTAGGGCTGAGGTGTTAATCCATGGAGATGAGACAGGAAAAGGAAGCAGGGATGTCTTCTCCAGTGCATGAAGTCTGGCACTGCAAGCCCCAGTGACAGAGCCTCCCTGAGCCACGGCTCAGCCTGGGATCACAGCACACGACTGCTGAAACTTTACAACACACACTTCTAATTCATCTGCTTGACACTTAAATACTAACAGCCAGTGCTGAACGGCAGCTTTTCTAGCCCAGGTAACTGATATCACATGCTTACTGACTTATCTGCATTTCAGTTTTGCTTTTTTTTTTTGGATCAAACTAGTTAGTTACTCACACCCTTTATCTCATAATCCTTAGAAAGTTTAAAGAATTGAATGAATGTAAAATACCCATTTAGTTGAAGGCATGCAACCAACTTGATATTACAATAATAATTTACTAAAAAGTCACCTAAAGTAATACAGAGCATAATATTCCACATAATTCTCAACATTTAACAAATCTACAGCCTTGGTTTCTGATGAACTGAATTGTAATAATGAGCTTTTCTGCATATAGTACTAATGATGCTTTAATTGCAGTGATCAAAATAGTACAATATACTGGTTTGTTCAATTAATTTGTTTCAAATACGGAACTCTCAATATCATTATGTTTGTAGAAAAGGTGAACAAAAAACACTGCCTTTCTACAAGAGAGGAGATGAAGTTATCTATGGATCTTCCCCTCATTTCTCAAACCAAAAGAGGATCAAAGTAGGCCAAATTATCAATGGAAATCTCCAGCTGAATTCCACACAGTTCTGGGACTGGCCTTCCAGGGTATGGTTTTAACTCCTACATTCCACCCTGTTTCCTCAGGAAATGTGCCTCCCAGCTGGAACTTGTATGAGACACTTGTCATAATATAAAACTGGAAATACAGACTTAAATCCTCCAGGAAGACATTTTAAGAACAACTTTTAGTTATAAACAAGATACTTGGAGTGTTTTGTTGCAAAAATCATCTTTGTTTTTGAGAGTTACCATCCTTTTTGGTCCAAATTTGTATTTTTATAATGTATAGAGGAAATGTGTATCATTCAGCACCTTAGATACAGCAAAAAAAAAAAAATGTAGTACTGAAGCTAACGCCTTAGACATGTAAGCATCCAAGATCTAGGGACAGATTCATTCTGTCACAAGTCAAATATTATCATATTTTTGCAAAACTGCTGCTGAAGAACCTATGAAAGCTTCTGTGTTTTTTGTTAAACTGTTGATGCACAAAAATTGATTTCTAGGAAAGAAACATGGGAATCTTTGTTAGGCTTAGGCTTCGTTGATCTAGCAAAATACTGGCCTAAGAAATCAAAACATGTATGTTCATTTCAACATGCTATCTTCAAAAAGAGGAAAACTAGTTTCAATTTTTACGTGAGAACATAATATGAAATCTTCCTTCATTCACATATGAACAGGCTCCTGATAATTTCCTTACTGTTTCTTTATTAACCATACAAGGAGAGAGAAATAAGGTCATTACACTCATTACTTTTACATTTACATTATTACATTAAGAATTAGAGTACATTACATTAAGAATTGGAGTTATTTGACATTTTCTTCAAAGGTTTTTAGGAATACCATGTTTATAGACCGTAACACAGCACAGTAAGACATGAGAGGGAAATTGACCTGGACAAAAATTTTCTGCTAAAATAACAGCCAAGGTCAAAAGAAATTTCGTAGTCTCCTACTTTAAATGATCTCTATCAGCAGTGTTAAATAATTAAAACAGACACACAAAATTATACTGATCACAAGAAATCTATTTCTCTAAGGTAGTAAAACCTTGTAAGTGACAACCTGCTAACTAATAGCATTACTAAATCAGACAGCTGACCAACATTTTTCCATCTACTTATTAAAAGATTAGGACAGGCCAGCCACAACAGTGGCTGCTAAACAAGGATATGGTACACACTGGTGTGATAACACAAGTGGGAAAGGTGCTTTATGGCTATTTCAATAAATATATTGAAAAGTGTTTCCACTTGTTTGGTTAATCTGGACTAAACACCAAACTTAAGGACAGACCGTGAACCTCTGAATTAGAGCATGGGTTCTTCAGAGAAAGACTCTTACATATGCACACACAGGTGTAAAATAATTGCTTTACTGTACACTTTAAGATCTGTTTCTTCATTGTTCAAAGCAACTGTATTAAGGAATACACTTTATTCTTAAGAAAGAGCAATCTGCGTGCCCTCATAGAGATCGTGCTGTACCAGTAATCCTTTTTAATAGATTACTTGGACCCGGAGATGTCCACTTCATCTAGTGCAGCAGATTTTTGCAGGACATCTGGCAGCAGTTTCCATCACCATAAGCTTCTCCTAAGCATAGGGTCATACCCAGGCTCTGTCTGCACCAGGAACTGCTGCAGGCCAACAGGAGCAGATTGGTACCCAGAGAAGGGTTCTGCTGAGGACAGGATACCTACAAGAAGGATTGCAGCTGCCAACTATCACTCTACATTTAAAAAAATCTGGAATTCAAGCACCGTACTAATAAAGGCAGTGGATTGTCTTTCTACCAGTGTTTCACAAAAATGGGAAAGCTGATGACATAGTAACTAAAGCTTTTCTTGAAAGTTCCTCTGGTAAAGGAACGAAAAGTAGTTATCAATATGATACCATCTTCAAGAGGTACAATTTCTTCAAGAAAACTTTCTTTTGAAAAATGAAATGGGAAATTAGCTTGGGGCCTATGCACAGAAAATATTTCAATGTTTTACCCAAAGAATTAAGATAGAACAGAAGACCACTGTGGACTAGAGGCTACTTCTCAGCTAGCTGGGGAGTAAGGTACAACAGTGCCCATTCTCATCCTTTGACAAAGATCTGTTTGTGAATTGACACTTTGCAGGGCATGGAAATTAATAAGTCTCCTTCCTCCACCTCTCTTTGGTAATGAAATAACTGCCAGTTCACAAGTATTTTTAAAGATTAAAACAATAAACCACACGACCGTGTTCTCACTCCTCATGCATTTTTGGTTTATAATGTTATTATTGCAGGAGGTGTTGCGTAATTAGTAGCTCTTGAAACAGTGAAGTCAGCTGTAGCAGTAACCTATTCACATTGTAGTAAACAATCATTTTCTTAGGCAAAATATCCCTCCCCCTATTCTCCCTAACTAAGGCAAGCTGAGTAAAAGAGCATGGTGGTAAATGAAACAAAACAGAGAAACCAGCTGAAGAGAAAATCACAAGGCAGAAATGGGAAAACTGCTAACTCCTATCCTTTTATTTTCCAAATAATTACTTAAGATGGCAATAACTAGACTGTAAGTATTTTCTTTGCTTACAAGAATACCAATAAATACCAACAGTATTATTTGAACCCTTGTCTACAAGCCCAAGATATGTCATTGCATGCTGTCCAGAAACCACACAAGCTCTTCACATGATGAAATCTTTCCTTTGGCAAAAGCAATGACCCCCATACATGAACCTCACCTTGTTAATTGAAAAGAAGAGGGAAGATGAATGGAGGAAAGGAGCTGGAAAGTATTTTATATCTGTCCTTAAACAATGGATTCAGAGCCCACCAGCTGTAACCACGAAGTCCCATCAGCAGTCCCCATACTGCCATGCAAGGATCAGGGCAGGCCCTGTGCAAGATTCAGGCAGTCCCATTGATTCTCAGCATTGTTTCATGGGCCAAAAGCATAAAACCACAGAACAAAAATCTCTGCTGGGCAGTTTGGCTGTTGGACATTTGGAGGAACTGAAAACAGTTTTGTTTTTTTTTTTTATGAGGTGGAAAAGAAGCTGGTATAAGCATTGAGGAATGACATCAAGCCAGGCCAAAATCCCTGGAGAAGTACTGCTGCAAAGACTTAATTGATGTTCTTTTCTGATTGGACTGAGTAAAGCAAAGAAAAGTAGAAATTGTTGTTTTCCATTTTTTTCTTAATTTCAGAATGCCTTATTTTGCTGTGTTTCATGTCAGTGGTTTGTTTCATGTCAGTGGTTTGTTTGGGTTTTTTCCAAACCTCCTTCTCATTAAAATCAGAAATTGCCTGACATCTGTTCTTTCTTTTCAAGCATCCAAACTCTGAAATCCCATAATCCGTAAATGGGAAAGGACGATTACTGAGAAACTTGGCTGAACTACATGTGAGACACATTATGGGACGTTTCAGCAATCAATTTAAAATCACTGGCTTCAAGTGTGTTATTTCAGAATTGCAGGCAGTATCTGTAACTTATGTTACCTAAAATACCCAAAGGAAAATCTTATCAAACATAAAAAGCTGGCTGTCTGCATAGGCAAGTCAATCTGTAGTATTTGAAAAAAGAAAAAAAATCAATACTGTGATAGAACAAGATGGAATGGGCATTATTAGAAAAGCTGGCATGCAGTTCTCACTGAAGAAATATCACTGGACATGTGCTGGTCACAGCTAACAGGCAGGATATATTTCAGCATCTACCTGCTCATCTAGACATATGAGAAGCCCAAATCAGTAAGCAATTTTGCCAACGAAAAGTCTTACAGTACAGATTATAGCTATGAAAGACTGTGCAGAACTTTATATTAAACATGAAAACTTGCCAATATTTTAAAATGTACTTTAAAACATAGTTTAGATAATTTAGGGTTTGCTTAGAAATGTTAATTATTCATACTGAGACATAGAACAGTTGCTATCTTAAGATGTATTACTTCTGAATTATGATGTTTATTTCAAGTTCTGTGTTAGATACAAACGGACACACATCAAGCAAGGCAAGAGGTACTATAAAGGCCCAAGAATGAACCCAGGCTAGAGGAATGCCAAGCCTACAGGAGAATGTACACATGGTTTCTCCCTGAACAGAGAGCTCTGTGGTATTTTAGCTTCCAGTAAATGTGTACTCCGTGTATATAATGCAGCTACAATGGATATATTGATTTAATGCTTTATTTTATTAACACATGACAGATTACAGGTGTGGGTACAGACCTGGGGTATCTCATGAGTGATGAACTAGTCCACAAACTTATAGTTACTGATGGAGAACAATCACACATGTACCTGTAATCCTCACTTTAAATAAAGTTTCATTTCAGAAAGACAATTTTATATGTTCATATTGCCGCAAAGAAAAAGGACAAATACTAAAACTGTTAGGATAAACTGATAAGAATATTCACATTAGTACCCATGCTTTCTGTTGTGTCTGGAACTCTTCACATTCATCCTCTTTGCACTTGGATGCAAAACAAATACTACCCATTAAAGAGCATACGGTGTAACACTTGCTACATTGTTTGAGTAGTTCAAAAGGGCACTATCAAATCCAAACCAAAGTAGATGTTTAATACAAGCTGCCCATACTGGAGAAAAACCAAGACAAAACAAAATCAGTTGTGCATGTCCAAAGAACAAGCACAGAGAAGCTCAACCAGAGCAGCTACTACACACGAGAGGAAGGTGAACATTCCTCACTTCTTTCCTTTCATTATAGCCTGCAACTTCCTTGTGCCATCCCAGGGTGTGCAGTCACCCTGATGCCATAGGTTTTAGCTTTTGTATTTTTCAGAATCTCTGCTGCTTAGTGTGTAACTCTGAACCTCCACATTGGGTGTTAGTAAGTTCTCTTCACAGGGTCGTTAGACAAAACAATTCATTTCTAGCTGCAGAATCAAGGACACCCAGTACAAAAAGCACAAACAATGGTGAGGGAAAGGGGCAAGCCAGGGGGCTGAGACTTCATAGCCTGGGGCTGTGGTTGGACAATTGACCTCAGTATGGGATGAACCAAAACTTGTAAAAGTGTAAAGACTCAAGACCGGGATCTATATTTGATTTGGGTGTAGCCCTGGCCAGTGTACCTTGCACTGCCAAGGTGAATCCTTTCAGTATATACCTGTTTTATTCCTTTTGCTCTGTCTAGTCCCTGTTCCAGGTCAGCCTTTCCAGGCACCAGCCCAAGGGGAAGTGCTCCCAGCCCCATCCCCCAGCAGGGGCAAGCACCAAGGGCTGTGTGCCAGGCCAGGCCAGGCTGGCAGGAGCAGGAAGCCCTGGGAAGGGAGGGGATGTTCACACACCCATCCCCACAGCCACCCACAACAGCCCACACCGACCTACCAGAAAGCTACAACTGTGAAATGGTGCAATATAAAGAAAAGGCACGGCAAGAGTGATTCTTCAAATCTTTTACTTGGATACTCTTTAAAATACTTCTAGCACTGATTAACAAGACCTGAGCAATGACTTTTGAATTAATCCCTAACTGACTATACTGGGGTTCTCTTTACATAAACTACAGATTCTTTTGGCAATGCCAGCTTTATCAATGATTGACTATAAAAGTTATTTTGAATGCTGTCTTCACCTTAAATCTACATTCTAAATGCCTTATTTCCCTTCTTGTAGATCTGGCTCGGTTACTCTCACGTCTGTTTACATACACACATTTACACACCAATGTATCTATAGGAAGGAGATGTCAGAGTGGCTTTGAATACACATAGCAAATTATGTTTGCAAGAGACCTTAATGAGAATGAATCAGTCATTCAAACAGCATTATCCCTTTGAGATATGAACAAGACAGGTTGTCACATTTAGAGACTAACGTCATGCTTTTGCCATAGTTCCAAGACTGCAAATGAAAATGCCACTTTGGCTTTTCCAGTATTTGGCACTGCCAAATAATTTTTTAAAATTTTTTCATATCCTCAATTTTGTTTCCATAGATACTAATATCAGTATTAAAAATTGGGTTTTTAAATAGATCGGTTTTATAGAAAAATTAACCGTTACAAACACCAGCCATTTGCTTAACAAGTCCTGTTCAACTCATTATATTTTATGTATATATATTATGACCTTTTCATTCCTCTATTGCCCTGATCCAACATTAAAACTTGCTGTTACATCCTGGTATTTCAACAAGACACTGAATGAAAAAATTTAAATTCTCTTGTAATTACTGATAAAGAATGTACTGTCTAGTACTGAATGCATTCACATTTGCAAATAGAATGCTAACATATATGACAAAACATATATGCGTGGTGAGATAAAGACAAACAATTCTTTCACATAAATAAATAATTAATAGATACATAATAGACCTGATTTTATAGTCTTCTCACTCAGTCTCCACATTTTATCCTGCATTTAATAAACATTTCACTGAAATAGTAAGCAGCCCTACCTTAAGCACTATGTACTGCACACTGACATTCATGACCAGGGAAAACAAGTGACCCACCAAGCTTTCCAATTTCACCTCAAAACCTCAAAATTAAGCTTTCAATACATAATCCTGTTCAAAGTGCTTATGCAAATGCAATTAATTGCATCCTCTAAAAAGGCATCTGAAATATGTAAGAGTGCAAAAACAGTTTCTGTAAATATAAGCCTACTGTAACATGCTTTTTCACAGCAGCAAGTACAGAAGTTAAATAATATAAAAGATTCAATGAAAAGTTCCATTATTATTCCCATACTCTTCTTTAGTTTTCCTGCTCCAAGATAAATTTTGCTCCCAGAAATTATGACAAAAAAGTAGGAGATAATGGCATGTCTAGTTGCCAACAAACGAACACTATTATTTTAATCTGTAAAGCACCATGTATACTGAGGCTGCTGCAAGAAGCAGAGGAGGAGTAGTGGGAGTTATACAGTGGGAGAAAAAAAGATTATCCTCAATCTGGAAGAAGATATTCCCAGCAATAAGGCTTTATCACATCATGCCTACACACAGATCTGGAAGTCTCTGCTTTATTGGGATTGTCACAGAACAATGATGTCCTTTTGATAGAGTAACAGAAGCACTTTGGGGAAACACCTCCAAGGACTTGGCTGTGATTATCTTTTAGTAACAAGAAGGTGCAAAGTGGGAAGAAGTTAAGTTGCTCTGTATCAGAAATGTTTGTGAATTGATGAACTGTGAGCTCCAGTCTATGGAGAAACTTCTCTTCCTCTCTCACCCAGCCATCACTCTAAGTCCCCTTAAAGATCCAGTTCCCCTCCTAAACCCTCTAATTGTTCACATTTTTTCTCAGACCTACATCCTGAAGGCCTCCTTGAACTATTCTCAGTATGTGCTGGCTCAGGAAGGAAGCTCATCAGAGTCCACAGCTATTTGGTCTGTACTTCAGCCTTTCCTTTGGCAAAGGAGTGAATTTGGCTCACTCTCCTCTAGTCCAGCAGCTATCCCCAATATTCTTGTAGGAACTTGTACAAGAAGGAATTTGTAAAATAAATAACCAGCAGAAAAGAGATGTAGGCCATCGCTAAGTAGAACAAAAGACAAAACCAAAACGTCATTGGACTAGGATTAAACTTGCAAATTCAGATCATAATTTAAATTATTTTCAAAGAAGACTTCGGAAAGGTACAGAAGCAATGCAAAGAATGAAAAAATCAGTAGTGTATGCCATCATACAAAACTAAAAGGAAAAATTAGTCAGTGGTTGTACAGGAAGAATGGTAGTTATTTTTCCAGATAAAATAACTGCCAGGAAAAACCCACAACCCACCATCTAGAAGAACCACGATTTGGACAAGACAATAAAAGTGACAATATGGTCAAAATAGAATATATTTTAGAATAATATGAAAGCAGTCTTGCATGATTTATCTTTAATTTCGCCATCAAGATGGCAGCTTACATGAGCTAAAAGTAAATATGAACTAAGAGCTTTTTCATACAGGGAAAAAGTGATGTAAGTGGCAGGAGAGACATGCAGTTATACTATTAAACACAGCACCTTTTTAAACCACCTAAGTGCTGACAGGCTTTTATGCTGCTGTCCAAGGTTTCAGCCTTAAAAAAGCCAGCTTGGAGCTCTTTTCTTTGATGACTTTTGTGTTTAAGAGTAGGAAATACTGGCCTACAGAGAAATATCTCAATTCTGTTAGGAATTTACATAGTAACCTGCGAGCTGACACTATTCGTGCATTTCCCTTTCTTAAAAGGGAGTTCTAATTCAGTCTTCTAGAAGATATATTAATTTTTGATAGTCTTTGCATTATCTGCAAGTCTGCCAATTTCATGCTTAACCTAAATCTTCATTTCAGTCTGGAGCAAACAGGGAAAGAAAAAAAAATACCATGTTTTTAAAACTACAAAAGGATTAAAGAGGAGTAATCTGTACACATTGAGCTAGTCTAATAAGTCTAAGAACTGGGGACATTCCAAACGATTAGAAGACACGAAACAATGGAATTTTTGAGTCAACAGACAATACAAATAATTTTAATGCCCCAAATCCTTCTTCTGATCTCATGTAAAATAATTTCAAAGTCAACAAGCAGCAAGATTTATGTGTAATAAATGAATACATGCCAATTTAAACATGAACCAACAGAACATAAGCCACTTTCTAAATTCGTATACAAATATAAGTGAAAAGTGCAAGATTTATGAGTGTAAGGCATCTAACTTGATACTAATACATTCAGATTAAAGAGACTTCTTAGTGCTGGATACATTAAACTGATTTATAGTGCATCCCTGAGCATAGAATCAGCAATGAATTGGTGAAGTTTTCAAGAAACACCACATGAATGAGTTATCAGCTCACCATCTCTTACTATTTTCACCAGTGGCCTGGAAGGAAAACTCACCACTGATCAGGTTTAAAGAGAAGGCAAAATCTGTGGGAAAATGATGAATTGCAGGAGTAATTGGTTCCCCCTCTCAATTTGGTAAGGTAAGAAGAGAAGTAAGTCCCACAGAAATGGAAGGTTCCACCTTAGCTGAAAAAAGGCAAGCTACAATAATCAGAAATGTACTGCCTTCTCTAATAAAGGAAAGTTTAAAGTTGTTTAAGAAAAGGAACCTAAAATAATTGACACTACAGCCATAGATATGATAAAAGCATAATTGTGTTAAGTCATTAGGACATTAGATCTTGTTAGAGCAAGCAAGGCTGTACTATCCTTTTCACTCCCCCATAAGCAGTACAAGCCAATAATGCCAGGGTACATGCAGCCCCTTACAAAAGCTCTCAGTTTCCCAATGCTCTGGGAAACCAGAAAAATTATCCCTCAGTGCTTAGAGGCATATGAGTATTTTTGCTGCTCTTGCTGAAAGTACACAGTACTTTAGGAGGATTGGGGTTTTTTTCCCCCCAAAGTTTTGACCTGGAAAAATAAGAATATTCATACATATGCATCATACTTTTAGAATCAGGATTTGCTTCTCTCCAGCAGTTGTTTGGTAGCATGTATACATATTTCTTTATTAACTTCAGTACTACGATGCTATTTTACTTTCCAACTTCATAAGTTAAGTGTTCTTTGTACTTCTTTCTGTTGCTAAAGAAAAGCTAAAAGCAAGAGTTGGAATAAGTTCATTCTTTGCAGATATCCACCTTATGAGATACATCTTACCATAAAGAATTCATCAACACAGAAGTTACGAGCCTTCCCTGAAAAAATGATATACTGAACTACATTAATTTACAATCTTTCTATAAGCAGTCACAACATTCTTTTAAACTTCACATACACACAGCTGTCTTTACAGTGAACTTCTAAGTACCATTAAATGGTTTGGTTTTGCTTTTGGGAGCAGAGAAGTTAAAGAACAGGGGTAAAGAAAAGAAACAAACAAAAAATTAAAATGTTCATAATTGTGAATTTTCTTTCCATCAACCTTCTGTTCATTTCATTGTTTAGGATGTAACCTGGCAGAGTCCTGTAATTCACCCTAACCTTTTTTTTCCCTAAGTCCATGCTTCAAAGTGAATTGGCTGTCTTGGTAAAACAATGCCCCAGAAGCATACCAGTGGGATTTACACAATTCTGTGTAATAGGCCAGGAAGGTTTTACAAATGTTTATTACCTCACAGAGGGCCCTTAAGAAGGGAAATCAAGTGCTGGGTATTTTCCACCAAAGCCTATTTCAGCAACATATGGTATAATCAGTTCCAAATTAATCTTAATATGATGGACAAGAGAGTCAGAAAAATGTGTGTATTAACCCTTTGCACCAGGGTAGAGAGCACACAAGTGAATCACTGGTCAGCAGGCACGATCTGAGGTTAGAGATTGTCACCAGCAGAGCAGGAGCATGCAGTGAATGCCACTGCAGGAGAGGCAGCTGGCACACCATGGGTCACCTGCAGGCTCCTGCTCACAAAAACACCCCACAAGCCCTGTGCCCTACAAGCCTTGACAAGGTCACCTGGAATCCTGGCTCCAGGTTCCAGCACAACCTGCCCAGAAAGACAGCCATCAAATGGAGGGTGTTTGGAATGACGAAAAGGTTTGGGAAACAAAGGGCCTGAGAGACCTTACCTGCCCACACACAAAAGAGCTGCCACAAAAAGGAAGGGAATAAACTGCTCATGTTCACACAGGCACAGTAGAAATTAAGGAGTTAATACTGCTTCACAGATTTGAGAAAGTGTCCTTTTGCTTAAATTTCTTTCTGAGGTGGTTCTGACAGCTGATATGGCAAAATAAAACCCCCCTTACCCCAGAACACCAGGAATTAACTTGTAATTTTCAGGTCAGCAGGCCAGCATCAGTAAAAAGAAGGTGAGGTGGTACAACTTCTGCAACTACACCTTTGAATAAATGCTGTTGACAAACAGGGAGAAATTGCCATCTGTCTTTCAACAGCACTTAATTGGCACCTACTGCAGTGGTTTGTTGCCTAAATACCACTCACTGCAATTTACTTCAATATATGGGTATCCTTTAATAATGTAATAGATGCATCAGTTTCGTATTTAAAAAACATGTTCCTATGTAATGAGATTTCATACTACATGCTATATATATTTAATAATTGCATAATGTAAAATTAATCTGATGACCCATTACGTGCTTACCCAGTATCTACATATTCTCTTTGCTTTTCTTGTAATTTTCTTATTTTAAAAGCCATAATGATTCTAACCTGCCACTTCTTTATGAAACCAAACAGTTAAAAGAATTTTAATACACACTTCACATTGTATATACTTAAATCATAAATACCGACTGCTGTGTCTTCTAAATTGTATTCCACACACCCAACTTAGATCTTATAAAAGCTCTTGCCATTTCAGCTTTAGAGGGATGTCAACAGTCTTGACAGCTGACTGATTTGGATCTCTGGCTACTGCTAGATGATTATATAAATTGTGCTAAAGATTACTTTTTCCATTATTCTAAAATCATAAAGCTGCAGGATTTCTAACTTACACTTTACTAATTTTTCCACTGGTCTTAGATTCATGGTTTGGGAAGGCAAAGAAATATACTGGGAGACATCCTTCCTCATGACCTGCTGATACGTGAGGGAAAACTGAACAATATCTACATTTATAGTGGATAGTCAGTTTGCTACAGAGGACTACTACAGTCAACTTAAAACTTACACTATTCAACAAGTTATCAGATAATCTTTTAATGTAAAGCTTGTTATATTTACATAGGACAAATTCTACTGGATTTCGCTGTGGCTGATTTGTCTGCAAGGTAAACCTACCAGTCCCTATAAACAGTGAACATACATTGCTATTTACAGCATTTCCCTAACTGTCACACAAGAAGAACAGATATACAATGGAGACCTTAAGATATTTTGTTCATTCAATCTCAGGAAAAGAAAATCTCATAATGTTAAATTCCATAGAGTTTGTAAGAACAAAGATTTTGTTATGATACATCTACTGTGATGACAGAGTGTGCTCTCTGCTGATAAAGGTGGGCAGATTGCCAGGATTACGTGTGCAGATTAACAAATGCAGATTCAAAACGTTCTTTTGCACTAGACTGGGGCAGCTGCTGCATTTTGGGGAGTACAAACTGTATTCCTTCAACAGCCAGTGTGGTTTTGTCCCCTCGTTGCTGTGTGTATGTACTACACAGAGCTGGTAGTGAAGCTCTCCTTATGTTTACATGACAGACCCACACCTCCTGCTAAAAGCTGCTCACTATTTTCCATAATAGGAAGAAAGCAGTGCTCTTCAACTGCCTGCTACAACCATGTATGATTTTTAGCTTTGTGCTAGCCAGTACAAGGGTATTAAGAAAGATTTCTCTTCCTTACCATGATTCAAACAAACTGATGAAGAAATTCCTTCTAGGTAGTCTGTAGAACAATTCAGATACATCTTTTCCTAATAGCTCGGTTAGTGAGCTTCAAAATATATTAACCCAGTAGAAATAAGACCATTCCTAAACATTTATTTAAATAAACCTTTTCACATATTTAAAGATACAAAGAAAGTTCACAGCAACAAACCAACAGCCAGAAGCTGAACTACACTACATAACAGTGCTATTGAAACAGGAAGAAAATGTTCTTAACCGGTGTTTAACAAAATAGTCCTTCTTCCAAGGTTAATGAAAATACTTCCTGACCTTTTTAGAAAGCATTTTATACATGGTATCTAGCACTCTTTATGGGCTTCATTCATGACACATTTCTTTCATAATTTATTCCTCCTTTTAACTGGTTTTCTTTTTGTGCTTCAGGAGTGGATTTTGGTCTGTTCTCAGGCGGTTGTTTTGGGTTTTTTAAATTAAATCACCACCCTCACCCCTTTTTTCCTCCACCTCTCCCTCTCCTGCTGGTTAAAAGCACCACAAGATGGAATAATAACTAAGAACACAATCAGAAGCTCTGATTCAAAACTTGAGCTTGTTCAAGGCAGAAGAACACCATATATTTTGCAAGGACGTGAACAAGATAGACAACAGACAATAATAATGCACTGCATTATTTTCTCGTGAGAGGCATGAGACTTGACTTTGAGAGGTACTACTTTCTCTTGAGGTTCTTTTAATTTCCTGTCATTATTCCAAAAGCAGCAGTTTGATTTAGTAGATCATGTATCTCGTTTGGAAGACATATTGCAATATTCTCTCCTCATTTTACTAGAAGATTAGTTACCACAATTTTACATTAGACTAAGCATGAGAAAATGTGCTGCTATTTCTAAATATTTCCTACTATGTTCAGCTGGCAAAGGCCAGTGTAAGGGCAGCTCTGTAAGCATCTATATCTATCAGGGATTTTACCACAGTTCTGAGGAGGCACTTTGAAGGCAACATAAGCAGCACAGTTTATTAAATAGCTCTGCACAACTGAAATCAACCCTATAAGAATTGTTAAAAAGAACAATCAGATTTAGTTACCTTCTAGGTCAGAATTCTTAGTAATACAAATTTGAAATTCCAGCTGGTACTAGAACCCTAAGACCAAAACACTAGATTTTTGTACTGAAATTAAGGATGCTGGATTTAAAACCAAAACAAAACAAAACAAATCAACAACAACTGAAATTAAAGCTAGAGAAATCACAGAAAGCCTTTGGGTTTTTAACATTAGAGTTTCTGGAATGGAACAGGAAAGCATTCCTCCTTTGTATTCTTTATAGACACAACTTTGGCATCAGTAGTTTTGCTACCTTCCACATTAGTTACCACACTTGGTGCACAAGTTGAGCAGACAGCATTCCATGAAAACCAAAAGGATGTTGCAGAGGCCTTTGGGGTTATCTAAGTCTTCCACAAATTTCTGATACGGATAAACAGAAGTACAACAAACCCTACTACAACTCACACTGATAATCTGCATGTTTTGCACTCAGTAAATTCTAGACAAACATACTGCAGAAAACATCCCAAGACACTGCTTCCATTTACATGACACAGAAAAAAAGCATTTTCTACGTACAAGAAAAACATAATTAAATACAAGCAGCAAGCAAAACAAAATACCCAGGCTATGAGTCAACAAAAATTGCTTGTAAAAAAGCAACTAGGACATGAAGCTCTAAGTTAAAATGGCAAGTGCAGAATGAGCTCTATGGAGAGCTGTAGCAGTTCCCATGGCCCAAGTGTGAACTGGCACCCTGTGTGTGAAGGAGCCTGGTACAACATTACTGTGGCAAACAGCTGTTAGAGCAGTGCTGACTGAAGTGGGATGGTATATCTGACACAGCAAATCCTGCAAAAATACTGGACCCCTATTTTCAAGCAAATGAGAACCTTATGAGGAATGTGTGTGAAGAAATGAGACTAGAAATGGAACAAAAAATATGGAACCTCTAAAGATGAAGTTTTCCCAGCCCAAACCCACAGCAGACTGGTTCTACACAGCACATCAGACTCCCTGAACTCAGTCTGTTTCACCATTGTATTTGCTTATTATTTTAATCTTCTATGGAACACACTACTATCAAAGATGATTTTATATCACAAGGCAGTTAGAATAGGGTGCTTTAACTAACAAATTATGGTATCTATGGGCTCAAGTCAAGTAACTGCAAATTCTTTTCATGTGTCTTCATCTATAACTAATTTACAATAGCATGAAATGGAAACTTGTTGCATCATGCCTAAAACCAGAAAAAAAAATCTTCAGGGCAGAAACCACATCTTACATCTTTGTTCTGTGAAGTGCTTAGCACAAGTTGTGCTGCTTTCCAGGGCAGAGTTAAAGGAGCTGTACAACCTGGAAGTGCAGAGACTGCAGCATGTAGCTGCAAGTAACTGGGTGAGCTGCTTCAACCCTTCCTCAAGGAGAAACACTCCTCTGATGAAAGGCACTGTCATTTCCAATGAATGCAGTCTGCCGGGGAGACCAAAAGTCTGGACTGCAGGATGAGTTAACCACTTATTGCCTGTTATCTCATCCAGAAGGAGAGCCAGGTTCTGGCTGTGGGTACATACACACCTAGCACTACCAATCCCCCAGCCCTCCTGCCTTCCACAGGAGTTTCACTGGCTGGGATTAATTCTGCAATCAGTTCTGCACAACTGAAAAGCAAAACTTGTGCAAAGGTCCCTGGACTCACCTCTGCTCCCTGCTCAGGGGATTTACTTCAGTCAGCTCTGCTCCAGTCCTGGGAAATGAATACCCCTTGGCAAGTGGGCTAGCACAGATGTGATCCTAGAGCCCACCTCCAGGTTACACACTCAAAAAACCTGCATTTGTGCTCCCTGAGACACCCCCACACTGCAAACACGAGAGCAGTAACTGGAAGAAATGCAGGTGTTTGCCTCAAACATGCACTCCTGATGACTACTAACCAGCTAATACAGGCACACCTAATTATACCTCAGTTATAGTCCAGATTCACCAACTGCTACAGAGAAATTACTGCCAGACTTCCTCACAATAGACATCTTCAAGGAAGAAGGCAATTTGCAGCTAAATGGATGTACAACTTGCATGACAGTACACCACTTCTTATATTTAAACTCCATACATGCACATAATATGTCAGAATTAGGAAAATAGCAATTTTTATTCCTACCAGCTCTTGTGGACTTATTGCTGGGGTTTTGCAGGAGCCTCTCATTCCCCGTCCATCTCAGCTGAAAACTGTAGAATTTTATGAAGGATTTAGGTGTTACCTGATTAATGACAGTAGTGGGTGTAAGTTTAAAATAGCTGCTCAGCTGGTTGACTTTCTTGCAACACTATTCTGAATTGAGAGTTCAACTTCTAACAAGTGATGCTTTTCGATTACATTAGTTTTAGCATGGCTTTTATATTTTCCCATATTGAAAATATAAAAAATATTTGTATGGCATATTTCCTTGGATATAGTATTTGTACACAGGGTTTTCAACTAACCTTTTTCTAGTCACTAAATTTTATTTAAGAACTAAATATCTTCAAATGCCTTGCTAGTTAATAACTATTTTTCTAGTCAACTGAGAATGTTTTATCAATATACAACAATAAGCTAAGGCAAATAGATTTTTCTGGTGTCAATCTGGTAAAAGTCTATAACATTACTGTATCTCTACACCTCCCAACAACACTATTTTTAAACAAGTATTCAAGATTTGACATCATTACTCCTCAAGCTAGAAATTCAGATAGTCACATTAGGGACAGAAGTCCACTGCTGGTGCAGTTATGCAACTTCAGTTTCCCTGCAAAGTGAACTGAGATGCTGATTTTTTATTCCTTTCCCCACATGGCAGAAGTGCAATGCAGGGACTTGAGGGAAGGGAAGCATTTCTTAATGCCTCTCTGAATCTGTTTATTCTTCCCTGCATTTGAAGCAAAATGAAAGAGACCACATGAATACCAAGTGACCAGCCTGATTAAATATCAGAATTCTTATAGAATGATTTGGCATGGAAAATAAATTATTCAGTTAATATAAAATTCTTGTCGTAATGGAGAAATTTGTAAAAAAGTCTCCTTTGACTTATCCTGTAAGAACAGATATATATGTTTTTAAAACAGAGATCCAATGCTTATATGAGAAAAAATATGAAAAATCCAAATTGCCTTCCTCTTGTGTATCTGACATTTGAAAGTTTAAGTCAGTTTGGGTAACGAAGGAAATACAAAATTTAAAAAAATAAATCAGCATAGAAAAAGTTAAGCTTGACTTGAACAGTGATCTATGCATATTATAGCTGAAAGCATTAGAAAACTATTGCATCATTATCAGAACCATGCTGAATTCTTATGCTATTTCTGATTTCCATAGCAGGTCAAAATCTCACATTTCCATATGGGGGTGCAAGATGAAGACAGATTTTTTTTTTTTTTTAAATGCAATTGGAACTTGCCAACTGACATAAATATCTTTGGAAATTTTTTTACAACTTAGCTTCCATAAACTTTTTAAACATTAGATAACTATTTTTGTACAGAAATAAAATTTCCAGGAGAAAAATACTCTGGTTCTTGGTTCAATACTTTCAATTCCAAGCTCTAGACTATTTCTGCACTGTTTTAAGTACAGCAGAGCAGAGCTAAGACCATATAAATTTCAACCAGGAGAGAAATAATATGCTATTTGGTTCTTTTGCTCCCCTATCAAAATTAAAAACAGGATGATCCTATCAAACACAGAGTTAACAAAAATAAACATAGAATTAAGTTTTAATATCGTGCAATGGAGAATAGAAATTCAGATACCACTGAATAACCAGGCTTTTCACCAGAAATGAAATAGGAGATGTGAACAAACCAAACATGAGAAAGAGTAAAATAATTAATCAGACCACACCACAGAGGGGAGGCTTTAACAGAAGCCTTTGGTGCCACGGGTTCATTTCACAAGTGTCTCTCTCCTACCCCACTCCACCAGGGCAAACTGATTTTATACATACATACACCCATGTATGTTCACACAAACACAGCATTTGCAGCCTCTCACGTTAGATACCAATGCAGCCAAGTCAGTCATGAGTGACAAGCAAAGTGCCATCTATCCTGACCCCAGCACAAAGCTGCACATCCATTTGCCAGACTTCTCTGACTTAAATATTTAAGGTGCTTCCAAGAAAAGTTCCACCTGAGAGAGAGAGAGAGACTAAAATGCCTGCTTCACTGAATAGTCCCATGTGAACTCAGTCAACAATGAATCCCCACAGACGTCACTGTGCAAACATCCAGCCCAAGGAATTCCAAGTCTCTTGGCCACAGCTACACACGTTATAATACACGTGTGAAATTAAAACATTCCATACTCAAATCTCTTTCCACAGTTCCATTTCATATAAGAACTCACCCCTTTTCAGCTAGAGACAGTACAGTACATCTGAGAAGGTAACAAGAAATATCCACTAACAAACACCAACATCTTTCCCCTATTCCTGGGGAAGACAGGCTAGCAAAGGGAATGACAACCATACTATGTTCTAGTTAATGACTCAAAATTACATTTTACAATGACACAATCTGGTCTGCCAGAGGAACATGCGTTAATTACAAATGAAAACTTTCTGTTCTACATAACTGAAAAAGAAAAATTATTTCGTGCTCTAAAACAGGATATACATTTAAATTCGTAAGACTTGTAGAAACTGTGACATATGGAATAATAGGAAAGGGTAGTGGAAGGCATCAAGGGAAAAGATTGTCAATACTGCAACAGCCAGATTTGAAGTTCTCTGCCAACTTTCCTAATAGTATAATAAGGAAAAGGGCTTTCCAATTAAAATATAATGCTGCTGCTAGGAGCTTGCATAGGAATGAGAGAATGGTTTGACAAAGTAAAACTCTTGTGTTCAGGATGTTCGTATGAAGACTACAGCTTCACAGCCATTTCTGTGGTAGCAGTTGTTTTGGACAGGGCTGTGTTCCTGCCCAAGCCAGTCGTGTTCCCTGTCCTCATCACAGCCCAGCTGCCTGTGAACTGACAACAGCAACAGTGCACCCATCTGTTCCTGGGACTGGAGTGGGGACCAGTGCCCTGGGCACAGCAGGAGCCTGGGGACATCAACTCTTAGAATGTTCATGTGTCAATAACTTCCTGCTGACTATACCTAAACAACACTGGGAAAACACACAAACAGCCCCACAAGCATGGGGGAAGTAGAAAAGGACTATTGAAATGCATTTTCAGCAACATGAATTACTAAATCAAACATCAGCAAACCAAACTAGGTAATAATGACACTTTTTTTTTCAACTGAGAACTCTGGGAAGACATGACTCTTACAACTACTCTAGACAGGGATCAAATTAAAAGAAACAAATGGAGAAACCAGAGGCTCATAAATGCAAGTCAGTAACCTTATTTTCCTTCAGAAGCAAGAACAGAATTAAGTTCTGCAAAAACAGAATCAGTCAGAAAGTTTGTTTCTTAAATGCTTTGACTTCTGTGAACATTAGGAACACTCCTAACCACCCATAAGTATTACAATTTTGCATCACTTAGAAACATAGAATTATTTAGACTGGAAAACACCTATAAGATTACCATAGCTACATTCATTTCCACACACCCTCATTCTAGAGGCAGCTACAGGTCACTGACCACAAATACTTTGTTTACTTAATTTCTTCTCTGTATTAAATATTAAATACAAATATAAAAAGGTAAATATTTTAAATATTTCACTTTAAATATATTAGCATCTTATTCTATCATGCTTCCATTTGCTAAACAAACATATGTAGACATCCTTTTTACAGTTAATTTTTTATAACTCAGCTCCAAACAAAGAAGAAAGCCCATGACTTAGGAGCTTACTAATAGAATCAGTCATCAGTTGAACTAATGCTTTAATTAGCAGCTGTATAGAGCAAAGACGTATTATTAAAAGTCTCCACGAAAAAATACCATTGTGTGTTTTACATGACTTAATGTGCAACAGGTTCAATTCAATGTTATTAGGTTGAATTGCCTGCCATCAAAAATTTTTTTAAAGCTTTTAACCAAAGATTTCTGCCCAAGAATGTTTTCAAACTTTTCCAACACAGAAATATTCACTTACAGTCAGTGCTGTAAAACTGAAATTAAAGTGATCATATTGTCACTGTTATATTTTAAAATGTAACTAAGTAGGAAGATAGGCGTCTTCGAGCATTAATACAGAAGAAATACACCTGCACTGACAGCTGATGACATAAAAAAAAAAATCCAAACCAAAACAATTATAATCTTCCCAGTAATGAATCTCACTGAACTTCTTAAAAAAATATTTCAACATAATGATGCACTTTATAAGACAGATCTGTAGGTATTGAGAGTAAACAGAGGGAGAGAAGAGATGTAACACACAAGCTTTGGACACTCACCATCTGAATTGGTTTTTTGTGAAGATCTCGTTCAGTCACCAACTTTTCTTGGTCAGTGACATAAAGGCCTTTTTGTGCCAGGGCTTGTATAACAGCATCATGACCTAGAAGTGGTTTTGCAGCATCACTCTTGAGAATAAGGCTCCCAGCACGACAGTAGAGCTCAGCAGACAGCAGCAGGTTAACAACAGGTGGTTTAATGTGCTCCTGGTCATACTGGTCTGTGTAAAATGGTTCTCGGAGTTCTTCTGGAACATTTTCTACAAAACACACAGAGAGCACAAGTCAGTATCAGAAAGGACAGTTAGACTAGTAGGAGATTTTTTGAAACTATATGTGAACTCAAAATTATGTTAAAGAAAGCTTAACCAAGGGGAGGCCAATGTCTGTACCAGCAATTATGTTATAAAATACTGGGAAAAAATTCGTACAAAGGAAATATTTGAGCTATAAATAGAAACTTGAGAGAAATTTGAAGTGTCTCACACTGCAAAGTCCACAACAGAAGAGCAACCTGTGGTTTACAGCATCATTACATTAAAATGTCTTGGCTTCTCCAAATACATGCCCAAACATTCTCATTTCCTTTGGCATAACATTATATAGGTCAGACATATAAAGGCAGAACAACATCCATTTAAACACAAACCCTGGATTCTATTACAATAACAAAATGGAACTGAAACATTATGCTCCAGCACAGAAAAATTCAACACAAAAAGCAGCCTTCTTTTCCATATATGCAGGAGAATTTTGATTACTATGCTGCTTTATTTCAAAGGTCATACATTACAGAATTACAATCCAGCAGTTAAGCATAAATATATGGGCTTTTAACTGAAATTAGAAGAATGGAGAAAGAAATAAAAATATTATCACTTTGTTTCTGACAAAAATACTGAGTTCTTATTGGCCTTGTGTCACTGACTTCCCTTAAAATTGTGGTTTTCCTCCTATTTCAGTGAGCTGGCTTAGCATCCATAGAAAGCTATGCAATATTTTGTCAAATTTATGCTGAGATTTTAACCCCAAAATCAGCATTCCAAGACAATCCAACAGTTTTTTCAAATACTGTACACAACACAATACAGGCAGATTATAATCGTCTACCACAAAAGTAATGATTATAAATTAATATGGTACTAGATCAAATGTCAAGTGGAAAATAACTTTCAGATTTTCAGGCATACATGCTGCAAGATGCTTCATTTTCCTCCTGGAAGAATTTCATTCTCTATTGTTGTAAAATTAGTTAAGCCAACAACATTTATGGGATAAAGAGCATGTGATTCTTCTGAGTCCAAGTGCAAAAAGCCTATTTAATTGCTAGAAGAAAAAAGAAGTGTGTAGGAAAGCAGTGATGCAACTCTAAGTTGCTATTCCCTTTGCCTTCAGCTGGATAAATGGCCAAACAGACAAGGTTTGAATCAGTCTGGAGTAAACAGCCCAGTAAGGGTGGAGCAGGAGAAGAGAGAAAAAACAGAACATGCCATCACAAGATAATGACAGATTATCTTCTTCCTCATGCATATTCTATTGCAGTTCATGTGCTTCCATCATGGGCTTTGGAAGGTGCCAGCTGCCTTCTAGCTGTGAGGGAAGATAGCTTTACAGAGTGCAAGAAGTGAAAGAAATATTAACACATGCTTTAAATGCCAGAAGGATGGTAGGAAAGGGTAAGATACTGCTGCTTCTTTTGCCAATTTAGAGTATCAAGGGAAAAAGAGGTATAGTTTGTAATTTGCTTAAATCATGAGCCTAAATTTGGCAAGAAAACTGACAGCTCTGCTTTAGAATACAGATCAAAATATATCATCAGCACAAATACTCTGCCCTTTAAAATACAAATCTAATGCCTAACAGCCCTACTTTTTTACAAGATGACAATAAAACTACTAACAAAAATATCTACCAGTGTCAGGAGAACTTTCCATCTTCCCTTCCACTTCCCAACTTCACCTACTGACTATAAGATCCAGACTCATCCAGTCCAACAAAAAGCATTTCTAATTGAGGATCTCAGAGCTGTTAGATACCTGCTTCCCCAGGTATTGTTTTCATCTATCTCAATTCCACCTGACCTTCTTTCTTTTCCCTGCTTGTCCACACACTATTTAAATATAAAGCCTGTTATTTCTGAAGTCCCTAAAGACCCATCTCCAGTACCAGGAGCTCAATTCTCATCAGGACTTGATCCTCTACAATTCCAAATGCCAACTCTTAAAGCATCTTTATGCTATTTTTTCAAGCTAGAGAGGATTGGAAAACATTTTTTAAATATCTCACAATGCACAAACAACAGATTTTGCTTTTGAAAAAACAGAAAAAGCCCATAACAAAAACCCAACCCAACCAACCAAATAAAAACCCAAACCAAAATCCATACATCCTTGTTTTGAAGCAGATGAGAATTTCAGTGGGGATGGGGGAAGCAGGGAGGAACAGAAAGCCATTTGTAATTTCTTAGAAGACTTAAAAAAGCCTCATTCCTATACTAAAAAAAAACCAACCAAACAAAAAAACCCACAACAAACCCTCTTGAGGCAGGAGTACCTAGCTACACTCAAACAGAAGTCACATACTCTGTGGTTCACTGAAGACAATGACAGGTTTCAAGTCTGAAAATTTGAGCCAGAAAAGAAATCTCAAGCCAGTAAATAACAAACCCAATGCCTGTTAATTCTCATCTTCTGTATCACTGAAGCACATCCTGAAGTGACAAGATGCAATAAATGCATTTATCATGAAAGAATGACATCCACTGCTGGGATTTAGTAATTAAACACTCAATATAGTTAAAAAAAAAAATCAATATGATGACTAGCAAAGGCAAATAGAATTATTTATAAAGCTTAGTTCTGCTTCTGAAAATATAGAAAGACAAAATGACATGTATGCCATTTCTTTTACTTAATTGGTGTACACAAAAATAAACCCGGAAAAGAAACCTACTGGTCTTCATAAAAACACAATCAGAAAAATAAATTTATTAGAAAAATAGAATATGGAAACAAAGGGCTAGGAAGACAAGCTGTGGCTATAGGCATATTCTGAATGCATAAAAAATGTGAAAGCATTCAAACAAGGAATCTCTGGTGCAAGACCAGAATTCTTTACAAAAATTCCTGTCAGTGTTCCCTCTGCACAGACAGAAACATGGCACTTCCCCCCACTTCATCACAGATATTAAACTGCTTGATATCAGAATAGCTCTTGATAGAAGATTCAAGCTGTGTTCTCACATGAGAGTTTAAAAAGAAAACAAAAACCCCCACAGCAGATAGAGTTTTCTGTCTGTTACCTATCTCAGAGCAGAAGTCCTTCCAGAATCAGCATGTGCTGCCTCTGGAGTCCTGCGGCAGGGAACTTCAAGGCTCCATCCAGCTCTCAGCAGATTACCAGAACAATCAGCAGGGTCAAATGCCTTTATTAACAATTCTGTCAGGACTGGAGATTGTTTAACAGGCTCTGCTAGGCAGAGAAGAATCTTGACACTAATCTCCTAAAAGTGCATTTTACCAGTCCTTCCCTGGCCCAGCTGACAAAGAGGAATCTTTCAGATTAAACTTGGAGGTAAATGACCGGTTTTAAAAGAAATACTTTGTTGCACATATTGCCATAAAGTACATTTGACCTTGAAAGCCCTGGTAATTGTGTCAGAGCAGAGTCCTGGGGACAGGAGTGCAGCCAGCTGAGCACATGAAATGCAGGGGAGACTCCGACACTGGGGGCAGTGCTGGAGAGGAGGTGAAGGCAGGATCCACCCGCACTCTTCCAGCACCAACACGTTTTGGAAACAGCGACTTGGATAAAAGGCAGTGGTCACGGGCTGATGCAAGGAAAAGGTTTTTCAAGAGAGACCACCAGAGTATAGGCACAGGCTGCCTGGGGACCCAGCTGTGAAATTGCCATCCACAGGGACTTCCAAAACGATTGATGACACACCGAGAAACCTCTTCTAATTTGAGGCTGACCCTTCCTGGAGAAGGAAGCTGAACTAGATGACCACCCTATTTTTTCCTAGAATTGTGAGAAGGACCACAGCTCTGGAAATCCTTATGACATTTTGAAATTTGTAAATACTGTACTATGAAGAGAATAAATGAAGCTGATGGTTAAGTTCAAGACACAGAGAAAAGAACAGAAAAGAAATAATACCACATTAACCCAAAACTGTAACTCAAATTTAACCATCAGGCTAACTTAAAAGACAACATATCTTCCAGGTAATTTTTCATAAATGGTCAAGGAATCGAAAGTCCTGCAGATGCTCTTTTTAGAGAAGAAAAAAATATATATATTTAAGAGCTTATTCAGAGCTTTAAAGCAAACACAGAATTTATTTTTGCTCCCTGTTGTGGTTTAACCCCAGCACCAACTAAGTTGCCCAGCTGCCTGCTCTTCACCCCACTCTCCCTGCTGGGATGGCAGGATAGGAAGAAGAGTTGGAAAAAGGAAGATCCTGCAGGCTGAGATAGAAACAGGTTAATATTTGAAATAAAGTAAAATATCATAACAATAATAACAATGAGAGAGCCCATTCCCAGGCAGTGATCAGTCCCTCCCAGCCAACATCCCCAGTTCATCCTGAGCACAGCAGCCACGGTCTGCAGTGTCCCCCTGGCCACGGTCTGCAGTGTCCCCCTGGCCACGGTACACAGAGAAGTCCTTGGCTGAGAGAAAGCACCACTGAGCAACAAGTGAAACACCAGTGTGTTATCAACAGTGCTCTCACATTGAATCCAAAACACAGCACTGCACCAGCTACCAGGAAGACAATTCACTCTACCCCAGACACAACCAGAACACCCCCCACTATGAGACAGAAATGCAACTTAATTTTCCATTTAAACAGACCATTTTAAAGGAAAGAAATGGTCTAAAATTAATTCATGCATAGCACTACATAGAATTTATCTTTAAAAGCTGCTTTATAAAAGAAAACTCTCCACTTGAATAGATATGAATTACTCCTTGGAAGACAGTATGAATGTGAAAAGTTTACATTTTCTTTAAAAACAAATTGCTTTTTTGGTAAAGTTTCCATACTTCCACACAGATGAATACAATCCTTTACACAACTATTAAGTTTTTCAAGTTTATATCAGGGAACAATTTCAGATTTACCAATGTTTGCCTTAAGAATGTCCAAAAGTTTAGAAGTCTTTGTCAACGAGGTCTCCATGTTGTTTGTTTGTTTTGGTTTTTTTAATACCTGAGGAAAATGTAAACAAGTTAAAATATTTTGCCAAGGGCTTTCTAATTAAATGATGCCATCATTTTTGGGAGCCACAAGGCCACATTAAGCCTGAGTCAAAAAACGTCCTCTCTACAGGTTACTGACGTCAATGCACAAAGACATTAAGAAGAAAAAAATATTTGTGGAAGATTAAGGTATAATATAGAATTATTTAATTTAAATTCTAATACCTTTAACCACTTCCTGATGCAAACCAGTAAATGAATGTATTCCAAATCTTAATGGACTTGACAGTTTTCTGCAGGTCAGCAAAGGTATGCCTCTGCCATGAAGTAATCGTGTCAAGTTACCTCATTCAGACTCCTACTTGCCAACAAGGATTTTGGTGCCACATTTAGAATCTGGGCACAAGACAGCAGAGCTTGCACAAAAGTCAAGAGTCCAAGAATTGAAAATAAGTCCAAGAAGACAGAATTATATTATTTAACTTCTGGTGAATTTTTTAGTGGACTCAATAGAAGAGAGAGACATAACAGTTTACTATATTATTTTGGTGACACCATCAAGAAACAAGACTTTTAATTGGGAAGTGAAAAACAAAATGAGAGAGTAGAGATTATAAAATAATTTGTACTTTTTGGTTTGTTGAATCAGTCTACCACTTCCATTGCTGTTGGCTAGCAGGCTATAGGTGTACTTCTGTCTAGAGACAAGTATCTGAAAGGCCACCACTCAATTGATGGCACACTCAGCTTCAGGATAACCACTTTTAACTCTGTCCACCTTGCTAAGATGAACTCAAGAGATTCTTGAATTTACCATCACAGAAGTACTGTGAACAAACAGATCCTACCCTCCTGCCTCTGGATGTCACAAAAATAAACCATTATCCATTGCTTCAACAGCTGTTATGCACTTAAAAAGGATTCCTAATTCCAAAAAAGGAAACAAAAAACAAACCAAAAAAAATCAAACAAAACACTAAAGAAACCCTCACAACTAAAAAAACAAACACACCAAACAAACAAACCCCAAAACATTTAAGGAAAAAACATAAACAGGCTCAATTTTCATAGCCTAAGCAGACTTCATACATTCTTTGAACACTGAAAATCACATAAGAAATACTCTATTAATTGTCACACTAAGTGTCTATCCCATCCAATATTCTGCCTTCAGTAGCACCATTATAACTGCTCCTCACAAAACCTACACAATGTGTCTGCTACTGGCACTTCTTATTAAAATGGGAAGAATAGCATCTCATTTACTAAAACCTGTGTATTGATTCAGGTTTTAATAAACAAAAGAATTAATTAACCCTGCCAATAAGGGGATCGATTTTCATTAACATAAACGCCTTCAGAACTTATTTTTTGGGAGAGGCAAGTTATGAGAAATGTAAAGATAATAGTACAATTATAATCCTATCTCACCCAGCTAGCACTTTGATGACTATTATAGACAAGTTTTGATTTAAATATTCTATGGAGTATGGAAAATGCTGTTTCAAAAAATTAGAGAAGAACATTTTTTAAATTTATTACTAGACTTTATTATGCCAAAGAAAACTTTTTGCCAGCCATAAGTACATAAGCATGAATGGACACATTTTCCTTGGTAAGCCTGGCTTACAGGTTCTCTTAATGTAAGACTGCTTTTAACTCAATAAAACAGAACATGTAGGAAACAGCTAGAACTATACAAATCTTACATTTGGAAAACAGATTTCAAACATTACATCTCAATTTTGTAGCAGAAATGTTTATTATTACCACCTGATTCAGTAATAATGTATTGTCCAATTGCAGAAAATAAAAAGTAAGGAGGATGAGGAAGAACCCACTCTACTTTTCTTACGAAGTCTCGAGAGTTTTTCACTTCAATCCTCATTTTCCAGAATGATCAGCAAAAACAACCATTCAGAGCTCTGGGTTTAGCAGAGCTAGAATTAAAAGTTACTAATTTCAAGAGTGGAATTGTATCCAGTTGTGTTAGCTGTAGAATGGAAATTACATAACATCCTATTGAAAAAGTGACACATTCCTGATCTACAGGATACAAATAGTCTTCGAGTTTGAATGAGAGCCACCTTTAAACATAGAGTCATTAAATGTAACCCAACAGGCTACCCTAAACCATAGGGTGAAGGGGAGAGTTTAAAACTAAACCTGCAGTAGTAACTGCAATGGTGGTCAAAAAATATAAAGAGAAACCATGTATAGGGTGAAGAAATATATTTCATCTCATCACCTGAAATCAGTGAGTGTTTGGCTACAGTCTCTTGGTCAGATCTGTTACATTCTGCAGACAAGCACCCAGAATTACTAAAGGCAAACTGGCTCAAAGGCATGGATGGAGTCATTGAAAGAAGAGATTCCATATCCCAAAGAAGGTCCATTGTCTACTGCCAATCCTGCACTGTCCCCTTCCTGATCACCTTCCTTTACATCTGTACCCACACAGTCTGCAACTTTAGAGGACTCTGCCAAACCTAATAGATCCAAAAGCTCATACAATTTTATGTATTTACTTAAAAAAAAAGAGTGATCTACAGTCAAACTACATCACAAATGTGTTCTACAGAAAGGAGTGATACAAACACCTTCCAAATAAAACATCTCAGTAGATGATTTGTCTAATCCTCTGATTTTACTAGGATTGACTGAAGAATGTATTTGTCAGCAACTATTTTAGAGAGATGATGGAATCTATAAAAAAAATTCTCACTTGAATCTCAAATATTTGATTTTTGTAATCCAAACCCTTCTATAAGGTTTTGCTACTGCCAGACTGAATACAAGCGAAGAAACGAGCTCTGCTAGAAAAAGATTAAAATGTGTTCTGGCCTGCAACACCAAACACAACCAATGAGAGTATTTAGCTACAATTTGTTTCTGTCAAACACACAGTGTTCATTTCCTCCCTTCATGGTTCTACTGGCAACACGGGCAAAGAGCAGTAAGTAGCCACATACAAATTCTGAAAATATTAACCATCAGGAGAAAGCTATTTTTAAGTTTCTGGGGTAATATTTCGTTGCAGATGATGCAATTTGTAATCTATTGCTTAAAACACCTATAAAGGATACATTTAATGTTAAAAGGTATAGGGAATATTTTATTTTGACTCCAGAAAACACAAACATATTTAGGACAATAGCTCACACTTATTTGGCTTTTCGTTTATTCCTGTAAAAAAACCCAAACTCATGCTAACCACTTAAATGTATTACTGTAGAAGAATAGTATCTTGTATGGATAGTAAAGTAGCAATAGATTTAACTTAAAACTGCTCCTATAATTTTCTGAAAATCATACACACAGGTACTCTTAACTTTGTAACTAAAAAATGGATGAAAAGCTGTTTGAAAAACCTTTTTCCAAGAGTACTCAGATGTCCCCTGCCAAATGGGAAGAACATGTACTTCCAGGTTCAAGAACTCACATCTTTCTTCACACTAGACAAGGTTGTAAAAAAGTGATTCCAAGACACAAAAGGATTGAGAGCACTTTGGAGGACAAAATTATAATTCAAGGTAATTTTGACAAGTGGAAGGAGTGGTTTGAAAATAGGATGCAGTTATGTAAGTAGAGCTGCAAAGCAGGAACCTACAACAGTGCAATTACAAGATGGGAACAACTGAGTAGGCAGCAGTTCTGCAGAGAAAGATACAGAGCTACAGTGAATCACAGACTGCATGAGTCAACACTTCTAGGCTGATGCAGAAACGGCAAACATCATATTTTAGTGAGTAAATCAGAGTATTATAGGTTGGAAATATGAAGTAATTTTTCAAATTTACCTTGTACTGGTAATGGTTTAGCTGGACAAATAGATCTAGATTTAAGTACAGAGCTCATGTAAACCAACCACAGGAAAAATATTACACGAAAAACCAATCAAACAAAAAAAACACCCAAACCAACCCCTAATAAATACAGAGAGCAAAAAAGTTTGGCCTACAAAAAAGAAAAAAAAGTCTGTTTTGTCTGAACAATATAATAAACATTGCTTTTATTTTATGAAAGGTGTTACAAAAACTTAAGGTGCACACTGTTCTCAAAAGCACCAGGAAGAGGGTAAGTAATGGCTTAACAAAGTAGCAAAGACATCATGATTCTGGTCAAACATCTAAAAATAAATAAGGTCCAAACTGTCTAGAAGACATATTGTAGAAAGTCTATAATTAGAGAGTTTCAAAAAACAGGCTAAACAAACATCTGTCAGGAATGATGTATATTTAGCCTGTCTTTAGGAGCATGGATGGATAACAAATTTTTCAGGCACATTTTCTATTACTATAGCAGACTGAGAAGGCAAAAATGTCACATTCCACAACAGCGAAACCCACTTCTGTTGCTTTAGAAATAAAGAGTGTAGACTACCACAACATCAAGACATTTTTCAACTTATTCCTATGACATAAGTCCTATTATACTTTTAAGTTGAAGGCTACAGTGTCTGTACTGTTCATCCAGTTCTTTGGGAAGAAATTCTTCTATACTGAAATGGTTAACTGCCAGCATTGGGAGACAAGGCTGAAATTAAGTATTTGCACATTTAATTTCTAAGGTCAACTATTCCCCCTTTTATACTTCACACTTGTTAATTTCCTCCCTTTTAGTTACTGCAAGTTGTGTCACTTAAACAATTTGGTTATTACAAAACATTTAATCTGACATGTCCTAACACTGATATACTGTCTTGCAGCAAAACACCAAGGCTCAAAATCCTACACACCCTCAACACTTAAACACGAATTCCTTCTTCAATTAGTATTTCTTAAACAAACAATTCTTCATCCGAGATGCCTTCAGCATGACTGTTAATACATTCTTACTCTCCTATGACACCTCACTAACAGGACAAATAGGACAACTTCTTTTGACCTGCCTGTGTTGTGGGCCAAACTCTACACTTGCAGTTTTACCAAGGACAATAGCAATAGACAATTTGTCTCTCAGCTTTTGGACCCAGGTACCAATGAAACACCAAAAGTCATTACCAATGTTAATGAACAGTACCTATTTCAAAGTCTTTTTGCAAGAGCAAATTCACAACATGTAGTCAAGCTGTATCCACATCTCTGATGGTATTGAAATACAGTTTTAAAACTGTGAAAGCCATCCACTCAAAGATGTACCCCTTTGATACATAAAGATTTCTTGGATGGATACATGATTGTAACAACCTATGCTTTTCATTAATGAAAGTGAACTGCATTACTTTGTTTCATAGACAGTGGGGGAAAACCCTTCACCTTCCCCTGCAGGCTTAGGGAACTTCAATAGTTCAAGCATAAAAAAAAAAAAAATAATGTGGCACCCATAAACACACTAATCATCCTTTGTATTTTCTCTGTACAAATGTACACACAGATAGTTAGAAGACATGACTGAGGCTGTGATCTATTCCCAAGAACTAAAAAAAATTAACAAACCCAAACTTCCTTCCTTCTTGGAAAAGGTGAAGGTCAGTTCTTCTGTTTCAGTCCAAGTATAAAGGAAGCATTTGTACTGCAGACATGTAAGTCCTGTGTACTGCCTTTCCCTACTTCAGCCAAATTCTTCTTTGAAGTTCCTAGTTACATTAATCTAGTGGAAGGACTGGGACCAGAAACACTACAAATGTGGGTGCTTACCTCTCTCCCTACTGTTACATTACTGTGTTTAGAGAGCAGATGGAGCAATTATTCCCTCTAATCATGTTTCATTCGAGCATCTCAGAACAACCCCAGTCATGAAGAGAAAGAGTAAAGGGATTTGTTTTGGATCACACTTTCTATAAAAAGTAGCAGAAAAGTACCCTGCAAGTGGCTTTACACATCCAGGAGAAACTCAACCAGTATAAACCAAGACATTTCAACCATAAGTTGAGAGTCTGTCAATCTCCAGTAGGAAGAAGTTTTCAGGTTAGAAGGCTGGGTTATATAATTGCACAAGCATTGTACACTCAGAATCCCATGAGCAGACCCTATAGAACCAAGCTGCTTAAAAATGTGACGATCTCTGAAAATGTTGAATTAAGTACTTCCAAGAATTTTCTTTACTATTTTACCTCTCATACCTGCATAGCTAATAAAGCCATTTATCAAAATATTGCTTATCCAGATATCACAAAGAAAAGCAAGTAGAGTTTATCGACAAATCATTATACGGAAACAATATTTTGATATTTTCTTTCTTTTAAAAGTGATGCACTCACTGAAATTTCACTAGATTCAAGCACTTTAAAAGTGGCTTTTTGGAAGCATCACATCAAATATTATGAGTTCCCAGAAGCATGTCCCATAAAGACATGCTAAATACAGGCTAACTTTTGCTAAATACATAACAGCATCCTGGCCCTAAACGTAAAAGGTACAACATTCCATAAGAAGGAACCTTTTCCTGGTATTTTACAAAAAACAGGGACTAAAGTAATGATTGTTGATACCTACCTCACCTTTCAAAAAAACCCATTATTTTTAATCCACAGAAAATTAAATTATTATAATAATAAAGCCAAAAACCACAAACAACAAGCAAACAACCCCACCTCCCCTCTAAAAACAGAGAAAAAAAAATAGACCAAACAAAAATCCAAAACAAACAACCAAAACCCAAACAAAAACCCTCCAGCTTGGTAAATTTTCAAAACGCTTCCCCCAGAACACCTCTGCAAGTCTGGTATTCCTCAAGGCCCAGTAATATTTCAGGCACAGAATAATAGGTCTGGTATTCCTCACGGTCCAAGGTTTTCAACGACAGAGCACTAATGCCTTTTGAAGGCATTACAAATCGATTCCATTTACACTTACAGACAAGGAGAGCCTTCTGTATTGTGCAGGCCAAAACCTGGCATTAAATGCTCTTTCTCCTGAAACCTTTCTTATTGCTTAACCACTCAAATGGCTACAGGCTACTGTCACACATGTCAAAACCAAGAGCACGCACCTATTCCCATTGCTAGCCCCCAATGCTGCTCCTAAGCAACAGCAAGAAAAATTTGAAGACGACAGACAAACGTGCATTGCTGGGGTTTTTTCGCATTGTAGAAGTGTGACCCGAGAAATAAATAAAACGCCATTTACAGAGATCGATTCGCTCAAATAAAATAATATAAGCGACAATATACAAAATTTAGTTGCTGATGGAAACAGTGGGACTACTCCAAAAAGACTAAGTGCAATAAAGGAAAAACAAAACAATAAAACCCCGCAAGGGTAAGAGATCTTAAGGATAAGGTAAAAGACCAAAAGCGTTTCCCACACATCTCCCCCTCCCTTCTCAGCTCCTTAGGGAACGGCTCGCACGTCCTCAGAAGAGAAGCAACCAAGCAGGAACCAGCATCAAAGAAAGGGAAGAAGGAGACGCCACCTACCTGTCCCAAAGGCTTTGGCCACCAGCCAGGCCAGATTACAGGCGATTTTCGCTCGGGAGAAATCATAATGGTCAAAGGGTTTGATGGCAGGAACAATGAAAGTCTTCCTCATCTCCTTGGCGTCTGCGGCATCCCCCATCTTCTCGCAGGACCCCCGGCAATTGGGAACTTACATGGTTGTTTCTCCGTCCTCCTCCCACGGCTGGGAGAGCCGGCTGTAAATACGCCGACAGCAGCTGAGAGCAGCGCCGGACCCAGCTGTCCGTAAAGGGCTAACACCGCCTCCCGCGTTTCTCTGCACAGGAATGTACCCGAGTCCGAGTGTCCTCTTCTTCCTCCTCCTCCTCCTCGCTCTTTGTCTCAATTCACTCCCGCCGCCGTCCCTCCGCCTCCGACAAAATGCCCCCGGCAGCCCCGGCCCCGCGTTCCCTGGGGAGACCCTGCGGCCAGGGCTGCGCGCCCCAGGCGGCCGCCAGTGCCGCGGCCCGGGGCGGGAGCCGCCGGCAGGGCCCCCGCAGCCGCCGCAGGCCGGGACGCGGCCCTTCCCGGCGCCGGGATGTCAAAACGCCGGGCTCCGGCCCCAAAACGCCGCACGGCCCCAGCACCGCCCCGGCGGCGTCCTTTGCGGGCCGAGAGCAGAGCCGGCTCCTCGCCGCTGCCCGGCGGCCCCGGCGCCCCCCGGCCGGCGCCCCGCTCCCGCTCCCGCGCCGCTCGGCGATGCCGCTGCGGTTCTCCACCCGCGGCTGCCGCACTGGACGGGCGAAGGCGGCTGCGCATGTGCCGCCAGCGCCTCCCCGCCCGGGCGGGGCGGGAGCCCGAGGGGCAGCGCCGGGGCGGGCCCGGGCCGCCCCCTCCCACGGGGGCTGCGGGCGCCGCGTCAGGCGGGGTCGCTCGAGGTGGGTTAGGCCTCGGGTGGGGCGGCCTCGGGAGCGCGGACAGGCCTGGCCCAGCCCGGCCTTACCCCAGCGGCAGCGGGAGGGGGAGGAGCGGAGCGTTTCCCGCGGTCAGGGGGCGCCGGCGGTGCTGGGAAAGGCTGGGAAAGGGCGGTGTCCCTCGGCCGCGGGTCCACCCGCCCCGGCGCCGCCGCTCTCCACGGCGTGGCCGGACTGGCCGTCGGGGAAGGTCGGGATCAGCCCCGCTTGTCTCGTCTGTAAGGGAGGGCTGAGGAGCCGCCTGGACGCGGGGGAGCCCGGCGGGCCCAGTAGCGGTGCCTGGAGCACGGCGGGCTGAGCATCCCCCCCCGTGCATTTGTCCCTCCTGTTTTAAATCGGGTCTATATATAACTTTAGAATATTCGCTTAGAAAAATGACAAAGCCTTCAAATGGTTCAGGGCCTGGTCACGTAATCACTGTAATAGCAGCAGGAGTAGCGATTTGCCCTAGAGACCACCTCCTGTCTTGCTCACAAGTACCTGAGCTGTTTTTGGGAGCTGTAACAGTGGGCTGCGAGAAGGGAAGCATTAGTCACGGTAGGAAGCAGTAAGTGCGGGGTTAGTGACTCAGACAGAACTGGATGGGTTGGCTCCCGAGCGCGGGTCCGGGGAGCGGCCGTGCTGGTGAGGGGAGGCTGGCGGGAGGCTCTGCCTCCCCCGGCACGGGCACTGTGACACTGTGACATCGCGGGACCCGCGGCAGGCATCAACACGTTTTGGCAGCAAAGCGTTATTGTAGGTTATTGTGGGTATATTGTTATTGTATGTATGCACGTATATATGTTAGGGGTAATGTCTAAGTCTGCCCTTCTTCCCCTAAAGAATAATTAGACAAAGTCTAAGCATGGCATTGTAAGATTTCAAATAATATTCCGGCCAGACTGTTACTTCTTTGTGTTTCAAGTGGAGCATGAATTGATCTGCACGGAGATTTTCCCATGGCTATGTGTGCTTCCAGCACTTCAGGTGCGCAGTGAGACAAACGTCATGGTTATAAGGCAAGAGTGCTTTACAGTCTACTGACATTGTCTATATTTATTAGTAATGAGTAAATGAAAGGGTTGTGAAGGTCAGCATTTGAAGAAATTGTTGCTGAGTATTCCCCATACACTCTGTGGGATGGGATTCCCAAACTGTCATGCATACCACTCATAAGTGGTGCATGCCTAGCTATAAAACCGAGAGCTGCTGTGGGCAGTACTCAGCAGGACGAAGGGGAGGAGGAAGTTGAGAAATCCTTGCTTTAGCAGGCTAAGGACTGGAATTCCCACATCCTCTGCAGCAGAAATAGTAATAATAATACCAAATTAACATATAAGTGCACTTGGAAAATGTTCTCTGTTAAGAAAGACTATATGCTTAGTTTTCAACAATTAATGTTTCCACATTTTACTGAATTTTTTTAATGCATACTTTGGAAATAAGTTACATTAGACACTTCACATTATTTTAACTATTTTTTACACTGCCAATAGAAGATAATTTAAATTCTTTCTGCATATTTAATAACAAGCACCTGAAATTCATAAATTCATAAAACCTCAAATGATTAGAGCTAAGAAGAAAAAAAAGAGCTATGTTCCAGATCCAAATCCATTTGTTTCTTGTATGACTGAGAAAATACCTCAAAATAAGATCAGCCTACAGGAAAACGTTTAGAAAAACTGTAGGGCCATTATTTAGCTATAATGGAGTTTTTTTGTGGGTGAAGCATTTTTTTTCATGAAACCTGTTCAGAGTCACCAAACAAAATCTAAAAAAACCTGTCTTGTGGCAATCACTTGCTTAGTGCTTTTAAAAGTGAATGCATGAATATAAAATCTAATATAAGTAAGTGCAAAAGAAGACATCACCACTGGTTGCTGGAGTTCCTGTGCCAGTTCTTCTACTTTTGCAAGCATGCCAAACTGTCATCTTGCTTATTGCATTGTCAAAGATACCAACAGCCAACATGGAAAATGATTAAAATCTGCTCTAATTGCTCAAAGTAAATAAACAGGAAAACTGAATGAAGAGTCATCCCTTTCTGCTCTGATCCTGTTTATACATCGTGAAATATTTTAAATAGTGATAGTCTTTCCTGTACACAGTCTTTCTGCTGCACAGTGTTTTATACTTTAGCCTTAATTCCAAGCAGAAAGACAGTATTAAAACAAGCATCTCACAGATTTTTATTTTATTACCTTCTTTCTCCCTTCCTTTCCCCTCCCTCTACCCCAAATTAGAATCCCATTTGACTAGTTTTATCCTGTGATGACATCATAAGCCTGATTGTTCACTGTCATGTGTCTGGCCATTTTCACAGTGGGTGTACCAAGCCTGTAGAGAACAGGAACCAATATGACCATGAAGCTGTGAATAATGGTGTGGATGGCAGTTGTTTCTAATAGTTCTAACTTTGGGTGATAGTGGAATGAGTCCTGACTTACAATTTCATACATTTTTTTCCACTTGTTTCAAGATTCACTTAGCTTCTGAAGAGGTTATGTGTAGAATAGGAGCCTGTAGACTAATTTCAGGCTAGCACTAGATTATGGAATAACATTTCGTGCATATGAAATGGAATAACGTTTCTTGCATAGTTTCTTCCTTCACAACACTTAGTGATAAAGGCCAAGTAAAATGTTTTAAATTAGAAATTCCATGACTGTTTTTGCAGTGGCACTGTCTGTAGCCAGACTGGATTCTAGTGAACAGCCAGTTTATCAAGCTACCTATGGAGGATAGCAAAAACATTCCCACTTCAGATTAGCTGGTTGCATTAGGGCAAATCCACAAACACAGTAGTTCACAGCAACTATTCTGCTGAGTAATCTTCAGTTTTGAGGTTGGAAGCAGACTTGGAATAACACCGTGGGCATATTATCTTTAATGGCTGTTATCAAATTTGCCTAATTAAGATGATCCCATCTGTTTCCCTGAGCTTAGAGGATATCAGTCATGATAGAAGTGGTTTGGCTGAGGGGAGGGGTGCACCCCGTGGCCTGTAACCTCTGAAGTGAGGCTGCATGCACAACTTGATGTGGTGCTGTCAGACTGACAATGTACAAACCAAGAACCAGTCATGTCCCAGTGGCATCCCTGAGGAATGTGTTTGTTGACTTCAGCAGGTTTTGTATTATATTCATGAGGTTAAACAGGTAATCTGTAAATCATTGTGTGAGGTTATTACAGCCTAAGGATGACATATGAAATGGAATTATTGATATTCCAGCCTCTTAAGCCATGATATTTTATTAAATATATTTCTTTATGGGCAGTGGTAAAACTGTAAGAATTAAGAAATTGTATTTTTAAATAGCAATCCAGCTGGCTATAAGCAATCTAGGAGACTCCTGGAGTGTGTAGAGACATTTTCCAGGTCCAGGCATTACATGAACCAACCAGAAGAAAGGATCATGGGGGCTGGTGCTTACCAATGCAGATGAGCTCAATAGAGAGGTTACCATTGGTGGCAGCCTGGACTGCAGTGACCACTCCCTGGTGGAGTTTGTGAGGATTGTGAGCCTGGCAAGGAGCTAAGTCAGGACTCTGAACTTTGAAAGAACAAACTTCCAGTTGTTTAGGAGTTGGTGAATGAGATTCCCTGGGAAACTGTCCCTAGGGACAAAGAAGCTGACCAGAGCTGGCAGCTCTAATAAACACTTTTCTTAAAATGAGGTGATCTTTAAGGTCCCATCTAACCAGGCTATTCTATGATAAACAAGTGAATGATTGAATGATTGAAGTTCTTTGCCATTATTACTAACATGCATATATGTAGTTTCTGCAAGCTAGGAGTTTTCTCAGAGCATGATTTTGGAAGGGAATGTGTTCTTCCTGTTTCAGGATGGTACAAAAGTACAAGAACAGTTACATAATTACTGCCTTCCAAATTATTTTATTAATTTGTAATCAGAAAGCGCTGAGGGAAGAAAAGTTTACCAACTTTATACATTCCAGGAGTCATTAGGCAAAGGGAAAATAAAGGTTTGTATGACATCTTACTTGAATCATCTGTGATTTTTGATACAATTAAAACGAAAAGAAAAAAAATGGAGAAATAGCTACTTTAGCTCATTACTGCTGCTGAAATCTACACAACCAAAAAGCTGCTCAATGAGAATCAAGTGTGGCATCTAACAGTCACTTTTCTTAATACTTGGATACTACTGGTTTCATTTCTTCGACCTGGCTTTGACCTAATGTAGCTCTGCAAAGGGGGGAAAAACCCCACAAAACATCTTTCCCACCCCCAGGTCCACTGGGCCACCAACCAGGCAACAGATCTGTGGCAAAGCCTCTAATCTCCCTCAACACTCAGGACTGGTTGGTTTGTTTTGTCTTTTTCTCTGGTTACTTTGGTGTCTTCTTTTCTGAGATTTTAAAATTTGCTTCTAGTTTTTAAAATCTGCTTTCCACACTGGCTTCTTTTGTGTTCTTCCCATCTGGTGGAATTGCTCTTGTTCTAAGGGGTTTTAGATGAGCTGTCTTCCCACATATGCTGTGCAATACTCCCTAATTCCAGGGCATTCTTCTTCTTGACATTCCACCAATTGCCAGGTTGTCTGTGAAAAAGAAAATACCCTGCTATAACTTGTAATTTTTACTACGAACTTTAAAACATATGGAAAAGCTCCTACCATCTTCTATTAAGTGCAAGATTGCACTATTTCTTCATGACCACCTAGTGCCTAATGTGTTTTCTAAGGAAAATTCTGAGGATGATTTTTAATGAATATAATCTTTAAATGGCTTAGCTGCACTGTAAAATAGATGTATGGTGGAAAAGTTGCATTCAGAAAAATACTTAGTGCAAAAATAAAGCACCATGTTAGTATTGTTGTTGGGTAATGCTTTATTTGCATCCCAGTTTAGAGAAAAAGTGACATGACTCTAGTTTTCAAACTGTACATTCAGGTACAAGAAGTTTAAATCAGTAAGACTTTTTTCACTAAGTCTGAATGAGAGTGAATACAGAATCTTGCACTTCTTCATGCTGTGACTGGCTTTTTTTGTGCCTCTTCCACATGTGAAGAAAGATCTGAACATTCATAAAAGCTCATTTGTTTTGAGCATATACATCATTTACTAGAAGAGCATGAATAGACTTCAGTTTGCCATGTTTTGGCCCTGCTTCCAGTTTTCACTGAAGCTCATGTGTGTCTGAATGAAAGCAGCAGTAAAGAGCAGAAAATGCTAAGTTTGAAAAGTGAATTCTAGTATCATTTCATGCAGTGATTTTTTTTTCAAAGGGGTGGTAAGGAAGATGAATGAGGAAGGGAAAACAAGGGAATAGCATAGAAGACTATCCAATGAAGGTTTGGGGTTTTTTAAATGTCTTTCCACTGATACTTTTAGGAAGTTTCCATTTTCCTTAAATTACTGAGAAATTGCATGTTATTGAGGAATTTTTTTATTACTTTAGGGAGCAGGTGTACATAGCTGGTAACTGTTTAAAAATCATCTGTGGAAAGTCTAGATCAAAGATTTTTACTGTAACCATTTATGTGTGCATAGTAAGGTCATCACAACCTGAGTGTATGGAACTCTGTTACATTTAATTCTCTTTTGGCATAACATAATTTCTTTATAATAATTTCTGAGTAGCTTTACAGGGTGTTTGCCTTATGATTCATTTGAAAACATGTTCAAGATAAGAAAAATGCATGGGATGTTTAAGCCGTGTACAGAACAATTTGATTTAAATACTCCCTCGATTTTAATATATATTAGAAACATGGAAAGAACAACAATTATTTTAATACTAACCTTAAACCAAATGTGTGTATATATATTTAGCAATAAAATCTTGGATCCAACAAGACTTTTTTAAGTTTAGGTTAATCCTATGTGTTGCTCCCATTTGAAATCACTGGTGCTACAGACATGATTAAATAGAAGTGTATATGTAATTGGTTTTCTGGATTAAAGATGTCATGCAGTTTATTTGTACTTGAAGAAAAAAAAACCTGGGTGGTTTCTTTCTTGTAGAAAGTTTCAAAAGAGAAATTAAGTACAAAAGTTGACACATCTCTCTGATGATTCTGTCCTCCTGTGATATTCTTGCTCTGTAATGAACATGGCTCCGTTAAAGCCTGGAGTGTTATCTCTGCTCTCACCTGGGCAGGGAGCAGTCATGGTTCCACTTGTTGGCACAAAGAAGGGAAACATCAATCATCTTCATGGGTGTTGGAAACAGAGCTCTCTCTTTGATCACCAGTGTAGCTGAATAAGCATGAAGGAAGGAGGCCCTGACTTTGCTGCTCAGGGCAGCCCTGGTTGTGATGGCCACTGCCCTGGAAGCAGCCTGAGACAGACAAAGTACCCCAGGGACTCCCACTTCAGCACAGTCAGAAAGTCCCCCATAGTCCAGGGTTTGTTTTGACAGCCACAGTTCCTAATGATAATTATTCACTAAATGAGTGGAGAATCAGCCTGGGGGAGAGGATGCTAGCAGGTTGAATCAAGGGGATCATTCCATGAAACAACAAAAGTAACATCTGGAGATTTGATACAAGGAGGGAGACTTTCTAGGGTTACCTACTCCCTTTGATCTGGCAAGTCTCTGTGTTTGTGTCAAACTCTTTCCACTTTTTTATTTGTTCTTAACAGAAATGAAGCAATTGCCAGATTGGAGAATGTAGGGCAACAGAACAGATTTCACTGCAATGTGCCAGTGTGTGATACAGATCCAGCTTGTTCAGATGAGTGAGTATTTTGCTATGCATTGGGTAACTGTTGAATAGGGTACTTGAAAGTCTCTGTTGCAGCTGGTAGTCTGCACTTTCAGAAGTGGGAAAAGCAGTAAGCCATGGTCACCAAAAGTGTTGGGGAAGCAAAAACAGTCTCAGTAAGAAAGCACGTTCAAGGTAGAGGGGCACGCAGCCATGTTTTATTCTCTTTTACCACCAAGGTCTTAAGTGGCATTGTACTGGTGTAATTAGGAATACTACTTGACTTTTTTGGGTAAAGAGATGAGCTGGGATAGAATAGTTCAGTAGAAACAGGAAAAAAGCCCAAACCACATGCTATTTCTGTTGTAGCACGTCATAGGACTTCTAGTGAAAGACAAGGATACCATGGTGCAAATGCTGAACAAACTGATGAACCGTTTTAGTTCAGAGTGAGAGTAATACAAGTTTTAGACATTGTAAGACTAGGCAAAAGGTAAGAAAAAAAGGCTTTGATTATTACATTGTTCTGATTTTGTTATTTAAGAGACTGCAGTCCCACAGGTTCCTCGTGTATCAACAGAAGGCTAGGAGCCATCTGAATGGAGATGGTGTGTCTGTGCTTCTGCTGGCTCTTTAATCATTAAAGGATGGCATGTCATGCTTCCCAGGGCCAACACCCTCTTGTAACCACTGACTCTTTGTGGCTCCTTGCAGAGCAGACAGTATCAGTAAGACAGAAGCCTTTTGGCAACCTTGCCTTTTTGCTCCAAGTTCCAGTTCATGCAAACTGTCCAAGAATGGTAATGTCTTTATCACCCAGAATGTTAGCTGAATTGCAAATAATCTCAGAGGAACTGTGGTTCCATAGACTTCCATAGTTTTGATTTGTCTGGAACTGTAAGGTAGGTAGAGATATTTTGGGGGGTAATGTGATCTAGGGCAGAAAACCCAAGTTAGTCAGGAAAATCAGCAGAAACTTTAAGATCAGCAGAAACTCTGTCTCTTGTTTTTTTTCTGGCCTTGTTCCTTCTAGAGTTTCCTTTGAAATGACTTCACCATATATATTAGGAACAGTTTGTAATTTATTGATATAGATGATATTTATATGTTTTGATTATCTCCTTTAGTTTTGAATTGCTGGGAGGTTTATTCCTCATAGGTGTAAGCCTAAGCCACCACTTCCTCTCCACTACCCGGGCACATATTGTAGCCTTCTTGTTTCTTGACACTTGGCTATTACCTGATAGAAAGCTTCCTTAGCTTGGGCTGAAATCTGTTTTGTGCCTGAAATCTAATTTCTGTGTATCTTGCTAGTTGCCACAGGAAAGAATATTGCTTTGGCCAGGAATTCTACAAAATGACATGTTTTTAAGGGATCAAGAGGCAAAAAAGAAATGGGTGCACTGAAATTGGATTTCTGTGTGGCTCAAAGCTTTGAATCAATTGTTCAAAAACAAAACAAAAACAACCTGACATAATTTCACATTGAAATTCTGTGCTAAATGTGAAACAGCCAGTTTTTTTCACAACCTGGCATTATACCCAGGTCATCTGAGTTGTATTAAGAATTAGCACAGGTTTATTCCACTGAATTGTTTGGCAGATAGAATAAGGAGTGTTTCATATGTATTTCATACAGTCTTCCTTAAAAAGAAAATACACGTCAGTTAAGTCTTGACCATACAGCACAAAGTCTCCTTTCACACCACAGGACTTCAGACTTACTTAATATCCAAGAGTTAGAAAACATAAAATGATCTGGGGGGGGGCAATAACCATAAATTTTCTTTCAATAAAGCAATTTAAAAATACATGAAGTGCTAAAGTGTTTAACTTATTTAATGTACATTTAATTTATTCCAAAATTAAAAAAATATATTTTAAAATTTGTAATCTGAATTCTTTTGAACTGGGTATTATGCTGGAATTTTTTTCCCCGCCAAGTTACAGATCCCAGAAAAATAAGGTTTGCATGAAAAGTTCTTGGCAGATCTCTCATGGAACAGCACAAACAACACTGCTTAACAAGGAGGCATTCACTATTTCTGTCTTGTTACCCTCTGCTATTACACTCACCAGCTGTAAGGTTACTGGCATCTTTGAATCTTCCTAATAAAAAACATGGGGAGCAGTCATTCAAGAATGATAGTGAGAAATATGTTGCATTTTTCAGGTTTGCTTTTGTTTTTTAATAGCCATTGTGCTTTATCAAGCTGAGCTAATGCATTGTGTGCATGTTCTCACAAAAAACACTTTAGGAAAGTAACAGTTTCAGAAGGACAAACCTGTTGGTCTTACTTTACCAGTCTGTGATCCTTGAGTGTGCAATTAAAGAAGTGTTTTGCCTTTCAAAACTAAAGCCATCTGATATTTAACTTTTTTGTTAAAAAACATTCTGGATGTATGCCATTCTTAGTGACCATACATTTCTATTGCATAACCATCCTTTTGGAAAATCTTTTAACGGCAGTTGTAACTTTTTTTGGTAAATGAAGCCACAGGTCTTGTATCCTCTGTTTTGCTTAGCAGTCATGTACAATGCCTTTTTTAGCACCTGACAAAGTCCTGTGCTAATGAAATTAGTGCCAGGAATGACACAGATCTGTAAAATTAATATCTGAGCCCTCCAGTACGAGTTGTTAGAAAAAAAATATCCACAAGGTATATTTTTAAATTACACTGTTCAGACTGTATTTAATACTCTTTAAACAAAGAGTGATGTTTGAGAACTTCAAAACTCTGTAGGCTAGAGCTCAACAGAAACAGTCACTTGGAGCAGTGGTAAAGGCTGACATGAAGAAAACTTGTGAGATCTGGATCCTGGAGCTGTGCAGCCACCAAGCCCAGGAGCTGCAGGGATCCCGTGCTGGGAGAGGCTGCCCGTGGCTTCCAAAGGCAATGCTCACAGCTGGCAGTCACTGCAGCAGGGACACCCCGAGTTTGGCTTCCACTCTTGCAGCAGCAACTGGCTTTTTGACAGTGCAGTTATAGCCTTTCTGTGCCCTTTAGTGATGTTTTGGTGAGGGATTAACTAGGGCAATTTAATCCTTCATGCAGAGACAGAAGGAGCACCAAATGTAATGTAGGGAAGCATGAAGGCTAAACCCAATGGTTAATACTGGCATGGATTTTAACAAGAGAACTGATAAAAAGTCTGGTTTGTAGCAGCTTTCTTGCACATATTCCAGGCCTTTCTTGCACTGGTTTCTGCTGCCAAAACTAGCAGTGCTGGCAGGGGGTTTAATGGTGGAAAAATAAATTATTAGCCATTTACTCAAAAGGTTTATGCCATGAATCTTTTCTTCAGTTTGTCACAGTATCGGATTTTAACTCTATGTTTCCTTCACTCTCTACTAATGCAATGTTCCTATTATATTTGTCATATTTGCTGGTTTATTAGAAAGGTCTTTGTCTCTTTAGTTACATGATTGAAAAGAGAGTTTATTGATGGGCAGGTGGCAGTACACATCAGACACAGGTCATCTGACAAGCTGGAACTTGATTATTCCTGTTGTCTCTTGTGGAATTTCTTTTTTCTCTCCCATCCTTTTGCGTGAGACCCCAAAGGAGGGGGGAAAAAAGAGTTAACTTTCAGTAAGAACATGTTGTGTGAATGTTATCTTACTGTTAGAATGGATGCCAATCTCTTTTGCCTCCAAACAGACTTATTAATTGGAACACAAATATATCCTCTCAGAAAGAGAAAGAGATTAACACAAAAGGAGATAATTCTTCATTCTTAATTCTAATTACATTATATTTCAAAATTTATTTAATCCGTTAATTTCCACCTGAATTCTCTAACAATCTGGGTTCTAATTTGCTGTCTACTGAAGTCCCTGGAATCTGGCAATTGTGTTTGCAATCTTTTGATCAAATCCTTGTTCTCCAAGTCTCAGAGACCTAACAGAGGTTTGTAAGTTTAAATTAGTTTAAATGATTCTCATACCCTAAAATCATTCATTTTAATTGCAAGAAGCTAGACTATCTTGTACACAAAGATTGGTAATTATAGTCACTACAGTTTTTATAGCAGTGCTAACAGTATGGTGATACTGAATTAGGGAGTACATCAGTTTTCAAAGTAAATATTATATGCAGTATTTGAGCATATAATCACATACATTAATTATGTTCATAATATTTTCATGAATCATCCTATAGAGTTATTTCCCTATGGACTAGTGGCATTTAATGCTGAAGCTTCAGGGCAGGTTTGCTGTTATTTGTGGATTTTTTTTCTTTTTCTTTTTTATTTTAAAAATACCTATTTCCTCAGTAATATGCTTTAAGGATTCAGATTTAATTAGATTATTTTTTAAATTCAAATTTTACCATGGATTTCTGCAGAGACTTAATATTGGGAAATGTTTCCTTAGAATGTGGCTCTTCAAACAAATAGAGTGCTCAGGAAGCCTGAAAATAATAGTTCAATTCTTTTTTTACTGATAATTTACTTTCAAAAACCATAGGATTTGCCTGTTTAGATTAAACAAAATTAGAAAAACTAGGCCTCGGAATAAGTATACTGCATGGAATAATTGTACAAAATCAGGACATTTTGTATGAGTATGAATTGGCTAGGTAATGGTTAGCCACCATTATTTGTTTTTAGATAATCTGGATTTATCCTGTGTGGTTTCTTTAAAGCTATAATTCAGAAACCAGTGGAGTAATTGACTCACTGGTTCCTTCAATCAAAGAACTATTCATTACATACACTTTGGGTTAGAGCTGCAGATTACCTTTCTAAAAATCTGCTGAGAGGCTTCAAAATCCCCAAACATTAACGAAACAGTTTTATGGCACCAGGTGGAGCAGACACAGGCACCAATCCCCAGGTAAACACACTGTGGCTTCCAAACCTCCTGAATGGAAAGACATTCTCCCTGCTTTCCACCCCAGCAGTGGGTATTTTGTTAACTCCAATCATATGTATTCAAGTGTGGCACACACCTGAAAAAAAACAAACTCAGAGAATAATTTTTTAATTCTTTAATTGATATCTTCATAAACTTAATGTTCTTCATTCATTATACTGTTATTGAACAACAACAGCAAGGCTCTGGAATTCCCTAGTTTAGAATAATGTAACATGGGATACATACTGAGATATTTAAAAGAATTAATACCTTAAAGAAAACCCAAAGCTGTTCCTCTTGATGTTATTTAGACACATTTTAATTGTCAGATCCGTCAGTCACTGGCCACTTGAGGGAGTGATGCACGAGGAGCTGGTGGGACTCCAGTTTGAGTCTATTCTCAGCAGATTTGCATGTGCTGGGAGCTCACTCAAGGTGGGACATTCAGACATTGTGTGATGATATTTTGGCTACAAAGGAAACTTAAAATGCTGTGTATTAAAATGTTTTGGAGAGTTACCCTTTGGATGGTTTTACCTGTTCCTCAAATCTCTATGTGGAACTTGAGAAGACCTTGCCTGCCAGAGGTGTGGAGAGGTGCACAGAGGTTTGGTTCTGGGACAATTTGGTTCAGGTGGGAATTAATGGGGTCACTCTGGGCAGTCTCACTGTGGGGAGCTGAGGTGGATGGTACAGTCAGGCAGCTCTTCGCAATGCTTGTGATGCTGTCTCTGAATTAGTACATGGAATGCCTATTTCTTATGGATTTACTGTGCCTGGGAGTAGAGAAATTTCAGTCTTCTGCTTTAATCCAGTCTTGTTTTACTGAATTATTTATTATTTGCAAGTGATGGGAAAGGTTGATTCATGCTTCAAAAGAAAAGCTGTGAGACATAAATGTCTCTTTTTAAACTAAGGGTAGGAATCCTTTCTGTATAGTTGATACATAAACCTTGAGTGAATATAAAAAAATCTTGACATAATTTAACATATACCTAAAAGTGGGACACTTACTATTAATAATCTGTTATGGTTTTCATTATTTCTTTTGACTTTTAGTCAATAGTTACCGTCTTTGTTATTCTAACAGAAATTTGCATCAAGTTGAAATAATCTGTTGCTGCATATTTATGTAGTAAATCTGTCAGTATATATTTGTCCTTTTGTACACGTGGGGTTGTGTGTGCATTTTTACATTTCTGTAGCCCCTACTGTTTACTTTAGAAGTTACTCTGAAGAGACACTTTAATTATATAAAGGCTATATTTGTGCAGGAGTTTCTAAGAACAATACATGATACCTTCCTGAGCAGCTATTGTACACACGAGTAGGCAAGATGGGAATATTGTACAGTCTTGGTGTTTTACCAACTCAATTAAATAACAATGTAATCATAAAAAATACAAATTATACCCTACTGCCCTGGAAACCTTAACACTTTCTTTTATGACACCCCCAGATAAATTGTCCAGAATGAGTAAAAAATATTATCCATAGTTACTCATGGTTGTCTAGCAGGACTTAAATCCACCTTTATTCAGCCAGTGCTTGAACTAACTAGTTTTTAGGAGGAAAAATATGAAGACAAACCCCTTTGTAGCATATCTGAGAGCATCATGTCTGGGACATTTTATGTACTCTAAAGAATTCAAAAATCTTATTAAAATGCCATTCACCTCAGATCTGATTAGCAGCATCAAGAGCTGGGAGGATGGGAATTAAATTCACCAAGGAACCTCTTACTCGTACATATTTCATCATTCTGAAAGAAAACTTAGAGAAGTGACTGAACTAGAATGTTTATGCTTTATTCCAGGAAAAGAAAATATTTATTCAGTGAGCTCACAAAGTACAATATCTGTTTCAGAAGAGGTTTTGTTACATCTATACTGATTAACTTCTCCATGCAAATAAAGAATAACCTACTACATACTGTGGGAGCTTGCACTATTTTTCAGAGGTGAGCACTTTTTATAAAGCTTATTAGGACTTCTGTTGGAAGAAATAATGAACTATCAATAGTTGTCTAGCCTTTATGAGCCATTCAAGGTACAGTAGCTCTATTGTTACCTGTTATTAGTCATCTCTTTTTCAGACTGTTGAGTCTACAGTTATTTCTTGCATGGAAGCCCTTTCATGACTCTGAATATCCATAAAATCCTTGTCTAAAACTTTTTTCAATCTCTCCTGTAGTCTTTCTCACTCAAGACAATTTCCTACCAAGTAAGTTTGTTTTTCCTTACTGCTGTTACACATTGAAAAAAAATAGAAATAGCCGATACATATAGAATGTTTGCATTTTGGTGCATGGACCGTATGGGGTATGAAACATCTCATGTCATATTAAATATTGTTGAAATACTGGTCTTTGTTTAGCAAATGATATTTTGAATTCCAGGAAATGACCTTGTAAAAATGGAAGTAAGAAAAGGAAATTTGCTTCTGTTAGGGGGGGAAAATGAAGGAAAGAAAGTTAGTGCAAACAAAGGGGAATGACAGAGGCTGAATCAGAGAAAGGTGGAGATTTTCACAGGAATGTATGGAGTGTGGGTGGAAGGTGCCTGACAGTTTTTCAGTCTAGTGATGCCCACTTTCCAAATGTTCAATAATCTTTTCAATTCTAGCAGTTGATTAAAAATCCCAGAGAGATCAACCCCCTCTATTTGCACTTTGTATTGCTACTGTTGCAGCAAACTACTACAGAGAAATCCAGGGTACTTTAAGATAGACCATGTTTCATGTGTGACTGGACTTGAATGTTAGAGAATGCTGTAGGCAGCTGCTTGAAAGCCCCCAGCTTTGTGTCTGTGTTTTTACCCTCCTTTCACTGGCTTTTCTAACTGGTCCTCTGGACTGCTATTAAATTGTGCTTCCAAAGGGACTGTTAGGATCTATGATTTTCTCTTCAGCAAGAAATGGTGATGGTGGTAGTGACTCACAAAAGCGATGAGGCAGAAATGGAATTCCCCATCAATGTGGGTGCTTTCAGGTTAATGGGATTAATGTTGCAGTAGAGGGAGGAGGTAAGGTTTAGGGCACCTGCAGAGCCTGGGAGTACATCCAGAGCTCCCTGCAGGATATCTTTGCCATGCACAAAGTCATTTATGGTCATAGGGTATACATTTACTTTGGGAATACTCTGATCCTCCTGCATGTGCTCCAACCAAGGATCTGTACAGACACAGTGACACCACCAATGACAGGCCTTGATGTTGTAAGGAAGTACCTGGGACAGGTTGACTGACCTCCTTCTGGTGACAGGAGTCCTTGGAAAGTGAGGGAGTGGCAGTGACCATCCTGCTCACAAGAGCCAAGCAGCTAAAGCCATCGGCCTTCTCAGCAGACACACATGCAAACACAGTACTTTTCCATGAACCTGGGTTCTCCTGGGGCAGCAGTCGCAGCTGGGGCAGAACCCCTGCAAAGCACAGCTTGTCCATAAGTCTGAAAGTGTTTTCTGCCCGGTAGTGAGATGCAATAGATTCTGTGGTGTAAATATGCTTATTTATTGTTGAAAGTTATAACGTACTCAGTTTGAAACAGATGAACAGCTTTGTCACTGTGCCCATCATAGCAGGTTGGGGCATGTACTGGACCTTTCTCTTGTGTACCTTATGGCTCTGTTGTGTGCTGCAGGAACGTTTTCCCTATGTATAAATGTGTATGTCTGGTGGCATCTGTGTCTGTAGCATCAACTTGGGCTGTAACTGCAGGAGTGCTGGACAGGCCCCTCTGCAGAGCCAGTGTTGAGAAATGTGGAATATGTACAATTTTCATAAGAAAGGTTGTTCTTTGTTTGATCTTTGTATACTTTCAAGCCTAATCAAGAAGGGAAATTTAATTCGTGAAACAAAGAGCAGCTAACAAGAGACCTATGGGGAAGTTGGCAAAGCCTGGGAAGAAGGATGTCCACTGATACTGGACACAAAGGATGCAGGGTTTACAGGAATGCAGGATTTACAGGAATGCAGGATCCACCAGAATTCCCAAGATAAGGGAGAAACGAATAATGGCAACTTAGCAACTGTGCGGCGTCAGCTCCAACTGGGTAAAAGGTAATTGTGGCAGGGGGAGATCAACCACCCCTCATGGCCCACTAACCCAAAAGAGAAAGACTGAGCATGCAGACTAATTAGCACGAGAAGTGAGGGAATCATTGACAACAGAAGATAGAACTCTGATAAATAAGAGAACCATGTAATTTGTACCCAATGAACACTAATGTCTTTGTCGGCTAGAATGTATAAATAGTAAAAAGTTTTGATAATCGGCGTGCTTGATTTGTGCAATACCACCCTGCACCCAAGCTCGCGCAACTCTGAGATAAATGATCGATGTCTCTCTCGAGTGTGTAATTATTGCCTTGTTGCACGTTGGGCAATGAATGCGATTTTTAGTGGGTAACAACCGCGCCTGCGGTCCCGAACGCAGGCCGGGCCCGGCGGTACCAGCCCCGGTAGCCGCGGCCCGCCCCTGCCCTGCCCTGCCCTGTCCTGTCCTGTCGTGCCCTGCCGTGCCGTGCCGTGCCCGCCGGGGCTGTGGGCGGGAGCGGCCCCGTGCGGCCGCCGCCATTTTGTGCGGGAGGCGGCGCGCGGCCCGGCGGCAGCGGTGCGTGAGGCGGGGGGAGGCCGGGGCCGGGCTCCGCCTGTGGCGGCGGGCGCGGGTGTCGGGCAGAAAAGGCCCCGCGCCGCCTTCTTCTCCCGTGGGTGGGTGGCTCTTGCCGGAGAGCAGGCCTGGGTGAGGCTGTCGTGCTGCCCGGGGCCCCGCGGGCCCCTTCCGAGAGGCGCGTCCGTCAGCCCTGCACTCTGCGTGAGCGCTCCCCTCTCCTGAGAGGCCGCCGAGCCTGCAGAGAGGTTCGTGGTGGGAGATCCTCATTAGGCGCGGGGTATGAAATGGTGATATTGCCTTGTGGTCCGGGAGCGCGGAGCTCCGCGGGCGCTGCTGCCGCCCCTCGGGTCTGCTGCGGGTTACACTAACACAGCTGTCTGTGCGCGCACACACAGCTTGGTGTAGGCTTAAAAACTCGTGTAAGACGCTCCTAGAGACTGGTAGGCACAGTACAATTTATTCGGAATAAAGTTGCCGTATTTTGTGTACTGCTTTACTGATTGTATGTTAGCACACGGTTGGTGAGTTATCTGATGCTTTTGGAGACAAATACTGAAAGTTTCAGAATATAAAAGATGGTTATGGTGTGTGTTTGGCAATTGATCGTGTAAGTTTCTCCTTGTGAACAAGAAGAGTTATACTCTAAACAAATCTCAAAAATTTGCAGCTTTATAAAATTAACTGGACTTTGAAAAAACCCAACAAAAAAGTAATCTTGGATGGACCTATATTGTATTTGACATCCTTTCCAAAATTGATTGCTTTATTTGATTTAGGTTGGTTGGGTTTTTTCCCATAGCTTAGAAGAATGCTTGCATCTGTGGTTTCATCTTAGAAATAGGTGAAATTTCCAAGGATTTTAATATGGGTAACTTGCAAAATGGATACATTTGCACACAGTGAAAAGTGAAGTTTTTACTCAGCTGCAAAGGCCTAATACTGACAATTAACTGTAGATAGATCTCTATATTGTTTCAGGCCTCCAGTGTTATTTTAAAATACTTCTTGACATTTACATCGACATTGTTACGATCAAGATAATTTTTAAACATGGCAGATTCTGGATCTTTTCAGGGATTGGGAGTTGGTTTCTGTGATTGCCAGTATTTGCTAGACTTTTTTTTTTTTTTTTTTTTTTTTGGTAACAGTAAAATGTACCTTTTTCAGTAGTAGTAGCTTTTAACAACTGTAACCATTTATTTTCTAGTGTACTGAAGCATGTTTTTACCACGGTCTCTTAAAGTCAAGAGGACTGCTGATGAGGACAAAAGTTTTACTGCTAAGAAAAATAAACTATCTTCTGGAGGATCTTTGCTAGAGGAGACCACAGAGTTCCAGGACTGTAAGTCAATTGGAACAGAAACTTCTGCTTCAACAGACAATTCAAGTGAAATTGTACAAGAACACCCAGAACGTGCAGCTGCAGACCTTGGTGTTGCTAATATACCGTTGGGAAAGGACAGCCAAAATACTGAGGATGATGGCTCTTTGGAAGAACCCATAAAATCCTTCAGCAAATCCCAGCGCTGGGCAGAGCCTGGAGAGCCTGTGTGTGTTGTGTGTGGCCGCTATGGGGAGTATATCTGCGATGAAACAGATGAAGATGTTTGTAGTTTGGAATGTAAAGCCAAACACCTTCTACAGACTCAAGCAAAGGAAAAGCAGCTGACATCTGATCAACCCACAGACTCTAGAGCAGAAACTCACCTGCTTGATACACCTTACTTCTACAAAGATCATTCCTTTATTTTAGGTTTGCAAGATGAGCAGGTTAATAACCTTAAACTGCAGCTGGGTATTGCTGTCCAGGGCCAGCAGGTTCCAAGACCTATTGTGGAGTTTGAACACTGTGGTTTTCCTGAAACTTTAAACAATAATTTAAAGAATTCTGGCTATGAAGTCCCAACCCCTATCCAAATGCAAATGATCCCTGTTGGACTATTAGGAAGGGATATTCTGGCTAGTGCTGATACAGGCTCTGGAAAAACAGCAGCTTTCCTGCTTCCTGTTATTATGAAGGTTTTGAGAGAGGTAATGAAACTTTAGATAGTTAGAGAAAGCAGTTGGCAGCGTTGTCTGTTGGATTCCCAATGTAATGGGGAATGTGATTGCAGTGTTTTTCATTAACATTCAGTGATTTATTTGACTTTTGATTGATCAAGCATTAGGTTCTTGGAGGGGGGATGTGCTGATTATTTTTAATGAAATCGCATGTTTTTTCACTTTGGTCAAGGGATGAAGCAACTCTGTCAATATTGCCCATTACACAGTTCTTGCTTGTTGAGAAAGTTAATTAAATTCTGTGGTAAACTTCCTAAGTGACTTAAAATAGAAAGTGAAAATAATTCCAGGCCCTCTGTAAGTTCTTCCTGTATCTTTGTATATCAAAAGGCTTAATGAGATTTGTTGGAATTTGTGTAATTTCACAGAGTAATTTGTCTTGGAATTTATTTGGTTGACTGTCAAATAATTACAGGAATTTGGGTAAAAAAAAAATCCTGAAATCCTCTAGTTAAACAGTCTCCACTTTTATAATGTGGGAAAAAGAACTAAGGAAACTTCTATTTTGTAAAGACATGAACATATGATTAGAAACAGTGGCAAATAGTATTCCATATCTTGTGTGTGATTCAGAACTGTTTTTAGCTTTATGGGTTTTATTCAAAAAGAGATGCAGAAAAATATCTTAGAGAATTCTGTACATGATTCTAGTGATGCTTTGCAGTGTTTAGATACCTTTATAGAATGTATATATACACAAACGTGTGTTAATTTTTTCTAATGAATAATTGAAAGATTGTTTAAGTAACTTTTATTCTTTAAAGTGCTCTACAACTCCTGAACTCTAAGAATGAAAGCATTATGTAGAAGTAAGAAAAGGTGTATACACTCCAGTAGTTCCTCTGTCTGATTATCATTGAAGTCTGTGAGACAGATACGTGTCTATAGTAGCATGTGCAAGATTGGACTCTCAATGAAAAATGCACGTGTACACAATCTTTCCCATTCTTCATCTTCAGGGTACTGTACTAGTTTATATATATATTGAGAAGTAATTGTATTTTGCTGCTTAAAATAATTATAATTTTTAATGTAAAAGATTACATTGGGAAATTTGAAAGCTTTTTATCTAAATAATGAAGCAATTCCACATTAATCAAATTTTTCTTCTCCTTTGTAGACAGAAACTCCATCTGCCCTTATTTTGGCCCCAACGAGGGAGTTGGCAATTCAGCTGGAGAGGCAGGCCAAGGAGCTGATGGCTGGCTTGCCCAACATGAGGACAGTTCTGCTGGTGGGAGGTCTGCCCCTGCCCCCGCAGCTGCACCGCCTCAAGCAGAGTGTGAAGGTGAGCGCTGGCTGAGCGTGGAGAGCCACGCTGTCATCACAGAAAAGAAAAGCCTTACTGGTGACATATGAATGCACAGAGATGGCTTCCTCCTAAGCCTAAACTACTGCAACATTTGCTACCTCCTGAAAGTTTTAGTTACATAATTTTTAAAAAACTTTTTCACTTCTGATTAAACATCTGTTAGCTTTTTGTTTGTTGGTTTTAAAAAAGTTTAATGTGGGATATTGCTGCTTTCAAAGAACTGAAGCACGCCGGTATTTTGCACAAGGAGTTGTAATTGAGAGGAAAAAGTAGTTTGTTTTTCATGCAGATTTTATTGCTTATAACTTCTCCATTAGAGCTTTAAAAGGTCCATTTCCTCTTAGGAATTAATAATTTATAAATTTTCTAGAAATTTAATGACTTAATTTCACTTATTACTGGCATTGTTATGTATGTGATGGAATTTTATGGTTTTTCTAGGATGGTCCTCTGTCCTTTCATGGAATTTTTTAATCCTATGGGTTTTTTTCCTCCCCCTTGTTTTTTTCAGGTGATAATAGCAACACCTGGAAGACTTCTTGAGATTTTAAAGCAAAGTTCTGTTCAACTGCATGGCATAAAAATTGTAGTGGTGGATGAAGTAAGTTACTATTTATCAGAGCTCTATTCCCTATACAGAGGTCCTGGAAGAGTAATGTGAGTGGCTGGTCTCACTTATTAAACATACAGAGTATTTGTTATAAAAATACAATCTATTTCTTAGGAGACAGTTTTATTTTCTGACACAATTTGAAATGTGTTCAAACAACACATGTTCTATTGCTGTAAAGATTTAGGTACCTGACAGGATAATATTTTTAGAACAGTGTGAACCATTTGTTTTTATTTTTCTCACTTAGCTTTTCTTCTGATTGTAAATACTCCTGCATTTGGATTGTTACATGTTTCATTATGGTTCTTCTGTCAGTTTAAGTTCAGGATCCTGCTGTTCATGGAAAAAATGTGGTACAAATCTAATATTTTTCATTTAGGTGGATACCATGCTAAAAATGGGTTTTCAGCAGCAAGTGTTGGATATTTTGGAAGACATCTCACATGATCATCAAACCATACTGGTGTCAGCCACGATTCCAGTGGGCATTGAGCACTTGGCAAATCAGCTTCTGCACAATTTTGTCAGAATAACAATTGGAGAGAAGAATCAGCCGTGTTCCAATGTCCGGCAAATTGTCTTGTGGGTAGAAGAACCATCTAAAAAGAAAAAACTGTTTGAAATACTAAATGTAAGTTTAATATTTTTCTCATAAGAGTAATTTATAAAATTATTCATGTCTTTCTACATCTCTGCCAAGTTCTTATGTCATGATCAGGAGAAATTGAATCCGTGCTGATGATGAAGAGTCAATGGTTGTAATCCCTTTTTAAATAAACTGTTTAATTTTACAGGATAAGAAGCTCTTCAAGCCTCCAGTGTTGGTGTTTGTGGACTGTAAACTAGGAGCAGATCTGTTGAGTGATGCTGTTCATAAGATTACAGGATTGCAGTGCACAGCTATGCATTCTGAAAAGTCCCAGGTGGAAAGAACAGACATATTACAGGTTGGTGCCTGTTTAAGTTGAGGGTGTTCTGGTAGATTTCAAATGGCCTTTTTAAAAATGTGGCTTCATTTGAATGACTGAAGTCATAATTGACTGTTTTTCTGCAGTAATACCTGAGGTATTGCTGTGGGAGATGAGAGACAGACACGACTAAGAAAAATTGTATATAATAATCCTGTTTTAAATGTAGATAAATACATTGACTGTTTCCCAGATTATTTGAAATGGGAATTTAAATGAGCATTTAACAGTAACTGATAATTTTTGGTATTAAAATTGTGGGTTTGATCTCTCTTTGGTTATCTCTCTGAATTATATTCCTGTTTAAATCAAGAATATAGGGAGCCATTCTTCTTCTACAACAGAATAATCCCACTGGGTGTATTCTTACACCAAATAACTAGCTTTTAACCTATGTTTGGAGAGGTTCAAAATACAAATAAAGAAAAAATAAGTAATTTTTGTTTGTTTCTTCCTTGCCAGGGATTACTTCAAGAGAAGTATGAAGTTATAGTAAGTACTGGAGTCCTTGGACGAGGTCTTGACCTTGTCAATGTCAAACTGGTGGTGAATTTTGATATGCCTTCAAGTATGGATGAATATGTACACCAGGTGAATAAATACATTGCTAATGCTTTATTTGAAAAGTATATTGAAATATGACATCCACCTGTGGAAATTTAAATGTAAACAGAAAGATCATTTTCCTCTTCAAAATACTTTTTTATAGGAAAGGAAAAAATGGTGCTGGATATCTCTTCTGTAAGGCTCTTATGTAAATTACTCAAATCTCGAATACTGTTCCTATTATCTCCTATATAAGTTACTAAAACCTAGAAGAGTGTCTTTAAATCACTTACTTTTGCAGTGATTTTCTTGTTTTGTACTCTCTTGTATCATTTTGTGTCTATAGGAAACAAAGTTTACCATTTATATTTTTTGTATTGTGTGAAGAAAGGCCAAATTGCCCCTCTTGCAGGTGTAGCTCATCCACAGTGTGGGATATGCATTAATAGTTAGGAGAGCAGTCATGAACTTGATTTCTTCCCCTCTTTCTAGTCAAGCATCTTCTCTGATATTCTTTTTCTGTGAATTTCCTACTTTAGAGAAGATGATGTGTGAGTTGCAATGTGTGTGTGTGTTTATGTGCACAGTCCCCAGCCCTAGTTTAGCTGGCACATCAAGAGAACTCATTCTTGCCCTCTTTGTGGCATGAGGAAGACACAATGCTTCTGTGTGCAGTTCTGAGAACATCAGCTGTGGGAAAAGGCAGCAAACTGGAGGGAGTCCAGGTGAAGTCAGGGGCCTGGCACACGTGACACTTCAAGACAGGCTGAGGCTATTGGGCTTGTTTGGGCTGCACTGGACACTTAATTGCTCTCTTCCATTCGGGAGATTACAGAGGAGACAGAGCCAGACTCTCCTTGAAGATGCCCAGGGAAAGGACAAGAGCCAGCAGTTGTAACTTTCTGGAAGGGAAATTGCAGCCTCGTAGCAGGGACAAAGGATTTTCACAGCGAGGGGAGTCAGGCAGTGATGGGACCTTTGTGCTTCAGACTCTTGAAACAAGGCCTTGAGGGAACTGATCTGACTTTGAAGTCAGCCTTGTTCTGAACAGATGAGGAGGTCTTCTGGAAGTTAGCCACTGTTATGAACTCCTCAAGTAGCCTCTGTTATTAACTGCAGTATTCCCCTCTTGTTTTTAATTAATATTTCTGCTGAAGTTTAAAGCATGTATTAAGTAAATAAAAACGATCTTTCCTGGCATCAAAATGATACTAATATTAACATGTTAGCTGTTCCTAAATAGAGAGTCTTTGTAGATTCTTTTCTAGTTTGTTCATGCATTTTAGATAATATTGGTAAATTATTTAAAGTTATTAGGACAGACCTTGAAAATAAAGGGCATTTTTGTGGCCATGCTAGCAAATGCTGTGCTTGATATGAAGTATTTGGCATCTCTGTAGTATTTTTTACAACCTTTTGTTTGGATCAAATTTACTGTAGGCCTTTGTCCATAGTCTGTACCTCGTATCTGAGTATCAATATCAGATTTCTGGTATGTCTCATAAACAAGTCATAATTTTAAATGCATTTCAACTATAGCTTCAGATCTACATATCCTGAATTCAGGAAGTTTATTTTAAGTACCTTTGTGCTTACAGGATGAGAGAGATTTTGCCCTGTTACTTAGGTTTACTTGCTGTTTTGTAACAAAGAAATAAACTTCTAAGACTATTTGAAGGACTTCCATTTAATATTGCTAACTTAAAATGAATTTATGCTTTTTCAGGTTGGAAGAGCAGGGAGATTGGGTCACAGTGGAACTGCAATTACTTTTATCAATAACAACAGCAAGAAGCTCTTTTGGGATGTTGTGAAGAGAGTAAAACCAACAGGCACCATTCTTCCCCCACAGCTGCTTAATTCCCCATATCTGCATGACCAGAAGAGAAGGGAACAACAGAGACTTAAACAGTTACAGAATAACCTTGTAACAGGAGATAATATTATGGACATTATTAAAAAACACAACAAAAATAATTCTCAGCGATAATAAAGGCATATTTATGGTTATATAATTACAATAAAAGTATGATTACAAATAAATGTGAAATGTTGCCTTGTATATTGCATTTTTAAAAGAAATTTGTATATTTTTTTTAAGAAGTCTCCTTTTTATCTCATCTTTATTTTAAAATACAGGCTATTGTGTGATTGAATTACTGTAGTATCTAGTAAAAGTAGTCTGGAACCTCTTTTCAATAACTTGGTCTTGGTCTTAGTCTTGCTGGCAAGAAAAAAAAATCAATGGCAGATTAGCCTCTGAAAATCTGTTCCTGTTAGCTTAAATAAAAACTTCCACTGGGAATGTTTCAGTATGGTCTCTTGGGGTTTCTTAAAAACATATATGCAAGTTTTGTTTGTAAACAGTACTCAGACTTTAGTTTCTCCATTAGTGCCTGTGGACCAGCTGGCAGTTCTGCTGAGGGAGTTTGTTATTAGTGTAACTTTATGGAAGAGAAATAAAATAAAACATATACTTTTGATTTTATTTAATCAAAATGATATCTTCTCTAGAAATGGAATTGATTTTTCTGTCTCATTTGAAATAATCCACTCCTGCCTGTAGAATGTTTCTGTGTAACTCTCCTGCAGACTGGTTTAGGCATTGGTCCGTTTAGAAGCCTGGGCACCCTTGGTGTATTAAAACTCCACAAATTGTGTTCAGCAATCCTGAAACCAAACAGCGCTTCTACACTCCCCCAGGAGCTAAATACAAGTAGGGGTTGTGTGAAGGTAAAATTGTATCAGCAACCCAGTTCAGTTATCTTGTAGCAAGGTTTCTCTTTGTTGCTGGGTGTAGATGATGTCGTATTTTATTATCAGTGGATCTTGTATGGGCATATGTATGTATTGATTCCAGCACTCTGTTTTTATTTCTTCCCCTGGTGTTGCTCGGAGGGCCAGCATTGCCCAAGTGTCACAGCCATCGTGTGTTCTTTCATTTCCTTTTCCAGACATTTTTCCCTCCCCTTGTGACTCGTGCTTTGTCCGCACACGGAGTGCGCTGTGACTGCAGCACCCGCTCCGAGGCTGCCCGTCAGGAGCGGCTGGGATTGGGATCGGGATCGGGGTGGGAGCGGGGCGTTCCCGGGGCGCCATGGCGGTGCTGGGTCCCCGCCTCAGCCCTCACAGCCGGCCCGCCGGGGCGCCCCCTGGCGGCGCGGGCGCTGCCGCGGGGCCGGGCCTGGGCGGGGCCTGGCGGAGCCAATCGGGCGCGCCCGGCGCGTTCAAACGGGGCGGGGGCGGTGCCGGTGCCCGCGCGGAGCGCAGCGGGGCGGCGGTTGAGGAGGGGCGCGCTCAGGTGAGGGCCGGCCCGCACGGAACCGCCGCGGCCCGGCGGGGCTTCCCCTCCGCGGGCCGGCGGGGCTTCCCCTCCGCGGGCCGGGCTCTGCGGCTCGTGTGGGGCAGCGGGGCTGGAGCTGCTGCTGGGCTGGAGCTGCGGCCGCCCCTCGCCCTCTCCCAGAGGGCGGGCCCTTGGCCGTGCGGGGTCGGCCGGGGAGGCGGGGGAGCTTTGCTGAGGGCTGACAGAGCTGCCGGTTGCTCCAGCTTCGAGCGCTTGTGTTTCCTATCTAGTTAGGAGTTGTAATTCTTTAAAACCGAGGAATGAGCGTATTTCTCGCTCTGACTTCAGTTCTCTCGAACTGAACCTCATTCCTTATTTTAGAAAGAAGGCGCCTTTAACGGGGAGTTTCACTTTTCTCCAGATAGACTTTGTGATTATTCATAAGGCATAGCTGTGACAAGAGGAGAGCTTACAAAACTTATGTTAAAGCTACGTGGAAAGTATGGACTTTTCAGAAAATACACCAGTCATAGCTTGCATCCGTGCTTCTGTGTTTACTGACTGCTAGAGGGAACCACAAAGTTTGTATTTTACTAGTCATGTAACATAGTTTTCTGTCTCAAACTGGACTGAGCAATAAATACACTGCTCTGGAATTTTGATATTTTCCTCACAAGTTGCGAGCTCTGAAAACTGTGCAGTCATGACGTGTAAGTGGATCTAATTGCATAAAGTCTGAGAGACTCTGAAAGCTCTTTCTTAAAAGTGTAGCATTAAAGGAAACTTCTGTTAGAGCAATGGCTAAATTATTTCTTCTACATCACTTGCTCTCATCTTGCTTTCCTTTTTCCCCCCGACCATGTACTGCTGTTGTTAATGGTACAGCAGCTTTTGAAGGATCCAAGGCAGGTGACTTCTTGCTGACTTGTAGCCATGAATTAATTGCAGCTGGCAAGTCTGCAGCGGCTATTGATATCAAACCCATTACAACCCAATAACTATGATGCAGATGCAAGAGGGTAACATGCTTTCCTATACAGATTACAGATATAGAGCTTTCGAAATATTTATATGTAGAAAGGACAGGAAGTATATTTTATAGGGTTTTTTTGTCCCCTAGGCTAGGTACCTTTTGTTTTGGTACGTGTCTGTGTACCAGAGTGAATTAAATGGCATCCAAAGGTACTATTAATAGTCGTCTTTATTAACTGTCCTGTTCTGATACTGGGTTATATAGATTGCGTATCAAAATCCTGAAAAAAATCCCTTCCATGTTGACAGAGGTCCTATTCAAGGTTAACTTTATTGTTCTCTTGGAGTCTGTTAGCTGTGAAACACAGAATGTAAATAGATGTGAGTGAATGGAGACATGCTCTGGAATTTCCTTAGTTTGGAAATCATGGTAGATCATTTGGAAGAAATATCCATGGTCATCTTTGTTGCTAAATAGTTAGATTGTTTTATTTATCAACTGGTGCATCTTTGTGATCCTTGGTTTACTTTCTGAAAAAATCATAGAACTCAATAAATCAAGTCAAATATCCTGTTGTTGGGAGTAGTCATTCAAATATAAAAGAATTATTTTGTTAAAATACCAAGGTGAAACAGGATACTAATTATTAATATTTGGGAACACATAGCGCAGTATATGTAAGAAGCTCCCCATGCAGCAAAACATAACTCACACTGCACGTAAGCATCATAAACAATTTTTTGCTTTGTCTCCCCAGATTGCTCATGAAGCAGCAACTAGAAATAATCCTTTAGGAAAGGTGCTTGGGTTTTAATTAGCTGGAAGACAAGATGCCTATTTACACAGTTCCTGCCAGGAGCCCCGCTGGGACACGATGCACAGCCACTTTCCAGAAAGCTTCCTCACACAATACCCCGGCCAGCAGTAAAGCATCTGGGCAGCAGCTGAGGTCACAGGTTTTGGGAGAAAAGGATGGTCTGCCTTCATGTCCTCAGAATAAGGCTGAGGAAGTAAATAGGACCTATGTGATTTCAGCTTGTGAAAAAGTGAATGATGTGTCAACTTCTTTTAAACTGGAGGGCAGATTAACACTCCAGAGGAGAACTGGAGCAAGCAAAAACTCAGTGTCTGGTAGTGACACAACACAGAGTACAGAAGAACTACAAACAGAGAAAAGACTTACCCTGCAGAGGCGTGTGAGGACTGGCTCCACGGAGAGGAGTAAAATTAATCAGAATATTGTGCCTAGAAAAGGAAATGATAACTTTGATGTACGAGGAAATGACAAGATTACACTTGTACAGAATATTAAGGGTACAGATGGTGTTAAACCAAACTTGAAGTTAACTGAGAGTCAGTCAAGTACCAAGTTGCAGCATAACCTGAATAGCAAGGATTCCTTTGCTTTAGTTGGTGATGTCTGTGCAAATGCTATTAGTTTAAAAGATAAGACAAGCACTGCTGACACAAAGTTTCAAGATGAAGTTCCTAAATCAGAACGGTTTGTTACCTCAAAGTGTACTAATAGCCTGTCAGGAGAGCAACTGAATGAAAAAGGCAATATAAATAAGCTGGCTGGAAAGCAAAGGATACAGCACTTGATGATGAAACACAACAGCTTAGAAAGACCAAGGACACCAGCAAAAGTTTTAACAGAAAGATTTACACTTACACCAAAGAACAGCACTTCTAAAAATCAACTGTCTCTCAAGCCAGCCTCAAATGAACAAACATCTCATCTGCAAATTTCAGTCAAGAAACCCCCTAGTGTCTCCAGCTCTCTTCCTGTGAGTACAAGTTCAGAAACAAAAATGAACGCAGAAACTTTAGCTGAGAGCAGCAGTACCGGGGAAGATGCTTTCAAAGTGCAAAACAGCAAAGTGATTGTAGCAGTGCGGGTGCGGCCCTTCAGTAACAGGTCTGTATCCTGGACTTATTTCTGCTTCTAACAGTGTGTGTTGATTTCTACTCTGTACCTGTTGAATTATTTCATCATTGATCCAATAAGGATATAATACATACTTGGAAATTAGCTGATACTTCGTGCAACACCAAGATATATTTTATTAAGGAACTGAATTGACTTTATTGGTGTTTGGGTCTGGGTCTGTTTTTCACATATTCAGTAACAAAAGTGTTTTGAAACTTAATACTTAGTGTGTTCTTCAAGCAGGTATTTTTAGCAATGATCATTGATTTTTTTATTTTCCATTAGGCAGTGAATTACGAACTTAAAGCATGTAGCTTATATTTTTTTCTTTTCCCACCTTTTCCATTCAGAGAGAAAACTGAAAACTCATTCCCTGTGATCTACATGAATGGTTCAGAGACAATTGTACAAAATCCATCCACAAACCAAGTTTACAGCTTCAGTTATGACTTCTCCTTCTGGTCTTTTGATAAGGGTGATCCTAATTTTGCAAGCCAGGCAATGATTTATAAAACTTTGGCACTGCCACTCCTCGAAAGAGCTTTGGAGGGATACAACGCTTGTCTTTTTGCTTATGGGCAGACTGGCTCTGGAAAATCATACACGTAAGTTGCTAATAATAATTGTTAAAATTCTGCCAATTGTTATGCAGTAATAAGTAATGAAAGAGATTGAATGGAATAGATTTTAGAGTGATTAAATTGTGTCAAGAGGTTATTGTGTATTTTAAAAATAACTAAACCAGTATTTATAGCAATTAAGCAGAAGTTAACGTTGGAGTATTTTTATGTATGTGACCCTGATTTCTTTCTACTTTCAATGGAGAAAATAAAAACTTTACAGAGATTTTAGTGAAGGAAAACCTTTATTAATGCAGAGAGCTTGTCAGATTCTCCCAGTGCTGTTTTTCACCACTGTTAGTTATTTTGTGCATGAAATGGTGTAGTAAAGTATAGCATGTTTTTTGGAGAAGACATTTAAGAGATTATTATAATTATGGTCCTTATGCTTCAGAACTTTAAATCCAGGTGTTTGTGGCACTGCTTTTTTGAAATCAAATCTTTGCACAAAATAATTCCAGATAAGTAACGTTTTTAGGGTTTACAGCCAATTATGTATACGTTATTTATATTTTGAAATAGAATTGCTAGTGAGCTGTCTGGTTTCCAAACATGCATCTGTTAAAATTAGTTCATGAATTTTATAATTCCTATCAGGTGCTATAGACTTTTAATAAATGTAGTTGAGGACCAGAAATGTTTCTGTTCAATTTACAATAAATATAGAACATACACAGAAGTAAGTTCCCTTTTAAGTGGGTGAACTTCCATTTCAAGGGGATGAACTCAGTCTTTACTTACAGTGATGCTTTTACCTTGGCCTAAAAGAAAGGTAAACTCAAGATTGCAGCTGTTATCCTATTTGTAGGTTTGTTGGGTTTTTGTTTGGATCTTTTTCTTTCTCTTAATAACTTACCTTCACCCCTTTGTGTTTTGAACAAGGCTGAAATTAGTATCGGGGTCCTCTGGTCAAGTTTACACAACAAATTTCTGCTGTGCAGCCCTGTGTGTCTCTAGCGTGCAGGTGGATTAGTCCAGTGCACTGGTGTGCTGCTGTGGCAGAACTGAACAGGAAAAAACTGCACCAGAGCTGGAGACAAGCTTAGGTTGCACTAGAAGTGTGCAGAGAATATGAAATGCAGGCATGTGAAGATACTGAACATCTGTAGGTTTAGATTCTTCAGCTGCTGTAGTCTTCATTTGACTTGGGTTTCCAAACTATTTCTCAATGGATGAAATAGAAAATACCTCTGGATCTCACCTTGTCCAACTCCACAACAGATAGACAAGCACCAATTTGGATCAGGTTCATTTCTGTTGCTTATTGTTGTATAACTTAGAAGTGTGTGGCATGGCCACTGCAGAGCTGTACAGTTAACATTAAAACTGTCTATGGAGAGTTCCAAAACTAAAGCTGCAGGATTTTTGTGACTGCAGGATGATGGGATTTGATGAAGACCAAGGAATAATTCCAAGGCTTTGTGAAGATCTTTTCAATCAAATAGCACAAATGGACAAGGAACAGGTGATATGCTTATGCCATTGACCTTATATTGGAATACGAGGAAAGTGATACTTTAGTGCTGATCCCTTTATTAGTGTTCATATTCTTTTGCTGATTCAAATCTTGTTTGTATTCATAGCCCTGATTCATGAGGTTCAACACTGTTTTGCTTCCTTAATGGCAGTAATATGAGAAAGAAATATGAGCATGATATTTTTGTTGCATTACCTGACTAGGATTCTTTCCTCTATATTGCATGTCTTTCTTACATTTTAAGATTTATGTAAGGAAAGGCAAAACAAAATCCCCATGGGCTCCTCAGTTTCAGTGGAGGCAGTAAAAGAGACCTCAGAAATACAAATTTATCATTAAACATCATGTATCAAAGCAAAATACACTGTAATAGTATTCCAATTCTAGTATTTCAGCTCAGTATTTTAGCTGAAACAAAAAATAACTATCCTTGCTTTCTTTGTATTTTTTTTCCTCTGTGTTTGTATCTGTAATGACTGACTTGCAGTTCAGTAGACCTTAACATTCAGTTAGTCTTACTCAGGCAAACCTTTCCATTTTTACCTATTCCAAATTTCTTTACTGCTTTATATTTGAATTATAAACTTTGAATCCTAATACCTGGCAACATCTAATATTCTAATCCTCCAGCAGATATGATAGACACTGAAGAATTTAAGAAAGTTATTTATTGCTGGGATTGGCTATAGAGTATAACTTCTAAAAATGCAGAGGTTTTTTTTATTCCTTTGCTTTATGCATTGTAAGTGATTCTGTTGCAATGAATTGTCTTGAATCTTGCCTTTCTCATTACAATGCTTATGGGACTTTGCTGCAATCTTCCTTGTTTCTTAAAGAAAATTCCAGTCTTCTTGAAAATAGAAAAAAAAATGTTTTCATGAAAGTTTTGTGTTTCTGATTTTTGTAAATTGCATTAGGGAGAATCAAAGTTCACCTTTCCATTAGATCCTTCTGTTCCATGTCAGGATGTTTACATCAATCCATGCCTTCCTTGTGACAAGTATCATGCTGTAGAAGCACAGTCCCAAAGGGAAAGAGATGTGTGCAGGTGCAAACAAAATTGTATTTTCATGAACTAAAACTTCAATGCTGAAAATTCTGAAGTGCATATATTTACTTTATTTTAGTGCTTCATAGCTTCCATCTGGGAATGTCTGTGGATGGAATTCCAATGCATTGTATTTTTGGTCTGTTACAGTAGACAACCTTTAATGGTCCCTTTCAACCTAAACTGTTTCATGATATCCTTTCTCTTGGAAAGTCCCTTCAGCACATAACATAGACTACCAGATCCTGATTTTCAAAGTTAATTTTTGAAACAAAGGATGATGACTATGTTTTGTGGACTATGTAAATAATTATTATTAATTTTATTAGGTTTTGTATCATCTTGAGATGAGCTTCTTTGAAGTATACAATGAGAAAATTCATGATTTGCTTGTCTTTAAAGCTGAAAATGGACAGAAGAAACAACAAGTAAGTTGCTCACAGAATCAAGTATCTGCATAACCTCTATGTAGTGGCATTTAGTCTGAAAGAAAAATGCACAAATGAGAAGTGATCATTGTTTTTTATCTGAGTATATTAGATAGGAACAATGGGATTCAAGTGAAAATAAAAAGATCAAAATATCACCACATGACTTAAAGCAAAATACTTGTCACTAGAGAAATGCTAACATAGAAACAAAATGATTCAGTAGAATCTATTAAAATACTTAAAATCTCCACTTATCTGCAAAACGAAGATGATCTTATCGCCTTTGTAAAAAGTCTCCTAGGATATATCTAAAGTTCCAGCTTACAATAAGAATCTTCCCTACAATATAACTTGAGTTATTGTCTTGTAATTTAGATGGAGTTTTCTTTTTTTGTTGTCTGATTGTGTCTTAAGGAGCTGGAGGAGGGGGGAAAGAAACAAGATTGGCCTGATTAACTAGTTAAGGATCACTTGTTAAACCAGTTTAGCCAGTGTTTAGTGGTCGGTTGTATATTAGAATATGTAAAACTGTAAATTAAAGAAATTTGTTTTCAGTAGTATGTGTAAGGAAGGAATTTGTTGTCTGATTTACTAAAAAAAGTACTTCCTGTGCTTTGACATTGACCACTGTCCTGTGTGCAAATTGAATATTAGTTTGTGGTAGATGTAATAGATGGTATGCAAAAGATGATGTGCAACATCCAATTTGCTGTTGAAATAAGTCCTTTAACCTAAGCTTGGGACTTAGGTCGACTTGTTATAAATAAATTAAGACTCTACTGTCTTGTTTAAAGCAAGAGTGCTTTCACTCTGACTCTTGCCAGTGATTTTGGGGTAAGCTACTTAGAAACATAATAGATTTATGTTGTAGAATCTTTTTTTAAGATACTTCTGAGTACTATATCTAACTAAAGCACTCCTAACAACTTTTATTTTGAAATTATTCTCATCAGCTTCGTGTAAGAGAACATCCAGTGTTAGGACCATATGTGGAAGGCCTGACAGTGTAAGTCTTACCTGTACTTATTTTAACAGATATGTGGTGTAAAGAGAGTATCTTGAGGCTCTATGAAAGCTTGTGTACCCACCAGTAAAATTAAGCAAGATCCCAGTGTTATGTAGCTTTAGAAAAATGCATACCCATGACTAGCTTGATATATTTTCTTCATTGTCTTAGTGAAATCTAAGAATATGGAAGTCTTAAGACAACTGCAGCTTTCATTATGTATTTGTATTCTATTTGTAGCTGGGAAAAGGTTTCAGAACTCAGGCAGCATGTATATTCTATAGAAAGAAAACTGTGTGAACCCAAACTTTTTGTTTTTTTCCCCCCCACTCTAGGAATGTTGTCCGTTCTTACTCTGATATTCAGGTAAGAGTTTTTTGGTTAAAGGAAGTACAAATATTTTTGCCTGCTCCTTTTCTACTTACTGCTGAAAAATAAATTCCATGGATGGGAAACAAATGTTTTCCAGACAGTAGTCTATGATGTTTCAGCTGATTTTGTAAGAGTTATGAAGAGCTAGTTCTGTATAACGGTGCTGAGTAGATTTGTACAGTCAAGTGTCACTGTTCACATTGTTATTTCCAAAGCTTAACTTTTACTTCCTCACTTATAGTCATGATTTGTGTTAATAACTATATTTGCAAACATTTAAATCTTCAGTTAACCATCCAAAGTAGGATTTGGTTTCATGTCCTGACTTTTGTCTTTTACAGAGTTGGCTTGAACTAGGAAATAAGCAGAGAGCAACAGCTGCTACAGTAATGAATGACAAGAGCTCTAGATCTCATTCTGTCTTCACCCTTGTCATGACACAAACCAAGGTATTGGCTGGGGGTTTTTTGTATCTGTTCAAATTTGGTAGTAAAAAATTCTTTTGTGTGCTGCCTAGAAAGTTGTGAGAATATACTTGAAGATCTTTGAGTGAAGCATAGGGCATTTTAACATGGCTTTCTACACTGCAAAACTTGTTTTATTTTACATGCTTTGAGTAGATTCTGTCTTTGTGCTAAGTATATTTATAGCAGCAGTATAAATACGTCTAGGCTGACAGATCTAGGAGTAGTTCCAAGCTTCTCAGTGTGAATTTTGAGATGTAAAAGGAATCCTAATTGAGGCCAGACTGAATTTCACACTGCTGCCAGCACAGTTTCTAGGAAGGTTAGACTGTGTGAGGTGTGTGGCTGTGCTGACTTCCTGCACACAACAAAGTGGTAGGAGATGCAATTTCTGCTCAGTTTCTACACACTTCACTGAATAAATGTTTTCTTGCTTCAGGATGCCTCTTCCCCAAGTGTCTCCAGGATATAGGGACTACAACTCCTCATCTGATTTACAGATGCTTAAAAGACAAAACTTGACTTAGTGACGTGAGCCTGAAGACAGAAATGGAGTAGGCAGAGCTCCTCAGGAATCTGCAGACTGTCAGTTTTCTCCATTGACAAATGACTTGTTGGTTTAGGGGTTTTTGTTCTTGATTGGTTTAATGTTTTGTCCCAGTTCTCTTTATTTTTCTCCTTTCTTCTTCCCCTTGCCATTCTCACCACTAGATGACTGTTTTTTCTCCATCATAGCTGGTCTTGAGCTTTTCCACTGACTCCTTAACTGATCTTCATTGGCCTACATCAGCGACAGCTTACTGATTTGCATGTTTATTGGATAACTGCATTTGAATTGACTGCAGTCATCAAACTTCAGACCCAAAACCCTAGTTTGGTAATCTGTTGGGTTTGCAGTTTATGCTTGTGCAGTTATTCAGCCACAACCAACTGATACTATGGTTATAAGTCTGAGCTTAGTTTCCCTTAAGGGATATACATGAGAGTATCCTGTCAAAAAATTAAATGGCAGCATGAAGTTTTTATTTAATGTGATTTAATGTGAACAGCTGTCCAATTTCTGCTTATTCTCAAGCTTTTTATTTTGGTTTGAATGTCAGCATCTCCCTTTCTTTCCAGGTAGAATCTGTGAATGAAGAAAAGTGTGATCGTAGACTCACCAGTCACATAAATCTAATTGATCTAGCTGGCAGTGAGTGCTGTACAAAGGCTCAGACCACTGGAGAAAGGCTGAAGGTAAAGCAAGAGTGGAAATCTGTGGAAAAGGCTTGACTCCTAAGAACACTCTTAAAGTCCAAAGCATGCTCACCTAACAGGACTTTTGGGCAGGAGCTGTAGCTATAAAAGGGTGTATTTAGCCCTTATGCTTATCAGTATTCCATCCCGTTTTGCCAGTGAGGTGGGTGGCCCGAGGAAGCTTTTTGGACTGTGCAATGTGGCAGATCTTGCTTAAAACACCTCTCCTCATGATATGTAGGTCTAATGATCCTGCAGGAGGAGTGGAAATCATGAATCAAATATCACATGGAGTTGAGGTTTGCTGCTTTTTGGGGCATCTAATTAAATAGATTTTTCTAATAGGACACTTTATTTCAAGCTGATTTCATAAGTTTGATGGTTCTTAACACTACTTATTTTAAAGGCAGGGGTTTTGTTTTTTCCAAATGAAGATGCTCTTGCATCTTATCGTTTTTTAATAACTGATGACATTTAATGTGGTACAGCTTTAGTATACATTGAACAAACATAATTAATCAACAATACAGTTGATAACATCACACAAGAAACTGCAACTGTATTATAAATATTTTTATTTTTGCTTTGTGTAGGAAGGTGTGAGTATCAATAAATCACTGTTGACCCTTGGAAGGGTTATTTCTGCACTGTCTAAACAATCTCAAAATGGAAGGAAAACTTTCATTCCATACCGGGAATCTGTCCTTACTTGGTATGTATATTATATTTCTGAGATTCTGGCTTTCTCATCTATTCATGAGGCACCTCTTCCCATCCTTTCTCTCCCTCTTTCTCAAATGACCTGTGGAGGGAAGAAATTTGCCTGTTGCATCAGATAAAGACCCAACAGGAGCTTAGTTTGTGTTTTAAGTAGCTAACAGTCCCTCTCAAATAAGTAGCAGGACCTTGAGTATTTTGTATTTTATCTGTTCCAATTGGGAAGTTTTGAATTTTTCTGTGAGGGCCAGGGGTTGACTAGTATTCTCCTGTCCCATGCAGGCTGTTAAAGGAAAGTCTTGGTGGCAATTCCCAAACAACCATGATTGCCACAGTGAGCCCGGCTGCCAGCAGCACCGAGGAGACGCTCAGCACCCTGCGCTATGCCAAACAGGCTTGTTCAATTATCAACGTTGCTAAAGTGAACGAAGATGTAAATGTCAAACTCATCAGAGGTGAGATGGACATCTGCACTCTTTCAGGGTTGTCATTTGCATGTGTGTTTAGTTTATTTCTTGTAAGAATTGTTGCTACTAATATTCTGTTGTGTTTGCTGACCTCTTGTCAACTAGACTAATTGAGCTTGAGGTGTCTTCCTTTTAATATTATTGTTCTTTGTGAGCTTTCTTATTTTCTAAAATGCAGGTGATATCTTAAGCTATGTTTGAAAGCTGGAAATAGAGAAAGGTGTTTTGTTTTAAAATAAATAACTGGATTGATTTCGTACTATTGTGTGTTTTGCCTTCATTTTTTACATGTACTGTGTATCTGTTTTGTCTAATGTAGAATTAAAAGCTGAAATTGAAAAACTGAAGGCAGCTCAGAAAAGTGCTTTGAACACTGATCGTGAAAAATACAGGCGTTATTTGCAGGAAATAACATCTCTGAGGGTAGAATTGCACCAGCAGGAGCGGAACATGGCAGAAATGCAAAGGTCAGGCACTCATTCATGTCTTAATTTAAAATGGAAATGGTAAAATTTATTTGCTGTAATTTTTCTCCTAATATGTTATGTTATTTTCTCCGTATATTAAGGGCCTGGAAAGAAAAACTTGAACAAGCAGAAAAAAGGAAATTGGAAGATATAAAAGAATTGCAGGTACATATTTTTTCTATAGGACATAGTACAGAAAATAGAACCTCAGGAAACCTTGCAGAAGAATGAGAGTAGCTGTAAGATTTGGTATCCTTAATACTCATCTTTTAACAGATTGCTGTCGCTTCTTAGAAAAATTTAATATAGATATTTGAATGCATAAAGTAAATTGTTTTTTAATGCAGAGCTATTTTTTATCTAGAAAGCTGGAATTGCATTCAAAATGGACAATCATTTACCAAACCTTGTCAATCTCAATGAAGATCCTCAGCTTTCTGAGGTGCTGTTATATATGATCAAAGAAGGGGAAACTACAGTTGGAAGGTGTACACCAAATTCAAAACATGATATCCAGCTTTCTGGAGTGCTGATTGCTGATCACCATTGGTTTGTAGTTCTTTTTCTATTCTAAGTTTCTTTTCGCCCTTCTCTTTCTGTTGGAGTTAATCTTCCTTCTGACAGTAACAAAATATAGTTTTCTAGTCAAGAAAATACTATGTAGGGATATTTTTTGTACTGCTCAATGATTAAGGCAATTACCACCTTCTCTCTAGAAATGTGTTAACTGAGGTGGTTTAGTTTCTTTGTTTATTTCATTCATGTAGCAAAGTTTTCTTCTGCAGTATTTCTGCATGAATAAGACCTGATTAAATGATGCTGTGTGATAGAAAAATGTTATATTAAGTTCAGTGGAAAAGTGAAATGCCTTGACAGTTCTTCATGTAATTAAAATAGCAGCTTGGCTATACTGGAGAAATATTGCTTCAAGTGCATTCCATGCAACTGATCCTCGAAAAAATGCTGTAAGAAATGTAACTAATCAGTTATTAAAAGCATGAAAGTCACATTATCAAAGAAATTCTCAGATGCCAGGGTATTGCAGTAGTTTTCTAGCAGTAGATTCCTAGATGTAAATATAGGTTCTCTACCAAAATATAGGTTGTCATTCATTAATTGTGTCTTGTGCCTAAATAGTATGAAGATAATACACATCTAGGAAAACAATAACATCTAAAGCCTGCATTTTAGTCTATTAAGAAACATCACTTGCAATTATCATGAGCTGCTAATACTGCAAATGTTTCTTGTTTTTAGTGTTATTAAAAATACTGTTGGCAAAGTAAGTATTATTCCACTTGGAGAAGCCAAGACATACGTAAATGGGAAATGCATTTTGGACCCAACAATTCTGCATCATGTAAGTGATTGATCTTGTAACAGTAATTTGTGCATGTGTGGGATTCTTTACTTTGTTAATATCTCAGCTTCAGACTGCAGGTTTTCTGAGAATGCTCTGTAACTATAAATATTTCTCTCTTCCTCTTTGATTCCTACCTTCATCTGCATGTTTTAAGCACTGATAATTTGTTTATCAATCTGAGAGGTTCAGCAGAAATTTTTTTCCCCAATAGGGTGATCGAGTGATTCTTGGGGGAGACCATTATTTCAGGTTTAATCATCCAGCAGAGGTTCAGAAAGTTAAAACATCTTCTTGTGGGACTTCATGTTTGCATGATGGTCCAAAAGATTTTGAATTTGCAAAGAATGAGCTGCTTATTGCACAGCGAGCACAGTAAGTATTGATTCTTCTTGTTCTGAAAATAAGTTCAGTTGTTAATTCAACCATGCAATTAGTTTTAGAAATAACTGAAGATTATAAATTATTTCAAAGTAATAACCTTAGTCTTCTGTGATGGTGGAGAATTTGAGAGACAGTGAAGTGTTATTTGTACTCACTTTATTATGGGGTGTTATTGAACCACAAGACTCACTGATTTACAGTTTAATTTTGCATCTTAATGTTGTTTAGTGAATTTCCATTGCAGTCTTTAAATTTGTGTAAATGATGTAATACAGTAAAAATAGAAATTGAGTGGACTTCAAAATTCTGGAATTTCTTCCATATTTACATTGGAAGCATCTACATTTTGTCCATGAAATCAAAACCACATAAAGTATGTAAGTTATGTTGTTAAAAAATCTTTAAACCCTCATGACAGAAAAAAAGATTATAATCTGTATACATCTTATAAGAGACAAAGAGCAGCAATCTAAATGCACAATACTTGTAGGCTTCAATCAGAAATTGAAGAGGCACGACTCAAAGCCAAAGAAGAAATGATGCAAAGTGTCCAAATAGCAAAAGAGATGGTTCAACAAGAACTGACTGCACAAAAAGAAGCATATGAGAGCAAAATAAAATCCCTGGAAGCAGAGGTGGTAAGTTGCCATTGCATCACTACATGAAATATATCAATAAAGTAAGCCAGAACCTGTAGTATATGGTATGTGTTTGTTAGGTGCTCGGTTGGGTTTGGTTTGTGTGGTTTTGGTTTTCTTTTTCTCTTGCATATTATGGCAGCATGTTAGAGAATGCAAAGCCTCATACTTTAAAAAAAAGTCAACCTTAGTAACAGAGGAAGTTGTAGAGTAGTTATCCTCTTCAGGGTTATTCCAGGAGTTGTAACTTGTAAGCAAAGAAAAATACCTACAGGATCTACATTATTGCATGAGGTTTTAAATTCACGATTCTGGATTGATAAATACAGTTTGGTTTTTTTTTCCTAAGCCTGCATGCTGTTTTGTAGTTGTTTTTTTCAGTACAGTTGCAATGTGCATAAGTTGGCATAGAATAGTACAACATGGAGAAACAATAATGATGTATCTCATATCTTACATATTCTATGGAAGACCTAAAGTGATGCTTGTGAACTGAAATATAACCATTGCTGGCACTTGGCTGTGTAGGTCACAGAGGCTGCAAGGTTTAAATGTATTGAATATCTGCCTGAAGGATGGCTCAGAAATGCTGTAGAAGGAGCATTCCTCCTCTCACTTTTCCTTTTTGATATTAGAGAGAAGAGTCTCGTAAGAAGCAAATCCAAGAACTCAATAACCAAAAAGCCACAACTAAAATACAGGAGCTGGAGGAGGCAAAGAAAAGCCTTGAGCTAGAGCTGCACTTCAATAAAAAGCGTTTAGAAATGGAAACCTTAGCTACCAAGCAGGTAATTGGAAAAAAATCTTTTAAGGCAATAAACTCGAGTGTGGTTGGGGATTTTTTGATTTTTTTTTTGTTTTGTTTGTTTTTAAAAAATCAATTATTGTAAAGAAAATTATTTAAAGTACTTCTGCATGATTTTATGCAGAATAACTGATGTTTTGTTTGCAACCTGAGTATTAATGTATTAATGTTGGAGATTAACTAATGCTGGCCTTATTTCTTAAATAATGTGGATGGTTTGTTCCTGCACCAAAATCTAGCAATGGTTGCATTTGGCAGAAATTATTACTCCAGATATTAATGTAAGTAATGACTGAGTCTTGGCTGGTGTTCATGTATATCTGACTGCTGCAACAGATACAACTTCTTAAAAAAGCTGTTCCTTCTTAATTCCAGTATTTTTTTTTTGAGCCTTGCAACATGTAAGCAGACCAGAGAACTGTGAAAATTAATTCTATTATCTTGATATAGCAGATGTCCAGTATAAAATTAATTTTGTGAGTCTTTAAAATGGCAGTAACAAACAATTTAGCTTCAATAAACAGCATTAAGAGTTTTAGAATTTTTTTTACCACTTCCCATTTTTCTCCAGGCTCTAGAAGACCATACTATTCATCATGCTAAGATAGTGGAAGCTCTGGAAGCTGAGAAGCAGAAGATTGCTGAGGAAATACACACCCTTCAGAAGAATCATGCAAGTGGGAATAAACCAGTGACGAGTATGTATATGCATAATGTTACCAAAGCAATGCTGGCTTCTCTCTTTCTCAGTGGGTCTGGATGATGGGTATTGATACAAGAGCTTTTTCTGTTCCACTAATACTTCTTTAATGATACTGAACAAGAAGAGCCTTCTGGTTGTTACAATCCTTTCTGTTCATCAGCTGTGTGTATTGGACTGCATTAAAAACTCTATTTAATTGCTCTCAGGATGGTTGGTTGGATGTACCTGTAGTCTGTATTTATTCCAATTACTTAAAAGTCCTTCCCTGTCTCCACTGGTCAGGCGTTAACTCATTGGGGAAACTGGAGTAGGAGAATTAATTTCCTTCAGTTTCCTTTCTTGGATTAATAATGACAATATAGTGTCTGGTCCTATGCCTCTGTTTCTGAAATACCCTTTACTCAACCATTTAAGAGTTGTCTTGCCTGGAAGGGTAATGTTTTCCCAATGTGTTGGGAATTCTTGGAACTATTGTTGGCTAAATTGATTTTATGCTGTTGGGTTGTGGTTTCTTTTTTGCTCTTTATTTTTTTAACACTAAAGTTGCTGCATCACATAGTTGGGTTTACTAAATCACTGTGTTCTATATCCTTTATTAGTTCCACTGAACTGGAAGTCTCTGAAGCTGTCTGTGATGATTAAAGAGGCTAACACCATTAGCAGTGCATTAGGGAAAAACACTGTTTTCTGCAGGTCAGTATCTGAGTTACTAAATTATAATGTGTAAATGTAATGGATATATAATACTTACATATATATTTGGGAGTGGATTTGGGATGTGCAATGAGCTGTTGGTGTTTCTTTAACAGTCTGGTGCAATTGAACATGATTAATTTTTTTTCCAAACTATTGTTAGTTAAGTGTGTAGCTGAGCCTTGTTATTTTGAAATGTGAATTTCTAATTTGAATATTAGATCAAAACTTTCGAAACTTTAAAACTTTATATACAATTAATTTTGAACTTAACGTGCTTTGGAGGTGAATCTTCTGATGTCTCTCTTATTTTGGTTCACGTATTAAGTGGTCCTAAAGCACAGTAACTGTGAGATGCATGATGGCTGAAGAAATTTGTTTGTGTCACCTTTTTAGTCTCTGTACAATCCTACCTACAAGAATCTTGTTTATTTTATGTCTTGATTTTTGTCTTTTTTTTTTAACTTTCTCTGATTCTTAGGCATGAGAAAATTGATGATAAAACAGGAACAGTGTCTTCTATTCAGGTGCAGGTTCGTAACATCAAGCTGGGAATAACAACTTTCTGGAGCCTAGAGAAATTTGAATGTAAACTAGCAGAAATGAAAGAACTCTATGAGGTCAGTAACAATTGAAGAAGAACCACTAGTAATTGGTAATATTATGTCAAAGATAAGGTTTTGATAATGCATACAGAAGGAAAATCTTGGTGGCCTTTTTGGGTTGTATATCTTTAACAGCAAGACACATGACTACTTTTCACTAAAAACATGCAGATGCATTTGTCCATCAAACAAAAAGAATGCAATAGAAACAAGTGACTTTATTCAGGCCATTTTGTGTAGAGAGCAAGAAGCAGTAAAACCAGAACTGCTTTGTGATTCTTTTGGTTGTTCAATTGTTTTATGTTGTAAAGGAACTTGAATTTCTAAAGGTGTCACTTGAGTTTTCATTATTAAATTCTGTTTATCTATACGTTGACTACTTTATTATTTTTTTCTGTTTAACTCTCCTCCTCCTCCTGTGTTTCCTTTGTTTTTTCAGAGTAATGATAGAAATAAAGCTGTTGTTGATGTGTTTTATGATCCTGCTGATGAGTGGGAACCTGACCTTTCAGACAGCTCCATTTCCTTGCTTTCCAGAAGAAGGTAAAAGTAATTTGCAGCTACTCTTCTACACTTAAAATAAAGCAAAAACTTGTGTAGTTATCTAAATATGCTTTTGTTCCGATCTCATACGTTATGTCAGCTGGTGAGTCTTCTCTTGTATTCACTCATTCTCTTGGATTTCCTCCATGGACAAAAAAAAGAAACAAAAACTGTGTGTAGAGCTTTCCAAAGTATCAATGCAGAGTGAAATGTGTAGTTTTTCATGTTTTATTCTTACTTTTGTACTATCAAAACATTGCTTTTAAGGAGTAAATTGTATATGGTCTGGACCTTGTATTTGAAGTTTTAGCCTTATAACAATATTTATAACTGACTCACACATTTGTGTAAGCTGTAGCTCATCATAGAAATGCTTGATGAAGAGAAATGCTTTTCTTTTCAAAGTTTTTCATGTTCTTTTATAATCCTTCCTTAGAAGTAGAAGCTTCATGATGAACAAGAGAATTTCTGGATGTTTGTCTGAGATAAAATTGCAATCTATTCAGAATAAACAGACTTCCTATATATCAGGTACTTGCTAAATGGCAAAACCCTTTTCTTACTGAGAATTTGAACTTATTACATGTATAAAATGTAGGTGCTTCTGATAGTTAATTAAAAACTGTGGGTTGGAAAGCAAATTTAAATATGTTCTGCTTAGAATATTTTCAAATTTATAATTTCAAACCATTAACAGTAGGGGTTTCTGTATTTTTAATTATTCTTTCTGATGGCAAAAACTTCCTCACCAGCACTTTATAAGCCTAATTTAAGAAATGTGTCTAAAACATTACTCTGCTTAACTATGTGGGTTAACTGGAGAAAGATGCTGAATCCTGATACAATAATGTGGAGACTTCATTTGCTTGAGTTGTTGCTATTCATTTAGTTACTGAGGTTTCCCCAAGCTCTTGACCAGGTTTTACACCTTTCTTTTCCTGAACTATAGGATGCTTCAGTCTTCCAAATATATGAATGCATTCAGTTATTTTAGATTGGTTGGATTTTATTTTTTATTTCTCTGTTGATTGTTGAAACAAATGTGTTCATGTTAAAGAATTTTGCTATGGAATTTGTCTTTGTACCAACAGAACTTATAAACTTAGAGTATTTTACACATTTTTTTCTGAATGACTGCTTTGAGTAGATGAATATCTATATGAAAGTCATTAAAAATACACACTCACTGACTGCTCACTCCTATGAAGAGTTTCATGCATGTATATTTTGCATTTACCTTGTACAGGTTCACTGAGCAAGTCCAGCATATGCTCAAGCACTTCTGAATTGTTTCTTCCTGGAATTTGTAAGGAATCTATAAGTTCAGCTTTAGATTTGCTGGAACAGAATCAGGAAGGAGGAAAAAGCATAGCAGATAGTCTCCTAACTAATTTGTTTATAATTTTTTCTGGAGCGTCTGCCATTTCAAAAGCCTATGAACAGCAAGATGAAGAATGTCAGGAAAACTGTAAGTCTCATTTTCATAGTGGTTTAAACATTTCTAATGACTTTCAGATGCACAAGCATTCATGTGTTTGTGAGTCACAAGAATTAATGTTCCTATGTTCATTTGCAAAGGAGATGGATCTCTTTCTCTTGTAGTTTTCTCTCTTGATCGTGCTGCTCAGTCCTACAGCATCAGAATTGTCTCTGCTTTTGACCAGATTGTGGTTATAAGTAAACTCTGGCTTAATAATATCCAAAAATATCCTGGATCTAAAAGAGTTGATGAAGAAATGAAACAGGAAATAAAGAACTTGGGAGGTTATTTACAGCTGCTGTTGCAGGTAAACCATATTAAAGAATTCATCTGTGTATAGAAAACTTCTCTGCATTAATACAGTGTTTATTACAGACTTACTGAAAGCACTTAAATGTCCAATGTGTGTAATGATAAACCAATGCACCTAAGGAAGATGAATAGCCAAGGTTGCATTTTTTCTGGCTATGCTGATAGTTCTGTGTGTTAGTGGAGAGTAATGCTGACCTTCCTGTGCCCGGGCCCTGACAGAGACATTGGTTCTTGTAAAATGGTAAAATTAACACACAATAAGAGCAAATGGTAGTTTCGACTATTAAGTGCTGCTGTTTATAAACTCATAAACCCATGGTCAGTGAATATGATTTCTGTGCACACCAGAGCCTTGTGAATTTTTTTTTTCTTTTAAAACTATGTAGTATAATGGTATTGTTGCTCTGTGGTTGCAAGGTATGATTTTTTTAGCTGTCATAGATAAACCATTGGAAGTAGGAAGATGTAAAGCTCAAAATGCCTGAGTATTGTGTTCTAGGAGCTCTTTGTATAGAAAGTGTGTATTCTTTGACCAGAGATCCTTTCTGGCATCAGTGAAAGTTGTGCCTTTTTTTCCCAGGGGTGTTCTTCAGATATATCCTCGATGGTAACAGAAGCATGGAACAAAGTAAACCAAACAATAAAACAAACAATGAAATATATAGGACACTTGGCAGTAGTCACAGCAGCTGATATTTCATTTCCTGAAGAGAACAACATTCCTGCCTCTAGTCTACAGGTGAAGAAATGTTTCTTAGAAATACTTATAATGCATAATAATTCTGGTGTTGCAGTCACACTTAGTATCAGTAACTGTACTCAGGAGCAAATTGTTCCATATACCAACTTCATCAACTGAATTAAGTATATGTAGAGTTTATCTAATACTTCAAATTTAGAGTGAAAATAGATGTATTAATATTTTTTTTTCCCTTACACAGATTCAAAGGATGTGGCTTTTAAGTTAAACCTATGAAGAGAAGTGTAGGGTGCTTTTAGGACTGTACCTGCACTGAGATTATACAAGTCCGTCTGTTTCACTGAAATTCACTACTTGTATTTTAGTAATCTGTGTCTAAGTACCACATTGAATTTACAAAAATCTGAACTGAGCTCCTGTGGTCCAAGAAGGATGTGTCTGAATAGACCTGCACTGAATAATTTGCTCGAAACAAAATTATTTCTAATCTACTGTAGAAAATCTGTTTTAATTCAAGTCTTCATCAGTTTTCTTTAAACATTGCATTTTGAACCTTTGTTTTTAAAGGAATTTGTACTTGCCATTTATGATGGAGTAGGCTCAGGACTGGAATATCTCACTGATGCTGTACAGGAGAAAGCAAGAATAGTACAGAAAGAACTTGTGAAACAATGTCCTCAAAATGAGGTGAGATGAAATGAAGATTAAAAACTGCTACTATATCTTGGAGACACTTGATCATGTTTTGTTTTTTGTGCTTGTATTTTAAATTGTGAAGAGGATGATATTGTAGGGAGTTACACAAAGTAGAGAAGAAAGTATAAAGAGTAAGGATTATAGTTAAAAATACTTCTGCAACTGTTTGAAAATTCTAGTACAGGAGTTGGGGTACCCCTTGGAAACACACCACTTTCTCAGTGGGTAAGCCCCTTTGACAGAGAGCATGGCTGAATTCCAAGAAAATACTTGGGAAAGACTGAAATCTTCTGTGTGATAAATTGTTCCTCTCAAGGAAAGCAAAAATTTCTTCCTACTCTGGTTTTCACTCTTGTCATTCTTAATCCTACAGATAGTGAAACTATCCAAACTATTTTATTTCGATGTCTTTTGCTTAACTCCCAAATCCTTTGTGTTCCCAGCAAAAGGAACTGAGCACTCGGCTTTCCAAATAATGCTGTTCACTTGCTGCAAATTCTTAAGTATCTGCAGCATCTGTACATGCTTATCTCTGGTGCAGCTACTGTGTAGATTCAAAGAAAACACCAGAGCTACCCCTGCCACTTAGAAAGACAGTGATACAAAGTTACAGGACAACTTTTCTTTAGTGAATATTTAAATATGTTCATTTGATTCTCCCATAGTAAGGGTTTAAAGCCTTGAAGATGTAATTAATGTTTTCTTTCAGTTAATATTTTCTTTGAAAAATTGCATATTTAGTTGCAGATAATGGTATTTCTTTTGGATATTTCTGTCTTTAGTATGTCAGTGTTTGTTCTTTTTCTTTTTTTAATGTACTTTGCCTTGAATGAAGTGTACAATATAATTAAAGTTTCTCTGTAGATTCAAAATCGAATAAAGGATAGCGTGGTGGCATTAGCCAGATTCCTTGAAAATAACATGTCTTACTGCAGAAAGGTAAGAGAAGTTTCACAAAATGTATGTTTTGAGTCTGGTATTTAAATCTTAAGGATGCATTTACCTAAGAAGAGGAATGTATGTAGAGATACATATATATATGCATATACATATATACTGTATATTTACAATTGCATGATAACACCTCCTGTCACAGCAGCATTCCTGTGACTGGAATGCTAACTTTCCTTGCTGCTGCATTTCCACTCAAAGCTCTTTTATTTTAAAAGAGATAAAGAATTTCTAGAGATACTTGTATCTCCCTTTTTGTGCTCATCTTGAACAGCCTAAATACCTGTTATTTTTTTTTAAGTTGAAAGATCTTTGCTAGTGTAATTGTTTTAGAAGTGCTGCCATAGTTTATGACCATAGTTACTGGTATTTTGAATAAAAAGTCAGGATAGGTGATTTATCCTCTAAGAGCCAAGCATTTCCTGGATTTTCATGTCATTTGCTTTTTTTATTCTTTTCCTAACCCTATCAACCATATGCAGTTCTTTTTAGGGCTGTCTTATAGGACATGACATTGATTAGATTTTGTGTTTCAGCATTGGCTTGATCTATGTGACTGAAACCATAACAGGCATGTTTAGTAGTTAATATACTGTGATGTATTTGATTCTCTTTAAATTGCTCTTCAATAATACAGAAAGAAACAGAATCTCAGTTGCCAGAAGATGACTTTGTCTATCGAGAAATAAAGAAGAGCACCAAGATTGCTGTGAAGTATTTGGAATTGGAGCAGTGCCTGACTGAAGTCTGTCAAATTGTCTCTTCCATGTTACAAGGTATTTAGTTGAGTTACCACCTGTAACCTGTGGACTACAGGAGACTTGCAAAGCAAGGGGGAGGGCTCTTTGGTATCTGTAAAATGCTGCATTTGATTCTTCTTGTATTTGTTTCTCATAGGGTTGTACAGAAACACCAGCCCTCTCAGGAGCTTTGCAGAAAATATTTCTGTCATTGCTGGATATTTTAACAACTATTTCAGTTTATTTGCCTCGTCTTCTCTGAACGACCCTAACGAGAAAATGCACGTGCCTTTTATGAACCTGGGTGAATTGGACTCTCTGGTTGATTCCCTTATTTTGAATTTTGAACTTGGACAAGGACAGCCATCACTGCAATCTCAAATTACTTGTAATGAAACTACTGAGACTCCAGGAGGACAAGTTGAAACAGATCAAGTTGAATTTGCTTGGAAATTGAATGGGATTCCAGAATGCACACAGAGTCCAGAGCTTTCACCTGGTAGGATAGAATGGGTATAGAATGTTATTATCAAGAAATTAAAGAAAACTCTTTCCTTTTGCAGCACATCACAAAAGCTAAAATTTATTGCTAATATTATTAGTGAATGAGTGGTGGGAAAGTAAAATGCCATGTGTAAGTACCCTATATTTCACCAAAGAAAAAAGTACATTCCTTAAGAGGCTGTCAAACTTCAAAAGATAATTCCTTTTGTTTTAGTAGAAGTCTATTACTACCTAAGTTATAAGAAATAATTCGAATTTTTTAAAGTTTTGCTTCACATCAGCTGCATTATGATCTAGTAATGCTACTGCAACTTGAAAGTGTTTTTTATGCCTTTTTTTTAAATAGAGCAAAAACTTTGTATTTATTTATGTAGAGGAAAACAGTGAGAGCTAGTAAAAGTACCTTATTTGATGGATGTTTTTTAAAGTGTTTTTTAGTTCACTGACACATTTGGGCTTAAAGTATCAATGATTCTGTTCAAAGTGATCTGAAGGACGTTTATGTTGGGTTTGTTGCTAGTGAGTTAACTTTTGATTGCTGAAATAATTTTCTCTACTATTCATAATGGAATAGAATCATATCTGTTCCTAAATAACATATAAATTATCCCGGGTTGTGGAGAGCTTCCCAATCCATTACTTTCTTGTGCATGTTATCATTGTTTAGCATCTTACTTTTGGTCTGCTGGCTGAAGTTAATGGGAAGGATGGAAATTAATTTGCATGGGTTTTAGGAGGCCTGGACTGAACACAACTTACAACAGTGCTGAGAAATTGATAAGGTAAAGTTTTTTCCTATACATCAACGTGGCTGTGGTGGTTTAAGCCCAGCTGGAAACCAAGCACCACACAGCCACTCCTTTGCTCCCCCACCAGTGGGGAGAATCAGAAGAGTAAAAGTGAGAAAATTCCTGGCTTGAAATATAAATAGGGGAAGGAAAAGACACACACTCACACACACACACACACAAGCAAAGAAAATCAAGGAATTAATTCACTGCTTCCCATGGTCTTCCCAATGGCCTGCAAGGGAATCTCTGGTCCCATGTCTGGAGCATCTCCCCTGATCCAGCATGGGGTTATTGGTCCTTCCCATGGACTGCAGTTCCTCATGAACTGCACCAGTGTGGGTCCCTTCCACAGGTGCAGTCCTTCAGGAGCAGCCTGCTTCAGTTTGGGTCCTTCATGGAGTTAAAAGTCCTGCCAACAAACCTATTCCAGCATGGTCTCCTTTCTCCACATGTCCCTGCTAGGAGCTTCCTCTATCACTGGCTTTCCCTCCATCAGGCCCACCTGTGCCAGTGTGAGCTCCTCCCTGGGCTGCACCTGGATCTCTGCTTCCACATGGACCCCCCCCACAGGACCTGTCCCTCTGCCTTGTGCTCACACTGGAGTTCCAGCGTGTCCAGTGCAGCAGCACAGAAACAGCAGCGATGCCCCGACCATCTGCCAGTCCCTGTGCATCACCATTGCTGTCCTCAAAATGTCCCCAGCACAGCAGAGTGAGGGGATCAGCAGCAGGAAAAACAAAAAGCAGCCACAGATGAACACTACACTAATGTACTGTAAGACATCAAGCCCAGGGCAAGCACAGGAGTCTGCCCAAAGCAGCCAAACAGCAATAACGGCTGTGAATTCCATCTAACACATTCCAATCAAAGCTGTTGTCTTGAATCTTCTGAACCTCATGTTGGGCATCAAAAGGGACTGTTGTGGTTTAACCCCAGCTGGTAACTCAGCCCCACACAGCTGTGTGCTCACTGCCTCCCAGTGGAACTAGGGAGAGATTTGGAAGGGTGAAAGTGAGAAAAGTCAGGGGCTGAGATAAAGACAGTTTAATAGCGAAAACAAAAAAACTGTGCATGCAAATTAAACTAAGAAAAAATCAATTCACTGCTTCTCCTGGGCAGGCAGGTGTTCATCTATCCCCAGGAATGCAGGGCACCATCACATGTAATGGTTAATTGGGAAGGCAAATGCCATCACTCCAAATGTTCCCCCATTCCTTCTTCTTCCCTTCTTATATTGAAGATGATGTCACATGTCTGGAATCTCCCAGCTGTATCCTCCCCACTTCCCAAGCACCTCCAGCCTCCTCATCAGCATGGCAGTACAAGAAGCAGAAAAGGCCTTGGTTTTTGTAACTTCTGCTCAGCAATTAAAAAAAAAAAAATTATCATCATTGTGTTCAGCACAAATCCAGACCACTGTCCTATACAAGCTACCTTGAAAAAAATCAACCCCACCTAAGCTAAGACCAGCACAGCTTCCATTCATGGCTGTCATCTCTCCTTCTGAGGGAAGATGTTCAACATCTTGAGAATTTCAGTCTTTGAGGATATGTCAGGTTCTTGGAACTCTTTTATGTGAAAAGACTGCAGTAGAATCAATCATCATTTTCTTTTGAAAATTTTAGTTATAATTGATGCCGTTATTCAGTGATTTTGTGCTTTTCTGATGCAGATGAATTTGGGAAGGTAATTATGCAGATCCAGTAACCCACATGTGTATTTCCTAAAGGCTAGTACACTGTAGTACTTTCCCAAAAAATGTCTAGCAGTGTAGTCCTGCCACCAAAAATACTCAGCACTTTTTCTTGTGGCTAATAATTTTCTTCTTACACGAGGTGTGATGCTTAATTGCTTTCTTAGTGTAAAGGCCTTTGCAAGTTTATTCAAGGGTTAAGAAAGTATATTCAGTTGTTCAGATTTTTATGCTTTAATACTTGTGTATTATTTTATATTTGGCTGAAGTTTAAAAAATGTAACTGGTTCTTCTGTGTTGTGTATCTAAGCATGGGAAATGTAAAGAGTAAAACTACATCATGTACCTGATCACTGATTTTTACAACTTGTAAATTTCTTGTGTAATTCACGTGTAAATTCCTTGTTGATTTTCCTCTGAGTTTGAGACCTTCCTTTGTCACTGAGAGCCTTGTTTTCTTGCTCGAAATATTGTAGTGTCAAAATAGTAAATATTGGCAAGAGGTGTTTTCTGTAGCTTACAAGGACACAAACAAAAAAAGTTCTTTACCTACCTAAAATTTCTCTAAGACACTTCAAGTTCCTTCAACTAACAGCACACACAGCTATAGACTGCTCATGAACTAATCTAAGCCTATAAATATCAGAACAGTCAATTCTTTTCAATATCTACTAGTTGAGATTATGGTGTAATATTGCAAAATTACATTCAGGTGTTAGTGTTGTTCCACCTGCTCACATGATTAATCATGTTAGCTTTTGTTCTTGTATTTAATGAGAAGCATTGCTCAGAAAATATGTTGAGATTTGTAGCTCTGTGCAATGTTATGAGATTTTTTTTCCTTTTCTGTAACTGAAAACCAAGTTTTTCCACAAACTTATAGCTCAAAATGACTGAGTTTTTTAGCATTTTGGAAACTCGGGAAGTGACCATGCAAACTAATGGGTTTTTGATAGACTTTTAAGGTCTGTGAGGTACTGGAAGAGCCATCTTAATAGTGAAATTTAACTTTTGCAGGGTAAGTGAAAATGTACCAATAACCTCCTTCTGCTCAGTTGAGGTTTGTGTGTTTTGGGGCTTTTTGCTGTTTTTTTGTTTGTTTTTTCTTCTTTGTGCTAACCAACTAATCAAAACTAATCAATCTGTGTCTAATCAATCCCTCTCCTACTCCCATTGTTAATGCACTATTTTGAAAGTAAGATGTTGACAAAACCTACTTCTGCTAGTGTTTTCTTCAGCTCGGTGCCCTTGTTGCAGTTACACATCATTGAAGTGCTTCGTTCTCACAATCCATGCAGTGCCTATCCACCAGCAGTGAGCCAGAGCTCTCACACTGTGCTGCATTAACACATCAACACACTTAGCTGAGGCCCCAGCCATCTATGGGTGTAATATACCACAAGGTAAGGTGTATTTATAACTATAGGCCAGTGTATCTAGAAATTATCAATGCCAAGGAACTGGCATCACAACCAATATTTATTAAAACTTCTTTCATTAACTGTTATTAATGGAATTAAGATGTTTGCTCCCAGCAGGTAACTGTTCACACAGTACTTTCACTTATTCCTTCACACTTCACTTGCACCCACACAGAAAAATCACTCATGGCTACAAGGCTGGAGTAACAAATGTGAGCTTCTGACTCTGAAGTAGAGGCTCAGATTGGCTTTGATGAGACTTTGATATGCCAGCACCTCAGCATGTATGCTAGCTCTTTTTGGCTGCTGTTTTCTAGCTACTGTTTCTTCATCCAGAGCCACTGGTACCTGTGTAACCATTCACACACATTTTTACAGAGAGAACTTTTATGGTTTGGGCTGAAATTTACTCAGTAGCTGAAGTCATGCTTCTGCTAAAAGCACGAAATTTGGTCTTGAAAGGCTTTGGGGCTCTCAAATCTACAGCCTTCACCTCCCTGGCACTGAAAGAAACTGTGAGTGAACAGTCAGGAACACGTGAGAGGGGGGAAGTGCTATGAAGAAATGTTTAGACACCTGACTGAGATGTATTGTTTTCTGTTTTCTGCAGTCATGATGAATTTACTTTGTTACATGTATTGATGTAATCTGTGGTTTGTGGGTTTTTTGTGTTGGTGTGGGGGTTTTGTTCGGGTTGCCTTATTTCTTTTAATGTCGATTTTCTTTTTCCTTCAGGAAATTATTCTTCAGTCAGCTTTCAGGTAAAAAGTAATAGGAACTATAGGTACTTGACCCATGGGTTTTAATGACATAAAGGGGAGGAGGTGTTTTAATTTAAATGTAAAGTGGGGAGACAGGGTACTCAGATTGCTGTACCCTAGTTTAATTTGAAAATGTAAAACTACAAAAAAATCTAACGATGAAATACATTCTCTTTACAATAGAAGTCACTTTATTTTAAAAATAGTATTAATTAATAAAAAGGCATAATGATTCTTAGAGTACCCAATATTAACCTGTCTTTATTGAGACACATTGTGTGTAAGTGAGATTTTAGAAGAAAGTGCAGTCTAGCTATGCTTTTTAAAGAATATGTATTAGTCTTAGAAATTAAGGTTAAATAAACTCTTCTAGTATTTGCTTGGAAATTCTAGATGAAGGAAAACAGCAAGCTGTAGTTTAGATTTAATTTGATCCAGTAATGGCATCTGCAGGCAGAAGAGGAGACTACATCTGATTCACCTCTTCAAGTAAAACTTGTTATTTTTGGACAGGAAATTTTTTCTTATTCTTCATTTATGTGAAAATACTGTGATTTGATGTGCCCTGTCACTTTTGTATGTTTTGCAGCTTTTATGATTTCAAGGTGGGTTTTTGCTTTGCTTAGTTTTGATTTTTTAAATATTATTATTTTAGGATAATATTTTAATTCCTTTCCTAGCTTTTGGTAGGATATGAGAGGGTTTATGCCTTTTCCTAAGAACTGTCTTTTTTTTTTTTTTTAAAAGTCTTGATTTTTTAATTTTTTGTTTAAAAAACCTCCAACAATTGCCAACTTTCCTATGTTTTATGCTTTTTTTGGTATGTGTAACAAGATTTGTTTGTTCTTGAATATTTTTCCTGCCCAATTTTTGTTTGTTTGTTCTTGTTGTCTTAGTATGTTTGTTCATGAGTAGCTTTAGCTTCTAGGACAGGAGACAGTTTATGTAATTTAATCAATATTCATATGATTTGATTATTGCAGTGAAAATGGGACAAAACAGATCTTCTGAGCTAAATGCTTCATCAACAGCGAACACCACCACAAACAACATGAAAAAATATTCCTTCAGGTATCTTTGAATGTGAGCTAGGGTGGCTCACCCATGTCCTGGTGGGAGTCTGTTCCAGGGCACCCAGCCAGGATGATGATGCTGATGAAATACTCGCACAGCAACTGGTGAAAGTCTCAGTGCCAGGGCTGATTGTGTAACTCCCTATCCACAACCCTTTCCCATTTATTAACACTTTATAATTCTCTTAGCAGTTTTCATTCTGCCACTTGCCAGCACCGTCCCTCAACAGCGTTCTCAGAAAAACACGGACGGCAGCAAAAATGTGAGGGCTTTTATAGTTGTGGATTTTTTCCTCTTAGTTTAGAAAAGTTCCGCTGGCTATACCGTGTGTTTCCCGAAACACGTGGTATTTGCTGCGGTGTTTTTTCCTTCCGCAGGGGCTGTGTGGGATGAAGCCGTGTGCCAGGGATGCGCTGCGAGGGCCGCGGTGTTCCCGGAGCGCCGCTGGATGGCGCTGCTGCCCAAGGCGAGGGCGCTTTCCTGGGGTCCAGAGAACTTTCCTGCTGTATGGCTCCTTAATTAACTGTGTGACAGCTTAAAGCGTGGCTGTCATGTATGCACAAAAACATGACCTCACACTTATTTTTCACTTTGTTAGTTTAGAATTTTTTTTTAATCATTTACAAGTTGCTATTAAGGAAAAAAAATCTAATTTCGCTTGTGCATAATACAGTACAATAATAATTTTTATCAAAACCATGAGTAAATTTTAAAAATAGCATGCCTAACTCTATAAGCAGTCTTGAGCAATAGCTTTTCCTGGCACGTACAAATGAACAGCACAGGAAAAAAGCTCAGGTTTAATACTGGGATATGTAAAGCTAGGAGAGATGATGGCTAGTAAAGCAAATTTTATGCCAGTTTAACTTCATTCTGAAGCCACTTCTAATTACCAAAATGCCTATAAATAAACTAATGTTTTACTGCACAGGGGCTTGGGTGATTCCTTTATTCCCCTTTGTGTCTTCCACAAGTCACGTAAAGGGTCGAGAATGAAATTCAAAAGGGAACTTGGAAATTCTGACTTGGAATTTCCTGTTGTAATTGGTAGGTAAGAAATATCTTAAGATCTTTTGGGTTTTAACAGGTGAAATTGGTAAGTATAGTTGCTGTGAATGCGTTCAAATTGTCAAACCAAGGTTTCGTAGGGTTTATGTTGCATTGAGTATGAGACTATTATTGGGAAAACCTTTTAATGTCTGCAGAGAAACTCAATACTTAAGAATTATTTATTTAGTAACTCTTTTGTCCCCTGTTTAAAATAATCCCCAGTGCTTGTTAGCATGTCTTACATCATAATTTCAAACCGCATCCAGAGGTCTAAGAAGATCTGAGATAAACTATACTTGTCTTTCCTCCAGCCTTGACTATGCTTCTTGTGAGAGGGAGGTTGTAAATCAGATTGAGAGGAGGAATTTTTTTTTTTTTTTTTTTGAGAAAGAGGGTCTTTGTTTAATGAGCAATCCCTCTTTAGGTGCAATCTCACCTTTTCAATAAAACCGTAAAAATTAGTATGGAGCAATCCAACCTGGCAATTATTGTGCTTACAAAACTTAGACCACAGGTTTAGTAACTATTTTATTAACTGTGTCTTAGTAGCATAGGTTTCTTCCAGAATTGTTTCGTCTGCATTTTAGTGGCATTGCAATGGAATAAAGGAGTTAGCCTGTTCCACAAGTACATGTGAAATTAAAGCAATAGTTTTAAATCTGTCTCATCTCTAAAAAGATAACCAAAGCAACCTACCTAAAACCAAATTTGTTTTCCAAATAATGAGCATTATTAAATATTATGTGTTTTGCAGACATATCAGTAAGATCAACATTGGATACATTTTCTGATGTATATATATCAAACTAAAGTTGTGTGTGGGATTTTTTGTTTTTATTTTTTGTGGGATTTTTTTGTTTGGTTTTGTTTTTTAGAAAGCCAGGAGTAGGCACTTTTCTTAATAGATATATTTTAAAGAGAGGATTTATCCTAGCAGAGTATTGATATACTTGGGTCATAATAGCTACAGTTTGACCTCTCCACTTCTGATGTTGTTGAGTCATGCTAAAACTTTCTCCTGTTCTGCAGCTGGAACTGCATAAAAATCTACAGTGTTCCTCAATTAGTAGATCACAAAGTGCTTTGGAAAGGTGAGAAACTCTGTCATTGAACAGATGGAGAAGAAGTTATTCAAATAGGTGGTTTCTATTGCTCAGTTGCAGAACAAATGAGTGATCTGCTTATGAACAGATCTTATTGAAGAAATAGATTCTTAACTTTGTGGGGATCTGCTTAGCTGAGGTGGTATTTTTTAACCTCTAGAGAACAGACTATGTGTAAGTTGTTTTAAGAATTCAACTATTAATATAGTGCACCCTTGGCATAGATTACATATCATTACAGCTCTGTAAAGGAACTTTGTGAACTACAGCCTGCTACAAATAACAGGAAAAGCAGGCTTTTTCCCTTGAATTTAGGAGTGCTGCCTTAGGTCAGCCCTGCAGTTTTGCCTGCCCATGCTTTTTAATATTGATGTTAGATGAACACGTGTGACTGTTCTTATAGTACCTAGAACTCTTGTGGGACCTGCTTTTTAATCTGATATTTAATGGCCCCTTTTCTGGGTGCTTGAGACTAGACTTTCATGCTATTAGTTTACAGCTGTGGTCCAGGAAAGATGAGGCTTCACTAAGATATACAATACATAAAACACATTTCTGACACATTGCACTGGCAGCCCTGTATTGGTAGGCTCTGCTGTCCAGGGAATAAAGATGATTCTCTGCTCTGTGCTTGAAGGCAGTGCTGCTGTCCTGAGGGGGCATTTACAGCATTCTCTGCTCACAGAAGTGAAGACATCAGTGATGTGTTCTTCACAGACCTTGTGTGTTAGCCAGCAGCATAGCTGGCTTTTCTCCTCAACTCTCAGATAATTGGGGCTTCCAGAGGAAAATGGGATTTCTAAATATGGAAGCAGAAATCCTTGAGAGAATTTGCTGTTCACAGTATGTAGAAAACTGTTTTGTAAACACTTCTGAAATTCATCACAATATTTTGGCAATATCAAACCTTGAATGTAACAAGATAAACCTAGAAATAGGTTCTTGTGGCTTAAATTGCAAAGTTTCTTTGAGGCTAAGGTGTAATGTGGCTGAAATATTTCTCTGCCTTGTCTAGATGATAGAATGTGAGAGCCATGTATTTTAGCAGGATGCTGATATCTTTTACAGTTACTCAGTGTTAGGGTGATTATGCTTAGCAGAAATTCCCCTGTTGTGAAATGTCTTAATTTCCTATGTCTTTTGCAAGGAAGGAGTCATCTGCCAGGGATTTTCAACAGGAAATTAATAATTCATAGGCAGTGCAGTGCACCAAGTCCATTTCCCATTTCTTTCTGGGCTGTATAGTCACAATAGGATGTACTTTTGTCACCATGGAATTGAAAATATAACTCTCAATGAACAAAGTTGGCTTTTGTGTTGAACAAGATAATTTTACTTGGGCAGTCATTTTACTGATTGTAACATTTGAGTATTTGTTTGCATAAATTTAGAGTCATGTACATTTCTTTTGACAGTTGCAGTGTTTTTTTTATGATCAAAAGAAGTCAATAAAAGTCATATTCATGTAGAACAGTGGTTTAGGACCAAGTTGTTGGCTTCCTGTTTGGTTTTTCTAAGCATGTCCTGTGATGGATTTCTGTGCTAGTATGTTTTTTATAAATAAAGAGTAATCACATTTTTATGGGTGTGCACATATTTGTTTTCTATTGTTTCTATACTCTTAAATGTCACTATATCCAGAGCACACCAGTATATTCTATCTCCATGGAATGTTTAGTTCTAAGTTGGTGGTGCCTGTACTTTCTTAACCTGTACTTTGCCCACTGCAAGCTGATTTTTACCCCTTAACTTTCTTGTTAATTTTTACATGAGAAACGTATCAACTTTTCTATTACAATGTAAATGCAAGATCAGATTGTAAGAGTAGTTTGAAAAGGGTGGAGCTTTTTTAGTTCACTAATGCAGAGGCTGAATCAGGAATTTGCTAAGGCAAAGATGCTTGTTATTATTTAGATTTTATAAATGCTCATTATTTGGTAGGCATTTTCCAACTTTAGAGGAAATTTATGTCCCAGGGACTCTAGAACTGAAAACATAGGGGAGAAGACGAGGGATTGAATTTGAAAACTATTTCAAGGCCTGAGATTTAAAATTATTTTATTTTGTACAGACACTATTTTTAAATGATGCTATTTTTCCTAGAAATGCCATCTAGAAGAAGAATGAGTTGAATCTATTTTGAAGGGAGGGGAAAAATTCCTTAAATCTCCAATATGATGAATATGACAAAAGGTAGGAAGGTAATGCATATTAAAATAATAGCAATTTTATTGTACTGACCATATTTTTCATAGAGTTAAAAAAACAGTTAGAAGTATCACAACTTACATTATTTGATTCTGAATTCAGAAATTCCACAGCAGGTTTACTGTGTCCATTATGTAATGCAAATATAGCATAGTCATCTATTTGCCAACAACAACAAAAAAAAAGCATAAAAATAGATCTTGTGATGCATGTTATCATGTAATATCACATGAACAGCATATAGAAACTCTCAGAATTCTGGTAACAGAGGAGATTTAAAATGGGCATGAAAGACTTTCCTTGACATTAGATAGTTGACACTGTCCTATTAAATAAAGGGTAGAATTCAAAAGTTAAGCAAGTTCCATGCCAGCAGTAATTGTGGACTACTGCTCCCTTAAATGAGTAGTATAAATTGTGTTGTTTGATGTTCTGTTTTGTAGTACGGTAATTATGCCAAACTCTTTCTTTTGCTTGTGGATCAACTTGAAAACTGTTGATGCTGTGTAAATAATAGCGACTCTGGGCAAATACACTTTTTGAAGCTCTATAAATCACATGCATTTGTAATGTAATCTTGGAAATAGCAGTGCCATTCTGTGGAAATTAGGAAATTCTACAAATGCCACAACAGGCATCTAGTTCTTGTAAACCCATACCACTATTAAAATACACAGCTCTTTATAAAAAGGCTGAATACAATTCTTCAGTGGTGTGACAGCTGCATAAATATGAAAGCTGTTCAAGTGGTGTATCATAATGGGTGGGTTTGCAAAACCTGCCATGTTCTGTGGGTGCATAAATACCATCAGATAGTGAAGGGACTCTGGCTTCTAAATCTATTTGGTTATTCTGAAAACCTCCTTGCAAGGTTGAAAGTGACACTGCAGAGAGATACACAAAGTGCACTTAATCCTTCCAAGTGGTAGCTGAAGTCGGCAGGCTCCTGCTGAAGTGCTTTCTTTGATGCCAAGTTGAGTTGAACACTTGCAGCCTGTCAGCAGTGGCTGAGGCTGTGTGATACGGACACAGCTCACACTGTTCAAAGGTAGATTTCCAAATTCTCTGCAAACGTGTTCCTTTGTCATCCTTTAACATGGTGGTGAACTTGCAATTCTCCTTGTTCATTCACTGATGTTACGACATCTGAAACTGCCTCTTTTTTGGTGTGAACAGGCCTGAGGCTGACAAAAGCATGAACAAAATGCAGCAAGGACTAGAAAATGAGTGAACAAGCAAGCAAATTGCAGAACTGCCTGCTCAATTGTTCTAGTGAACAAATATTACTGCAACTTACGTACTGAACAAATGAGACTACTCCCTACTCCTTCAAAACTTGCAGAATTTGCACATCAGGTGAGCTGGAGATCTATACAAACAGTGGTCATTGGGATGCCCTGAGCTTAGAATAAAACTCAAATTCATGGTAGCAATAATGTCTATGGGAACTTATTAAACTATAAACTTATTAAAGCAAATTATAAAAATAATAGGAAATCTACCATGAATCAAAACATAGCTACTTATATTTCAGTTAGTGAAATTTGGTACATTCTATCTATTTATGTATTCTGCATTCCATTTTTTTTCATTAAGAACTATATATACAAAGAGATACTTTTAAAAGTATAGGGTAAAAACTATTTATATTCCAGGTTGTTTTAAGGATACAGTACTGTAGGTCTACTGTTGATCTCAAGTTTACTAAAATTCACATCTATGGTATAACTTAGAGAAAGCAGGAGGGAAAATAGTTTAATTTTTTTGGTGTGCAATTTTAAATTAAAGTAAGATTTTGAACAGTTTTTATAAGCAAGGCCTGTGAATATTTTGACTGTGGCTTGATTTTTAAAAAAATGTAAATATAATAGATTTTTGAAAATAAAATCAATGAAACAGTGCTCCTCTGACATTTTTTCAGATGAACAATTTTTCAGGAAGATTACAAGGCTGAGTAGTCAGTTTTTGAGAGGTGGAGTATAGTTTAGTTGGTGGGCCTGCTGTGATTGGAATTGATTAATGGGTGTTGTGATAAGCATAGAAACAGATCAGTGGCAGCTTATCCTGCTTTCAGCTGTCACAGCTGTGCCTCTTCACTCTTCTTCTGGCCCTATCATACTCCCTGGCAGCCTTTAAAGTACCTCCTTCCCAGTGGAATTTCTGTAAATCATCTACTCAAATGCCAAGATACCCTAGAAGCAGCTGTGTCTGAGAATTTGTTCAGGCTCACATATTTGTTGTGATGAAGAATATTACGTTGGAGAATCCTTTCCTCCTGCAGGAGGAAGCACGCTGTGCCATCCCCTGAAGAGAGTTAAATGATGATTCTGATGGGCAGGTGGGCTCCTTACTCAACAACTTTCAATGCTGCCTGGAACAGGAACACAGTTTGCAAACCTGCTGGCTAAGAGATATCACTGCTGCTGCTTGACACTTGCAATAAATAACCCCTGAATGTTAATTTTATTGCTAATGGCAGCTGCCTTTTTTGTTGTAATGTTCAAAAGATTTTCAAATGCAGGTTTTACAAGTTCTGAATGTGTTTTGAAAGTAGTTACCTGGTTTCCTTAATGGGGAACTGTGACCTCCAGTGTGATCACTGATGTAGGTAGTTTGACAGGAATTAAGCATTCTTAACTGAAAATTATAGGTCTGTGGAATTTATACAAAATAAAGGTGGGACCCTGAGGTCCCTTCTAAGCTGACTTTCAATGAGCCAAACTTTTTATGTAACTTCATGGATTTGAGGAGGATAGCCTAGGAATTATATGCTTTTCAGGATATGAGACAATGCTCTGTAGGATTTCTCTGATTACTTACAGCAATATTTTGTTCATTTTATTGGAAAATGAATAAGCCTAGAGCATGGAAATAACTGTACTGCTCTTTCTGGACATTTTGCAGATAAAAATACTTAGGTGGTAAATAGTCTTTTTATGAAATCTCTAGGTGCTGTAAATTGTTGACTTCTCTGTATGCTTTAAATGCCTGAGGCAGCTATCCCAGCATTATCAATAAATATTAAAAAATGTTTTTGTCAGGCAAATTAAATCTGAAGTTAAAAGCAGATGATGCACACAGAGGGTCTCATCACTGGCTAAATCTGCAGGATGTCTCACTGATCCACCAAGGCAGTTTATCAACTGTGGCAGTCTGTGAACAAGAATAAGTTTAGACCATTTGGGAAAATAAATACAGCTAAAAAAGATGATTTGCTAAGTTTCTATTTCTAAGTGCATGTACAGTTCTTGTGTTGTATATAGAGTCAACTAAGACACATTAGTGGGAAACTACTTCTCAATGAGACTTAAATATTGTTTCCATTTTTAATTATATTTTTCAGAGGAATATATCTAAGACTGTTTTTTAAAATCATGTTATTTATTTATTCTATGATTATATCGTATGTCAGCTGTATCTTGTAATGTCCTCTGGCATAGGAAAGCAAACAAAGTCATGTTACATAAATGATTTGTCTGAGACTGCTTGCCTATAATTCCATGCTCCTTTGCTATAGAAAAAACATGTCCCTGAGTCTTAAACAGTTTTTGAATAAAGGCACCTACAATAATGATATGATGAAAAACTCTCTAGGTTTATGACATAATGCTTTCAGTTTTCTTCATTTAGTGGGTTTTGCTTCCATTTAGATTTGCATATTTTGGAATTAAAAAAGCTATTTTAATTCAGTACAACCTTAAAAATCCCCTGTTTCTATATTATCTAGTGCTGCCAAAATAGAATATTTTAAATGAGAACTAATTAAAAGGAAAGAAAAAATGTGATTATATCTTGTTCACATGTAGTGTAATTGTTAAGTTTTCCACATCTTGATCTGCTACAGGGGGTCTTGTTCTTTGGGAATTCAGCCTGCACTTTTGTCCTTCCTGTGATTTCTTATTTCAAGCTTGATAGAGAAAGCATCCACTGTTGTATCATTTCCTTAGTGCTAACAGCTTTTATTCTCTTCAACAAGTGTTTACAGAAAAGTGTTGATGCTTATTAATCTGTTTCTTGTCTTACAAATGTGCTTATGCATGATTTGTGGTAAAATTGGCATTTCTGACAGCTCTCAGTGTAATCTGCATAGCACAACAAGATTGTTACATTGAACAGATGTGGCTTGGAGTTGTTATTCTTTGTAATTACCATCATTAAGTGAAAGCATGTGTCAATCAACTTTGTACTTTAAACACACCACTCATTTGTGAGACACATGCATCTGCATTTCAGATACAGATCTAAAGTACTCGGGTTTGAAATTTATTTCTGTTGTTTCTATTTAATACAATGCTCCATGAAACACATAATGCCCAAAGATGTCAAAGCAACAGATCATCAAGTTAAGAAAGGCTTTACTGAGGGTTCATGTAGATATAATTTTTGGAGGGGAAAGAGAAAAGGAGGATGAATTTATTATCATCCTCCTCTAGTGTAAAGGAAAGGTATAGAAGTTTAATTTTATAAATTTCCAAAGTCACTCTCCTATTTTGATGTATATGGCTTATTTGAGGGAAGGAGGTTCTGCTTAGTTTGATTATTTGGGGGCAAAAATGAATCTGCATCAGTAAACTGATATAATGCCTTTTAAGAATTAATGTTTGGGTCATTAATGTTGCCTTTTAAGGATACCTTTTAGGGTCACAAATGTTCATACTGGTAACAAACAGGATTAGATCAGGAAATTATATTTTGAGTAGAGTTGAAAACAAAGGGGTCTTAGCCCTGATTGCACAACAAATGACAATGGAATCTAACCAAAGCACACAAAAGCAAGGACATTTGGAGATGACATTCACTTTCTCCCTGTTTCCTTCTATGTGGACTTCAGTTCTTTGTGTCAGGGACAGTAGAGATGATGGCACCTATGTACTGTGGCTTTGTGGGTTTTTTACCTTGTCCTGTGACACTTCTTCAGTGCCAAATATGATGGACTTGTATATAAGCCACAAAGTGACAATCTCATGTTGAGGTGGAATTGCCTTCAATTTTGCAGGGTATTTTACCCTCTACCTTTACAATGAAAGCAGTTGTTCTGTGATATTTTTTTTTTTTTTTAATCCTCCCAAATTAATGAAAGACAAAAAAACAATTGCATTTTTATCCTTTGATTTTCTTTTAGGTTTTTGCATGCTGCATTACAGATGACTCTGGTATCCTGGATGTGGTGTGTGACTCATCTACTTTCTGACAAAAACCCCATTGTATAAGTATTCTTTGGAATATTTAATGAAAATATATTGTTTAAGTCCTGCCAGAGGCACATAAGATTTCATATAAATGCTGATTATTTTTCAGACTCTTATCATCTTATCCTTACTGAGTCTTCTAGAAGTACTGAAATAGAAATGTAAAAGAATCTATTTGAAAATTAGAAGCCAGATGAGCTACAGCCACAGAATAAATAATAAAGAACTAGGAAATAACTCTTCATTATGAAGAAAAAAATTATTTGCAGTCCAAAACTAGTACCTAATATAGAATCAGAAAAAACATGGAAATTACATGGGGAACACAGCAGTACAGTCTGACAGATAGTGAAATCAAGTGTCTGTTCTAATGTCAGCCCTTTCAATTAAAGAAGAAACTTTCTGACCATCACTTGCAGGTTACTGGTAACTGTGTAAAACCAGTCAGTGAGAGGCAAGAAAACCAGGGCCATGCACTGACTTCAGTGGTCCCAGCCAATTTTGCACAGTTGGTAATTTTCTTTGCCAGTCCTTTCTCCACTGTTGATGGGGGTGATATGTGGCTTTTATAACCATGCTGGTCAAGCAGTTTAGCAGTGTTGGAATCTCACAACATTGCAATCTGGGGGCAGAGGAAACCCTTGCTGCCTCTGTGACTTGGGATAATTGTCCATGATACTTGCAGCTCCAGCTGCCCTCTGTGGAAGTAACTGGATTTCTGCTGGAGCAAAGTGCTGGGAAGAAGATTCCCTCATACACTTTAAATTTAATATAATTTGTTCAAAATAAGGAATTGAACTGTTGAATGGGCTGGAATTGAACGTGCCAAAAATTACCTTATGTAGACTCAACTATTAGCAAGACAAGATGCCAAGGCAGCTTGCACTGGTGGTGTGCTAACCAACCCTCTCACCCCTTGTTCATGAGGAAGGCTGTGGGAGCTACAATGTCTTGATTTTATTTACCCCTGCCCTGATCTCCTGGGCTAGTAAAATTCAGGGTAGATATTCTGATACTGCTTGCACGACTGCACTGTCTTTCAGCTTTTTCAAGTATAAGATATGAATAATGAAAACTTTCCATTTTCCTCAGTGCAGAGAATTGTACATTAAGTACCATATAAATGCTAGTTATCTATTATTACATTCACATATCCTGATAAAAGAAAACTTGATTTCAAGGAGTAGGGGTTAATTTCTAATGCTTTTTTTTTTTTAAATCAGTGGTTTTCTCGCTCTTAGAAGTCCTCATAGCCCATCATTGTTGAACATAGTGTTCCATCTGCTTTTATGTTTTGTTGTATACTTTATTTTAAATGTTCTAGAACATTTGTGTGTTCTTCAGAAAAGAAATGTAGGACTGGACAGGGCAACACACAGTGTACAACAGACATGGTGTGCTTCTGTGGTGAGACCCCAGCATCTCTAGATTTCCTGCAGGCACACTTGTTCTTTCTTGTATGTTGTTATTTAAATGGTTGAACTTTTCAGGAAACTTGGCATGTTTGCTGTCAGATACTAGTTTTATTTTAGTTATTCACCATGTTATGCTTTCAGTTACTTAAAATGTAAGGCAATATTACACGGGGGTAATGAAAATAATTAACTTTAAAAGGAGATACAAACATTTTTTTATATATTTGATTTTATTTTTGCAGTTTACTTGGATTTCAAAGGTTAGTGTATTCTTTACATTGATTTCTCTGCTTTAGAACATGATGTTTTAATTCTTAATGTTACGGTCCTTCTATTTATTTACATGTATAAAATGGACAATTGTTTAAACACAATTTTTTCTCACTAAGATAACATTTTCATGGCATGATGGCAGAAATAAGAGAATAATCTAAATTGCACAATAGATGCAAGTGGAACAGATATTTTATTCAGTCGAGGCTTTAACCTTTGTATTTTTAAAAATCTGTTGTATTTTAGGGAAGTTGTACTATTGTTCTGCTGGGAGAAGTGGGTGAAATAAAATATTTAAGTATTTATGAAAAGAGAGGTGGATTCCTGGCCTTCTCGCCACTGAGTTCCTCTGAAGTAGAAGCTACATTATGAAGAAACTTCTTGAGATGTTCTTAAGTTTATTTTTATTTAAAATAACCTGAATGCATATGTTAAATAAACTTTGCTTTGGGTTCACAAGAAGCAATGTGCTATTAGGCTATATTTAACAAAAATTTCTATATCTTTTTGTCAAACCTTAGTGCTTGTAATTTGGAAAAACAGCAATCATTAAACATCCATTTTTTAAGAATTTAGAACTCAGAAGAAATTTTAAATTTAATGTGCTATCCTTCCTTTCCCCCTTGCCCCCATGGTATTATTTAAATGGAGAAAGGCAGCTGAAAACATCCTAGGTTTTGTTTTCAGTTAAATATCAGAATAATTTATTATACCCTAATGAGAAGCAGTGAATAGACTCAATGTTGAAGGTCCTTCCAAGAGTAAAGGATTCTATGGTTCCATGAAAAAAAATCCAACTTTGTCAGGGAATTCCTCTTTTATTATTATCTTGGAAATGACTGAGGTTATTTTCTTTGGAAATGGCAGCAAAAGAGAACATAAATTTATATCACTTTAATTTATTTTCAATACAGAAAATTAAGAGGTTGAAAGAATAGCTTAAGTTACTCTTATCCCCTGAAGCTACATAAGCTTGGAAGCTAAGAAAGGCATAGAGAAAAAAAGTTGTTTGTAAAGATATTTCCCTGTTCTGTGTGTGCTCAGAGATAGGCTTTTGTAGACATTCAGTGGTATTCATTTCTGTTATGCATGTTTTATTTATTTTACTTCTTAATATAGAACCATAAACAAATTTAGCACTAACTATTTAGGGATGTTGTATGTCCCTAAAATGGGATGTGTTTGAAATCTGGAACAGGCATATGTTGTGTTGAGAATAGTAAATTTCTTGTAAAAATCCACCTATTAGGGCATTTTCTCCTCTTGAGGTGCATATATAGTTTTCATGAATGTTAATGAGATTTATAGAACTGCAAGGAAAATGTGCACCAGAGTATATGTTATGTATATGATATTAACATCCCATAGGACTTTTGTATTCTCCTTCATGTGCTATGGAACCCAGAGATGCACAAAAGACCAGCTTAAGTCTGACATTTGTTTGTTGTATTTGGCAAAATTGCCTTTGAGTGTAATTAGCTCCCGACAAACCTGTTCTGTCCCATTTTGGCAGTGGTCTGGATATTTATTGATACGTGTACCTGTGATCAAATGTAGTTGCCTAAATATGAATTGACAGCTGAAAGAAAGCTGAGGCTTTCCCAGTGGTTTATGTTGGGTTACATGGGGATTAGTAATTGTTTTAACTATTGAAATTTCACATTTTGTATTCCCATGACTTTTTGCTTAAATACTAAAATCATCTTCAGAATATTAATCCAGTGCCTTTAATCCTTCATTCAGTAGCCACAACTCAAACAATTCTGCTTGAATTTAAGATCTATTCCAACACGTGAAGGAAGCATTTTACCTGTGGATAATGAGATCTGACAGTACCTGAGCTGCAGAAGGAGATGAAATCACTGTCTATAGAAAATAATATTTTTTCTACATATTCAGGTTAAATGTGTGCACATCCTGGTAGCTGAAACATCTGTTTCTAGCTTGTTGTTCCTCATGGCTGCTTCTCAATTGGATTTCCTCAAGCAGGTCCAAAGCTTGTCACCTTAGCCAGGGTCTGTTAACTATCACCACTGGCCCCACATTAAGTAGGAGGTTCAGGGCTAAGCTAATAACTCTCCTGCCTTTCTGACTGATCACACTGATTCTCCCTGTGGCTACTTATCATGCTGTGCTCCTATGGGAGGGTTATCTTCTTTGTCTCTTCTTCAGCTGGGAATTGTTTTTGTTTTCTTCATTCCTAAGTTTTCAGGTGCTAATTCTGAAAGCTTCGTCACTTTCTGAACAACTGCTTGATTTCCATCCATTATTTCTTCCTTATCAGTTTAATGCTCTCTCACATGTCTAAATTTTGCTGCTTTCCTTTTCTCTGGCTATAATTTTGCTAATTTTCAAAGCAGAACTTGTAACTAAACGTGAGGCAGAATGGATGCAATAGAAACATAAGCCTAATGCTAGTTTGTGTGAACCTTGAATCAATTTCCATGTTGTCACAGGTGAAGTGATTTTCATGATTTTTGCTTTAGTGTACAGTGCTGCTTAACATTTTACTGTGACCTGTGTAGCTCATTGGGCTGTACCTACCATGAGCTTTCTAAGAGACCTCAGGAGACTTGAGTGAGAGAGAAGAATCCACAGAACTGCTGATTTATGGTCACTGGCTGCCTCAGTGCCTCACAGCAAGTGTTACCAAAGTCTACGAAATTGTTTTGGTTGCCTTTAATGGGCATTGAGTAAGGCCCAGAATGAATATTAGGGTATTCAGTGGAGGCTTTTTGGTTGTTGAGAATTGTGGGAAAGATGGTGGTAATGCAGGCAAATGCATGTGTCTTCCCTGGAAATCCTTCTGTGGAATTATAGAGTTTGTTGTCCTATGACTGGGGGAAAAAAACAACCCCAAAATAAAAAATAAAGAGCTTTAATCAGATTTAAAAAGTGTATCAGGCTTGATTGAATTTGCCAACACTTTGAGAACATATATAGTTAAAAATAAGTTTAATTCTCACATTGAGGTCTGATGTGCTGTTTTTACTTTTAAATTCTCCCTGTCTGGGGTATGATGCTTTATGTCACCTGTATTAACTGTTCACTTGATAAATGGAAAAGACACTGGTGTAAAGTGAGTGACAGAGTTTGTGTTTCAGGGAAAACTCAAATTGCATGGGAACTATATTGTTTCTCCTTGCCAAATTTTTTTATTTCTCCTGTATTTTGGTCTGGAAAAAAGCTTCCTGGGTCATGAATAATACTGTGGAGAAGTGAAATGTTGTTTTACTGAGCAAAACTAGTATGTTATCCAGTTCAGCTTTGTTTTCTGTGTGTGAAGAGATCCACACAAGGACAACCCTGTATCTGTGAATGGTAGCTTTTCCAGTTGAAAACGAGTAAACATTGCATAACTCTCACACACTTGTGTTTCTCACCTCCTATTTTACTGCACTATGGTTGGCTTGGGATTAGTCAGATCAGTCACAAAACTTGGTATAAGCAGGGACATGAAAATATAGCCCCTCAGTGAAGAGCTAGTTTTTCATCTTAAGAGGATCTGCTTGCTTTCACTTTATCATGCCAATAATTGTGAAGGCTGAACTGAGTTATTTAGGCACTCTTGAAAAATTTTAATGATTTAAAATAAGATTTCTCCAAATCTATTAAGCAGCAACTGTATTTTCAGTCCATGATGTAGTACTGGGAACCCTTAGATCTATTTTAAAGGTAATGAAATGAAGGAAAATTGGTGATGGCAGTAGATGAGAAATGGAATCTGAACTGAGATGCAGCCTAAATAGGAGTGATCCTCAAATTGTTCATGAGATATGTCTTACAAGGTTTCATAGCATATGTCAGAAATAGCTGTAAGTGAACACAAGAGAACAGCAATGACAAAGAACATTGGAGACTGAAATGTGAAGAAAATAATGGCAAAATTAATAAGGAGACATGACTGGGAGAAGATTACAGGAAGAGATAGGGATGTCTGGGAAACATGACGAAATAGATAAAAAATCAGAAAGCAGTTGAGCACCCAAACCTCTGTGTGATTGTGCATTCCAGACAGACATGGCAGACAGCAGGACAAGAGAACTTTTATGATGGCAATCCTTATTCTCTTGCAAATTAATAAACTCTTTCTTAATTTCTTCCTTTAATTTCTTGCTCACATATGGGTAGTAATTTCATTGTTTCTTTCTGTCCTTTAGTCATAGTGTCCTTCTGAATCCCATCCTTTCTGACCCATCCTCCTCTTCCCATTCTTAATTTAGTATTCTATTTTTTTTCTAAAAAAGCTGAAGCTCTCTGCTTTAAACACTGTATTTGGGTCACAAGTGGTGTGGAAATGTTGCATTGAAAGGGCTACTAGAAGAAAATTCTTGTCAGAATATTTTTCAATTTTTGTTCATTAACGTTTAAATATTTAGAACTCTATGTTTATATAAAACATTACTAGCCAAGCTCTGACTATTACTTACACTAAGTCTCATTCCTAGCTGATTAAATTAGGACAGTGATGTACATGGTCAGCTCAGCTGAGCAGTGCCAGACAGGATATTTATTATTTCAATCACTAAAACTTGCTGGGGAGTTTAGTGAAACTCCCACCCAATGTAATGGCCAGGTTTTGGTTTAAGTTGTGTGTGGTTTATTCTCTACAGTGAGTCTGAACTAGGCCGCTTAAACAAAATAACAAGACTGAGAAGCCTGTATTTCTTGCATTTTTTTATCTGCAACATCAAAATAAATTTAATAGGAATAGATAGGGCATTACAAATACTAACGAAAAGTAAACAAAAATAGTATTTGTCTTTCTGTGATAGTAGTCTGCATAGTCACTTAAGCACAGAGAATACTAAAAAATATTGCTCAGAATAAAATAAAATACTGCTTTTAAAAACATATTTTTAATTAATTCTGCAAATATAAAAAATATTATTCTGACCATGTAGAGGAAAGTAAAGAAGGGAATAAAGTGAGGGAAAAGACTACAGAAAAGTTATTAATAGATCTGTAATGATCGGAAGTTTATTCTAGGGTTGAGGTAAAACTTAATGGTTCATAAATAGCAAATTCATTATGTTTTTAATACTCACGTTATATTAACACTATATAACATCTTTATGGTACCATTAGTACCACTTAATCCTAAACTAAGTTTGGAAATAAACATTTCCAAATCTGTTTTTTTTCCGTGGAACAATTGGCCAAATAAATTATTTTTACAATAAATATTACCTGATCAGCGCATGACTCTTTCAATCATAAACAGAATTATAAAATTTTTATGCCAACTCTTGCACAGAGTTCTTAAATGTTAACAAATTAATTTACTTTAAAGGCCGTATCAAGGTGAAAACACTAGGGCCTTAGGCAGCAGGACAATACATCACAGAGCCATTTCTCACTCAGTTACAGTAATGGCAAAGGATATGTTAAGACATAAAATGCGATATGGTTTGTTAAATATTCATTTATAATTTGCATTCATTATTAAATCATGTGTTAGAACTAATCTTTAATCTCAAAAATACATAATGTGTCAGGAAGTCTATTTGAAAGCATAACAATAAATATTTTATGCTTTTTATGTTGCTTTTTAAAGGTTGACTAGAATACACCAAAATGCTTGTCATTAATGTAATTTAATTATTCCGAGGAGATTTGGTCTACAGTTATGCTGATTTCAATAATTTATTTCAACCTTTAGGTCAATATAAAATAAATACCTGTTTGGGAGACAGGCTGTTCTATGATTAATGACAACTGAGCTCCCCCAGCCTGCCATACAACACTGCAGTTCATTGTCTGAAACCTTGCAGTGCAATGCAGTAGCTCCAAGAGGTTGATTTTCCTGAGGTCCCGAGCAGTTTGCTTGGTGATTACAGTGCAGCTTCTTCACTGCTTTTGACTGCTGGAGATCTCTTTGATATGACACAATAGCTTAAACATTTGTACTGCTGGGAGCTGCACTGCCTACAGTGTCATTTGCCAAATATCCATGGAACTGCTATTCCATTTCCATTCACACTCTGAGCAGAAAAGCCTGGATGAGAGGGGCGAGGGTGCTGGAGACCTGATTTGTATTATAGGAGACTAGGAGCTACTCAACGAACCATGTAAAAACAGTTCATTAAAATGTTGATGTGCTTGGCTGGTTAATGCAAAGAGAGCTTTATTGCTGTCTTATAAAACCTCAGTAACTTCAGGTTGGAGTCAGATCAATGCATCCGTGTTAATTCAGACAAATACCCAGTTTAAGTTAAGAACCACCAAAAAAATTGGCAACAAACAATAATCTTACTTCCAAACTAACACCCACTTGAGTATTTACTACAGCACATCCATACTTAGTAAAAGATTTTACAGAGCTACCACATGTCAAGATTTCTCTGGATCTTTTCAAACCTTACATGTCTGTTAGGTGGGATCTGAGGTGTTTGGGCATTTGCTAATTCTGCAGCACCTGTGCCATTGTTTTGGGAATACTTGGGATGCATTTAAGGTACGTACTGTGTCCTCTGCGTGCCCTTTACACCTCACCTTAAATATGGCTCTGGAAGAATTCTGATTATCCTGGTTTTGGAGACTACTACAAAGGAAAAAGAAGTTCAGCCTCTAAATTATACTTCCTGTTTAACTGTTGACTTGACGTATTAATAAGTGCTTATTTGAAAATAATTACATCAGTGAAATGGCCTTGTTTGTTAGTTTGTCCTGAACAGTATGATTGCCCTAATTAGATGCTATGGGATTAATATAAGCAAAAGTAAATCCACAGTAAAATGAAATTTCCTGGTTCCTGTCAGAGGCAGTGGCAGAGAAAACTAGAGCTGTTCACACCAGCTTAGCAGGCGACTAGCAAAGGGACTCTGCAAGGAGAATGTGACATCCTGGAGATTGTCCAGAAGTGAAGAAGCTGGCCTGCATAGGGACCTGCAGGAGAGTGGGCAGAGCTGTCTCAGAAGCTGTGCTGGGCTGCCTAAGAACTTACAATGAGTGGGGTGGTGATTAGTAAAGTAATGAAGCAAACTTCCCTCCCTGAAAAGCAATGCCCTCGTTGAACAGCAGGGAATCTGTTCTTATTACCCACATTCTTCTGAAAAGTGCTAAGAGAGGAAAGGAATCTCTTTAAAAGATGCATAGTCAGGGCGAACCCCTGACTCCTAATCAGCCACATGCTCTCTCCATCCTTCTGGAGAATATGGACCATCAATTTCCCCATAAGATGAAGGGGAGGCAAAGCAATAGTTTAGCATCCTATGCATTATCTCTCTTTTTATGATTACAAATAGAGCACTTAGGTTCACTGACCCATATCTCATACCAGACATCAGTAGCCAGGTCCAGATTTAGGTTATTGTTCCAGCATGGGATTAGGACATGTGATCAGAATCAAATTTATCTAATATGATCACTTGATTGTGACATTTCTTACTAGGGCTGTATGTATGCATAGCTGAAAGTTGAAGACATAAAGCAAATGCTCTTAAGGTCCAAATGAACAGTTGTCAGTGCTTTCACAAAGAGCTCCAGAAAGGCTGAGGAGACACTCTCTATTGGGTCAATTAAGCTGTCCTTTTGCTTATAAGTTTAAAAGGGAAAAGTAAGTTTGCTTCCCATGTGGCTTTCCCAAACTCTTTCAGCTGTAACTCTAAGCTTAAATGATCCTCAGTCCTGCAGCATATCAACTTGATGTATATAATTGATTGCTAAACATTTTTTGCAGCTTGTTAAATGGTAAGGCTAAAAAAAAAAGTAATATGGGAATGTTGATTAAAGTGCTTTTGCAGAGAGGGGTCAGAGATATTAGCAAGTTAAAAAGAAAGTGTGAGCTCTGCTGTGGTATGGTACTTCAAACCTGTATGCTTTATTTCACATAATTGATCCCACATGTTTACTCTAAGGACATTTTTGTCAGGTTTTGAACTGCAAATATTGGAATACATTTAGAGGAGGGTGTGCTTCGGTAAGGACACTATGCAGAATGCTCAGCAATGTAGATTGCTGGTATTATAATGGCAATGATTATAAAAGGAATAATTGCGGTAACTTGGAATTGCGTGGTAAGAGGAAAAAATACCAAGGTGTAAAACCTCAGAGTAACACTAAATCTGAAATGGATGAAGACAGACATTCAAATTATAAGCCTCAGTAATTTTGTATTTCATTATAATTTGCAGGGTTTTTTAAATAACTGATACAAACCACAATGTGTTTTTCAGGGGTTTGTGATATCTAGGTAAAAAATTTAATCTGTCACACAATCTTTATAGCTTCTTTTATTGAGAAATATATGATGCTGTTACACAAACAGACTGACTGTACCTCCAGGAGGTTTTTGCAATGACTGGGTATCTGCAACTGAACAAACGGTTTATAAATTTGTTAAAAGGCAAAGAATAAATACCCGGTCCTTGTCTGGGAAACAATGCCTCAAAAGTTTAAAAAACACAATTTTAAAATTCTGATATGGTTTTCTATATTTTTTCTTTAAATTATTAGCACTGTTAAAGAAAAGGTGGAGCTTGCTAGAGTTGCCCAGCCAAGTTAATTATCAATGAAATTCACAGGATTTGAAGAAAAGTTTGGTGATTGCTATTTCTCTCTAGCTATGCCAATTAATGCTAGTCAATCACTGTGAGTTGTACACAGACATATCTGACAGTGAATATAAACTCAGAGTTTTGTGTATATATTGCTGAGTAACTAATGCATAAAAACAAGTTTTAGTTTGCACAAATCCAAGCAGGATTTGAAATTGTCATTTGGGGGTGCAAAGTTCAGTGTTTGTTGTATAGAATTTCTGAATTGTCCCCTTCCTTTCCATAGCTTGGTTTGTCTGTTTTTCCTAAAAGTCTAAATGTAGCAGCTTTATTGTATTGAATACTTTAAAAATAGATTGAAACATAATTTATTCTCTGGAATGTGGTAGTTCAACAGTTATTTTTCAAAAGAATGGTCTATATTTGTATCTATGCTATTAGAAATTGGACAGAATATTTGTCTGGATGGTAAAGTGTAGCAGGTGTTTGATATTATTAAGTCATAACATTATTTTAATTGGTAATAGTATCTGCGAATTATATGTATCACTTATAAGAATGTGACTCAGCTGAAGTGATTTATTTTAAAAATTGCTCAAGAAGATATATTTCACTTTTGAGATTTTAGATTAATTTATTTTTCATGTAATTTAAAACTATAAATGTTAGTAAGATGAACCTAATGTTATTTCAGTTCCCCCATTTACTCATAAATAGGAACAATGCTCTCAATGTTGTAAATTTTATTTTTTTATGTTTAAAGATAAGATTAAATGGGTTTAATTAAAAAAACACCAGTCATTATTAGGGTACTACTTCTAAAAGGTTTTTAGTCTGCCACAACTTTTTAGCTGCACAGAACAGTATGAGTTAGCTAAAATGAACTTAGAATCAAAACCAGACAAAAGCTAAACACAATAAATCCTATTGTAGAGGTAAAATGATTGGGAAAGTGACAAGACAAAACGAGAAAGGAATATCTCTCTTAACATGGTCTGGTCTGTTTTTTTGTTTGCCTGTTGTGTTTTGTTTGTTTGTTTTTTTAATTTTGCAGAAGATTATCATTAAGTTTTTTTTTTTTATTTTAATTGCACAGTATTTTGTTTATATATAATTATCCGTGTGCCTAATATTAACGTGAAAGCTTTGTAACTCAGACAAAATATTTCTGGAATAAGTTTCATTTAAGACAGCAGAACAACAGTGAAGTTAGAAACGTGTTTGTGTCTTTTTTTTTTCATGACTAGCCCATGTCTATTCTCTATGAAATTGATGTCAAAAAAGTATTATATATTTTCAGTGGGAAATAGAAGGCTGCCCTCTACTATCCTTGTCAGGACGTCGTATCCCTTTAATCATACTTTTCATTTCAGTACATTGAAATTTCCGTTACCAAGGACAACATCATAAATAAAAGTGTTTGTGAAATTTTTACCTGCAGCTTCCTAACTTTGTGCATTAAGCATGAGACTAGCAGAGAGGTGGTCAAATGTGAAAATTTATAATCATTTATTACATACGGCTGAAGCGAGAAGGGAATAAAAGCGTGAAGGCATACATCTATAAACTGGAGCAGAAAAGCTTAAATGAAAAGTAAAGTGAATTTCTGTGTCTTGTCATAAAGTAATGAGAAGCTAGAGCTTTATTCATAGCAACCCAAGATGCATTTACTCTCAATCTAGCTTTAGCAGTAAATGCTTCCCTGATGTATTGCTTTGGACTTACAAAGAAATATTTGTGCTCTACATAATAGTATAGTTAGGAGAATTACTGCATGGCTGAGGAGATTCTATAAAGGTTTATAGCTGGTGCTGTTACTGTAATTTAATCACAATGTAGCTAATGTAGTACTTTAATATCACACGTTACTTTTTTATTTACCATTTATTAGTAGCTGACAGTCAATCATCACCACATCATAAACAAATCATGCAAGATTCTGTAGGAACCCTGAAGTTCCAGAACAGATGCACTGTAGCTCTTACATGTGCTCCATAACGAACTAGACATCAAATTATTTTTTAATGGAGTAATCGTGTAAGTCAGGGCTCTTGTTTTCATTCAGTTCATCAGCCAAAGAAAATGTTTTAAGCCATGAATACAAATAGTGTTGCACATAATGCATACATGTTTGAGTTAGCATAGCAACCTCTACAAGGAATACAGGAGAATGGCTTCAAAAACATGAAGACTTGGGTAAAAGACACCATGTACATACTGATGAATGCATTTATTCAGACTAACAGTTGTGCTCTCTCACTTTCAGCCACCTTTTCGTTAGGTTTGCTCTGATTTGTAAATGGAGAAATTAAATGTAGCAGAGTCCACCAAGTGCTCTTGAGGCACTGAAATAACAAAAAGTATGTTAAGAAGGATTTTTTATCTTAAGATTGATAATTTTATTGCCCTCTTTAGGTGCACTGTAAGATCAATTTATCTCAGATTTGATTTCATGATCATGTTTTAGTACAGAATCACACTATTTCTCTGAAGTCCCTTGTGTTAGCAAAACTAAATGCTGCTTGGAACTCTGAAAGTACTGCCCCTTTTGACTGAAACCTGTGCTTCTCCCAAGACCCTGAAGATCTTTTAATTGCAAACAAAATCTTTGTTTTCCAGTCCTCTCCAGCTGTGGGGGAATGACTAGTAGCCAACATCAGACTGCCATGCTGATTAATATGTAGCAGTAATAAGCCCCTCAGAGATGAGTGTTTGAGGGCTATTGGTGCATGTCCTGGGTAAGCTGCACAGGATCAGCCTGAACACCAAGGACCCTCAATCACTTGAAAGGCTTGCCAAAAAGTCTAGTAATGCACACCCTGGCATGGCTTATTGCTATTCTAATATGTCTCTTTAATTCAAATTTCATGACATTTACCCTTTGATGGTGGAAAATTATTCCGAGAAGAAAAAGTAAAATATTTGGAGGAGTTATATGGGAAATCCTCCTGCTTTGCCATTAAATAAATTAGAATATTAAATCTCCTCTTTCATTCAGTGTTGCATTATGTCCACAGGTTCTCCAGACCAACTTGACATTTCCAAGTATTAAATGTGATGTAAAGGGATTGCTGTTGATTTGACTTTTCTTAAGTTTAAAAAAACAAAATAAAACAGGTCACTCCACTTTGCTATTAGGAGAAGCCTGTGAGCACTTTTTTCCCTAAAATTACTGGACAGACATTTTAGGACCTAGTAAACCCTTGAGTTTATGTATTTATTGACCCTTTGATATATTTTTAAAAGGAACCTGAGTCACTCTGCATTCCCTTATAGTTGGCTCAGGTAAATTGATAGTTGTGCCAAGTACAGCCAAATGAAAATGGCTACTGAATGTTTAAACATAGAATTATCGATAATATGTAAAAAAAAATATTGTGAAAGGAAGACACTAGTAAAAGCCATTCTCATTTCTGTCTCTAGCTTCCTTTTTCGTTTGAATAGCTCTCACTTTCAGCACATTCTCGAGTCGTCACCAGAGATCAAATTGAAATCACACTGCAGAGAGATCCATTAATTTTTAGACATTATGTGCTATTCTGACTTGCAACTTCTAAGGGCACTTTCTGGTTAAATTGACAATATATTGAATTTCAGACACTAACCTCTATTTTTGAAAGGAAGATTTAATACCAGATGCATTCAATTAATTCATTGTGTCAATATCTATTCAAAACCTATCTCGATCCTTGAAAGCTGTAGCATGATCGTTACTTTACAGAGTAATTTTTAAACGATTATTCTGCTGCCTACATTTGGGACAAAATTTCTGTCCTCCTGTTCTAATCTAAATGTAGTCCTTCTGTTCTAATCTAATTTTATTGCACCTGCCTGACCAGCCTGATGCAGTCTCCTAATTGATACTTTTCTTGTTTGGCTCTTTCCTTGTCTCGTGTTACCTTTGCTCTCAGACCTGCTGCTCATGTTGTCCCCGTGTTGCTCTGAGTCTTATCTGGAGTGGCTGCTTTCCCTTCCTTGCTAATCACACATGTGATGTTAAGGATGCCACTATGTGAGGAGGGGGAAGGCTGGCAGGAATTTGTTCCATGACAACAGGTATGGATGGTCACTGGGATCTGAAAGAGGTGCTGCAATGCAAAGTGAGATGATTCTTTGGAATATTAAACTTAAATGTCTGCTTTCCATAAAATATATTGTTAGAGCACTCTGTCTCATTTACCGGCTAATGTGGAAAATAGATCTATTTCTTTCTTTACCACCTTAAATTTGCTTAACTGAATTATGAATTATTTAATGCTGGGCAGAAATTAAAACTCGGTTCAACAGACGTGTTGCATGAACTTACATCGAATTTTCAGATTGTTTTTTCTCAGAATGTACCTTGAAAGTGTGGGTTGTTTTTAGGTGTAAATAATTTGGTTTAACTTGGATTTTTCCACCTTTTAAATATACACTTCTGTGAGGCCTTTAAAAACTCCCACATTAAGCCAAATGAAACTTAAACATTTTTGGAGTGTTTTTAACTGGGTGGTGGTGGGGATTTTCTATTCTCTTAAAACCCTCCCCTCCCCAGTTAAAATGTTTGCATTTATTTTGACATGAGAACAGAGGAACATACGCAATTTGGGTCAATCTTGAAATATCAGTTAATTTCAGTACCTATTTTGAGAAAGGGATATAAAAATTAATTATTTATACAGCCATACACTTCAATGATTTTTGTTTTTGTAAGGTAAAGTGCAGCAATTTTTTTTTAAACTATACCTGAGATACTGGTCTGTATTTAGTGTTTTTAAATCTTTTTCTAAAGGTTAACTATCATCCTCAAGTGAGCAGTTTAAGGATTCATTGCATACTATATGAAAATTATGAAGAGTCCTTCAAAGCACGGGGCACGGTGAGTTTTACTGCCACAACACACGATTGAAAGCAGAATTTCAAAGGTATGTTTGGAACCCAACATGCAATAGAAATGTAAATGGCTGAGATAGCTTGATGGTGCATAAGGAATCAGAATCCATCCTGGCTTTTACAATCGTGGCAGGGCTGGCTCATGAAAGAACTCAAATTGTAAACTGCACATATTTGTTATGCAACAAAGTGAAATGTAAGTATGACCCTTGGAAACTGTTTTCAAGTGAACGTTTTTAGATTTAGAATAAATTTCTCAGTTTCTCCTTCAAAACAATCTACTGTACATTTGACATATGGATCTTTGGTAGAATCTGACTTCCTTTTTCATCAGAATTTTCATCCTTTTGAAAATATAAAAAACCCAATATTTGTAACTTTTTTCGTATTATCATGAAAACCAGGGCCCATCTTGCAATCAAGGATTAAAGGACAGAAAAACAGGCAGTAATAAAATCCCCCCAAAGGCAAGGTTCTTTCTGGGCAGTTGCTCATTTGGGTAAGTTTCAGATCCACACCAAGACATCAATAATTTAATACATCATTTTGAAAATACCAGTGTATTATTATGGGACCATCTACTATTTCCCAGATCTGCAACAGCAGTTAGATTCCAACTCATTGAGAAATTAGTTTTGAAATCAGTACAGCTGGGATGTCTGAAGACCTTTGCAAATCTGGACCTAAGTGACTATTCTCTCAGAAATTCAGAAGTAGAAATGTGTTGTATCTGTTAAGAAATGACATTCAAATTATTTCCAAGGACAGTATTTTTTATGGACATATTTTTAAGTTTTAAAGCAGTTATTGCATCAACAACAGGACAACAATAATGTGTGAAAATCACCAGATACAGAGATCTCCCTCTACAATAGAAGGTGAGGGTTATTCAAGAGAAGGATTCACTGTCCTTGCACTGGAGGAGCTAAAGGGAGCACATAGGGTTGTCTTTATGCCTTTTTCTAATAACTCAAGAAGGAGTTTGTACCAATAACTGTCCTGTTGTGTGCCAAGAACCTTCCTGTACTCGGGCACAACTCCTGTTTGAAAGCCCAGAGGGCCTTCAGCTCACAGAAGATGACAGCAGTAGGAACCTAAACTAGTAGGAAAATAAGTATTTGGAATTAGGCTTCAAATACTGTTTGTTTTACAGTGCATCTCCACAGCTGATCCACACAGAACTGATCTGATGTGAAAAATGGGGGAGAGGATGTGCCAAGACTGTTCAGTCACACGATAAGATGAGGTCTACGAGAAACAGTGTCCATCATGAATTCATCTCCCTGAAGAGAATTCAGGTAGAAGGGTTTTATGAGGGTTGTTTTAGGCTCATAATGAAGTCTAGGATGAGTAACATTCCATCTAGAATGTGTGAAAGCGTATGTAGTTTTTTTCATCCTAAATGAATATTTTAAGCTACACAGATTCTGTCTAGAATTACAGTTTAAAAAAATTCCAACACATTCAATCATTAATCTCAAATCATTACTATTGTGCATATTTTATTACAGTAAAATAAGAATGTTTAAGATGGAGTCTGAGTAACTGTTCTAAATTCTTTACATGTGTGGAAAAGAATTGAATGGGCAACACTGGAGTGTTTTTTAGCTACTCTCTATAGGTATATAGGGCTCTGCATCTTATTTCTAAGGAACTCAAGAAAATTAGAAAAGCAGATACTGCATTCACTATAGTTTGCTTAAGTTTTTCTGATGTCTACAGCTTAGGCTGTAAAAACCTTTAAAACCTTAGGCTTTAAATAACTATAAAACAAAAAAGAGAGCAATACACAGTAGCTTGCAATATGTTAACAGCCTTGGGATCTTTTGCAACACACTTCCCTGTTTGTATATATAAGCTGGAGAAATTATTGCAAATGAAAACCTGTAAATTGCAATAGTATTGGATCAAATTTTGTGTCCTAACTTTCCTATAGAGATTTTACAGTGATGATTATTACAGTATGATCTGCACCATTGTAATTCTAAATATTTCCCTTCCTAAGAGGTATTTTTTTCTCACCTCTAACAATATTGTAATGCTCTGAGTGCGCTAGCCTAAACTCATTAACCACCTTGTGAGTTATTAAATGTAAGGAATACAGAATTTAGCTCAATGTGGTATGAATCAACATTTTTGCACCACACACACAACATGTTGCAAATAGGTTTTGTGCTTATTTGTGAGTGTTGACTTACTTTGAGTGGAGGAGACCAAGAGCATGGATTAATTTTTTGGGTGAAATATAATCCACTTCCCTGTATGTTCCCTAGTTTAGTAAGGTACTTGGAAGAAGTTTTATAAAAAGAGAAACTGGGGGTTAGTGACAAGAGAAAGTAATCTCTGAGCTGATGACAAGTACAAGGAATAAATACAATTGGAAGAAGTCATAAGCCTGTAAAAGTAGGTAGAACGAAACTTGCAGTTCTTTCCCTGCAGCCAGTATTCTAAGTACAAAAATGTATAGAAAGACACATTTTGTACAGCAGTGGAACCATGCAAAGGCATAGCAAGACCAAGGTCTTGAGTACACTGGTTATTTTCAGACCACTATGTGTGTATGGGTGTGAATAACAGACTACTAAAAAAATAAAGAGCTGAAGCATGAATCTCCTCTCTGTATGACTGGTGCTGTTTAGATTTCTGATGTATATGATGATGATGTGAGTATGGTAATTAATTTTCTCAGAAAAAAACCCAACTGGCCTCATGTCTTGGATTTTTCATGCTCTGAAAGTACATCTTTAAAAAACACCCCATTCCCCCCCCCCCCCCCCCTCTCCCCCCACTCTCCCCAAAGCCCCCCCCCCAAAACCTACCCCGCGCCCCCCGGGAAAAGGTAAAAAAATCTGTTAGAGGAAAAATTTAAATCATAAATTTGTTATACCTGGCATATGAAAGCTTATCCTGATACTTAAATATCTCATCTTTGCTTATGCAGAGAAGCGGACAGCTGACATATCTTTAAGTCCTTTTAAGTCCAACTTTTTTTTTTAACATGGATATTTCCTATCATCCTAAACATACCTTTGTGCAGAGAGGTTATTGCTGGCTTTATCTAAAATAAACTTTAGGGCAGGCATACATTTGGCAACACGGAGTGTTAATTTACTAGGGCTTTGGAGAAAGAGCTGTTCTTTTCATATCCTAGATCCCAGTTATTCTATACTGACACTTATATAATTTCATCTAACATTTTCTATGTGGCTCCTTAAAAACTGTAAAAACCGTTTTTGTACTTCAGCCCTTGCAGAGATTCTCAGTGTGGAATCCAGAGTTAACTCAACCTGTTCACTTCCACTTCACCTGACATTAACAGAAATATCTTTTTAATATGGCTCAGAAGTAAGGATGAACCATTTGGTTCTCGATGCAACCAAGGCAAAGCACAATTTATCTCCAAAGCCAAAGCAAAGGCTCTGTTCCAGGGTAAGTTATTGATTTGCTTCAGGACCTTTGCTATGACAGTTTATTACTACTAAATTACTGTGGATCTGTTAATTAGCACTACAAAATTTCTCCTGGTTTTGGTTTTTTCCTTTTTAGTTCTAGTTTTTATAGGCAGAAAATCCAAATCAGTCACATTGCTTCTGTTTGCAAAGCCTTCAAGTACCAATTGAGTGATAACAACGAGAGCTGAAATAGCTGCCTGTGGGACAGTGACTTTGAAATTTCACAACAGTGCTGTTTCAAATGTCAGACTTCTTAAATGTTCAAGTAAAGATTTCAAACTTCTTCAACTACAGTAGAAAAATCTCATAATTTTGGAATATGAAATTCTTTGCATCAACACTGATGCTGTATGCCAAAAGTTTCCTGAGGTTTACAGTTTCTAGCACTGGTCTAGATTGAAAGCAAACAAATTTCTTGCAATCCAAACATTTTCAGTGCTGGAAATTTTGAATGCTTTAAAATAATGAATATTTTTTATTAGGTATTGATTTATTTAGAATATATTTAATTGATTTTTATTCTTCTACAGTTCTTCTATCTAGTGTTTACATGCATATTTTGCAAATATGGTTTTATTTAATTGACCTTTTGAGGTATTACAATAAGGATTATCGTATCTGTGAATTCTTAAAAATCCTTTTCAGTTGTCAAACAGAGATCAAATGTTTAAACAGATGAAGGATGAAATAATTCCACATTCTTGAGAATGTGTATATTGAAAAAATGCTGAAATTGAAAATACGGAAAGTATCAGTGTAACAGTCCAACACTCCAAAAAATTATTACAATATTTTGTCTAATCTTGAATGAAATATCATGTCCATAAAAAGGAAATGTCAAATAGTAACAGAAGGAGAGAGAAACGCTAAAATCATGGAAAGAAACTTCTGATAAAAACGACTGCCATGCAAATTTCTGTTGCCCTAAAGCAGAATGAACTTGTGATAAGAGTGTCAACTTTCAGTGGTACCGCCCAAACTGGAACAGATCCTGACAAACTTGCTAGAGATTAGAACTGTCCATCGACTGATTTATTCAAGATAGCAGAGACAATTCGGGCAAGACCTGCCAAATTTCAAAGCTGAGCAATCTGCTCACTCCCTGCCCAGAGTGGCAGTCAGAGCTGTAATTAAGCAATGCTTTCCTTGGATTCCAAAAGGCAGGATTCAAGCTCAGAAGAAGGTTTTGGACTTCTTAATCTACCAAGGGCACATCCTACTTTGGCAAGAGACCTGAAAAATGACAGGTGTGCTTGCACGTGCTCTTTTCTCCAACATGGCCAGATTTTCTGTCTAGAAACCTTTGCCTTTTCGAGGCATGGATGGCTCATTCTGGAGAAATATGGATTTATTACTGAGCACAATGGGCTACAACTCCCCTGCAGGTTCATATGAGCTGTTGAAACACAAAAATACAAATGTGCTTTCTATGCTTCTTCCTGAAGGAATTTTATTCTATTTTCTTGATCCAAAAAAGGTATAATAAACAGTTCTGGATAAAATTACTGGCTTGATCACAGCATTTTTTAATTCCCAGAAGTCAAAGAACATCTGACCAGCCTGAGCAACTGAAGCAATTGCTCACAGAACCACACTGCTGATGACACCAGGTGCCACTGAAAAAACAGAGAAGCTTTTTTTGCAATTAATGAGCTAAAGAACTATCAATTACGTAAGACCACAATATTAACATTTCAAACCACCTGAAGCTCTGCACCTCTTTATTTTCACCACAGATGGACCACACACTATCCTGTACAGGTAATTGCTGATGACAGTGTTGTGTGGAAAATGACCCCTCATTACCAGTTGTGGGTACCAAGACCTCATAACTCATTGCAGGCAATAAGTAAAATCCTTGTTGGGCTGATTATATTAGAATAATTTGATATTAGAGGACACCCCCACTCCCAGATAAAACAAGACAAAAAGCTCCCAGAAGTCTACAAGAATTAAGATAAGAAAGTCCACAGCACTTCATATTTCTAACAGTTAAATATTCAAAGGAGATGTTATCGAGCTCAAGAAAAGCAAAAACTTGGCATGCCAATTTAAGATCTGGAATCCTTAATAATTTGTTTCAAATTTTCTGTAAGACTGGTGAGCATCCAAACTTAAGTAGTTAACTAGTTTGTTTTTGTGGGATTATATGAGATTCACAGATTTCAGAGGAAACTCAGAAGCAATTAATTTTTTTTGCAAAACTAGGTTAAAAAGAGCATTCTAGTCTTGGAAGTCTTGAATGTATATTTAAATTTTTTTTTTACTCTTTATATCAGAGCAACCAGTATTGTTTGGAACTGAGTCTTGGCAAAAATTTTAACTCATCAAAGTACCTAAATAACAAGCAGCATGTGGTTTTACTCTCTCTTCCAGGATCTGATCCAGCCTGAGAAATATTTGTTTTTTTCCTTTCTTCTTAACAGCTGATTATTCGTTGCCTCTCTGTCTATGGCAGCTACCCATAGCAGCCTCTTGCCTGGGATGGGAATCCCTAAAATCCTGGGAACTTGAAACGAAAGTAGGAGGAAATAAAGGTGTAGACTTTGCACCCCTTCTTTTTTAATGTAGATTTCAGATGACTCTGTGTCAGGAGACTCAGAATGATCCACCAACTCTATATTTAGAGAGATAACTGGGATTTTATTCCACAAATAGTTTGCCTGTGAGTAAATCACTTATGTGAGTTGCCAAGCTTCAGGATTGTGGCAGTTCTGTTTCCAAATGAGGACAACAATATAATTGTGATATATATAGGAGGAAAGCACACTCAAAAACAGCTGGCTCTTTTTTGAATCTATTCTTACTTACTGTTGAGTTCATTGATGTAACCTGAAAATAACTGAAAGGAAGTGTTGGATTTTAGCTTCTTTGTAATACTAAACAAAAGAAATTAAGCAGTTCTCTCTCCCAAGGGTTTTATGCTATGGAACTATTACATATGAATGGTACCTCTTATTCCTCCCTGCTTAACAAGATAGTGATTTTGCTGAAAATCCAGAATTAATCCAAATGTCTTAAAGTAATTTGCATGTTGGATTAAAAAGTTGCAATTTGTTTGCTATTCAAATGCAGTTTCTTATCAGAAAATACTTTCAGTTTGAAAACAAGAGTTTTTTCCCTGACATATTGAAGCGGCTGGATTTAAGTATTAATTACAAAGTAGGTAATTTAACAAATAAATTTAGAAACAGGTCATAAACCCACAGTGAATCTAAGTTACAGAAGTATTTTCATAGCAAACAATGTATATTTTGCATTTATTTCCATTTGTTAGTCTGTTCTTCCCAGTAATTTGAGTGTGTTTTTCAGGATTCTGCCTGCAGAGTGCAAGAATCAATACGAAGTTGCACTATAAACTCAGATTCTGGACACAAGCCTTCAATAAGGTGAATATATTCAGAGAAACTCACTGAAGTGAGTATTTTGTTTGGTTTGTTTGTACAGTTTGTTTAGTATAATAAGAGGCCAGTGTGAAGCAAGTCCTTAAAAGAACTTTGGTTATTCATGTATGCTATCTGCTTGGTTTTTTTTTCTGTCCTCATACATTTCTTATTTTCTCCCTATTTAGATTTCTAAAACAATTAAGTGTATGCATTTGTCAATACATATGTGGAAATATATTTTTAGTGTAGAATTTAGAAGTATATGTTTTCTTTTAGTTTTACGAAAAGAAGTATCAGAGATTGTTCACTCCTCAGTTTGCTTTAGCATCTTTGTATTTTCACTTTTTGAAATAGACTTATTTTTTTGGTCGAAAGACCATTCAAATATAAAATTAAATGTTCTTATTAACGTTATAGATCCTTTGGTGCTAAGATTTTAATTTTCAAGCAGTTGAATATCACAATATAGTTGATGCACTCCCATGTTATCAAATAAATGCTCAAGGTACAGCTTATAATGTTGAAAAATAGAAAAATAAATTGACCTTGATGAAGTGTGTCTTCTTTTGTCTGCTCCCAGGAAAGTTTATTTCAGGTATTTCTACTGCTGAAATGATTAGAGTTAACAGCTTTTTCCCTCCATTTTATTTTACAGGGTCTCTTCATCTTCCTGATATATGGGGTGTACAACACAGAGGTAAGTCTGCTTGGAGTATCTCAAGGCTGACAGAGTGAATGAGAGAAATGACAGGTTTCTTATCTTGATAACTGAGGGACAAAGTTGGCTTTCCATACGAGTGTCCTACTGCCCTTCATGCTTGGACTGGCTTATATGCATCCCAGCTTACCATTAAACATAGACACCCTGAATAAAGGGACAGACTCATTTCTCATAGGCATTGACTAATATTTTACTGCTGCTTTAAGTTTTTTGAATTCCTGGTCTGTCTTTTAACACTTAGCTAAACCTGACAGTCCTAAACTGTCGTAATCTAATGTACGTTTTCAAATTAACTACTAGTTTACATGCTATAGAATATTTAAATTATAAAAGGAACTAGTTTTATTAAAAAAAAAAATTTGAAGTACAGAAATGGCATAAAATTCCACTTTTTTTCATTAATTAGGTATGTTTAAGATTTTAAGATCTGACCTGAGCCTTGTACAAGTCACGGTTATGAAAAGTACTTGCTGTTTATAGGCTCATTTCTCATAAAGTATCTTTGACACATAAAGCCTAAGAATTATAAGGAATCTATCCACCTTGTTTCGTTACTTCCATTACATCAATAATAGAAACTAGTGTTAATATGTTTAATTCCAAGTTGTTAAGCTAAGGTACCTCTGATGTTTGCATTTTAAAACCTTACAGAAATACAAAAAGCTTTTGAAGTAAATACTCAGAAATGAAGCAGAATTCTATTCATATTTTATTCTCCTACAAGGAGGGCATGGACTATTAGAAAAGTAGTGGGAAAGGGCTCCTGAATAACCGAAATAAGGCACTATTTCAAAGTAACAAATTTATCTCATTTCTAGTAGAAGGACGAATTATTTCCGTATACGGAGCTCAACCACTGAGCATCACTAGTTCGGGTTTTGCTGTAGCAGTGGGCCAAAGGATGCCGGCCGTGGTCCCGGGGAGCTGAGCGGCCGCTGAGGCTCAGCGGTGCCGGTGCTGCCAGTTGGCAGCGGGGAGAGGCTGGGAGCGCGGAGCTGCTCCCCGGCGTGTACGGGGCAGGGAGCGTGGGAGCAGCGTGTGCCAAATGTGCCCGAGGGTCCATCCCGCTGGAACACCGGCAGGGTTTCAGGGACTGCAGCGGCTTCATCATCCCCGTGGCGCTACGTGCATCTCGTGTCACTGCTTTGGGATCAAACAGCATCACATCGAGCCTTTGTTAAACACCTCAATTTCAGCCTTTCTGTATCTGCCGCTCCTTCGCGCGGGTCATGAGCGCTGCAGAGCCCGCAGCCGCTACCGCGTCCGGAGCTCCGCACAGCCTGGCACTGGCCCTGCCGCGCGTTCCGGAGCAGCACCTGCGCTCTGCTCCCGGGCGAGCGGCGCTGTCCGGTCCCGTTATCCGGGCCGTGCCGGAGGCGGAGGCCGTGCCCGGCGCCGCCCGCAGGGATCCCGCGGCTCCCGGAGCGCGTCCCGGCGGTGCCGCCCGGCCCGGCCCGGCCCCGCGGCGGGCAGCGCCCACCCCGCGCCCCCCGCGCCGCGCCTGCGCGCCCGCCGCCCGTGCGGCCGAGGCTCCCAGCGTGCCGCGCGGCGCGCATGTGCGGCGGGGCGGGCGCTGCTAATTCCATTGTGGAGCGGACGCGGCGATATTTGTAACTGGCGGCGGCGGCGGGAGCCGTAAGTGCAGCCGGGCCGGGGCCGCCGCGGGCGCGGGCGGGAGGCGGCGATGCGCCCGGGCGGCGGCTGCCGGGCCGCCGAGGGAGCCGCCCGCTGAGCCGGCGCGGTCCGGCTGGCGGGCAGGCGGGCGGGCGGCGGGTCCCGCAGCCCCTCTGGGCCGCGCCTCCTCTCCGGCCCGCCTTCCCGGGGGATGAAACTCGGCAGCGGCTTCCTCGGCGGCGGCAAGAGGGCGGCGGCCATGGAGCCAGCGTTCCCCCCCGGCATGGTGATGTTCAACCACCGCCTGCCCCCGGTCACCAGCTTCGCCCGGGCGGCCGCGCCCCCCGCGGCGGCCCAGCACCCCCCGCAGTGCGTGTTACCTCCGGCCGCCGCCGCCGCTTCCTCCACGGCGGCGGGCGAGCCCCCGGCGCCTCCGCCCCCGCAGGACGTGACTTTCAAGAAGGAGCCGGCGGGCGCTTTCCCCTCCGCGCCCTCCTCGCAGAGGAGCCCCTGGGGCTTTCTGCAGTCCCTGGTGAGCATCAAGCAAGAGAAGCCCAGCGAGCAGGAGGAGGAGCAGCAGCCGCAGCACCATCACCACTACGGGGGGCTTTTCGGGGGAGCGGCGGAGGAGAGACCCCCCGGCCTGGGCAACGGCGAAGGAAGCGGCCAGAGCGTGATCCAGGACCTCAGCCTTCTTCACCACCTGCACCAGCATCCCCACCGAGACCTGCTGCTGACTGGCAGAGGCGAGGGCGCTCCAGGGAGCGCGGGTGAGCCAAAGCACGACGCCCAGGTCAAGAAGGCAAAGAGGCCAAAGCCAGAAACTCAGGGAATCAAAGCCAAGCGGAAGCCAAGCTCTTCATCCAAACCCCCCCTGGTGGGAGATGGGGAAGGTGCCGTCGCGTCCCCCAGCCAGAAACCTCACGTCTGCGAACACTGCAGTGCTGCCTTCAGGAGCTCCTATCACTTGCGCAGGCACGTGCTCATCCACACCGGGGAGAGGCCTTTCCAGTGCAGCCAGTGCAGCATGGGCTTCATCCAGAAGTACTTGTTGCAGAGACACGAGAAGATTCACAGTAGGGAGAAGCCTTTTGGGTGTGACCAGTGTAGTATGAAGTTCATCCAGAAGTACCACATGGAAAGACACAAGAGGACGCATAGTGGAGAAAAGCCATACAAATGTGACACTTGTCAGCAGTATTTTTCAAGGACTGATAGACTGTTAAAGCACAGAAGAACATGTGGTGAAGCCATAGGTAAAGCAGGGGCTGGAATGGAGCCCGGATCATCAAGTAGCATGGGTAGCTTGGCTGCATTGTCTCAGGGAAATACAAGTTCCTCAAGGAGAAAAAGTAAAACAAAAAATACATCCACTGAAAACAAAGGAAGCAAGTGTAGCAGCAAACTAGCTGAATCTCAAGTTACGAGTAATGTGACCATGCCGAGTTATGCAGTTGATATTCCTATTGTGTCTTCCAGTGGTGGTCTAGTTGGCACAGGCGTAGAAGAACTTCAGAAAAAGGTGCCAAAATTGGTCTTGAAAAAAACGAGCAGAAAACAAGCAGACAAAAATTACCTTAATTTTGTATCACCACTGCCAGATATTTTGGGGCAAAAACCACTGTCTGGGAAACAGAGTGGCTCTCTAGGCCTAGTAGCCAATACCAGTGTAGAAACTATTGGCCTTCTCCAAAGTACAGGTGGTAAACCGGGTCAAATAAGTAGCAATTATGATGATGCCATGCAGTTTTCAAAGAAAAGAAGATACTTACAAACTGCAAGCAGTAACAGTGCCTTTTCACTTAATGTCGGACACATGACTTCCCAGCAGTCCGTCATCCAGTCTCCGGGTGTTAATGTTATGGATAACGAAGCTCCTTTATCTCTCATCGATTCAGCATCTTTAAATAGTGAAATAAAGTCTTGCCATGACAAGTCTGGTATTCCTGATGAAGTCTTACAGAGCCTTTTGGACCAGTACTCTCACAAATCAGAAGGCCAGAAAGAAGATCCTTTCAGTATAACTGAACAGCGTGTGGACTTGCACACCTCGGGAGAACATTCAGACATGGTTCAGGAAGAAAACTTGAGCCCTAACTCTCAAACAGTTCCAAACGATAAGGCAAGCATGTTGCAAGAATACTCAAAATACCTCCAGCAAGCCTTTGAAAGAACAACCAACAGCACTGGTTTTGCTTTTGGACCCAGTTTCCAGTTTGTTAGCTTGTCTTCAACTCTCCATAACCACACTCTGTTTCCAGACAAACAGATATACACTACATCTCCACTCGAGTGTGGCTTCAGCCAATCCGTTACCTCAGTGTTGCCAACTGCGTTGCCAAAGCCTCCATTTGGGATGTTGCTTGGCTCTCAGCCAGGCTTTTATCTGTCTGCTTTGGAGGCTTCGCATCAACAGTTGACTCCTTCTCAAGAGCTGGATGATCTCATCGATCCGCAGAAAAACTTAGAGACTTCATCAAACTACCAGTCAACATCTCAGAAACTGACTGGCCAGAAGGAACAGAAAAACTTAGAATCCTCAACGAGCTTTCAGATCCCATCTCAGGAGTTAACCAGCCAGATAGATCCTCAGAAGGACATAGAGCCTAGAGCAACCTACCAGATCGAGAACTTTGCACAAGCGTTTGGTTCTCAGTTCAAGTCGGGCAGCAGGGTGCCAATGACTTTTATCACTAACTCTAATGGAGAAGTGGACCATAGAGTAAGGACTTCAGTGTCAGATTTCTCAGGGTATACAAATATGATGTCTGATGTAAGTGAGCCATGTAGTACACGAGTGAAAACCCCAACCAGCCAGAGTTACAGGTAAGGTCCTGACTGTGACCAGGCTGTGGGGTCTTCTTAATGTAATTTAACAACACTGCCATTGGAATGTTTCTACACGGTCCTATTAAGAATAATGTAACATGCCCTTTCAATGCAACTTTTCATATTTAGTTTATTTTGTTAGTGTGATTTTTTTAGCTCTGTTTATTATGGTTTTTAATCAAAAATCAATAGTTTTAAAATAGCGTTTTTGTTCAAGTGACAATGTTTAGCAATCAAATTTACATTATGTAGATTGTCAGGGAATAGCCCAAGAGTTTAAAATGCAAAAAATTAACTTTGTTCCTAGGACTAAAGTTTATTCTAATTGCTTTACTCTCAGGAAAGTGTAATGAAGCATGGGAATTCTATGCACCGTTAGTGTATTGGAACTTCCATTTTACAGATGATGACAAAATATATCTCAGCTTTTTGAGGAAGGGATCTTTGACATTTCAAATTGCTGTCTCTTACGTCAGCTGATCTGAAAGAATTTTGCTACCTAAATCTTGTGGTTTTTAAAGTACTCCTGTTCTTCCAGGTGACGCTCATTCCAGGCAGGTGGAGCAAATATTCTCGGGTCTGCACGATGAGCCCAGCACGGTAGCTTTAATCTGAACAGTAATGTCCCCAGAAGTTCTGTGTAAGACTGTAATTCCGTAAAGAGATTCTGTTGACACAAACCGTGAGAACAAAATGTGTGCAGCTGGTTCATGTCATTAGAACCCCAACTTGAAACTACAGTCCTAATCCAGATAGGGTTTTGGGATACATTATTTGTTACACACGGTTCAAAAAAGTCTGTTTCCTGCTCTTCCCCTTTTCAAGTTCTTTTGGTGTAAAGGGCTCCCTCTGTTTTATTGTGTTCCTGGTTCCTCTGGACTTGATCTTGGTTGTCTACCTGCCCGCCCCACTTCCCCATCCCCTTTTATTTCCCTTTTCCCCTACTCACTCTCTCACCCCGATGTAATAGCTAGCATTTAAAAAGATTTACATTCCAGAAAGTGCATATCTTACGATGTGCTTTCTGATGTCTTATGACATCAGATGATGAACAATGAACACCCACCTGTTTTAGAAATATGTTGAGGTTTCCATGTACGATAAGAAATAATCTACTCCCAATTGTACATAGTGAGGCCCCTATCCTGCATCAGGATCAGCTACCACAGAGCCCTGTGCCCAGCAGGGTCCCAGTGGTGTCACTGGAGCTCTTTACGGAGAGAGGGCCTTGCAGCATTCATCATGGCAGGCTTTTAGGGCCTAAGGCTGCAATTCCATCAAAGGATTCTGGTGATGGCATCAACTACAAAAGTAGAACTTGAGTGGCTTGTTAATATCAACAGAACTTTTCTTTGGAATTATTGCCTTACTTTATGTATATTTTGTGGTACATTATTTATTATATGTGAATCCTGATTAATGCCTGTGGAGCCATGGAAACCTGCTAGAAATACTGGTGGCCATTCAAAGCTGCTGAAACGCAGTGGCACTGCTCTAAACCACTTTTTGCAAATGAATTTTTTGATTAGTTTTTTAATGTAATTTTGGTGATGTTTATGATGATGGTTTTTTATGTACTCTTGGTGATGTTTCAGTCTTAATGTACTTTTCTGTTGTCAGGAAGGTACCAGTGGTTGTTTGCAGTCTTATTGTGTAATCAGCCTATTACAGGCTTCCATGTATAATAAAGTTATTAACATTGTGCAAGTGTAAAACACTTCTGTTATGAAAGTGGTGTATTATTAAAGGAATTGTTACAAAAATCCTGGGTAATTTCTCCTGTTGTCCCTCACCACTATGAATAGAAAACTGAGCCCATTCGTGATCTCTTTTGCTAGTAAACTTTTTTTTTCCCCTCACTAATCTAGAGTTTGTTCTCATAGAATCTGTGTACCTCCATTAACTTTTTATTTATACTTGATGCTGTATTTCATGCCATTTCAGTTTAATAATCAAACAACAACTGTTCTCTAAACACAGAACCCAGCCTGTTATCAGGGATGGAATAGTCCGTAACCACTGTGTTGGCTTTTTTTAGTACCTTTTCTTTTATTTTACAGAGGTTATAATTTACATTCTTTATATTGTGTGTAGTAGAAGTTGCATATGTATTGTTCTGGCTGTTTGCTTTAACTTAATAAAACCCATTATTCACAAAATCATAAAGGCATCACTTCTATTATCCAGTCATGCTTTTGAGAACTTAGTAAGGAAACATTAGGAGATTAAATTTTGAGAAGGAATAATATAACTTACAGAAAGGTTTTCATTTTACTTTTGAGTCAAATAAAATGTGCTATTTTACAAGCCAGGGGTCTAATTCATACCTTTAGCTTAGCAAAACTTTAATAAATTTCTGAAAGTTAAAATGTTTATACAGTCTCATCTTTTCAAATATGTGATTTAGTTAAATTGCATATTGCTAACTGCGAAGACTTTTCATAATTGCTGGAAGTTCAGAACGACAAATACATAATATAGTAATTTAATTCAAGATAAAGATTGTAGAAAATCCTCTGTCTCCTTTCTGGAGGTCTTACTTGGTTGTAATTTCCCGCTCACCCTCCTCTTAATTCCTGTATTATAAGAAAAATCCTGTAAAAATAGTACTATAGCAAAATACTTCAAAAGCATTTTAAGTAATATGAAGATAGGTTGTGGATTTACTTAGTCTGTATTTGTCTTCAACTTTGCATGTGAATTTGAATCAAAGCAATGACATGGATGAGAAAAATCCTTGGCATGTTGAAAAACAAGCACAAAAACCTTACAAAAAGTAAATATGGAATATGCTTAATGTCTAATATCCAGAACATTGCTAGGAACCATTTAAAAGTATGATGGGGAATTGTAGTGGGATTTTGTAAGTTCTTTGCACAGCTTAGTCATTCAAACGTTTCTAAATAGGGTAGAACTAAACCTGCTACTTTGATATGGTGTTTTTATTTTAATGAAGGTAGGGGTATGTTAAAATTGCATGGAAATCAGGCTATGGCTTTACCTGGTACATATTTAAAAATTACATTGTAAGTAGCACTTAACCCACAGGAACTTTATTTAGGGATGTGTCAGAGAAGGAAAAGGGAAAGCAAAAAGGCTCTTGAATTTTCCATTTTATTTCAAGGTTTAGTTTGTTGTTGTTAAAGAAGTTATGGGAGAGGAATGATAACCTGATTCTTATCACTAACAGGACTGTAAAGAAAAATTCATAGATGTAATGACAGAAAATGGTGCATAAACTGTTACACTTCCTCTTGGAGTAGTTCACATAACATTATTGCCTTGGAACTTAGTGCATTATGGTACCTTGAGCTGTGATTGTCCCAAACCACTCAAAGTGAATGTCTCACCTGCCTGCCTATCATCTAGAAGAGCTAACTAAAATTTGTAGTTCCTCAATTACTTCAAATGGACACAGAGTTGTGGGAGAAATACTAGAGTAAGAAACTGAAATTAAAGGAGAATGGAAAAAAAGTGAAAACAGAATGAGGTGAAGGGTATGCAATTTCAGGTTTATGGACGACTGATGAAGAAAAGCAGCTTGATGCCTCATGGGGACCTTAAGAAGCTACTGGAATAATTCAATGTATTCTATTAGTGGTTTTTTGTTTCAATTGTTTGGTCTTCCCCTCACCCCCAGCATTATATGCTTGATAACAGTGTATTTGTCTGAATGATTCTTCTGCTGTTTTTTTCCCCACCAACTAGGAATCAGCCTTGTTCATGTGAGGCTGCTGTTGTGGTTGTGGAAATGTTTGTAACACCCGGGAAGATACATGTGAGAATGTGTAAGTTACCAGCTCCATGTGCTAGTGGTTGAAGAGAATTAGGTCACTTTGAAATCAAAGATCCTGTTTACAGCCCCTGCTGACTACCAGCTTTAAACATTTGAGCTGTAATTTTCCAGTCTGTCTGTCTCATGCTCTATGCACTATCTTTCTCTGGGAAACTTCTGCAAAAATTGACCACGTATTTCCTAAAATTAAATTAAGGAAGAAAACTTTCTTGTTTCACCAGTGTTTTCATCCCATGCTTCTTCGAAACTAAATCAGAATCATCCTTTCCCAGTTGGGACTTTAGACTGTGTTGATGGATGTCCCTTGTTGAATCACTGTTTTTGAAACCTGATAAATTTTTGAAAAATGCTTTTATGTTCAGAAATGTGAAGTTTTGGTAGCTGTATCTCCAAAGATGACCCATCCAGGACTGTTTCAATCATGTGGTATGTTAGCCCACGTGGCAATCTTTTTTCCAATGTGTTGTATATTGTCAGACTGGAATCTTTTCTTGCTGCTTATATAAACTGCGTAATCTTCACTTTTAATGTTCTTCTCAAGTGATTTTTGTGCAATTTTCTTGTTTGTACAAACACCTAGGAAAATATGGTTTACTGTTGTGCACATCATTTGGAATACAGGATATATGCCCTGCTTAGCAGATGTAAAACTCTCATACACTTTGTGATCTGTGTTGTTTGAAACATTTCTTGTGCAGCCTCATCCTGCAGAGTCCTGCTTCGTGCTCTGAGTGTCATCCTGCTCGATATGGATGCAAACAGCAAGGCAGTGTTGCTTGGAAGAAATTCTCTGTCATTGTGTCATGACTGTCATTGTCTCATCGTTGTGTCTGTTGTATATTCGAGATGGGATGAATTGAGGAATCAACAGAAGATTTAGTTCTGGCTATTTTTTTAACTTATAATGCTTCATAATCTTTACAGTAATTAAATTTTTGTATCTAATGTACTGCTTTATTTTCATATTGATCCTTTTCAATATTTTGATTTTATTAATTGGATAATGGATCTGGGAATCTTAAATCCAAGGTTCTCCTAAGTAATGGGATGATGCCAGAAAGCTGTCTGTGTACTTGGTGACCTGGCCTGAAATTTGCTAAAATATTGTATAGCCAGACTCAAAATGAAGAAAGAATTAAGAACTAATTTAAGGATATATTTTTTGATTATTTTAATGCACTCTCTCTTACATGAAATGTATCTTAAATAGTCTCTTATTTAGAGCTACAGTTAGCAAAACATTCTGTGAGCTAATGAGGCATGTAGTGGTCATTATGCAGGATCTGCAACAAGCAGTTATCTGCAACCTACAGCTATTCTGTAGTGCCACCTTTGATGCTAAAACCTGCTTTATCTAAAACTAGGCTATTGCCCTTCAGAATATTCCTGTGTCTTGTTCAGAAGGAACCTTTACTTTGTGCTGTTGGCAAAAGATTTCATTTTGATTTTTATCTCAAAGGTCAAAAGGCTGGTTATTTTTTCATCCCAGACTTCTCCTTACAGTGTGTACTTGCGTGCACATACTCTGTTCCCACTGGATAGGTCGGAGTCTTGACTGGGATATGATGTGTGTGGGTGCTGGCATATGGCCAGAAATTATATTGGGGATGGATCAGGCTGCTCAAAGATTCTGAATACTTTTTTTTTTTTTTTTTTCTGGAGAGGGGAACAATACCTCACAGGTGGGGATGGTTCCGGATGGCATTATATTCTGAGATGAGTGGGAATAAAACTGGGCTGAGACCTGTGTGGAGTAGAATTTACAAAGAAATTCATGTGCAATTCAATGAGTGACAAGGTTTAGAATCACTTTAATTTGCTTTCCAGTAATGAGGAAATATATAGATGTAAAATGTGTAATAAAACATCTTGCATGTTTTGCTGAGGTGCTTTAAATTCTAGTGGGTAAAACATGTCAATGGATCTTCTTACCTCTTAACGAAAATGATCTCTAGAATGAAAAATACATTCTCTTGGAAGCTGCTTGGTGATAGTGGAAAATGAGACTAATAAGGATTAGCTTCTTCAGCTGCAGAGGGCATTCATGTTGTGTTAGCTATCTGCCTGGAATTCGGTCAGGGTGGTGGTAACACATTTACTTGTGGAAGCTGCTGGCCCCATGCAGGCTCCAGGGGCAGAAGGCACTCTCAGGGTCTTGGCACAGAGGACGTGGCTGCCTCGTGCAGCTGGGCTCAGGCCAGGGGCTGGGAAGTGGGAGAGACAGCACAGCCAGCTCTGCTTCTTCCAGCACCCAGGGGTTTCTGAAGGCCTGCTACTTCCAAGTATTGATTCACTTTGTGAAACTGAAATGCTGAGATCTGTGCCAAGAATCTGCTAGCTCAGGTTTGGCCAGAGGGTTGAATAACCCCAGGGGTTATTCAGCAGTGATCAGTGGAGATGTGACACTAAAACTATTTAACCTGTTTAGCTTAAGAAATCTGTGAAAGGTAGGTCAAATTATATCATGTTCGTGTACTTGGTCCATCAAGCCTTATAACTAAACATTTACACTTGGTAATCTTAGTTTAGCTAAGTCTGTATGAAATGTGTTGGTGATTTAAAAATTTACTTCAGAAACATTCTTAAATAAAACTTCTTCCCAGTCATTTGATAGTCTGGGGACATGAGAGTTAAACTAATTACTCTTTTTGTCTTCTTGGAACTTGGATTTTTGGAGAGATGGCAATTTTCTGCAGAGATACTAAATTTGATTATTTATTTTGGAGTTTAGAGACACTTTAGATTAAAAGTATTTTCATGTTTTGTTTTATGTGGTTGTAGAAATCATACTTCACACATGTTATCTTAAGAGTGGACAGCAAAGGGAGTAAGACTGCTGAAATCATTAGTTTTTACAATTTTTAACACCATAGTCTGATGCTTATGTGTTTTGTTCTTCTCACAATGAAGCTAAATTAGAATCTCTGAGAAAGAGGTCCCTCTAATATAGCATAATGAAGTCTTTAAATGGGTACAGTTGTAGGTCATCATGAATAGGAATGCAGTGACCTTTGTCTTGACAATGAAGCTGACACAAGCTTCTCAGAGCTGTTCTTTTTTTTATTATTTCTCCGCCAGAAAGGACACAAATAAAACAGAGGATTCCCCCTTCTCCCATCAGTGAACAAAATCAAAAGACTTGAAAATGTGTTGTAACTTGTCAGTTTGCAAAATCTAGAAATAACATGGACTTTCTCAATATAGACACTGCTGCAGGAACAATTTGTGGCAAGGAGTTGGGAAAGGAAGGAAAGTCTACTTGGCTGGCCATATCACTGGTAAAGGGTTTTCCAGTTTCTTATGGTACTTTCTAATAGCCTGTTTGTTTTTGGGATACACAGCAGCAAGGCATTCAAAATTATTACTTGTACCTACTTGCAGCTTTGTATCTAGAAAAATGATAAATCTTCTGGCGTTAATTTTACACTCACTTTTGCAGTACATTGCAGGCTTGCAATGCACTGTGTTGGAATCTAGCAAGGCTTGAATTTCTTGGTGGCCCATGTAAAAAAGCAAAGCATTTTGCAGAAAGAACATACATGTGGCTGTTTCCAATGGGGAGATGCCTTTGCTCTATCCAACTTCAGCAGAGGCTTGAGAATTGCAGTGCTCAGCAATTTTCTTTAACCATACAGAATCATCTCTCATTCTTAAATAATGACACTACCTGCTACTTTAGGACTTTCTCAAGGCTTCAGCAATGTTGATCTGCATTGTGTTGCCTCTTGTAGAGGAGAAGCCTGGGTAGCAGAGCAAACTCTAACGTGTGCAGTCAAGGTAACAAATGGAGATTTGTTCCTTTTGTAAGAAGTCATATCTATAGGACTGGTTCTCTATGATCAAATAATGATTTTAGTTATTTTTAGCCAAGGACTAAAACGACATGATTTTGGTTTTAAGAGAAGCTTGTTTACTCAATGATGATGAAAGATATTCCCATAAGGTCACAGTGTGGGTGGGTACCTGGAACAGTTATTTTTATTGGGAATGTCCCTCTCTGAGAATATGCTTCATCAAAAGGAAAAAAAGAAATAAAATAAAAGTTTAGAGTATGCACATGTTATTTCAGAGCTGTGTAAACGAAAAGAGTGAAACAACAGTTAACATACAATATTATAAGTTTTTAAAACCTATTTCAGGAAAACAATACCTGATAAAAAACTGATACCCTATAAATGGATCTAGTGGACAGTGAGAAGTGACTTCAATAGATCAAAATAAAAAGGTATGTGGGACAGTATGTTAATAATTGACTAGAAATATTTAACTTGTTGTTTTCTATAAATGAGAAGACTTACTCATAAAGCTTACTTAATAAGCTGGAACAGGACCAATTTGATACCAGAACAGCAGTGTGCCCTTGTGGCAAAAACGTCCAGCAGTGCCACGGGGTGAATAAGCACCTGGATTCTCTTTGATAGTAGGAGGGACTGAGAGTGCTGTGAGTGTTCAGCCTGGAGAACACCAGGCTCAGCAGGGTCTCATCAATGCCTACAAATAACCTAAGGAGAAAGAATGAAGATGAGGGATCCAGACTCTGCAGTAATACCCCCTCACAGGACAAGAGGTAATGGACACAAAACACATGACTTCCACAAGAAAATTACAGTGAGGGTTGTCAAACTGAGGAGTAAGTTGCCAGAAAAGTCATGGAATATCTGCCTGTGGAGATATTTGAAACCCAGCTGCACATGATTCAGGACAGACTGCTCTGCCTGACCTGGCATGAGCAGGAGTTCTGGGTAAAATGAACTCAAGAGGTCCTTTCCAACATCAATAATTACATGATTCTCTATAGCTTTGTTTGATTGGGGGTCTGTGCCAAATAGAAATGACAGGTTCCATGCTGAAGGGACAGTGAGTGTCTCTAGGAAGTAATACAATGGTGTGTCTGAAAGTGCATCGTTTAATGGAACAAATGGGCTCGGGAATTCAGGATGTTGCTGGGACTCGTGGTAAGTAGTTCAATGTTTCTGATGTCTAGCTTGGACACTTGAGTCTGCATTAACTTGCAGGCCTTTTCCATGACCAGTCTTCCTTAGACTGTTGTTAAAGATTAAGAAGAGAAGATGGTGAAAGCATTGTGAAATAAAATGTTTGCTGTTTCTATTAAATACAATACAAAATATATAATATATAATATATAATATACAATATATAATATATAATATTTTTTGTTCATTTGTTACTTCATTTTACTAACTTTCCTCCTTTCACTTCTTGTTAACTGCAGAAGGTTACAAAAAGGAAACATCTAACTGACACTACTTTACCGGATTTGGGAGATGGTAATTGCTTTTCCCTCCTCTCCCCTGAGTTAGCTGAAATGGCCTGACTTGAAGCTGCTCTTGTTCAGACCTCGTGCAGAGCAAAGCAAGGAGAATGCAGCTTCTGGTTTTGGTTCAGACTTTTGACTTGAAATCTTTCTTCTGGAGAAAGGCCGGCACAGAGCATTATCTTATCAGTCTGTTGATAAGTTGTAACAGCATTAGGCTCTTTCAGGCATTGCTGTCAGCTGTTGTTCTGGTCACGGGCTTGGCTGTTGCAAAAGACTGTCTTGACAGGGTGAGACAGCTTTTTTTTTTTTTTTTTCCCTTTTAAACAGAAAGCAAAAAATGATTAAAAAGGATGGGGATTAAAATGTATACAGTGAATGGACGACAGCAGGAACGTAAGTTTTGTATTCCAGATGTTTTTTGAGGCTTAATCAAAGCTGGGTATGATGGCAATGTAATTTGGGTCGTCCTTGGTGGGTCTGGTCTGGCTGTTCCTCAGCATCAGGGCAGCAATGCTAAATGGTGCTGCAGTGCATCCTGAGCTTTCATGTGATAGCAGTCTGCTATAATAAGGAGTTTCATAATTTTCACACATCTATTGTAGACCTCGTTTTAAGTAATGGCTTTTAACAGAGGTCAGCATTTTTCATTTTTCTGACATACTTGCAGTAGGCCTTTCTTTTCTCTACTCTGAGCTTCTTTTGTTTGTTAGGCTTGATTTCATCACAGACCTTGGGTTTATCAGAGGGTGTTGTTTGGACTAACTCAATATTTCCATCTTCAACTTTTCTGGCTTCTATAAAGGGTAAGTCTTTGTTGGTTTATGCTTACAGATACATGCTTTCATGCTTTTAAACCCCTCTTTGTGCAGACTGTGTGCATACTTGTGTGTATTTGTCAAATATGCATAATATAAAGGCAGTAAAAATTTCTGTGAAAATCCCTGGTTCTCTGAGATGTTGCAATAGAAAGATGTATATTTTAAAGGGTAAGTACTTGACTAGTGCTCATGTAAAGTGTTAGAGGATATTATCCTTTTTGACATGCAAAGCCATAGTATTGCTGAATGCTGTGATTATTGATTTTTATGAAAGTTCTTGCTGTAATAATGTGGGAAGGCAGCCCTTTATTCATGTATGCCAGTGTAATTACTGAACTTAAAGGGATTTTCAGAAAATATTAAACAACTAGCTTCAGGACAGATTTATGGCTTCAAGTAATCTTGATAGTCTTCTACAGGTTTTCTGTATATATTTTTCCTTTTTGTATTTTGGTTTTGTTTTTTTAAAGATAGCAATCTGAGAAAACAGCCAAAATGCCCCAAGGTGGACTTCCTGTTGGGGATCATCCTCTGGTTCAGTAAGTGGGTCTGAAGCCCTTGGATGAGGAGGACCAGTGACATTTGAGCTAGAGAGTGACTGATGACAGTAGCTGCTTTCACCATCCATGGGACAGGAGCAGGACAGAACACACCTTTGGAGTTGTTTTCATGGCAGATGCTGATATGTCAGTAATGGTGTACTTGGTATTTTTGCTCTTCTGCATGGGCTAGGAAGCAGGAACACAAGAGGATGGACTCTTGTTATCTTGGCTTTGACCCTTGTTCCAGTCCTGCTTCTTTGTGCACTTAGCTCAGTAAGCAAATACCAGTTGTCTCATTCAGATCTCCCTGTTCTACAAATCTCTGCCTCCCTCTTAGCTCCTGCTTTGCTATTTCCATCATCCAATGTGTACCCTCCTTCAGTCCTAATCTTGTTATTTCTGCTCCTGCATTCCTTGCCTGATCAGTTTCTGCATCCTGCCACGTGTTCTGTTCTTCCCTCCTGTTCCAGATTCCTTGTCTCTATGTGTTATTTCCCTTTGTCTGTGCATAGATTTTATTTCTTTCCATGAGATGCAGAGGATTGATATTTCCATGCCATGTGGATGTCTTGCTGCTGTTGGGATAAAGAGCTGTTTTAGCTGGCCTTTACATGAATAGTTTGGTTTTACTCCTCTGGCAGGGCAGGAGCCACATATCCTAACCCACTGGAAGAATCGGGCCAACTACAGTTTCTCAGAAATTTATATCATGTGGATGAATTTAGGTAGATTTTCTTGACAATATGCAGTAGTGTATGCCTGTGACACAATGGATACATTCCTATTGAAACTCAGTCATCTTTAGGAGTACCAGAGATTGCCCTTTTTTTTTTTTTTTCTGGTGATAGTTAAGACAATGTATTTTTCATTAGCATTCTTCTTGGAAATAAGCAGGGCTTTCTGAATAACTAATGTATGTATTTCTTTTCATGCACATGTGGGCACAAGCAAGCCCACAGTGTCAAATGTAGTTGATGAAAATGTGATCAGCTTTGCAATCACAAGCTTGACAAGAAGATTGTGAAAGGTTTTGGGGTAACATTTTAGAAGGCAAACTATACACTGTTAATTAGAGTAGATCAGTTGAAATAATATTAAAGGTAATGGAGATGGACAGAACTTTTCATATCTGAAGCATCAGGAATTACATTGCCTTGGGCAAGTAATGTTACCAGATACAATAGGTAGTTTGTCTGTTGCTGCAGGTTCCATGTTCCTATAGAGGAGCTAGTGCTGCAAATGATCCAGCTCTAATGCAATAATCCATCAGACATCTACTCCTTCTGAAGGCTATTTAATTGAATGAACTGCAGTACGACCAAGTTGTATGGTTGCATATGTGAAAGTCCCAGAAGGATGTGACTTACTCATTCTATAGCCCTTCCAAACCAAATGTTTTTTAATTTGCAGTGGAGAATTTTAGAAGAATATTTCATTGTTGTAAACATTCAACTATTCTAAATATCTCTATGTAAATTAGTACCAAATCTTCCATCCTTTTAAAAAAATAATTGGAGTTTTATGGAGGATATTTAGGAAAGGCACCTTCTTCTTCCAGTAGTACCTGCAGCCAGAAATTAGTTTTGGTTTACGTGTTAAATTGGTAGTGTATCTTAAATGAACCACTTTCAACCTGCAGGGAATACTGAGCAATAGTTTTGGGAAGTGTAATTGGAACTGCTCAGATAATGAATTAAATGCTTGCACAGTCTTTTCTCACTGAATGAAGATGACATCAATTGCACTTAAAATGTACTTTTTATTTATTTATGTCAAAATGTACCATTTTAACAAAACTTTCACAGTTATTTTGAGTTGAACCAAATTACTTAGCTTAAGTTGAGGAGTTATCTATTTTGAGCTAGATGTGAGTCACCTTCACATACTGCAGAGAGCTAAATGTGAGACCTTCATATACTGCAGATTGACCACAGGAAAGATGTTATGGTTTTATTTTGAAAGTTGTCATAAGCTAAAGCAGTGCATCACATACAATAGAATATACACGTTCCAGTCTGTCATAAGCACTGTCTTGTTGACTAGTGCAGAGTGTAAGACTATTGTAAGCAAACTTGGTAGAAAATGGTATTTTTTATTCCACCTTTTTTGTGATGAAGGGAGTAACAGTGGGAGGGGTTTAGGCTTTTGCACAGTCAGTGGTCTTCTGTTCTGAGGCTGCATTTTGAATGCTTGAAGGTGGCACACAATTACTGAAAGAATCCAGCCTGCCTTCTGCAGTCCTTGACTGCTTGCTCTCTCCAGCAAAAAAGCAACAACAACAACAAAAAAAGGCAGCTTATTTTTCATGTAGATAATACATTTCCTCCCATCCTTTGCAGCTCACAAAAATACTTATCCCTGCACAGGTGTGCATGAGGGCACTGAATTGGACAGAGCTAGTGGTTTTCTGTGAAAAACTTGATTTAAATTGATCATCAACATGTTTTTCCATTAATTTAATTGCTGATTGTTCCTGTTCTTTTGTTGTACTCTATCTAGAACTTCAGGTCAGGAGGTCAAGTCTGCTGGCATATTTTCCTGTGCCTTCAGAACAGCGTTGCCTCTGGCCCATGCATTCATCTCCCCATGTGTCATGCTGTTAGTGCTTTCTCTGTTGTACTCACTTTAAAAGCACTGTTTATGGGTTGAGATACTCCCTCCAAAACGTAAACATGAATAATTTAATTTAAATGTGACACCACTGTAAGTGATATAAACATATGTAATTATGTACAGTATGCTAGGAAAGAATTCTTTCAGTTATAATGCCTGTTATTTCTAACTGATTACACCGTGTCTTTGCTAAATTCTTCTAAAAGGGAAGAAATGGCAGAGCTTCTTTTGCAGTTGACCTTTGCAAAGTTGAATATTGCTGTTTGATGTATGCACAGATTTTTCACTTCTGACAAGAAGAAATCCTGTGTTGTCCTCATTTATAATGTATAGACCTCTCTTTCCATATTGCTACTATTTAAATAAAGAATACTGTGAGTTCTCAAAAATGCTGCCATTCAAGTGCAGAATGATGGTACCCAGCCTTCTGAGTGTACAGGTGAGGATCCTGGTGGCTTAATTACTGTGCTGCTGCTTTTCTGATTAATGACTTAAACCTTGACTGATTGGACAATCAAAGACCATCTGAATTTCATTGTTTCTGAGGACATGCACAGCTTTGACAGGTCAAGAGAAGGAAAAAATTAACTGGCTTTTGGCTAAAATTCACTAATTCCTCAATTGCTCCTTTGAATTAATCAGGTCTTCTTGCTCTGAGAGTATCTATAAGTGTGAGAAACAGAAACTTCCTAATTCTTCAGTCATTGAGTTTTATTTAGACACTACATTGGTAGAAGTTATAGAGTGAAAATATATGATAGAGCTGGATTCTTCACAAATTGGCACCTTTCTGAATTCCAGCAGAAGCACTTGTGTCCATAGTTAGGACAACTACTTAGCAGTTTAATTGATTTATTAAGAAGGGGGATTTCTCAAGGTAATAGGGTCTCTGAAAAATGCATTGATTGAAAAGAAATCAATCTCACAGCTGCATAATTTTATAATCTGGTTGGACTTGTATGTCTATTCTAGAGATTGTATTTCTGTGGGCTCTGAAGCTTGGAGCTGTTAGCTGAATGCACAAGCATTATTGGTACTGGCTGTGCATAGCTGGAAACCTTTCTGTAGTTTCCTACTTTTAACAATGCCTCTAGGTCGTTTAGCTCTTATAGTATAGTGAGTGCAGATACAGTATCACTGCATTCCAAATCAAACTTACCTGGCTCTATTCTTGCCTCAAAATCAGATTTTGCTTACAAGACTATTTATCAATAAGCTTTTTGAAGTTTTCAGTTTGATTTTTTTTTATCATCTTACACTAATATAGCACTGCAATATTTAGGATTACAAATACAGCTTTATTTAAAACAAACAGCTTTCAGTGAAATTGCATTACTTTTCTACTACTAAACACAGATTTATATGTGAGGACTAGAACACTGAAGGTCTCTGAGTCCAATGTTATAAATGTGAATGCTTCCAGTAGCTAATATTTATGCTTTTTCTTATTTTCTGAAAGGTAATATTACTTGTTAGATACTCATAGTGAAGACTTGAATATCCTTTTCTTTGTATGAAAGTGTAACAGTCTTCTCTGACTGATTGTGCAGTCATGACATAGCTGAGGTGAAGATCCAACTTCAAACATTGCAAGATAAATCATTTCCACATTCTTGCTTAAGTGGCTATTTTAGTGTAGAGAAGCACATTTTCTGTTGAGTGCTAATGCCACTGTCTCCTTGACCCAAGGTCTTAACTATTCTGAGCAAAGTAGATTTGGTACTTAGCGTAAGAAAGAGTTTGCAAGTAAAACAGTTGTGCCATGTAGAAATTCTGAAATTTCTGTACCTTGTGGGATTATCCACTGATAAAAGCATTGATTGAATGAAGTATGCTTTATGCACAGCATTAATAGACATATTCTCCTTTCTTATTTATAGAAACTGGAGTGGGTGGCTGGGATCACAGCTATGTATAGGACTGTGGAAGGGACCTCCGAGAAGGGTGCATGTTTCTCAAATTATTGTTTTGGCCAGCTGCTCTGCCCTTGTTTTCAGCAATGAGATCTCTTAGCATGAGGCATTTTGCTAAAAGGGGAGGAAGTAGGAGTGTTTAATGTTGCTTAATGGAAACAAGACTGTAGTTCTATCTTAATTTTGCTGTTTGAGGGCAGTCTGGCAATTAACTCATGAGAAACAAAGCCATGGAATTATTTTGTCGTCTTAGCAGATAAATCTCTGGAATTTTGTTAACTAACAATGCTGGTTAAGCTTCAGTAGCTTTATTGCCACTAGGAATATAATGGTGTTATCTACAGTCAGCTACATTTAACATGAGCTCAGGCTAGGGCCATTTCTGCTTTCAATGTGCCACTTTTGAGATGTGCTGCTGCTTTCAGTCTGAGTTGCCAGTACTGTGTCATGATGTTCCCAAACCCATTGGGCAGTGGCAGAACCATTACAGGAGAGCCTCTTCTACCCCTGGATTGCCCCAGTTTGTAATGTCAAAATTTTCCACAAATACAGAGAGGCCTTGAGTATCTGAAAGGCTTTCTAAGTTTCAAAGAGGAAGAACATTTGCAGAAACAGGGAGAAAGTATATGCAATTATTCTGCTGTTCTTTTGGCTGCTTATTTTGAGTGGCTGCATAAGACAGTTCTAAAACTGAGCATTTACGTGGGAGTAAAAACAAGGATACTCTTGCCCTGCTGCTACCTGGTGATTTTCCAATTATTTTTCTAACACAGAACTGCCCAGCTTTATCTGCCAGCACAGAAAGAGCACGGGACAAGGTCCCTGTCTGCCTCATGCTGTTCCTGCCTTTTGCAAGAATAGTCTTGCATCTCTCGAAGAGATGAGCTATTGTTTGGAAAAGCCCTTTCCTACTTCAATTGTTTCCTCATCTCCAAAAAACAACTGTAAAATATAGATTTACCTTTGAATGAATTTTGCTGAGTTTAATTCAAGCAGCAACTTCAGTGACTGTTTATCAAATACCATTACACTGCTTACTTTTTAAAGGAAATGGAAAAAATGTCTGACACAAAGGGCATCTGAAATGAAGCACTCAATAATCACAGTATAACAAGATCTTACCTACTGGAAATACTGTGTGTCAGTGTTAAAAATAAAACATAGACTCATTTAGTCCTGAGCATTTACAAGTAAATTGTTTGAAACTGAAGAGAATGGATGGAAAAAACCAGTTTTCCTGGGAAATAAACTTAGGTACTTCAATTTGTGCTTCTCACAATAGGTATTTTAGTAGTGTGCATAATAAATGTAAAGTTGTTATTTAGTAATGTGAACAATAATGTCAGCAATAATAAGGTTGGGTAATAACAGTCTGGCAGCATTTTCTGGCTGAGGATACCAAGGGAAAAACTGTTATTACTCTGCAGTTAGTAAAGCATTGTATATATATTTTCTCATCCTAGCTTCCTCCAAGCTGCCTGTCAATTAACTGTTACTATGCTCTTTTATGTCAGTGCATTATAGGGTAGTCTAGAAAAGCTACTCATGAAAGATTCAGCTGCATTTAAAATATTTTTTTTTTTAAAAAAGAAACTCCTTACTTGCTTTACAGGACTGCCCAAAGGAGTCAAACATTTATGGATATGGCAAGTAGCTGTGTGGTGGAGCATACAGAACCATAAAGTGTAAGTATGGAATACTGAATCCTGAAAAGTAAAAGCAAATGTGGTGTATGTTTTGTGTAATAAACACCTTTAAGGAAGCAAAGTAGCCATAGAAAAGTCACTCAAGACCTTGCTCCCCTTTCTACTCCTTTTCAGTTCACATGTGCACACAAAATTAGATTTTACTGAGTGAAAAAAAACCTCAATACCTTTTTTTCCCTTTGGACACATATTTAATGACACTTTCCTAGCTGCTTAATATTTCTAGTCTTTTTTTTCCCTCCTTGAAATGGAAAGATTCACACAGCTTCTGCAGTTGTATGAAACATGACAAAACGATTAGGTAATTGTTGGGCACAGTATGCTGAACATATAAAGCTTCATGTGACAGCATAAGGTATTAGCTGCAATTGAAGATAAATGTATATTCACATACTCTGCATACTAATTGGTGAAGTTCTGGTTGAGCTAGCATCTCCCATTTCCTTCCAACCTGAAAAATGTTTTCTTTAAAGTGAGATTGCAGTGGTGGTTTGTACTTAAATTTAAGATGGTTTTATATTTCAATTTTTTTATTCCTTGATTCTAATAAGAATAGTTGTAGATAAGACACAGGACAGATTTTCATGTTTTTAGCTGAAAGGGCTTTTAGAAGTATCAGATGGTTTTATTGTTCTTTCAATTAGAACAGTGAAATACGAGTTAAGAATGGGTTGCATGGCAGGATGAGTTTGCAATTCTCAGGTAGCTGCAGGTCAGTTGCACAGAAACTATTTTTGATAACTCCTTCAGTACGGGGAAAATGTGATAAAGGAATAACTGATATTTCACAAAGTGTTTCTGAATACACAAAGTATATTTAGTGTTAATTTACATATCCTACTTTACAGGCCTTTCATCATAAAGATTTTTCTTTTTAAATTGATATTTCCTTCCACCATTGTTCTGAAAAGGAAGGGGAAAAGAAGTCTTTGAAGTAAGTACCTATAGTTGAAATTAGAGTGGACTGAGTTCAATGTAACACAGAAGCAATGCCATCTCAAACTGGGACACAGAGGAGGAGACTTAGCTCATAAAGCACTTGGTGCAGTCAAAATATTTAGTTTGACTTTTTTTTGCTGTGGCTTTCAAGGCTTTGATCTCCTTGCAGAGGAGATGGAGACGTGCAAGGGGCAAATTAGAGCCTTAATATTTAGTAAATCTTATGGTACTTAGAACAAATTTAAAAAATGGAGCATTTATTAATTGGACATTAGCCTTAATTGTGTGAATAAAAGCATGATTAGTTAGGTTATTATTTGGCACCTTTAGCATCTAAAAGAATCCCTTAAAAATTGTTTTCATGTTTGCCTTAAACACTACCCTTTTTCCCCCCTTCAGATTTATTACAGTAGAACTAAATTTGTAGGTTTTCAAATATAGAATCTGACGTTCCTCAGCCATTTTCTGCATAGCTTCTTGCTTTCTGCTTCTCTCCAGTTACCTTTTTCTTACCCTGAATCATTGTCTGTTAATTGTTCTTTGTTTCTCTTCTAGCCCAACTATGACTGTGACCTTTAACACACAAAGGAGACAATTTCTTCTTTTCTGGTGTTATAGGTTTATGTACAGGACTGTGATTGTCTTTGCAGAGAAACTACCTCTTTTGTGGGCTTCAACCAACTAAAAGCTCGGTATTTAAATTTTTAATTAGGACTTCTGTGCTTGTAAACTTTTTTCTCAAAATCATACACTTCCCATGTGAAGAAAATGCTCTCTTGCAGGGTGCTGCCACTGCTGTTTCCCTTGGACTGCCTTGTAGGGATTTTACACCTTTTAACTTTCTCACAGTGGGAGATGACTTTGCAGTGCATGGTGGAAGGAAGCACTGGGGAGCAGAGTAGCTCTGGCTTTAAAGCCAAGTCAGCTGTGTTGTAGAAGCTAAAAGCAAAAATCAGCAGTGTGGTGAAAATGAATTGTCTGGGAGAAATATTTTATCTGCGGTGGTTCTGTGACATCACTGAACAACTGAAATAAATGTGTCAGGAAAGCAGCCCAACATCCTCATTAGAGGAAGTTCAGATTCTTTTTAAAAGACAAAAAAACAAATTAGATGACTTCTGCATGGCTCTAAACACAGATGGACAAAAGTTTCTCATGTTTAAGTGATTCTTTAAAGAAATGTATTCTAGTTAACTTCTTGCCCCTAATTGCATCAGTATTTGAATTTTTCTTTTGCATTGCTGCTTGTAGCTTTGAGATATTAATTTAAATAACCTAATATTTTTAGGATTTGTCTTCTTGGAATGACTAACCTCTGCTGTGTTGTAGAGGAACATGCTCCACGCAGATGCTCAGTGGAAGCATCTACTTTTCTTTTGGTTGCCTCAAAATTAATTTTTCATGTGTATCCTCCTCTTTTGTAAAGTTCAAGGTCAGTTTTATTAAAAATAATTGCGTGATTCATATCTGTGACTCACTGTTTTGCCCAGTCTATTAAAGAGAAATGGTAAGGGCACCACAGGAGTCTGCCCTGGGTTAACATCATCAGCGTGTTAAACAGAGAAAGCTTTAGTATGCAAATATAAACAAGGGCCCTGGAAAATCCTCAGCAGAGGAAAATGGGCTGTTTGTCAGTTTTGTAGCATTTACACGCTTTTCCTATTGTGACAACAGATTTTGTTTCCTAAAGCCTGTTTAAGCCTCAGTGTCACTGTGTTTAACCCGAGGGTTAAAGGCCCTTGAGCGTGTGCGGGGGCTGCGGCGGGACATGGCGTGAGGCGATGACCGCCCCATCGGGGACACGGGCCCTTCCCGCGGCCCGAAACCCTGCGGGCCCTGCGTGCCCCTGCCGGGCTGCGGGCAGGGAACGGCTGAGGGCAGGAAAGGGCTGCAGGAGGGCGGCTGAGGGCATGGAAGGGCTGCAGGCAGGGAAGGGTTGCAGGCAAGAAGAGGCTCATCAGGCACGGAGAGGCTCAGGCCAGGCTGCAGGCAGGGAGTGGCTGAGGGCAGGGCAGGGCTGCAGGAGAGGGGCTGCGGGCAAGAAGGGGCTCGTCACGCAGGGAAGCTCTGGAGGCAGGGCCGGGCTCAGCCTGGCCTGTTCGTCGCAGCCCTCACGGCACTCCCAGCGCCCGGCCCGGCCCGGCCTCGCCCCCTCTGCCCGTCCCCAGCGCTCCGCGGCCGGCGGGCACCGGGAATGCTGTGGGTGCTGAGGGCTGTGCTGGCCCTGCCGAGCAGCTGCGCTTCTAGCAGCGCCCTTGTACTGGCAGTGAAGTGCTGAGGGATGAAGAAAAGCCGAAAAGTTCGGCATTCCTATTTCTCTTCCTCTATGCTGCTGACTTTGGGGCTCCCGATACCGTAGTTCCCATTGCGCCTTCTTTCCAAGGATTTTTTTGAGCGAGCATAAAGCCTGGCTCATTCCTTGAAAGTAATCAGATTCAGCCTTCTGCAGTTTGAATGAACATCTTAAGGCAGATTTACAAAATAGTCAACAGATGTGTGTTCCCTGCCATCAAATGGGAAAGCAGTTATGGTTGTTTGCTTTTTTCCATTTTTTCCCCTTCCTTTTTTTTTTTTTTTTTTTCCCCCTCATCATGTATAATAGAATATTATCCAAAACGTCCTAGAGGGAATTGGGAGTTTCCATGAAGTTGTCTGTCAGTATTCTTTTAAAGGAATACTTTTTATTCCTAGCATTCGTGTTAGGCAATTCCTCATATTGAACTTTTCTGCCAAGAAACAGGATTTCTCAATCAAGCTTGTACCATCTGTTTTTGATTCAAATATTCATTGTAATTGAATCTCGTGTTATCAGAGTAGTTGTACTTATTCTCAGTCACTAACAAGGTACATAGTTTACTGACATCTGCATATGGATTGGTCTGAAACTTGTTGTGTCCTGTAATCATTCCTCCTCAAAGAAAAGGCTTGATGAGGAATGAGCCCTCGGGAGCTACAGACTCGATGGCATTCATGGAGGACTCGTCAAAATTCCTTTACTGGTCTGTTATTCAGTGGAGGATAGCCTATGGTACTGTCCTAAACTCTCGAGTTTTGCAAGTTTTGCTCAATTTTAGAGCAAGCTGTTATCAAGTCAAGGATTCTTAGAGCTTTATTTGGTTTCATTTTGATCTGATTGTTTCAGTCATTTCCACCAGCTAGACACTGCTGCGAGGTATTTGTAGGTTAAGCTGATCATTGTATCCCAGTGATAACTGAGTTGTTTATTTTCCATATCATGATGATTCTGAATGTTATTTTTTCACTCCAGGGCTTACAATTCAAGGGGAGAATTTTATTACAGAAATGACAACGTTCAGATAATGCTTTAGAATGGAGTTTGTGGTGACTCAGATGTTTTAGTATTTAAATAATTCCATTTAATTATGTATTTTGTAGAAATTATTTCTTAGCTGTAATTTCAACTCTGTTTTTCTCATTCCTTAACTGACAAGAATTTTGCAGCTAGTGTTTGAATTTTTTAAAATTAATAATTGTAGAATGATTAGGGTTGGAAGTGACCTTAAACATCATTTACTTCCAGCCTTGAATTACTTGTTGAGAATATGCAAAATTTCTGCTCTGGTGACTGGGGAGAGGCTGAACAGCTCTAGATGTTACTGTTCCCTGCCCTAGGTAAGGGAGAAGGAAATGTCCTCAAGATCATGAAGAAGTTGCAAAATGAACCTGGTAAATTATTGTCTTGATACCACTATATGTAAAGGGGAAGGAAAATTAAGGGGAAGGGGAAGCTCAATTAGCAGGGTGCATCTAAGTGTGATTTCCAGCCTGCTGAGTGAAGAACTCTGATAAGCCCACATTGTCCTTACCCTCCCTCTGCTACAGAGGTTAGGAAACTGCAGCAAGGCAGCTGTGATGATGCTGCTCATTAATTTTCCAACAAATAAGCTGCTGTAGATAGGTAGGAAGTAATCCAGGATTTGGTTTTGTGTTTGTTTTTTTTTTTTTCAAATCTTTACTAATGGTATTTGAGCTTGTTACAAGTAATTACAGATCTAACTCACAAATGGTTCAAAAGTTATTTTTCTTTGCTTTCTCTGAAAAGTACCATCTTCAAGCAAGGAGCTTTTCTCTCCTTTCATTTTTTGCCCTTTTTGACCCGAAGATTTGGGCCAGCTATCTATTTGTCCTTCTAAACAATTTACAGTGGTGGTGTAGCTGTGCAATATTTGTAAGCTGTGTGCCACAGGTTGAGAACAATTTTATTCCTGTATTAATTGGTTTATAATTCCTACTAACTTCTGTAAAATTTAATTTAAAGTACATGTATTATCATTTCAAAATAGTGCATCCTGCAGAGGTGTGTAATACTGAATATATATTCCCATGCACGAAAACTCCTGGAATCCTTTGAGTCAAGACTGCCATTGGTTACCACATGGAGATTTTTTTTTTTTTTTTAAATTTGGTAGAATTTGCAAGTTTGACTCAGCTTTAGGGACTGTTGTAATGTTAATTTAAAAGGTGTAAACAATAGCACTGAAAGGATGAATTTGAAAAGACCATAAGTTAAATCATATATTTACTATGAAATTTTATTACTAGATGTTTAATGTGGGACAGATGGAAAACTGGTGATTGAGTAACCTGTTTGTCTGGTTTGTTTGATTACTGAGTTAGGGAGCTGTCTTCCTGTTGCTAATTGTAGTACTTAACACACATTATGTGTTCTACTACTGTTATGGAAAGCAAAACTGGAAATGGAGGGTACTGGATCCTTTGCTGCTTCTGGGCAGATGGTTCTCTAAATAAACCAGTGGTTAAAATAATTTGAAGCAAGCACTGTTTCACTTCTACAGCCAAAAGAATGGTGGCTGTTGTCATGAACGTCACTGAAAAAGAGGTATAATATGTGTATGTTTGGGAGATTTTCCAAAGGTTCTAGAGCAGAAAATAGAAGTGGCCTAGAAACATTTTGTGTGAAGCCAAGTTGGAGTCCTGAAGCACATCCTTTATGCCTAGCAAATGTTGACATACTTTTCTTTTTTAGTATTAAACATTGTTTAGAGTAGTATTCAAGCATCATCCTTAACAGTGGTTTCTCTCCCTTTTGGATTATCAGACGTGAAGGAGACAAAATAGCTGCAAACATGGTATCTGTTCTGCCTTTGCCATGGATATTTGTGATTCAAACACACACAGATCAGTGTCTCAAGGTTTTTTTTTTCTCATCCTTTCCTTTTGCCGTAATATATTTATTAGTTAAGAGTAAATGCAGAGATGATCTGTAGTGCCAGCAGTCTGGCAGCCTGTCACAGAGCCATTGCACCTCACCTTTCCTCCTGGAAAGCTGGCCTCCAAAAGCCATGTTGTGTGCCTTGGGAAGTAACTCTCCATTCTGAACAAGTTGTATTGGCACTTTGTTTTTCAGAACTGTATGTGCTCCTGCATTAAGTTGTGCTGGCTCTGAAGTTTGGTATTTTGTTAGATTAAGGTTTACTTCTTTTCTTCCTAGTGCCCCTGGCAGTTGTGTTTTATGAGACATGGATAAATCAGCCTATTGTGTTCATGTGCTGTTTCAGGTATGGTTTTGTGTCTGTATCAAACCATGGGTAGTGAATCTTAGGATGAGCAAGAGTTTGTCTGCTTCAGCAAATTGGAGTACTGGTCTCTTCCTGCATGTTCTTGTTAAAATACCCATTTGCTTAATGACTGAAGACAAATGCATTAAGGATACTGTGACCTATGTCTGGAATCATTAGATAGGGTTGTGATGATGAAGAAAGAATTAGGGAAATTAGGTACTTCTTCAAGACTTTTTTTAAAATTTTTGATGCTGAGACCAGCTTAATTCACTAGTCTTACAGATCTCCTCTGGCTTTTCTTGTCCACAGACTTTGAAAAAGGTGATGGCTGTTTTTTCATTATTAAATACTGTCTTTCTCACGTGTATCAGTGTAGTGGTGACCGGAGAAAAACTGACTGAAGCACAGATTATGTTATGCACTAATTACTTAAGACATGCAGTGATCTTTTTCTATTCTGTCAGCTATGTAGCAGGTTCAGTTAATAATCCTCTCCCATGTTTGAAAGTGCCTTGCTTAATGCAGATTTTCATGGTATGTGCCCAGCCTGAGTTGGAGGAGGCTCAGTTCTGGGCTGTTTTCCTTGCCTGTGAATCATGCAGCCCAGTGTATTTTTAGTGCTGCAATGTATTTAGGCTCTTGGATTAGCAGCAGCCTCTCCTGGACTGGGCAAAGCTAAACCAACTGGGAGTGCCTCCACAGAAGATGGTGCTGGTGACCCTTGCTGCTGATATTCTAGAGAGACTCTTCAGGGGTGTTATGTTATCCATCTGATATCTTAATAACATCAAATCGTTTAGGTGCAAAGCATATGAAAAGTTGTGAGTGCAAGGACCAGTCCCAAAGTACCTTAATCCTTCTATCGATAGCACCGCTATTGGGTTACACGGTTTTAATCCCAGAGGAGTTGTTGCCTGACATTAAACTGTCCAAATAGTATTTATATCTGCTGCTGCCCTGCAAGATCACTTAACCCTGCACAGCAGTTTAAAAGTAGTTAATGACAGACCCAGCATGACTTGCCCCTTATGAATGATCACATAAGTTCGACCTGTGCTGTCATGGTTTATGGAGGAAGGCAGTTTGTCCATAGCCTGCTTCAGCCACAGCAGGTAATTTGAAATGAAATGAGACAGTTTCTACAAGCAGATTGATTTGGGAATCTTGCCTGTTCTTCCCTTTGACCCTTGACAAGTTGACACTACAAAGATTGTGACTTTAAAAAATGATTGGGTGCAAATACATTTAGGTAGATGATTTACTATGTGTTAAAGCAAGGACAGTGCATTTAGAATGGAGCTGTGAGGGAAGGTAATTGTAAACTTTAACAACTCGTGTTTTATGTTTCTGTATCTTATTAATTATCTGAGTAGGTGAATCTTCTCATAACAGGAGACCAAGTACTGTATCTAATAAACTGTGTGTGAGAGTCCACAGACTCTGCATACCAGTATTCAGAATTTTAGTTATGCAGAAATAAGTGTATGGGATTTAGAAATGCAACTGGAATGCTTTGTTTCAGCTGCAAGGGTTAAGTCTGAAGATGAACATCTGGATGTATAGCCTTCCCAATCCAAAGATGTCTTTATTTTGTTATTCTTTTGTAAATGCAGTCATGCAAATATAAATATTGAAATAGCAAGTTCCAGCATACCATAGATAACTGGCAAATAGTGAAATAATGAAAGGATGGCAGAGAGAGAGAGAAAAAAAAAAAATCACAATTATGTGTCTATAAATATTCTGGTTCTGCAAAGCATACACCTTCTTAGTTAAAAAGAATTATGTAGACTTTATAAGACACTAAAGGGAGGTTTTATTTGACTGCCTTTTTCTGATTTACGTAATTGGATTTTTCCCAAACTATTACATGATTAATTACATCATTTGAAAATAAATAGCTAAAATGCATTGCTTTTGAAGAATTACCTTACAATGATCCAGGATGGTATGTAAAACACATTGCTGAGGTATGTATCATATAAATTTCATTATAATTTAAAATTAAATGTTTAATTAAGTAGCAGTCCTAGAAAGCATAAACTAATCTTTGATAAGCCACCTAGCATTAAATGTGCTATGAGTGTGTAGTTGTAAAGGCATAACACAAAGTAAATGTTTGCACAAACTTCATCTCTCTGCAGGTCTGTCTCCTCCTGTCTGTTCAAAATGCTTTGTATGAAGCATTATTTGGAAGATGGTTATAAAAAAATTCTTATTGGTCTAGGTTGAAATTGTTTAACACCTTTTTGACTGTGTCTTTACTGAAGAATATTAGAAGTATTTTACTGAAATGTTTCTTTATGTTGTCCATTGGGTTTAATAGACGTGCCATTTAATAAGCTCTCTACCTGTAAGGATAGACTATTTGACCTCTGTGACCTGCCAGTGGTAGACATAGTATAAGATTGCTTTGTGAAATAAAGCTGTCGGTAACATCAACAAAATAAAAAATGATCGTATTCCAATACTCTCTGCTCAGTACTATGACAGCACTGAAATATGGAATAAAATTGAAAGTAGATTAGTTTTGGGTCCTAAGTCATGTTTTGACACGATATAAGAGAGGAGAACATATCTTTGAACTTTTAGTTTTAAAGTTTTTTAATGAAAATATTTATCATTTTGTAAGGTTCCTTCTTTCTTTATCACAATGGGGCTGTATAACCTTAAAACAATCCATTCTCTTATTGTGAGGGATATAAATACTGTACTATCTTTTATATTAAACATCATAAAGGATACATGCAGAGTATGAAATTGCTTGACACTTGCAAGTAAAGGACTGTCATGTTAATAAAAAGCTTATTGGAGAGGTTGAAAACAGTCATTAATAAGTCATATATTTTTAAACTATGTAAAGCATGTAAATACTGCAGACAAGAAGGCAGGTTTTGCCATATTTTCTCCTCTCTTTTTGAAATACTTAAGGTCTAAAGCAATAGTGTAAATGAAAATTATCAGATTGCCTCTTCTGTGCTCACTGTAAACTTTGTATGATTAGAAAATAATACTTTTGGTTGCAGTTATTAAATCAAATAAAGAGTTTGAGGAAAGCAATGATGACATGGCTATGAATGCTAGAATTTAGGCAACTTGCTTTCAGCCTTTTCTGAAGAAGAAAAAAAAACAAACCAAAAGAAGAAACCTTTAAAGAGGGAGTGGGAAAATCCTGTCACCAAAATCCACTTTTTACTATAGCAATATAGTGTGGGAAATGGAAGGAAAGGTATATTAAACAGTGACCATAGTCTCTCTGTCTTCATTTCTGTGCATCAAAAATAGAAATCAAATGAATTTTAACTTCTCCATCTAGGATTAACATCATTAGCTGTTTCTCCTTGTTTATTTTTAGTTTGGTTATTCTCATTTGTCTCTTCCATTCCTCTAATTGCTCAATTGTTAGTCTTTTAAAAATACTTCTAATTTCATGGAGTGGGTTGGTTTTTTTTCCATAGCAAACATTTATTTTTGATGCCAAAGGAATAAATTACCTTTCCCGAATGAAGTCACAGTATTTCTGCAAAGATACTAGTCTCAGCAAATTAGGGTATTCTCTGAGGAAATACAAGATTTTTTTAATGGTAACTAATAAACAAAAATATTAACATAAAATCAAGTGGAAAATTCATACAGAATTTTGTCTTGCCCTGTGCCTCTAAGAGGACTGCAATGATGTACTTTTAACAGAGGTTTATCTTCTTGGAGAATGATATAACTCCAAAGATCAGTAAAATAATGTAAACTGATAACAAAGGAATGTTGCCCATCCTCAAACTGTGCCTCAAGTTGTTGGAAATGAAGAGGAGAAAAGCTTGCAGGAAAATCTACCTGTTCTGCATGGGACTGTACTAAAGGACATTTGGCTATGTTATGAGTTGTGATTTTTCCCTTTCAGATAATGTGAGAGCAATGTAATTGGATTATCCTTTGGCCTCACAGATGGTTGAGGTGCTCTGTTGCTGAGATCTTTGGTGGAAACTCCTTGCACTCCTTGTCTATCTGTGCCAGACAGTTTGTCATTACATTGCTAACTCCCTGGGATGAACCATGTGGAATTACAAATGGACTGATCCTAAATGGTTTTTTATGAGTCAGTATTCATCAGTGCTGAGAACTGCTGTTACAAAGATGATCAGAAATTGATTACTTTAAACTCAGATTTTTGGAAACGTTTACCTCAGTGGACTAAATAGAGACTGAGAACATTGAAACAAGCAGGTTTTCTTACCTTTCAACAGGAAATTTGGGGTCTTATGCTTATTTGGCATAGTATGTGTTTCTTAAAACCTCTGACTTGTTTAAATAGCAGTGTAACCATATATATTTTAATTTAATTGTTTCGCATCAAAAATCATTTAAGCAAGAAGCTCCAGATTCTCCATAACTGACCTGAATAATTGGCTTAAAAATGGAGGTGTAAAAATTAACTTCTACAGCTGGATATGAAACTAAAGGTAGAGAAGAGGACTGGGAAAGATCAAGAAAGGAGGAATGGGGTACCCCAAGAGGTGATGGTGTAACATACAGTGTCTCACAGATCTAGGTCACTCGTAATGCTGCATCTTACATGGACACTCCTGGGTAATTTTGAAATAAGTCTCAGTATAGTCCAGACAGACTTGTGGAAGACTGCTGTCTATCACTGTTTGCTTGGTCTTGGAAGAGAGCCTGAGACTGAATGAAGTATGGGTAGATGGAAATTTTTGAGTATGGACCTATTAACCCTATTACAGGGAAGCTGCCAATTAGCCCATTATATCCTTTCTGAAAGGAAACCTTGCCTTTTAAGAATGCTAAGTTGCCTGTAAATCAACCCTTGAAAAAGAAGTTATTCCACAGATCATATGGTGGGCTCTGACCTGGATTACTTGGCTCAAGCATGTTTTGACTGGCATCGTGCAAAAGCCTTTCTTACAAATTCAAACTCATTGCACACTGGCACCAGAAATTTAGCTTAGATGTGCCCTTTTGAGCAAACATACAGAAGAGAGCTGATAGAAATGGTGAACACAGTATAAAATACATGCAAATACATGGGGTAATAAGTATGTAAATTATTCACCAATAGTATGTTTCTTTGGAAACTCTCCCAATTTTACTATACAGAGTATACAGAGTTTCTTTAAGCAATTGATCAGCCTTTCTTTTCTTTCCCTTCCCACCCCCTCTGTGATTATTCTCATTCCTTTTTACAAGATGCATAATAGTTGAATTTACTACTAATTTCTTCTTCTTGAACTTACAGTTCAGTTCTTTATAGCCTTTTTTTTTCGAAATTCCGCGAAAGATTTAAATTGCTCCAATAGGACTAATTCGGGAAGCAGTATAAACAGAGGAATTTTTGTAATATATTTTTTTCCCTATTCCATGGTATCCACAGTGGCAGAGGTCCCAGGACAGCGTGCCGGGAGCCGTCCCTGTGGGTGTCGCGCTCAGGTTCAAGGCTCGTGGTTCAGCCGGGCACCGACGGTTTCGCTCCCGCAGTGCCCCGAGTGGCCGAGAGGTGGCAGCACCACCTGCGCTGTCCGTGCCGGGCCCGCGGGGCGGGGGGACACAAATGGGGCGAGAGCTGGTAAAATGGAGACTGCCTTGTGTTAACGTACAAGTACTTCGTTAGCATAAAAAACACTTCTTATTGGAGCTGTGCTGCCTGCTCTGTGCTAACAGAGACACAGAAAGTCATGCTGATGATTTTGAGTGTCTTATGCGGGCTCTCTGCATGAAGTTTCAGTGACTGAGCAAATGTCTGTGAAAACCCAAATACTCTGTTTCCCAGTGCAGGGAGTGGCAGCTGATAACACAAGTCTCGGTCAGCTGCGTGGGGCCCTGGCATGCTCTGCATCTGTGAGCTGCTGCTCCAGTCAGCCAGGGCTGCAGCAGAATTGGCACAATGCTTTGCTGGTCGTCTGCTGTTCACTGAAGGTTTTGATTAATAACTTCCAAGGGATGAAAACTGAAAGAAATTGCAATGGTGGTTTGTCTTCAGTTATTCTCGTAATTATTTTTATGAGTAGGACGTGCTAAAGAAATGTTCTGCATTTTGACCCGGACAGTTTGCTGTGGAGAGCAACCTTTATAACCTTTATAGCAGCTATTACTGCTGCATGTCACTTTTATGATTACAGTGAAATAATCTGAAATACAGCTTATTTGTATTGTACTGAGGTTTTCTTCTTTTTGAGGATGTAAGTTTTTATTTATTTATTTTTTTCCATATTGAGTTAAAGCCAGTGGTACTGCTTAAAAGCTGCACATGTTCACATTTTTCTTCTTTCTGCTTCTGCCAAATGCTTTTCCATTCACTCTTTCTTAACGTTGCCTGCATGGTGTTTTTGGAGGAAGAGGACTTGATGTTATTCCCTTCAAGGGCTTCACCAACTGATTTTCACCTTTCTGTTGGTGATCTGTGATAGGTGAAATGCATCTCATTGTATGTGCAATTCCATTCTGTCAGGCTTCAGAGTTTCAGAGTTCAGCTTGCAAATAAAAGGCACATGCTGGAGCTGGTGGAGGTCTGTTAACAGCCTGTGTTGCTCTTTCATGGTGTTCCTAATATGAACAAATGTTAAAGGGCTTATAAAATGCCTCCTATTTTCTCAGACACAAGAAAATGGTAATAGGCTTGGGCATTGAGAATCACAGGAAACTCCTTAGCAGTGGGAAGCCTGCTGCTTTCCCTGTGGATGAATGAGCTGTTCTCTGCAGTTCAAGTCCCAATCGACTTGGGGAGAGAGACAGGAGACCATCATGATGAATGAAGCTGAGTGTCCCAGATGACAGTGCTGTTCACTTATGAAGTACTCTAAGTTATTTACTGATTTTTTTTCCCCCTCAAGGTTACACTGCTGTACATAACACAGGTCAGATCTGTACAAGAAATACTATAGTCTAAGGTGTTTCTGGTAGTTTTTTTCTGTCTTTTCATCTCCTCACACTCTTCCTTCCTCCTCTTCTTCCCACCCCCTTCTGTTGGAGGTAGAGTTTAGATGATGACAAACCCCATCTATCTGACCAATGCTGGCTCTGCCTGTACAGCTCTGTGTTCCTGCAGTGCACTCTGTAGCAATTGTGTGTCAGCTCTAAAACAAAGTTTATGACGTTTTTGAAGACTCTGTTAGTTTCTGCCAATGTTAACCTAGAAACAGCAACAGCAATTCACTATGTGATGTTATTTTATGGATCTGGTGGTGCTTGCCAAGAGGACTGTAACCCAGAAATGGTGGCATTCTGCAGAGAAGAAATGAAAAAGGAGTGGGGTGGATACTCAAGTGATTAAAAGAGCTGGGACACTGCATGGCTTTGTCACTGCCACTATGGTCAAACCTCCCATGGAACTGCTTTTTCGTGCCACCAGTTAGCCAGGGGAACCGAGTAAGATACAAATGCAGCATCAATAAATAGTGGTTTCCTTGCCACATCTATTTGCCTGGGACTCGTATCTCCTTAATTCTGAAAGGGACTTTAAAAAAAAAACCAGGCCAAATATCAATATTATGAAGCCTTATGATGTATGCCAGGTTTTCTCTGTTTGTTTTGTTTTTCTGTAATATGTGAGCACTATCAATCATGCATGGGCCTATCTACAGTCCTTTGTGGAGGCAGGGAGTACTACAGAATGGCACCTAAGGTACAGGGTCATTGGGGACTTCTGTGCAATCACATAGGATGGTTGGCCCTGGAGTTTCTGACTGCAAGACCCATGTTCCATAAACCATCTTACTTCTCTAATATATAATAGAGGTAGAGGAATAAATTTGAAAACAAAACCCCAAAAAAGAAACCCCAAATGTGCATCTTGAGTGTTGCAAAAACGCTCTGGATATTTGCAATTTGAATCAGTAACACACAGACAAGATCATGTGCACAGTGGTCTGTGCACGTAACAAAGAGCTGTTTTTCATGTGATTGTGTATTTATATGGAACTGTAACACCCTTCAAATACTCCTTTGTAATATTTTATTATTATACTTTCATAAGAAGATAAGACTTGACCAGTGTGCTATTAATCCTCTGTATTGAGAAGGAATGCAGTTAAGTGTTGCTAGACTTGTTCCAGTTATTTCTGTGCAGGGCAGCTGGATGCAGCATTCTTCCTTGTCTTCTTCTATCTGTAAAAGTTATAAATGCCTTTTTTGTAGTTTCTGACACAAAATTCTGTGTGATTTTTTTTCCCCTCAGAAAATTAGTGCTGTATCATGGCAGCATTAGTTCAGTTTCAAATATTTTGTTGCTCAGATTTATTTTGGCCTCTCAGGCAAACTTTCTGCCATGGGCATTGTGCTCCTGCAGGTGACATATCCTTGGCTTCTTTAGGGGTGAATGGTAAAATGTGCATCAGCCATTCAGTTGTTCCTACCTGTAGCTAAGAGGTTTTAGAGATGAGGTGGATGAGTGGGAGCTGTTCTGCACTGCCAGCTTTCTGTAGCTGCCATAGGGTACTGGCTGACCTTTGGGAATTGGTCTAGAGACGGTGTTTGTTGGATGACTGTTGCTGGTAGCAGGTCACAGTAAGCAATGACCTCATTCCACCATTGAGACCAATGTACTGTGCTGAGAGAATAGATTGTATTATATTTATTTATAATTTTTTTATACAATGTCCACTTCAGTGCCTCAGATGTGGCTGAATGATTGCCATTTAGTGATCACTGTGAATCAAATTCTGTTGTCCTCAGGTAAACAAAGATTCTCTGCAACCTTTACTTGATGTTCTGCTTTCTTTAATTTAGCTGGATAAGGTTCTGCTCCAAAACTCTTCCTTGAGCATTTCCCTTGTTGAACTTAGAGTTTATATCACTCCAGTTTCTTGATTCTTCTAGGCTTGAGTCTGAAGTAAATGAGATTATCACAATGTAGTATGGAACACTTTAAGGGATTTATGGAATCCAGTTTTGCTGTTTAATTTCATAGGTTAAGGTGCAATGAAAGCTTAATCTGCAGAAGGAGATAATAGTCCTTGGGGTGATACCAGTGCTCTCAGATTTTGGACATGGGCTTTATGCTTGGTTTTACCACAGATAACTTCTATAAGGCAGAAGCCCTTCAAGGCCTCAGCACCTGCAGAATGGGGATGGGGAGGACAATTTTTTCCAAAACGTAGCTAAGGGTAAAAGTAGGAAGAGTGTCATTATTGACATGTTTTTACCTAGTGTCATTATTTAAATGTTTTTACTTCTCTGCATGAAGTCTTCTTCACAGCAGTGGTAAAGAGCAGCTTCTTTGCAGTACAGCTGAAGAGGCTGCTGAGTCTCCTGATTCCCTTCAGACCTGGGACCTGCTAGTCCCTGCATCAGGGACAGGGAGTAAAGTGGTTTGGGTTTTGAGGGACAAACAATGTCAGTGCAACTGTAATTCCTGCTTGTCTTTCCTGTTTCAGGGTAGTGTCATTGTGGGGGTACGTGGTGAGGTTGGAGATGTGGTAGTGATTTGTGCCAAGGTTGTGTGGTGCTGACAATGCTTTATTGCTGTAATCCTTGTGTTGCAAGTTTTCAGGAGACTAGCAAAGGCTTGATCTTTGGTGAAAAGGAATCTCTGAAGAAGCTGTCCTTTCACATGTGGTCATGAGGCTCTTCTTTCCCAGAGGACAATGCCATTTCTGAAATCCTGAGTGACATGGCACTTTGATAAGGAGGTGATGATTTGGTTAAATTGCAGACTGTCTTAACCCTTTCTGAGGGGTGTCTTGCCCAGTTTGAGGATTTTTTTGGAAAACAAGTATATGTCTTTGTCAGCTGAATTCATACAAACTTCTGCTGTCTTCATGTCCCCAAAACAAGGACAAGGTCTTCTCTGCAGACATACTGCCTGTCTTTGCTAATGCTCTGGACACACTGACAGTCACCACCTTGGAGTAGGGCAGAGCCACAAGATTCCTTCTAAACCTCTTCCTCTGCTGAGCAAAAATTTATTTTCTATATATAAAATGTTTATAATAAAATAAATCTATAAAATATCTATAATGATCTATAATAATATGCATGTAATACCACTGAATAATCTATAATAATATGTATGTAATACCAGTGAATCTCAATTTATAGATATATGACCTCTGTTCTTCATCCTGTACTGAGCAAATGTAATATTGAGATGTCCCTTTGTAGTTCTTCCAAAAATACAACAAAAATAATTATAGAGTTGACTCAGAAATAAAACCATCTTATTTTTAAGCTATAAAATAATATTCAGCTTCTTTGGACTCTTTTTCAGTGTCTAGAACCCGCATGGTACACTTAGATTTTTTCAAACTTGTACTTTATTTTATTTTAAAATGGGATTCTTCTGTAATCATGTCTCTCCATGAGCCTGATATTAAAGTGAAACATGAAATATTCTGCAGCTTGCAGCAATACTCTGTAGCCTGCTGTTGAAAACAAGTGGACTAGAGGATCCTAAATAAGAATTAGCTGATATTTTTCATGCCTTCGTCTGAATTGTTTGCAGGCTTACTGTGGGAGTATCCATGCTCTCACAGAATTAAACCCACAATCCTATCTATTCTGTAGAAAATTGAATTAAAAATAGCCTTTAATTCATGCTTGCTTTTTCCTGGCAGAAGGAAATTGTAAGAATTTCAAGTTCGTATAGCATTTTACTTAGTAGAAAAAGATTGGGCCAGTGGATACCTGTATAAATGCTTTACTAGAAGTATTTTATTTGAAGTAAACTTCTGTATTTGTATCTGAAACAAGGCTTTTGTTAGGATATTTTTGCAAATTTCCAATGACATGGTGTAGACTTGTAATATTTATATATTGAACAAATGTGTTGAATGGCTCAAGAACTAACATGTCTTGTTTTTCAGAATATTCATATTAAGTTTGTTGCCAGTATGGGAAAGCTCTCATACTTATAAAAATACTTAAGACAATGCTTGAAATTGTAGGTGAAGAATGTAATTATGTTCTGTAGGGTTATAAATGCTATGAAAAGACATTACAGAAACATATGCAACTATTTAATGTCTGTTTAATGTAGAAAGGGGGAAGCTTTTAAGAGAAAGATTTTAGAGCAGCTGCCTTGCTTTTCTGAGTGAGAAGAGAGGAAGCCCCTGGAGGCAGGAATGGGTATGGATTTTGGGGGTTTGGGTTTCATGTAAAAGCTGCTTCTGACCATGTAACATATTTTACATGTTTTGCTAGAGCAAGTTTTGAAGTGTTTGGTGAGGCCACAACTTCAATGTAGGGATAGCTTTGAGGTGATGGGGATAAACAAGTCTCTCCTTGAACACAAATGATGTGACTAGCTTCAGTTGAAGAAAAACATGTTATTTTTACAATAAAGCATTAATAGCACACATACCATTAGCTTTGGCTTAGGGATGCTGATACTGGCAGGGGAGAGGAAAATAGCTTTGACATCTCAGTGGCCATGTTTGAAAGGACCTCTTTTTTATCTCCATCTGATTTGTCAGGATAATGCCCTTTGTTTTTGCTTGTAGTGATGTCAATAAGTATTTTCCATTGTAACAGGAGAGTGTTTTCAATATTTAGGTTGTCTCCTTTTCGTTCATCTGTGCTGTGTTCATGCTGGCTAGCCAGAGTACTGTACCCTCCTTTTGTTCCCTGACCTGCATGCTGATGCAGAAGTGACTCTTTGAGACAGGGGACAGAGCAGTGCAGCCCGTGCCTCTTTCCAGGAGAGCAGCTTCTCTCTGTCTGGGGACATCCTTCCTCCCTTGTCCAGCTACTGCACAGTGTGCTGCCTGACAAGCAGGAGAGCCACGAGGGCCACGTGCCTTCCTCTGAATCAAGTCTCAGACACGGTTAAGAGATATTGACTTGCTAGCACTAGAAATCCCTTGTGTGTTTTGGGGAAAAGCAGGGGACAGGTTGCCAGCATAAGTTCTTTTTTTTTCATAGTCTAGCTAATCTTTCCTTTTGTCAATGCTGCCATGAGGGATTGCCTTGTCCAGTGGAGTGCTGTGTGTCCCTGTGGCAGTAAGTGGCTATAAGGAAGCTGGGAGGGTAGGAGTGAGTGTCTGTTTGCTTTTGTCCGATTGCAGAGCTGTGCATCCTCCTCGGTGCTCCTGGCCACCTTGAAGTCCCGTTGAGGCAGTGCAGACTCCTCCCCTGGTCCATAGCCCCTGTAATGTTGTGCATGAATCCCAAGTGCACAGGCTTTAATAGCTTTGCAGTAACGTGAGGTACAAATGCTGTGTCTGGTGCATTGCAGAATCCCTGACAGCAATACCCGGGCTGGGAATTGTAATTGAGGTCCTGTAGTGGTAGTAAGTTTCTGGATCGTGTCATGCAGGGGTAATAGACTGATTCTGCAGCCCAAAGGGAGCAAGCTCTGGAGGAAGGGGTTCCAGATGGCTGAGCATGCTTCATTTGGCTCAGTTTGTTGGAATTGCAGTGAGCAAATGACTCAACTCTACTTTAATAAAGCTTGTGGATACCAGAACAAAGGAGTTGAGGAGACTGTAAGGTATGACAAGACAATTGAGCCAGGCTAGTTAGCTGCTTATAGACCCCAAGAGAATTGCTCATTTTGTTGTGTCTGAAGGTATATCATGTACAAATTTATCAGGTGCTTATGCTTTAAATAAGAAGGTTCAGATACATGATTTTCTGTGTTTTTATCTAGGTGTATAAAATATACAATTATAATATCTCTTTATATAGAATGATATATATATATAGTCTTTTTCTGGTGGGAAGCTGTTTTAAAATTTGCAGTTGCAATAATCTCTATATAAGTATTCAGATTTCAGATAATGACTCCATCCCTCAGGTTGAGTGACTGATCTTCATTTTCTCTTTGAAAATGGAGATCAGCTAGGCAATTTAAAATGTGTTGCTTTCTTGCAGGTCCTGATTCTGCAATCCTTATGTGGAACAGTATTTACCTGAATGAATAGTACCATTGTACTAATTTGCAGGAATAATTGCTCTTTGGTTTAGTAAGGGTGACAAAGTTGAGCTTTAATTTGCACCAGCTAAGGCATGTGCTAGTGATTTTCTCTTTGCTGCCTATAAACAAAGAGTCAGCACAGAAGTATACAGTTTAAGGTTTTTTCATGTTGGTATTTTGTGTTTGGGCCTGAGGAATTAAAGGAAAAATCTTAAGACAGAAAAATCTTAAGAGAGCATTTTTGAGAATGAGAATGTATGAGAATGTTTGTCTAGACTTGTTAAAACAGGGATATATTTCTTCCTTTTCCTTTAAAGAAGCAAAACATTGATGTCCGAAAAGTTCTGACACTTAAATCTGCTTCTCCTCTTGAGAAAAAAAGAAATGGGAAGAACCAAGTACAGATTTAAAAGAAAAAATGTTGATAGAGGCTTAGAATGAAATACTTACTTTTGAAGAAATAGTGAAATCAAGGCTCTTCATGGAGATTTTGCAGTAACTTACTTGAGCATCCATGTGATATAATCCTTTATCACACCTCTTGGCTATAGCTGGTCAATTTATTCAGGTCACTGGAAACCCAATCACTCCTACCTCTCCATCTTTCCTGACAATATCAAGTAACAGTGTAAATACAAAAAAAACCCCTCCAAACACCCCCCCCAACCCCCACCTCCCCAAAAACCCAAAGCAAACAAAAATGAATTATTTCACAACAGTTTCACTTTCCTCTGCTAGCTTACACTATTTTTTTTCATTGCCTCTAAGAAGAAACTTCTGCCTCCGAAGAAGTAATGAGATAGGAAAATGCAGGGGTTTATTTACCTTGGGTAAAACCAGAATAAATTCAAGAAACAGGGCCACTCAGGCTGCAAGAAGTCCTATTAACATTTGAATAAATGACGAAGAAAATGAGGTGTCAAGACTTTTAGTCTCATGATGAGTGATGGAGACTTTTCTTTTTTAGTAGATCAGAAACCCTTATTCTCACCTCCTGGTTTTGTATTTTTGTTGATGATGAAAGAGTAGGGGCTAGTGAGAGAGCAACATGTTGAAGTTTGGGGTTCTTGCTGTTGGGTGCTCAGAACAGAGACACCTAATGACAGGTAACGAAAGATGTTGAGTTCCACTTAAAACCACCTGATCTTTTTTGGTTTTGTTTGGTCTTTTGGGGATGGGAGGGAATTTCTGTCATTTTTCTTTTGTCATTTCAGTGAAATGCAGTTCTGGGTAAAAATTCTCTTTGTTTTGGTGGCACCGTCCCATTCTAGTCTGGCTCAGTGAAAGCCACTCATGAAAGAAAGGACCTGACATTTGGAAATCTTGTGCTATCACAATAAAAAAAGTCCTCCTTTCCCCCACAAATTCTGCATACTTATTTTGTAGAGTAATTCAACTTCAAATAGTTTTTCCATTGTGAAAGAAAAAATGTAAAATACAAAAGTAACAGTGTCCCTTGTTCTACTGTAACATCTGTTAAATAATCACCGCTTAGTTTATTTTTTTATGATGTCTAAGGTAGTGTTGCAGAAAGGTGTATGTAGGCCTGTTTCTGAAAAAGTGCTTTATATGGCATTGCTTGCCATATCAGCTGTCCTTTATCACTGAGTTTCCTCCAGTTTCTTCCTGGAACTTTAGCAAGCTGGACAACAATCTTTTTTTGATTTGTTTCATTTTATATAATTTCTTTTTTTCCTACCAAGTTAGTTAATTTTGCAAGTGTTAGAGCATTTGGAGAGATTGGAATGCAATGCCATGCTTGTGATGTCATTGTAATATGGTCACCTATGAGAAAATGCAGTGCTTCTGGGAGGGATAATGTGCCCTGAGGCCACAGCAGCTGAGGTACTGGCAGTGGCACACAGAGGTGACAGCTCGAGTTCCCTGTGTGCCTTGCTCTTCAAATACAGACAGATGTGGAATGCTCACGCTGCACCTGCATCCCCCCTTGCAATCTTGAGGTCACTTGTTGTTAAGATGGGGAAAAGGTGCCATTTAGAGCTTGTGCTTTGGGTTTCTCATGGACTGAACTTTGTCCCTAGACTCTCTGGGAGCTCCCCTGAAGAAAGGAGCATGGAGCAGCTCACAGCATTCCAAACACCCTGCCAGGAGCCATTTGGATTCCTGCTTGCTTGTGGGAAGTCACCTGCTGAACTCGTGCTTGAAGGGACCAGGCAATTTTAGTTTTTTTCCTAAACATTCCAACCACATTATCTAAATATCTCTTAATTCTGCATGCACATGGAATGCTCTGACACAATATATGCATCTCAAAACTTAGACTGGAGACAGTGTTCACTTGGGTTATCTTTTCCAGTTGCAGAGAAAATATGATTTTCATTCTTAGTTCAGGCAAGTTAATATTTCACAACCTTTAAACAGAACCTTTTCAGAGGCATGTATAAAGTGTATTATCTTAGTGGGCTTTCATATGGCAGGAGTTTAAGCAACAATTCCATAACATATAATACAATTTCAACTTCAGATTTTTCCTTGAGAGACTTTCAGTTGTACTGCACTGACTTGGTCGTGGGCAGCCTTTTGCCCGTGAGAATTCAGAACAAATGCAAGAAGAACACCGAGGGATGGTGAACACTACGGCTGCAAAAATGAAGCACAATCTTCCAGCTGTGAAAGTATTAAATAAATCTCTCTGGGATTTTTTTTTATAAGTGGACTTTCTTGTGTATTAAACTGGTTTGTAGGAATAGAGGTCCATTTTCTGCTCCATGTTTGCTCCCTTCCTTCTGCTGAGACAGTGGTGTACCTGCTGTGATGGGAACATTTATTCAGCTGGACTGAAACCATCAATTCATTTTTGCAGAGGTCACCAAAAATCCGTCAGGTGGTAATGACACTCAGTCACTACTGATGTGGGCTGGATGCGAGCCAGTGATCTAGAGGGGAAAGGCAGTCTAAGCCATTACCAATTCCCTGGAGCCACTGAGTCCCCACTTTTTGCTCATCTTTCTGCTTCTACAGTTCTCATAGGTTAATCTTTCTTTTTATATGTCTAATGTGATAATCTTTCTTCTCTTACATATCTGCTTTTGACTTTCATGACAGTATGGCTGACAAACATCCTCAGCATTTTTCCTTCTGATGCAGAGAAGATATTAGTCAGTAGTGCAATGGTCAATAGGGGTTATTAAAAAAAGAAGAAAAAACACCAACCAAAAAAAAAGGGCCAGAGAGAGAAGGGAAAAAGCCACTAGACAAAGGGAAATCTTTATTTTAGACTTTCATAGTAGGAATAACTACTCAGCGTTTTACAATTTGTATCTTTTAATCAGAATATGGCTATGAAGGCTTACTGTCTATATACTGTGGCTGTGGTAGAGTGTCTTGTAATTCAGGGCAAAATTGGGAAGGAGGAACAGCCACTTCAGCTTCTAGAGGTGATTACACTGTGAATTTGTACTTTTCATGCTCTGGTGTCCTTGGTAGTGACATGGAGATGTCTGGAGTAATCAGCGTGTTGAGAACAGTCCCAGTGTTCTAGACAGCAGCAGTGTTTCAGCATCTCAGCCTGCTGGGACTCAGGTACAGTGCTGTTCTTGGGTGGATGTGCTGCTTCTGATGTTTGGGTTGGTTTGGAAACCTGTGTGTCTACGGTCCAAGTGATGAGAATCCAGATTCAAAATGGGATATTGATGAAGATTTGCCTGGACCATGCTTATTTTGAGTGAATAAAACCCATTAATTATTCTTGACTTTTTATAATTGTTCCTCCTTACTGCTATACTGTATAAATGCATCCAAATCAGTATTTCCAATAAGAAATTAAAAATTAGCTATAAAATTTTTAGTTGTGTAAGTGCATATTTGTTCTGGAATAGGACTTGCAGACATTCTGAGAATACTGCTGGAGTGTACCTAGCTAGGGAGAGAAAATATCCTGTGACAAATTAATAACTTGCAGGAGTTGCTGTGAATACTTTGGGAGGAGGATATGTACTGAGGTGATTTTCCCTAACAAACCAGAGTCTATTTTTATGCACTTTTGTCAACCTAAAAAAACCCTTTGTTACTCGAATTAAGTCTCTTGTTGCATCACCTCAGATGAAAATGGATCCCTTGCCCTTTATTGTGCGATATTCTGATGAACTGGGAGTTATAATAGGAACATCTCCTCTTGTATCCTGTGCTGTTTTCCTCCCCTCCTCCCCTTCCAAATTAAAGAACCCGGGGCCTACTGTTTCCATTTAGCAGAAATTGTTTTAAATTAGCCTGGAGGTGTGGTTACTCCTGTAATCCAGTGCTTGTAAACATATGATCCTGCCAATAGAACTGCACAGGGTATTTTAAGCTGATACAAAGTGGACCTATGCCAAGAATTTTTTTTGTAGGAATAATTAAGTCTATTTTTCAATGTCATGCTTTGCTCTATTCAGCCTCAGTTATAAAATAGTCCTAAAAACAATCTCGAACCTTTTGCGACGACGTAAGCTGAAAGTGTTGAAAATTACACCAGAGCAAACACAGCAAGCCTCCTTTCCCTGTTACTGGAAATGTCCTTTAATTTACATATATGAAATCTGAAATTACTGGCAATTAATTGGTGCAAAGCTAATATTGCCACCACTTCCCTTTTGCATTTTATTACACCTTGTATCTTTTCAGGAACAGTTTGCACTTATCAGTGGAGCTTTAAATACTGCCCTAGTGAATAAACATTTCATTTCAGTAAACAATCCCCAGAAATAGATTTTTTTACCGCAAGTAGTTTGTTTTTAATAACACATGCTGCCTCTTGGAGTTACATTCCTAAAGGAACTGTAAAATGAATTTCTATCACAGCATCTGACTTCCCTTCTTTGTCAGCCTTCTCACAGATGTGTTGGGTTCCCTGTAGTTACAGGTCAGCGTCTGTTTATTAAAAACTAAATCAAAACAAACCAAAAGAAAAAAAAACCCCAAAAAACAATGGAGTGGAGAGATAGAGAAGGAGTGTACATATACCGAGGTAAGTATTTAGATGCAAAATTGAAAACTTTGGGGCCAAAGCAATTTTTTTCAAGTAAAAAATACTGACTTCTAGAATACCAATTTCAAATTCTTGAGTATGGTATGAAGGTTGCTGTTTGGAAGTCTACATTATGATTCTTTATGATCCCTGTTTTAGTGAGAGTTTGCGCTGTTGTTTTGAGGTTGCCAGCATTTTTCAAACTTAATTTCTGAGGAACTGATTTTTAATCTCTTTTAAAGTAGCGTAAACAAAGCACTGTGGAAGCAATGACCACATATTCAAAACAGGTTCTGCAGCAGAAAGCTCCCCTACAACTTATACTTTTTACATATGGTGTTTGGAAAATACCTTGGTCTGTCATCAATTTTCAGGAAAAAAAATCAGCTGTGAGATTTTTGTGGACCAGAGGAAAAAAAATCAATCCCTTGTGGATTCATAGTGCTTGTATATGAGGATTAGGCTAATGCAGATTCACAGGCAAAAATCAATATAGATTTCAGAAATCCCTTCTGCTAACGATGGAACTGATCATGCAGTTCACAGGCTTAATTATGTATCTTCTTTATGAGACAACAGTAATATCTCTTCACATGGGCATACAAGTTGAATTTAACCTTCACCCTACCCTAATATTTTTCTTACTGGAAAAGTATAAGTAAAGTGCTAAATATTACTTGCTTGATCAAAGAGTAATAAAAAATGACAGACCATTGTATAATTTGTTCAAAATAACCATACTGTAAGGAATAGATTAACTTCTCCCATCTGTCCACCAAAACATCAAATATAAAGACTATTTACAAAGTAATATTGTCTACAGAAGTTGCAGCATTAGGCAGAGGTTTATGGTAATTAATGTACCTATCACAGAGATTTTATGCTTTTATGGAGTAATACTGCAGAGACCTTGTAATCTGAGGGTAACATCATTTCTCAAGGGGGAAAAAAGGACCCATCCCTTTTAAAGGGATGCATGTTTCCTATGAAATCTCCCAGCTTGTTCTGAGAGCTATTGAAGAGCTGAAACACAGTGAAACCACTAGTGAATTTTTTTGCCTAGGGATTTCAGAACAGTGCTCCAGGACGGAGCTGTGTGAAGGCACAGAGGATGCAGGGATGGTTCATAGCCCAGTGACATTTCCATTCACCATAAGCACCTTGGTGGTTGTAACAGAAGGGGCAGGTCCTGGGGATTTCTTGCACTGCCTGCCGTGCTTCATTTTGAAACGTGCCAGCCCTGTTGGTGTTAGGCTGAATGCTTTCCCCAAAAAGGATTTGCCTTCCTTCTCTCCATTTCTCAGACTCATCTCTCCTGACTTTCACTGCATACACTGTTATTTGATATTTAACATATTAAGCCACATTTTCTGCCTTCTGACCCCTTTGATCTGTCTCACTTCTCTCTGCCATCCACCCACCACAGTTAAAATTACTTCAGCTGGTTCTGCAGTGCTATGGGTTTCTGCATTAAGGTGAAACTCTTCCTGTGGTCTTGAACGAGGAGGATTTATTTGAAACCACTGTCTCTTGTGATGTTTACAGAATAAACTGAGAGTTTTTGTGCTTTGATGCATGTGGAAAGCATATAAATAGTTTTATTTGGTGCTCCCTACGGTGCAAGTAAGGTTCCCAACAAGCATACATAAAAGAAAAAATATTTGCCATCTATTAATGACATTTTTTGGTATTTTTTAGATAAAAAAAGTGAAAACACATTAATTTGGGTTAATATGATGTGTTGCTTGAGATGCATCCATTCTTTGTTGCTTCTAGAATAATGCAGCATATGGTGATTATTGCTGGATTAAAGAAGGGGCCCAACTTCAATTCCGATGGTAATCACGTGCTTTTTTTGTGACTTACAAAGGCTGATGAGAAATGGATTTAGAATATGGGATTTGAATTTTATTACCTTGATATTCTCTTAAAAGGGAGCTTTAAATTTTCAGTTCGTTATAGAAGTGGGTGTGCTGGAGCTGTAATGTTAATGGCAGCTGGGCACAGCTGGGGCTGGTTAGGATCTTCTTCTTGAGGAGACTCCAGCATGTGACTGCAGAACAGAGAGCAGTGTCATTTGTTAGGTGTTTACAGTACTTGAAATTAATCAATTAGGCCTGAGATGTAACTTTGAGATGTAATGTGTTTCTAACATAAAATGTGTAAAAGATGTTTTAGTTTATCATTAAGAACTAAAATGAGGAGGGAATTCCCAGAGGTAGTGATAATTAAGCTCAAATGGAAGGACACTGTCTAGATTGGAGAAATAGAGACCTCTACAACCTTTTGAAAAGTGTGGTTTGAGTTTGCCTTGCATCCTGCCATGAAGTGGCTGAAGACTCAGTGTTCGAGGGAGATTTTGCTGTTTTCTAAGATTTTGTTATTTCCAGTGTTATGCTAAAGCTGCATAGGAGGGGATTTACAAGGAGAATAAAATTCATGGATGGGAATTTCCATGCTCTTTCAAGTATAATTGGGGTTTTCCAAAAGAATTAAATCTCTTGACCTCATGAATGCTTTCAGATACTTTTCCTATTTCCTTCCTACACCTTTCAAACATAAACAAGCCTCTTCTGTACTTGACTTTGCTTCTCCTCTTGGTAATTTTTGCATGGCTAATAGTCAGATTCTCTCTTCACCACCATCACATTTTTCTTGAATAAAGTCAATAACAGGTTCCTCGAAGCAAAATCTGCTTGGTCTCTTGGTCTGTTGAGTTGGGTGAGGGTTTTTGTTTATTTGTTTGGGTTGGTTTTTTTGAATACTAACAGTATTCTCTCTCTTTTTAAACTTCCATCCTTGGGCTTCCTGGTTTCAGTCAATGTTTTTCTGTTGTTCTTTGCATGTTTTCCTTAATTTTCACTCTTAATTGTTCCTGTTCAGTCTTCTCTGCAACACTTCTTCCAAATTCTCACCCTTTCTTCCTGTGCTTTCTCTGTGACTGCCTTCTGCATTTGAAGACTTGAATTGTATTTTCATGTCGATGACATCTAAATTTCCTTTGAAATATTTTCGTATTTCTCTTGCCTTTTCTTTCCTTGTTCTGGTTACCTCCAGCTCAGTCCCAGTCATTGTTAACTTCCCCAGCTATGTTGCCATTCTCTGCACTTGCTCCAGCCCCTCAATGGCTTTCTTGTCAGGAGCAGCCCAAAGCAGGATTTGAGGTGTGGCCTCACCAGTGCTGAGTACAGAGGGGCAACCACTGCCCTGGTCCTGCTGGCCACACTATTGCTGATACAGCCCAGGGTGCTGTTGGTCTTCATGGACAATATCCACTAGCTCTCATCCCAAGCCATCTACAGTCACTGCTTTGACTCCAATCCCTTATCTGCCCTAGTAATAACTCACTTGCTCCTACTTCTCATGGAGTGCAGGGGAGAGAAAGGAAGTGAAAACAGCAGCACCTTACCTGTTTGGCCTCCTTGCTTATGGTGAAATATGGAAGGTAGGAGCCTGTGCTCTAAAAAATGTAAACGGGAAGAAAATCTGTTCTTTCCATGGCCTTGTTGAGAAAAGAAAGGAAAAGAGGGTGGAAAAAAGGCAGGGAGACAGCAAACAGGTACTTGAGAAGCTGTGCCCAGAAGAGCTCAGTGAGAAGGGCATGATGGCACCTGTCTGCCCAGAGAGGTGTTGAGTGCTGCTGTAGCAGGACTTGCAGTGTCCAGCGTTGCCTGTGTCACTAATGCTGATGGTGTCAGCAGTAGCTGTGTGTATGGGGATCAAGCACCACCTCTTGCTTGGCAGTCATGCCAAGCACAATGTTTTTGGCTGTAGCCTAATGAGAGAAGTGTCTGACCAGAGAAGGTTGTGCAGATCAGAGCCAAGCCCTCCACTACTGGGCAGCTGTTGAGGCAAGAGATCAGTTCATACTACTGAGCATGTAAAGTGTAATATGATCTAAAGCAGCCACCTATACAGTCATCTTATAGATAGTTTACAATTAGAAGTTAATTTACTCTTGGAGTCCTGTAAAATGATGCATGCAAAATGGTGATGTGTAGATTTGTGTTGTGGGATGACAGGCAGCACACAAAACGAGTCACAGCCATCTCATGCTGCCTCTCCTCTGTCCATTTTATGTAGCAGTCATGTGAATGTGGAATAAAAGGGAGCAGCAAAAAATTAAGCAGTCGTTTGTTAAAACAGTACTGAAGGAACTGTTAAATTTGCTTAAGTCCATCTCACTAACTGTTCTGTATCCTTTGGGTCTATCTGGTCCCACCTAGTTTATACAATATTTCTATTGCAGTCATAAATAATTTCAGATACTTCTTTAGCTGTTTCTAAGCTCAGATTCAAAGTGTACATGGCACATAGTGCCTCCCGAAACCCTGCATGCTCTGCAGTAGACATTTCTCTCTTATATTTACTCAAATAGAAGTGGATATAGTGTTTTCTTCTCAAATTTTTGGTCTGACTCCTGTGACTCTGACTCCAGTAAGTAATGCCAGTAGCATGGGTAGACGGATCTGACAGGGCTGAAAACTAACAGCATGTCAGACGCTTTTCTCCAATGAAAGCCATAGATCAGAGCTAGGAATCTGCTGGAGCTGGAGAGGGTGACAGGGGAATAACATCCCTTTCTCTTCCATCGACAGGGGTAATAACTCCTGGCTCCCTAGGGACAGATTGTAAAAGCCAATAGCCAGAAGCTGTGAAGCAGGGAGGGTAGAAGAATTGAAAATTAAAGAGGGAGTGAAAATTTTGTGTAAGGCTTTAGTGAGATGTTGGAATAAACCATCAAGTGTCATTCTTTTAATTGCCTTATTGTTGACAGGATTTTTGCAATGTTGGGTTTTATTAGTTTATAAAGTTAAAATACTAGTAAAATACTAGTTAAAATGATTAAGATATACCGTTCTTGCATTTATATTTAGCTAGGCATTGTGTATTCTATGCTGTTATTATTGAAAGTATGTGGAAAAATGTTTTCCAAATACTGCTTTAAAATTAAATAAACCAATTTTGTTAATATCATTACTGTACATAAACATATTTTGATCATGATGATGCTGTACACTGTATAAAAATCGGATCATTAATTTAAATGTGTGATTTATAGGTATTATCTCCATGTATAAAATTCCATATTGTTGAATCTTTCATAGTTCATAAGCATTTAAACTTTGGCTGCCTTTGCATCTGGGAGGAGTGTTCCAGTCCTGATAGATTTTACTAATGTTATAATACTTGCATTATACCGTGGGTCTCTAATTAATTTCTTTGTGAAGCAGTAGCTTTTAACAGTTTAATGACAAACACTTGAAGAAGCAGAACCATAATAAAAAGGCACAGCTCCTGCACTTTTAAGAAATAGAAGTGCTTAAAAGTGTTATTTTTTATGAGTTGTTCTTGCTTAGTTTTTAAAGTGTGACTGGTGTTTAGTTAAATCTTTTACAGACTCAGTTCACTGAAGGTGACAGAAGTACTCACTTGAGCTCAATGAAAAGTAGACATGACAGTAAATTTTTCAGTCAGAGACAGGAGATCTTGTTATAGGAGTCAGTATGGGGGTCAGGGCAGAGCCTGTTGATGATTGAGGAAAAGAGAAGTAAATTCATTCTGCTTCATGCACTTTGTCAAGTGCCAGTAGCTTACCATTGAGAACTAGTCACCCGTTCTAGTCTTACGGCCCTAGAGGTCACTCATTTGATATAAATCATAGCACTGCATAGGCTCAGCAACCTATTGCCATTCCAGATGAAATAAAAAGAGAGGAATGCTTCATTCTGAATTAAAATGGCTGTGAATATCCCACCACATGTTGCTGTTCAATGCAATATGTGGTTAGATATTGATCTCCAAAATCAAGTCATTAAAATGTGCAGTTTTTGTTTATTGGAATGAAGCAATTAAATGGTTCAGTTATGCCAGACCTTACCTTTTCTGATGAAAACTATCGATTTCTTGCCACAGCTTTATAAGCGACAATGTTTTTGATTACTCTTGACAAACCTCCTTGGAGTGTTAATTAAAATTGTACCAGATGAGCAGGTGTGGGAGATCATTAGATCGCCCAGATCACACACTGTACTTCATATTCTGCAGCCTTGCATAATGAATAGGGCACAAGAGGGGAAAAACAATATCTTCATCAGCAGAATTAGCATCTTCTCTCTCTTTTCTTTTTTAACTAGGTGACATTACATTTTACAGTACATCCATTTATCATTTATTGAATAACTTCTTCTGAATCTGATTAAATTAAATTTCTTTTGAAATATTACATTGCTACAAAAATACAAAAAATTAAATACTCAAGTAGTTTGTGTGTGAATGCTGATAAAATTGCAATACCCACCTCATTCTTTCAAAAACAAAGCAGAAACTTTGACTTTTCTGAGATAAGACATTTTAATAATGTCTGCATTTTTCTTTTGCTTAACTGCATGATTGTATAAAATAGCATGAGAACTATTGATTATATTGGTTTTCAAAGAGCAAATTATTTCATGATTCATTAATTTACCATAGATTTCTTGTCTGATATAATAGTAATTGGTTGATAATTTTTTTAGACTTTAATATTATGCTAAGAAAATAACAGTGCATTGTAGTTGTGTTGTACAGTACAAGGATGGCCTGTGGTAGTGACTATGAAGTCTGTGCAGGGCTGTTCTGTCGACTAGGCAGTGTAAGGGGAAAAACAGGAATAAAAAGAATTAAGAAAAGGATGTAATGTAATTAAGGATGGGATATTTGTTTGGAACAACAGAGGGAAATGGGCAGATCATAAACTTCTTGGCCTGTAAATAAATAGCTGCCATTAACATCACAGGTGAGTTGCAGTTGTCACTAACTGGAAGCTTGTGTGATGTGTTTGTAGCTTAGGCCAGGTCTTATTGAACTGTCAGTTTGGGCCTTAGAGTATTTAAACTGAAAAAAGCAGGGATATGAAAAAAAGAGATAATAACTTGAGATAATACTTGGAAAAAGGTAGTGCACAAGCAGTGTCTGGGACAGGTGTTTTTTTGTGGAAGGGAGCCAGGTAGATATCACATACCCTTTGATTAAGTTGCCTTCTCTGTGCCTGTCTTTCTGGAAATTCAAAAAACTTACTGTTTTACAATTGCAGTTCTTAGTATTGCAGGACTTTTAAAATGTTAATAAAATTATCTGAAGTCTTAGCATAACTGTAAATTCAAATCACAAAGAGACAGGCATTTCTTAATGATTAATTCGCTGTACATTATGCTTTTGAATATCTGTCCAAAATGAAAATAATACTGAAAACAGGCAATCCTGTGTTATTGTAGTATTACAAAAGCTAGCACATTGCAAGAATGGAAGAGAAAGCTCACAAGTTACCTAGACATTGGGAACGTGGGTGTACGGTTGTCTTCTAGCAGAAATCCAGCTGGATGAGTCGAGCTGTCCCATTGATTTAGGTGAGCAATATAAATGAGCTGGATATTACTGACTCCAGCTCTAGTGACTCCTTTGCAGTAGTAGTGGTCTATATTTGAATGCTGTAATTTGATAATGTTTTTGAGTTTGAATGCAGAATGCAGGTCATGTATATTTTTGACCTGATTCTGGAAGATGTGTATATTTTTGAATAAAATATTTCTGTAAAGCATTCTTTAAATAATGGATCTATTACTTGCTGAATTCATTCACATCATTGCTTCTTTTCGTTACATTTGAAAAGAATGACATTAATGAAAGTATATAAAATTTACAGGACAATTTTCTGTAGATTTCAAATATAATTTGGAGGGTTTCTCAGTAATTTTTATAAAGTATTTCTATTCCTATCACTACGATTTCTTTTGGGTTAGACTGAAAGGGAGGAGGATGTTATTTGCAGAGTGACAGAAATTGCCATGCACATAGTATTTGTTTGGTAGCTTCAAAGTGGCTGAAACGAGATTGATCCTTGCAGGATGGTTTAACATGGGTATCTCTAACAGCCAGTGTTGCTTGGTAGCCTTTGGAATAGCCTTCAGAAGGCTGTTAAAGCAGAATGGAAACTAATCTGTGCTCTCAGCCCCTGTCAGAGCTGAGGTATAATGTGGAAACCTGGCAGTGTTGCTGCTTGTGTGCTACCTTTCTGGTGGATAAACCGGGTACTGCTGCAGCTTGCAAGACTCAAACGTGTAACAGCTAAGCTTTGCAAGAAAAAGTGACATAATGTAATAGTTTAAGTGTAAGAGAAAAGAAGCAAAGATCGAATCCTGTGAGCATTTAGGGTGGGTTTTTTCTCATATTTTTCAATACGTTTGTGCTTGTTGATTTGAGATTTAAAAATCAAATTATATTTTAACTGGTATTCCAAATGTCTCATGTGATTTAGTAAATAAGACTTCCACAGGTGGAAAACCAGTCCTGCACTATATGATCAGTACCATAAGAAAAGGCTGAGTGCAACAATTTCAATTTTTTAACTCAAGATTTGAAAATACCTTTTTTGGTATGTGAATGCATCCAAATAAGCTTTCAGATTCCTGCCTTTTCTGCTTTTCAAAAGTATTACTTGTATAAAACTGAAGGGGTCTTTTATGTAAAGATGCAGAAAAGTAGTAATACTAGTAATAATTAAAAAATAATTTCTACTTCACATAGTTTTCAGGAGTCAAAGCATTTTGCAATCACAATTTCATCACAATCAGTGATTAAATGTGAAATGGCCAGAGTACCTGAAATCCAGCTTTGATTACAAACTATCCGAAACGTAGGCAGCATATAATGTAGTATATTCTTGGATAGGCATGGGAAAATCTCCATGCTTCTAATTGTTGATTTCCTATCTTCAGAAAAATTACATCAGTGCCTTTATAAGTAATTTTTTTCTTCTGTGGCATTCCCATGGCTGTTAGCCACATTGCATGCAAAATGAGTGAAACCTGGAATCTCTCAGGATTAGTGGTTCTCTTTATTCTTTGCTCCATATTGAAAATCGTTCCTGCCAGCTGGTGCTCTCCAAGCTGCCTGGAAGAACTTTGGCATAGTTTTCCTAACCTTTCAAACAGTAAAAGCAAAACCTTGCTTTGATTAAAAAAAAAAAAAAGCCAGAGGACTTTGGCCCCGAGCCATTAAGGATGCAGGCGGGTGCACTGCGGGCTGACAGCGTATTCCACAAACCCTGCAAAGTTCTCCTCGGGGTCCCTGGAGTGGCTGAGACACTTTGCTTGTACTTAACATATATCAACTGTCACCCCACGGCAGTCGGTGCTGCGCTGAACACAATGGAACATCCAGATGGTCTAAACAAAGCCAACAAATGTTCACTGCTATTAAAAGCTGTTTACATCAACTTCCAGTATTTCATGTGCTGAAGTTTATATTGTGTCACTACTGGGGTGCTTAGTTCCATCCTCAGTTCAGAGCAGGGATTTCTAAACTATTGTTGCTTATGTGTTAAAATAACATTCTGAATATGCCTTAAATACATGCCGCTGAACTTCTTTTTCCCTTTTAAATAGGAAATTGGTCATTGTATGCTAATCGCACGCTTTCAAATATTGTAATTGATTGTCCCATCCAATTTCCCCTTGCTTTTCCCCCAGTAGCTCCTTGCAGCGCCTGCCCCCTGCACACGCCTGTCCCACCCGTGCTGTGCCTGTCGGGCACACAGCTGGTGGCTGCCAGGCTGGGCTGTGACACTGCTGTCCCCACTGCTCCCTGGCCAGCTGATGGAGGTGCTGCTGCGGGGTGTGCTTCGCTTCCATCCCTGGAACACTCGGAGGCATCTCCTGCTGTCCTGTGGGTGATTAACACGTGGAGGTGACAAACGGACATTTTATACCTCCTTCCTCTGACCCTTGTTCCTGGTGTCCGCTTTACTGGAAGTCCACATCCCTGCTTTCTACTTGCTGAAATAAATTAATTGGTGGGACACAAGCTTAGCTCAGTCTATTGTTTTTTAGGAGGCTGCAATAAAATTCTTAGGGAGACTGTGAATGAGGAAGTAATTCCAAAACAGTGCTGTATTTTGCAAGTGTGATTTCTGATTAATAAGAGACCGTTCTTGAAAAAAATGACCAAAAAGTGCTTAAAGTACTAAAATTATCCCTTAATTGCAGTAATTTAAAGAATTAAGAAATACAATATTCTTTAAAATATAAGAGTGAAAGATCACATGCAAGCTGTTACCCATCTGCAGAGTACTTGTTTGCAAAATAAAAACCAACTGTTTTTTCAATTAATTTTAAAATGAAAACTGACTAGCCTTCCCTCCTCCCCACAAGTATCAGATTAATGCAATAGAGAAGAACAAATTCAATCCCTAGACTTTCCAGGTAAGTACTTTTTCTTTGATTTGCATCCTGTACATCCAACTATTACTGGTCACCATGCTAAAAATAATAAAATAGAAGAAAAGGAATCTGAAAAACATTTTTAGACCACAAGACTCTAATATTGGCATTCACTACCTGTTTATAAAATCTGTGGTTTTTATCCCAGCCTACATCATTCACCTGCATGTTAGTTGTAGGACTAATCTTCACTAAATGGACAAAAACATGCTTATTTCTTCTGAGAGAGAAATCACACTTGATTTTTTTTAATAAATAGAGCTCTGCAGCACCATAATAGGGCTGCTGCAGACGTGTTCTGAAGGTCTGAGTGGGCTATGCTAACAGTATTCTTTCTAAGATGTTTATAGTTTGAAGAAGATTTTTGAAGATGTAAATGTGTGAATGAACAATTGAAACTGTCTGAATCTTTCTTGGTTTTTTAAGAATCTTACAAAACAGGTGCTTCTAATAGAACGTAATGTGTTACAGAAGTATTTTCCTTTCTGAGAACAGCATGTGACGATAGTGTAAGTAAAAAAATTACATTTTACTATCTGTTTTCATTATTAGTTGCAAAGGGGATATGGCAAATAGTGCATTTGCCTGGTGTTCTAGCTGATACAAGACTAATTCATGTTCTCAGAAGCTTTGAACATGAGATTCCCAGATTCAAATTTGATTTGCAAAACTTTTTAAAGTTAGTTCCATTTCACTCTGAGCTTTATTAAATATTTAACTTTAGGCTATTTATTTGAAAATCCTGTTTGTAGGATTTTCCCCCACACTCTTCAAAGTGTTGCAGAGAACCAGAACAAACTCCCCTGTTTTTCATGTTCCTCTCATTATTGTTTTGTTGCATAGCTAGATCTCCTTTCCATACTCTGTTGTACAAAGACCAAATCCTTGTCTTGGCTAGCATCCTTAGGAAGAAAGTTACTGCTGTTACTGAATTTCCTTTAAGTTCCACAATGCTCATGTTGTTTCCAGAGAAGTGACTCCTTACAGACATGATTATCTGGAATGCAGTGGAAAGGAGCTGATACGTCTCTCTGTCATGAAAGGTCTGTGATTCACCTTATTGTCCTGAGTGGTTTTGGTCATTTTCCTGTCCTGGTAGGTAAACAGCACTCTCTGCACAGACATCAGCTCCTGCCATTATGGCGAGCTTTGTGTGCAGGACACACGCTCTGGAAACACCAGGGTAAAGGTTTTGAATAATGAGGTTGCACAGTTTGTATCGGGTCAGTGCATCAGAAACGTGAAACATACAGAAGAAGTAGGGTTAAATCCTAGTGGAACTGAAGGCATAGCATTTAAGATTTCTTTTCTGGAAAGTCAAGCTAGTTCCTATGTTATGTTGGAACATGACAATAAAAGAACCGAATATTATTCTGCATTACGAAATGATTAATCTCTGATTTCCAGAGATTAATTAATTTCCATCCCAGGGAGTTTATTGCCAAAACTGTAGGAAGTGGATGCATAAGGAAATGTTTTACAATGAAGATGACATCATTAATCATCAGTATTTCTCTAAGCAAGACCTTTCCTGACCATGCAGAATGATAGAGAAAGAAATATTTTGCTTTCTGTAAGGGAACCCTGAGAGGTATTGGGACAGAAAGCTCTTCCAAAGGCATGGTTTTGATGTTTGCCAGGGGTCAAGCTCTGTGCCCGGTGTAGATGAGCCGTTTGGAGCCAGATTGTCAATCCAAACGCAAGCTGCTCCGTTTCCTGTTTATGCCTGTGCAGAGTTACACATCCTGACTCGCTTGCCTTCAGCTGCAGGTTTTTCCGCACTCCCTAGGAGATTTCTTCCTTAAAATGGTTTGTTATTTATCATTTAAGTAAGCCATTGGAATTTTGTTAATTCCTGTTTTATTTAACACATGCAAGACGGTATCATTAGCTAAAGGAAGATAATGTTAAGGTAGTAAGAGTTACTGATACTACTAACTAAATGACCTTTGCAAAACAAAATCTGATCAGCCTAAATGTAGAGAACTCATGCCAAGTTTACTCTGCTTCACAGAGGCCTGGCCTATTGTATATCTGACCTGAGGTTATCAGCAATTGAAGCCTGGTCTAGTAATTTAAAAATAAGCTTCTTGTATATTACACATTTCCATTTTTCCATCTGTCATATGATTAAACATGTTTCAGCATAAAGTGACATTCTTAGAAAAGCAGTTGGCTTGTTATGTTTATGAAGCTTCTCCATTGACAGAGACTGTAAAAATTTTTTATTGTTCAGCAGCATAGCTCCTAAGTGGTCATCTTCTTCTTTTTTTTTTTTTTTTTAATTCTCTCATCCAAGAAAGTGGACTGAAAACAGAAGACATCTGACAGTTCATGGTGCTTTGTCCTTACCCTTTAAATTGGAGTACAATGAGAAAAAAATTTGATTATAGCAAGTTTAGGGCTGTCAGAGTTGTTCTGCATTGGCTAAGTCATGCTTTTCTTTAAAGGTAAAGTTTTACTAAATTTAATGAGCTTTCTTAATAGATACCGAAGAGCTTTTGTTAATGGCCTGTATGCCTTGCTTAAAAGCTAAAGAAGGGCAGTTACTGAGGAAGGAGATTGCTAATTAGGCTTTATTTCCAAGCAAATGTGGATGCTATTTGATAAAATGACAATGAACTGCACATTCCTCCCTCCACCTCTTTTGTTGCTTCACTGTAGCTAGAAGTTAGATCTTTAACACATGCTACACTGATTGATATAAAAGGACCATATTGAAGCTGGAAAGAATTTTGCTAGTTTAACAATGAACTTTGCAATAAAATAATGATAAAAATAAATAATATATAATATAGAATTAATAAATGGCATGAGCAGAGTGAGTGTGTTATAAGAAGTCATAGTCTGTTGAACCAGCATAATTGCAAGGAAAAGAGAGCATTTTGCAGCTTTTCTGGAAATTTGACAGAAATCGGAGGAGCTATATTTTCACTGTACTCACTAGAAGCAGAACATGATCTTCAGCTGGAATCAATTGGCCTCATTTCAAAGTTAATGGTCCTTTTGGTCCTTTACACTATCAAATAATATAACCTGTGACATACTGATAAAGACTGGCAAAAATAGCAGCTGTAATGAAAACGAAGACTTTCTTCCTTTGATCACTTTTCTCTAGTTTGTGCATAACTCTGTTAAACTTGGTTGAGTTATCTATGTTTATTAATATGGTTTCTGTTGGTATAGTATCCAAATACTTCCTAAGGATTAATGGGTTTTAATTTAGTGATACCACTATGAGGCACAAAAATCTCATTTTTCCCATTTTAGGAGACTAAAACTAAGCAACTATATGCACTGATTTGTGTAATTATGGTGTCTTTGAGACATCTTAATTCCTTGGTGTTTCCACTCCCCGATCTGAGGTGGGCTCAGCCACTCGTCCTAGAAACTTAAGTACCAAAGGTTCACACCTGAAATCTTCATTCTGAACTTTGTGCCCATCCGAAATTCCCCCTCTCCCCACAAAAAGGAAACCCAAGGCAAACAAAAAGCCCCATACAAACCATTCCAATCCACAACCCAGCTTTGGAAAAGTCATTACACAAAAAAATATTTCATACGCACAGCTGAATGAATTCCTTTTCTCCAAAAGCTTGATTATATTTAATGATAGAGTAGAGCTGAGGTTTAGAAATTTGGTTTTAATAGCTGTTAAACTAATCATTAAATGCAATCAAGTTTGTTTCCTATGTTGTTTGAAGTCAAAAGGGTGGTCAGAGGCTCTTCCAGACATTCCCTGTTGTCTTGATAAATTTTCTTAAATAACAGCTGATGATAATATTTATATCTTGAATAATATCAGTATTGTTTGACTATCTTTTTTTATTTTTATCATCACTTATTGTTTGCTTCTTACATTATAGATGTACCAGATCTAAATTGCAGAAAATAGCATTTAAAATGCTTTTCCTCAATTGTGTTATAAGTACACGTAAGATCATGAAAACACCCTACAGTACCCAAGTTAACTTTAGAAGGGTTAAGCAGCAATTCCCTTGGTGACCATGTTCACATTGTGAGATGTATCAGCACACATGTTTTGTCTATCAAGCCAAAAGAATACCCCATTTAGGGCTTTTCCCCACAGTAATCAAGGCTGAAGACAGCAAAACAGCATTCCCTTCAGAGGATGCAGCAACAGCATGAACTCAACCTTTGTTAAAGACTAAGCTCTGCTACCAGTTCCTTTTGCAATATATTGTAGTGTGACTTCGTTTCCTACAGTGAAGGCAGCCAAGGTAAAAAATACATGACTGCAGAATAATGTAACAAAACTGTGCTGCTCTGGATAAAGCTCCTGAGTTTCAGACTTGCTGCTGGTCAAAGCTGGCCTATTGACCCCTGTCCACTCTAGCTGAGTAAACCTGCAGGTCTTTGCTAAGGTATGTTTGCAGCAGGAAAGGTCTTGGGCTCTAATTAAATGCAGAAGGCATGCAAACAGGCTTTCCAGATGTTTTAGTTAATCAAATTAATATAAATCTGAGCGTAATGCCTTCCTTTATTTTGGAGGTGAAAGCAGTGTTGTGAAATACTTGAATCTTTGAAAATTGTATTAAAATATGGTATTTGTTTTTCTCTTTTATTTTGCACTATTTTTTTTTCTTTTACTTAGAACACAATTCATTTCTGCCTACAGGAAGCATTTTGGCTGCCTCTTTCTGGGAAAAAAAATTGGCTGGCATAAGCAGCCTGTGGATTTGGCAAGGTGATAAACACAAAGATTTCTCTTCCATTTGCAGTAGAATATTGCATTATGAGAAACATGAATAGTAATCTCACTTTTATGCACCTTGGGATGGCTTGCTGGAGACCACTCAATTTTGCTTCAAAAACCAACCAAATAAAACTAAGACAAACAAAGCAAGGTATGTTCACAGCTTTATTTTAAAATGTTGTAGGCATATTTTTACTAAGGACACAGTTTTGACAGCCTCTTCTTTGTAGAAGGCTCATCTGCTCTGATCATTTGATAAAGGCTAATTTTTCCAGGTTGCTTTGCTTTTGTTTAGTTTATTTTTTCTTCAGAATTCTTAACCTTTTCATACTTTCAGTGTATTTTTAAATTATTGCAAAAATTCCCCTTCCTTCTCCTGTGGCTAAGCAGGAAGCCAGCAGGATACCAATACTGCTTACTCACGGAAATTAAAAACAAAACAATAGGTAAGAAAAATAAAGAAATAGAACAAACAAGAGACAGCATCTTTTCTGGTAAAGCTTTTTGTGTTGTGCACTGGCTATTCAGTATACTGGAGCTTAAAAACTGGAACTTCCGCAGGAGAGGTTCTGCAGAATTTGGCTCTTTGTCATTTATTTCAGTGTCTGCACTGAAACATGGAGTTGAACTACTAGTCTGTCTGTGTGCCCAAACTGCAGGGAGAAAAAGCAGCAAGTCAGCAATGGTAGCCTTGCAGTCCAGAGTCCAAGTTAAGGGGTGATAGGTTTTGGAGAGGCATTCTGTTTATTAGTTAGTTTTTGTCATAGCCCTGCAGATGCTGGTGTTTATGGGGCTCCCCAGGCAGGCACAGGTGATGCCAGGCTGTCTGGACATGTGTGTTCCTCCCACCCTCAATGTGTGAGGTGTCTCACTCTTGAAGAGTTTTTCCTGAGGTGCCTGGATTCCTCTTCCCAAGCAGAACTGCACAGTATGCCAGGAGAGCACTGTCCTTGGACTGAACCGGCCCAGACAAGGGCACAAACATGTCCCCTGCTTGTGCAGTTTAGGATTACCTTAGGGAGAAAGAAAAGGGGAAAGTATGCTTTCATCTCCTTCCCCTATTCTTCCAGTGATCTGGTGATTTAACTAAGTTGCCTATTTCCTCTTGAATTAAAATACACCTCATTAGGGTGGCTATTTGAAACCTCTTCTAATGCAATTACTTTATTTCATTTATGTAACTTAGCTCTCCTTCAAAAACACTGATTCCAAATTCTCGGTCTCCTCTTTTTCTCCAATGTTATATATATTTTATTCTCTTAAATTTTCATTTGTAAGTTCATCTGAATGGAGACTTGTATTCAATTCAACATCTTCTCTCTAGACTTTGGGATTAATAGACTTCTCTATTTGCCACTGACATTTGTGTGGAGAGCAGCTCATAACATGATTGAACTCCATTGATTTTTCATAAAAGTTTAATAAGCTGATACAGGTCAAAAGCATTGCAAAGTTTGTTATAAATTCCTGTGGTGATCTGAACAAGACAGTGGGGAGAGCTGCCACCAGATACACATTGAATTACATGGAGGATAAATACATGCATAAATAAGTTTTGAATTATGTGGAGGATAACAAGGACTTGAAACTTTTTGGTTAATTATTTTGAATATTGTGCTTCAGATGATAAGATTTATAACATTGCATGGCTCTCCTTGTTTATGTTTTGTATTTGTTTACAGGTGATTTGCTCATAACTGCTTTAGTAGGAAATGGATCTTGGAAAAATGCTTTAATTGCTTCCCAAAAAGAAAACCTCAGATTTATATGTGAGCTCACTGAAATAGTTGACTAATATTGCATGAATCCATTGAAATCAGGGGAGGTTCCAGTTGTGCTACAATTTTTAATCAAGTCTGGGCAGAATTGTCAGGTAAGTTCCTTGAGCTGGTTGCAGTCTTGGCTAAAACGCAGAGCCAGTGGTACATCAGTTACAGAAGTCCTTTGGGCTTACAGTACAGAAAACACCCATGCAAAAAACCTCCTTAGCTTCTCTAGGAGCTTGGAGATTTTTCCCCAGCCCCATCCCATTTTCTGTGCTGGCCTGGGCCTGTGACTATGGTGGGGGAAGCCTTGCATGGCCCGTTGCTACTGCTGGGCTTGTGGCCACAGGCCAGAGTCGTGTTCTGACCACTGGCCATATCAGTCTGGTGTGTCATCCCTCAGGACATGAATCTTTCACGAGCAGCAAAACCTTTTTATGGCTTAACTTTGTTCCTTGAGTGTGCAGACTGCAGAGGAACAGGATGTTTATTGTATGTACAGTGGCTATTCCCACTGAAGAGGGGCTGCCTTTAGGGTGGGCACAGCTCCTTTGAGGGAAGCACCTCCTGTACCTTGGCACAGTGGTGTAGGTCCTGGACCCACACGTCTAGTGTCTGCTGTGTTCCTCCCAAATGCACTAAGAAGAGAATTTATTACAAATAAGGCACCATGTTTAATGTCCTCAGGCCAGCATTGTCAGATGAGGTCTCATAGGGTATGGTAAAATTCTTCTTTTCACTAGCTGATGTTTTTGTGTCATATGTGCCATATAAATGGCTTCATGAAAAGGTGTAGAATTTTCTTTAAAATTCAAAATCACAAAATATAACTTGTTAAGAATATTAGTAAGTTTTGGCCACAGGTTTTGTGGCATGGTGCAAGTATCTATTAAAAATAACCAAGAATGCTAACATTTATGTGGATCTATGACACTGAAAAATGAGCCTTGTTCCCTTGCTAGCTGGCCAGTATAAGAGGGGAGAATTCAGTGCATGAATCCAAAATCCTCTGGAAAACATTATTTTACAGCTCCAATAAAGTCCTTTGGCTAGTTCAGTGTTTGCTATTGACACCAAAGACACCTGAATATTCCTTAATGTACTGGAAGTCCCAGAGGGTCACTAGTAAGAATTGTGCATTTTCTGGTATGGCACATAGTTTTTAAAGGTCCCTCTCTATTATCATCTTCATTGCTGTCCTACAGATGAAAAACCAGGCAATTTCCTCTTTGCTTTATGCTCTGCCTCTGTGCAGTGGCTGTGTTCCAGTGTGATGCACTCAAAGTGTCAAGTATGAACCCAAAACTGGGGGGAGGATTCTGCAGGAGCTATAAATCCCTTCTTTTCCAGAGGTTATTTCTGCACTCACCCTTGATGTACAGAACTTATTTCTGTGCTTGGGTTAATGTTTAGGTTTTCTTTATAGGTCATCTTTTATTCTAAAGACTAAAGAAATCCTTCTGTTCATCTATTAAATGTGTGGGTTCTGTGTACTATACGATCTATTTAAGGGAGGGGGATATTCTTTTTTGAATTATGGTTCTTCAAGTGAATTGGTTATTTTCTCTATAACCTTTCCTGTCAGTGCCTTCGGAAAGGCAGTCCAGCAGTCACTTAGGTGTTTTTATTTTCTGGTCAGTATCTTGTAGTTAAAGTATCTTATAATTAAAATATGTTTTCATATAATTTTAATTTTTCCAGTGTATATGTCAGGCTCGAGATCTTTGCACAGATTCTGTTCCTCCTAAGACACAGTAATTTATTAGTAGCTCAGCATCTGATCTGTTCCATGTTTCCTTCACACAAATTGGTCTTGAGTATGTTGCCATTAATATTTATTCTGATAGAAAGTATTTATAGCAAGACTGGGACCTGCAGATGGTTAGCAGGTTTCAAAGGTGAGTGGGGAAGTGATCTTTTAGCCAAGGTGGCTCACCAAGGAAAAAACATCTTCTGAGCTGGGGATGGGCCCAGGCAGAGGGTGTGGAGGACAGGACTTGGTTGCCCACTGGTGGGTGGATGGCACAAGTCTGGACTGCAGCCTCCTGCCTTTGCTCCAGCTCTGCTCTCAGGTGTAGCTGGAAGGGCAGGGTCCTATGGACCACCTAGTCTTGTGATTTATGCTGAATGCTGGACAAGGTAGGATACAGAAGGGAGTTTGTTTTCCATTTCTGTTCTGCAATGCCCAAATTACTCTGAAATGTTCCTGAAAGTCACTCAAATTGGCTAAGTTTTGTGTGTCGTGTGTCCCCCTGCCTTAGCTGTAAACAGGATTCACCCAGGTGAAATATTTTTTGGATTTACTGGGAAAAGAGATTGTATTTATGTGAAACTGTTTGGGTGGGTTTTTTTTTTTTTTTTCTGTTATGCGGTCATTGATATGAGAAAAGTTATTTTTATGAATCCTTTCCTACCCTTTGAACATTGAGCATCTTTTTACTGTTGTTTTGGTTATATTTTCTTATGAATCTCTTACTCTGCTAGTGTGTGTTATTTTTTTCCTTCTCTGCAAAGACTTGTGACTTTTCAAATGCATGTGAGTAGCATTTTTCCCCTCCCTTCCAGTAATGTATTGACTACTTATGTTTTATGCTTCTGAAGGACTCAGCACTGTGGGAAAACATAGAATGCTGTGTAGAAAAGAAATCAAATAATATTAATGGATTCAAATGAAGGGAAATGAAAATTGAATCCAGACTCACATTTGCCTGTAAATTATTAGAATGAGCACAAGTATAATTTAATAGAAAGTAACTTAACTGTAGCTTAGTAATGCTGTACTTTACCCTGCGTGTGAATAGTAAGAAATGTGGTGTGCTAGGCAGGGAAAACAATGTTTCTTGCAGTTTGCATTAGACCATTGAAAAACAGTAATGTAGGGAATCTTAGTGATAACTCCATAAAAACAAGTTGACATTCATAAAATTGGCTTATTTATGTATAAATGATACCAGAGCTGAAGTTAACTTCAAGTGCTCAGGAAACTTTAAACGTGGATTCCTGTCAGACGCCTCTGCATTTTCTTATTGTCTTCTTTTTGTCTTCTCTGCCATGTTCTTCCTGTTTTCCAGCTCCCTACTTGGCAGTTCCTGCTCCCCTTGCATTGTCTCAGGTCCACTCAGCTGCCCAAGGAGGTGGCCACTAATGCCAGCATGTGGTGCTGACTGCCACAAGGCTGCCTGGAGCTGGGGACACTCCAGGAGATACTAAGCTGAGGACTGCCAACACCAGCAATGCTGGGCTCTTGCCATTCTCACAGTGCCTTTGTGGCCATGTGTAACCTCCACTGCCCTAATCAGGGATGAAGGACACCCAGAGGAGATCCCAGCACATCAGCACACAGCACGTGGGCTGTGGGGATAACCACGGAGAGCCGTGGAGGAGCAGTGAGCTGTGTGCTGTGTCTCACGGCAGGAGCTACGGGGGCATGGAGAGCAGTGGGTGTGGATTAGGCTGTGTCTCCTCTAGTGGGACAAAAGTGCTGCCTTGGACATGCCACGGTGTTGAGCAGGTGGGGGGAAGCTCCCTGAGGATGGGTCTGGCCTCAGCTGTGGGGATGCTCACGGGAACTTCAGCCAAGTGCTTTAAAATGAAACGTATGGTGGTTTCCTCTATGCTTTGAATGCAGAGGGCTGGTGTCTAACTTTTCTGGTGCCAGAAAAGGAGGAGCATGGGGCTGAGGAAAGGGGATGAAGCTGAAGGATTTGTATCTTACTATTGTTTTTGGCAATAATTTTCTTTGATGTACTTTAAGTGAAATAATTGAAAAATGTACGAATAAATACTAGGAAAAAAGATTTACATTTTGGCCATAAAAATATTTTTGGTTGAAGCTTTTAAGCTTTCACCTAAGTGTGTTAGGCTCTGTAGTCCCAAAGAACAACTAAGTAACTGTCATTAATTTTTATTTCCCTTTTACCATGTAATTTTCATGGTTTGTTGGGGTTTGGGGCAGTAGTCTGAAGTGATGGGCACCTTTCCTCAAGCAACCTGTGTGCAGAATTCCCTTCTGTCACCAGGCTCTGAGCCTGGGTGACAAGTGCTCTTGGTCATCTGCTCTGCTGCCTCCTGTGACATCTCCATGCCTTGCAAAGTCTGTTAGGAGAGAGGGAGAAAAACCTTGTTTGTCCCTCAAAACAGAGACAAGCAAATAACAAAATACCTGAAAGCTTGTAAGACTGTGAAAGAGGGAGGTTCAGGTGCACCATTCAATGTTACTGATGTGTCTGAGAGCCCCTATCCACACTCTGGTTTCTGCTTTTTTTTATGCTAGAGGAGTGACAGCAGCAGAATCAGAGGGACTGAAGTTTATCTCTGTGGATGTTGCTTGGGTACAGTTTTTTGAAAGGTTTTTGAGGAAGGCACTTCCTTCTTGCTTTTATTCAGTTTATTTGTGAGGATTTTTTTTCTTCTCTCTCTCTCTCTTTTTTACTTTTTCTGCTTGCTTTTGAGGTTATAACTCTGTTTTCTCCTTTCTGTTTTGATTTTGCTGCAGGCACTTTGTTTTAAATTTTTGTACTTTCTCTTCTGTTATGTTCCAGTGTGTAGGCTGGTTTTGACCCTGAACTTTTGCAAAATATCCCTTCCCAAAACATGCATGGCTTCATAACCCGCTTTATTTTGTAGATATATAAACTCACTGATCATACTGGTTTTGGTGTAATTTTGGCAATCATGCAGATAAACAGCAAGAGCAGACCTACGTATTCTGTGTGAACAGTGAAATGCAATTGTATTATATCAGAGAAATTAGAGAGTGGGTTATCTGTACCAATATTACCTGTATTGTCAGGTGATTGGTGTTACTGTCTGCACTTACTAAAGCCTCTAAATCTCATGGAAATACACGATACAGATGATCAGGGTTTTTTTTAAAGGGATTTGAAACAGAGTGGAATTCCTCTCTTTTTAAGAGGTTTACCCCCATCTTTCTGTAAATAGTCTCTTATTAATATAACACATACATCACTAGTATGGTCTATATTCTATGTCATGAAATGAGTAACAAAAAAGATGACATTTTCATTTTGTGAAGTTTCTCCAGGTTGCCAGCTGAGGAGGGAGATTGGTGGGTAGTGCCAGGTGTGTAAGTGATCAGTGCACACCTCACTGTTTTGGTGGACTTTTTGATACATCACTGCAAACGTCAGCACAGTGAATTCCTTTAAAATTAATTCCACCCCTTTTCTGGCAATACTTTTTTGAGTAAGGTTGTCTGTAAGAAACCCTTCATTTTACAGAGCCATTGCTGGTGGCTTTGAGGAGGAGCTCGTTGTTTGCAGTGTTTGGGTGTGACTGCAGAAGGGTGATGCCCCAGCACTGTGTGTATTAGGTAGTGGACTGTGAAATAGATTCTTAGTTATATCAATATTTATGTTATGACCTTCTGTCCCTAGTGAACCCTTATTTCTGAGAAATTAAAAAGGAAGAAAGTAACAAACAACCTCCCTCCCCCCAAACAACGAAAAACCCCACCCAAACTCATACAATGTAAATAAGCTAAAAACCCCCCAAAACTTCTATTGAGAGCTTTCTGGCTGTTGCTGTGTTTTGGAGTAATACATTGTCCGAGATCCAGCCCTGCTATGATGTATTAGGCTAATATATCATAAGAGTGTCATGGCTTTGATGATGTATTAATGGAATACATCGTTAAGGTGCCATAGCTCTTATGATGCATTACTCCAAACATGACCAGCTGGGTGGGTTAGCATACAGGCATGTGTGTGTATGAAGCAAAAAGTTCATGTGCAAGAAAAGTTAGGAAGACCTAAAAGTCAGGAGCTTCTGAAGAGAGGGATTGAGCTGGGTAGGACCAAACAGGTTGGAGCTGTGTGCTTCCAAAATCTCAGAATGTACAGAGAACACGGGGAGCAGAAGAAATTGCCTTTACTGAAGCAATAGTGAATTTTCATTCCCTTTAAAGAGTACAGTGATATGTGCTGTATTACATTAACAAGTTCAGCATTTTTCAAAAATGCCTTGACCAGTTTTTTTCTGTGTATTTTTTTCAATTTGCTATCATATTTTCTGGGAAAATTAGGTTGAATACATTTTATGCAGATATAAACACTTCTGTCGTAGCTGTTATTCATCAATTTTTTGTTGTAAATGTCAGCTACTTCTGGTTTCAGAAAAGAAATTAAGGTAAGTTCTGGTAAGCAGTCTTTTAACAAAGTTTGTTTTTACCACATTTCCAGACATAGCCAGCTTTGGACAAGCTTTGGAGAAGCAAACTGATAAATCTCCCACACCCTGAAAGTGATATCAAACTTGAACAAAAGGCATTATAAAACACATTAAATACTGATGATGATACTTACCTCCTTGTTCCCTAGCTAAAAGACTTTGTGTGTTGTTGTATGTGTTTATACTTACAAAATTTCTATCTCTTGCCTTTTTTAAATGCCCTGTATTGTCACGTTATGGATGCTGTTGGCTGCATGTATGTCATTGAATAGAGTCTACTGATTGCCTGGTTTTGTTGAAAATCCAGCTCACAATTGCTCTGGTCTTGCAATGGTACACATTTACTAAATATGAATATTGCTGTTAATCTATTTAATCTCTTGGGAATTTTTTTGTCATTCATAGAGCTGGGTGCAAGATTTGCCCATTATTGCTTTTTTTCCCCCCTGCCATGCCTAGAAAGAGAAGGATGCAGAGGCAGATGTAAAATACCACTTTTTGCTGAATCTATAGAGAGGGAAGTGTGGGAACAATTCCAGGTAGTAAAAATCAGCATTTCCAGTATAAATTGCTTTTATGCTCTTTATGATGAGAGGCATAAGGTATCCAGTGAAAAAGTTTCATTTTTCAGGTTTCACGGCTCACAGTATCTGCATAACTTTGCCCACTTTTTTCATCACAGTACCTTGAACACTAGATGGCATTGGCATTGTTAGTGTAAGTGGGGAAGAGATGGAGGATACTCAAACCTCCTCCCTTCAGTGGTCCCCAACTTTCTTCCTGTCATTTGAGAAGCCAAATCAGAGAAAATCCTCAAGTTCCCAGAGTTAGGACCATACCAAGTGCTGCATTTTCAGGTGACCTTCACTGATTGCTGCATGGTCATTACTGTGCAGAGCTGAGATTGCACCTGCAGCAACCCTGACACCACGAGTGGAAGAAACCATGCAAGGACTTACCAGCTTCTGTGTTAGGATGCATTCACAGACTGCATTCTGTCTTGGCTGGCATATTTCTTTATTTTTATCTTTTTAAATTTTTTTTTGTATTCTGATAAGCTCTGCAATAGTTACTGCAGTGGTTAATTTCTTCTGATCCTGTCACCACCCTTGCCCATAAGTACAGGAAATTATTATGTTAGTGAGTATTCTAGGCATCTCTCATTAGAAGCAGCAGTTAACTAGGGATGTTAAAAGCAATCTGCATATATAGATTGGTATTTTTTTCAGGCCAGCAGAACAGTGTTTTGCAGCATGAAAGCTGATATTAGAAGGTCGTGTTGCTGTCCTTTAACGGTGCTGGTATGACCTTGGCTTCATGTTCCATTTTGTTATAGGCTTATTTATGAAAGCCTAGACACAGAACTTGAAGAAAATCTTGGGAAGTTGGTTGTGAGAAGTAATATCTCTGTGTTGTTTCTGCTTCAAAGCTTGGTATGAACAGGTATTAAGTGACTAAGTCTGGGATTAGATGGCATCCCTCATGATATGGGAATTTGGCATCTCCTCAGTGATACCCTAGACCTTTTTTAAAGGTCTATTCTGACCCAAACCATTCTATGATTATAGAAGTTTAATTCTATTGGCAGAACCTGTTTCTTCAGGGATGGCTGTGTAAAAAAGGGCTGTGAATGCCATTTGTGCTTGGTGATACCACGGGATAAGATCAGTAGTAGACCCATAATCCCCTTCTTTAAGAAATGTGCTATTTAAAACACTCTGGGTGGGTTCTATCCCTTAAATTTGCATTATTTGTGGAATTTATACATCATAAGTAGTAAGGGAATTGTTTGAGAAGCAATGCTTTGTTCCTACAATATAGCAGTGTATTTTATACAAGTTGCTGTAATCTTTGATTGAGGAGTCATGTATAACCTAGTATTAGAAGCAATTATTTTAATGACAGTTTAGTGACATGTCACCAGATTTGGAGCAGATGGATGAATGGGTTCCCAGGAAACTGTTCTTTTTGTTCTGTGATTATCTAGTTTTTGCTGATTAAAATTAAGACAGGAGGTGGGAAAATAATGAAGAGTCTGAAAAACTGAGTCAAGAAAGCAACTGAACTGTTTCATAAGGGTAGAAGTGGAGAGGAGTATGAAAGCAGTGCTGTCTCTTGCCTGCTATTCCTTTATTAAGCATAAAACCTTTTCAAATGCCTGTTGTGGTAAGAGGTAGGGACTGAGCCCCAGGTCAGGGCTTTGTCATGCTAGTGATTAACACAGCTTCTTGTGCAATGGATGAAAATAGGGTTTTGTTTTCTTTAATTAGGGTTGGGGGTGTTTTACACTATCATGGAGGTAATATCAGTGATATTATTAGAGAGAAGTACCTTTCAGTTGTAGACATACTTTATTTCAACACAAACACACTCACTACTAAGGCAAGCTGATACAAAAACTCACTCATTCTTAACGTACTTGCTGTGTCTTGCCTCAGCCAGAGCTGGAGTGTGAGCACTGTTCTCAGTGTTTGAAATGCACTGTTTGGAAGAGCTGTAATGGCTATGCTCTGTGGCTTTACTTTTACAAATCATATGCCACCAGACACATGGTCCTATGGTCAATCCAGTCCTTATGGTGTATTTGAAGTGTTAAGTGTCCCTCTGGAACAGAGGTTCCTCTCTGAGGAAGCTGTGACCCTGAAGCACGTGGGGACCCTCCCCAGGAGTTCTGTAGGCTGAGTCCTTGGCAGGGTCAAAGAAGAAGGGAGACTTATTCTTACCTCTTGTTGAACTAGGAGGTCCAAAGCAGAATTTTCTGAGGGATGTATTTCCAGATTTGTCTCCTTTCTTCAAGGAAACTTGGAATTTGTATTCCAAGACCCTGTCTTCTCTTCTAGATGAATTTAGTTACTACATTGTTGACACATTTGCTTTAATATTGTAAAATAATCCATTACTTTCTACTCTGTTTTCACAAGCTTAATGCTTCTAAAATGTTTGCTGTGTGGTAACTTCCTCCCATGGGGAAGGACAGCTGGGCACAGTCCTGCTCTGCTTGCTGTCCTGACCAGCTCTGGCAAGGACGGCCAGGCAGTTCCTCAGGGGACATTTCACAGCAGAGGAGGTGGGGCAGGGAGAAGAGTCTGGTGGCCTCTCTGACTATGCCTTGGAGATGTACCTTAGTAATAAAGTACAAACTTTTAGGAACTTCTATGGGATATTGTCTTGCTTTTGGAAATTGAATGTTTCAATGCATTTGTCTGGCTGTACTGCAAGGTTGCAATGGATTTGGAGAGTAAATTCTTAACAGTCAGTGGAACCCTCAGAACTTTCATCATCATAGTACAACGTGGGATCCCAGCAAGTGCTGTAGCATAATTTATTGATGTCAGTGCTGGTTCTGCATGCAAATGTGATCTTCCTGAAAATGTGCATTAATAGAAACTGCCATGTGTATCTGTTTGACAAGAGAGGCTGGTTTGGGAAATCAAAATATATTTTCTCTCTGTTAGCTTCACAGGGAGTTCCTTGTAACTGAAACCACTGGCCCAATGAGCCAAGCCCCCTCATCAACTGTTTCACTTAATTATGTCTTTTATTATAGTTCAGCAACCCAGTTGAGTGAGTAGCTGTATGGTGAACTAAGTGCCTCTGAAAGCTCAGCAGTAAAATTTTTGCACATCAAGTGCTGTGAAAATGTTCTCCCATGGCTTGAGTAGGCATTTTTTAGTTCAGGAGAAATGTGATTTAGGAGAAATTACATAGTAGCAAAACAAGTCAAGAGAATCATTAGCTATCAACCTACAAGTAATGATCAAAGATCAGTGTGGTTGAGAGAGTACAGTGTGTTAATATCACCAAACTGTGGTCAGAACTTCAACAGCAAATACAGAATGAGACCCAGTCCTATCCCAATTTTTAAAAAAAGAATTATTATTTTTTTTTTTTTAAACAATCTCATGCAGTCCTCCCTTCTGGCTCTTCCTGCAGAAAAGTGCATTCCTATGTGAATTAGCTTGTGGAGTTTCCAGTTTGCAGTGTGTCAGGGAACAGAAAGCAAATAAACTGTTATGTGAATGGGCTGTGGAAATAAACTTCTGTATAATAAAGTGAATTGACTGCCCTGAGTCATTCTCAGCTTCTTTCTTTTCTCTAATTGGTTCGCTTTAATTAATTACATTGTTGCAGTTCTGTTGTGATTTTGCACGGCTTCTCATTAAGTCTTGCCTTTTATCTTTTCCACTCTTACTGATCTGTGCAACAGGTATGCTAACTACCTTTTAGCATCCTGGCTGTAAAACAAGAAAGATTTCCATCAGCAATGTCTTGCTCGTACCCATTCTCCCCATGCCACATGTGAGTGCTGCTTGTAAACAGCCTGGGCTGAGGCACAGAGATCCTTTTGGAGTTCCAGAGGTACATGGTGCCTAGGGAATGAGACATGGCCAAAGTCTGAAACTCAAGGGTTTTGTTTCTGGGGAAGTTCACATCCTTAAGATCAGTTCTGTAACGCAAGCTCAGTTTCTTGGAAAAGGCCCTGCTTAGTTTTACGTTAATAAAAGATGTGTATTTGGCTTCATGTCAGAAACAGGAATTCAGAGACTTTGAAAAACCTTTGAAGACTGTTACAGCTGTAATTGGTGTGTTTTGTCTTGGGTGGAGAATTTGAAAGGTTTATTTACAGAATGTACACTCTTAAGGGCAGGAACTGTTACTCATCCGTGTTTGGAAAGCAGCACCAACACAGTCTGGATAACAATGATACTACAGAAGGTTAAAAGAACAATTAAAGAGTGGAAATAATGACCTAAGGGAGGAACACTTAACTTAGCATGTCGACGACTGCACACCGTGTGTTTGGGGAAATCCAAGGCAAGAGAGACTGAGAGAGTTGTCAGAGAGACTGATACTCTCAGAAGAAATATTTCAACTCTCGGTTGAAATCTCTGCTTACATTTCATAGGAATGATATCAAATAACTTGAAGAAAAATGCTTTGAAATGGAGAGAGGGAATTTCTCCACATTTGTGTTTTCTCCCAGGAGAGCTTGCCTTGTTTTCTGGTTCTTTCCTTTCTGAGTACCTTGGGACAGGGGGAGTGAGTCAATAAAAGAGCATCTCCAAAGCCACGCTTTATTGTGTGCAGGGAGATGCACACAAAAACTGCTGGGTAAATCCAGCTTCCCACGGCTGCTCTTCTAGAGCCAGCCAGCGTTCCCTCCAGGTGGATACACCAGAGGTGTCACATTCTGACACCATTTAGCAGCTATTTTTTGTGTTTGTTGCAGGTTTGAAATGTTACTGAGACAGTTGTGTTTCTGGAACAGTGCAGGATGTAGGTCAGCCTTGGATGTGTCCTACAGGTGGGAGGATCAAGGCAATGCGTGCTGGGCATTTTCAGGGATTACAGACGAGTTTGTGACTGAAGGGAATGATGAATTCCTGGGTTGTGTGCTCTGGATCTCCAGAAAACAACTCTCATGCAAGCTGAATTACATACCTGCACTTCAATACCTCATGAATGACAAACCTATTGAAACAGAATAAAATTTTATATATATATAGAATCATAATTTTATACATGCAGAATCATAACAATGATAGCAATGAAAAATAAGAATAATAATTTTTAAAAGGGAGAGAATTTTTGCTCTTTTATCCATCTTCTGGAACACATAAATTATGTCTGTATATACACTTTTTTCTAAAATAGTTCATTAAACTACAAACAAATTATCATTTTCTTCCTGGCTACATTAGTTTATATTGTATTACACACAGCTTTCATAAGAAGGCATTAAAACAAAGCAGACCAAGTATAAAGTAACTACCAGGAAGAAAACAGAGTTTTTCTTGTGTTCTTGGCCTCAATTTTATCACCTTGAAGTGATCACTTCCTCTCTGGAGCTTTTTTCTTGTTTTGTGTATATTATTTCTGTGTGTAGTTGGCTGCATGAAATCAACCTTCTAACAGAGCCAAAATGTAAATTAAAAATAATTTGGTGAGGAGTGAAGCTCACAGCATCAGTGAAGTGATCATTTAATACATCAATTATAGTCTAAATATCTGAAAATACCTGTTATTAAAATTCTGTTATTTTCTTCACAGCTACCACAGGCAATAAACAAACAGAGATTCTGTGTTTTTAATTACTTCCAAGTGTATAAATGGGGAAGCACAGTCCTGGAGCTGCAGATAATCTCCCTAAATCTCCCTCTTGTCTGTGTTTCCAGGCTCGCAGCTGCTGACACTAACGTGTTGTGCTGTTGCATGGGCTCTGCAGTGTTTGTCCAGTGAGTGCCCCTGTTGTCTCCTTGGAGTTGCTGCTCCATCCTGAACAAATGGTGCTGCTCTGCAGGATGTTCTCAGGACTCTGGCACACCAGGTGAGGTACCAGCCAGCTTTTCTGACAGCAAGGAAAAGTGTCTTGAATGTGTCACTACAGAAAGTACAGTGAGTTTTCTTTTTTAATTTTTTTTTTCTCTGCCAGATGCCCAAGGGGCAAAGTTGGGTCAAAGTTTGATAAATAATAATTTAAAAACCCCCTAAAACAAAAAACCCTAACAAAACCAGAAAACCTCAACAAAAAAGCAAAATTTTATTCCCCTTTTCTCTTTTTGCCAATGGCTATTTTCTTGGTTATGTTGAATATTGCTAAGCATATTGTTAGTGGAAAAAAGGCTGTCTTCAAATAATTTAATCCTAGCACAGATGCCACTGCTCTGTTTAGATTCGTCTATTAATATTTCTGTGCAGTTCTTTAACGAAAATTCTGGGATGTTTCCTCTTTCCTCTCTGAAAACAATGTTTGGTAAGGACTGTAGATTGTTTAGGTCTGTGGAACTGGTCATTGTAAGCCAAGACACAGAGGGCTGATTGGTGACCTTGTCTTGCTTTTGGCTGGAGCTTCTTCAGCTTGGTGTGACCAGGCCCAGCAGTTGCTTTCCTGTTTTGACATTGGTGGTCACTTTGCTGCTTCAGACATGTAGACAATATTATGTCCTTGACTTCCCCCACTCCTCCACATATAAAATACTCTCCTGAAAATCCTGATATGTTGGTAAAGTTTACTTTTGAGTTTTGATTTTGATACAAAGAAAAGAAAAATTGAAGTAGAAATGAGGCAAAGGGAGCCTGAGGGGTACAAAAGGAGTGGGAATGCAATAGAAGGATCCTGTGAAGAACGAGGGCTCTCCCTGGGAGGGTGTGGGGAACATCAGCTGGGTTTTCAGTAACACAAGTGAGCAGGGGAGGGACACTGACACTGACACAAAGAAAGAAACAAAACTTGTGAGATTTGTTCCAGCCCCACCTTCTCAGGTTCAGCACCACTGAGCTTCAGTATCTGAGGTTCTGTATGCAAAGCATGCAGGACATGGGGGGAGGTTGCAACTGCAAATCCAGGCATTGTGGGACTCATAGGAAAGCGGTCTTAGGAAGAGTAGAACATTGTTGTGAAATACTTCAATTGAATTTGAGAAACAATTTGACACAGTTTGCTAGACAGCTGTAGTGTTTGATTCTAAATAAAAGCGTACTCCAATAATAAGCTTCTGTTCTCACAGCATGAGTTGAAAGAATTGATTAAATAAATTCAGTCAATTATTCCATGTCATGTTTTTTATCTGAAATTTATATACAGTAAAAAATAAAACAAAGTTTATTAAATGAAAGTTAAAACCAATATGGCTTACTGTGGCAGATCCCTAAAATACATACATGATAATTTCTTCAGGCCTTGTTAATACTTCAAAGCAATTATAATAATCCAGCATATTTTATTTGTTTTTTTCTTTTAGATTAGAAGTAAATAAAGATTAAAAATTTATGAAACATAAAGATCCTCGTATCTCCTCCATATCCATGTGCTTCCTTTTTTATTTTACTTTTGGAGCTATTCCTTCCCCATTATCTCTTTTGCTCTCTACTATAGTTTATGGACTGATCATAATAGACATTTACAATATTCTGTATTTTTTACTGTTGAGTTCAAACATAGGCAGTCCTACAGACCTTCTCTTAATGTACAGTTGTAGTGTGCTGCCTTGGTATAGGAAGCAGAGCTCTTTGCAGAACTTCCCTTCTTTGACACATGCTGATCAAGATCAGGTTGTAAGGAGCAGGACAGCTGTTATTATGTAGTGCAAGGTATAAACACCAGGCTATTGATTTGAAATGCCTGCCTCACTTCTCTGCTATTCTGCACCAATACTCTTCTGCTTATATGAGTGGGAGAAACAGGAATCGAGTGTATGGCTGAAACTCAGTGTCCCTCGGGGAGCTGTGCCTCAGAAAATATTCTGTATAGGAACAGCAGTCCTGGATGTCTGAGTGTGCTTTAGGAATTCCCAGAGGTGGCATGTGGGGTGTGGGCACACGTCTGTAGACATGCCAGCAGCTACTGAATGGCCGTCAGCATTTTCTGTTGTACAAACAGGAGCTTGTTCGGGGTCTTTCCCACAAACACACTTTATTCCCTCTGCTGCAGAGTCCCTGTTTTGCTGGATAATTGCAACAGACAGCCTGGATTGGTGCTCTCCAGCAAATGTTCAGCAGCATCAGTGGCAGGGTGATTGACGTGAGCACCACACAGGGAGGCTCTTGCTCTGTGAAGGCTCTGGTCTGCTTTAGCATGAAAAGCAGTCAATGTTACTGGAAGCATTCTAACATGCTGCACCTCAGCCTGAGGGGCATTTCGCCTATTTACACCCTGATCCTGAAGACAGGGAGGGCAAGATGTCAGTGGACACAATTGTGACCCCGGTGCTGTTTGTTTTGACCTCTGCTTTATTAGCAGCTAATGGTAAACCCTGCAGTCCTTGCCGAGGCAGGGCAGCAGTGGTCTAGGCCTCCATGAATACAGACAGCATCAGGAGCATGTGCTTCACCACCCTGCTTTTCCTCAAGTCTGAATTATCCCCTGGGGCACGCACAGGACGTTCACAGCAGTTAATGTAGGACTTAGAGAAGTTAGAGTGAAATGGAAATGGGTAAGGACCTTCCCGGGGCAATGGTGAAAACTCACCTAGTATTGTGAGTCCAAGCCTGCATGCCAGACTTCAAAAGTGTCAGTAAAATAGAGAGCATTTTGTTATGTATTGGAGCAAACCCAAAGGTTTGCAAAGCGTGTTTGATGCAGAGAATTTACATCTTGTCCCACCAATGTGTGCCAGACCAGACTGTAACTATCAAGTAGCTTCTAGTGCTGCTGCCTTCTGCTGAGATCCACTGGCATCAGAGGAGACATCAGCCCTGTTCTCCATCTGAGGGTCAGGTCTCCTTTTACTTTTATCATTTAGGAAAAGTTTTCTGTTGACAAGTTGCCCGTAGAAAATGAGTGTTTTCTACTCAAGTGCAACTGAATTTGCTTGACTGTCACAGAAGTATTTGGGCTCATGCCAGTATCATAGTGTTATACAGTTCTAGAATCTGCCCCTAAAAGTTTATCTGCAACTTTCTTGGTTTGCTGTTAGTGTAATGCTGTTTGCCATTCCAAATTCTGACAGATGTAACTATATAGAATTTCTCTGGAAAAAAACAGCAACTCTGTTAGAGAAGGTAAAAATATTGTTAAAACTCTTGTGATGTATTTCGACTATGGGCTTCAATGTAGGGGTTAATAGAGTGTTATTCAGTATTCCAGGAAATTGTCAAGATCACCAAGTATTGTACTGACTTGACCTGTGTTACATTGAACTCACTCTTTCCATGTTTCCAATAAAAACATACAGCAGATTGTTCCAGAAGCAGTGTCAAACTCAGTTAAAAATAAATCCCCTCATATTTTAAACATGTAGTGTGTATGCTAAATATATCACACCAAAATATATCTCTTGTAAGGAAAACTATCTAAAATATCAACCCTGAAATCTCCCCTGGGTCTTCTGCAAAACCATGGGTTTCAGTTATGACTTCTAAAAGTTAAAATAATTCTTCCTCATTTGTAAGCCACCAAATCCTCTGTTTTATTCTGCTTTTATTGCAACACTAAACCAGCTTTGTTTCATTCAAGTACAGGATTTGTAAATAACTAATTATAGCCCTATTTTTTTTTCCCTTGAAGCATTAACATTTGGCACCTGAGAGAACAGCCCCATTTCAACTACCAGACACTTCAGGGGAAGCACTGGACTCGGTCTCAAAACAGTAGGGTACAGCTGACAAGCTCTCTTGGACCACTTCACCTCCTGCTCTCAGAACAGCAGTCAAATGAGCCAGAGGGCAACTTTAGGAAAATATTTTACTCTAGTAGCAGTAACATCTGTCTCCTTGGCAGCCTGCACTGGCAGTTGTGTTGGAAGCTGTGGGTTTGCCCCTGGCCCTGCCATGTATTTACATTGCTGAGAGGTTATCCTGAGCTCTGCTGGATCCTGTTACCTGATTTTCTTTTGTTCTGTCATTTTCCCTCCTGATGCTTTGGCTGCTTAACTCTTTATGGGTACATGTAAAGTGAAAATTACATGTGCAGTATGAGATCAAAGGTATTAATTTGAAAGTATTAAGTGACACTTTTCTTTCTGATTAGAGATCCAGCTTTTCTAAACTGTTTTAGCTGTATTTATTTGGCTTCAGCGTAGGCAATGTCATCATTGCTGTCTGAGCTTTTGAAGGTGCTGTTCTCTACACTTGTGTCTTCAACTTGTATCAAATTCTCTTTGGTGTTCATATTTCTCCTGCATTTTACTCTCCTCTTCTGAGTAACTGATTTTTGACTGGTGCTTCATTTTAGTGGAATGATGGTATTATAAAGACAATTATAAAGTAACCAGCACGGGCATATCAATATTTATTGAAATACTGAAAAAAAATTTCCATTGGTGATGAGAAACTCTGGCAAGAACTGACATGACAATATGTATTTCACTGATACAGTAAGAGAACTTCAACTTCAACAAGTAACTCACTGCACATTCTAAGAGTTGCATGGATTTAAATCCAAGGCAGCTGCAGAACATCTGTAATACAAATAGACTTTACAGATTGTCTGTTTACAAACACAGAACAACTATAATAAACCAGCCAAAGCCAAACCTTTTGAATTTTAGTCTGCTTTTACTAATATATCCTGTAATCAATAAGGCAGTCAGAAGAAAATGCTTGGTTACAAAGTAGTTAACAATTAACATGAGCGGCTTCTTTTTGTGATTTGTTTTGCTTTGTTCGTGTACTTCGGGCAATACGATGGGATTCTTGGAAGCCCGGGTGTGGACAAATATATGTTCAGTTATCTGATACCATTTCCATTAACCTAAATTGTTCCTTTCTTCTACATTCTTATTCTAATTCTTCTGTCCTGTGTATGGATAATGGTGGTGTGAATAGCTAGCAATATTTTTTCAGCTTTTTCCTTAGTATTCAGTGAGGTTGACTGTAGCATTTCAACAGGAAAAAAAAGGAGAAAATACAGAATGCAAACACTTTTATTAATGCTTTGCTTTTCTTTCAAAAAGGAAAGAATGACCACACTAATCTTGTTCGTGTATTTCACAGCCACCCGCACTTTCGTGTTAATTTCGTTTGTTTGAGGGAAAACGCTGGTATTTAAATAATGCTTCTGTCTGCCCTGGGGGATGCTGAGGGGCTGTGCTCGGTTTGCTCGAGGTCTGGAGCACAGGACGTGTGTGCTGTGATACAAGACAGGCATGGAGGAGTTGCAGACACTTGGCTTTGCTGTGTTGGTACCCTATGCATGGACAGAATATTAGAGCTGATTAATACAGGCAATTAAAATAGTGTGCTTCGTACTAATGCAGATGTAATAACTGATGTCTTTGGTATACAATGTATGAATGGTTGGACAAAAGTGAGAGAAATGCACCTTTTCAAGTTCACATGAAACAGAAAAAGTTATAACTCACATAATTTACAATAGATTTAAATAAACTACATTTAGGATTATGAAGATTTACAGACATTTAATCAAGTGAATGATTTTAATTTGTAAAGACCCTTCTGTATCCCTGAACTATGTTCCACTAAGTTGAAGACATGCTACAGTAAACACATATATTTGGCTTCTTCATTCTGGCTATATCTTATATAAAGATGAAACCAAAGAACAATAAATTAGCATCATAATTGTCTACAGTGAAAACTATCATATACAATATAAATAAACTATTCAAAAGCCAGCAATCTTCATGAAAAAATTAAAGTATTAGGATTTTATACAGTTTCTACAAGTGATTGTGCAGCCAATAATCTCAAAAATTAAAGTCAAAATGAAATACCCCTATTGATTTTAGTGTCTCACGACATACAGTAATTAAGTACTGGTAAAATAATTACCAATTTAAAAGAAATAATAAGGAAATCACTGCTCTGCAATTTTATCACAGTTTTTTCCCCACAGGACCTAAAGAATGTAAACACTATGTTTTTGTTAATGTTAGAGATTAATACTTTATTTTGAAATGTATGTTGTTCTACACAGCGCAGTTCTGCGCAGTTACCTTTAAGGGTAATGAGATAAGGCAAGACTTATAAATGTGGCACTACATGTTAATACTGATATCTTCATTTGGACAGAGAGAGAAGTGTTTGTTCTTTTCTAATATTTGTTCTGCAGCAGACTTTGGCCTACATAGACACAGCAGTATCACTCTTCTTTCTTTGCGTAAAATAGGTGTATTACCTAACTTTAAAAACAGGAACTTTCATTAGACACTGGATTGAGTTGACATTTAGTTTGAGTTAAAATTTAGTTCAAATTACGGGAAATTTTAAAGATCATGTCTTAATAAGCTCCATGGCATCACCCAGCTATACAATTCACTTGCCATTTCTTCTATCACAAAATCCATTTTAAAAATTTATTTTTAGTTTTTTGACATCTCTATTTGATGTCCTAATTTCTGTTTTCTTGTCAAAGAAAGTGTTGCTTGGGATGGCTAAATTATCTCCATTTTTTTATTTGAAAACAGCCATGAATATATAGTGGAGCCATCATTTAGCTGCTGCCCTGGCTGAGTATGCAGTTGAATTGGCTAATTTACTTTGGAATTTTTTCCTTAGCTACTTAACTGATAAGAGCAGTAGAAGAGGGATACTGCCTGGTAGAACAACATGAACATGTGACAAAACAAACTCAGAACACAGTTAAGAATGCCAAGCTAACTGGATACCAGACTCTTGCTAGGAGTGGTTTGCAGGCAGGCCCGGCCTCTGAGGGTTTGGTGGCCACAGCACACAGCACGTGGCCTAGGCCAGCTCTCTCTTACAGCTTGTTCAATGGATGCCACATCATTTAGCACAGCAGAAGTAGGTGTTGGGTCCTTGTAAGGATGACAGAAGATGCTGTAGATGCAGTTTTACATCTGTTGTAACTGTTTCACGAGTCCTTCTATGCAGTGAAGGAATTTAGTGCACACAAATTCCCCACCATCTCAGCTCAATAATACAGATCAGTCTTTTTCACCTAGGTTTCTTCATGTTGGCAATCAGCAGAGTTAAATATACAACGATCATTCTGTCCTTTTCTCATGTTGACATTGGTGATGGTATCCACTGGTAAGTTCACTCCAGTATAAAGTCCTATATAGATTCCTTTGGGGATGTGTAGCATATGATTCACAGTTTGCAATACAAATACCCTGATACATCACTTATTTACTATTAGTATTTGATTATTATACCATTTTGCAAAGTCTTAAAACCACGTTTTAATTAGTGTTGCTTGGAGCAGTTCAGAATAATTTCTTTTCCTTGAAAGCAGAAGCTCTAATGGGTATAATTTATGCTCTCTTTGCATGCAGCATCTCAATGAGAAGGTTATTACATGGCACATCCCCGTTCAGGTGTTTGTAGTAGAGGTATTCTTCGGCCTGCATACTGATGGCCCGGATTTCTGGTAGTCGCAGGAGAAGCTGCCCAAATTTGTCTGTTTGCTGTGGGTAATTACACATTGTGTAGTCCAGCAGAGCAGCATTCACTTGTTCCTGAACACCTTCCACAAGCTGGAAGTTCTCGAGATTTTTGACATCTGGATGATAATAAAAAAAAGAAAGGTAACAATTCAGTTGCATTTTAATTCCTGTTTATGAAGTCAGTGTTTCACTAAATGGATGTATTTTTTTTTTTGCCTCCTGACAAAAGCATACTTTATAAGCTGCTGAATATTCAGTGAACCCTTTTGCCAACTTTCCTGGGAAAATGATCACAAAAGAGCTTTAGTGGAGTGTCTTGTTGAAATTCTGCATATACCTCAAATCAATTAGACACCAATGGAGTCTGAGCAAGGTCAGCTCTTTTCATAGCTAACAAAAGAAAGGTTGAGGATTCCTAAAGTAGAAGACCATAATATATTGCTAGCAAATGAGTCCCAAGAGGAAGCCCTATCTTTAACCTACTATGTTACACAATTCATATAATTCTGTATTAATTTTTCTGACCCAAGGTGAAATCTGTGTCCAGGGTATGATGTAGTTAATTCTAATAAAAAGTGACAGTGTTCTTGTTTCTGTTTGACATTTTCTAAATGATTCTGAAAGCCTTTGACTTGTCTAGCCTATGTTAATGAACCATCTGGTACACTCCAGTGACTGCCAAAATAATATTCCCTACTAGAAACTCTCTAAAATATATATTTCACTGACTAATGATCTTTATAAAATGAAATCATTGTCCTTTGGGTGAAATACTAGATAAGAATGGTGCCCTTTAACCTGCATATGGTTTCCGAAATCCAACACTGATTTTTTTTTTTTTTTTCTGGTATTGGACAACGGGGCATTTACATCAGCACGGCAGGTACAGTTTGTTCACTCTGCCTCTGTTTGATTATCTTCTGTTCTTATACAGCAAGTTCAAGCTCTGGAAATGCTGGTCAGAGATAAATGCCAGTATATTATCTCCTCATTGTTTGCTCCCCTGTGTAAAAACCACTTGGATGGAATTATCTTTTAACATGTCTGGTGAATGCAGAAGTTATTCTAAAGCTTGCAAATTAGAGTACTGCTCTAATGCAAGAAGAGGGACTGATTAAAAAGCACTTGCTGGGAGAGCTTGTTTTGGTTGTGTTTGATCATTTTTACCATCAGTAGAGTACTGTAGCACTTTCTTGTAAGGCTAAAGGATAGTGCTACTAGGCACAACTATGCTGCTAATTCACTTTGTATAAAGAGAAATCTGTTCATCTGTGGATATTCTTGGAGCCCAGGAGATGGAGAATTTGGCAGAATTTGGTTCATTGTAAATGCCAGCCTTTGATTGTGGGGAAATGAGTGTTTTCCTTTGCAAAACAGGAACACACGTTGGTCACCCGATCCATCAGGAGCCCGGGAGGGAGGCTGTGTAAACTGGGTCTCACTGCAGCTTTTCCTAGAAGTGCTTTAAACAGAGCAAATACTGGCTCCTGCACATAACTTGGTGCTGGGACATGAGGGAAGTGGTTGGAGGAGGCAAACACTGTCTTTAGAGCAAGAGGATAGGAAAGATGCCAAGGGTCCCGGTGGCAGCTGGTGGCAGCACACACAGCCTCCAGAGTCCGAGTTCCAGGCTTTGAGCAGGACCCCTCTGGGATGTGCTGGCTGCCAGCTGCACCTTGGGTTCCCTCTTGCATGAACCAGGGCCAGTGTTTCCTGCTGGGGTTGTTATTGCCTGCCTCTTTCCTGGCCCGGTTTCACTGTGGAAATGAAGCGACTCCTGGATTTGTGCTGCTTGTTTGGGAACTGGGGACATAACATCCACCAGAATTTTGCTAGTTGACTTAAGGAACTTGCCAGTAATACTTAAATTGTGATGGCTGTCCAACAAGAATCACCTGAACTTTACATTATCCAAAGTGAAGAGGACTGGAAACTTCAAAGCTGCTATGCCTGGTCCCTTAGCTATTCAAACTCATTTATCCAAAGTCTTTTTGCCAGTGTCTCTGGAGATCTTTGGATAATCATGTTTTCCTGTATTACACTGGACATTTTCTCACACAAAATATAGCTGTTTATTATGTACCTACAGAAAACTCCCAAGGTATTTTGTAGCTAGTGTAACCTGGTTTAAAAATTGGGTATTCTAAGCCTATTTGTATAAAGTTAAGAAAGAAACAGTATCAGCTATCACAATTAATTTAAATAGGTTGTTTCAGATGCAAAATATAATCATGAATGAATTGCTAGAACATAAAAACTCCCACAGAAAACAAGGACTATGCTGGAGATTAAACTGTTAAACAGCAGGGTAAAATGTATGATGATTTCAGAATCAGTATTTGGAACTTTTTTTCCTCTGTAAAAATCACTTTAAAAGTCAGGAAGTTTTACAAACTGTTAGCTGATTCAAATCCCTTTAAATTCAAAGGACATATTTCTGTTGCTCTCTGTCTGTTTTGAGCCATACTGTGTATGAGATTGTGCTGGCTTCTTGGAAAACCAGGTTCGTTATTATTTTTACCCCTTGTTTAAAATGTTATCACATGGATTATTATTTATTGAAAAATCCCAAGATAAATTTTTACCGAGATTAAGAAGAAACAAAATCTGAGAAGTGCAAGTTTTTAATATTTTTCTACAAAAGCAGCGAATTTGTGTTTTAGAGACACATATTCTTCTGTTTTTAGCTGTATTGATGCCATACTCCTAGTCAAGAGGAGGCATAATATTTTATGCATTATGTATTACCCCCAAGCACAGGATCAGTGGCTTCTGGCAGTGGGTGCACCCCTCAGCTCTGTGGCCTCAGCCAGTGCCATGGGCATTGCAAAAATGCAGGGGAAGGTCTGTGCTGTTTCCTTTCCTCATCTCAGTGGGCAGTTCCTTCAATACCTCACATGTAGCAACATAAGCACTGCAGCCAAGATGTAAAAACAAGTCCAGTTGATACTAACAGTAAACAAAAAGTAGTTCTGGGCTCCTATGCCACATTCAGCCTGGGGAAATACTTTTAATGTCTTTCCTCTAAACAAATTCTTGCTATTTGTGGTGAGGCTCAGTGCTTGTAAGCAAGATGTTACTAGTTAACCAGTGAAAATATGTAGATTTTTCCTTGCTTTCTATACTGAACCAGAGAGAGTCCAAATAATCACAGTTTAGGACATCACTACACAATTCATCTGTGTGTAGGTCTCTCCAGGACTGCAATTACAATCCTAGGGACATAGAGGCAACCTGATTTGGGGTGAGTCTCCATGAAGTGACCAAAGTCTCTGTGTAAGACTTTTGATATGTGTTCTTGTCTCATACACATTAACAGTGAATGTTGCAGTAAAGCAAAGGAGACAATCTGAACAGAGAGAAGTCAAAGGATGTGTGCTGAGAGCACTGTGTAGAGCTCCACAGTCATCTCTCGAGCTTTCCTGGGATATTTATATATCCTTAAAAATAGGTTTACTGAACCTGTAATTGCAATAAAAATTATGGGTTTTTTTGAGAGAGAATCATGAACTCTATCTCTGCTAAAGATTAGTAAGAACAAAGGAAAACATGTGAATATTAAGTTGTTTCCAGTAACTTCAAGTTATGCAGGTAGAACAAGAAATGGTGCAGTTTTCACTGGTGGTACTTACTGTTGGTAGTGATACAAATGAGATTAAATAATAACTCTGGGGTTTAAGTAGATGGTTTTCCTATGAGTTTGGTTTTGTGCTTGGTATTTATTATGTAACTCTGGCTAAACAGATGTAGTTTTACAAGTATTTCCTTTGACTTAAGGAGTTAACTTGGTGAGACACCAAGCAATGCTGGTGTAAGTGCTGAAGGCAGTCGTGTACAACGAGCGTGAAATCTGCTACTGATGTGTACAGCACGACATCCCTTATGCTTTCACATAACTCCTCATTCCTGTTATTTTTTTTTAACTGGAATGTCTCTTATCCATCTTTACATCGGTTAGTAACAATTTCAAGTACACATGTTTAAGCTTAATGCAAAAAATCATTTTCTGAAGTTTAGATGCTTGTAAATTAAATGAGTAGGAGTAGGTCCCCCCCTCCCACCCACACACCCTTTAAATCCTAGCAGCTAGAAAAAGTGTTTTGTGTTGCTACAGTAAGTATCAGTCTCTTAGCTCTTCTACTTTATTCACTCAGGGACTAATTACCAACTTTTTACATGAAACAGCCTTACTGTGAGCTCACAGTGGGGCGCGCATCTTTTTCTATCCTCACTGAAAAGTAAACCCTTAGGTCTTCTGGAATATATTATATGTTTTACAAGAAATAGCAATTGCTTTTCTGTCAAACAAAGAATTTTTGTTCTCCATAGCTTACTTTTGACGATTAAGACAAAAACAGTATTATAGTGTGTCAGGATCTGCTCTGCAGTCACAGTAAAGACCTGCCAGTATTCCCAGATATCCCCTCCATTTTGATTATTTTCTACATCTGCCATAAAACCGTGTGTTAAGCTGAAACTGCATACAACATTCAGCCCAAGGAGAACACTTTTGCATATTTTCCCCCAAAATGGGTCTGGTCTTTAGAGGGGAAAAATATTTAGGTTTCAGATTTTCTCCCTCTCATATTCCAAAGATGAAATACTGAAAATTTGGTGATGTACTAATCTATAGAGGGTTTCCTTTGGTCTGGGAATTTTGAAAAGAAAAATGAAACAGAATGAGAGATTTAACTTTGAAAAATAGTAATTCCTTCGAGCACTAAATATTTCCCAGAGAAAGTTGGTTAAATTTTACTGCTCATGTCTTTTATTCGATGCTGTTTCTACATGAAGCAGTGAAGAGGTGTGAGCACCGCTCAGCTGCCTCTCTGCGTTTTGCACCATTACAAGGACAAAATAAGATTTTGGGCCTCTCCATGGGAAAGAGGATTTCTCCCTTTCACAAGGCTGCCTCCAGTCTCATGGATACTCCAGGCACTAGGGCTTGTTACCAGCCCTGGACTGAGCTTCCTCACCCCGAGGGGGCTGATGAGCCCCAGCATTTAAGGACTTTATTGAAACTCAATGCCTCTAACACTTAGCAGCTTTTTGGAACGACTGATTAGCTCATAGATAAATTGGTATATCTTCCAAACTCTGCTGAGGGTGGTTTTGGCCAGGATGGCCTTCAGGCTTGCCTTCTGAGAGGTTTTCCTGGTTCTTTCCAGCCATGCTGCATGGCTTAAGGAGCAGCATTGCCTCTGCCTAGAAACATTCTGTTTTATCAGGAAAAGTGACAACATGCCTCCTCCCGTGGCTGGGGTTCTCATCAGGGGCTTCAGTATGGGTCAATTCCCATTTGAGCTTGAAGATGGAATTTGCTAGTTCTGATGAAGGTTTTTACCCCAAAATAGTTAAAAGAAGGGGAATTAACCAGGACTGAAGTGATGTTACCAAACATCCCTCTATTTCAACACTTTTGTACTATTTTTTTCCTACTTTCTGCTAGCCCTGCAAAATCTGTGTGTTACAGGACTTAAAACACAGGTAGACTTTTGACACGTGCTAAAAATTTTTTTGAAGGCAAGTGTAGTAATGGTTGATAAAGTGCCAATCTCTGAAAATTCCCCACAATTCTCCTTCATTGAAACGAAGGGCAACAGCAGCAGTTCCATACAGCACATCTGTCATGAAGGCAGATGCATGCCATTCTATAGCTAAGCCTTCTTGACAGACAAAATGCTATAATGAAGGAAGATTTATGGTAAAGATAAGCTCCTTACTGCAAAATTCCCCTCAATTTTATTACAGCAGTACTGTGCTGAATATTATTCACTTAGAAGTCATGGGAAACAATTCTTGATAAATGTTTGTTAATCAGTGATAAGCTGCATATATTTAGCACTTTCCAAACCTTGAAAAATCTCAAGACTGTAAGAACAAAAAGCACTTTTCTTAAGACTCCCAAGTCCAAACTGAATGTGTAGAAAACTTTTCCTGTCTTTAGGATTCTTTTTTTGGCAGTGGCTGAGCTGTCTGTAACAGTGCAACAGTCGATCTCTGACTATTTATTAGGGTCATAAAGTAATTTTCATTTTCAGTTGAACGTAACATCTGATAAAGGGCACATTGTTTTGAAAATCTTAATTAAATTCTTCTATAGCAGAATGTTTCATTCATGCCCAAGTACTGGGCAGGACTGGATATATTTTTCAAGTGAGAATAAGATCGTTATGAGAACAAGCTATAATTCTATTTTCACCCTATTTTACTCCCTCAGTTTTCAATCTTGATGGACTTCTGGTTTCTTTCAGAACAACTCAGACTCAACTAAAACATTTTCATATTGTTTTATAGTGGTAGGCTTCTTTCTAAAGCTACTTAAATTGAAGCCTATTTTTCTGTTCTAAAAAGATCGTAAAATGATGGATTCTTACTGAGAAGCTCCTGATGTCTGTTAAAAACCATGCTTATTGATTTTTGAATAATTTTATAATTGCTTTTGCCACTGTTAGCTCTGCAATGGGAAGAGAATCATGGGGAAATAAGGTGGATTCTTCTTGTGTGACTGTGGAAGTAGGTTACTACATTTCAGTTGTTTCTTTTCTTATAGCCCCAGTAAAGACAAAGGGCAAAGCTTAACTTGATTTCTTGAATCTTTATGACTGGTGTAATTACTGAGTCATCACTCAGGAAAATAAAACAGCTTGACTTTCAGCAGCTCAGGCTGCATTTACTCTCTTGGAAGTTAAACAAACAAACAAAATCTCCACTCACTTGTCCTGACACCCCAGGAACCAACATCCTTATTGCTTGCACATGAGGCATACGTGATATGGTGGTCATTGAAACCCAATAAAACAAGATCCTGCCAAGCCTCTGATGGAAGAGTTCCTCACAGATCCTGTCCCAAAGTCCACAGCCAGCTACACCCTTAAACACAAAGTCCAGCATTTCTCAGTGCAGCCTGGGAGGTAAAAATACATCCAGGTACAGCCACAAAGCCAGGGGTGGTAGATCCACAGAGCCAGGGGTTTGGGGAGCCAGTGGGGATGAAACTGTGGCCCAGCCCAGAAGATGTGGGCACAGACCACAAGCAGTGGTTCCACTGCTGGCTCTTCATCTTTGCCGTGCTTAAACTCCATGACCACCTCACTTTCTGTCACTTCCTAAAGCTCCCTCCCTGCCTGCAGTTCTGCCCTGCTGAAGCGCCAGCCTGGTGCCTGCCCTGTGGGTCAGAAGTGAAATTTGTTGCTTGTCTCTTGCTCATCTGGGGCTGAGGGCAGCCCATCCACGGCCCAAAGGTTTATTCTGTAGGTATTTTAATCCATGCTTAAGCACTGCTAGGATTATGTTCCACATAAAAGAATAGTTGCTGCTTTCTTTGAAGATATGACAGAGGAACAGGAGTTTGGAGAGCAGTTGCTCTGTTGTGTCCTCAAGGAAATTCCCCAAACAACTGCAGTCTCTCACCATGCCAAAGGGTGGTCTCTGCTATTGCTTGCTGCAGGCAGTTCTCAGTGCGAGTGTGCTCCAGTCTTCACACTGAAGCCCTGCTGGTGCACTGAAAACATTAACCCGATGTGATTAAACCCAAATTTACTGCCTGCCTTTGTAGGCAGGGGGAAAGGGAACCTGCTGGCCTGATGTGGCTTTCTGGTTCCTGCTTCTAGACTTGTGTATTTGATCTTGTGACCACTTAAGGTAAAAGACAGATCAATCCTAGAAAAAAATGTCTCAATCTAAGTCTCTCTTTTCTAGGAAAAAAATGTGTAACCACTGTCTTGTGGAGGCATGATCATATTTGTATCCAAGCACACATTGGTAAAGTAGGGCAGAAATGATTTAGTGAAGGTCTCACAGATAAACCAAGAAAGAAAGTGAGCCAAAATTCATTTTTTTCGGAACTCCTCACCTCACCCTAGGGTCATGTTATATGTAAGGGCTATAAATCTCTGTCTGAATATTCAGTTAGAACGAGCATTGATAACAAAACTACTGTGCTAATTATCATGCTATCACCAAGCTTTTATATATATATATATATATGCTTACATGCAGGCAAATCTACAGCCAGAGCAGTAGTATAACAGTATCAAATTTCATAAAAGCAGAAATTAGGCTTCTGATAGGTTAAAAAATGGAACTAAATAGGAAATTTATTAAACAAAAGAGTTTCCCCAGCTAATTTCTGCAACATCATTTTAATCTTCAGCAGCACACAGAGTTGTTGGTATTTTAAGGGAATTATCTGTCAATGCCTGCAATTTGTAGGGTGTGAATAGTTTAAGATGTCATAAATATTTATGAAGTTCCTAAGAATGGTGATAGGACATCATACAAAGTCCTTGAAGTTACAACTGAGGCAGAAAGGGTGTTATATGCAAATTGCAATAATAGTGTGGTATAGTTTTAAAAGGAGCAAAGAACTATTTATTATTTAGGTGAGAAGAAGCCGAATATTTAGAAAAGAAGGAATGAAAAATTTTGAGAGATTTGCTTTTACCTTGAAAAATTTTGCTCTGCTTTTGCCTACTTTGTAACTTTTCTGAATTTACCTTTATTTTGAATTTTGAATTTGCCTTTATTTTTCTCATGAGAGGTTTGCACATTATCTATCCTTTCCCTTTCTATCCCTCTCTTGCTATTCAAGTACTGTTTAAAGTAGGAATAATGGAACAGATTAATCTCAGAGGTATTTCTACTGCTGCCACTGGAACTTGACCAAGGGGTGATACCATCCAAAAAGAAGAAATACAAATATTTTCTGGAAAAATATAGGATATAAATCTCTACTGAGGTAAAAACATAGAAATACAGCTGCCACTGAAACTCTTTTGAGTATCAGGCTCTATCCTTTTCTAAAGCCCATCTGTCTCTGCAGAGAATAAAAAATGCATGATCATAAAAAGCAGTACTCCTTAGGGGAAAAATCTCACTGTACCAATCTTGTAGTCACTTCACAAAACAGTTTTTAATCCCAAATTTGCATTTGATTTTCAGTCAGGAACTTTTGTGGTTTTTGCAAAGTTTTCTTATTCCATTAGAATAAGATATGAGGTACAGTTTGTTCAGGTGGCAAGTCCAGACTATGAATAAACCAACGTTATCATATGAAAGAGAATTAAACAGGCAGATCCAAGTGGGGATATATTAAGCCAAATTTAAGCTCCAGTAGTTGAATTTAGCCTGTACTAGATGTCTGGTTTGCCTCAGGATATATTCAGCTTTCCAGCTAATCGACTGAGGAAAACTGCCTCAGGTATGATAAAATTTACAAGAGAGCTCAGTCGAATAGCTCTTGTTATAAATACTAGCTTAAAGGCACTCTTCTGGTCTTTGGGATCAGAACTGTATTTGCATTTAATTATTATATTTCAAACTTTTTCCACTTTCTTAAAAATATTAGACCAGCCAGTTTGGATTATATCATTACAGTGCTTTTCAGATAATGGTTGAACTTCATCCCAGATTTTTATTACTGGGTGAATATTGTTTGGCTTTATTCTTTTGTTTAGATCCAAATTCCCACAAGAGCAAAAATTATTATAATATATTCTCATTGAGAGAAGGAGAATTAAGCAAAGGTGTTTTAGTGATGTGCCTATCTAAGAGGTATAGCACTCTACTATGATTTTCTGTCAACATAATTGACAAATTATTCAGAGTTTTAAGCCTCTTGCACTATTTTCAGACAAGGCTTAGTGTGAGAACTAATTGTCTTTTAATCATTGATTTCAAATACCTGTTTTTACCCTTTTCTGAGACTTTTCAAGATGTGGTTTTACTGGTTCTAGTGTCAATATTTGCACTAACAGTTTGGAGGGTTTTTTCACTGAACCAAGTTGCATCAGTGGAAGCTGATTCTAGTTTAGAACGAACATGAAAAAGACAATCATCTCTGCCTGTGTAAGATATGAGAAGTGGAAATCAATAACAGAACTATTCTCTTATGTAATTATCCTGGAATAGCATAAAATGAAATGCTTTCATTTATTTGCTCAGTACTGAAAGCACTACAGTAAAAACAAATACATGATACCTGTTATCCAAACATTTGAATTCTACTATTTGGGCAGTTTCAGTTATGTTCTATGTAAATGTAGCTGCAGACAGCTCACAAGACATTGATGGTACACTGAAGCTGATGCTGTTTCAATCCTCTCTTAAATTAACACTGACAAAAAACCATGCTGGGTTTTGATGAAAAGAGCCAACAAGTTTGGTAACATCACATACGGGAGTGTACCAGTCACCAGATCACTGCCACACCTGTCACCAGATCACTGCCACACCTGTCTGCAGCAGCTCATGAATTTGCTTAAATGTGCAAAGGAGTACTGCCAGTATTGCCTTCATGGACAATAAGCACAACTAAGATAATTTTCTGCTGCAGTATTTCAGAGCATATTGTTTCTACTATTTGATCTGAGTGAAAGTTTCAAATTTCACTTTTTACAGTCCCAGATGTCTGAGCTTAGCTGTGGAAATGGTTTGGCAAAAGGGATGACAGAAGCCCAAGTAGGGACACCTGCAACTACACTGCAAGTGTCAGTGCTGCCTGTAGGAAACACCGGAGGCACCCAGAGTGTGTCAAAAGAGCCTTTGAACTATTTTTCCAAAGACTTGGATGTGTTCTTCATCCTTATTCCTTAAACTTTTAAACATACAGATATGAAAGCTAAAGAAAAGCCCACCTGAAAGTCCCTCTGGCAAAATGATTACTCATCAATCAAACAGGGTAGGGAAGTGAGGAATAGAGCAAATACTCTTACACCTGCATTTCAAACATGCAGCTCTTAGGAGAGAGTTTTATTTTTCAGCTACCTCTGATTTCTTGACAGGAAGTCCTGTTCAGAAAGATCTGGACACTCTCAGCACGTTTTTAACATTTCAATTTCTCAGTAAGGAACAGCAGGAGGAAAACTCCAGATTTGTGCTCACTGCTCAGCTCAGACTGAAATGTTTTGGTCAGATATGGATGAGATGTTTCTATAGACAACACAGTCACAGGCTTAACAGGTGGAGCATGAATTATGGGGCTCTAGATCATCACTATCCAAGAAATTGTGCTTTCCTGTAGCCTTGGAGCCACAGCAGACAGTGGGATATACATGTGGAAAGACACAATTAATGTGCATACACATGTGCATCCTCATGCTTTAGTTTCATGGAAATCCACAGACTTTCAAATCTAAGGTATTGGGCATCAACATTGGGCATCAACCACTGCATTTACAGCTGTAAATCACCACAGTCTCAAAATGCCAAAGTTAGCACTAACTCCTGCAGCAGAGCTGCCCACCTGCCCTGCAGGGGCTCCTGCCCAATTGCTGGGGAAATGACCTGAAATGCTCAATGGCCCGGGCTCCTTCAAGGCAATGCACTCATATGCTTACTGTTCTTGCCTTTCTCCATTTACATTCACTAATTAGAAGTTAATTTGTTCCCAGAGGCAGGCAAATATTTTAAAACCAAAAATTACACTGTTTTTTCCAAACCTTGTATTGAAAAGCAGCTCAGTGCTTTTCCTAGTGCACAGTCCTAGGAGCACCTCTTCCAGCTCTGTCCTATTTGTGTTTAACACAGAGATTACTGGTCTGTTCACCAGTCAGCTTGCTTTGACTAATAAGATAGACTAGTTCAACAAAGAATAACACAGTTCTTACCACTTCTGTCCAACCAAGTTAAGCACAGCCTAGCAATTTATTTTGGTATTAATTTCCTCTGTCAGCCTTATATTTAAAAAAGTACACAGAAAACAGTACTGAAATTACAAATCAAGCCTGACACTCCAGGGGAAAAATAAAAACCACATACTGGAAAACTTGACATAGAAAACTTGACATCCAGTGGTGTCAAAAATCTTAGATATTTGTTGTTTCCAATTCAGACATTTTTCATTTAGACCAAAATAACAGACATCCGTGGCGTACCTTACTGCTGGTGACTATTTAAGAGCTAGGTGCTCTCACAGCATGGTACTCTTTATGTGCACAATAATGAAAGTTCACTATTGATTTTTCTGTAGCTGCTTGTAACTATTATAGTTGATACATCAATAGAAAAGGAAAGCACAATGTTTCACAGGAGGCAGAAAATCAGAGAATACATGATGCTGTGACAGTAAATCATGGCATAATCTCAAGAATTGATAGATGGTTACTGCTAACTTGAAACCCATGGCTTTCTCTGAAAAGACTAACCTATAATCGTCCAGTCTGTTCTAACAGACTGACTGCCCATAATAGTGGTAAAGGACACGGCACAATGTTTCATTTCCAGAATAATGGTTTCCACAAACCAGGTTGTTGTGGTGGAATTTGTTTTGCGTGTTACCACAAAGAAAGGAGAAAGAGTGGTGGGGATGCCATTTAGACTAATAGTTACAGGTTGCAGGAAAAAGACATTTTTTTCAGAAAAGAGCACAGAAGGGTTTTGTTTAAAAAATAAAAAGAGGAAAAGAAGTTTTCATTAATTTTTAACTTGCAAAAGTCTGCAGTTAGTTGAAAAGGAAATGCAAAAGAGCTGATTATTCTTGAGATCAAAATATTGGAGGTGTTTTGTCAAGAAAGGCAAATGCAGAGAAAATACATTTACTGTAGCTGTTTCCAGTTCCACAGCATCCTGAAAGGGAGCCAAAGGCACGAGAGTAATGAAAGCTTTTTAGGTGTCTGCTTGTCTCTGCTGCATTTTTGAGGGACACAACAATCTCTGAATTTTACAGTACGCCTAGTGAATTTTTAACAGGAAAGTTCTTAATTGCTTTGTTCCCTCTTTACTCCCTGGCTCATCTCAGGTAGCTTCATCTGCGTTTTAATTAATTGTGAGGGTCTTTTTTTCCTGTCTCAAAACAGAAAGGGAGGAAGTAGTGCTGGTAAGAGGTGGCCAGCTGGAGCACAGTGTGCAGTGGGGATGACACAGCTCCCACAGTAACCTCTCACAAAACTCCTCTCTGAAAGATATTTCCACTGTTCAGCATTGTTTTCCAGCACTTCTTTAGGGCATGTGAATTTGATACCTGCCTTTTTCAACTCTGCTGGTGACTCCATTCTCTAAAGACAAATGTGTCCCAGATAGGATGGTCCTAGACAAGAGGAAAGGACTTTCTCAAGTCCTTTCACCCATGCAACCTTCCTCAACCAGGCTTGAAGAACATTTGTCCTGCTTAGGCTGTAGTTTTTCCCCTGGTGAGACTGGATATTGTTGTCTATCTTGTCCCAAGCAGTTTGCTGATCTGTTACAATTTTTGGTGTTGGGGAGGACAGATGCTGTTGTATTCTCCTTCCTTATTCTGATGTTGAAATCTTTCTCTTTGCTGAGATGAGACTTTCCTTCACTTGGCAAGCAGAGGTGTTATGTAATATGTTTATAATAAACATCAAGCCCTCCCAGTACTGAAGATGATATTAAATGTAGGATTTTCCTAAATAATCTTTGAATAACTTTATAAAGAAGACTCTTAAACTGCCCTTAGGAAAATGTGTAAATTAAATTTTTGCAAGTCACATGGACTGTTTTTGAGTTTACTCTTTCAGTTTGTCCCATGCTAAATGGCTCTGCAGAGGACCAGGGCAGTACTAGGAACTTCTGCTCTGAAAGGTTCATCCAATCTTGGTAGAAGCATTGCCAGAACCCAAGGAATTGCAATTTTCACCCCCCACCCCTTTCCTGCCAGCAGAAATCATATGGGACACACTCCAAGCTACGAGTTTGGGAAAGAGTGTTTCTGCACAGTCCCCTCCTGTCTCCCAATTCAAGATTCCAGCTGTGTTCAAGGCTGGGCCATAAAGTTTGTTTCTGAATTTTCCTTCATTGTTTCATTCCTGTTTGCTTCTGTTTCCTCCCTTTCCACCTCTGGCTTGGCTTTGATCACAGTTCCATGGTTTCTCTTTCCTTCCTGGCCTTTTCCCCCTATTTTCATGACTCCTATCTCAAGCCCTCCAGTCTCTCTCTGTTCCTCTGATCCACACCACTGCTGTCTCTTGTTTTCCTCCATCACTCCTGGTTCCTGATCTACCCAGACATCCTCTTCTCTGCCACTCTTCTCTCATCCCTCTTGCAGATCCTTTTTTTCACCTGTGATTTCTTTTCATTGTTCCTTTACAGCATTTCCCCTCTCTTATTTTAATTCCCTTGTTCCTTTAGAGTATTTCACCTCTCTATTTTAATTCCCTCAGAGACAGACATTGCTTTTGTTTCTCATTCAGTGCTCAATCTTGCACAAGCAGCAAAGGGGTAGGAGAAAGAGGGAAATTTGCTATAGTCTGCAGTGCATCTCCAGTAAATGCCAACATTACCCATGTATAAACTTTCAGGTAAGAGCCTCTGCAATGTGTTTTTTTAACTAGAAATATATGAGGCAGTTTTCAGTCTATGTATTCTGGTTTTAAAAGTATTTAATAAGTTGTCTGTTACTATGCAAAGTTAATCCCATTCAGTGAAACATTTAAGAATGTATTCAAATTGAGACTATAGGGTAGTATTACTGGCTCCAAGATTTAGGATATTCATTCACTTATCTATATTTGAATATATAACCATTTATTCCCACGTTATGCTGAGTACTTGACTAAAAAAGTAGTCACTAATGTTAAAGATTTCTGCCACCAGTAGCTAAAAAGATTCTATGTAATACTGTATTTGCTTTGTTACCTATATAATACATTTAAACTTGCAACTTAAGTATCTAAAAATGGTAAGGAATTGTGAAAGTATTCTAAAAGTAGAGACACCTATAAATGTGGGTTACATGCAGGTAATTTTTCCCCCTTACAGGAGGTGTTTAAAAGACATCCTTACTAGTATTCTATAAACATAATAGGGGAAAAGTGCAGAGCACACTGATTGGGTTATTCTGAAATCCCCACTGTCTCCACACAAAGGCAACAGTACAGAATACAAATATTGCTTGATACCCATGTTTCTAATTACTTGCAAGATTTGTAGCTAACAAATATATGACCTAATTTTCTCTCAAGCATCTAATCCTATTGTTATTTCAAAACCTTGTTAAATATGCATTTTAGAAAAAAAGGACATGAAAAGGAAAAGTACTTGCTGAAGATGGTTAATCTTTTTTCCATGGCTTGCAGCTGTCAGACAAGCAGACAACATAACCAAGTAATGAACAGATTGAATCAAATTCATGCCTCGAATAATGCCATTGTACTCAACAGTTACATGAGGTATGAATTTGTAGCATTCATTGCATTTAATGAAATAAAATCAGGACAAATCAACAGCAATTATTAACTTTCCTCTATAATTTAATGTAGTTTATTCAAAAAACTCAATCAGCCATGAAACAGAAGGCTTTCTCTGCGATTCCTGGAAATATTTTATCATTCATTACTCCTACATGCAGGGCTGAGATGAATGATTAAAATTTTATTTATTAAAAACTATTGGTTTAATTCTGAATTGTTCCTCATAACCCCAGCATTTGTATTTTATTCCTTTTATATTACATGTTTTTTTTTCCCCAAAACCATTGATTGTAGATTTCATTAAGACTGATACCTGGAAGACACTGTCCTACTTTCTGTCATACTGTCTGCACTTGTGTGTAACCTGCATAGGAGGATGGACTAAAATCTGTCAGCTCACTGTAATAGTGTTCTCAGGAGCAAAACATTGCTTATCAACGTCATCACTCTATAGATAATTTAAGGACTCATTTTTAATTATTTGGCTTTGTTATGGGTTTTGACAGGTAAGAGAAATGAATATGTCTTTGTTTTTGTTTTTCCATAAAGAAATAAAAGCCAAGGCAAAAAAACCCACCCACTTTTTCCTGGATGTACTAAATACACTTCTAAAATAGTCCCTCAAAAGATGAATTGTCAATTTTTTTTGCAAAGTTTTAGACTCTGAAATGCAGCAAGGAACTACTTTCACACTAAGTGATTTGTAAAGGAAAGGATCAAATTTTCTCAAAATTCGATGAAGATATTTTAAATCAGATTACTTTTAAAGTTGTGTTTATTATAAAATCCGTAGAGATTTCAAACAGTGTTGTTTCAATCTGCCTCTACTCTACACAGTATCGTTAATATTCTGGATTTCACAACTGTTTACAAAGATAGATAACTATTTCTTTTGTTTACCAGATTGCATAGTTGAGATACTATTTTAGAGACTTCAAAGTAATGGAGTGAGAAGCAGAATTAGAGACAAAAGGGTTGATTTCTCTGTTGAGCAATGCTGCATCCATGAAAGGAGAGCGTCCCTCATGAGATTATTCTGAAATGAGGTTTTGTCCATATTCATTTGCTTTACTTTCCCAGAGGGTTAAAGTAGAAAAGTGGAATAGCTTTTCCAGTGGCACAGTGGAGTAGCCTGGCTGCTTTGCCTGAGATGCAGGGAAGAGTTAAATGTTGCAGGAGCAGACTGGCTGTTTAACTGTTCTGCTGGCCCTCATCATCTCCAGTCAGAAATGGATCCCTGGTTTCCAAGGCAGTGTGGGACACGCAGCAGTGAGGGACTATGTCAGATTGCTGGTAACTGTTCACATTGAAAGTTACCAAATTTGAGTTTTTCAAATGCAGAAATGTTCGTAAAACCTGAAATTAGAAGGCATGATAAATTTCGACTTCTTGACTATTTAGAGACAAGAGAGGATCATCATTGTTACCACTTTCAGTCTTCTGCTCACTGCAAGCCATAAGTTTCCATCCAGTGGCTGGGCATCAAGTCTGTAACTTTTGGCTCAGCTCTATCATAATAATTTAGAGAAATGCATTCTTGCCTTCAAATTTAAAGAAGCAGAGCTTTCATTACAAGCAGAGATGAGCTCTTCCAAAAGGCAGTGATCCTCATCTTTAAATTTGTGTATTTCTAATGCAATTCATCCCAAACTGATATTAGGGAGCTAATCCTGCAAATGTATTCTCACTGACTTCATGAGATGTGCACAGGGGACACTGTGTAGCTGATGAAATTTTTAACAGATACCATGTTGCTTCAGCAGGTCACATCTCAGAGACAACAGCATTTCATACTTTGGCAGTGGCAAGCGGTGCTGCCACGGTGCCCTTCCTATCTCATTGCTTCCCTGCCTTGGCAACTTTCCTTTCCCTGCTACATTCACTTCCACGGCCTTGTGGCTGTTCCTGCCTTACCTGTCCTCAGCCATTCAGTGTCACAAGGTCATCTCCTGCCCTGGACTTGCCCAGAATGCCATCTCATTTTCCCATCCACCACCTTTCCAGACCAAGTCCTTTTCTACTCTCCTTTCTGCCTCTCATACTTAATATGCCAGATGTATTTATCCACCTTCTTCATTCTCTTTCAAAACTTTCTGTAGTGACATCTGAGGGAAGCCTGGGCTGGGTGTGCTGGGACTGTGCTTGTGATCTCTGTGTTGTCTGCCAGTCAACATCTGTTCATCAGCACATATGGAGATTGTGTACTTTAAAGGAGCTTTTAAAAATGTCACCTGCCATTAAGGATTTCTCATCATAAAATTAGGAAATGTTCCTATTAAGTCTGTCACAGTGAAAGGATCATCCTAACTAGATGTCTCGTTCTCTATTTTTTGGGTTCACTCCCAGGCACTCTGCATATGAGACAGTAATTTCAAAAACTCCATTTGAAATGCTGCAACAAACCAATCAAGAATCCAAGGGAGCAATATTTTTGTCAGAAATTGGTATGTGGAAAAAGGTACTTAAATAAATCTTGATTTTATCTATTAGTTAGCTGTCAGCTGATAATAAATTATATTTAGTCCATCCCTTGTTATAAATACATATTGATTAGTTTTAAACTCTGAACTTCAGAATGAGTTATATCTGGTCATTGCTAAACTGCTCTCTTCACTAAGAAAAATATCCCCAACACCTATTATACTGCACTTAATTAAGACAAGCATCAGCTTTATGTACCTTTATTTGCTTCTGCCAAGTCTCTCTGGTATAAATATTGAGTAGTTGTGTCTCTGGAATACTAATCGATCCTTCCTGAATTCCAGATGATTACATAAAGTTTAGGAAGTGTTTCTTTGCCAGTATTAGCCTCCAGTGCATACTCTGGTTGGACATTAGGGTTGAGACAGCCTGAATCAGACAGATATACAGTAAGTGTTTTTCTAAATTCAGATGTAATGTGGAGAAAGCTGAAAGCTGTGCCAGCTCTCCAGAACTCTCGACTGCTGGTTTATTGGTGTTTACCAGATGCAATTGTACAGGCATCCTTGGCTAACAGAGTGGATGAATCTAAGAAAACTGCCAGTGGTTAAAATAAAACCACCTCATTATGATAGCCCAGCTAAACACAGGTACTATAAATAACAATATATAAAAAGACCTAAAAAAAAAGTTGTATATTTACAAACTCCTAAAAGTAAAAACAGCGAGAGTGAGCACTTTGAAGAAGGCATTAAACCCTAAGTACTGTTTGTCCCTGTGAGTGAGAAGTGGACACATTTGTAATGACAAGCCCATGCCTGGATAAGCTCTCCCTTAGTGACTTGCACTGGCTTGCTGAGGAAGACTGTCATGTAATTCTTCTCACTTCAAATTCACAGCACCTACTTCATCTTTATCTGCAGTCAAGATTTACATGCAAAATTTGCTAGGTTATATCTTTATATCTGTAGTAAACTTAGTTTTCTATAATCCTGCATGAATTGATTCTTATCTAATTTTCTGGTCTTCTTTCCCGTTTTCCTTTTGGCTTGATAAAACCTCTTGCCTTTTAGGAATTACTAATTCCTTCATTTCTTTCTCGTACTATATTTGTTTGTGTGCTCTTAACTATCATAATTAGTACAAAAATTAAGGCAACTTTCCCTGTTATATTACCTCCAGCTGATAATGATACTCTTCTTTTCCTGTCTGCATATGTATGATATTAAAAAGTTATGGAAGTGAAAGTATTGACAGCCTCGTGTTTCATCATAGTTTGCTGCTGCATTTTTAAAATATTTTTTAGACTGCAAGGTCCCAGAGGCAGAGATTCTGCTGGTCTGTAAATCTAATAGAACAATGACTAGAATAACAATGTTACATAAAGTACATTAAAAAGTGCAATAGCTGTTTATTTTTCAGTTGCAGAGTGTCGTGTAACTGCATTGATTTGAGTTGCACCAGGTGAAACAGAGCCCAGGCCTTGTGCTGCTGCTCCCTGAGTGCACGTTTGAAGGGAATACCTTCTGGTCTTGTGAGTGCTGGGGGTAGAGTCTGCCTTGAATATGATTCTGCCTTGAATTCATTTCAGCTTTCTCTTCTGCATTAGGATCTCAACAGGTACATTTATTTTCCATATGGGCAAATGGTGGGGCCTAGGACTTCAAATACCTCCTCCCATCTCAGCTCTGACACTTTACAGAGAATAAAAGCAAGGAAAGATTCCTTTTCTAATATTCCTCTTAACTTCTCATATTCTTCTCATTTTAACAGAAATGAGAATGGAGTGTTGCAGATCTAGATGAATTTCTGCTGAATTTTCTGCTTAAGTAAGACTGTGGTTTGTTTAAAGAATGAGTTCTTATTTGCTAGGGTTTTTTTCTGTTGCTTAAGCAAGAGCCCGTTGTTTGATGTCCACCACAATTAAATGTTTATTATTTTTACTGGACCCTCTTGTCTCATGTTAAGTGGGATGTGAGATCAATAGTGGCTCTGCAATTATTTGTCCATTGATAAAGCCTTCATTTCTCCAATGAAGTGCATTTGTGTGTGTCCTGACAGTGATAAGGGAGCAGTACCACTCAGCTGCTGCTAGGCCAGCATTTAGCTCCACAGCCGACGAGTGCCTGGACATGGGTCAAATGATGTCTAACTTTTTCCTGCTGGCATTTCACTTTACAAACTGCTCTCATGGGAGTTTGAAAAATCATCCTTGCTGAGTTCACATAATAAAAACTAGCAGGACAAATGGGAAGTTTTTGTAAAGAGAAAACAAGGGCTGATTTCAGGTTAAATGACCAGTCTGTAAAGCTAGCGGATGGTAAAATGAAGATGACAGAAAATATTTAAAGCACTCATTTGGTTCTTCAAGCATTGTTTAAATGTAGTTATTTGTCAAATTCAGTTGATAAAAATTTCGTTTGAATTTTGTTTTGACTAAAATTTTAAAAAGTTAAATTCTCTTGGCTTTATTGAACTCAAAATTGCATGTTCCAGTGAAGCATATGAATCTATTTCAGCCCCAGAATTAGACAATTCAACAGCACATGTGGGGTGATTTGTTTGCTTTTATTTGTTTAATTTCTAATTCTGATTTATGACAAGGAGAGAAGGAAGTTTCCAAACTAATGTCAAATGTGGTAATGAAAATTCAAGGAGCTTGATATACTGCCACATTTGCTTTTTCTATCTGCAATGTTTCTTGATTTGAGCCAGCAGTTATTAAAGATAAATAATTTGTCTTTAGTTTTTGGCCTACTTTTTGATAGTGTGTACCGTGGGCTGTATATGCTATAGAAAAATCAGGTGTATTTTTACTCTGGGATTAGGGTAGAGAATTCACATTATCCTCAATCTAGCCAACTTTCAGAAAGCCAGAAATGTTTATTGTATTTGGTGGCAAATCTGATAAACAGTTACAGAACTGTGTGATCAGCATCTTTCTCAGATGTTCTTATTCCATGTGTTGGACATGAGCTCATGGAGTAGTGTTAAAACTAGGTTTAACACTCAAGTCAGTCAAAAATTTCTTTATTCTTTCTGGTTTTTGCAATTAGTGCCTGCCCACTAACTTTCCATCAATGGTGTGACTACAGTTGCTGCATTATCCTATCCTTGTTGGTACTGCTTCATTGGAGGAAACCTGTCAAATGCAACTAAGAAGTCAGGAAATCCATACTTGCATATCTCTTGAGCTGCTGGAGGTCTTTTTTATCCACCTATCTTTAGATTGGAAAAAAAAATTGGCTGACATACCTGAGTTAAATTGTGGTTTGACATATTGATTATCTTCACTCCCTAAGGTGGAATTAAGGGGATAATATCTCTATATGTGAGATCACAGAAACGATGCCCCAGAAAACAGATATGCTTTGGGGTTTGCAAATATAATGTAAACATCAGTCAAAGAAACTGCAAGGAGAACTGCAATGAAAGACTTATCTACAGAAAGAACTACCTACCTGGGAAGACATTTGCTTTTTTCAACTGAGAGATGGAATTTAAAAATTATTTTTAAAAAATATTAAATATGTAGCTCTACATATTTAAGTATTCTATAGCACTGAACTAAAGAGACATCACCCTTAAGAGACTATTTGCTGAGTTGTTTTGGCTTATTGAATAACTGCTGAGTCAACTGTACCATTATGTAGTTGGCAGTATTGGTCAGAGGGTCCCTGGAGAAAGGACCAGAGCTCCTGGGCCTGGGGTCCCACTCACCGAGGTGGGGCCCTGCAGTGTGACTGCAGGAGGAGTTGTGCACTGCCAGCCACAACAGCTACACTTAATTTGCATCTGCCTAAGCCTCAGCAGCATCTTCTTTAATGCTGCCAAAAATCAAAAGGATTTTCCTGCATAAACCCTTTGGAACTCTCATGAGTAGATAACGAACAATTACCTCTTTTATTTAAAATCTAGCAAGCAAAAATGATAGAGTTTAGTTATATTTTGAAAAATTATTCTAAGTGCTTTGGGTTTTGAACGTGGTTTTACTGTTCGTTGACTAAGATAATCACTTCTGAAATGTTAAGAAAAAAGGCAGAGATCAAATTGTTTGCCCTAAAGGAGATTGCTGTCTTATGGAGAGCCAGACAGGACAGTATAGCCATGAATAACAAACAGCTTTACGAGGCAGTCTCCTATCTATACAGTTCTAAAAAAACAAACAACTTCTTCCCAATAAATTAATTCTGTGGATTATTGACTTCCTATTGCCTTTGAGAGGCTTTATAGTAGACATTTATTTTTCAATCAAGCACTGGACTAAAGAACAATAGTAAAAGGTTTCATTGGCTTGGTTAACACTCATATGAACATCCTCAGAAATGTAAAAAGGCTATGTCTTGAAGCACTTTTTATTCCATTATACATTACAGGGCCAGGTTGTCAACAGCTGAAGTTTTAAAAATATTTTTTAATTAAGTGATACATTATTGGCATTAGGACCGGTTTTCTGTAGAGATACCTAAGAGATGTAGATATGTGCTAAATGCACCTAGATACTTAGGTATAATAATTGCTCCCAGTTATTTATGTAGAATCTGATGTTTAGCTAGTTCTGACAGCCCTGCTGAATGCCTACCAGCATTGTTAGACACGTCAATGTCTTCTAAACCTGACTTGCTCTTAGGCTGTGAGGTGTCTTATTAATTTCAGCTACATGAGTCATTCGTTCTTTTGGGCACAAACTTAAGTGCTTAGCTGGAAAGGGTATCTGTGTTTTTCATTTCAATCTTGTCATCATTCTCCTTGAATATTTGCCTCTGTCCTTTGGATCAAGGGGTAACATCTTTACATTTTACTCTTTGCAGAGTAACATCTAGCTCTGACTATTAGCAAATGGAATTCTGCAGTGTGCTAATCTAATGTATGCTAAACTAATCAATTTCAAAGGTGTCGGACCTGTGTTAGCTACATCACTTTTACATGCAAGTGATGTGACTACAAAGTTCCTATTAGCAGCAAAATTAGCTTGCTTTATAGTGGCATAAATGAGAGAAAAACTGGGTAACCTGGCTGGTAAAGTTTGCAGGTTATTCCTGCCCAAGTGCTTCAGAAGTTGAGCACAGTACCTGGCAGCATTAGAAGAGCTAAAGGTGTGAGAATGATTCCTAAATCATTCATCAAATGTGCAAAATACTGGAACAACTGGTGAAAATCTTTACGTAAAAAGCCACCTAAATGTGAGAATTTTCCAAATGCACTTCATTTATTCAGCTAATTTAAAATGTTTCTGAACTGACAGGAACTCTCTAAATATTTTATCAGAAGAAAGCTACAGGCTTTATTTGTGCTACTGCATAATGACTGAAAAACCTACTTATTAGGAATTAGGAAATATGAATTCTTGTTATCCATCAGATTAATTCATAAAACATAATTTCTGCAACAGATGGTTTGCTTTCGCTTCTCTGAATCTAAGATGTTTAAGCAATGAAGCCCTGAATACAAAATGTTAATAGTTACCAAGGAAATCCATCATCTTTTCCTAGGATTCAAAATGGACATACCTCAGAATGATCCATTCTGTTAGCATCATTCTAATTTCATTCTAATTTGTAAAATATTTCTTTTTATCTTCTGCATGTTCTGTTCCCTGTACCTCTGAAGTATTGGTCTTTTATGCTCCCTGCATTTAAAGGGAGCTTTATCTAAAATTTTCTCAGTTCAAATTCTGTAACACCTAGGAGGGACATATTTAAGACTGTAATTGAGATCTACAGTGTGATCAAAAGTGTCTCTTTTAGTCTACTTGCAATTGTATTATGATAATTTATTTTTAGAATTTTATTCCTTTACAGAATTTTTTTAAAACTGAAAATGAAAGGAAAGCATTACTAAATGCTCCTGATAGCTTTCATTGTGTCCTTGGCTCACCTGCTCACTCTCAAAACTAAAACACCTTTTCAGTAAAACAGGAGGTTCTGCTATGGAGGTATGGCTGGGTCTGACCTTATTTATGTTTTTAAGTCTCTCCTTTCAACTGTCTGCCAGAAAAAAAAACATTCACATGGACAAAGTTCATTTAGACCAGCTTTACAACAAAAGTGCAAACCTGAAATAGAGGACAGGCAGAAAAATCTCTCCCCATGAAGTCGATAGGAATCCATCTCCCTAAGATCTTTTTTATTCTTGGCTGGTGATTTTTCTCAACTGATTTATTGGAGGGCACTGGTTTAACTAATTTGTCTTGCATAGGTATCTTTTCCATTCTGTCCTTTCCACTAGTACAAAACAATCTTCCCTTTAAAGGTTATTTCCTAGCCAGATCTGTCCTAAAGCTATTATCATTAATTTGCACTTTAGGAGTTCCTTTCACTTTTAAAAAACTGTGAGATACATTCCTGATTTATGGGTTACAGTGTGACAGCCATCATATGCAAAGAAGATTGTTTATACTTACCACAGATGCCTTTAAATAAGAGGGAAATTTCAACCATATCCCTACTCCATGTGCTTTACATAATTGTATTCATGGCAATCTGTATTTTCCACTGTTCTCTAGGATGTCTAATAGAATTTTATCCTTGTTCTGGAAAATTTAGTATTCACATACCAAAATACAGAAGGTTTATAATACTCCATTAAATTAAATTCCATAGGTTTTAGGAATAATTTCCATGGAAACACGCTTTTAATCCTTACACATTATTTCCCTGCAACTGATAATTAAAAAATTATCCTCAGATTAATGTGAACCTCATTAAACGTATTTCAAAACCATGTGTTTCACGAAAAAATTGAAGAAAAGCAAAGTACTTTCCATGTTTTAAAAAAACCCAAACAATAATTATGAAGATTAGAGTGTACCTACCTAAACTAAACAGCACCAGGAATTTGAGACAGACAAATTCTCGTAGGTCAAACTGCAGCGAACGAAGCTTTGCTACCAGTTCTTGTGCATGGCTCATAAGATTGTTGAGGGTGGCTCCAGCTTGGGATGCTATTATGGAATAATCCACCTGTAAAAGAGAATTGTATTCCTATCTGGTTGTCACCCCCACACTTCAGGATGTTTCAAGCAATAATATACAACCAGGATACTCGTGGATATAGAAATCCCTCTTAATTTAATGATATTATCAAGTCAAGATGATTTTATATAGAAACAAATTTTAACCCAATGGTATATATTGAACATAACATTAAACCATATATCTTAATGGTACATAACATCACTGTGAGTGCTGGTTTGTCTGGATTAGCTTTTTTAGAAGCTTTAAATATGAGAGCTGCTTATGACACTGGTAGGTGTCCTTATCTCAGTTTGTTTTGTTCATTTGGTGTCTCCTGTTCTCCTTGTAGCCCTGCAAAGAACGACTGATGGAGTGAGCTTCTTGCTTACCCTGGCTGTACTGCTCCAGAGGGACACAACAATATTCATGGGAAACAGTCCTGTGTCCAGAACTTGGCCAAAAACATCTATTCAGGCCCAGAAATGTCGGTGTATTCCCACAGGAAACAGAGGTATTGTGTGGGTGGTTGCTGTTCTCCTCAGCTACACAAAATCCCTGTATTTGTTGGAGTTGATTGGAACTCACTTGTTCTGCCAGTGCTGCCCTGCAGGGGAAGGAGGGGTGGCAGGTGTGTGACAGCCAGCATTGTCCCCAGCAGTGACTGCAGTGCACAGAGCTCCTTCCCCTGGGCTAGGGACACAGGGGTGCTGCTCTGGGCTCTGCTGCCCTGGCCATGCTGCCCCTCGCTCTCGGGGCAGGCTGACCTGCCTGGGAGCTTCCCTTGTGCACACACATCCAATGGAAAGCTGCAGTTAATACACTTATTAAAAAAGGGAACATTCACAAGCACAGGACACTTAAGGCTGCCATTGCTGACTCATCCTTGGGTGATCCTTGACCCTTGGGCAGCCTCCCCAAGCCCAGCGTGCTGAAGCTGTTCTGGCTGATGCCAGTGCCATCGCAGGGGATGTTCCCATGCAGGAGCCTGCCCCAGCCCCTGGCACTGTGAAGGTGTGCCTGCTTTGGGCTGGTGACCAGTGGGGAAGGGCACAGCCTGTGGGAATGCTGTGATGGCAGGGCTGGCTCCAGGACAGGGCAATGGCTTGCTGTGGAGCAGGGTGTAAGTGCTGTATCAGAACTGGGGTGATCTGAGCAGCAGCTTCAGCTTCAATGTTCAGTCCGTTTTTCATCAGAGGGCTCCACATCCTCTGAAGTGCCACTGTGCCATGGGAATGGCCTGGTGTGCTGCTTGCTCCCCAAAGAACTGCTCCTGGCCAGCTGAGACTTAAATGGGTGAGTGACACATTTCCAAAATGCTCTAGTATTACCAACACCTTTCTTGTAGGAGCCTCCAGAACAACAGGGAAATTGCTAATTTCATCTAAGTGAAGTCTGGCTGTAAATTAAGACTAAGCACAGTGGTAAGTGTTCACTTTGGGTTAGTCATTTGTTTAATGGTTTAGTGCTCTCAGACCACCTCTAAGGTTTCCCATAATAAAGTAGTTAATAAAGAATGGAGAGGTATCACCACAGGAAACAAACCACTGCTGCAAAATTTTGTTTTTCCAGGCTCTAATCCCTTAAAATCGGTTGTTTTTTTTTTTTTTAATGTTAAGGAACATGTATTTTGATGTTTTTTAAAAATTATTTTATTTTAAAACTACTGAATTGATTTTGCTCAAGTATCAACAGCAGTAAAACAAGGAAAAAAAAACCCCTTGAAATACTTTTAACCTGACAAAATTCCAGCAAGGGAAGATAGAAAGATGACTAAAAGAAACTAAATTTTCCTGGTAATGGCCTTAATATAATCAATAAGTTACTGACTTCTAACAAGAGATTTCATTTATATGTACTCTTATTGCTCCCTACAAACTGACTGGAGGCAACTCCACAAGAAAAATGAGGTTACATTTTTGAATGGAGGTTAAGGATAACAATACTTGGCAGTGTTGGAGCAGTTAGAGTTGAGTTCAGTGCTTCAATTAAATCAATGGATTATGCTGAAGTATCCTGTGAGGTAGATTTTATTGCTCTCTTTTACACCTGGGGAAACTTGAAGTAGTGACATTAAATTGCTTACTCAGGGCCAAAGAAATCTGTGGCAAAACTACAGTCTGATCTTTGGAAACCCCAGCCTATCCATCTTTCAAAAACTACTTTCTAGTTCATCTCTTATTTATCACTCTTTCTACAGATGCATTTATGCATATTTCTTTATGTATATATATTGATATAAATAGGAAAAAATAAAGTAACATACCTCAAATAATTTTTACTCGAAGATCAGTTTAATGTAGTGACATGGTTCAACTACTTTGTATTGAGAAATTGGTCACATATAAATACGAAATTTCATAACTTAATTTCTCTTTTGTAATTGTTAAGAGGGGGGAAAAAAGCTCAAAATCCCTTAGTGAGCTTCCAATTTGTGGGGAAAATATGCTACTCTCTTCATAATAAGAAGTTAAGATATCTGAATGTCAAGAATATCAGTGGCCTTAGTGCAGCGATTATGGCATAATGGAAAAACCCAGTAGATGCCTGCATCTCCCAGCATCCCTCTACTGGAGAGCTCTCAGGCAACCTGCTCCTCTTTCAGGTGCATTTAATATTTGCAGCACCAGCAAATTTGTCTGGGAGGCAAGTCCTCATCTGCCACTCACCAGGAACAGGCTGTATTAAATTTTTATATTTATTGACATTTCATTACCATAATTGACTGCAGTTGGTTCTCTAGAAGAAGGCACAGGGCTGCCTCCTAAGCAGGAGAATTGGTCCCTTGAGTAGGATTTGCAATTAAAAACCACGCAGAATGGATTTTTTTTTTTAATTGTGTAAATATGATGAGTTGAATTTTCAGCTTTAACTAGAGAATAGTAGGTGTGCAGAAGGCTTTTTTCAAGAGTGAGCAAAATTATGACTCAGTGGAAAGACGACCCCCAAAGGTGTCAATCAGTTTATACAAAAGCAACTGTGCATGAAAAAGCCTCAGTTAATGTCTATTCTGAAAAAGTGGTCACATTAAAGACTACACTGTTCTGCTTGCTTGGTCCTTTATGCAGAAATTGATACTAAAATGTGTATTAATTCTTCTGCTTTCCAATTAATGATTAAAAGCACTTTTAAAAGACAAAGATTAAACCAGCTTGGATGTTTGTGCAAGTGCTTAATTTCATAGTGAAGTCTTAGCATTTACTTTATATTGTACATTTTACTTCATATTGTATATAGATTTCATCTAGTAGAATCAAATCCATGACTAAAATATTTTTGCATCCCAATTAATACTACTCCATTTCACATTGATTCTGATGTTGAGGATGTTGTCTGGCATTTTTGAAAACAGCAGCTTTGTCAGAGCTTACAAATAACCTAATTTGGAAGTAAAACAATGGGCTGAAGTTATGGCTGCACAAACAGAAGTGTGAATTCCTCCTGTACCCTAGGCTAAATAAATGCTGTGTCTGAAGGCCAAAAATAAAGGGAGCACCTGTGGTTTTTTGTTTTACAAATGCTGTTTCATGGTAATTAAAGATTTTTGAAGACAAATCCCTGGTTTTACTGGGCTCAGATAGCAATTTTTCTGGTGGAATACGGTGATGACTTCTCGTATCAACTCTTCTCTATGCTCACAAAATAGTCTAACACTTAATGGTGGAATTAAGTTCCTTTTTTCTTCTAAAATTAAGGAGTGTTTGATTTCTAGAATATGACTGTTGTATCATGGGGAAATATTGTGTGGAGCTGCACCATCCCTTGCAAGGCTTCAGCAAGCTTGAAATAGTCTCCAGAATATGATTAGAGGGATTTTACTTGTTGATGGCATTGCCAGGTACTGACTATCCCTGAATGCCATTCCTTTCAGCCAGACAGGAATTGCACAAGTAAGGAATAAAGCCCCTGCTGTGGCTCTATTCAGTATAATCTAGCAGACAAAGGCAGTTCAGGTTAATAAAAGATTGATATCATATTGGATTTAGTAAATTAGACTATCTGTGAGTTTGGAGTGTGAAGGCAGAGGCAGTGGGTGCCCAGGTGCAGCAAAGGCAGCATCCTGCTCCTCCTGCTCTACAGGATGCAGCCCTGGCCAGCAGCTCTGGCTGCTGGGGGGCTGCTCCCCCAGCACCCCCTCCTTGGCTACAAACAGCCCTGAAAGCCTGGGCTGGCCCACACTGACCTGCCCTGGGTCTCTGAGTCCTGACCCTGCTCCAGTAGATGCTCAGTGGGCAGATGAGTCTCATCTCAGAAGCATTCAGTGCATAGCAAACAAGCTCTTTTACTATTGCAGCCTTCCCACTGTTTCCTGAGATACCGGTTTCAGTGGAAACTGCAGTGGTTATTAAACTCATTCTGAGCTTTTCATATAATTCTTTCATTAAAAGCAGCATTTCTATTACATTTCTAAGCAAATAAATATGGAAAACACTTTGAAGAGGTGCCTATGTACAAAAAATGGGGAGGTTTCAGAATGGACAAACCCACAGATATGCTTGTATCTGCTGGTTATCAGGTTTGGATATATTAATTAAAATTGTGTTGACTTAAGCAGCATAAGATGCTTGTCATTTTAATGTGAGACACAATAATAGAAGATAATGAATTAAGTTGCCAGTGGCCTTTTCCCCTAGGATGATGTTATGGTGCTTGATAATTAACTATAATATGCAAATAGTAAAACTCCAAAGTACTGCAGAGTACAATAGAATCCATTTCTTTACCAAAGTGTTATAATGTAATTTTAGTGGTTTTTTTTTTTTATTGGGATGAGATGATACGAAATCACTGCTGAGTTTGATATTAAGTAAAGTTCATCAGAAGACAGAAAATCACTGGAAACATTTTTGTGAATGTCTGGGTAGCATCTCCCAAGGCTGTGCTAACTCAAACTGCTTCTTCAGGAGCTTTGAACTATGTAAGTTCATTCCCCCTTAAGACCCTCTTATTTTACACAAATTTCTGCTCTATTGTTTTAAATCCTTTCCTGCCAATGAGTAGCCAAGATTGGATGTGCTCATCTTGGGTCTCATCACTATCACTACTCCACAGGCAGCTGGGACAGGCTCATGTGGTGCTTTCTTCAAACTGAGTTTCTGAACAACTTATCTTTCATGCTGGGCAAACTTAAAATCAGCTATGGGATTTTACATAAGTTTATGCTGACAGATTAGTCACTGGCATGGGACTGGTTTGGAGGATTAACAGGCTTGAAGAAATGCTGCCAGACTCGAGGCAAATAACTTATGTTTTCTTTATGGGAGCCATTATGAAATACAAAAAGAAATGTGCCTCCCATGAAGACAACAGAGATAGTGTGTGGGAAATGGAAGAGTTCTGGTGTGCAAGGATTCATGTCAGGTGCTCTCTCCATGAACTTTTAGTGGAACTGGGATTTTGCACTTGAAGGCACAGTGCTATGATGGTTTCATAGCAACACAGCAAAGCACACGTGAATTGGGATCAGATTGTTCATAGGTATGTCCGTAGCTACTTGAAAGGCTCAAAATATGTAACAAATATTTGGACAAACCTGAATTCAGGGCACTTCATGGTTATAACTGAATTTTGATGTGTTTCACCCAGTTTAACTGAGCACATCTAGTTCATCATCAGGGAGCAGCCAGCATGATATCTTCATATCTGCATAAGGCATGAGGCCCTTTTAACAACTAGCACAACCTTATTCTAGTGGTAGAAACCACTGGAGTAAGGAACTATGCAAAAAAGCAAATACTATACTGAATAGTGAAATAAGGATTGCTTGGTCTCATTTGTATCCACCTTGAATCAAATCCTGTGTTTATTTGCTGATGTAAGGACTTCTAGTCTTGGCCCTCAAATGCCAATACCTCTTTTGTGCCCACAACAATTATGAAGTCTCACTGACTACAACATAAATCTAATGGGAAAAAGATACTTACTAATTTCCAAAAACATAAAAAGTAATAGGTTTCTACTGATATCCATGAGCTTTCTATACCAATGACTCATGGATGTCCTTTGCAGTCACTCCTCTAACACTCTTCGGTGATACTTGTGCAAGGCTGATCTTTCTTGACAACACCATCAAGGTCTCGTGCTCTTTCTCTAGTGCTATGCTTTAGAACACAAATCCAGGTATAAAGATGCATTTGTGTGATGACTTCAACTAAATCAATAGTTTCAACAATCTCAAAAAAATCTGAGATTTAGACACATTTTTGGATGGCTTTTTAATTGGAAAGGCTTTGGCCAAGCTTATCAGAGGGAATATTTGGCAACAATGAGCAGAGTGTAGGTATGAACAAAAGGAGCAGATGAGGCTACAATTCACATGTTGTGCATTGACTTTTGCAGGAAAATGCACGAGCAAGGATATTCTGTGCAGAACTCTAGCATCTACCTTAAGTGTGCTGGGTCTTGGAAGCTGGCAGTATATTGCTTGTGTGGAAGATACAAGAGGAAAGTGCTCAGGTTGGAGGAATTAAAATTCTATAATTAGAAATGGTCTGTTAAAATTACATGCCACATGGCAAGCCTACAAAACTCAGCATGTGGAGAGCATATTGGCAATGATTTACAATTAACCACCACATTGCAAATCACTCCTTAGCTGTTTTCTATTATGAAATTTTGAGAGTTGTAAAATGCATTTGTGCTACTTTATTTCCTTTTGAAATGGTAATTGCTACTGCTGAGGGGCAGTACTTAGTGCAGAAAATGAAGTGTGCAGCACAGGGAGGAACTTGTTTCTGAGGAAATGCTGAGGAATTGTAATGATCTGAAAAAAGTGCTTTCTTGAAACATACACACAAAAGAGCTTCATTTATGAAACCCCAAATAAATAACAAAATAAAATAAAGCACAGTCTCTTTTTATACAAGGGCCAAAGCTTACTAGTTTGTTGCTGACTGCACTTTTTCCCTGTCCAAGTGGGAACAGTGGATTGACACTGAGTAAAACCTATAAGCCAGTGGCTTGAGGGAAATGCAGATATATGGAAATGTGATAGGAGTGCCCTAAAGTAATGGGTTTTGAGCCAGTGTGTTTGAAAATTATCAAGTGTTCTTCTAACTACTAGCCCATTTTAGATTTCTAGTACAGAACTGACAGTGGTACCACCCTGGGGACCTGGATAAAGTTTGGCTTTTGTGTCTGAGGAACAGAGGCTGTGCAGTCTAAGTGGAGAGAGCAAGTATGCTCTAATTAAGTGATGGCAAGTTCCCCCCTTACAGCTTCCACCTTGATGGTGATTTGTAAAAAGGACTGTGTTTATGAGTAGCTTTTATGGAGGGATATATTAAGGAAAGCAAGGAGTGAGGCTTCTCAGGTCTTAAATTTGTTAACTTGTGACAATAAGCTTGATCTCTCAGGTAATAAAGTTGGCAATCTAGCTCAGGTCCTCAGTTTAAAGTTATTATCTTTGAAAGCCAGGTGATTGACTGTAATTTCACTCATAGTGCTTTGTTGGTAGCAGAAATAAAAACATCTACAGCACTTTTCATCAGAAGTGTCAGAGTGCTTTCCACACCTTAATCAACTAATTTTTATGAAATGGTGGCAGGGTTTTTCCCTGTCTCTTCTGTGCAAACTGAAAGGATCAGGACAGTAATCAGACAATATGCAGGAATGGTGCACTAGCAAAGACTCATAATGCCTAGGTCTAGAAATGTGGCTTCCTAGAATTATTTTACAGTTTTTACAGAGGATACAGACACAGTCGTATTGTCCTTTCATAAATAAATTTGAACAGATGTTGTATCTAGGAGTGCAACAGTCTGAGTCAATGGTCAATGTTGACAGTTAGAAAAAGAGACAGTTGTATTGGATCAACTTGTCTAAAAAAGTCACACTACTGAGCAGGGATGTGCAGAAGCAGTGCACAGCAGCTGAACCAGGAATGGCTCAGGATGGGTAATGTGGAAGTATCACCCACGTCCATGTCCACTGCCATGGAGTGATAATGTTAAAAAAGGGTTCAGCTGTAGTTGAAACTTGCAAGGAATGTCGAATTGCTAGTCTGGGATAAACCAGGAAAATGTGGGACTGTAGCTGGATTCAGATGGTGATTTTGTGGCAGCAAGCACAGACCAGGCTGAGGTCTCAGTGCTGCCTTTGCCTCAGTCTTTCCCAACAAGATCTCCTGGTCTCTGTGCATTGAATCAGGGGTCAAGGAGGAGGAGAGTGATGAGCACTGGGTGTAAGTTGGAAAAAAAAAGAGTTCATAGGAGAGCTAAGGAAAAACTTTCTCCCCATGGAGATTGTCAGGCAGTGGTACTGGCTGCACATGGATGTTTTGTGGTTTCCATCCTTGGATGTTTCCAAAGCCCAGCTGGACAAAGCCCCGAGAAACCTGCTTTGAGCAGGGGGTTGGACTGGTGACTCCTTAAAATTCCTTCCAGCCTGGATTATCCTGTGGTTTTAAGATTTGTAGCTCTGGCAATTCTAGATATTCTAAAACTTCTGCTTAGCTCATCCAGCCTTGTCCATCTAAATAAAAGAGTTTCTTCAAGGAATGAATTTTACCCATGAAAATAATTTTAAAAGACGCTGGTTTAAAGTAAATGATTTTGATGCAGAAATTGCATACAAGTCATATAGTGGCACTGCTGCAGCACCTCGACTACCAGCAGCCTTTGTGTGAAATGTGTGCTATGCACAGCCCAGCAGGGGCAGGCACTGGCTCCTGGAAGCAATCTGGCTTTTCACTGAGGATCTAGTGGGGCCAGAACTGAGTGAAACTGGGACAAAACAGGGGCATTACAGGGAGATTTCAGAAACAGCAGCCAGACACTCTGTAATTCAGGTCTAGTGTCTCCCTGTTTCCCACAGAGAATCTGTGATACATCCGTGGGAGTAGGTTCTGCAGCTGTTAGGAGCTGTGAAATGGGAAAAAGGACTGACTGTAGAGTTCTCGTTGCTGTTGTAGTGATATCACTCCTGCTCTCAGCCTAAGTGCAAAGAGGAGAGTGAAGAAGGTGACGGGAGACTCTGAGGGTGCTTGCACAAACTCCAAAATGAGAAATTTTGACATAGGAAAGGGAAATTGGATTTAAAGAAGGATGTATTAAAACTAGTTTACAAACACAGGCAAAAATGAATGCAATCATTCCAATATAGCCAGGTTTTAACCTAGTTGGAGACTGCCTGGAAATGCTCAGCTTCCCAGTCCAGCTGCTGATTTGCAAGCAGTACCTTTAATAAGCATCCTGCTACCTGTTGTCCAACAGTGAAGAAACGCTCTGCTTTGCCTTGAGATTATGTACAGCTGGGGTTTTTATTTTCAAGAAAAGATAAAAGTGGCTAATGAGGTAAAAATTATTACTGTGAGAAAATGGGGACAATGGCTAGAATTTAAGGGTAGTTAGATGCCTCTAATGATTTCAGTGGGACTTAGGCACTCAGTACCTTTAAAACAGAGCTAATCACATAACAAAAGAGACACTTATTTAGCAGTTCTCTCAGGAACAGAAACCTGTCAATATACTTATGGCTTTATAAACAAGCATCCTGTGCGCTAAATGAAAGAATTTCCAGTAAAATTGTCTGTCTTGCAGAGCATGAAATGGAAAGGGAATAAGTAATTTTCTCAATGACACCAATATAAATTAAGAGTAATGCAACTAAACTAACTTTTGCTAATATAATTAGGGAGTACAATGATATCTGAGATAGGTTAATGACTTCCCATGAAGTGCGGGAGTCAGTTCCGTAGCTAGAATTTGAGTTTTCCCAATTCCTTTCTTGAACAAGTCAACCATTTCTTCCTTCTGCTGTAGACCTCTCAATCATAAATGCAAACAGAAGAATGAGAATCCTTCTGATTCTTATAAACATTTGTTCTTAGTGTTAAGAAATGGCTGTACCTTTAAAATTATAGCTAAAGCTGTAAGCAGATTCCACAACATGCTGACACAAATGATGTAGCACAGGAAAAGGAGCTCTTTCCCATGTGTGTATAGATTGAGGCAGTTCAGTTTGCAGCTACTTCAATGCCAAAGAGCAATCATTTGTTTTCACTTCAAGTCAGAAACACAATGTACAGGCACACTTTGCTTTTCTTTGATACTATTCTTTTTTCTGTTAAAAGCAGAATAACAATCTTAGGAGTAAGGTTCTTGTTTTACTGTCAAGATCGTTGTGCTTTGGAAAGCATAGTGGAAACAAAACTTTCTATTTCTTTTGTGTTTTCTCACAGTTTTCCTAATATTTACTACATTATAGCTCTTGCATTTTGGGAGATCCATGTATCTGACACATGAAGAAAATAACCCCTGGATAGCTGTGCAGAGACTGCAGGGTGCATACCCTGAGACAGTACCTGCTTTTATAGCCTACAGCCTAGCTGCCCAGTTTCTCACACGTGCATATGTCTCTAAAAGTAAGGTATTTCTGAGGTAGTAAGCAGCAACTTCTCTAGATTTCTGACCCAGCCCGTGCTTCTTTTCAGTAAATCACAATTCTGAAGTGAAGAAAAGCTATACTTGCTTAAACCTAAAGCATTAGGTTTTGGAGTGTTGTCAGAAACCATTTTAGCCCCAAGTAAATACTACTTCTTGAGAAACATTTCTCATCTGCTATTTTTCAGTTACTGAAGTATTTGAAAAGCAAAGTGCTTATGATTATATCTGCCTTTTTAGGTCTATTTGTAATCAGCAGACTAGAAACAGTGCACAAGTGATTTTACCTACAGTACTTATGGAGGATCTCTGGGAACACAGTATGCTTCTGACATGACCTAGTTAAACTCCTGGTATTTTGAAAATTATTATAGAAACAAGACATGAGTTTTTCTCTCAGATCACATACTCACTTGTTGCCCAGTAACCAGAAGGATGGAGCCTTCTTTCCCATGTACCACTTGCCGGTAAATGTGATCTAGAATTAAGAGTTCGCTCCAGCAGTTCTGAAGCAACTTCATTTGGTCATCAACCTGTAAAAGGAAAAACAAACATTGGTGACATCGCTCTGGGAGTAAGTCTGACACCACACTAGGGAGGCAGTCCTCCTTCACACAGCTGGCTGACATCAGAACAGAGATGCGTCTAGAACTATTCATGCCCAAAATTGCTGTTTGCAGTTGAATAAAGAGAACACTGCTGTAGCCTTTACCTGTAAAATGTATAGAATATTTACTCCTGATTAGATTCTAGGAAAGCAGAACTATGGCATTGCCATGCAAAGTATTACTAATTGTATATTTATGGCAATGGGATTTTATTTTTACCCAAAACAAGAAGAGCAGGAAACAATGCTGATGTGAACTTTCTCCTATTCCCCATCTTGGAACCTTAGCTTCCGGAAATAATAAGGAATCTGCAGATTCACAAACGTCATTGCTTCAACAGACCCAAGTCAGAGGCAGGTCCCTTGCAAATTAAAAAGTGAAGAGAGCTTTAAAGACTCTCTAAAAATGGCTGTGGTGCTATGAAAAGAGAACACTTCTTAATGAACAGAAGCTGAGCAGCTTTGGGTGTCAGTGGTAGGGCAAGAAAGGGCAATGCACAAGTCAGTGCTGAGCAGTGAGACACATCCCTGAGTGGATTTGGGAACAGAAGGAACATACTGGGCACCCAGCACAAGGAACCTACATTAAGATTTTCTGGTTATTTGGGACCTATGTCTTTTAGGACAATGAAATTTATCCCTAAACTGACTCTAAATGCAACCGGATTGTATTCAGTCTTCTCCACTCAAAGACTGGAAAAAAAATAGGATTTCCATGGAACTGGGAGAAAAAAACCCCACAAATCAGTGGAAGGCAAACTATGAAATTAAGTCACGATAAGCATCAATACCCTCTGAACCTATTCTTACTGAGCTTCCTGATTTCTTTTTAAAATCAAAGTCTGACTTTAAATGGCTGTCCTGAAAGACTTGAGAGGTATGTACATTAGCCTTGCTACAATTCAGAGTGGTAATAGCACCTGTGTAGTTGAAAGGACTCTAAGAACCTGCATAGATAGCAATTGCTGAACAGATTAAAAATACTATAAGTGCTATGAATCTAGTTTCAATTGCTTCAGAACTAGATTTTGTCATACACAGGAAACCACACTACAGGCAGTAATCCTTCATGAGCTGAAGAAGATAATGCAGTAGATGTTTTCAAGTTTTATCAAATATGACCTAATGAATTTTAGAACTTTATTCTTTCAGACTTGTTTTCTAGTTATATAGTAGAGAAGGAAGCAACATTTCTTACTAATAGATTTTTGTAATGTCACCTGTGAAAGCTACCTACTATTGTCTCCCTCTTTCCAGTCACTTGCCACATAGCTCAGACTTTAACATTTGAAACATTGAAATCTTTGCTTCTTCCATTTGTCTTAACTTCCCTTCACCTTTCAAAGCCACAAGAGGCTGTGTGCAGCTGTTCATGTTTTCCCACACAGATACAGAGCAAGGCTGATTTGTTATTAAAAATCTCTTCCTCTGCCCACAACATGTATTTGACTACAAAACTATTTCAACCAAGTGATTTATTGGCTCAAGAGAGGACAGTAAATCACCACATTGATACACTTGGGCCAGGTTTATATTAATTCTTTGAAAAAGATATTTGAAATGTACAGAATCTGTTACTCTTGCTTTTTACATAAAGCTTTTCTTTGATAATTTTCTCCTCTGAACAAAAATGGGTTGAAAAAATCACAAAAATCAAAGATGTCATGCTAACATGATAATGTAATCCAAATTACCATTTCATACAAAGCTATCACAGCTTACATCCAAAGAAAACAAATTTTGAGAGTGTTTAAACCTTCAACATGCATGTCATAATACCTAACACCTGAATAAGAGGTACTTGACTGTACTATAAATGACTATATATTTCCAGTGTAAGCCAGCTGTCTCAGCCACAGGCTTTTGAAAACAAACCACACTTTACAGGTCTGGCTTTTTGAAGATCCCAACAGCAGCTAGTCCACAATCAAAGCTTACCTCCCAAGCTTTATCCTATCATTACCGAGCCAGTGCTGTGAGAACAGTGAGAGATGGCAAAATCACAAAACATTGTTTTGCACATAGTCTGTTCCTGCTGTTTTACAAGACTCACAAAACTAGCACAGCGAACATCTGCTAGTGGTTCACAAAATCTATTCCTCTCTATTCACTGTAATCTAACCAGTGAAAGCCCATAAAATGGATAGCATAACCAGCTCTATACACTTCTCATACACTATGTTGCCTGCAGAAGACTATTAGATCCAGCAGCTTTTGCCATTTTAAGAGATGGTGGGGCAGCAGATGCTCCCAGTTTGCACCAGGAAGAAAGTAACATGACTTTACTGAGGATTGTATATTACTAAAAGGTAGGACAAATGACCAGCTCCAGCCTACTTCTGAAAGGCATGCAGATGAGGAAAAGCATTTAGAGCACATTGAACAAAGCCAGTTAATGCACCACTTCTTACGTTAGAAGGAGCTGGTAAAGTTTATGACGTGTAAGTGCAGCCAGAACACAAACACCATTATGTTTCCGTGGCACGTTGATAAATGAGTTGCAGAAGCACATTGTATGTCAAAATAAGAAAATCATCCTTTGACCAAAACATTTAGGTGCCTTAAACTGAATGTGCCTGAAACTGATCCTGAAGGCAAAGAGACTCAAGTTTGGTTCTGAAGAGGAAGGTTCTCCACAGGAAAAGCCTCTTGTGGACTTCAGTCTTCTGCCTCCAAAGCCAGAGAAGGCTGCTTTGCCATTAGCAGTGTAAGCAGGAGAAAAGGTAAGATTCTGTCACCAAGATACTTAAGTCCAGTCCGGGACTAGACATAATCAACAACATTTTCAGTTGTGGTATACAATTAAAACAAGCTCACAAGCTTTTACTGCTGGCTAAATTTTGAGGGTCTTTTTCAGTTTGTGGAGATCTCTAAGAGTATTATCAATGTTTTAACACCAACAAGAAAAAAGCTCCTGTTGTCCTAACTACTAGGAATGCTTAGAAATAAAACTTAAGCTTCATGTGGCCAGCACCTGTCTGCTGCAGGAACATTCCCCAAATCTGCTGATGCTCCTATTATAACAGAACACTGACACGAGGATAATGTAACCTGGGTCTTACCTAAGCAAGTTGTCAAATGAGATGCCCATTTAACAGCTATTGAGCCTCAAGCAAAAGTGTGAGTGAACACTGTGCCCAGATGGTTAAATTTAGGCCCTCTCTGGCCAGTGGCATTCAGATGAAGACACACCAGTGGGGACAGCCAAACTGGAAATTGTTGCTGAAGGAATGGCTTTTGAAGAAAGATGTGGAAGAAGGTAATGAAAGGTGTTGACTCAAAAGAAGTAGGAGATATTTCCAGCAGGCAGGGTGGCATGAAAGAAGAATAATGTTCCAAGTATGAAATGAGTAAAACATCACACATGTAAAACTGCTCTTAAGTGACAAGGGAAGCAAAGGGAGTGCTTGGGAGGCTGTTTTAAAGGAAGAGAGAAGGTGGTGGGAGAAGAAAAAGGTGAGCGGGATATTGGGTAAAACCTCAAAGGTGAGGAGGACGAGATGCAGACTTAAAAGGTTTGTGTGACTGCAGGTGATGCTGCTGGGGCAGAAAAGGAGCAAGTACTATTTGTTAGAGAAGCAGAGAATGGTGGTTGACAACAGTACAGGTGTGGTATTGTTCATCTGCACAGTGAACTTAATTCTGTCCAGTGTCTGAATATGGGTTTGAACACAGAATTCTCTGGTGGCGTGCCTGAGTTCCTAGGCTGCCAGCTGCAATTTTAAGGTGACTTTAAAGAATTTTTTTCTGAGTTTTCCACTAACAAGGATTGGAAAACAGGCATGCATGAGAATACATTTAGATGCATCTATTAGTTTGCATAATTTATCTTGCCAATATAATGCGAGCCACATAGAGTATTTCCAGGAGTGGAGGAAATGGATTCTCAGTTTGAAGAGGAAAGGTCTAACCCTGAGCACTGTGGTGACACACTATTTCTTGGCAGGAGAAAAAGACAGGAGTGGGAGAGTAACATCTGCCTGCTAAAGCCTGGCCTCCCCTCAGCTGGGCCCTGAGCTTTTGATACGGGATTCAGGGGAAGTTTGTAAGTCACGCTGAGGCCTCTATTGACACTGAAATACACAATCACACCTTATCAATTATAGTTAAAGGGAGGACTTATCTCAGAAATGCTGGTTACTCATCTGAAAAACTATTTGTGCTGATGTTATAGATGAGGAAGGTTAGTGTGACACAAGAGTAGTATTGTTGTAGAGTGTATGCTTCCCACAGCACAGAACGTTAATCATTATAAACTTTTGTTTTCTCTGAAGAACAACACTGAAATTGCCAAACAGTAAAATGAAGAATAATGTGTGTGCTTTGCTGAAATACACCTTAATCTTATCAAAACCACACTGAGTCTCTCTCTTTTAGGAAAATGTTTCACAATATTTCGCACTGTAACCAACAACTGCAGATTTATTGCAATTTTTCTACTAAAGAGGTATTTTCAGCCTGACACTTGATGAATTACCTGTTAAAAATTTCAGGGTCATGGGTTTTTTGTGTTGCTCTTAGTTAAATATTTTCCTTATAATTATTGCTGCAGATTCAGTTAAACAATGTGCTCACCTTTTACCCAGTTTACACCTTTTCTTAGAAGCTGGAGAATCCTTTTTCATCTCTGTTCATTTACATCAACTTGCCGTGGTAGCTTTGGGCTTTTCTGCTACTAAAAATTTAAAAGGGTATCTAATGATTTAAAAAAACCACAATAATTGAAATTTATGTGATAAAACTGCACTGGATTCAGCTGAATTATTTTTACTTATGCTTCTAAGAGGGGATGCAAATATGGAATAACATGAAGCATTCATCTCATAGTGCCACTTTTAAATTCTACGGCCATTGAATAGCTATTTCCTAGTGAATATGAAGTGATTAAACATCTGTCTGAACTGTTCAGCCTGAAGCACACAGGTTCAAGGAATGGTTGAACTTTCTTTCAAATGCAGTTAGAAGATCACTCACAAGTCATTGCAGACATATAGTTTGAGTTGTTACTCCATTTTCTTATGCTATAGTGGTGCAAATCACCCCAAATCAAAGTTTTATAAGACAAGTGCACTCCAGAGACTATTTTTTAAACCATGCATGGTTTCCAAATCATTATATAGGTAGGGAAGGATTTGCACTCTCCAGATGGGTTACTGCTAACAGTGGGAAACCTGTGCAAGGCTGCTGTCAGCAAGCAGCACGTAACAGCCAAAGTGGTTTCAGAAGTGAATGCACATAACTTCCAGAATCAGTGAATGCCCTAATAAAATGTGATTACTACCTATAACCTCAGTAATAAAATGCTACAAAGTTCAAGAAGAAATGATTTAATATTAACTATGATTGTTCCAGCTCTTTACTAGAAACCTGTGTGTTATAAAAATTGCTGTGTGAAGGCAGGGAGTGATCTTTACAAGTCTATGTTTGGTTAAATGACTGTCTTGTTTCCATCTGGCTCTAGAGTGAAGGGAGTTTAAATCTATCCCAGTTTACTAGCACTTTACATTTATCTTGATTTAAAAATGAAAAGAAGTGCAGAAATACTTCTGTGTGTGCCTTTTCCTGCTCCTTTACAGCCTGCACAGAGGCTATTACAGAAGTGCAGTTGTACTTGGAATGTGCCTCTGTATGTATGTGTAACTTTTTCTTTAGTAACTTCTAAATCCACCAGTCAGAGCCAGAATATTTCAACAGTAAGTTTTTCTATCTAAGATATTAAGTTCCTATATGCTTTGTGTGAATCAGTGTCCACATAGAGGAAAGTAACTGCTGAATACCATGCTGAAAGAAAGGTTAATGAGCTCATCCTTTATTCAACAGCAGGGAACTGAGAAAGAGGAAGAGAGAAGGACTAAAATGCTTCATTAACTCGCTGCTTATGGAACCATTAGTATTTGGAATATCAAACTACTTTTTTTTAAAGGACACAGACAAGGAATTTATAGCACAAAGCAACATTTGAAAAGTCCCACACCTTTTTACCCTTCCAAACGGTGGAGGGGTGCATGTGTGGTGCCCATGCTCCAAAAGGCGTGCGGTGTTTGCTGCTTAGGAAATGCAGGCAGGGAGAGCAATGGCTTTGCCACAACTTCTCCACTCGCATGTCCCTGGACAGCTCCGTGGGAGATCCCTGGGAAAGAGAGGATCAAAGCAGCGCTGCCCAGCCTTTTCCCAGTTTCAGTGCTGATCTTTCAGACAGTCTAAATACTTTAACAAAGCAGCCTAGAGCATCAGCTCACACCCATCCTGTTTTCTGGCAGGAATAGAACAGAAGGTGCCTGAGTCTGCGGGCCTCAGATTGCTGAAGGAGTAGGGGCAGGCAGCAGATGGTGATCCTACTAAAGAATAAGATCTCTCTTATGGATCTTTGGACTCCATTTAGAAAGTATTCCCGTCTATTAAGGAGAAGGTAAATGGCCAACCTTGTTTCTACAAGCATCAGATTAAAGGGCTGTTATAATAAACTTTCTGTGTATATAAATCTATTATATAGGGCATCAAATGAAACACATAGCACTCCTATTTCTTCTCCTTTTCCTCACATTTATCTCTGCACAAACTGCATGAAAATGACTTGGTATTTCACAGTCAGCATTATTTCTGATGAATTATAAATGTGTTTTTCTTAGGTTCTTTTTTGGGTGATTGTAGGTTTGTGTTTTTTATTTTATTTAACTGAAAATAAGAGAAGTATTTCTTTTTAGTCCCAACTGAAAATTTTGCTTACAATGCAGTGTTTCTTGCCTCTCAAAGTGAAAAGAAAGATAAGGAAAAAGGAAAATTAATTATTCTTGCCATCTGTTTCACAGAGTGAAGGAGGTACCTTATTTAGCACTGGACCCAAAGAATCTACCTTCAAAATCCTACTCCTGTGAGTATTTCTACAGATGTTAGTACAGCCTAAGCTTACGCACAGTTGGGTCTAGAATTTTAAAAGAATTAGATAAAGCTATGTAGTTTATGTAGCAATTAAAAAATAAAACTAGAGCTGTGTTGATCCATTGAATTTCTCTGGAAACACACCTGTTTTTTCTGATGTCAACAAACAAACTACAAAATGGTGTTGAACCATATTCTTATCTCTTAACTTGCATGAATATCAGTCCTTTGACTTGTAATAAAATCTGAATTAGTGCCACCTGATTAATTGTTAGCCTTGCAGGTCTGATCTGCTTTTTAGGCTGTACAATTATGTCCCTTAGGGAATCCAAAGATAAGACTGAGCCCAGTAAACTTTATGGTACTGCTGGTGAATTTATTCTTAATATATTCAATCAGCAGTTTCACTCTATTGTAGAGCAGCCTGTGATTAAAGTCTCTGTGGTCTTCTCCAAGTCACATGTATTTTTGCATTATCTGAAAGGATTTATAATGTCAATATAATGTTCTATATCTAATTTCTAATCTCTATATCATGTTCCTTTCCTGTTTGGTGATTAATTGAATAAATTATGATTTCATTTTTCTTACAGTTAGTATAGTGCTCCAGCTGAAGCTTATTCTAAGAGTCTACAGGTAAACTGCTACATTAGCTCTCATTTGTAGAATTTCTTACGTATCAGCAACATCAAATCACAACAGAGATCAATACAACACATGGGATAGATTATTATTATTAAAGACAAAAGTTCTAGTATGAACTAAAGTTATTTCTGACAAAATAAATACTCTATTAAAACTCAAGCAGGCATCATATGGAAAATATTTTTAACTTGTTACAAAAGACACATGCTAATTTCAGAAAGCAATCTTTAATATGGTAACAGGCAAGCAGGGTAATTTCTTAGCACACTTAAGGTCCCATTCATTCAAGTGCTGCATGCCCCAGGAATTTTTAACAAGAGTTACTTAAATCAGCTCTTATTTAAATTACACTATGTGGTTACTCTTCTGTTTAACAGGGTTAGTGTTTATTTCCAGTACAGCTGTTAAATGGGTGTGGAGTATGGGAAATGGCAAGTCATAACTGAAGAATAATCTTATTCCCTTTTAACAGGTGACACCTACAAATGTTAGTTTGTGTACACGGTGTGGGACTGTATTCACGATTACACCAATGGGAATATGCAAATAATCTTCTGAAGTCATGAGTAAAAAGAAGTTACTTTAATGTTAGAGCACTATAAATGAGAGAACAATTTTCCAGGTTACTATTAGTGACAGTCAGGGTTGAACACTGACAAACCACACAAAGAATCCAATACGTTAAAAGTTTCATACCATTTGTAGTTATCAGCATATCAGTAGGGTTTTTTAAATTTTAAATGTTCTTTATCTTTTGATTGCATGGAACTGCAATATTTTTCAGGAATTAAAATATATTGGTTTATATGTTACTTTTCATAGTCCTCTTAAAACTTTTGACAGACATCCAGCTATGGAAAGGCAAGTATTTCCTTCTGCCCATACATGAATCAGGGAAACAGAAGGATGTAGTCTCCAGACTGAGGGCTGGACACAGAGCCACCTGTAATACACTTTGGCAGTAGAGGCTGGTATTACTGTGGAACACTGCCCTCGCCATACAAATGTATTCCCCTGTGCTTTCCTCTGATTTGTAGTAGAAAAACCAACAAAAAAACCCACAGCAAAAGCAGTAAGAAATCATGAGAAACAGTATCTTCAGTCAAGATGTGAAAGGAGATGGTATACTGATGCAGAAAAAATATAGAAATGTTGTCTTACACCCTTGAGGACTGCAGCAGTAACAGTAAGTCACTGGGGCAGAGATTAAATGAGAAAGAAGACTCAATGTTAACGGAGAAAATGAAAGAAAAAATCAGCCTTATGAATGGGTGTTGTCATGTATTAAACCAGTATTCGTCTGACTTGATAGAAAAAAATTTCTTAAGAACACCACCAAAGGAAGCCGAAGTCATACAAGAAGGTTGTGGAGGTGTAGTGATGCATGATCCAACAAGGTACACAGGAATGATCTGAAACACTTACTACTTCTCTTTTTATCTTAAAAGCATTGCAGGAGACTCTCAGCGTGCAGCTACTACCATCTAGCTAAATCCTTTCAACCAGGAACATCATCTGCAAAAAAATTACCTCCTTTCCCAACAGAGCCAAGTGTGGAAGAGCAGACAGAGCCATGTTATTAAAAATCACAGGAAGTCCTGATTGAATGAATGTTTAAGGAACAGGCAAGTGTGTATTAAACTGTTTTTTTTTCCATTCATCCTTTCATTTGGCTTTGTTTCATTTATTCCTACTTCCTGTTTCCTGTAGTCTAATTCGGAAATCTCTGAAGTATCATTAAAATAAGATTGTCACAACTCTGCTCAGGTCCCATATTGTCATTAGCTCTGCAATTAGGATTAATATTAATTTTTAAAGATATCTTTGAAGATATTGGTTTTCTTTGGGTTGTTTGGTATGTTGATGAGAGGAACTTTTGCAATACAGAACACAGAATGAGTAGGAACCTCATAGGCAAAAATGACAGTAGACTGTGACACAAATCAGTCAGCCTCTGACTTTCTCTGCTGTCACAGCTGGGCACAGGTATCCAAACTGTGAATCTCCAAATTGGGTATCTACATGTCTGCATGCAATAGAAGATTAGCTGTGTGCTTAGAAAAAATGGAGAGAGTATGTACATCTAATTTATTGGGATTTTCTTAGCTTGTTTCTGAATGACAGCAGGGATGATGAACAACAAAATCAGGCTGCTCTAATTACTTCCTGTTCACTCATGAGTGCACCACACACCCCAACTGCAGGAGCTAAGTTTCAATCAGACTGAGAGAGGCTTGGTCAATGGGCAACAGCTTGCAATAAAATGGCAACATTTTCTTAAAAAAATCATTTTTTGCATTGCTTATGTGCAAGTATCTGGCAATCTACAATTAATCTAGATCTAAGAACCAGCTACTGTAGTTTGTAGTTAGGTTTAATAATGATTTTATTACTGAAGATCTGACATGACTAAAAGATTACTATAACACACAAATGTAAGAAGTTTTTTTGCTTAATCCCAGGTTTCTCTCTGTTTTAACAAAGTAGAGTGCATGACGACTCTGCCTCTAGTAAGTTATTCTGAGTTGTATTAGAACTTTTTAAAATATGGCTACTTAAATCTATTACCAGGGAAAATTTCCTGGTACACAGAATAGCTTGAATGATTTAAAAGTATAAATGAATACAAGATTATACAAATATTCAGCATTGTGTCACTGACAGGTAATAGAATGAATTCTCTGTTTGGCTAATCTGCCTGAGGGTCTGTTTCTTTTAGAGTATAAGGTTTTTAGGGAAGGAACTGACTATTACTGTCTTTAGGCAGTATCTGTTTATGTTACCATAAATCAAATAGCACAACAGGGTTGCCTGCCTGAATGGAGCATACATAGACGTTTTACTGTAAATAAAATTATCAGTCTTTCCATCTAAACTGCCAGCCTGCAAAACAAACCCAGAATGTCCAGTTAAATAATACAAGATATTATTAGTGAAACTCACTGTCTCCTTACATAAATCTGACCATCAGCTTAACAACACCACAAGAATGCTTTGCTTAGTAATTTTTGCACTGTGGCATAGTCATATAATGTGACATCCTGTGTAACCATGAAACACCAATAGTTGTGGCATTATACAGTATCCTGAGCTTGGACGGTGCACAAGAAATCCTTACATTATGAATGTCTTCAAGACTGATTCTACAATTCGTATGCAGGCAGAAATACAAAAATGCCTGGGTTTCAACAAAAGGCTTCAAGGAGCTGGTCTTACTTTTGTTGCTTTGTATCTGTAAAGCCTTTGATAATGCACACATTTTTAAAGTACACTCTAACACAAACCAACTTCTAAATTCAGCTTCATGAGACAGCTCCTTTTATATTTCCTCTTGCATGAGCACACACTGCACCAAAATCCAATATACTGTATCAAATATATGCTTTTGCAAATATATAACTATTTGATAAATGGAGCTGAAAGGGGGGGGGGTTGGTTACTTTTAGTAAATGAAGAATGTGCATAGTGTAGTTTGTAGCTCACATGTTGCATTCAAATTGCCTCTCTCTACAGTGGAGTGTGCATATGAAGTTCTCTGAGATGTCTGAACTAGATTCACTGTAAGTACTTATCCAGAATATGCAATTAAAATGTAATTAATTTCTAGATATCATCAATATTCTGTCATTGCATAAGGGGAATGGACTAGGTGACCCATGAAGTCTATTCCTACCCTCATATCTATTATGATTACTTTATATTAGTAAAATCGCTTTTTAAGGTCACTTATATGTCATGGTTCCCCTTACACAAATATTTGGTACATTTGGCCATTCATGTGTATTTTTTCCAGTTCTGCTTAGAATGGTTTCAGTACAGGCAGAGCAGCAAATGAAGGAAAAACGTGATATTTTGTTGTAAATAATTCATAAAACAACATTATGACCCTTATTCCCCGTGAGGCGCCCAGATAATGAGGCACCCAAATGAAGCAGTGAAAACATGCACTTCCCCTGCCATGGGTGTGCCCCTGACAGACTCCTCAGGGTCACAAACCCATCAATCTCTTTTCACACATGAGCTAATCAATTCAAAGAGGGAAGTGCCAATGAGCTATTAGATCAATATGGTGAAGTATGGAGATTGATCTTATCCTAGAGTGACTACATTAACAGACTCGTCAGTGCGACCTCTGCCCTGCGGCACACATTACACAGGATTGCAAGTCTGAGATCTGAATGAAGACCTCAGGTCATTGCTTTTAATAATCTGCTTTGCTGAAAGAATTAAAAGTAAATCTGTAAAGGGATGACTAATGAAAATATGAAGTGCTTTCTGCTCCTCTAGGCTTGGAATGCTAGCAGAAATCACGCCAGCTTTTCACAGCAGCCGGCAGCATTGACTGTCTCACACGGGCACCTGCTCGGCCGTGCCGGGCTGTCGGCGTTTGAGAGAACAGTTTAACACAGCCGCTGAGACACAGGGCTCTCCTGCCACAGAAATTAATAAATGAAACCAAATACTAAATGATAAGAAGTACTAGCTGTGTCAAAATCACTTAAAGTCTCGGCTGAACTGCCAGACTGAGAGCTGGACTGGAGTCCTGGTGGTCTGAATTATTTAACTGGTGTAAGTGGGATGGCAGGAGCTGCCACTGCTATGGAAGTTGCTCCGAGTGCTGCCATGCACTGAGAGTTCCTTCACCAAGCAAAATGTTCCCAATACTTGCATTAATTCCAGGTCCAGCCCTGGGAGTCAGCCTGCTTTCAGCTAGGCCAGAGGCCAGTGACTTTGGGGAGAATTGATCCGATCAGAGGAGCCTGGTTCACAGAATTTACGAGCAATATGTGCATACACTCTATAATGCTCTGCTGTCCCTCAGTCAACCTGTGCTGGTAAACATCACCAGCCCTGCAGGAAGTCTGTACATAAAGTGACCACATGTAATACTATAAACAGCCATTCTGGGCATCTCATTTTAAAGACTCATTCTTTTCATACATTATTTCAGAGATGCTGCCAAAAAAAGTACACTTTTCTGTCTCAGAGTGTGATATTAATATTGTTAATATTTTTAAACTCTGAATAATTTCATTGCAATGAAACATTTATGTATATAGAACACTTTTAATACTGTATTTTTATTATACCGAACATTTTTATTGTTCACTGTATAATTGAATCAATGAATTAGGAAAAGGTTACTAAAAAAGCATTAATGCATTTTTAATGAAACTAAATGATATAACTTCTGTTAGTCACAGAGAATAATGGCAGATCTATCAGGTTTATACAGATAAGAGCTTTGTGAGTTTATCTGAAAGCCCACATAATGGCCCTCATTTAGCTGTAACCTAGAAAAACAGCCCTAGCAATCCTATTCAGGATTTTAATTCATTGTTTATGTATATGATCTCTCTTCCGCCTTGTGATCAGAACACCTGTCTAATGATGCAAATATGAATCTCTTTAGCAGACACATCTATTTCCAGTTGTAAAACACTTACTGAAAACAATGCTCTTTCAAAGTCTAAATGGAAGAACCAAGCAATGCAATACCACTGGGAAATGTTTCTGAACTCAGGGTAACAGATAGGGAAACCAATGAGAACTCAGCACATTAATAGTGAGAATGTGAACATTTCAATGCTCACACAGCTCAAATTTTTAATTAGCACAACAGCCTAAATTATAAACAATTTTCAGGTAGAAACTACTATGCTTAAAGGTATCCCAGTAGAAAATCCTTCTATTGGCATAACACTGAAATGCTAACACTGTACAAATCTCATGCAGAAAACTTTAACAGCAGTTGTAAACTTGGTTCTGAATACTACTGAGATTTTGTGATCTTTGTAACCTAGCATTTAATTTTAATTATCGATTATTTTGGAATAGATATAAAAACAGATAACAGATGGTTATATTAGTACAGGATATACTGGGGAGGAGGGACTTTATAATGACACCTTTAGAAATAGATTTGCCTTAGAAATAATGGCACCTTAGAAATAATTTTTTCAATTGGAGATATGTTACCAAACTTCAAGGGAATGATTCTAGTCCTTTTCCTGCCTTCCAGTAGAAACTGAGAGTAGGCAGAACATGTGTGGAACACAAGATGCTGCAGTATTGCACAAGAACTTGTCTGAATTCTGTGAGACCACATAATTCACAGTGGTGAACCACAGTTAAATAAATCTCACCACCAAAATGGGCACACTTTTTCCTGCCACTAAATTGTGTTTTTTACATCATGTCTTTTCCAAACAAACTAAAAAGCTATTCTATAATAGAAGTGTTTTAGAAGGGGTTTAAAATCCTGGTATTATATTTGTATCTTTCCACTTATAGAGCAAGGAACCTAATACACATCCAACAGTACAGGTCTCAGAAGGACTTTGATTCAGGAAAGCTCTTGTCCTTACCTCACTGATGGGAAGCTGGTGCTTATATATTTTTACTAAAATGAGGGTGATTCTCCTGAACAGGGCCACGAGTAAGTAAACTTATAGCATATACAGAACTAAAATACCTTTTCCAGAAATAATAACACTATCTTTTTAAAATTCAGTGCCTCACACTCAACAAGTGCTAGAAGTAAATGCTGCCTCCCAATGGAAACATAAAGTTCGTTTCCCAATAAAACAAACCACAGAATTTCTAGTCCAATTGTTTTAACATACTTCTGGTAAGAAAAGAAAAATTTTCATTCTGGATTTCATAATCAAATGTTTTGGTTTATGAATTTCATACCAGTGGGCTCACAGTGTACTTCTGGAGTAAGATGGATGTCTTTTCCTTTTAAAAGTAACCACCTGAAAACTGGTCAGAAATACGAGGAAGCAAAACTGGAATAGTGGTAGAGTTCAAACAAGGTCATGAAGTTCATGAGAAATACAATTTATCTCACGATTCTGCAATTTACCATACAGGTTCACAACTCGTAATTGCAATATCACTGTCACACATATGCTATCAACAGATGCATCTGTCTGGTCACAGAATATGTGGCTGCATTAGGGATATCTGCTAGTGGTATCTATTTAGATGCTTGCTATGTATCCGAGTGCAAATAAATAATACACATTATTTTATAGTCAGTAAGACATGTCACTAACTTCTTTGTAACACAGGAGTGGATTAAAAAAAAACCCCAAAACACTCTAATTTCCACTGTAAGCAAGAGCTTATAGGCAGAGAACATTTCCGAAAACTTTCAGAACAGAAAAATAATCTTCTGGGAAAGTTACAATAGATTCAAAATACATGTCTAGAATCTAAATGCTTCCTCAGCCTCGACAGAATAAGTAATGCTTTCTAGGTAAGTACTGCAGCTCTTTTGATAACATATATATTAATAAATTAAAAATGTCTGTAGATTGACAAGTGCTTTGTGGGCTTATACTGGAAAGCCAATAGCTAATTATGAAAGCCTGACTTGACTAATCAATTATTCAGATGAACATTAGGTGCCTATTATATGCGTAAACATGGGAATTATATTTCCCCTAAGTAACTTTCTAAAATAACAAACCCAAAACATGTAAATTTGAAACAGACAGAAATGGCACTATTATGCCCTTATTGCACATGCACAACTCCCACTGAATTATTCAGGGAACAGTGAATCGGGAGCCTCGGTCTTCTGACTCTGAGCAGCACAGCAATAGCAGCACATGCCATGTAGTATTTGTTATGCATGTAATATTGATTTAGCTCGTTCTTGCTGGTCATGTTTCAAATTCATTTCATGCTTAGGAGATAGGGAAAAGGAGTAGTATCTCTGGATTGATATTTGCAATATATTTTTATGCCTGTTGAACACAAGATTACCTGATAAATTAATAAGACTTGATTGCAGGAAGAACAAGCCTTTGAAAATGAGCACCAGTGAGGTAATGAATTGTGTTTTGAAAAGGTTTATACTTGCTACATTCTCCACCTCCTGTACATAAAGACTGAGAGAGCGCTTGTATTACAGAACGGATTCACTTGCACTTCTTTAAGGAACAAATCACAACAAAATAATGCATAATTGTCCTCTGCATTTAGAAAAGACCATGCTCTTAAACAGCATACAGCAACAGGGAAACCAGAAATAGATGTGACCAGACACCTGCTGACAAACAGTGACAAATCCCACTGACACTGCAGTGACCCCCAGTTAGTCAAGATTTAATTAAGGAGTATAATTAAGTCAGTGGAACAGAACACTAATGAGTGGTGTTTTTTCATATGGGTAATTACACATAAGAATACAAAGTAAGCTAGACCCCTACATATATCATTAAAATGATCAGTATAGAATGACAATCAGGGATTAAATATTTTTGTTTTTTCTCTGCAATAATGCAGGTTGAAACACCCCATCTTGTCAAGCATGTATAACATGCTAACAAATGCTCCTGGCCCAGCCATGCATGTGTCTAAGCATGTTGGTAACATGACCTCGGTGGCACAATGCACATCACCATGGCATGGGTCTGCCAGGCTCTGTCTGTCACTGTGTTCGCCCGTGTTTGTGCTGGGCAGGGGTCACTTGGGCTCCTTTTCTAACAAATGACATTCTGCTGCTATTCTCTTACAAGTAACACAGCCTCTGGATTTCATTTATCACAAGTGTTGATTACGAGGAAGACATAGGTTACAAATTGTTCCTATGATTATCTACACGTTGGGCACAATATACCTTTACAATCAAATGACAGAGATTTCTTACAGCAGATACAGATCCAGTTCTCTGGAATTTATTTTGGGAATCTTCAGGCAGTTGAATTAAATAGCTGAAATATCTCTGACTACGTGATATTTGCTTATATTTCAAACAGGAAAGTATTGTAAGGTAGATTTACTAGACCAACATTTTAAACTAGGGTGGAAAACATCATCATGAATAATGATGACAATGGTAGGGGAAAAACAACTTTCCTATGGTCTTGAAGACTTAAAAGAATGCCTGTGTAGTTTGGGGCCAACCCTCTGCTGGGATTACTCTATCTGCTCCCAGCTGGTAGCCTGCAGTTCATGACAGCCTTTTATCCGTTATCAAAGCAACAAGTGGAAAAGCAGATCCTCCTGCCTGCTAACACTCTGTTCTGTTCTCTCTGTAGAATTTCTGCTTCTAAATCTTTCCTTTTAACAAGTCCTCAGATTTCCTTCCTACGGCTGTAGGAGACAGTAAATATCTCTCAAGTTTCTAGCTCACTTGTCTAACTTCAACTCTGCAGAACACTAAAGGAAGAAAGAATAATTGCACTGCACCAGCACATTTTCTACAGGAACTGACTAAAATGCAGGATGAGCCCGATCTTGCTCACACTGAGAGTTTAGCAACTGAGTTCAGTGACAGCAAAACAAAAACTTAATTACTCAAACAACATGGCACCAATATAATGCTTTTACAACTTACATAACTACAAGTTTTACTGCTGCAAAAGCAAAGCAAACAAACTTTGCTTTTGCATTGAAACTTGTGTCATATATCTTGCATTTACTTTGCTTTTAATAGCATAGGAAAAATAAAAACTAGAAATATTAAAAAATAAAGGTAGAACTGGGAGATATTTAAGTATAATTAATGCAAATTATTTCAAGCAAAATATAACCACTGAAACAGAACAGCTATTTGTTATTAAAACAAATAGAAATGAATATATTTTATATAGCAAAAATATGCATCTCACTTTCCTTAAAATAATGCTGTCATGGAGTAATAGGTCTTAGATACATGATCCTGTAAAAGTAACTACAATCAGGTAAAAATCAAGATAATTTAACAAGATATTATATAAGCTACATTAAACAAAAAATATATGTTAAGATTTTGAGGTTTTTTGTTAAACACTCTATAAACAGATTTTCCCACAATTTATGATAGTCATGCAATAACAGAAGGTGCAATGGGAATGCCATTATGAATCTAGGATTTGGGCAGTGAATGTGGGACTTGCTCCCTCTCTGAACCAAGGCCTTTGTCACTAGCCTCCTCTGTGCATGCCAAGGTGCCCCTCTGAGCTGGCCACAAGAGATGGGACAGGGCCAGGTCCCGCCAGCGCCATGCCCTGCCCACAGCACAGTCCTGTCACACTGAGCAGAACCAGCTCTGGGGCCTCTGGTGCTTTGCTGAGGCGTGGGCAGTAGCATCTCATTTTCATGAGGTGCCTGAGGTAAACATTCTGGAAAAGCACACAAAAAATTTCAAGATATGAAGTTTCTATCTTAGTTTTTTTCCCGTAAGCCAAAGCACATACAAAAGCCCTAACGGAACTTTAATACAATAAAACAAGGGAGGTCATAAAAATTATGCAAATTATTTCCCCATTTTCATTTTTTTTGCAGGCGTGTGCCAGTATAAAACACAGGGGCCACAGCAGTGACTTCTGCATGGGCTGGAGACACACGAGTGCATGATGGGTCCCTGACATCTTCTTCTGCCCCATTTTTGTCCCGCGAGGCTGCCCCTGCCCCGGCGCGTATGAATGAACACAAGTGCCTTTCATCCCCCACTTGCCTGGCGCTTCAAAAGGAACTACGAAAATAGCAGCCACAAAAATCCAGCCGCCTGCCAAAAGGCCCGCACACGGCCCATTCTCACAGGCATGAGAAAGGTTGGAGAGCTCAGCAAAATTTTTATGTACGGGAGCAGGCCCAAGGAAAACTCACACGCCATAACCAATTGTGGACAGAGGATCATCTATCAGCAGACAAATGCAGGAACTCCAGAATGTCTCTCCTCAAATGAAATAATATATCTTTGAAAGCCAATGCCCGTTTTAGGCCTGAGGCCCATATATCAAGCCTGAGAGGCTTGTGGATACGCTCCAGGGCCATTAACCTTCCACCTGTTTCCCCTTGTCCTTCAGGATGAGACCCTGCCCTTGATTTTACTCCCTTCCCCTGTTCATCTTCCGACAGAGTGTAAATGTAAAGCAGAGGGCCTGCGAAATAATTCAAAGGCAATGGACCAGGGACATGGTTACAAATCTCTGCCACTGGCACTGTGACTTATGCAGGCAGTTTGTCACACATGAGCCAGGTGACCTCTGTGACATAACAGAGAAAAATATCGCCCGAGATCAAAAGATGAGATTCAGAGCACTCTAAGTAACTGTGGTGTACACAGCCGCGCTATGTGGTGGCCAAGGGTTTCCTCTCCTCCCAGTGCTGCTCGCTCTGCTCGCTAGCGGGCGAGACACGCTCCTCCTAATTTCAGTAATCTCTTTTTGTCTCATCTCTTTGGAAATCTTTCCTGTAACCTGAACATCAATATTTGTCTCCTCTTGAAGCCCCTCTTTTTCAAAAAAGATAATTAAATTGACAAGGAGAGACAGCAAAGTGTCACTCAGCAGGTAAAAATTAATGCATAAAAGGCAGCATGATTGAAAATGGTGGATTAGTCACTTTTGCAAACAGATCTATTTTAATCAAGTAATTTTTGAAATGTTAAGTAGTACTAAAACTTTGTATGAGCAATGATGTCTCTAGTATTGCAATAAAAAGTGTTCAAAGTCTAAAACATTTATTGGGATTCAACTCTCATGATGGTAAAAATGAGAGTAGAGTTAGAATTAAAAATTATGTAATAGGCCCAGATAACACACTTCTCTACCTATTAATATTTTACAGAGATACACTACATAATCAGAATAACAGTCACTTGAAATAAACCCAATCAGACTGATTTTAAAAAAAAATCTTGAATTCATTTTTCAAACTGTGTGCTACATGGGAAGTTTCCCAGCTGTTTTGTACATTTAGGACTCTCTGCTGGATGCAGACGAAAGAGTAAAGCCTAATGCAGTGTTTCTCTTTCACTCCCCGTAACCTAATGGCATGTCTGGTATGGACATTTAATTTTGTCTATTTCATAAATTAAAGAAAACCCACAACTGTCACAGAGTCCCTGGCATGATGATGAAATGAGAAATACAACTGTAGCTAGATCAGCCTAAATCCCATTCTAATCCTAAATCACTTTGGCACTTGCCAACATCTAGTTGATGAAAAACTCAGTTTGACCCATGAATGTATATAAAAATACACTTACACAGACACATACACAGAGAAATTCAGCAAATTGATTACAAGTGTGCTAAGTGTTACCTTATCAGCTATTTCATCCTGCTTCATCTCATGCCAGCTTGGAAAATTTTGCAACATTCAAGCTCTTACTCAAAATCACCTTGTGTTCCACTATGGAAACATATCTAAATTCACTAAATCTAAAAGCATAAAAAAAGTTGGACAGTGGATAGGTCTTGAGGCTAAATCATGCAGCAGTTACAAAGAAATGCACAGCTGAAAATAATTTCATGTTTCCCGTTGACTAAAACCTGACATAGAGCAGTAAACCACTGTTGCAGAATGCTGCAACAGTAAACACAGTAAATGTAAAATTAGTATTACAAAAAGATTCCTGTGAAGTGTTACCACATGCATTTGTGAAAATCAGACAGCTGTTTGATTTTATACTGCTAAAATCTTTTGCTCTTGTTCGGGATGTATGACTAAACACACATTTTCCTCTTCTTAATATCTCTAAAAAAAGTCTGTCAGAGACACAACAATCACCAATTACAGGTTAGTTTTTTCACTAATTTCACTGAACTCCATGTCAAATCCCAGATGTCTTAATTTTTGAAAATACTTGGTCACTTTTTTTGTGTAAAATATAGGTGTTATAACCAAATTTTCTGGCAGTCAGATCTTTAGCTCCTTTACACTCCTATGGAATATATTAATTTGTATTTAGTTTGGGTTTCACTTAGGCTTTCTGCATTTTTAAAATATATTTGATGCATCCCTGAAAAAATTAATATTTAATTTAGAAAGTACCTAACCCAATCCATTGCCTTTTATAGTAAGTATGATCTAGTGCATCTGCTTTTGTAATATTCATGAAATCTGGAAATCAAGGCTAGCCATCATATGCTAATAGAAGATTTTGCTCATTTGAGTGTTTGATCAGTTTTGAATGCCCAAATGGCCTATTAGAATTTCCCAGACATAAACTACTGTAAATGTTATTATATGTATAAAAATACTATTATATGGATATAACAAATTTTTATTTTCCTAGATACATACTTAGATTCACATGAAATAATTTGTCTCATTTACCTCCTGCCATGTGCTTTTTGTGTAAATAGCTACTGAGCTATTTTATAAAACTGAGGTTAAATTACCCTAATTCTAAAGAAGAGAATTTAACTCTTGGTTATAATATAACAGAATATCTTGTCTTGAGGAAAAAAGCCTTAAATTAATTGGTTTACATAGTACACACACGCCACAAGCCCAGTTAATTTTATTTTTGAGTGGATGTGCCTCTCTGATTCAGGCATTTGAAACAAAATAAAGCAAAGAGTATTTGACATTAACAGTAATTTAAGAAATAATAATAATTTGGGACATGAATCATTCCTTACATTCCTTTCCAACTACAGACAATTTCTGTTGGGAAAAGTGCCATATAGTATCGACAGTGACAACAAATTGTATTGTCCAGTGAACATCTGTTTCCGACTCCCACACTGATATTGCAGGTTGGCTACTTCTGATTTAGTCTTCACAGGCTGCCCAACCACAGAGGAACTGGAAATTACTGGTACATTCAACTTTTATTATTGGAACACAGGAAAACTTTATCATCATGCTGGGAAGTTCTGTGTCTTTTGAAATATTGGAAAGAGGATTATGTGAGCACAGAAATCCACATGCGATGGTTCTTATGAAGAAGGAGAAAAGTGGCTTCTGTTGATTGTGTCTGTTCCTACACATGGGTATGAAAGTCTGAGATTAAAATCTTAAAATGGAAGAGTATTTCTGTTTTCAAGATGCGATGTTTGATGATGAGGGTTTGGTGGGGGGTGTTTATTCTTAATAAAACCAGCAGCATTGCAAAAAAGTACCAGATTCTCCCAGTCTTGCTTAATATGTAGTGTAGTATCCCTATACAAAATATCTCTGGAATTCAATGCAGTTTCTACAGGGCAGAACAGACAGGTTTAGTTTGAATTGTAGGCTCTAGCCCCAGAGAATTGAGCTGTTCTAACTCGTATTTACTGCACCAAGTTACTATGACAGCAATTGAAACAGTAAGGCTGTGTTAACTAGCTAAAATTACTACTTTTAAAAAAATCAAAGCCAATACTAAGCAATTTTTTTTCAAAATTAAGGAGAGCTTGTTAGAATGATCAATGTCATTTTTCTCATAGTTACACCACCATTGTTAGAAAAAGGTTAAGTTCCACTTTGCTGGAAAAAAGAAGAAAAGAAGATACATTCTTGATAGGCACCAAGTACCAGTTTGATAAAGCTCCAGCTCCTGATCTGTAAACTCTTTTACAGAGAGAGGAGAGCAAAAAACTCCACTGAACTCCTGTTAACACTAATTAGAGTTGCCAGCATGCAGCAGAATCAAAAGGCAAAACATGTGGAGCTCCCACTTTAGTCAAGAGAAGGGTATGACTTAAAGGAGAAGCATGCAAATTAAAAATAAATGTGGTTCAACGTTACCAAATGAGCTACTCATGTAAATACTGGCTTTGAGGTCTAACCCCTCCTACTGGGAACACTCTCCCTGAAAGTTCATTCCTAGTCAGGAGACAGCATTGTCCTTGACCACACTTGCCAAATGAGAACTTATCTTGTGAATGATGGGTCCAAACCATAGACCATGTAAAGCAATTGCCATGTGTTTCTTTCTGCTTAAAGTTGTTACTATTGTTGCTGTTGTTAATATTTGTGTTGTTTATTCACTTTTGTTTATTCACTGTCGTTTATAAGCAAGGACCATTATTTTCCAAGTTCTGTATCAGAAAGGCAGTGCTACTCCTTACAGCAATTTTGGATTTCTCAAAGACCTGAAAGTACAGGTAGAATCTTAGCAATATGGAAAATATTCCAGATAGTGTTAGGACAATCCATGTCTTGGCCTCAGATGCAGAAAACAAAACCAGATTGCCTGTTCTTGTTTTTCATGAGTATGATATGTACTAACCCAAACAATACTCAGTAGTATTTGTTTGAGAGCAGTTGGCTTTCTCTGTCCTGCTCTTCTCTCCATGTGTAGATAAAAGGTACATCAGTGACTGTGGAGATGTCAGAAAAGAAACTGAAACTATTTTATGCTGTAGTGACCTGGGTATGAGCTACACGTTAGTTTTGACTTCCAGTTGCACACTGGATTATTTGCACCATCACCTAATTTAGTCTCATGTCTCCTAGCAGCCAATCTACTGCATCCCTGCCATCTCCCACAATTCTAAGGACAGGGTTGTTACTGCCCTAAACCACTGCACAGACAAACGGGAGCAGAAACAGAAACTTTGGGCAATTGTCACCTGTTACTCTTTCTACGTGTTTTTGCTGTTACCTGAAGGAAAGGTAATACTTAGGATTAAATAACTTTGTGGTTTTATTGTGGTTTTTACTGAGCTCCAGAAATATCAATATGGTGACTGCTAGCCTGTATGACCCACACACCGTGAACCTTTTTCTCAAATATTTCCACCTTTTCCAAAAAAGGTGCATGAAGATTTTGAGGGCTTGTCACTGAAACCACTGCCTGATTGAAGGAAAAGGTCAGTGGAGCCAGAAATAATTGTAGTTACTGCTGCCTATGTAGCAGCCGTGGCACTAGCACAATTCCCAGAAGAGAGAAAGGAAAAGAAGATAAAGTAGGTAACAAATAAGGCGTTTAGAAGTAACACGTAGCAAATGAAACTTAAATGTTTGACACAGGCAGCTTTACAGAAGAAAACAGAAAACTGGCAAATGCTATGAGTGAAAATGGAGTTACAGTATTCAAGATCTTAAGTTTCACTTCTTATTTGGACAAAATTCTCTTTGGCTACAGTAAAGCTTTTTCTGATATGCCGTACCAGACTGGGTCCATAAGCAGAGCCTGGCTTACACTGAAAAATACTATATACAAGGTTGATTTTTTTCAGCTCTCTGTTTAGGAGAGCAAGCAGTTATAGGTACATATTTATTTCATTGCACAGCAAATTCTGGCCGTAGCATGGAGATAAGGAAGGTTCCCATCACTGTTAGTCTTTTCTGCTCATACCTCGAAGAGGGATGAAGCAGATTAGCATTACCAGACAGCCCTGTCTCTGCCTCCCTAAAGTGCTGGATCATCCCTCAGACTAATCAGTTGCCTAAGAGATGCAGAAAGCTGCTTCTTGAGTGGTGAGGGATTATGACTCAGCACCACCAGTGTGCTCATTACACAGGACAAACCGGGAGACTGCAATAAGTATTCTCCAATAAATACCAAAAGGCGTCCAGATGAAACAAAGAGACAGTGTTGACTGTAACACCAGAATAAAGATACACATTCAGTGTCACTTAGTCAGGGTGATGTTTCCTGTACTCAGGGAACACACCAGTAAAAGAATTTCCTTGGCATAGAGACAATGTGGAAATGTCCTTTCAAAATCAGTTAATACCAACAGAACTCATGAGCTAGCTGGAACCATTTCCTATGCTATGGAAAGAACACTCAAATAAGGTTAACCAAGACATTTCACCCTCCCAGCCTCCCCCCTCCCCATCTATTTCTGGATGTCTTCTTTTGTTCACCCTTTGCTAATTATAGTGGCCTTGCTTAGGTGATATTTATAGTCTTAAAAGAGTTGCCTAACTTTTAGAACACTTTATTCATGTATATTTCCTGTGTTTATTGTTGCCTTAACTAATTTTTAAAAATTAATTTTACTTGATCCAAGATTTTATTTAGCAACAAATATCAAAGTAACTTTTCTTTCAACAAATGCAAGAGCTGTATTTAGATGCAAAAAGCATTTTTCTATTTTTGAATTTCCAAAACCAGATTTTAGTTTCTTTCCCTCTCCAAGTGCTGAGTATGACAGATAACTCCAGAATCAGACAAAATGAAATTTCCTTTTTCACTGCAGTATGGTTATTTGGCATTTTATTTTACAAATTTATCCTTTTTTGTCAGTAATGGTTGCTTTAATGAGTGGGGTGTTTTCAAGACACAGTGTTAATTGTTTTTTCCCCAGACTACGCTGATGTTTTCCTAACCACCTATAACTGAACTTCCACAGGTTACAGAAGTGGAAAAAAGACACTGAGAACGTCTACATAAAATTACATCTTCACTTTCCCACCTGCACTATATTTCATCACTTTCTTAGTTTTTCTTCATTCCTTCTTAAATCTCCCCTTTTGTTTCTTCTGCGGTTGCACTGAAAATGTTCCTGTAGTGCTGCCAGTAGCAACTTTCAGTCCCTATTTCAAAATAACAAATAAAGAATACTTTAGGGGAAAATTTAATGCGTGCCTTTCACCTTTACTGAAAGCGGTTGGATTTGGGGAAATGTTAGAGCAAAACTAACTGGTGGTTCACCTGTCAGCAGCAAGGCTTTCCCCGCCCTGGGTGCCGCAGGGCGGTCAGGCTGAGTAAGGGCGGCACCGCTGCGGAGAGCGCCTGGCACCCGCGGCTCCGTGTCCCTGTGCCCGTGTCCCTGTCCCCGCGCCCCTGTGCCCGTGTCCCTGTCCCCGTGTCACACGGGAGCCGCGGCCGGGCTGGCGAAGGGCGCACAGCCCGCTGCAGCCACTCGAGGGGGAGACAGGGGAGCGACCGGGCCCTTCCCTGGGAGAGCCGCTGGAGCCCCTCGAGGCTGGGCCTGGGGCTGCCCTGCCCGGACCCCGCCACACACCCAGCCCAGCCCAGCCCAGCCCTGCCCTGCCCTGCCCTGCCCTGCCCTGCTCTGCCCTGCTCTGCCCTGCCCTGCTCGCCGCATCTCGGGCCGCCTGCCCGACCCCTGCCTCAGAGGAGCAGAGCCGTGGCTCGAGTTAGCCGCTTCTTTCAGCTTTTCTCGCCTGTTATTTGCTGATGCCTGCGCGGGGCACAGCCCCTCGCTTCACCTGCCAGCCCCAGCGCCCCTCATGGCCCACCTGGGCCTCATCCGCGGTGCTATTCAAACTCCAGCCTAGGCCCTGGGCTCCCTCACTGCCGGTACGTGCTCTTGTCTCGCCCCTTCCGATCCTGCCATGTCCCTGGGCTCCAAAGGCTCCCTTGAGGGAAGTGTGGGATAGTCCTGGGGGGGATGGCGGCCCCTGCCCCTCAGTGAGGCTGAGGCCATGGTGCTGCCGTGCCCTGCGCTTTCTGTGGCACGTGCAGAGCAAATGTTTAAATCGATTTTGTAACGGGCTAAGATGCTGTGATGTGATTTAGCCGACATTAGCTCTGAATAAAACTGTGATGGAATGGAAACTACTTAAGTCCTTTAGGATGTTCCTGTGCTTATACAGCTGTATACGGTGTCCAACCTGTTCTGAGTAATCCTATGATTTGCAGCACAGGTTGAAAGCTCTCAGCTGTAGGTCTTCTCTCCAATAATGAGTCTGACGACTGAGTGTTGTGGAAAACATTTTTGTGGTGCTACTAGAGGCAGCACCAATAACATTCATGGTGAGGAACTACACTTGTGAGAGTTTGTCCCTCTCCTAGGTATGTTTTGTTCAGATGTTGTACTTCTCCAAGGCTTTCATATGGCAGTATAGAAGAACATCCATTTAAATGACGCAGCTTCAGCAGGGCTTAATAGGAAGTCTGTAAGCAACTTCAGTGTGGCTGGGATTTCATCCTTACTGCGGGTGATCCTAAAGGCTACAGGTTAACAGAAGAACATTTTTTTGAACCATGAATGTCTAAAATTCTCAGTTCCCAAGGTTCCAACAAACATCCTTAAGTCTGACCACCCTTGATAAATGTATAGAAGCAAACTTGCACTGTAACTGGGAGCCATCCCATAGAGCAGAAATATGATACAGGCATTGTATACAAGTGCTGGTTCTGAGTGATACAGGTACCATACAAACACTCTGGATCAGAACGAAACAAGTTCTCTTCCTTCAGTTAGATCTACAGCCTAGTTATACAAAACATCATATTTTGCAGATGGAAAAATAACCTCTTTTGGGGATTTTTTGGGGGAGCAAAAACTTGCAGACTGGAGATCTTTGCAAGTGAAGATCTAACATGCTGAAAATAAAAATGTGACCTTACTATGTGAAATCAGGCAATATATCTGATTTTTCCAAGAGACTGGAATTGTTTTAATTTTCCTTGTGTAAAGCTCTCTATCATTTGGCAAAATGACCAGGCCGTCACAGCAGAAAGTAACAGATAAAAATTGTCTAAAAATACAAAAGACTGTTAACATGGCTGAGCAGTCCCTGTTCAGTTTCTTTGTACAGCAGTTATTGTTGGAGTTACCTTTAACATCCCTTTGGACTACTCAGCATGCAAGATCTAAAGAACACTGGTTTTTCATCTCGCCCTACAGCAACGTGATATACATTTGCTAACACACACAAGTAATCTTTCTATGTCACTTCTGGCAATTGTCAAACTTAAACTGGAAGGATTTTTGAAGGAAAACAATTAAACTGTAATATTAAACTTCTGTTTTGTGTAACCAATGCCTCAAACTCAGATGAACTCAGTATCTGTTTCAGGACTTGTAGCAGGAGTGGCTGTAGCCATGTAATTCCTTGTGTCTATAAGTCAGGCTATTACATCTCTACTTAGGGCTGGCAGCTTTTTGAATCGTTACTTACTCAAATTTTCCCTGTAAGTAACAAAACTTTGTTATTGCACCACAGCTGTTCACGGCAACCTGGGCAACTTTGCTGATGAACTGCTGGGGGCAGGTGCAGAAGTGGAAGTGTTTCCAAAAACACCTACATGAAACATGGTTCTTAGTCACAACATGATGCTTAACTGAGTATTAGACAGAAAATTACTAAATCCAGAGAGACTAAACTCAGTCTCCTGCTATCAGGGGTGATAACATCCTACACCAGAGTGAAACTGAAGTACCAGCTCTGACACGGAAGGGAATAAGAATGTCGTCTTTCTCTTTATGCCTAAAAAATGTGCCAGCACTGAACAAACTGTTCAGAAAAGCTGCAAAATCACATGCCCGCATGCTGAAATAAAATGTTTGGTCACACCTTTGTCCAGAGAAGAGCCAGAAGATCATAATAAAGTCCATTCTAACAACGTGTTCCTCTACATTTTTAAAAGTTTGAGGAATATTTTTCTTAGATCCAGATACACTGAAGCCATACTAAAAATCAGCAGTTACACATGAAAACATATTAACTAATCTGATTACTGATACCAAGTGTAGTCCCGGACCTCCGTTTCTGGCAGCTGCCTGACTGAAAGAACACAGCAGAAATTTTATTTCATCAGCTATGTGATTTGCATTTCTTGTCCTGATAAACAAACACTACAAAGTCCAAAAGCACTTCAAGTTATCAAATTGCACTTGATTACGGAAGTCTTAATAATATATCAACCTTTCATCATCTTGAAAATTTTTAAGGTATTTCACTGCTGATCTTTTTTCTCAAAAAACAAACCCCAGCAAAAACCAAAACTATTTTTTTGCTATTCTGTGCTAATTCCATGTAATAATTGGACTTCTGTATTGTAATTCCTTATTTTCAGTGCATTTCTTGATACTCAACTACATATGGACTGAAATTTGAAATTAAAGCTGATATATAGAGTATTACATTATCTATCTAAATTGATTTCACAGAAAAAATTAAGAGCCTTCAGGAGTTCTGTTAATGCTATTCACATTAAGTTCGCACTTACAGAAATAAGTTGAAACTCTGATAATACAGTTGCACTTCTAGGGAATATGTAACACAAAGCTAGGCCTTTGTTAGTTTATGAGCTGCCAAAATATCTGTGATGCCATGTACAGTGCAAGTATCTATAGACAGGGTGGGTGCTTTGGAGATATGTGATTAAACCACAGTTTCTTTGAACGCCATAGCTAATGCTAATGTGAGCATGAGCAAATTTATACTTAGAGCAAGAAATCTGGCTTGAGACTGATACAGTCTGACATCAGTGAATGGTCTAAATTTGCAAACTCAGTGAATAATTGTAGGATGAGCTTCTTTACCATGAAGTGCACTGGCTCTTCCTGCAATCATTCACTACAAGGTTCGTGCTTACATGGTACTTTGACCTATGACATCCTCACTAAAATAGCCAAATAAGGAAAGGTAGGGTTTTTTGTGAGTCACCATTCTTTTAGTGGCTTTTTTGTAACTATTAACATTTAGTTGATTTTTTCTGATCCTCAGCCAGAAGAAAATATCCTGAGGACTGTTCTACAATGCAGGTCCTGTGTTTCTCCTGCTCCAGCAGAGACTGCTTTCTTTTGTGGGCTGAGGAATAGTTAGCTCTGGAAGCAGTCTTTGAATTACCCTGATGTGGGCTGATGAGGAAAGACCAGTCCAGAGAAGCTCCCTGCATCCTTCCCTGGGGGCAGGCAGCCTTTGGACTCTAGAAGCTCTTGCAATATTTTCTTTTTAGCTTTTTACAAAGACCTTTCACCTGACTAAGATAGCTGGCAACAAATCTAACATCCCCAGGGCATTCCTGAGTTTTCTTAGCTGAGGATAAGATGGATATATCTTACTTTTATATTTATTGAGCTTTCAGCAACTCCAGAATAGCAAAGGCCTTCTTTACTATGAATTACTATTACTATTACTATTACTATTACTATTACTATTACTATTACTATTACTATTACTCTGAGTCTTGGAATGTTGCCTCTGTGTTATTTCATCTGTGTATAAAGAACTGAACAGAAATATAGCTCATTAGGAATAAAAAAGTAATGCATAACATCAACCCTCAGAATTTATGGCTTCATTATTCCTTACAAAGTATTCTGACTTTACAAGACATATAGGGATGTTTGAGATTTTAGCAGGTGTTAAATTCAAATTTACTGGATTGCAATTGGCTGCTTTGGATCTTACTCTGACATTATTAATCCTGACTAGTTGGCTTCTTTAATTTTTCGATTAGTTTCTGATATCCTACATGAAGATGAGAGGATCTGCTCCTCAGCAAATGTGAAAATTACCCTTAAATTACATACTCAAATCCATACACAGGTCATATTCAAATGCAGTGCATGCTGTGGGTAGTTCTACACAGACAATATTTTTCCCTTTTATGTGTAACATATTCCAAAACAGGCAATGAAAATTTGTAGATCAACAAGTGAGAAGACTGTGATAAGCTTAAACTGGTAAAAGCTTCAGAGAATGAAGTTTTAAAACAGATTTTTTTTTCATTTGAGATGTCTTTAAAAAAAAATCTGCGCTCAAAAGGAAAGAAATAAGGGAAAGTTAAAAGCTTTAGCTCAGTGGTGGGTTTTTGTTACTGTCTCTAGGGTAAATGTGTTCTAAACCACTGATCAAGTGGGAGAGCGTTTTTTACCATATCCTCCCCCTGAATTCTGCTAACTACAAATCTCTACATTTAGCAGAAAGGAAAATGATTGCTCCTTTATATTAATTAAAGAGACAAGAGTGTAAGACAAAATTTTGAATGAAGTGAAAAATAATTGTAAACGTGCTGCCTAGTAACTCAGCCAATTGTGCAAGGAATCACTCACCATGACAAAGCCAAGCTGAATTGCATACAAACCACATTTATAATTTTGTACTGTTTAATTATTTGAGTAATTTAAAATTTTAGTCCCAGAGATCTCTAATATACTTGTCTCATCTGAAAGACATCTCAATATTCAGTTGTTTAGACAGATAGGAATAAGAGTAAAATATCTTTTTGAGCAAATACATACTTCCCAGCTGTGAACAGATAGGGAACAAAGTTAGCTGTTCTGAAAATCTAACTGCATCTTTATCGCAATTACCTCCCCTTCCTCTGCATTTAAAATATGCTATATCCTTAGGTGGTTATTTTTTTTACCCTCTCCCACAGGTATTCATGTCCTGTGGAGCAATCTGAAACAGCTGCTTTTGCTACTTTGATCAGAAGAACCTGAAATCATGGATGGATAGAAGAGAGCTGCATTCAGGAAACGTTTGGAAATCTTTTATTTAATACTGTTCTTGTCTCCTCAACTGAAAAGAGAGATGTTGTTACCCAGTGCTGTTAAAAAAGTAGGGTCTGATCTAAACATGCTTTTGGAATTGAAAAGCTTAAAGTTCTTAGCACTGTGTATAATCTGGTCCCTAAATTTTGGATGTGGACGGATTTCTGAATGAGTTTTTATTGTTCTGGAATGCTGTGCAATTTTGTTGATCTTTCCCACCTAAAAAAATAGTCTGGATATGCCAGATGGTATGAAACTCTCTGACCTCAAAGCTTCCAAGATACAAAGGGTACAAACACTAAGGTGAAAGCAATGCCTTCTACAAAAGTGTGAAAATCAGTTTCTGAGCCAAAGGCTCTATGTAGCAAATTTTTCGAATATGTGTATATCCAGAAGCCTGTGTGTATATGGCTATGTATAATATATCCAGAACCACGACAGATTGATCAGAATTTTCAGAAATAAATTTCTGCATCTTTTGTGTACATACTAGTAAACATAGGTTGGTTGAAGAATACAATCCAGGCTGAAGTTGGAGGTGAAGGCTATCTTTAAAACTGTTCCCAGTGTAGCATGTTGAATGCTTACAAAATTTGTCACTTTAATCATAAATTGAATTTTAGGGCAGATTGTAACTTAAAAATTTGTACACTGAAAGGTATATGCATGATAGTAATTTTTAACTCTAGAGTACTTTACTCTAGACTAAAATACTCCCCAGCATATGGATAGAAAGATCTGGTCTCAGATATTTACCACATAGTCTATTGGAAATATAACATGTTCTCAATTTCAATTTTTAAATTATTTAAAATGAGTAGCATGGCTTATAGCTGACTACAGAATTGTATACAACTGAGATAGCAAACATGTGACAGTCTTTTCCTCTCTTTAATGCATTTTGGTTTTCCTCTCTGAGTAAACTTCCTCTTGTCTTTCTCTTTGAATAGACTGAGCTTTCAATGATTCCTGCAATCATTCTCACCAAAAAATGGAGAGAAGCTGGAGTTGCATATGCAGCATATACAGCTTTTCTTGTAATCTGACTTTATGTCATATGTCCACGTCCTTATAGTCATGACAGACATACTGTTGTGGGAAGCTCTCTGAGTGGAACTTCTCAGTGGATCTCCCTTTTGTGCTCTTAACTCATGTAGATTCAATTCTCAGTGAAATCCTACAGTAATTGTTATATTTGGAAACGGAGTTATTTTCTCTTAGCTTGAAAGTAGTCAGAAATTACAGGCGGTCACAAAAGTTTACAGATTTCAGTAGCAAATATTCATTGCCAAAACATCTCTCTGTAGCAGCCAGATACAGTAGCTAGCAATGTAAGAGGGAAATTCAGATGTGAGTTGAGTTCACCATCTTGAGGGTTTTTTGAGACTGAAAATTATTCTTTCCAGAGCTGATTTCTGTATCAAGACAGTGGTTGAAAACTGTAGTTCATATATATTTTCTGATCTCAAATTTCTGGCTTAAAATTTCAGACCTGCTCATAACAGACCACAGAGCTGCTTTAACAATAAGTCTGAAGAATATACATGAGGGAATTTCTGTCCACCAGAAATCTGTGCATGAAGATTTCGTGGGTGCTCCAGCAAAAATAAGAGCCAGAGGTCATTGTAGCATCCTAGACTAAAGGAAACCCTCATGTATCAGTGGTGATGAGAACCAAAAGGAGTCCTTGAGGTCTCTACTTCCTCCTTGCTTTCTGTTCCGTGTATATCCTGCTTAGGTTTCAGCCTGCACAGTTAATTATACACACGGGAGTGCATAAAATAATATCCCATCGAGAAACTGAATATTCCAAATATGGACTCATATAAAGTGTAAATGGAGATGGACAGAAATGGCATTTCCCCATATGTTAAATAAGGTAATGAAATAATTACCTAAATTAATGTGGAATGGTGAAACAGGTGTGCTTACAACCCTGAGTACAAGCCAGACAATGAGCGATGCTGACAGGGAAGGAGTAGAATTATGTGAGGCCCTATGAATCTTGACAATAGTTGTGATAAATACTGAAGTACAGAAAAGCTGAACTGAATATTGAATCTCTTTGGTACAGCTAATTACAGGCTCAGATGGAAGTCAGCAGCAAGTTTCTCCTTTTAATAGTCTGCCTACTTCAAGCCAAATAAATAAAGAATGAGATGCTTTGGGGGGAGAAAACAAAACCCACGCTTTCCTGCTTGAAGTACAAGATTTTAAGAAATAGTAATTTTTTTCTTGACTGAATGATAATATAATGTAAAATTGCTACCTACCTTAAGTTCTCTAAAGAAGATGCTACTCCTAGCCCACTCAACAATGGAGAAGAGGGTTTGGTCAGCCATTTTACACATAAGCCCGAACGTGTTGAGCTTCTCATGTTTGCTTCTGTTGGCTTGCTCTTGCTGCAGATATGCCATGATTTTAGCTTGGACTTGTGGCTCATCAGGCTCACATTTCAGGAGTTCCAATATCAGATGTGGGATACTTGCTGGTGAGCTTGTTTGATAACTATCCATGTATGAGTAGCCCATTATTGACTCTGGTGAGCTAGTGTAAGGGTCAGGGTACTCGGACTTGATAGCACGGCTTGGAAAGTGGCCATAGGTTTGGTAGCCTTGCAAACTGCCGTGGGGTGGCATTGTCATGCTGATGGGAGAGGTGACAAAGGGACTCCTGTCATAGTCTGTAGGAGGCAAGGCAGTATGGTTCAGAGGTAGGCCTTTAGAAGCTGAATGGATGTTCTGGATTGCAGAGGATATTGTCAGGTCAGTTGGCATTGCTTGGATCACCTGAGTCATGGCTTCCAGTTTCAGTCCATTTGCTCTGATAAGAGCTTTCTTCTGCTGCTTCAATGCCCTGTCTCTCTTGTACATTGGTCCAAACTTGTTTCGACCGCCACGCATTCGGTCAGCTCGCACAGCTGTCAGCGGAAAGGAGGAAGTAAATTATTAACACTTGGAATCGACATTCTTAATCAAATATATATTAGGAAAGAGCAGAAATGTAAAAATGTAACTCTTTTTTTTTTTTTTTTTCAAAATTTAGAGTTGCACTTTTATTCCTAAGGAAAAGGATTTATTTTGACTTAACAAATGTCACTTTTTCCTAGTGATTTAAATGTCACATGCATATATTACTAACAAAGGACTTCTCTGTACATTGATTAGGACACAGGGACAAACACAATGGATGGCTACAGGAATTTCACACCTGCTATGGGATCATGTGGAAATCTCAATGTACATATGGGTTTATATCAAGCTACTATGTCATTAAGAAACAAGGGCTGAAGTCCAGAATTTGTCTGAGACGTATCCAGCAGACCACATTGTCTCATTATAATCATTCCATTACTGCCTTCCACCGCAGCAAAACATCTGAAATGTAAATTGTGAAATGTTCAGTAGTCACAAAGATGAATACATTTCTCTTGGCAAAAAGGAAGCATTTCCTTTTGATGATTCTGTCCAGGTTGGTGGAAAACTTTGAGATTTCTAGTTAGCTGAGCTCTATGGAAATGTTTAGCTGCAGTTGGAATGTGCAGAGAGAAAGCTGTCAGCTTGCTGCCTTCTGCGTGGAAGATAGAAATGAAACAGAAACTATTGACACTGTTTTGGCTTATAATATCTCTGGAATTAGAAATAATTAAAACAAATCCTACTCAACAGCTGCCTTGGGAGTCATACTGGTGGTCTCTGTCACCGCAGTGTCTGTCACCATGGGATATATGTAATGGACTAGTGAGGAGCTTTCACCAAGCCCACCTTGCCCAACGGCAATTAGATTGAAAGGAACCTTTGACAGCCTGGTGACACATTGAGACTGCTGAGATTGCTGGAGGTTAAGTTCTTGAGCTTTTTATCTTAGGGATTAGTAGGACATTAAAAATTTATTATGAATGCTAGATACGCATAATACTGTACCTTATCATAAGGGCTTTAACGTTTAATGATTTTTTGGTCCATGGTAATTTATGAACTAGACTTTTAGGCTATATATATCACTATCAGGGAAACACACATATGAGTGTCACAAGTATTTACAATTAAGAGAATACATGTTCTTCCAATTTTCTAAACAAGGGAAAATAAGTTATATGGATGTGTAGATAAGGAAGCTAAAGTATCTTTTCTGCAGTACCTTTAAAACTACAGATGTTTTGCTTGAATTTGTAGGAAAAAATGAGCTGCCAATATTACTGCTGAATGTTGACTTTAAACAAAATGCATGAAATTAATTATATCACTAGTAGATGTAATTGATTCTAAATCTGTATACACAGTATCCTCACAGGTACCCTGCAATTAAAAACTGTGAGCCAAATTGGATTGGCAAGTGCTCTTGCATAAATCCTACTTAAATTTAAGGCGAACTTTGTGTAATGACAGAAGACAAAATTTGGTCTTGAATCATTGTCAGCAAGGAAGAGGAGTTAAAAGTAGGAGTAGATAAATGTATTTTATCCTTCTTCAACAATGACAAAAGAATTCCACGTCTTGTAATTGTACTGTTTGAATTTAGAAGCACATGCGATGATTCAGGATGTTTAGTGCAGTGTGTCAGTGCTAGCTCAGTCTTGTGGGCAAATACAACTCTATTGAATCAATCAAACTGCAGGAGGCTGATTTTTCTGTTTATCTTCAGTTATATCAACAGCTTCCCTTTGCCAGAGCCTGGTGACTGGCTCTTATCCTTTCTGGTTCCCTTCATGGCTTACAGTTTTCCTCCTTGGCCTGATTTTTTCTGGTTAAGCATCTAGGGTAAATGTCATTTCATACAGTTGTAACAGTAAGGAATTTAGGAGCTTGTCCTTGGTCAAGGAAATGTCATACGCTGTGAAATCTAAATTTTAATATTTTATATATCAAAGTTAGAATGAACCATGTATGATTCACAAATTGAAGTTGATATTTTTAAATTTGGTTATCTCAAAGGGTATTGTACACTTTTCATTGTTCTGTGTAGATGAGAAAGTGAAATGAAGTCAAAAAGTGTACTTCAAAATGCCTTATCCTTTTTCAATCGCAATAGCCTTGCAGGTGTAGCATCACAAAAATATAGGACACAACTTCAGGGTTTATTTAGTTCCTTAGTCTCAAAGGCAAGTCAGTGTGAGAAAAACCCTTATTTTATCTGTTTCTTTGTGTTCTGCCTTGTTGTAAGAAGAACATAGATAAAAAAACCAAAACAACCCAACCCTAGATAAAAGACAAAATCAGATCACTCTCCACAGCAAATGAATAATTTTTTTTCTAATCTAGACACCTCTTACAAATTTTATGTTTCATCTAAATTAAGTCTTTTAAAAAAGCTATTCAGTCTACATCCATTGATTCACAAACTTTAAAAGACTGAAATATCAAACTATGTACTTCTATGACAAAATGGATTATAGTTTTGACTGGTTCCTAAAGGGCAGCGATCTACCATTTGCTTTTTAGATTTTTTTATAAAGCAACAATTTCACTGACCATACAAAGTAACCCTTTATTATCATTTCAAAGCCATAACTATATAACTTTTTAATATAAAATACAATGCATTAACATCTTATCCTATAAATTTATAGTATAGTTGAAGATATCAGCAAGACTATGGCTCTTACCTTCCAATTTCATTCCAACACTTAGACATTTTTGAAATCGACAGTAAGGGCATCGTTTTCGCTGTGTTTTGTCAATCTGGCAATTCTGATTCTCTATACATGTGTACCTTTTGTTATTCTGGACTGTTCGCTTAAAGAATCCCTGTATGATAGACACAAAAATTAGCCTGTTTTGTTTGAACATGGGTTTCATTCAGCATGTTATGGAAATCATTGTAAAATAATTTTCAGATGCCATTCAAGCACTTACAAAGTTACATAGTTTATTTTAAGTTAGTTAGCTGAATCCAGGAGAAAGCCACCAGATTCCAGAGGAGATTTTCTTATGTTAGTGCTGTGTTTTATAGACTTCATATCAAAGCTTGGTGAGATTTTAAGGAGGCTTAGCCTTCTGTGCTTCTAGTGCTGGTGGCAGAAATAGTGACACTGCCCACTTCCTTTTGTATTCTTTAATCATTGAAGAATTATTAAAGTCTCCCTTTTAAAGTAGTTTTACATGAAATAAGTAGGAACACTCTTGCAAAGATAAGAGAAATACGGAGTACCTCTGGCTATTTTACATCCCAGTGGGGCATGCTGGAAGCATAGTAAGTGCTTGTCATTCACTTCTCATTGATTATTTTTTTAATGAAAATATAGTGGGCTAAGTTAATTTTTCCATGCAACTGTTTTAAATGGCATTGTTCTGGCAAAGGAGCTCTACTTACAGTACACTGCTTAAATAACTGTAAAAAACCTTAAAGAAAATTTTACATGAAAAATCTGACCTGTCATAAATGCACAGTTATTTAAACCTTATAGCACAGTGGGCTAACACAGGTATATTCATCTTTCAGTATGTTAATTGGTTACTTGACTTTGTTTGTCAGGTGAACTCTTGACAGTTACAGTTTGTATGAAAAAAGTGCATGGTCATTATAATCGCAGAAATCTACATTGCAATATTGAAGGATGAAAATAAAAATCTTAAGAAAGCTGCATTAGATTTTGCAAAGCTGATCTGCATTAAGGATAATCTTCCTACTTTATCCTCCAGAAAAAGAGATATAAATCAACTAAAACCACTATTCAGCACAGTTAGCAATGAAAGTTGCTCTAGAACTACATCACCACAGCAAAATAGTAAAAGACAATGACAAAACTACAATGCAAAACAGTCCAAGTTGTTTGCATTTGTGCAGATGTCTCTCTCAAAGAGACTTCTATATCCTAAAGCTTTTTGGTGGTTAATTATTTTATGTGAATGTATTAAGAAACATATCAAAAATAACCCAAAATATTATACATCTGGTTTATTTAATTATCCTTTTTTTCTGCTTATATTTGAAACATTTTTGCTGTACTTGTGTTTTTTATGGAGTAATTAGTACAGAACCTTGCAGCTTTCACAGGTGAGAAGTCCATAATGGTACCCAGACACTTTGTCTCCACAGACTGGACACAGCTCTTCAAGGTCTTCATCATAAGAGTAATTCACCATTTTAAACTGAGACACTGAGGGAAAGGAGAAATAGCATATTCAATTAGAATTTACATTACTAACTCAAATATTCTGCAACTTTTTCATCTAGAGAGAAATCTTACTTAAACAAGCACACCACTGAAAATAGGGAGAAAAAAAGTTTTATTTTAAAAAATTACATGGAGACATGCAACTTCCCATCATCAGCAAATCTGCATGGTACTTAGTAAGTGTAACAAAACGCATTAGCTTCTAAGTTTTATGTTCTACATATTTATACTTATAGAGTGCCTTTAGGCTAGTCCTTATTTTATGGAATCACAAACTGAAAGGATTCATTTAAATCTGAAAATGATCAGGGGCAAGATTTTAAAAAGCAAAACGAAAAGATTGTCACTTGTATATTGAAAGTAAATATTTTCCCTTAAAATTTTCTTTCAACGTCAGCCCGAAAATTTTTACCTAGACTAAACCTATCTCTCACAGATCCAGCACTTTTGCACCGTGTGAAATGCCAGTTAGTTACTCGCCAAACCAGGTTAGAACGACCGGGTCCTCCGCGCCTCCCAAGCCCGTCGTGTCCCGCCAGCCCTGCGGGCCAGGGCGAGCGCTGCGTGCCGGCACCGCCGGCTATGGCAGCCAGCAGGTCCGCAGCCACGGGGGAGACGCTTTTTAGCTGTCCATGTGTCGGCAGAGGGACTCGAGCCGGGACCGCCGTGCTCGGGGGGTGCGCTCAGGGTCTGCCCGGCCGGCAGACCCGGCGTCCCCCGCTACCGGGGGCTGGCGTGAAACCTGCGCGCCGGAGCCGCCTGAAGTTTCTGCCGCTCGGGGAAAAGGCGGGAGGAGCCGGCGGTCAGGAGGGAACAGGGGGCTAAAATATGCGGAATGAAAGCACGGAGCGTGCCTGCTCGAGCCGGGCTCCCCCCACAAGGAGCCCAGTCAGCCGCTCCCGTTACTCCCGAGAAGAACCCCTGCTGCTCTGTGCAGAGCCGGTTTCCTTCCCCTTCCCTGGCGCTAAACCTCCGACCTGTTCGGCAAGCACTGTGGCTGCGGAGGAGGACTGCTGAACACGGCGAGAGGCGCTGGGCATCGCCGCTGGTCTGCTTAGGATGTCACTTCTTTGTCTTTAACTCTGCGGCTGCCACAGTTCGGGTGCACCGGGGCGGTCAGACTCTCCCGAAGCCCCCGGCCAGGCCGCCCGGCTTGCCAAGACAAGGGGTTGCACGCCGGCGCTCAAGGGAGCTGCCGGGGCGCGCGGGAGCATTATCCTACTGCCGGCAAAACGCGTCCTGAGCCACCTCGGCACGGCCGGGGATCGCCGCCTGTCAGCGGCGTGGGGCGGACACAGGGCGGCCGCAGGCGGAGGAGGAGGAGGTCCCGGCCCTCCCCTCTGCTCCCGCGGTTGCGCCTCTAGGGTCTGGCGCTGGGACGAAGTTGCCGTCCCCGCAGGAAAAAGTGGGAAAGCAGGGGTTTTCCGAGCGCCGTGCCCTTGCACGGAGCCTCCTCCACAGGAGAGGAAAGAGGCGGTCGGGTCGCCTCCAGCACCCCCGAAGCCTCCGGCCCACTCTGCCTCTACTTCCCAGCAGGCTCCCGAGAGGAGCGGGGATAGTTCCTAAAGCGCAGCCGGGACGGGAGTTTCTGTCCCGGGAGAGTCTCGCGGGGCGGGGCGGGCATACCGGGTGCCGGCTCCGAGGCAGGGAGCCGACCCTCGGCGGGGTCTGCGCCGCCTCCCTCCGCATACCGCTCCGGCCCCGAGTGGGGCACCGAGAACAGCCCGGTCTCTCTCCACCCCACAGACATTTCTAGCGCCATCCCAGCTCGAGCATCCCTCTGCCTTCCTGGGTACCCCGCAAATCCACCACGGAGTCGGAGCTCCTGCGAAGTATCGCGTCACCGTCACTGCCACCTGCACTGTACCTGTGGGCGCCGCACCCGCGGGACAGAGCCCTCGGGTCCCGTTTCGGGACGGTATGTGACACACGGGGTGCTCGCCAGAACTTCCACGCGTAACTCCACCTGCCATAAACTCCGAGGCAGTTTTGCGCGGAACGGGGATTAGAGCGAGATCCCCTGGATCTGCAGCGGGGCCGGGCAGTGTCCGACGTCTGCACCCCAGGGTAGGCTCGCCGGAGGCTTGGCGGCTCCTCGGCTCCGTTTGCACCTTCTGAGAAGGGCCTTGTCGTCGCCTCGGCCCTGGCACCCTGGCCCTCGATACCCGCTGAGCCACCCTGAAAGCCGGCCCGTGAAGGCAGGGGCTCGGCGGGGTGCGGAGCGGGCCGTGGCGAGGCCGCTCGCAAGCAACTGCCGCAAACTTTTTTGGCAGGACGAAGGAGCGCTGTGCCGAGGGAAACCCGAGAGTGCGCGGAGGGGTAGCGCCCTGCGTTTCCCCCCTTACCTTGCATGTTTTCCGGCATCTGCCCCTGTTCCCCATTCGACCGGGCGAGTCCCAGGGCCTCCGTTTCCACTTTGGGTAGCATGACAAGGCGGCTGCGGGCCGGGCTGGGGGCTCCGTGTCCGTCCGCGGCACCAGCACCTGGACACGGCAGCACAGATTTAGCTGGAGCAAGGGGCGTTCGGCGGCTGCTGCCTCTTCCCCCTCTTCCTGTTTTTCCCTCCCTCTGTTCCACGGCAGCCCGTGCCCAGCTGCAGCAGGAGTACCGAGCGGCCCCGGCCGCCGGGAGGAGCCGCCGGGTGCCTGCGGCTAGGGGAGCCGCGGAGCGGTAGTCGGGCTGCAGGCGGCGGGGGGCGGAGGAGAGAGAAGGAGGAGGAGGAAGATCGGGGATGCCGGTGAGGAAGGAGGAACCCCGGGAGCCCGCGGCAGCTCCGCCCGGGGCTCAGCACGGCAGTAGCCCGGCGCCCCGATCCATGCGGAGCGGCACAGTGCACAAGAGCACTCTGCCGCCGCTGGTGCTGCTGGACAGGGTTCCCACCCCCGTCCCCCTCCTCCCTTCCTCCTTCCTCCTCCTCCTCCTTCCCCTCCCCCTCCTCCTCCCCCTTTTTCCCCCGGTACAAGTGCGGAGGTGCCGAGTCGGGACCTCTAGCCCCGGGCCCGCGGGGAGGCGCTCCCGGAGCCCGGGGGCTGCAGGGAGCGAGGTCTCCGGCGAAGGGGGGCCCCGACAACGCCGCTTCAGCCAATAAGGCAGAGGCGGGATGAGCAACACCCCCAGCGCACACACAGGCACAGTGCACACACAGTGGCCCAGTGCAGTCACCCCCTACCCGGTGGGGCTGGGCTGTTGCCTCCCCGCCCCAGCGGAGCCCGACGGGCCACTAGCCTCGCCAAGCCGGGCAATGCCTGCACTGACTGCCTTCAGCGGCCGTGCCTCTTCGTGGGCAGCCACGCTCAATCTCTCTTGGGGCCAGTGGGGCAGTGCCTCCGCCCGGCCAGCGGCGGCTGCGGAGACCCCGGCCCTCGCCGGGGATCTGGACGGGCGGGGGTGGACAGCGGAAACCCTGCCCTTGCGGCCACGTTGCCGCCGCGCAGCCCTGGAGTCTGAAACAAGCAAGCGGGAACCGCGTTGGAGCTCGCTATACCTATTCAGGCTTTTTGGGTCTTCCTTCCCTAAGCTTCTTGCGAAATCGGTCAGTGCCAGTCGCATCTTTTGCACAAAAGCCAAAGCCCTGGCAGAGCCGTCGCTTGAGCCCCCCTTCCCCTGCTTACAGTGCAGCAAGCGGCACTATTTTCCAAGTTGTCCCAAAGAACTCGTTTCTCTCAAGTGTGTGCCTCAGCGGCGAGAGCCGAGCGGTCCCGCGGCGCGGCGTTGCGGGGGCTCCGGGGGCTACTGGGTGCCGACCGCCCGGCGAGCCGGGCCGGAGGTCTGCCTGCTCTCTTTGGCCTTTCCGCCCCTCTCTCCAGGAGGGTCCAGGGGTTTCCGTGCCGTTCCTACCGCGCCGCATAAGTCTGATGATGTGGGATGAGCGGTATTTGCACTTTGGAAAGCATCCCAGCCCGTCGTCCGAGCGCTCGGTTGCCCATATTCTTCTGACTCCTTAATCTGAATAAAGTGTTGTATGTATATTAAGAGCTGAAAATATTTGGCGGTGAAAACTGCTTCCCATGGAAAGTGGGGCGCGGAAGTATCTCTATCGGGGAGTATGGCATTTCCCATGGCTGCGAGAGCGACAGTGAAAACGGGCGCTTGTTGTAACTTAGTGAGTAGTGGTCGCAGGGTGAACCCTCGTGAGACAAACGCTCCACATGCAGAGAGAGGACTCGGCTGTGCTCTTAACTTTTTTGCATCCAGTAGTTGGGAGACCTTTGCTAACTCAACGCAGATTTCTAGCCAACACAACACTAGTACCACCGGAGTAGAAGTCTTTTTTCCCTGCTCTATGCAGCGTTTGATATTTGGGGGATGGATCCAACGCTCAGAGAGGCCCGGACCTCTCTGTCTCCATCCATTCTCACCTCTCGCCATTACCCTTCAGGCGGGAGCTCGAACGATACCAGCACGTAATTTCTCAAGTTATAATTTCAAAACTAAACAGGTCGTTTGCGAATAAGTTTTAGGACAGCAATGTGGCGAGATGCGGGAGCGAGCAGTTCGATGGCTAAGACAGGTCGGCTGAAAACCATCTAGAGAGAATGACCCCGTTTCTAGGCAGAAGTAGCTCGGGTTGAGACCCTGTCTCCGCCCTTTGGAAGTTATTCCCAGGTGCATTAGTTACAAACCATCCCTCTGTCAAGTGCCACCGTGTAGCATCGCCTTGCGCTGAGCCCGAGCTGCGGCAAGAGCACAGCGCCGATTCCACTCCTTCCCGCGGGCGCCCGCCGTGAGGCTGCGGGTCGGGGCTCTCCGCGGGGCCGCGGCCCTCGGGCCTTCCGAGCCTGGGCCCGACGGGCCACAGCGCTCCGGGGGCGGCTCGCAGAGGAGCGGCGCCTCCTCGCAGCCCTTCCCCGCAGAACAGTTGTCAAAGCACAGCTCCAAGAGCATTCACAGCAGACCATCAGGACACCTGCGGACCTGCGTGCTGCAGCCCGCTGGGCTCCATCGGGGACAACCGGTGCCCTCACTGCCGCTCGCCGCCGGTCGGGTCACGCCGCTTGGCGACGCCCCGACGGGGCGCTCCGTGCTGCCACTCTCGTTACTGCTGCCCCGGGAAGGCAGCCGAGTTTTGGGGAAAAGCCGGGAAAGGAAACGCCGCATCCGGACCGGGCAGGCGAAAACAGTGCGAATGTGCCAGGGTCAGGCGGGCTGCGGCCCCCGCGGGCACCGCGGCCAAGTGTCACAGCAGGCGGGTGGCCCGCTCTCCCCGGACAACACTCTCCCGCGGGCACGCCCCTAGCATCCGTCCCCGGGCTCTTCCCTCCTGCTCGGGGGCTTAATGTCATTCTGTCAGGTAATTGTTTGGAGCGAGTTCCAACTGTGCATGGCAAAGTCACTCTGCCAGCTATCGTTATGGATGAAAATACTTTGGAGTGGTTATTACATATCCACATTTCTCCGAAGTAACAGTTTAGGGCAGTACATATTATAAATGATACCTGGTCCCTTGTGGCTACATTTAATTTAACATGGAGTTCTAGCTCTCACGATTGCCTTGAGCAACCTTAATTACCCTTTCTTCTAATCTCTTCTCCATTCCTTACCAAGTTCTCCAAACTTTTTTTTTTTTTTTAATGCGATTTCTCTCCTGAGTTTGCCTGCCTTGTTCTGACTTTGCCTGAAGGTCTTGATTGACGCGTGTAATTATAATTATAAAAGATGATGGCTCGGGGAGCTTCCAGCAGCCTTGATTAGTACAAGGAGCAAGACCTGGAATACTTTATACTTCTCTATTTAAATGTATGTACATTTACATTAAAAAACCTCTGCTCTCTAATGTTAAATAATCTGAAGCTTTTCAACCTCTTTGTTTCCAAGGCAGAGGCTTCTATGTGATGATATTTAAAGACAAGCTCCGATTGCTTACAGCTTTCCAAGAGGCCACGGAACCTGAGCAAGTTTCAAAGCCTTTTTCCCCAAGCAGAGACCACTCCAACTTGAAATGATCTGCTAGATGAGAAACAAATAGCATATTCTCTTCGAGCTTTGTGTCGGGAGGTGTCCCAGAGAATGTTTGATTTACCTTCCCAGCAAAGTAGCGAAAGTGAACGTTTGTGGGGTGGGATGGCGGGGGGGGAAGGGGGGGAAGTAGATGTCCAGGAAAAACTTCCCAGAAGCAAATAAAATAAATAAATAAGCGGAGGACTGAAACTCTTCCGCTAGCAAGTCTAAATCCAAAACCGATCAAAAAGACTTAAAGGGAGGTATTTAAGGGGAGAAATCCGCATCCTGTCTCCCTTTCTCTCTCGCTGAACATTCCCGTTTGCCGCCAGCGCAGAGCCGCTCTGAGCCTTCACTCAGTGAAAACAGTGACTTCAGCCAGGCTCGGGGGACTCCAGTCAGCATCACGCATCCTGTCCTCGGCACCGCGACGCAGCCTCGGGCACAGGCTGTCACTGCCATGGACACGCAGTGGCGCTGCCCCGGGAAGTGCCCCGGAGAAGGCAGCGTGTGGCAATGCGGCAGGCACGGGATCCCTGTGCAGCTGGGAAAGTTCAGAACTCGATTTTACTGCTTGACCTCACACACCTGTCACGCCCAACTTTACGAGACTGTTTACACCAGGAAAAGCATGGCCAATATAGTTCCTCTCCTCTCCTCTCCTCTCCTCTCCTCTCCTCTCCTCTCCTCTCCTCTCCTCTCCTCTCCTCTCCTCGGTCCTTATCATAATCAGATCACCCCTACAATACAAAGTACCTCGAAACCTTCCAAACCCCCTAGCCAAGGGTCTCCTATCATGATTTTCCCGAGGCAATATTGCATTCAGTTCCTAGGGATTTATTAAATGGAGATTGCTAGTGCCTCCAACTCAGGCTTTGGGAAAGAAACGGTCCCCTCTAGAAAAAACAACAAAGAACCAGGAACAAAAATTCCTAACTTACAAAATCAACCCATCCCAAACATAAAAATACACTCCCCCCTCCTTTTTTCTTCTTTTTCTTCTTTTTTCTTACTTTTTTTTTTGTTTGTTTGTTTGGTTTGGTTTGGTTTTGATCGACTGTCAGCAAAACAGAGTGGATGTCTCAGACTGAAATACTTTTATAGTAAAACGCACGCCACAGAGGATCACGTCTGTGCCTGTTGCCTTTTTTTTATGCAGCTAATCATTCATTTTTGCTTTACAGAGACGTCGTTTCTCTCTGGTCCGGCATAGAAAGCCATTTCCAAACGGTCAATTATTGACCGAGAAGCTATTTTTCAAGCTCGGCCAAGCTCCTGCTGTCCGCCGGAATGCACTGCTCTCTTCTGAGCACCTGGCAGCAGCGCGATGCAGAATGACAGGAGGCTCCGGAGAGAGGAGCGAGCAGGGCCAAGTGGGTGGTAAAGCATCGCCCTGATTGCCTTTCCTTTATTGGTAAGTGAGTCATCAGTGAGATGTCGTAACACTTGACCGCGTCCCGCCGCCGTCTGCTCCGTCCTGCCGGGTCGGGGCGCGGGGCCCCGCCGTGCCCCCGTGCCCATCGCCCGCTCGGGGCGCGCTCCCTCCCGCCGCACGCGTGTGGGCACGGACGGCCGGACAAGGCAGCGTTCCGACCGACATTCTGCTGAGCTGCTGGAAGGCGTGGAAGGGCTAAGGCATGGCCGGGCGCCCTTGGGGACCGCGTGAGCCCAGAGCTGGCGGCAGGGCTTCCCTGGATCGATCCCATCAGCGGCAAACCGCAGTCTGTTTCACTCAACACTTAAAGATCCAGTTTTGCAAGCAGGGAACTCTGTTAGAAATCCCCCCTTCCCTTCTTGCCCCGAAATTACATGAATTCTGTATGGAAAACGCCTTCTCGTAGCGCACTGCCTGGACCTGTTGCCGCTGATGGTGCGGCGGGGAAAGGCGCTCGCTGTGATCGCTCCGTGTGCCGCGGGGGCGGCGGCTTCCCCGCAGCCGGAGGCGGGGAGGCGAATCCATCAGCGGCTCCTTTCCTCCCGCTGCGGCGGCCGAGGGACTGCCCGGGCCGTCCCGACCTGACCCTCCGCCGCCATCCCATCGCCCCTTCCTTTTCTGATCAAGCTATTTTGTTTCTGTCTGTTCTCCCCTTTCGGAACCGAGTGTGGAAATAGAGCTCCAAATATATTTGTATATACCACAAGGCTCCTGTCAGGGCTGAGCGCCGGTCTCTGTATCATAAGAGATAATTGATTTCTATCCTGCACAGACAGGCTTAAAAATGAAATTTCTTTTGCTGAGGCTGACCTTGATCTGCTGGTGGAAAAAAGAGATGGTTTAGGTCTACTTCTTTCCTCCCCCCATGTTTAAAAGCTTGGGAAACTTTATTCAAAAATAATTTTTCTAGCTTATCTTTATAATGAAAAAAGTTTAAGCTCATACATACCTATCTGTCCCAAGATTTATCCATACATAATGTAAAATCATAAACTAGGCATAGTTTGCACTGAGAAATCTTGATAAGGATTGTGTACATATGCATGCCTGTTAATTGCATGTAAGAATGTATTAATATATAATTAATAGATAAGGTTGGATATCTATGTAATATATATATGTACTCATGTAATATGTGAGTAAACTCTAGACGTTAATAATGATCTGCTGTGAGAAGTTCTGATGGGTTTCCCCACAAGACAGACAATTCTTCATTTTCATATATATATATATATATATATATATGACAATTTTGATAGCTGACCTTTAAATTACCCACATGGACAAGTACCTTGAGGTGTTTTGTCAGTAGTGGAGATCTCCCTCAGAAGACCACAGGCATCATCTTTACTTTACCTCATGCATTTTGGTGTTCAAAATCAGACTAACAGAAAAAATCAGATGTAAATATAAATACTGCCCCTTTTGTAGATAGCTCATTTGCAGTATAAGCAAATGAGGACAGGAAAAGTGGGAAGAAAACTGGTAAAAGAGCAACAGCAAAAGTCCACTGATATAAGAAAATAACCTACAGCATGTCTTACAGTCCTCACACAGCTCAACCTGTTCACTTCTGTGAAAGCTTTGCCTGCATAAATGCTGGCCAAAATCCTGATGCAGACTTTTCAAGATAGTATATACTGTCTTTGTTAATCATATGAAAATGCTACTATTCCTAAAACTAAACTAAGTATAAAAACTAACCTTGCCAAACTCATGAGCCCTAATTTTAATACTGTTAATTGCCTGAGGACAGACTTTAAAATTAAGATGGCAGTAAGTATTCTACAAGCTGAAAAATGTCACAGTTGGAAACTACAAGTAGATTATTTTTCCTCTTATATAACCATATTTTTTTAGTAAATGAAACCGTTATTTCTGTTAAATAATCATAGCTTATGCTTATAAAAATTGCATAGTGTCCCTGATGACACTAAGACAAGAGGCTGATTAGAGGAAAAATAAAACAAGTCAAGTATCTTGTATTACTTGTATTACCAAGTATTGCTTCAGAATCTGGTAGAAGAAAAAAAATCATGGCACTTCCATAAAAACATTTATAAGTCCATATAGTGTTTGTCATCTGGAAGATAGGATGTACCATTAAGAGTCTGTGAATTCTATTTGCCTCTTTGATCATATGACTATAAACCTAGAAGCAGGTGTCAACAACCAGTAGTGCCCACCAAACTCCAGCTCCAGGCTGGTTGTGTTTGCTCTCCAAGGTAGGGATCCACTGCTATTTATATCAGTGGAGTCTGATTTACACTAATGGGAGCTGGAAGATGCCCTCCTTGCTGGGAGGAAGCTGTGACATATCAGTGGTTTATAACAAAAAGTAATTTATTGCCAGATGGGGGAATGCACAGAGTGCATCCAGCAAAGCAGGTGCTCCCTGACAAGGGCAACTCAGGCTCTGTGGTGGGAAGCAGTAAGTGTCCTTGGCCTGAGGAGCTGGTGGGCTGAGGATGCAGAGGCTGTGACAGCCTCTCACGAACTCACCCACTCTTCCTTGGTTAGAAAGGAAAAAGTGAAGAATGCCAGGAGGGACAGGACAAAAAGCAAAAGTCTAGGGATAGGGTTTACTCTTATGAGCACGTGACCCTGCTGCTGATTCTACTTATACCCTGGGAGGACAGCTTTTTCTCCTAAAGAATTACTCCCCAGTGCAAATAAGAACAGAATCTGGCTCCCTCCAATTGGGTTCCCCTAGCTCCAAGCAGAGGCCCTCAGGTTGGTGTGTGTTCCATTTAACCCTTACAAGGTGATCAGTTCCCAAGGCTGAGTTAGGTGGGCTTTTCAGGGATGCTACCATGGATTCTGGCTGAGCAGTGTCATGGAAGGACAGAATCCTTCCCCTGACTTAGAGTACACAGGATTTTGGAAAGTTTCACAAGATTTAGGCCTGCTTATTTCTGGGCCATGCTTTGTGAATCTGTCCTGGTATATTTGTGACACAGCACATGTATAAGTGGTATGGTGACAAGAGTCTCTGCTATGCCCTGTAGCAATCTCTTTTCTCATATCCACATGATTTTGGGAACCAAGACATGCTAGTCTTCTGGAAACCATGAAAATGGCATTTAATTGGTCTAAATATCACAGGTGAGTGTCTTATTTTCCCTTTTCCTGGGGTTTTATCCTTTCACCTTAAGAAATGTTATCTGAGTGACCACTCTTCAGATACATGAGATGTATAATTTTACTGTCCCTCAGGAGAGGGAACCAGAGGGTCCCTCCGTGGCAACCAGAAAAAGGAACAGTTAGAGAAAGGCCTAGAGGAGAAGCTGGACTTGCCACCTTTTCCACGTATTTCTGGGGGCAGACCTGTGCAGAGGAGTACCCCACACCTGTAGGGAAGCATGGGGACTCTGAGGGGACATCTGCTTGAAACACAGTTGGGTCCAAGGTGGGAGCCCTTCCCTGGGAGAAGCAGCAGCTCCACCCAGAAGATAAAGATCAGCTATGTTTGAGGAAATTTCCTGCAGCTGTTGCTGCACCCTCCATCCTCACGGTCCCAAAGCTTCCCTTGATGGCAAGGTGCCCACATCACACCCAGCATCAGGGTGAGCTCCTTGCCTGTCATGTGATGACGCACTATGGGGCAAGAGGAGGAAAGCATGCCCTGATTCCTCTTGTCGGCCAAAGATCCCTTCTTTCATCCCTTTCAGGAACTGCTGTGCTGAGGCACAACCTTGCAAAACCCTGGCTGTGGAACCTGCAGCACTGCTGGGCTGGCTTGTGAAGTGCCTTCTGCTCCATAAAGGAGAGGTTTCCCTTGGTAAGCCTTCTGCAGCCCTGCTTGGCTCCAGTTTCCGCCTGAGCACAGCCTGGTGGGACAGGGGATGTTCACCCTGGCAAAGGAAGGACACCTCTCTCCAGGTGTGTGGTGAGAGACAGAATGGCCTGAGACAGGAAATGTGTGGAGAAGGCAGGGAGGTGGTTGAGACATGCACCCACCGAGGCTTGGCTATAGCCACCACAGCCTGGGACAGCCTGGGACAGCTGGCTGTGCAGTGCCCCTTGTGTCTGCAAGACAGAGCAACCTGTGCCTGGTGGCTTTCTGACGGGGAGCAAGTGCTGCTTCCATATGCTACTGAAAGTATTCACTTCTTTGCTGCTCTGAAGCCTTAACTGACTTCTGTTATCCAGCCCACTCCCACTGAATGACATATCTTAATTTTTAGCTGTAAGAAAGAATCTGCAATAGACATAAACTACAGTATTACTGAAAACACAGACAACCATTCCTGAAGTTTTCTTCACCATGAATTATCAGGCCAGAAGCAATTAAAATCTCATTTTTGTAAACATTTCTACATGCACACGCACAATTTCAGAGTTATTATCAATCGTAATAGATAAAGATACTGTTGATTATCCAGTGATATATATTTGATAATTCATTATCTCTAGAGAAAATTGTTACTCTATGGATCATCTTCTGTTTTCTTATATTTTTACATGGTATTGTAAAATTCTCTCTAGCCTAAATATACGTGCAAATTCATCATGAGCTCACCCAATTGTAGTGATTTTTTCAGTTTGGATACCCAGAAATCTAATATATTTATGCAAAATCTTCAAAACAGTTAGAAAACTGTTACTTACCAGCTGATGTGTGTCCATGTTTTATAGGTTCCTGTATGATGGCTGCGTGGGAACCAGAAGACATTATTAGGTGTAAATATACTGTACCCTTGGGTACAAGGGGTACAGCATTGAGTACAGGAGAGGTGCAGCCTGTAAACTTTTCTGGCCTTGAGACCCAGGCTATGATAGCCTTCAGTGAAAGTCGGCGTGATGAACAACAACAAAAAAAATTATCCAAGAATTCAGAAAGTAACAAGCATGTCTTTGAGTGGACTCTGTACTTTTTCCAGCATTAGTGACCTGCTGTAAACCATGTATCCCATTTCATGATAGTCTCTAATCAGAAGAATTGCAACTTGTGATAGGTTTGGCACCATCACGTGATTTAGTACAGCTTGATAAGAGACCCTGTTATAAAGTGACAGCAAAAGAGATAAGAACTGTTGGCAGATAATGGCAGAGAAATGATTAACCTAGAGTGGAGAGGTGCTATGAAGCCCAGAGAGGGGAAGGTTGTAAAATTGTGGGGTCATAAGATCATACTGAGTGGATGAAAAGCCATACCAACATGAGTGTAATGTCTATAAACTCAGACTTGTGACCTGTCTTCTTGATGTCATCACCTCTTTGCACAGTGGACAGCAAGCATGGTTGTTTTGGCTTCTGTAAACACTCTTTGGTTGGCAAAACAATCAAGCATTAATTCCTTAAGGGAGGCTTCTGAATGTGCTGGGGATTCTATGCTCTGACTAACAGCACTAGCAAATCTCTGCTGATAGTTTGTCACACAAAACCATTTTATTGCCCCAGTCCTCAGGCTGGAGAGTAGTTCCAGGTTGTAGCAATTTAGTTGAAAGCATATACTACTTTCTCACTAAAGAGCTTTACAACATGGTTAAACATTGATATCCCAGGATTATGATACGTAGAGTATTGCACTCACCTCTAAGGCTGTGAGGCACAAACCCTACCCACAGCATGTCAAAGGGCTGTCAAGCGTTTGGCTTGAAACAATTTTTATGAAAGTGGGCAGCTGTGCAGACGACTGGGTGATGTTTCAGCTCAGCTGTGAGTGGGTCAGGTTCTGCTTTCACCCTGTCCAGAGATAGGGCAGGGGTATGCCAGCTCCCAGCCTGAGCACGGTGTGTGTGCCTTGCTCTGCAGTGCCACTGACAGCCTCTGCAGCTCCAGCCCAGTAGATTAAGTCTGCATACACTTTGTGAGATCACACTCAAGCCTGAATAATCAGATGATATTTTATATTTCATGTCTCTTGAAAGATAGAATGAAGCTGTTCTACTGTGGGCTAGATCTGAAGCCTCTTGAAATCAGTGAGAGTTTTTTTCTCTTTAAACTTGCAGAGGGCTGTAAAGCAGCACATGCCTTTTTATATGCTTTGTCATGATGGTTAGATTTTGGTGATACAGTGGCAACCAGATTAATTCATGCACAAACTGAACTGCTTCTCTTAGCTAGGATGAGGGCTTGAGAGCTGGTCTGAAAATGGGGCTGGTGTGGCAAACCAAGCAGTTACTGGGCCTTACAGCCAGGAACTCTAAATTATCACTTGGTCTGTGCAGTTCCACCCTCTTCTTAGAGGCCATGTTAGTAAGGAGGACAGGCTGTAGATGGAAGGTCTGATTTTCCAAATTCTTATCTTAAAATTTGTCACTGGAAAAAAAATTAATTTCCAAATCTGATTAAACAGGTAGAATAAGTATTTTTTAAGGGTCACTGATATTTTTTATCTATTTAGACTGAGTGAAAGCTGGAAGCTTTTTTTTAAACCAGATTTCATATAAACCTAAATAATTGGTCTCTGTCTCTTTTAATTCATTTGATTATCAAATAAATTTTCTATTCTATTCATAAAAAGTGGAAAGAAACATTTATTCCATCAGAAAAGGCATGTGTTTGGGGACTGGGGACAAAATAAATGAAAAATGCTGTAAATGATACTGTGGTTAGAAGCTTTCCATTGTATCATCAGAGACATTGCTGGAGCACTGTTGGCCCATCTTCAAGAGCTTCCATAAAGGAATCTGCCGTATGTGGGGGAGAGAGATATTAAATCATAGGAAATATAAAGAAACTTCATGCTTTTGGCTTCAAACACTGTAATTCCTTTCCTTTTTTGCATCAGTATCAAATGTCAGGGTCACTGAAAAATGTTCCATTTTTGCCTTTCTGATACTTTGTCTCCGTGGACAGAGGAATGTATGCCAGGTGCATAACCAGACAGACTTTCTTTGCCTTTCTTTATACCTAGTCCAGTAGGGGAAAAGAAACTCCTAGGGAAACACCAGGACAATCTATATCAGCCTGTGATCCAGCAGCTCGATGTGTTTAGCAGTGATCCATTTGGAGTCCAAGTGAAACAAATCCATAATGAGGCTTATGAGTTGTGCCACTAAGTACCTGAGTTCACGGCTGATTATTTTGCTTGATCAGGAATTTGGAACGGTAACTTTTCACGAGTAAGTCCCTGGTAAGGCAGCCACTGACCTCACTCAGAACAGCTTTTCCTAACTGTGGTAGGACCATTATAGACTCATCTTGTTTTTCTCTGTTTTCCAGTAGTCCCCTCTGCCTTTCTTCCCCTCTTTTCATCCTGAGAAGGTGAGATGAGTTAATTGTGTTATTTCAAACATACTTTTCTGTCTCGGATCTTTTAGGAAGATATTTAATTGATAAACTTTTAGTTTCTTTTTTTATTTAACTAATTCTTCTGTGATGAAATTGTCCCTTGTTTGTCCCTTTGACAAATGTCCCTCAAAGAAACTGTTCCTGATTTCAAAAGCTTGGCAACAATCCCTCCTTTGACTCTTGCACATCAAATTATTTTGCAACCATTTACCACAAAAATGGAGTCGAAAGGAATTTCTCCTCTCGTAGGGATTTCCATAGGTGGCGTTTCATTTGGGCACGTAAGAATATTAAGAAATAAGCCTCGAACATAGACTGACTGAAATTCAAAATGACCTTTTCAAAGAGCTTTAATCCCTGACTTGCATATCTTGGTGTAAATTTAGTGAGCTCAGTCATGATTTTGTAATTTTCCTGTGACATTTTGGATGTTGCTTATCTGAATTCAGCATATTCCTTGTCATTTTCCTATGCCATCTCGACCTATTGTTGTTTTCATTATCCATAGAACTCAGAAAAGCTATGTGCTCAGCACAGCACACATCGAATGAGGGACATGATCCTCATTCTACTGAAAGTTCAGGCAAACGTGGCATTGATCTTGGCATGGTGCCCTCCAGGCATGAGCTCTCTGGGCCTCAGAGTAGTCCAGTTGGTTTCAGCTGGAGCTTTGCAGAGGTGGAAAGAGATTTGCAAACTCTGTTCTTTGATCTAGAAATCACTCTTTTAAAACTTTTCTCTATTTCAGTCATTCCAACATTCCTCCTGATCCATCACAGATATTTAAAATTCTTTTGGATGATTCAGTGTATTTTATTCACCTTCATGAATTTTGTTTCACATATGCAAAACCAAGTCATTAAAATACAGTTTTATGCCTTATCCCTAGCAGTTCTGTAAAAGAAATTGGGAGAACCTGATCTATCTGATGATCTTTACCTTTTGTATTTTTCAGTGATTACAGTACTGAAATTGAAGGTTTAATTTATTAAGCAATTTCCATCAGTTGATCCTTAATTCCTGTTTGGTCTTATGGTACGACTGCACTATTAAAATTTCTTGTTAGTCTTGGTTTTCTACTTGTATGTATTTTACATATTATGTTTATCATCTCAGTAGAATGCAATGGCATTAAAATACATATCAGTGTCTGCTACTCCTTTCCTCAGGATTTTCAGCATATTGGAAAGGAACTCTGGGGAGCAGAAGCTTCTGCTTGGTACCTTTTTTATTGGTGTCAAAATATGAACTGTTTTTCTTGATTACATTTATTAGAATATATTAGTCTCTCATGTTTCTGTTATCTGTTTAGATGAATACAATTTAATATAAACCATATTTGGAGATGAATAATGAACTGTAGGGATTATAAAATTGCTTCCTCTGACTTTTCCTTAATAATTACAAAAGTTATTTCAATTAATATTTCTGCTGAGAAATTAATGCCTAGAGGAGGAGGTTAGTGCAGACATTTGTAAACACTTATTTTTAGGTTAAATGGGCAATCAGCTAACCTCCAGGATTGCTTAAAAGGAAAACTCAGTTTTGTGCAGATGCAAGCATACAGTTGTGGATCACAAAAGTTCTTCTTTAGCTTTAATTAAAGGAATAGCATGAGCTTTGTTGGGACCTACATTTAGTGCTAGCTCTCTGCACTGAAGAGATAAAAGTTTTTCGTGGCATGAGGAGTTTCATCTGCTGGTCTGTCTATCTGTGTAAGTAGCTTCAATTTAAATTTCTCGTACACCTTCTTTTCCCCACTAATCTATCTTATTGGTGTACAAAGAGAAAGTTATTGAATAGTTATGGACCTTTCCAAAGCTTATCTAGGATATATTTACTGGTAATGGGAGCAGAGTGTTTGACTTTGTGAGAAAAGAACAGATTTCAGTGAAACAGGCAGGGTGAAATTACTTGCACGTAGGTAGCAGTAACAGGTGGTGTGAACTCATCCATCATCTCACATAGTACTCAGGAGCAGACAACCGTTTCTTCCTAGAACACTATTGATAAAATATCAGGAATTTATAGGATATAGGGATGACTCTGTTTCTACCCCTGTCCCCACCACAAAAACCTTCCAAAATCTTAGAGGCAGGATGGGAATACTGAGTCTTATCTCAGGAAACTAATTTGTGAAAGACTCAGTGCTCTGATGAGTTTCTGATTAATTTCTACTCCTGAAGGAAGCTATATGTGTGCTACACCACACAGACTGGCTTTGCTTGAGACCATGGAGTAAGTGCAAGCTGAATGCTAATGAAAGGTGAAAAACTGGCAGAAGAGAGAAGTTCAGAGTGGCATTTTGTGTCTAAGCAGAGGGGTCTCCTTACTGAAACTCATTTATTGCACCAGGAGCAGAAGGATGTCAGGAGGTTGATGAACTGCAGAACCATATGTAACACACCTGACAGGCCACATTCCAGCCGAAGGGAGGAGAAATCAAGGCTTAGTGTAGCTCATCAGATCTGGTGTGGTGGAACGCTCCCACTTTTTTCTGTCTTCCCAGGGAGCACGTGCACAATTTATTCCAATTTCCAAGCTGACTTTCATCAGGAAGGACACTGGGCAGGACAGAAAAGTAGGGTAAAGGGCACTCAGAAATAAGGATTTCTGATCATTTTATTAATAACTGTGAGAAATGTAGCAACTGGCAGGAGAGATAAGTGGATTTTCCTAAGCTCTATTATAGGCAGGTAAATATTGTTCTGGTTTATGGCACTAATAATTAAACAGAACACTAGCCAGAACACTGGCAATTTGAAAGTTAAGGTGGCTGGTTTCTGGAGGCATGTGCTGAAATCTCAACAAAAACTACTTTACATGTAAACTTCATAATAAAAGGCTGTATATATTCTATTCAGTGGATCTATTTCAGGAGCATATATAGCATTGAAATGTAGCACTGAAAATAACACATTTTTTTCATGGTCTTACAAGTCATCTAGGCACCACTCTTGGTAAATATTGCAGTTCTTAAAGAACAGACCAAGTAGACTTAAGATCTGAGAAATACGAATTCCTTCAACAACATCATCTCCCTAGTTATATGAATAATAGATTAGCATAACATCAATTAATATTTTTGTATCTTTTATACAATGCACCCGCAGTTTGTTAGACAGTATACTTATTTCATGTGCTTAGATCACAGTAAAAAAGATGTAGATGGCCCTGGAATTGGAGTACCTGTAATTCTGGGGAAAGTAGTAGCACCTGGGACTTCTGAGAAGTCCTGACTTTCAGAAACCGGCTTTAAATGAGACTGTTAATGCATTTGCAATGGCATGCAAGTCTGGTTTGCATAGTGTCTAAACCAAGTTCTGTGTCTCAGACTTGGGCTTCTGAGTACTTCTGCCTCGGGAATATGAAGAGAGGTTCAGGTACCCTTATTAACTGCAAACTTACTTTATTCTCATTCTAAAATTGTTACTCTTTCCTCTGATCACCCCAACAATCCAATTAGACTGAAATGCTATTCAGTGGCCCAGACAACAGTGTGTACAACTAAGATGGAGAACTGCTCAAGACCTCTGAAAATACTGATTTACAAAGATGTGTATGTACTTGAGAGATATTTACTAAAGCAACAGTAGGGTGATAAAAAAGAGAAGCTTTTGTCAGGGCCCCAGGTCACTAATTGGCCTTAATGGCCCTGATCACTTTAACCTGGTCCCCCTCACAGCTTCCACTCACTGGGCCCCCTGCTCATTTAAGCACGGCCCCTTCCCTGAGCTGTTCTGCTTTAATAGTCTCAAAATTATTCTGTAGATTTTCTGATGTGACTTCAGACCATGGCTGCTTTCATTGCTTCTGCACAATGACCACGGGAGCATCAATAGGACTCGGTGCTGCTCTGCTTGGCTGGCTGCTGTGCTGTGGGACTGTGCTCCCTTGGTGAGTTCCCTACCCAGTTTATGTTCTTGCTTCTCTTAGCTCCCAGTTTGCCTCCTCTTTGGGTGCAATTGCCTCTTGCTTTCCCCTGAAGCTTTTTGTAGGTGCTGTTCTCATCTCTTCCTACAAACTGGTAATAACTACACCTATAAGGAAGCACAGGCACTTGTTGGGGGTTTGAAGTACTTTTCAGTTAGAATGCTGAGGCTTTTCAGAGCAGTCTGATTGTCTTAGGTGTCTTCCTATAGATCTATAGCTGTGTGGAGTTTTTTCTGTTTAGTCTTTTGTTTTCCTTTCCTAGGGGGGGAGGATTTTGCTCCTATAGCTCACAATGAGAGGCAGCTTAGAAGACGATGTTTTTTCCCTCTGGTGAGGCCTGGACAGGACACATAGTGACCCTCACAAAATCTTGCCTATGATAATGCTTGCAGTAGCTCCAAGCCAGGTGGTTGTTGTGTGGATGCATAGCCTGTCCTAGCTGCTCACTAGTGTCCCAAGAGGGGACAGAGCACTTGATAGGTGAGAAGCTATGGCTAGGACATTCGTAATGTGCAGCTCAATCATGCTTCTGAAAAGGAACCTCTGTGCCTTGTTTTACCATTAACCCACTGCCATGTGTGACACTCGGGCATCAATTGATGGGAGATAGTGGCTGAACAATAGCTATTGATTTTTCATTTCATATTAACGGCATGGCAAGCTCTGAGTCTGATAGTGAGGCTGGGATGTTGGTGTAGACTTTCCTGTTTGGCTGTGAAAAGAGTCTCCTTGCCTTCCCTGGACCCTTACCTCCTATAGGCTTCATTAAGGCATCAGACTATACTGTATATATATGTTTCTGATTTTTTTTTTTTTTTTTTGTCTTGGAGCAAGCATCTGAAGCTTAAAATAAATAAATGTTTATAAATTATTTAACAAAAGCACACTGAGGGAAATTGCAAACAATGAATAACAGAAGAGGGATGGAATAGAGTGGAAGTTCTTTCTAATTGGAGATCAGTGTTTAGGCAAGTACAGAGAGACACTGGCTTCATTTGGTGGAGAGTTCATCAACTTCTCTGTTTTTCTTTATAAGAAGAAATATTGACCTAGAATCCTTCTCTAACTTGTGCTGGTAAGATCTGCTTTAGTCAAGTCACTGGCACTATACTTGTATACAATTTTGAGGAGACGAGCTATTGTTTTGAAGTTTCAAAAGTTTGCAGAATTTTTGTGATTTTGCAACAGATCTTAGGATTTTGGCAGCAAATTAAGTGGAATGCTTATATAATTTTCTGTAGTATCAGCAGACTTAAGAAACTAGCAGAATTCAAGTGAAATAGTTTTAGCTAACAATGTTTCCACAGCATGAATAAAAGTACAGGTTGTTACTTCAAGCACAAACATTTTAATCTTTTGCTTTTTTTGTTCTATTGCTGTTTGATTTTATTCTCCCTCCCTTTTGGTGGTAGATGTTTTTTCTTCTCTCTTTGCCTGCCCTGTCACCATCTCTGATTGTGGACAGCTTTTCTCTGACTGCTGCTTTCCATATATGTTTGAAATCTCTGTACCAGCACAGAGAACCTTCTGCTGTACAGATATTGAAGATGTTTCTAGGTTAGACTTTTTTGCTGCTTGCAGTAATAGCACTGCTGCTGTTACTAGAAATGATTATATAAAAATGGGTACAGTAAATAGTCTATGTATGCAATACTACAATAAGCAGTACTAGCAGTCTAAGTCTGAGCTCTTGCACTGTAGTCTGGAAAAGTAAGGATTGGTTTTAACCTTTGAATTTATAGTATGTTCCTTTACCTCCTGTGATAGTGTTTGCCTTCATTGTAGTATGGCATTTGGTTCTGCTGGAAAGCTGAAATCCAGAGTGTTTCAGTTTCCAAGTCCCTCTGATAATTCTGAATGCTGGGGGTATTGGGACCCCATTCCTGGTCTGGGCTATTTGAGCAGAACAGGTTGTGAAGTTACAGCCTGTGTGGTTTGCAACATAGAAAGGCCCTGTCTTGCTTTAAAAAACCCTCAACAATAAGAACCAACAACTTTTTTGGTTGGTAAAAGACCTCAAACTTCACAGCAATGCTTGAAAGCTCTAGTTCTGGGGCTTCATAATAGATTGTTATGAGATTTGAAACTAATAGTGATCCTTTAGCAAAAGGTTGTTGAGAAAGTCCATCTCAGACAACCATGTCAATATGTCTAGCGGCCTGTACTGCAGCTTGAGCAACTCATGCAAAATCTAAGCATCCCAGAAATATCACAGCTGTTTTTGATTCTGCCAAATCATCTTTGAGATGAGCTAATTAGAAAACGCAAGTTACACATATTACAATGAAACCTCCAAGAAACCTCAGCATATGCAGGGAAGCTCTGAGACCTGGCAGAGTTCCACAGGTAGACCTGAAAGCCTGCTTTCTGCCTGTGGAAGGTAAAAAGAGCCATCCTTAAAGTAGACAAAACCAGGTGACTGGCTAGTGAAGGAGGTGATCCTCACTTCTTTGATTCCATTGCTCACAATGTTGAAAGCTGTCTGCAGTGTGTGGTACTTTGTGCTTCTCCTTAAGCTTCAAATGGTTTTATGCCATTGTTCTTAGAAGCCATTTAATTGTTCTGAGAGAATTCTGAACCACTGTGATGATATGATTCAGTCCTAGAGTCACTCTGTAGCACAAAGGCTCTATTGTCCTACCATGTTACTGAAGTGCTGTAAAGGAGAGTTTGCTGCTTGTAGTTTTGGAATGGTTTCTCATGTTTCAAGCCTGCCAGCTAAGAGGAGAATTCCTTACTAAATTATATAACTTTGAGATGGAACCTCCTTGGGACCCTCCCCACACAGTGTGCACATGCCTTTTGGTAAGGTACCACCAGTGCATGCTGCATTTCTTCACAGCCAAGTGTCTCATTTCCACTGGCTTCATAAGTGGATGTATTCACTAATAAGAACTAGGTTTTGTTAAATAATTTTATTAAGGAAAAGTGAAACTGTGGTGTTAAATTAGGGCTGTACTGAATTGTTGTCCTCCCAGCTAACCTAATTGGAAGTATTACTGTGGAATTGTACTGATTTATCAGCATTTACCAAATGCTTTAGCAACATCATCAGCTTGAGTTGTGTCCATCCTAAAATGGCATTTAAACAGGACAGTTACAACAGAAGGGGAAATTCACTGAAATATAACACAGATCTTCATACTCGGAGCAATGTTTTAGAGGCTAATATAATTGGTCTAGCTAACTTAGTTTCTGCTGGATTTATAAGTGTCTTATTTTCCCATTTTAAATGGAATAAAATGTTAGCTGAAATTCAGCAGATATATACTTAGGATGAAGTTGTGGTGGTATGTGGGAGAAGATAAAGCCCCTCCCTTCTTCCCTTAGAAATCTGAACATCAGCAGGGCACAACTGCTTCCTGGCTGACTGGGCAGAGATCCCTTGAGTACCTAAGGAAGTACCCACATTCCTACAGTGTCATGTGTTTTTACAAGCAATTAGATCACATTCTCTGAACTTTTACATTTCTTATCCTTAACTTTCTGTGGGCTTTTTTTTAACCTTGCATTACATTATTTCTCCTTTTTTAATAATTACCAAATGAATTCAGTCAAGTCTTTATTGATGTTCAGGAAAGACAACAGTGTGAGGCAGTGGTGTTTTCACTAATATAAACAATTTCTATACAAAAAGGATTCAGCTCTGTTAATAGGAGCTGTTCTGTAGCAGAGTTTCCTGTACATCTGTGCTAAAGTGGAGCACATCTCATCCCACTGAGGGAAGTGCAACATATGAAGCTATTAGAGAGAACCTATAATATGGAATAGAAAAGATGGCCAGATGAAAGCATAAAAAACCCTTTATCATGCTGGAATGTGTGTTGAAGCAAACAATTGTATAACTTGGGCTGCCCTACCAGCATGAATACAATGAGAAGGCAGAGTAGTTTGTTGGTCTGTCTTTATTATGTAATGTATATATAAAATGCGCTGGAGTTAATTTGAAAAGTTCCAAAAGTGCATTTTTAACTGTGTGACATGATTTGATTTAATGGAAAACACTCCAGATGAGACACATATAATAGTCTATAAAATCCACAAACTTGTTAAATATGTCTGGTGAACTTTAATCAGTTTTGAAGTTCTAGAAGTTTTAAGTTTAAGTTTTGAAATTTTTTTTAAGTTTTAAAATTGCAATTCAACAGGATGTTTTTATCTCACAAAATATTTGTAACCTCATGCCTGAGATCTGTTGCTTTAATGTCATGCTGTTGTGACATGTTCTTTCTCTGTCTACAGGATGGTGCAACATCAGTTAATCTCTCTACAGGTAGCATGATTTAAAACAGTTTTGTTAAAGTCAGTATTGAGCTATGGTGATTTACACTTGCTGAAGATCTAGTGCAAGGTTCATAAAGTCCATTGAAATAAGGGATAGCAGGTTTAACAAAAATGCAAAGTATTATATCAGTGAGATAAATGGAAGAGAATTGTCTTCAATTTTTAACAATGGAAAACACAAGTCTGAAAGAAAATGCTGTGTACATCACAATATATGCAATAGCTTCTGTTTGCCTGGTATTGGTTCTGTAATTAGTTATACACAGTAAATTATCCTGCTTAAATTTCATCTGGTTCCTCTCACCCCATATTAACAATAGATAAATTTGTCCTCTTGGAATTACAGTTGCTAGATTTTTGGGCACGAATAGAGGTTTTTAAAATCCCTTTGCCTCAGACTAATCATTAGAAGTATTTCAGTTGAAAAGTGAGAAACTGAAGTGTTATTTGTACTTTCCAAATACATGGTCAGAAAAGCTGTTTTTTTAATGCTTGGTTTTTCTGGGGGAAATGAACCTCATGTTGTAAATTGGATGGATCCCTCTACATGCTCTCATGACACTAATCATTGAGAAGGGGGAGGTGTCTCAGTGCCAGACATGGTGAGTTCTGTCAGTCTTGAAACTTGGCTATTCTGTTTGCTTTTGCTCCAGCAAGGTATCTGAGAATTTAATTTGGGAACCTTGGCCAGGGGTCTTGGGACCCAAATCAGAAATGATGTCTATTTAAACTGGCAGAGAGTGAGTGACTGATGTTGAGCATAAGTAATCCATGTTGTGAAACTTTAAGGTGCCATTAGTTTTGAAACAGTACTTACTGTCAGTATTGTTGAAATACAAACTTTTTGAGACACAGAGGTCTGTCCTTTTGAATATTCTTGAATAAAGCATAAGGTAATCCCTCTTGTAGGCATTATGCATGTGCATCCCACAGTGAAAAATGTGTGTCCTTGGGTCTGGTGGGACAAATTCTTCACTTGGTTACCTGAGAGAAAATGCAGAGTAAAGTCATAGCTATTGCTGATTTCTCCAGTACTCAGTGATGCAAATGAGGGCTGAATTCATTCCACTGCCTGTATCTGTTATTTTGCATAGAAGCGCTCACTGTGCTGAAACATACTCACATTTGCAAGAATGTGTCTGTGAAGTTTACATTTCCAATTTTAATTTTTGAGCCATGTGTAAGAAACTCCAGGGAACAGTGTGTACTGTCAGCAGAAGTTATCTTTTTGATGAATCAAGCACATTGTTTGTAACTGTGCATTTGATAGACATGTTGTAATAAGGTCCTGAACTGCTTACTGTGTCTTTATGTACCTTCCCCCTCAGCAGTTGTAACTATTGTGCTGCTTGACCTATATTAATGGTACTACAAACAACAAGTTTAACCATTAACTTGTGGGCTCTGTTTAAATGGATTTTACCAAGAGATGAGAGCTGAAGATTTAAGGAGGTAAAAATTTTAAAAAGGGCTACCCAATGTGATGGTTTTTAGTGCTTACTGATCTGATGCACGAGGTGGGAAGGCCCAGGAATAAAGGCTAACATAATATTATGGTCTGAATGGCTAGTGCCATTAAAGGTATGGACAAGGCTTCCTTAGATGTTTTGTTTATTAAATAATTTGTGAATTTATCTCTGTGGTTATTCCAATGAGATTTTTCTTGCTGTATTTTCTATGTCTATACACACTGGAGCAAGAAGAGGCTGAGAGGGTTACATTGATGGGGGGTAAATATTGCCTGCTTGTGCTGCCTGGGAAAAGGAAAACTGGATCTTGAGTGAGAGGAGACAGAGAAAGCCAGAAAGAGTCCAAATGAAAGGAGCCAGTGTCAGAATAATGCTTTAGGTATGGAAAAAGCTGAGCAATTTTGCTTGATTTACGTGGACTACATCTCAGGAGCTTGAGCTCACTGTGCAAAGTTTGTATTTGAGACTGCTACGTGAAAGTCAAAATTCTGATTTCTGACATACATCTCCATAACCTCAGGAACAGGCCAAGTGTAGCAGCTGATCTATGGTAAGTGCTTCATATGTGCACAAAGCCAACTGCAGGCCTGTGATGGTTCAATATCTCATGTGATTTGATCCTTCATGGAAAAGTGATTGTGTTTCTAAGTTTATTGACATCAGTGATCTTTGTCTGAGGTCCTTAAAAGGTAGGCATGCAGAAGTTAAATTAGGGGAATGAGGGGGTGGGAAGCACTGTGCTTGGGGACGTCCTGCCAAAAACTCAGTTTTCCCTCATAAAGCTGCCTCATCCTATGCAGGCAGGCATTTAAATGTGCTACTGTTTCCATTTGGTGGTTATCTCTGTCTGCTGGGATTTCACCATTCTGGCTCCACAGGGCATGTGCAGGTGTCTTGTGCAATCCAAGTGTGTGTCCTGCTGCGTCCTGGTGATTGACAGTGGCAGAAATGTGTGCTCTAGCTCAAGTAGCAGCTGGTATTCATAGGTGCAAATGTCCGTAGTTCATTGCACCTGAGCTGTTGTTAGGTGTTGTTACAGCATGGACAAGCATTAGGTAACCCTGTGCATACAGTCACAACAGAATCGGAGTGAAAAATCCCTTGCATTGATTTGAGGCTGCTGCAGAAATGCAGATTTGCTTGTTTTACCTAAGATACACCAAAACCTGTAGTCAGAAACATGCTCTGGAAATGCATGGTATTCGTGTATGTGATCCTTATTTCAATGTAGTCCAAGCAAGATGAATGGAAATGTACCTGTCTTGTCACTGATGTAGTTTTTTTTATTGAAACAGGCAAACTGAGACAAATCCTTGTCGACCCTAACCACTAAGAGTTGTTAACTGACATCTTTGGGCTTTGATTTGAAGGTTTTAAACAGCTCGGTAAACATTAATTAAATCACTAAAAACTTCATAATAGGAAGGGAAGCCATGAACAAGACTGTCAAACATTAAGTGATGTATAAGACAAGTTAGGGAAGGAAGCCCATGGTTTCAACTGCCAGACTTCTCTAACCAGGGACTTCCTTGCCTTTTTAAGATTCCTGAAGACAAAGAGGCACAAAGTCACCCTTACAAGGAAGTGATCTCAATTAGAGTCAAAGGGGAAAAAAACCAGAAATATTGGGGAAAAACCTACTGTGAGCAAACAAAAATGCAACTGTGCCAACAGAAATTTTCTTGCCCCTAAATTTCTGTAGCTGCACTTTTCTCTCATACCAGTATTTCCCACAGTTTCTGTATAAATAAGTTAAACTGGTAAAAACCTTTGTACATGTAGTTTCTGAGGATTATTTCTGCTTGCAGTAAGTATTCCTAAAATTCTAAAGGAGTAATTTTAGCTGAGGAAAATCTGTTTTCAAGTTTGCCCATATGTTTAATGGCATTAATTTCTTTAATCTGTATTAGCAGGCACAGTTTTGCTTCACCCAGAGCAAAGGTAGGAGCAGGGCAGGCCCCCATGGCTACTCTTGACTTTTCTTTTTTCCTGTCTATCCCTTCAGTTCGGAAAGGGCCACGTTCAGAATGAGGTCACAGCACGGTGATTTTGTTCTGAACATTAACTTTTGTTCTAGCAGCTGTGCTGGCTGGCACCCATGCAAGGAAATTTAGCATTTCCCAGTGTATTGGTACAACAGTATGATTTTTATTTTGCTCTAATGGGCACGTTCCGGCTCGCAATCATGAGAGGGCCTGGCAGATGAGCTTTTGAGATGCTTGTGAACAACTAGAAGCTCCCCCCAGTTTTGTGTGTTCAATCTAGCTTGCAAGTCTTAAGATTTTTCTCTTGATGACTCCAGGTGGGAAGGTTTGTTTACTTACCAGTTTAAAGCACCTTGTATGTGTTCACCTGTGTTACTCTGATGAGAAGGAAGGGAAAAATCTAGTTTAATAAACTGGTTGTATTTTGCCAGCTCTCAGGTATGAGGGGGGGAAAAGAGCAATTTAGTCACATAATGTGGCCTGTGCAAATATGGGCAAGAACAGGTTAAATGAAAGCAGCCGTTTTATCTTGTCTTGTTATAGCTTGCAAAACAGTTTTCTGCCAAGAAGAGTATTCTGTGACCCAGTGACAATAAACTGACTCAACAGTGTCACAGTTCTGTTACTTTTTGATCATTTAGTCAGTCTCTCTACCTTGTAGTAAGTCAGACCCTCTATCCTTCAGCAGCTGTCATGGTAAGACTGCATCTTTTAAAGTCTTGATATTTTTATGCTAAAAGTTTAGTGTGAGCTGCTTGAGAGAATTTTGTCTTGTATCAGAGCTATAAACCTTATCTCAGTAAATAGAATTAAGCTGGCTAATGATCACCAATGCTTTCAGGGGATCGACTCAAAAAGATAGTAATTTCTTTTGACGATTCAGAAGACTTCATAGAGAAAATAGTCTTCATTACATATCAGTAAAGATAAGCAGCCTTTTTTCAGGCTATATTTTCCTGTAAAGAGTACAGGTATGGTGTGTGTAACTTGTTCAATGCTCTCTGTTCCTGAGAATCTGTATCTCTAGCCATATTTTTACACAGAACTTAGGCTGGAAATCACTGGAAGTTTTGCACATCTTAGGACTGTGTGATTTTATTTATTGTTATATATATTTTTGATTTTTAATTAAAGACCTTTCAGAGATAAACTCATTAGAATCATGGGGGGAAATGGAAATAACTTGTTTGATTATGTGGCTCTTCTGAAATGGAGGGTTGCCAGCTGGAGGCAGCCATATGTACATACAAGATTGCAGCTGGGAGTGCAATCAAAATTCCTTAAAAAGCAACTAGATGGTGCTTGCATTTATTGCAAATTGTGTAAGGTAAAGCTCAGGAGCAAGGAAATATATTGTGGAATGGCAAAAAGAATGTTTGTAAACATCTTCATTAAAAGTAAGTAGTAGGACAAAGTGAGCATTATATTGAGATCTCATGAGGGAGATCCTGGAGGGAATCCCCATGTGCATGTTAAGCATAGTTAGAAAAAAGCCATACAGGACCACAATGTCTCAATTAGTACCCAAAAGACTGAGATATAATATTAGTTATCCAAAAAAATGGGACTTTCTCTAGCTCTGTGTATTTGGACTTGTAATGATATTTGAATTGACACCCAGAAGCAGGCCTTTTAGCTCAAGAAGCTTTTCTTTCTTAGTCTCACTTAATTGCTTTAGCTCTGGACTTCTCAGCACTTGCTTTCATCCTTTTATCACTTGCTCTGTCAGAGTATCTTTTTATATAAGTTTCAGCTATGCTATTCATTCCAGTGACCTTATTTGAAATTATTCTGAAGGATGTAGTGGTTTCTAAATTAAATAATTTGGCTTCAGTTCTTTCCTTGTGCTCATATCTGTTACCTTATGAACTCTACAGTACTACACACAGGTTATCAAAAGTTGTTCTATTAAATTATGCATTAACCAGCACTATATGTTTACACTGTGCATGTTTAATGGCATACCACTACAAATACTGTACAGTATAAGGACAGCAGCTTAGTAAAAAGTATATTGTTATGAGGTGAAAACCAGAACTAATCAGGGTTTGAAATGGTGTGAAATGAGAAGTTTGGATAGACCAGCTCTGGGGTTTACAGGCTATAAAATGTACTCAGTGCAGACTGTTTCCCCCATCTCTATGTGAGGAAGCACCTTGAACTCAGCAGGAGCTTTACCAGTGTGAGGACTGTAGGGCTGGAGCTCAATTGCAGAATTTTACCTGTGCCAAATTATGTATTTTGGAATGATTTGAACATTTTTATAACTGTTGATATTTGAAAAGTATTTTAGTTCTTTTTGGAGCAAGCACCTCTACCAGCATCACAATAAAGGGGTGCTGAAAGCAGATGATGATTCTTATATGACTGAAGATTACAAACCTCTGAAAAATACAACAAAGCTGTTCTTGATAGCAGATTTCTAAGAGAATGCTCATAAGAGAATAATGCACTTATTTGCAAGCTGCATCAAGGCCAGGGTTTGGGGAACTGAGGATTTGGAGTTTTCTCATATCCAAAAGAGGCTTTCGTTTTTTTTGACATTGCATGGGACTGGCACCCTGAGAGCCTTGTGTTATCCAAACCCATTGGACAAGTCTTCCTGGAGACACAGGAGAACTAGAAAGACAAATTTTACTGGATAATAATAATGAGTTTCCCCTGTAGTCCAGATATTTGGGATGTGGTAGAAATTCCCTTTAAGTTCACTTGTTTTTTGGCAAATATAGTTTCACTACATCCATCCAAAGGTCTTTAATTCACAGTCAGGCCAGCTACTCTTTCATGATCCTCACTTAAAAACCAGTGACATCTCTTATTATGAAAGACTTACTGGTGCTTTTAATAATTTTAAAAATACTTTATTTTTTTGGAGAGTAGCCTGGACATGTTGCATATAATGAAATGAGCCAAATGGCTCTTCACAATAGCTGTGGTAAATGCACAAGTGACTTTGCTGCTTTGAAAACAGGAAAAAACCTCATGTTGCATCATTCTGGTTGGGAAGTGCTCGAAGTTATTGTGACAGGACTGTATTTTGAGCAATTGTTGGTGATTTGTTTTTTAGCACACAAAGAAAGTAATAAATCTGTCACCCTGAAAAATCAGGTTGTGACCTAAAGGAAGGAGAAAATTGTGGCTTTAGGTAAAAAAGAGTGACCTGTCTATGAGGGTCATTTATCATTATAACAAAATTGCTGGTGCTCTCCTAGCTGACCAGGAAGAAAGGCTGTGCTAAGCAGAATTGAGGGATGCAAGCATCCGAATATTTTTAACTGATCAATATTTTCAGGATTTACAAGCAGCCAAAAACCTGTCAGCATGCAGAGTAAGTTCACTGTTCTAAGAAAGCACAGTGTAAATTCATCTGTTCTAAGAAAGAAAACAAGGGAGAAAGAGTTTATTTTGGCCATTAAAAATTAAATGCGTTTTAGATTTGGCATCAATAGTTCAATTCACAACTGCAATTCACAGCCTTTAGCAGCCTCTATGTCTTGTAGTGATACAGAAAATATGTATGAGACTTAACTCTCAAGTAGGTTGAAAGCAAAAAATAACATAAATTCAGGGTGGGGTTAGCAGCACTAAGTATCTCAGAACTCACTTGGGGTATGTGGTTTTGTTATTTGAAAATGACAGGACCAAAGTGGTTTTGGTTAAAAAAAGAAACAATCCTCAAACTTTCATTCTTGCCTCATCCTCGCTTACTCTGTATTATCCTATATGTAAGTAGATTTGCATGTATCTTATTAATAAAAAAAGGCAAGTTGAATGCCACAACCGAGGTTGGTAGAGATTGGATCCATTGCAAAGTGTATGTTCAATGAGTTCAAGTGTGACTTGCATGGAATAACAGCTGAACATGTTTTGAAATAGAAGATTGACAAGAAGAATTCTTTTTATGTCATTATTCTTAGATATCAAAACTATCTCAAAATTTAAAATACTTCTGGTTAATTCTGGAGAATATTTTCCTGCTGTTCCTTTGGTCCTAGTTGTGAATTTTCACTTCAATCTGTTTTTATAGAGTTCACAAAGGCATAATGAGAATGCAGGGAGAAAAACCCAACACAATTTCTTGTACAGTAATTTTCATGCCAATTGCTAATTTCCACTGATTGCCTTAGTGTAGGAGTGTCTTATCAGACCAGAACATCCAATGCTAAAAACCAATTCTAACATGTATAGAAAAGCATTTATGACTCAGGCTATCACTTATTGTTTGGCATTACCAGCATTATAGAGTATTAGCAATGCTTAACAAACCTATTTTTATACAATTTATAAGGGCATTTTAGTGTGTCAAAGCTGGTAAAGTACTGTACACTTTAAAGGCGTTTTGAAGGCATTAAGATAAAAATCATGCAGAAGGTAAGGAAGGAATTTAAAATATGAACTTTTTTAAAATGCACATTGATAATACCGCTTTTATTGTGGCTTTAAGGAAATTACTTTAGCATAATTAATTTTTTACTATAAATTCCATTGATTGATTCACTGTTGACTACATGACAGTGCCAAACTCTGGAGGAGTTCTGTACCAAAATACCCTGTCAGATCTTACTACTTTGGAGGATGAGATGGGACTAGAGGCACTTAACTGAAGTCTCATCACTTTATAAGTTTTCATGCTCTAAAAAGATTCGACTCTTTTTAAAATAGTTCTTCCACTTTGAGGAGTCAACAAAGCTACCCTGGAAAAAAGGTTTCCTAAACTTGTCAGGAGATAGCAACATTTTCATCTCACTCTTTCCTGAGCATATTGAAAGTGATTTTTATGCTGGTAGTATGATTTTTTTACCCCCAAACTTCTAATTTTAAAAGAATGAGAAAGTTCTAGCACCAGTATATCTCAGATATAATTTTTTTCAAATTTGGCTTGAAAAGTGTGTACAAAATTGTGAATCTGTGCTCAGATAGGTTTTTTTGTTGAGATATATATATCAATCTGTATGCTATTGACTGAGGTCAGACTTCCAGAAAAACCTTTATTATTTACTATATTATATATTCTGGTTTGGGTTTTTTGCTTCCATTAAGCCTAAACTTACAAGGTCATGTAGTGAGAGGACAAGGGCAAATGAGAGTATGCACAGCTTTGTGCAATCCAGGTTCAGAACTATTGAGACCTTAGTTAATAGTATCAACCTCTATATATTGGAAAGGAAGGATTATCCACATATTTGATAATAATCTATCTGTGAAACTTCCAGTTAGAGACTTCTACTTAGCAGAAAAAATGAGGATGTGTTAAGTGTTCTGATTTCTTAATGTCCTGTTAGTACAGAAACCATCAAATGATGTCTGTAACACCCCTGGTGTTGTTCTGCTCCTATTTATTCATCAAATTCTAAATTGCAACACATTTTCCTCGCATCTTTTTGATTGTTCCTGATAGGAGTCATAGCTGTTGCTAAAGAGTTCTTTTTACCCTAATATTTTTGAAGAACTTCCCGATTCAGATGTGAAGTGTTATTAGGACAAAGGTGGCAGGTCTTATGTGGGCAAATTTTCTTGCTATTTTTAGGAACAAATGTGATTGTATCGGGTACCATAGATTGGCACTCAGATGAGGCTGGGGCAAGCAGCTAATCAATCATATCTGGATAATAGACATCAGTGATATTGCTTTGCAAGGTTTACCCTCTTTGATTTATACTAGGGATTTTTTTATGGGACTTTTAGAATATTTGTCACTGAATAATGTTTTCATGACCAAGCCACAAACACAAAGCCAATATTTCTTTTAAAGCTGTCGATCAAGAGTTTGATTAAATTTGTACATATTTTGAGAGCATTCAGACTGGATGCCATCAAGTTCGATGAACAGAAGATGCTTCTAAAGCAATAGTGGTGCTTGGCCTGAATTGCTATTGACCATCACCTTGTAGAGTCATTTACAACAGAAGGATGTGAAAACACAGCTAAGTCAAAATGCCAGCACTTTATAGGCAGCCTGTACCCCCTTTTGTTGCTCTAAAACTCTGCAGAAACATAAGCACAATGGAGTCTTGAGCCATTGTCCACTAAGCATCAAGAAATATTCAGCTAAAACACTTTGACCTGTTTTATTGATTCTGAAGGGTTTAAAATCTTTGCTATAACTCCATGCAAAGAAATAGCAGCTATGACTGTGTTTATGAGCATCTCATTGTTTCACATAGTTTTAGGTCCTGCCCAGTAGAGGAAAGAAGAGATTGAACTGGAGTGAGTTCCCTGGAGGCCATCAAGCTTCCTGGGTGCTGGAGCAGTGGCTCTGTGAAGGAAAGCTGAATACCCAGGACTTGCTGAGCCTGGAAAGAAGGCAGGATGGAAGCAGGAAGAAACCCTACAGTGGAAGATGGACCAGGCTCTCACTGAAGTACAGGGCAAGAAAACAAAAGACTGGTCAGAAATCGAATCTGGATGTTTGATGTGGGGGGAAAAATAAGTCACTATGAGTGTAATGAAGCAGTGGAACAAGTGCAGTCAGTCCTGGAGATTTTCTGGAATTGGAAAAGCCTTGAGAAATCTTCTCTGGATTCGGTGCTGGAGCTGCTCTGAGTGGGAGGCTGTCCAGAGATACTCTGAGGTTCCTTCCAGTTGGAATGATTTAGTGTTTTTACTTTTTCCTCACAGGATTAGGTGTGGGGACTTTTGGAGTGGTTCAGGGGATCTGGATCCTCCAGAGGACTTGTCAGATGCATGCAAAAGGGTTTGGAGCCTAACTGGGCTGTCTTTCCAGAAGTGCATGGGTTTAGAGGGCAGCACCCTTGGTAATCTGTTCTTATCTCCACCTTCGTTTATCTGAAAGGTTTTAGTGATTCCCATGAACTCGCTGAAATACACACAGAGCAAGTGCTCTGCCATGTGATGGCAGTGTAGAATGTTAAGTCACCAGTGAGGCAATTGCAGTGAAAGCTGTCAAAATCTGCTGGGTAGGTGATTTGGGAAAAATGTACTTGGGCACTAGGGAGACATGATGAAGTTCTCAAGTTTAAATCACTGTCTGAGACTTGGCTACACTGATAAGATAAAACTAAGACATTACAAGTGAAGCAGTGGAGACTTGGGCTGTAGCTTACAGTCAAAATTAAATGCTGTTTTAACTGTATCCTTGAGGGAAATTACAATGTAAAATGATGAGAACTACATGTTCCTCAATGCTATGCAGAGGAGGCATCACAATGAACAAATCTTATCTCCCTGTTTGTAAACTAATATTTTGTCTTTAATCTACCAGTGGACAAAACTATTCTGATGCCCTTCTGCCGTTCGCTATGGTCACTCTGATCCTCATGTGCTCAGCTTGATTCAGCTCCAAAGTATCCTTCCTAACCAAGACTTTCTTACTACAACATATTTCTAATATTTTGTTAAGAAAGACAGATAATATTCAGCAAAACAGATTGCAGTTTTACAGTGCTTGGCTCTGATCAAATACATTTGCAGCAGAATATGGCCAGTCAGGGTAGCAAAGAGGAAAAGAATCCTCATTCCCCAAAGACAAGTCTATCAGAAATGCCACATGCTTCCTCTTCAAAACATTTGCATTTTAACACATGAGCTAGTATTTCCTCCTGCAGTCTCAGGCTCTGTATCCCTGGGCTTAGCACTCCACAGTACAAGAGCTATATTGGGACAGAGATTTTGATATAAGGTTGCCCTGTGTTGTAAAAATGCTTGTTCTAATTTTCCATCTTCCCTTCATTTGTTTGTTATGCTACATGAATGGAAGGTAAGGCAGAAAGTAACTAGAGGAGTCTTATTTTGGGGCCGTGTAACAATAATTACCCCAAAATAAAGGACAGCAAGGAACAATGCTGGAATACTACCTCTATTATCTGAATTTCAGGAGCTCTGCACTTGGATGTGACGCAGATACAACAATCACCAGAAGGGTATGGAGAGATTTGCTGTATCATTGATATGATGAGATGTGCCTGTTCAGGATGGCAGCAAAATTTAAACCAGAATAGTATGGCAAACCTCAAGTATCTAGTTCAGGGATGAGTTTTTCAAGATCAGATATGTTTCCAACCTTTCTTCCTAGCACATGGCATTCTTGCTGAAGGCTTGGCTTTCACCATTCAAATCACTGTTCCATCTTGCATCTCTTTAGCTGTGAATTGATGGGGTTTAATTTCCTTCAATGGAAGTCTGTAGTTTATGAATTACTTTTGCTGTCACACCTTGTAGCATCTCTGGTTTGAGAGGACATAAACAGAAGTGGCTTGGTGATAATCTGCTGGTTTTCAGCTGCACATCGATTTTGGACCCTGCTGCAGAGTATATACAGGTGACTCTGATGGGCTGGGGTAAACCAACAGGAATTTCTTGTGACAATACACTTTTTCAAATACACTTTTTCTGTAGTTATTACTGTGAACTCTGAGTCAGGTTTTTTTTGTCACTGCCTTTATGACTTGGTTAGTACAACAGTGAGCCATATAATGTCAAAGGACCTGGCAAATTATTAGTGAAATCCACTTTATGTGATCCACTATCAAGTGTGTGATTTTTGTGTTTAAATAATCTCCCTGTTTATTGAGGTGTGTGTGCAAATAGCATCCCTATAACATTTTTTAGGGTTTTGTTTAACAGAAAGGTTTATGAGCAGTCAGATATCAACTTGGAGAGCAGTAGCTATTCAGAGGTTGTTGGTTGACAGATGTGCAATATAATGTATGTTTGAATACAGTAATTGAAGCTGCATTTCTGTTCTTGAGCCATCCTAGAGCTTTATGAACAAAAAGAAGACAAGTTTCCACCACAGAAAATTTACTGCATTGCTATTCTACTTTGCAGAAAACACTTTTCAGTAGATCAGAACCAACTTTTTCATGGCTAACTCATCTTAATGAACTATTAGTAAATTACCTACCTAAAATAATTTGCAGCTTAACACAATTCCATATAATAAGGAACAAGTATTCCTCAGGGGAAAGGAAACCTTACTACCAAATTTCCAATGTCATTGTTGCTGATGCCATGACACTGGCATTAATGTGATGACATTGAGTTTATCTCAAACCATAGAAGTGGGGTACAAATGCTACTGAGTGTTCTGTTATTCTTTATTTTGGTGGCAGTTTAGTGCTAAATATCTCATTATTGGAGTGACATGATGTTGAGCATCTCTAAGAGCCATAGTTTATTGCACAAAATACTTGATTCATAGAACTGTTTACTAGGCTTTTACATGGTGAGTTACAACCAAAATAAATGCACAAAGTATAAGCCTGGATTTATATAAATAAAAAAATTAGGAATTTACTCTAAATGGGCATGTAAAAGTGAACTAGGCATTTCTTCTACAAGAACGCTCTCTGATTGTTGTAGAGGAAAGCAGTGATACAGACAACAATATGACAGAGGTATTAATTTAAAGCATTTAATATAATGATTTTTAAGGGAAATATAGTCAGTTCTTCTAGCATCTATGAAGGCCACATTACACTTGAACACTTGCTTGCTACTCTGGGTGTGACTATAAAAGCTAAAATAAAGTCTATCAATAAAAACCTGTCTCCCTGACATTGCAGCTGTAGGAAATTAAAATTTTCATGTTAAATCATATAAATACATAAGGCAAGATTTAAGGTAGGTTTAAGACTCATTAATGAATAGCTGAAAATTGTAACTTGTACATCTACATGGTTAGGAATTGCCATTTATTCAAAATGAGGAGGAAATATTTGTTATGGCTGAATCAAGTTAGAAAAATAACTTCACTGCTGTTTATGCTAAGCCAAGTATAACAGGAACGGTTATTCAGAGCCCCCATGTTACTGTCATGTCACAAACTATAGAGCAACAGGGTGTGAAGTGCTCCAGTGACTTGTTTAGGATGGTAAAGTGACTCTATGACACCACTCCAAAACCCCACTCGGGTACTGGTTCCTGGTCTTGTGACCTATTCCCAGAAACATTTCTGCTGTAGTCTCAATAAGGAAATAAAATGCCTTTATTGAACATGGAAGATGTGCAGACTTTTGACAACATGTATAAAGACAAAGTGTCATTGCCAGGCAGTGTCTCTATTACATCCATTTTTAGCCTCAGTTCCAAGTTCATTTTGGCACAAGTCTCAGCCTACACTGATAGCAGTTAGCTCCCTTTGGATATTTGTGGAAAAGTCTTCTGTATGCAGAGCAATTTACTGGGAGGGAATGCTGACTGACACGAAAGGGATGTGATCCCCCAGCACACAGCCTGTGGTGCAACTTCTGGACCAAACTGAATAGAATGGTATGGGATTGACTAACTCTGGTGTGGTGCCTGTGCTCTGTCACAGATCTGGAACCAGCCTTTAAGACAACATATAAGGTAGATCTCCAGCCCTTAAGATAACAGACCATATCGAGGCAATAAAGCCTGTAGTGTTGGCTTACAAAGATAACTGTGGGTAACAAACTATCAATGAAGAAGAAAAGTGTGACATTAAATTCATCTGTGTAAATATATTTATTCATATATATTTGTCTGTATTAATGCACAGAATATTTGGAACACTTTTGTAGGGGTTGGTGATGGTGGTGGTTGTTTGTGGGTTTTTTTTGGCAATATGAGAATTAGAGAATTTTGAGAAGGAAGACAAAAGATACTCCAGAGGAACTGCTAGGAAAAAGAATAAGTCAGAGTGTCCTAGACAGTCTGCTTGTCACGGAGCACTGTCCTGTTTGGCTTTTCCATGCATACTCCTTCCGTGTTGAATACCAACTTGAAAAAGACAGATCTGAGAGGACACACATGTGTGAGGTTAGATGCCAGCTGCATACCAGACACTTAAGACATAAAAGAAAACTCCTGACTCAGACAATGCTTTTAAAGCTGTTGAGATAAGAAACTGAAATTCCTAAAATGCAGGATGTCCTGCTGCAGGAGGGGCCATTGAGAAGGAAATGGAAGGAAGCTGGACAATCCCAAAGAGAACCATTCACACAAACTTATTTTTGAGACCAGATCCAAAACCCAGCCAATTCAAGTAAACTTATATAAGAGAAATGATTGCAGCAAATACCCTCTGTCACCTGTTGTCTTAAAGGGATATGTGTGGGTAATTTTAATGAAGGAGCTGAACTTGTTCTAAGTAATTTGATAAATTTTAATAAAATGAAGGTATGTGATTTTTCTCCCATAGAACTGCAAACAATATCTCTTCCCGTATATTTTAATAAGGTTTACTTAGTGGGTAAATATGTGATAAATTTAGCTATACAAAGCAATCTATAAAGAAGCTTAGGACCTGTTCCTAATCCCTCTAACTCATTCAATAAGTCTTTGAAATGTGCTTTAGGTCAAGTCTTAACATTCTGGAATTTGTTTTTACTTGTTAAGCTGTTGTTTCACTTTTGCTAATTGTCTTATAGGCATGGAACTTGGTAAAGAAAATTTTATTAACAAAAATGTGTACTAAATACAGACAATAAATCCAAATGCCTAACAGTAATTTCTCTATACTTTTTTGTATAGATATGAAAATACATTTACTATAGATAAAGTTCAGTATTGATATATGTAAACATGTGTGTATGGATATGAAAATAGATGTACAAAAATGTAAAATTGCTATAGCTACTTGCTCTTGGTAGTTATTTTTTGAGAGAAAAGAGGTTTGGAAACAATTAAAGGATCCATCCAATAAAATTGAATTACTTCATTTAGTTAGGTGGAGATTTTTGCAAGAAATAGGACAACACATACCTGAAAACAGAAAACAGTATCAGAAAACCGCAGTTTGATGTGGAACACAGAACCAATTTGTTTTAATTCATTAAGATACACAGGAAAATGTGAGAGAATATTTTTTGGGGCTCTTTTTGCATTTTGATTAATATTCATACATTTTAAGTGTTCTCCCCTGTTACATTTTTAATTATGTTGGAGAAATGTGCAATGTAGATTTTTCCTTCTCAGATGAAGTGTAATATTATGGAAATATATTAAACTAAAGAAAAAAAATAATTCTGGAATGCTCCCACTGGCATCCACCGATGTGGTTCTCAAATATCAAATAGATGTACATGACAATTAGCTCAGGCTTTGCCTTAGAGAACTGCAGAACAGGATGCCAAAGTTCCTATCCTATGATGCAATAACTTTTCTTTTTTTTTAGCAGAGCTTCAATTTTTGGTTAAAAACAACCTAAACTTGCACTATGTACTTTATTTTCTGTGATGTGACTCAGTGCTCCTTCATGGATCCAACTCTGCACAGCAATTCCTTACAAGAGAACTGTTAGCAAAAACTGACTGGAAATTCAAATACTTTGAGTGCAGTTCAGATTGATTTATACTTGCAAGAGAATATTTCAAACTATCATATTGCTGGTTACATTTTTTCCTATGTATTCTACACACACGGAAAAGTTATATCATCTGTGGAACATCAATCATTCAATAGCCCCTGTTTCTTCTCTGAATGCTCCTTCTCAAATTTTTCCATGCAACTGCACTTCAGGCAGATAATAGTGTTTAATGCATTTGCTCATTAAGTCAAAAGTAGCAATAATTTTGCAGCTGTATTCCCTCAACACATGGAATATTCTCCCATGTTTTAAAAGAGTAATGCACATCTGTGGCATACAAAGGCATGTTCTTTAGGTAGGTAAATGTTTTAGAGGATCAGGACATTTGCCCTAATCCGGTTAAATGTCACATCATTGCCCATTAGGGGCAAAATGAACTATGGACAGTCTTACAAAACTGAACTGTCTCTACTAGTCTCAGAAATTATTAGTGTTTAAGTAGACCTGACACAAGAGAGACAAGAGCTGATACATAACCTGGATTCTGCTAAGGTTCTGTTTTGCTCGTACTGTAAAAGAGTTTGTTAATGATCACAAAATTTCCAAGTCATTCCCATTTTGGAAACATACATATTTAGTATCTTTATACTACAAAAGATATTAAACGTTGTTTCCCTGATTTGCCTTGAGATTGCTGCAGATGAGAATTCAACATTAAACTCTGATAACCCTTCAAAATGTGCTTACATGCTGTCTACATGGGCATTCCATGTCTCATATTCATGCAGTTCCTGGAGAATTTTTTTTCGGCTCAGCTTCACCAAAACCCATGGGTTTTCATCCCTGAAACACCATCTCTTCTATTTAGAAATGTGTCTTATTTGGACTGTTGTACTAGTTTGGGGTAATACTTATCTAGCAAGGAAGTCTAGCTTTAGTTGATACTTTTTCTTGTGGCTACTTCAGTCATGTTACATGGGTTCTAATAGGAAAGGTTACCTTTATCCATGCCTCTGTTGTGACTGATACAGCAAAATACCTAAGTTTGTGCTGAACCTTAAAAGTCACAAGAAGCCCTAAGTACAGGGAGCCCATGTTTTAAATTCAAAACAATTAAAATCAATCAAAACCTTGTGCCAGTGTAATGCTTTGGCACTATTGTTTTGGCATGGCTTTAGCATGCTTTGCTTGCCCTGTTGTCTTTATTTGGGTAAAATATTAATTTTGTCTGATAGCTCATGGAGCAGGGTTTTCCAGTCCTCCATGAAAGAGCTGGATGCCTCTACTACTGAATAAAAATTACAGAGGTGTTTGTAGTATGGGGGCTGCCTGATAGTGGTGCATACTGAAAAAGCTTGTCTGCATATTCTGTGTATCCCCTGTGAGCTTTGAAGGAGAAAAAAATATTTTCCCTACAAGAAAGACTTTATTTTTCTGTAGGGCCAGTAAGCTGATAAAGGACTGATGGCTTTCTTTCCTTCTGTTTCAGATCAGCTTCCTTACCACCTCTCATGGGGTCTCAGGGGAGGCTGCACAGCACAAGATGTGTCATTGCTTGGTCAGGTGTCTGCTCTACCTCCCACATTTTTAAATGCTGAGCACGCCAGCATGCTTTCCTTCAGTGTTGCTGGTGGGTTGTGTTTTCCCCCTCTCCATGAGCAGCTGATGTAGGAGCTGTTGGATCAATCTTCAGTCTGGACCAGTGCCTCTCTCTCTCAGGCTCTGGTCAATACCTGCTGCTCCCCCAGGGAGTGTGGGACACTCTACCTTGGCTAGTTACTGGTTTCTGCTCCTTAAGGTGAAGATTTTCCTGAGAGCCACTAGAGATCTGCATATGCTGCTGGCCAAGAGAGTGACTCCTACCATCAGTCACATTAGAATAATCTGGTGTACTAGAGATGAAAAATATATACTGAAATTAGAATTAGTTACAGAGGAGAAGCTAGGAATTATTTTACTGCCCAAGGGCAGCTGAGCATTGCAAAGAGTCATTACTGAGCTGTACCAATATTTTCTCAACTGAGTAAGAACCCTGGGAGCATCATCAGGATTATAATGATTTTCTAAAGGTATACAATACTTTTTGGTGGGGAAGAGGAGAGGGGAAAGCACGTGGTGAAACAGTGCTCAGGCTTGCTGGGTGTAGATGTTTCTTGCAGACCTGCCAGTTGGTTTCTGCAAGTGCTCTAGTGTAACACTGCTGGGCAAAACCACTTGTAGGTGGACAAGTCCTAGTTATTTCAAATCTTAAAGTATTGCCAGATCTTTTCTGCATGTCTTTGGACAAGCTCATAAATTTTGCTATTACTCTGGTTTATTCAGTGCAAGAATTTTGCTATAACTGTTCCTTACTAGCTCAGCTTCACACCCGTGTGGCTGTACTTGGCAGCCAAGCTGTGCAGTGTGCAGGCATTTTATAAATTGACCAATAATGCAAAAGCAGTTATAAGAAATGAGTGAAAGAATGAGCTTGGGAGAGCTTTTTTCCTGGAAACATGAGCTCAAATGTGAGATCAGTATAGAAACATGTCACAGCTTTTGTACTTTTCTCTGCTGGCACCTGCATGTTGGGGGTCAGCTTGCACAAATGCAGGCTGTACAGCTGTGGGGAGCCTGACTGCAGCCTTGGTGGAGTTTACTTGGGAGGCACAAAACATTTCAGAGGATGGTAGGAGATGAAAAGTTGTTGTGCCTCAGTAAGTACCATATGACTTCTGCTGTTTTATCTGTATTGGTGAAGCCATTTGTGAGGTAAAACAATTCAAATTACAGACTTGAAGAGGAACCCCATAAACTAGTGAAAGCTTGTATGTCTTTCCTTTCAAGCAGCTATAGGACACTGACAATTTTTTTTCCTGAAATAAACCACTAAACCCATCTTAAAACAATTTATGTATTCTGAGGCATATGTATTGAAAAGAGAATTTTAAAAGGAAAATCAATGTGAATTTAGTGTTAAATTTAATGAGTACTTGCTTTCATTCCAACCTCTTATAATTGCTATTACCTGATAATTTTGGTTTTTATTTATACGTGCTGATGTGTTCAAAAGTAGATGCTTATGCTGCCACCTGCATACAATAATTAGCTTGTGCAACCTCAGGGATCAACTCTGCTGGTGGCACCGGCAGAAGTGCTTCAACCAGGACATGTACTGATACATAATCTCCTATGCCTTGATAAAAGTAGATCTTAGGCATCACAAGCATTGAGAGACACACAAAGCATGGCCAAAACTTGATGGGAAATCACCCCTGCTTGGGAGGAGTCATGAATCAGAAAGTTAGGCTAAGAGTGAGGTGGAAAATAGAGTCGAATGCTCTGACTTTCTAATGCAGCAGAAGAGCAGCACAGGCTGCCTGACACCAGTCTAGTGCCACTTAGGTCTTCTGCTGCCTCCTTGTGCTGGGCTGGGTGCTGGCCTAGATCCCTTGCACTTTACAGTCAAAAAGGGGAGGTTTTCCTTTAGGACAGAGAAATCTGCCTCAGCTGCAGAATAAGAAGCTTCCAGCAGGTCAGAGAACGTATTGAAGTTTCAGGGTGGTGTGTATGAGAAGCAGAAGAGAACCTGGGCCTAATGAAAGACCAGTGTGAGTCCTGTGTGAATGATTGCTAGATAAGGAAAAACACAGTCCAGGGAACACCATAATATTACTATAAGCTATTCAGTACAGCAGCACAGTACATGGCCATAAATTTCATATGAAGGTTATAACAGTTTTCTTCTCAACAATTACACACTGAATGACTCTGAAAACGATAGTGGGCTCATCTGACATGTCTTTATAATAAAATATTTTTTAAAAGCAGGAAATTGGAATGAGAAAAATAAGCAGAATATTTGTACTTTGCCTTCTCCTGGAGTGTCAGAGAGCTATATGCAAGGGTAAAGTCATACGGGGGACAATGACAGGGAAAAGTGAGGATTTTTTTTCTCATGGCCACACACATTAAGGCAGAGACTGGCACTTCTGTCTAAGGTCTGTGCCAAGAGAAGCAGAATTCCAAAATCTGGAGACTAATACTTTCCATTACTTGGGTATTCTAGAATGCCTTTCTTCCTACACAGTCTGTACAGGAACATTTCAATAGCTGGCATGTTCCTGCTACAGAGCCTCACTTTTTTATTCTGCTTCCTGTCCCCTACCCTCAAGGGTCTCCTACAGCATTCAAATGTTCTGGGTACCAGCTGCTCCAGGATAAGAACCATCTCTCCAGGTAAAGCCAGTAGCTTCAGCAGCATCTGGCAGGACTCAAGTTCCTGTTCTTTTCCTTGTTCTCTCCTAATCTCACTTATTAATGGAAATCTCTACTTCAGAATGCATTTCTCTTTTTTCTCTCCTATTCTTAGTAAATTCTTTTATCTGCATTTTTCGTCAATTCAATGCATCCAACAAAATCCTGAATCAATTTTGACCCAGGAATCTTATGAAATCAGTCAAGAATGTTTTAAATTTGAATATATAAATATTTTATTTATAGGTCACATTTAATAACATGAACAAAACCATATTTGAGGTGTGCCAAGAGCTGGAGTTGTTACACTGAATAATATTCCCAGGCAACCTGATGACTGAATGCTGCTCTGGGGATAGGCAGTATTCTACAACACTGTGGAAAATACTGATGTTAAAAGTTGGTGCAGTTTTACTTTTTGTTGAGAAAATAAAAGAAGCTGCAATCTGCCTTTGGTGGAAGTGAATTAACTGGCAGCATCTTCATTGGGAGTTTTAGTTTTACACCAAAGCCTAATCTGGTTCTATAAGAACAATCTCGGCACAAAGATACTGTAGTAGCAAGCTGCAAACAATGACTTCTGAGGTTCTTCTATCCCTTAAACTTTTACCAGGGGTGATCTGGCCAGGTTTCATGTAGTGTAGTTAAACTTCCTTCTTTAGTACTGCACTTTTTCCCCCCTTTTCCCTTTCAAACACGTGTTTTTTCTCTCCCTCTCATACTAGCAGATGGTCTCCAGTTATATGCAGGAGCTTCTGTTCCCTGGGTTGCTATGCAACAAAATGCATCCTATCTGCATCCTTTCTGCACTGTATCCCGTTTCCGTTCAACAACTCAAAATAACCAGCTTAGTGCTTCAACATGCTGCTTCCTCTTTTCTAGAGTTGAATATCTATCAAGTATCTTCCTGGGCTTCCTATCTCTTCCTGTTACAGCCTTGAAAAAAATGTGTTTGCCCTGAATTGATTTTCCTCATCACTTCCTATTTACATCAGTCCACTTAGTGCTAAGGCAGGCAAAACATACATAAATGAGTCACGCAGCTGCTAGCCCATAAAAAATAGTGTCAGCCAATTGTGTGATGTTTGAAAGCAAGATTCTTCATTGTTGTCAGGTGTGGGGTTCCTGTTTGTCCTTTTTATCGTGGCTTTGTTTCCCTACTGATATCAGAAAGTTGAAAACAAACTTTTTCTTTTTTTTTTCCTGGTGGACTGGTGAAAAGGAAAATATTAATCTCCAGCACAGCAAGGGAGAAGCTGTGACAGAAACAGTAATATGGTTTTCCCTGGCTGATAATGAGGCAAACTATGGTTGCAATTGCAAGTGTCATGAAGTACTTGTTTAGTATTCACTGCTAATGCTAAGTTTTTCATGTTCTAAAGCATCTCCACTGCTTTTTAATGCTCATCAGGCTAAGTGCAATTACTTTGCACTTATAATACTTTATAGATGAATTTAATTCCCATTTTGATCATATATTGGCTTTCTCCATAGCAGAGAAGTAAGCTCTGGCAAACGTTTTGTTGCTTGCTCTATAGATAATTTAGTAGGTTAAAGGACACAGAGATTTGTTTTGTGTAACTTGAGCAGTCTAAAGTCGGGCATGTGGTGTGTCCTCAGCACCTCCACTCCCTCTCTAGTCAATGGAGAAAGAGGCACCTTCAGTAAATGAATTACAGTAATTCAGTCATTCACTAAGATAGGTGGGACGAATCATTGAGATGTAGGATTTCTGTCTCTTTAGCAACAGTCAAAAGAATTTGGCTGATAGCTTGGAGGAAATGTCTGATTCTCAAATTGCTGAACTGAATCTGGATGTTAGCAGTCTGTTTTTGTACAATTACAAAATATTTTTCTGTTTCTCAAAAAATTTGTTGGTATCCTGTGCCATCATTTCCTGGCAAAAATAATTCGATCCATGGTAAAAGTACAAATATGAGTGACCACTCGGTCAGTTTGGCTTTTTATAATTGTTATTATTATAATTGTTCTTCGGGGTAATATATATAACTAAATATCTGTGGTCAACATCTATAACTAAACATCTGGGGTTTTTTGTAGCCTGAGCTCAACCTATGTTACACAAAATCCAGTTTTTCATTTCTGGAGCAGAAGTGTGCCTAAAAACCCTCTCGTTGCCAATAGCAGTGCCCATGCTCGGATAAGGACAGCTGAGTTTCAGTGCCTGAATCTGTCCAGCTTGCAGCTGAAATAAAGCTTCTGATGAGAGGTTATCCAAGGCAGAGTTAGATGATGCAGATCCAGAGCACTGTTTCAAACTATGTAGGACAATTTTCTACGTTGCCTGAAAGCAGAATTTCAACCACCATTACCTTTCTGAAGCAATCTGACAAGTTATTTTATTAGATGCCATTAGTTTTCTACAGATCAAGTGGACTTTGGAAGTCTATGTTTCCTGCGTGGTTATTGACTCTTCATTTTATTTTTCCCAGAGCTATCCATCAGTCATTCTGGATTTACTCCCTGGCATGACCCTCCTCCAGGAGCTGGAGATGCAGGGCAAGGCAAGGAGCTTCTGGGGCTGCCGGGCTCCTGCTGTCCTCACTGCCAGTGCCTCTCTCAGCCCTCTGGCCGTGGTTCTTGGCTTTCACCTTCCCTCCCACAGCCCAGGATCGCCAGGATAGGCTTTGGCAGGGACAGGCAGAGTTCTGCAGCTTGTGAGGGCTCCCTCTGCACTGCCTCTTTCCTTGGAACCCTCTTGGCTGGCAGCAGGAGTGTGAAGCAGAGCAACTGAATTCAAAGCATTTCAGGTGGAGATGCAGCACTTTGGAGTAGAGCCTTTCTTGGGGCTGGGGGTCCTCTGCTCACTCTCTTGCCCTGCAGAGTGCAACAGAACCTGGGCACTGCCAGAGGATGTCCTGGGAGCAGCTTTTCCTTCAGGAAGCTCAACCCCCCACTGCCACTTCCTTACTCTGTGGTGGCAGCCTGTGCATGGGTTTGTCCCTGTCAGAGCCTGCTGTCAAGTTGAAGATTCCCACTTTTGCTGCCCTTCCTTTACTCTGCACCAAGGTCTTGGTTTAGAGGCTCTCACTCTGCCTTCAGGAGCAGCACAACTGATTCTAGCCATCAGGTTACAGTTGTCCTCATTCTGAGACAAACTAGATGGATTTCAACTTGCTACAAAAATAGCAGCAGATAATAAGTAATATATTTGTTTAGAAAGTGCCAGTTTCAAACTGACATTAATAATAAAATTAACAATTAGCAATAAAATTAATGCACAGAGGAGTTTTTCCTTGTTGGATCTTCAGAAAATCTTCACATTAACAGAGGAAGAGAATGAGTGCTGTAGTTGAGCAAGGTGTGGGAGTTGTTGGATGTTATCTGAAGGGCTCTGTGTGTGGAAAGGCAGCCTTGGGTGTTCATGCTTTGCTCTAGCTTTAATGTTTTGGGAGCTGTGCATTCAAAGGATAAGCAATGAAGGAGAATGGCTATAGAGAGGCTGTCAGGGATCATCCTGTTAAGTAATGTGAGCCATTTTCTAATATCATGAGAAAGGAGAAAACTTAAATTCAGGAGAGATGAGGGAGTTCTACGCAGTAGGAACTTTGACAGCAAAGGGTAAGATGGGCTTTGCTCTGAGAAATGATGGAAGGATCCCTCTAGACAGATGGTGTCTCTTAATGAGACAGGATGCAAACTGGAATTTGGATTATAGCCCACAAAATTTAAGAAGAGAAAAAAAAGACAAGGCTAACCTATATTTTATTCCTTTATTCTGTTTAGTGCCCCCACAGCCAAACACCCCTGATGTCCCAGGATCTGTGCAGACAGGGACATTTGAAAGCTGAGGCCCCACATTCAGTCTATATCAAACAGAGAGCAGTGGCAGATGTGAGATCATTCGTGTTGCTTATTTTATCCATGTGCATTGAAATGTGTACCACTGTTTAAGTCCATACTAAGATTTCTGGACTCAAGGCTTACTTTTGCTAGCATGGGGTATGTATAAATTAAAGTATAATTAGTTCTTTTTGTAGAGCTTACTGTGCTGAAGCTAGGTTTCCTTTTAATAAAGCAGATGCTTAAAAGCATAACCACAGAATGATAGGAAATTCTAGCTGTGGTTAAGTTATTTCACAATCAAGTTTTTATTGTGAAAATGATACTTCCTCTTAAATGGGCTCAATGCTTATTGCTTCCCAATACAGAATTTAAAGGAACCTATAAGAAAAATATATTCTCAAGACACTATGGCTAATTAGGAGATACAGAGATACATATACTGGATTATGACTTGGTAAACTTCTCTTTAAAAGGGAGCTCTGTGCCCTCTTGATGTCTGTCTTAGAAACATGCAACCTAGAAAGACACAGAAAAACCAGCACAGGCTAACACATCTTCAGTTCTTTTAAAGCAATAGAAATCCAGATTTCATGGAGTTACAAAGTTTGCTTGCAATTTTCCCTAGGAACCTGATGCAATTTGTTCCTATTTGAACTTTAAATTTAGCAGGCACTTTTCCTTAGTGTTGGCATGTTTTTTTTTAATTGTAGTAAGAGATAGTAGTTTAGATCCTTTTAAAATAAATTCTGTCACTCATGGGATGGTAAGGTCTTTTCTAGCTCTGCCTAATAGCAATATAATGATGGAGTCAGAGAAACAGAAGAATTCATATTTCATATGGCAAAAATCTGAAGAAAATGTTAGGAAAAATCTCCACTGGGCTAAATCTTTGTACTGTTTCATCATCCAATAACAAACAGGTACTCTTGGAAGAAATTGTCTTCGCTATAATTTTTTTATTTGTTTTAAAAAGTTAACAGAGCTAATCCCTGGGAATTAGAGGCTAGTCAGTGGGAGGTCAGAGTGGAAAGCAGAAGTGCAAAACTGCAACTCATTTAACAGGAGATGAAATTATGTCCATGTGTTTCTCTAATAAGCAATTTGCATTAATCACTTTCTGGTAGCTTCACTAGTGTGTGTCCATGGAGGGATGTCCTTTCCCAAGCATTGATTGCCATTGTACATTTGAGTTACTGTCAACATATTTTCTGATCATGTTCAGTATGCACATAAAAGGGTTTGCAAGAGGAATATTGTAAACCGGATTTTAATAAAAGTGACAATTACAGCAAAGTGTTTCAACACCAGCTCTATCTTTGTTATTGACACAGTAACAGAAGACAGGCAAGCCCAGTAATTAACAAAGCAATCAATTCCAGTGTTATGTAGATTTTCTGCAAAGAAAGAGACTTCTGTTCACACATCATGGATTCTTTGCTTGAAAAATAAGCCTTTTGCTGCCTTATTTCTTCATGTAGCCTGGTCATTAAGGCCCATTTAAGAAAGTCAGGGAATTCATACTGGGTTTACAATATGACTATATGAAATCAATTATATATCAACAAACAACATTTGTTACGTGTAAGCAAGCAATGACCAATACATTGATAGGGATAGGCTAAGTTCTAGCTTTCTCTGCTGGAATCTGGATCTGAAATTCATGATGAGAATGAGCCCCGTTTAAAAAAATTAACAAATGGTATTCTCATACCTCTTCAGAGAGGGGAGGGAAGCATTGTGCTGCAGGTTTAGATTTCATATGTAAGTAATGTGATATGGCAAGTGCCCTTAGGAGCTGTAGCCTGTAACCTGCTGCTGGCAGCAGTGAGGCTGCATCCTTCATGCCATGCAGGTTACTGGGAATTCAGCTGGCAGGAGCTGTGTGGGCAGGTGGAGTCAAGCTCATCAGTGCAGTGTCAGGGTCCAGGCAAGGCCACTGAAAGTTGTCAGGGAGCTTCAAACTCTGGGTGGGGTAATGTACACGATATATCCCATGGTATGATACCCTTCCAGCATCACATATGTCCTTGGATATAACTGTTTTAATGAAATAACTGCTTTGGTTAAAAGTGATTTGTCTCATTGCTGGAGTTTTTCCTTTTAAAAAGCAGACTCAGTAACTAAACTAAACAAATTGAGAAACAGTTTGGTTATATAAGTATATTATCTCTGAGCCCAAAGTGGTCCTTCTCAGTATGTTAAGTTTAAAATATTTCTAACCCTAACTCTGTAGAAGGTGCTCACAAGGGACAAATAGCTTAATATTGACATAGCCTTAAATATATTGAAAATACATAAATCAGAATAATGAGATTCATAAATATGTTAATATTAATGGAGAAAGCTTTTGGGAAATGTAGTGTAAAATCAAAGAAAAAGATGAACGAGATGTAAGCAATGATTCTAGCTAAATGAATAAAAGATTGGATATTTTGTTCCTCAAGTCAGAAAAAGACATTACATCCTTTTGAAACTGTGCTTATGTCTTTAATACTGTCATAAACAGACCACAAAAAACATTATGGGAAAAACCTAAAGGTATCTGTAAAAGCCTGATAATAAATTAAAACACCAGAATGATTTGTTTTTCGCATCATGGAAGGAGGAAAGCACCATGAAGCCTTTCTTTCAAAAATTCTCTCTAGAATCGATGGACTAATTCTATACTGAATTTCAAGGCTATAAAACTTTATTAGCAAGAAGAATATGTATATTGTTATTCATTTGTTCACACTGCAATGGTTAAGGTCCTGTCAGCATTTCCATTAAAAACCCCTATAATTTAACAGGAAACTCCAACACACATAAAAATACATTCAGGCTGCATTTGACAAAAGGGCTGCTCTAACCAGATTCTCAAAATTAATTCTATATAGATGTTTTATAGCTTGAAAAGAAGTGAGTCATGTTCTTAGAGGTACATACAATCTTTTACCTTCTGCAAAGTATCACCAATGGCAGCAGCTGCCAAACCAGTGCTCTTTATTTCCCTTTCCCTGGCTGACCCCCACTGTCCATGCACTGCTGCACAAAGAAATCCATACCTCCTGTCCTGCTTCCAGTTACGGTGCCACGTTTGACTTCTCTGCAAAATTAACCTTTGTTGGTCTGTGTGATTTTTGGCCTGAAAATTCTTCCATGGAACTTTGGCACTGTCCAGGGCATGGGACAGGTTCTATATGCAAAGATCTTGTGTTGTCTGGACTGAGCTTTGATGAAGGCTTCTAGGGCAGCTGCACTGTCTGTGGAAGAGGAGCTAGTTCCTTCCCGGGTCGGGGAGCTGAGAGTGATGCACAGATCACTGAGCTTGAATCCCAAAGGAGTGCTGGGCTGGCCCAGCCCGGTGTCCCCGTTGCAGAGGTCCAGGGGCTGAACCCCATCTTAAACCCTACAATAAACTGTCATGTGGAGGGGCTTCTTTGCAATCACTTCCTCAAGCAGTTTGAATGTGAATAACCACATCCTTGGCAAAAAGCTGATTTTCATGTCTTAAGACGAATATATTTTGATATAGCAAGAAATGTTTTAGTGCTAATGATTTTAACAGATGCTTGTTGTACGTGTGCCTAAGGCAGAATAGAACTCAGGATTGTTCAGACAGAGTTTGTTAGCAAAGTAAACTTTGGCTGTTGAAACTACCACACCTTCATGCTTTAAGCAGAGCCAGTGTAGGGGCATCAACCCTCCTGGCTATCCAACCCAGGTTCTGCACTGATCACTGGTAAACTGGGCTTATCAGGGTGGGAAATAAGATAGTTCAGATGCTTTTATGTTTTTTTCTAATATATCATGAAATCTTCAGTGAATGTCTCAAAAATCTAGTTGAGATTGCAGAAAATCATGGGGCTTTCTGAGCAATAATTAAGTTGAAGTTGTTTGTAGAAATTTTTGGGTTCTCTAGTGCTTTGTTGAGCTGTCTGCTGTGTAACAGGGGAAGCCAGACAGTAAAATACTGTTTGCTCCATTTATTTAAAGTTCCATCAAAGATCGCTCTCATTCATGTGTAGCTGACTACTGTACATCAGCAATGTTTTCAAATCTCAAATCAATATCCTGGATGTTTCCAGAGAAATTAATTAGTCTCACTGAGGAGTTGCTTTCCTAGTTTGGAAAAAGCCCCCTTTGCTCCTGTTGGTATTGACTGCACAGTCAACTGCATAGACACAATGTTTACCCTCCTAAGAGGTCAATTTAACTGCTCCAGGCACTACAGTAAATGTAAGAACACACTTTTCTGCTGTTTGGTTTATAAGCATTGACCACCCACAGACTCTTGGTTGAGTAAAATTGTTTCAGGCTATTGTTTCACTACCAGTTTTTATGAATACCTATCCTTGATTCTAATATGATTCTTAAATTAGTAATTTTCTGTTTAGAGATGATTACTTCCCTAACAGCAGTATATATAAAAAAATATTTATTTCAAGGGAAGCAGACAGATTTTTTCAAAAGGAAGCTTTATGATTAAATAAGACATTTAAATACTGAAATTATGAAATCCTACAATGTGCATTAGAAAATGATTTTTGCCTACAAAGCAAAAGCTCATTAATATAATTTGCATATGTCTCCACACAGTACTTATATATTTATAGTACTTTGCAGTGTAGGAGTGATCCAATATTTGTCTCAGAGTCAGAGCTGCCCTTCCCATTTTTATGTAAGGTCTTTCTGCAGAAATGTGCTGCCTTCACCGTGTAACTTAGAGATGTGCATTTGTAAAACTACATGAAAAGTCTATTTAAGCTGTTTATGCCTACATGGTGCAGATTTTTATGAGAAATTGATGACTTCATTGTCAAGTTTTGACAAGAGTTGCAGTGCTTCCAAAGCTGCAGACTTCCCACCCCTTGTTCTCAAGTAAAAAGTTTGGAAACTGGGAAATTTCATTTTGGTATTTCCTAATGAAATGGTTTTATATTATTTATTTCAGTTTTCATTTTCAATCACTGAATATTTTCCTAGAAAAAAACCAGCAAACCCTTCAAACAAAAATCCTAGCAAGTTTAAGTGGCCTGAAAATGAAAGGATGTTTGTTGGGCTGCCTTGCACTGGCTTTTAACCATTGATCTTAAGGTCTCCAGTTTATAATGTTAGCATGTCATCAGGAAATTAAACCAGTAGTGAAATTCTCCCCTTATCTAAAACGTCCTAGCTCAGTCGGAGTTTACTTCCCAAGAGATAATGTGAACTGCAGAACCACGGAACCCTTTGTTTCAGCAAATAGTTCAATGTTTTGTGTGCCTCAGGAGCCAGTGAGACTGTGCTTCATTCAGCTTTCTGTTTTGGACACGTTCTGAGCAGATAGGAGACATGGATCAAGGGCCCTTGAGCAGAAGAGGAATTCAAACACTGTTTTCTGTGGGGAAGTGCTCTCACCTCTGGGGTCCTGCTGGCCAGGGAAGGACTGCTTGTACATTTATTTATTTATTTATTAAATGTTATTTTAGTCGTTGGTTATTTTGAGGTGAAACTGTAACTTTGGCAATAACTGAATAGGCTTTTGCCAAAAACCACGTTTGATGAAGGCTTTATTTGCTGAAAAATCCCTCAACCCTGTGTGAATAATTATGAATTTAAGTGAATTCTCTCTAGAGAGTATAACAAATGATTTTAGAGTAAAGATAGAAACCCAGAAAGTGTTCTGCAGTCAGCTTCCTGCATGTCTATTAAAAGTGGGAAGCCCTGTTGGGTTTTCCTTCCTATGACAGCTTGCCCATAACTCTTTAATCAGTTTTCCATAGCTGAAAAGTGTTGTTGGCTTTGTTTATTCCAGAGAACTGTGAGTCTGTGTTTTCTTCTTGGTATAGCCAACATGAATTGTGGTTTATAAACATCCTGTTGGTATTGATGGAATAACTGGGGACTTAATAAGACTTTGATCTTTTCAAGTAACTCACATATAAGGCACAATGTCGGTACTCTTCAAAGTGTTAACATTAAAAAAGAAAAAAACAACAAAAAAACCCTTATACAGGAAAAAAACCCTCCATGAGTGTAGGGTGTACACGGAAATGTTATTTCATGTGCAGTGTTTCTAAGAATATATCTTAAACCCCCTAACATATTTGGATATAAGGAATATGAAATCTGATTTGATTTTTCTACTATTGTATAAGAATATATTTGTTATAGATAATTTGTTGCAAGAGCTATAAGAAGGATGGACTATGCTGAAATCCAGAATTTTAAGATAATTTTTGTTTTCCTCTACTTTTAAAAAATAATTCCTATATACGCAATGGCTGACATCAGTTATGGGGGTGGTTATATATATATATAGATGTGGCTATACACACTATATACACACTATAGGTAATACAATTATCCTTTAGCAAAGTCTGATTTCTTCTTGTGTCTAAGGCTGGCAGACAGTGCTGCATGTAAAACCAGTTTTATAATGACATAATTGATGATGCAAGTATTCTGAAAATAGAGCATTTGTGAACCAGTCAACAGTTATGAAGCAGATTTTAGAAACATCATTTACAAGGTGGGGTGGTTTTTTTTTTTTGCAAACTTGACAGTCCTTTAAAGATGACCCTGTGGAGTACAATAGATGGGACAAACAGTGAGAGACAAGTTTCAGATTGCTTTTGAATAACATCTGAAGCTTCATGGTGGCCCCTTTGATGTGAGTCCAAGGGGACTGACCACCTGTGTTGCTTTGTGCACTGATGATTTCTTAATCAGGAAAACAAGAAATGCAATACGGCCTCAAGGAAACCTTTAAGAAATCAGAAATTAAATTTAGGGTTTTTCTCATTATCTTTAAAAGGTCAGTCTTTATACAAAATAATTTCATCAACACTATTAACTGCTTAATTCAGTGATTTTGCATCCGGACTTCCAAGATCATAGATTTATAATTTTAAAAATTATTTTCCATTTATCTCCTAGAATAAACTGAATAAAACAAGTTAGTTTTTTTAAAAGGACAATCAATGTATGTGACCAGTTCCTTTTTACAGCTTTACAGATGTGAAGTTTACTCAGGTATTTTTCACTTCACAAGTCATTACAGATTATTGAATATATTTCTGAAGTAGCCACTACTATAGCAAAATCTGCCATGGCCTGATTTGTTCCCTAAGAATAAATAAAAGAACTAACCGTTATTATTTTACAGACTTTTAGAAAGCTGAAGTAACCTGGCATTATAAGATAACAAATGCTGATATCCACACTCTTTCTTGTTTCCATGGATTTCAATACTTATCAATGAGGGAATGACAGGTATTTTTCAATTTTTATACTGGCTGTAAATCAACCATTCTGCAGTCATCTGAAGTGGTAGTAAATACCACCTCTTTATAATTTCCTGAACATAAAAATTATATCTATTACTTCAACTAGGAAGTTAATGTCAAGAGGATATATTGAAGCTTGAATTTCAGTAATAGAGTGCTGGACTGGTGAGCATCATAGTATTTAAGACACTTGCCAGTCATTTTTGTCTTTTCAGAGAGGAATTGCAAAGGGAAAGAAGAGGGTTTGTTATAGATAAGCCTACAGAATACTGTCTTCTAGAATGTGTAATGTTCCACACAATCAGTAATATAGGGTTTGCTTCAATAATGACATTTTAGCTTGTCATATTTCTTTCTAGAACGCATATCTGCAGGAAAACTCATCATACATGTTTAGATGTATTTATAACGAGAAAGTTACTAGGGAGTTCTTAAAACTACAGATACTCTTGGGTGAAGGGCTGAGTGATTGAGAAGTGCCAGTTTAGTTCAGGCAAGGACACAGAGTTTGGTTTGTGTCTGTAACACTGGTATAAAGGAGGTGTAAGGCCACAAAGTTCCACTGATTTGTGTGTTAGAGGAAAGCATTCGTGTACTGCAGACTTGCTTGACAGGTTGCTATGCCCCCCTGGTGAATTTAAGTTTCAAATGGTTTGCAGGCTTCCTCCTTATTCAGGACCTGAACTCAAACCTGTCCTTTAGGATGTGCACTATTAAGGGATAAGGCCGAGAGGTTTTGTTCTGTGGTGTGCTGAACATCTGCTGAAAGAGAATGTCCTAAAGATTCCTCCAGCTCTAGAGTCCTCACCACGGGGGCTGGGACAAGCTGAGAAGCTGGGGGCTGTAGCTGTCCTAGGCTTTAGGACCCCAGCTCTCAACTCCTGTCCAGAGAACTTTTAGCCCACGCCTGAGAGTGCACATCATGGCTCTTTTCAGTCCATCCCTGAGCATTCAGAAACACAGGCATGGGCAAAGGAGGGGGCCCATGGCAATCAAACCTGTGCCTTTGGGTAAAGGAGCTGGCTCGTTACAGAGTGGCAACCTGCTTAAGAGGTGAGGTAGAATAAAATTACATAAGCACAAAAGGACAACAATAATAAAATTCCATGGGCAAAGTTCTCTTACTACTTTGTGCTGCAAGTTTTATTTGTAGGGTTCATTCTTTTCTCAAAGTGTTCCTTTGTGATACAATTCCATGTTAAGGGTCTTCTACTGTCATCCAGATAAACGTGTTTTTACCTAAATGCTACTGCAAGCTCACAAATTCCACTTAGGATTTGTTTAGTTCTGTTTTGTAAGTCTTTTCAAGTGAAGTGTTGCTGTTTTTGTGTTGCTTACTTTAAATCCACCGTTGGGATTAGTTTGGTTATTTACTCTTAATAATGGCAATAAGTCAAAGGGGAAATGCTTTTCACACTGAGCAGGCACCATGTTCTTCTGGAATGAGCATTCTTTTCCTTTGTTTTTGAAACAATCTTTTGATTTCTTTGGTTTTCCTTTCATGACGTTTAGGAGAAAAGGAAACTGCTGTTGAATACGGGATGCCTGGGATTTCTGTTTTCCATTAGACTTTTTTAAATATTTGAACTCTGCTTTGTGACAGAACAAATTAGAGCTGAAACCGCAGGGTGGGTAAGGAGTTTCAAGGTTTCCTTATTTGATTTTCAGGGGTCTATATTTACCCTACTCCATTTTATACTGTGAAGTACCCTTTCTGCTCATTCTAAACAGTCTTTTTATTGGTAGCAGGCTTCTAAACTCATAGTTACCTGCACGGCAGCTGCCAATCGTCTCTACTACTATGTTTAAAGAAAACCAACCAAACAACAAAACCCCAACAAAAAGAGCAGATTTCTTCTGCTATGTGCTTAGACAGACAGATGAAAACTTCCCTTATGCCCTGCTTAATTTTTTTTATTCTCTCTGCCTATCTCAAAGCACAGTTTTTTTGTAGCTTGATTTCAGCTTTAAGACAAGTAAAACCTTAAAGCAGTGTGTTTTCCCTTCCTTAGTGAGCAGCTGGTGAATCAGAGACCTGCATGTTGCAGTTTTGTTCAGTGGGACACAAGCAGTGCACTGCAAACTGGTGCCATCCCAGAGTCCCAGCAAGGCTCCATCTGGAAACCAGCACTCAGTTCAGATGCTTGTGACAAGGGGATGTGTAATCTCCTCGCTTCCTTATTGGGTGTATTTGCTGTGTGATAGAAATTTGAGAGATTCACTTGTTCAATAAAAAGGCAAGTGAGATGAAACTCATTTCCTAACATATTTTATCTATGCCAGCAGTTTGGTAGTTCTTATATACAGTAAGCAATAAAACTAGTTAAAAGATCATTAAATAACTCCCATGAAGTTATAACAATGCAATAAAAAATCTAACCAACACAGAGCACCTTGCAGCATGGAGCCCTTTAATCAGTTTTTTCCTGAGCTGTGTTCAGACCAGTGACCATAAATCTATCAGCTATCCAATCTCCAGCACTGCATTTCCTATTTGCTCTGAGATCCTGGGCCACCACGGAAGGAGAGCTGAAATCTTGCTGTAGTCACTGTGGTGTGCCAAGCAGCTGTTCAAAGCTTGAGAAATTGCTTTGAACAAGGCAGAGAGAAGTTCTGATTTTAAACTTCTATATTAAAGTGGTAATGAAATGTATTTTTGTACGTAGCTTTGAAAATCCCCACTGTGGAATCATGTGCTATCAAGGGTCATTTTAATAACATTGATTGTTAAAAGACACAGCTCCCAGTGTAAAACCAGAACTCATTAGAATTCAGGATAGAGCTGATTGCAGAGCAATGTGCAAAACTGAATATTAAGAAGATTAAGAAGAGCTGGATATCAGTGCTATATTCCAAAGGGAAATCCACCATGTACTTACTGTCCCAATCAGTGGTACCCAAAGGCAATGTGTACCTCTGTGAGTGTACCCTACTGGAGAGGGAACTCTCAGAGTTTGGCCAAGGGTAACTATAAATATTAAAACCTTTATTATCAATGTTTGATAGAAACATAAAAAATTTATGGTTGTATACAAATTCTTTCTTTAGCAGAGGAGACACATGAGATTTTATACTGCCACTGTTAAGTCACTTTTTTCTTTCAGACAAAATCTAATTATTCCTACTCGAATTTCTTTCTTTCTTTAACAGAGGTGGCATCATCCAAAAGAAGTAAAATAGAATGAATAGCTGAAGCTCTGTATATAGTTAAATAGCAGATTCTGTATCAAGGTCATTCAGATAGGCCATTCTGCTATGGTTTGTTTCTTTATCTTTTTCTCCTTTTTAAATTTCCAATCCCCTAGCCTCTCTGCCTCCTTTTGCTATTCAGTATGTGTTTGTCACAGACTCTTTTTTTGTTTAGAAACGACTGCATTCAGACATCTTTGGTACTTAGAAAAGTAGTCTCAAATTATATCAATTGTTAACATAACAGGAACACATAGGAGTTATCCAGCATATAGGAAAAACCTGGGAAGACTTCAGTGCACTCTCTAACTGTACGAGATGGAAATAAGAGGTGTCTACCCAAATGTGAATTTCCATGTCCCCATAACATGCAAATGGAAAATTACTTTCAGCGTTGTTGAGAAAATTCATTGCTTAGATGTAAAATCTGAAAAGGGAACCTTCTTGTCTTGTAGTGGGAAGCTGTATGAGATGTAGCAACACCTATGTATTTAAAATATGATTATCAGATTTGAAATGCAGAATTAAGCAATCTCACACTATTTATGCTATTGGAACAATAAATGTAAACTTCCTGAAAAATGCAATGTGCAGAGAAACTAATGGTCAATAGTGGCACTAGAATCATTCTAGAAATATATTTCATAGTTTTGTTGTGAAGTATACAAAAAATCAGGACATACTGGGTTTCTGCATTTTACTACTGTTTTCTGCCTTCTCAGCTGGTGTGTTTTAGGTGGCCAGACAGTACTCACTGGGACCCTTTCCCCCTCCCAGCATCACCTCCAGTAAGGCCCCAGCTCGGCGCTATCTCTGTGTAACACTCTGCCACAAATAGCCAATAATCTCTTTGGTTTGTCTTGGGCCCTCTGCAAGTCCAGAACATTATTGTTGTAGAAGCATTTGTGAATTATATAGAGGGGATAAACCCCCCCAAAACCAACAGAAACCAGACATTTAAAATATTCTCCTAGGCTACCTATCCTCCCCTGTGATGGTACTACCATGCTGCCATTGCCCTACTGCAGTTATCTTCCCTGTGGAAAATTACAGGAATCCTCTTGGCTTTCATGCAAACTACACTGTGTAGCCAACAGAGTGGGAATTTTGATATATTTTGAGAAAAAATGCACACTTAGACGTAGCAATATGTTTGTGGTGACACTGCTATTGCACTACTAAGTTGCAAGATTCATTTCACTTACGTTGCTGTAAGTTTATTTAATTTAGATTAACAAAACCCACCATAGTATTAGGATAATCAAAACTGTATAAATAACTGAAGCTTCTTTTGAATAAATCAATTTTTGAATAGACAAAGAGTAGAATGCACTTTCCTGCAATCTAGGACAAAAAGCTGTGTATAAAAGTTTCAGGAACTGTCCACTGACAGTCTTTGCTTAAATGAATGTTTTTGAATAACACCAGTAATCTGAAGGTAATGAAAGCAGTTTATGCAAGGTGCAATAAACAGCCATTGTTGTGTCTACAGAATATTACTTTATGCTACTGTGAAGATTGTCTTGTTAGTCTTCCATCTGTTTTGAAAAAAAATAAAATTCACTAGTCTGAAAGAAGCAAGGACAAGATAATAACTAGAGACACAATCCCTGTGCTTTGGAATAGGACAAATTGTTACAACAATCACAGAGAAAGCTGTACAGAGGTTACAGGAAGGCAAGTTAATGCAATGCTTAAAAAAAGGGAACAAAGAGTGTTAGAGCTAAATTACTAAAGCAAAGAAATGAAAATAAAGCTTAATTAGAAACAAATGTTGCATGCTGTGTATTAACAGTGGAATGCTTGCAGAAAATATGGAAAAGCCTTTGTTTACTCAACCCTGAGTCATGGGCAAAGCTTTACATAAACTGAGCTTCTCTCCTGATCACAGGTATGTGAGGAGTCCTGTGGGGATGGGTAGTCGATAGAGCTTCTCACTCACTTGAAATCACACAAATGTTTGGGGTTCAGTCATAACTGTCAGCAAAAAGCTTCCATTTTGTCACTGGGGCCAAAATCCCACAAATGCAGCAGGCTCCAGCTCTGTTGCCAGCACTGGCTTCTAAAGGAGCAGCAGAGTGCCAGCAGCCAGGATCCATGGCTGGATGTCAGCCCAGCTCCTGGACGGCAGCACACGGGGCTCTGTGACTTCCCGAGCTGCTTCTGGGGCTCCCTTCCACTCACTGACAGCAATGAGCTTTTGTCTTGTGTGCAAAGGAGGAAATGTTAGCAATAAAAGTCCTGATTAATGAATATACAGAGCAGATCCTGCTTTCAGTCGTACCCTTTCAACCTCACTGAAATTGTGGCTGTCTTGAATCTAGTCAGGACTCTTTTAAGCCTGCATATCTCCAGAAATCCAGAGAGCCTTTGGCATGCTAAGGGCCAGGTCCAAGAAAGCAGAGGTTTATATAGTGGGACATGAGAGTGGGAAAGAGAAAATGCTCCTAGAAAGGACTGTGGTGGGTGATGTAAACCCTTATTACAGCCTATAGCAATTTAATGAAAGTGAGTCAGAATAAATAAATACCTGAGGTGGAACCAATAGGCAACTGACCCAGCCTGAATGGGAACTAAATTGCAGTTGATCCTATTGCATCACTAAATTACCCTCCTCAAGGGGAAGGAATAAAAGTTCCATGTTGTGCTTTTTTTTTCTGCTGTAAAAAAGTTTTAATAATTCAAAGAAATGTCTAGTGTTGGTAAATGTGCACGGTAAGTACTTGATGGATTGAATTAATTCCCCTCTGTGTGCTGACATCCTTCTCACTGCATAGGGAGATTCTACAGATGTATAGAAATGCTGCACAGGATGGGATGTTTCTTTATGGCATTTCCGTGTGCTTCAAATCTCTGAAGGGTTTTCTGTGTGTGTGCTTTATATTGAGTCGTTAAGCACAAAAACAAACTTATTCACAAACTAGCTTTGATCTAGGCTTCCTGTGATTTATCTCGGCTGCCTATGGCATGTACTGAAATCCTAGCTGATTGTTATTAGCTCCCCAAATATTTATATCACTCCAGATAATCAATGCTTATCACAGCCAATACAGACGTTACGAGTTCCTCAAAGAAAGGCACTGTCAGCATAATAACATTTTAATTATTGTGGCATATGTTTTCAAATTAGTCTTTTCTTTCCAGTATCAATTGAAAAGCGTAACTATACACATCTTATTAATAGATGATGTTAAAAATATTATACATGTAAATTACAGCTTTCCCCACTAAGTGTAAGAAGCAATAATGCAATGTCTTGGAGGTATTAATGTTCACTTAATTTAAATCATGTTGCTAGTGCTGTTTTCTGTTCTCATTCCCTTGCGTTTGCACTCTCTACAGAATGTTTTTCATTCAACTGCTGTGTAAAACAAATTTGCTTGTGGGGGTTTGGTGATATAAAGTATCTGACTGGCACCAGTGCATTAGTTATTCTACATGTAACTGAAACATAAATTCAATATTTGGAGAAGTAGAGATAACAGAATCTACTGGTTTAGAAGATGCAGATGACATGCTTTTGGTTATCAAGTGTGCTGCAAGTTCATGGGGAAGTTCAGTGGAGAACACGCTGAGCCCTTCTGTCCCCCAGCTTCCCAACTTCATGTAGCCTCCTACTCCCTGCACCATTTTGAAGTTCTCCAAAAGGAAGTGCAATGCTTTTTTCTTTTTTAAAAAGATATTTCCGAGAAAATAGTGTTACTTACTTTGTAAGGAAGACTAAATATTCATCTGTTTCCCAACAGAATCTAGGCTAGGAACCCCCCAAAAATACTTTTGTAGGCTGCACAGTCATGCTTTAAAAAGGGGAATTAGTCTTTATCTCTTTATAAAAATGCTTGCTGCTCATGCAAGATATTAGGGACTCAGTTCTGAATCAGAATTCTGATTCTGTCTTCTGGATAGATACAAATCAGAAGATAGATATACAAACTGGTGTGAGGATTTTTCATATCTTAACTACTTAGAACTTTGACTCTCACCTAAAAACAGTAAAATGCTAAATGAAAGTTAAAAATATTTTCAGAGTGGTTGAGCATATTGCTTTTATTACTGTTCTCATGCCATGTATCTGTAATTTTTCGTTTCTGATGTATACAGAACATACACACACATACATATATGCACCCACACGCTGACATACAAAAGTCTGCTGAAATTCTTGGTCTTTCCAACTCACAATGAGTACAATAATCAAAGTTTTTCCTGAAAATCCCTGTTCCTGAGGTCACTGGATTAGTTCAAAATTTCAGCTTCTATTTGAAATGCAGGCTCTTTGGAACCTCAGAATCACCTGGTATATCTGGACCTTTCATGACTGACTCAGAAAGCTGAAACATAACAGTAGTGTTATCTGTATATTTAGAAAGAAAGAATAATTTGGGTAAACAGTTATATGAAAGTTTACAATCCATCTGAATGAGACTTCTGTTTTCCTTTGCAGGCTTACAGACTTGCCATTTTATAAATCATGTGATATAATCATTGTAGGTCCACACAGCCTATATTTCTACTCATGTTACCTGTGAAAAGAATGTTTCTTCTGCTGGAAAATGATATCTTGTATGTAATCTTTATTGGTGCTTACTAGAATCGTAGAATTATTTAGGTCAGAGAAGACCTTTTAGATAATTGAGGTCAACCAGAAATGAAGAATTTGGATGAGTGTGGTGGGTTTTTTGGAAGGTACACTTTGCTTTTCTGATGTGGTGGGTTTTTTGTGTGTGGTTTTTTGTTTGTCTCTCTTTTTTTTTTTTTTGGTTGTTTTTTGTTTGTCTGTTTGTTTCTTGTTTTGTTTTGGTTTTTTTTTACTTTCCAGAGCTCACTTATATGGTGTTGTAAGATCACTGATCACCATCACAAGTCTGCAAACTAAAATACAGGCTAAATTTAAGTTGATTTAACTCAGAATTGAATGTAAACTCTTGTTCCTAAAAAACAACTGCACATATGTGGGTAATTTTCAATGCAGTGGATAAACTTTATATCCTTTCATAATTCATTTGATTGTTTCTGTACAACAGCTTTGCTGGAGGACTCTGACAAATGTGATACTCATGCTCTGTGAATGTCTCATTCATGTGCAAACTGTACCAATTCAGGGGAACAACCAGTGTGAATAAAGCACTGTCTGCTGACCTGTAAACATAGAGGGAAGAGAAAATTGGAAAAAACAGGATGATGTTGGTGATGCACATTCCATTTTAGGATTAAGGAAATAGTTGTGGTTGAGTAGACTCCTCCTCTGTTAATTTCTATTAGAAGTGTATGAATTGTTTCCTTTACACCATTGAAATGTAGAGAAAGGCTTTTAATGCAGACAGTGAAATTGATGGTAACAACCCCTATGTTAATGTGCAGAGGGGCACTTGGGAGCTGTATCTTTGTGGTCTGGTCTGTTGCGTGGATCTCTGAGGACAAAAATATCAGGAGATTCAATGCCACTGAACTTGAAGGGCAGTGGATTAAAAGTTGATCCACTGTTTTCCTTCAGCATAGATTGAGTCTCTTCAAGTAAAGTTTCAGGTCACTTCTGGGGCATCACTGCAGGTAAATGAGCACTGTGTTTATTAGTCTCTCTGGTAGATACGAAGGTTTCAGTTTTAATGATTGCAAGATCAAATATTTGACAAAAAGTGAAAAGGAAAGACCGGACATATATATTCTAAAGTGAAAGAGGGAGGAGAATAATGAGTTTGAAAAGAATAAAACACAGACTGTTAGTGGAAAAGAATGCTACAAAGGTCTCTGTGTGAATCTTCGGTTCCTGGAGTTTCTGCCAATTCCTTTTATTACTCTTTCAAGTAACCAGGTACATATGGCATGTTTGTAAGTAAAGCAGTCAATGAAGTTAGTTACACCTCTGCATTTATTACCCTACCCCTGAGTATTATTAACTTTTACATTCCCCATAAAATATAATTTATCACTTAAATAATTTGCTTTGTGTCAGGGTTCAGTGTGCTCCAGTGCTTTCCTGCTCATTAAATGAGATATTTTTACTTAATGAGCCCAGAATGTCCTTTGCATTTAACATTAGAATTGATTTCAAACACTCCATTTTTCTAACATATTTGTATGTAATTTCAGAATGTGGACTTCTTTCCATAGTCTTACTCTAAAGAAAAAAGAACTACAAAGAATAATGACCCATGAATTCTGGAGAGGAACGCAGTAAATATGTGTGAATATTTTAAAAAACCCCTATTATCTGCCTGCACTTTGCATTCTTTCTTCTAGTTGGAAAGTCTAAGTTACTATTTGAGCCTGATGCTGCAGTTATTACAAACATGATACTCCATTAGGAAAGTGTTATTAGAAGGGACTGCAAGATATGGATTTCCATGAAATTAACAGCATTTAAAAATAACCTCACACTTAGATGTATGTGTGTGATGCCCTGATTCATATAGCAGACAGCTAGTCTTTCAAATGTACACAGTTCACATATAAAATATATATCCATAGGATAAATAAGCATCATAGAACTCCAGCAATATGCACCTAATAGGGATCTGTCTCATCTCTGTGCAATTGCAAAAAATAACTTTGCAATTATTTAATAAAATTTGAGTAGAGAAAACCTCTGTTGTGCAGTAAATCATTTGCTCATAATAATCACTGGAACCAAAAACCAGCCCAAACCTCTGAGCTATCTCAGCAATTCCAGGATAAACACTGTGCCACACTTTAAATGGAATTTTGCCACCAGCTAGATCTCAAGGAATCAGTGAGTAGTATATGGTGGATCCACAAGTGAGTGTTCATTTGAGTCCACTATAACAAATGTGACCCTCTGTGCATCAGCTGTACACCACTGGCATGCAAGCCTGATCAGTCAGGTGCTCAGGATCCATGGCAATGTGCATGGCCTGAGACACTCAATAAAGGACAGGAAAGCTGAAATTCAATACGATAAAAATGCTAATATTGTAATATAGGTTTTTTTTTTTCTTTTGAGTGGGAAAAAAAATTAACTCACGAAATAAGCAAAAATAAATTTATATTTAACTGAACACGCAACTTCTTTTCAGAGTATACTTGGCCATCATTAAATGCCATATGCACATTTTCCCATTGTTGCCTTGTCTCACCTGACTAAGGGCTTGGGGCTTTCTTTCTGTTTCTGTTTGTTCCTCTGGACCAGGTTCTTTGGCTGATGTCCATTTCCTACAAGGCATGTGCAGCCGTGTGACTGTGGGGCAGCTGGATGGGGTGGAAGTGTTCACTGTGGCTACCATGGCACACGGTGGGCACAGGAGCACGAGCAGGTAGCAGTGGGTGGGCAGTCTGTGCCTTGGTGTGGCAGCCTTCCCCAGCACACCGTCATGTTTTCTCACCAGGCTGACAGAACCAGCTTATTTGGAAAAAAAAGAAATTTAAAATAGTGCAGTAATGTTTCACAAGACTGGGTCATGCCTTGTAGGTCAAGGAGAAAAAGAACGTTTCCCTGATTGTAACAAGAGGAGTGTGATTATACATACAAGTGTATGAAATGTGTGATCTTCATCTTTGCCATACAGGGAGAAAAAAACAAATCAAAAATTGGAATCAACTGTTGATTATGATTAAGTGAGGGGTGAACACACCCAGGTTATTTATTAACGCCATCTCATAATTGAAAAGGCTACTAAGTAACATAATAGCTCTGATACAGACTGGGGAAGCAATGTCATTGAATATTTAAAATATGAGGGAATCTGTACTCTTGCTGTTACCCATCAGAGGGTGCATCACATACCCCTAGAAAATCAGTTTATTTTGCTTTTCCTTACAGTCTTTCATAATTTAGCCCATTTGAGCTGCAGACAGTAAAAGTTGGTACACTCAAGCTGAATGTGCTTTTCTTTTTCATATTTTTCACTGTAAAATGAAAAGGAAGAGTGATGGAGTTTTGTTTTGTGCTTTGTTTTATTTTGGTTATGTTCCCTCTCGTTCCTTTCCCCCTCCCCCAATGAAAAATAGTGCTGTCATTTGCTCCAGGAAAATAGTGAAATATCACTTTAGATACTGAAGTCTGCAATGTTGTAGCATATTTATGTGGTCTGATGAGTTCTCAGATGATAAGAGACTTTCCTTTCCTTCTGATTCTATAACAGCAGTAGACCCGCCCTTCATTTCATTTTTTAGGGATAGACATGAGATATATTTTAAATTTTGTTTGAATTACTCTTCTAGATGATAATGATCATTGATTGTTATGTTTCAAATTCTAATGTCAAATAATTTATTTTTAAATGAAAAATAAGCAATTTCAGTAAAATGTCAGTAAAATATCTGGCAAAAATATCTAATTTTTAAAATAAATTTTTGTCTTCTGCGCTGTGAATGTTTAGTTGCTCTGGATGAATAATAGTTTGGTTGTTATATAAATCTTGTGGGTGTCTCAATGTGTGCAGAAAGGAAAATGTGATGCACCTGCTTGAGAAATTTCTGTGATGGATCAGCAAGTCTTTTGGGAAAGGGGGTTGCTGTGTTACTTAGAGTTGAGACTGGACCTATTAGAGCAGCAAAACCAGAGCTTTCTCCCCTTTAGCTACCACTCCTGGAAAAACATTGTATTTTAAGAAAATTCGGGTACTTTATAGAGGAGTCACGCCTATAATATTTCCTTTATTACTGTAATTGACAGTTGGCATTTTATTAGTATGTGTACAGCTGATCTTGGCACAGGTATTAGGAAACAATTCTTTTCATCAGGCAACTGCCAAGGCTGTTTTTTGGCTGCTGATGTTTTAGTTGGTGGTGTGACCCTAAGCCTGGGGAAGAGCACAGTTTGTTGTGGAAAGCCTCTGGCCAGGTCACACGAGGTATTGCAGGGCTGGTCACTGGCACCAATGAAGAGGCACTAACAGGTGCCTGCAGCCCAGCTGAAGGCTGGTCATACTGGACACCTCACACAAGTGAAAGCACAGCAACCTAAAGTGATTTTTCTGACATCTGAGACCTTGTCTGTGACTAGAAATGGTGGACGAGGGAATAAATGTCAGATGGATACAAGTGTCATTTAAGGGGTAACTACACTGCTCCACTGGGCTTGTATCAGTATATGCATCTGCAGGCAACGAATTTTACTTAGGGCTTTTTTATTTAATCAACTATTTGTATTTGAGAAATAATCTATGTAGTTGAAAGAGAGGGTGAGATAATGGCGCTTATCAGATTCCTTTTGGGAATGGCAGTAAGTATTTTATAGCTAGTTTCAGTTAACATAAACTTTCCATAAATGAGATACATAACTTTTTACACATGTAGACTAAGGCCAAAGGTTCTCTTCACTCTTTGAGAGCACTGACATTAAATTTTTTATTACTACCCATGATGAATAATGCACTTGACTTCAGTTTTGACAGTACTATTTAGAGAAAATACTAATATTTCTTGCAGAAGTATCTAAATATCCAAATTTAATGCTGAATAAAATGCTTTATCTTTTAAATGAATTACTTTGCTCATTTTGTTACCTCCTGACAGCTGCAGCCTTTCTTGCATCAGCAGTCTCTGTGTTGCTGCCATCATATTGTTTGTGTGTTCGTGGCTGGCTTTCAAGCTGTCATTTCTTTGTGTCTTGGGGCTGTGTGGTTTGGTTTTACAAAGGAGTCCTGGATCTAATATTGCCACTGCCATCCACTTTGCCACTACTGTGTATACTTGCAGCTGTCCAGAAACTCTTGCAGAGAAATGAAAATTGCTTTTCTTAAACCTAAACACAAATTTTCATAGTTGATACTATTGGCCACTGTGCCCAAGTTCATTTGGAGTTATTCGTGCACTCTTCTGCTTTTATAGCTCAGATTCTTCACACTTTTCTATTTGAGTCCTGTGATGCTTTGACTTCTCTGCTATGTTAGGGATGCTCTCATATTGTTTTCAATTTGGCTGGAGTAGCTTAGCTTGCTTGCAAAATCCCAGGCTTTATTTTAGATCTTTGATACACTCTTTCCAAATGTTTTGATACACTCTGAGTGTTTTATACCAAATCCAAAGCACCATCCAGGTTTCTACCAGGAAGCTAACCCTTCCCTCCATATCATGAGGTTTATTGTTCAGATCAGTTAAAGGCTTGTCTGTGATTTCTCTCTCCTTTTCTATTGCTTGCTTGAAATTGAGTTTCTTGGTGGTTTATTTGGTTTTGCTTTTTGTTTTGTTGGGTTTTTTTGTTTGTTTATTTTTGGGTTTTTTGGGTTTTTTTGCGCAAGCGTATTTTACATGTAGCCTGATTCATATCTCCTTCTGACCACTGCAAGTCTTAAATGAATGTTAAATAGTTGCTGAAAGTTGTGAGTGAGGGCAGATTTTCTTAGGATCATGTGTTCCTGGGAAGTTAAACTGCAGTAAGAAATGCTAAACAGTACAGAACTTTCACCAGAACTTCTGCATTTTCTGAACTGTCATCTGAAAATTATAACTTAAAGAAAATAAAACCCCTTTAATTGAAACTGATTCTGATGTTCATGAATCTAACTTTGCTATTCTGCAAGTCTCCTTCTTTTACTTGTTAAGCACAAAATGATTCAATGAGGCAAATGAGCTTGAATCTCATTAGACATCATCCTGTATTAATGGAACTGGTTCACTCATATTTTATTCATTAAATAATATTTGTTAATGTGTTTTTCTATTTTAAACTCTTACTGTAAAAGAGGGCATTATCACCTCAAAGTATTTGTTTCCTAGAGTGAATGCCAATATTATCCAGTCACGCCATATTCTCCTAATTATGCTGAGAGTTTCTTTCCTAACAGCATTTATTTTCAGGTGTCAACAATACTTCAGTTAAATGTAGTGTAAAGTGCACTTATTTAGCAAACTTGTCCTTCAGAAAAGGTTTTTTTTGTCTTTAAAACACCTCTAGATTGTTTCTTTCTGTCAGTGCATGATACAATAGAAATCTTAAATCAATAGCACTTCTTATTCCTATGCAATTGATGCATAACTTCCTTCTTCACACAGAGGTTTAATGTGTTGTAAATTAATTATCTGGAATGCGTAGAGGGTCAATGGACCTTGGTATGACTGGGATGTGATGTTAAAGTGTTCCATTTCCTTCCAGCCCTGCTCAGCTCTCTTGCTGACTTCTCTCTCTGTGTCAGCTGTGCCATCTTCTGCACTTTGGTCCCTTAAGTGTTGTTAATGCCCCTCGAGGGCTTGATCGATAGGAAAAATTTGCTTTACCATAAATTTGTCCAACAATTTTCTTTCTTCTGAAGATGGAGTACCTTTCTTAGCTGGACTTGTATAATGCTCCTTAGTAAACTATTCTTATCTCAGAGAAATTTAAAATAGCCTTATTTTAAATAATAATGAAATTGCAGGAATTCTGCATAAACAAATACAGATATAATTTTTGGCTTTCAGATGCCTAAAAATGAATCAACTATGCTTCAAATGTCTGTCAGGAGGAGTTTTGCTTTACTGTATCTGCACATCGAATCACATAGATGAATAAAACTGTTATTAACTGTGAAGAAATGCTGAGGGAGAGATTCTCAACCATGAAGAGCGCAATTAAAACATGCATTCACTGGGTTTAAAGTAGCCAATTTCCTTTAAAAATCACAGAGGCCACCTCTATTACGTTTTTTGAAGCCAGCTTGGCTATTAGTTGCTAGGGTAACAAGATCCAAGGCAGTGAGTAAGTCCTGTCCAGGCAGCACAGTGTTATGGGTATCTAAGATGAACGAGAAGAAATGCTGGTAGGAACATTCAATTATAGACTAGTTTAATTTTTATCAGTCTTTTTACTACAAGGATGGTCAAAATATGTATATGTTTGTAATTAAATAGGTACTGGTGTATTTTAATTGGCTGAGTAACAGATGACACTCAACTATTAAAGCAGAAAATACTTCAAATCTCAATAAAAAAAAAGGAAGAAAGAGGTGCTACTTAAAACTCCCAGCATGTTGGTGGGATCAATTTAATGTCCTGTGCTGTGTCAATGTCACTTTCATAAACTTTTGCTGAAGTGCTTTTCCTACTGTATGTTGAATGATGTTGTCAGGACTGTGAGTCGGGGGTACGGTGGATTTGAGTCTACTTTACTTCCCTTGATGAAAAGGTCACTGCCACTTGTAAATCTGTTTTACTCCCTGCACAGTTGTTAGTGTCAAAGTCTGTCAGCTCTGTGGGATGTTAAAATTATACAACTCTGGTAGGAACAAGCATCACAAATTCCCAAGTGGTACATCCCAAGAAAAAGTCTCTGATCTTTGTGTAAAAGCTCTGTGGAAAGTTTTTCATTCAGGATTTTCAGCTCACTTTGGCTTGATTGCAGAAATAAACAAAATTTCTGTTCTATTCCTCCCATCTGGTGGGCCTTCCCCACTGATAGCTCATCACAGGGCCACTTATGTCTGTAGCTCATGGCTGCAAGTGAAAAAAATCTGTTTTATTTTTTTAAGGCTGCAAGGGCTCCAGTTAAAGCACAATTAAAACCCGGCCTGTGTTGTGTTATGTGATTATGTTTTGACAAATCATCACTTTAGATCAGCTTCACAATTATTCATAAGTTATTTGGAAAATATAAGGAATAAACACGAAGTAAAACAACTGGCCAATTTAGGGAAGGACACCTGACCTCCAAACCAAGCTTCCAACCAATGTAAGAAATGCAAATGGAAAAACCTCCAGAAATCTAAACAGTTTTCTCCTTTACTCATAGCATCATAGAAACTGTTCTGTGCATATGCAAAGAGAGTTTTTTACTCAGCACTTTTCCCATGTGAGTTGCCACACTTTGCCAGTATGCAGCAAATGCAGTGGGAGCACAACCAGCTGGAGTGCCAAGAGCAGCCGTGTCCTCTGAGCTCGATTGATTACGACGTGCAGTTCTCCAAGTTTTATGCTCTGGCTGTGCAGGAGATGGACACAAAGTTCTTTGCATGTGAAGTATGGCCAAAGCTTTTAGGTGGTCAATTGCCTGCTTAATCCAAAGGCCTCTGCTAAGACAGAGTCAAGCTTTTCATACCGTGAGCTATTTCCATATGACCTTGCAACTAAATTGATTTTTGAATGAAGTCGAGTAGTTTGCTGCTGAGGAGACAGAATGGGACCTGAAAGGGGCAAACACTGAATCTTTTTGGCTTGACTTTCAGTCAAGGTAACTCACTGGGGTCCTGAAGGTGATGCAAGTAAACATCTGCCAAGTGAATCTTCGTGTCAAGGCAGCCACTGTGGGCAAACTGGGATACACAGCCATGGGTAAACATATATCAGTGTGCCAAGTAACCATCAGCATGACAGGGAGGAGGACACACTGCGATCCTGATTTTCTTTTGCTTTAATTTGACTGGAAAAGTCTCTTTATGTGCTGCTGAATCTGATCTAGAAGGTGTCCCGGGCACTCCTTTCAGTGATATGAAAGCAGAATCTTTCATATGAAGTTTTTCTTATTGTCTGTTAAAGATTTGAATGATAGGTAAACAAATGAGAGAAAAAAGAAAAAAATCTGAAGCTTTAATTACTCTGAGAAGAAAATTCACTGCCATCTCTATCAATCACCACCTTGGTTTATAGCTATCTTTCAAAATTTCATCTAATTTGCCTTTAAGATCACAAACACTTCAGCTTAATTCTCCTTTCCTGTCTCCTGAGAGAATTTCAGCATAAAAATTCACCTTTTCCCTTTCTTACCAGATTCATTTCCACTATTTGAAATTGTCAAAATCCAAATGGCAGATATTTGTACTTACATAATTAGAAAGCTGAATAGATGCCTGTCGTATCAGTGCTCCTGTTTGCTGAAGACTCACAATGTTAGACAGAGGCCATGTCTGAGGAATGTAAACAAACATCCACCTTATCAGGACTTTTACCACTGAGAAATAGAAAATAACATTTTTTTCCTACCCTCTGCCCTCCCTTATCCCTCCAATTCTCTAGACTTTGCTCAATCTTTTGCAGTTTCTAATTTTCAGCTTCTCTAGGCTCAGGCAAACCAAGTACAATGACTAACTCTCGGAATGATTCTTTTAAACAAGAAGAGTAGTTCCACACTCTCATGTCTAATGTCTCATATAATGGGTATCTGGTATATAGCTAGTTTTTTCACTCTGAAATAAAACAAAGGAATGTACACATGCTAATGTATCTGCATACATCTTGGGGATATTTTTATTCTTTATAAAAACAGATTTTCAGCAACTGATTACTTCTATTTCAAGATAAAAATCAGATATCCATTTATGATATAAATAAGATTGAATTAATTATTTTATTCTGGACCAGTTTTCTACATATATTTCTAGGCAAAAGGAAATAGAGCTTAAAACAAAAACTCTGCCTGGATTTTGAGATCTTTGGTAAAGTTACTTACAGATCAAGCCTACTGACTATCTGAGATGATTTACAGACAAAAATTGTTTAAGGCCTTGTGTAGCACTTTGAGCCTTTCCAGGGAAAAGGGTTGCCTAGTTGTACAAATATTTAGTATAAATTATTTAACCTTTCCCTTAGCAAATTCATTTGAAATACTGAATTTTTACGTGGTTATAAAGCACTGTAGTCCTTGTGATAAGAGACGATACTTAGGTGCTTCTTATTCTTTGAGTCACATTTAGCCATTGTGAGCTTCATTCAGATGATCTAAAATGGGCTTGTCAAACCCACCTGCCCAGGATTATCTCCCAGGTATTACTGGGATTTTTGCTTATGCTTAACCCTTGCCTTTCTTCAAAATTTCAGTCATATTTTTACTGCTTCCTTTCATGGCAGACAAAATTACACCCCTTTGGACTTCCTGAATATATGTATTCTACATCAGCCTGCAGAGATTTCCCGTGTCCTCAGTCTCATGTTATTATTGTGTGTCCTCTCTCTTTTATTTCTCCTATCTGCTTGCACAGTCTCTGCTGTCCGAGTCACAGCCTCTTCTCTTGGTATTCCAAGAATACACTTTCTCCTTGTCGTTTGCGTTCTTAAATCTTGTCCAGAAACTTTCCTTTCCCTCTTGGCTTACCAGGCGATATTTTGAGATATTCTGTCAGAGTAGCAAACACCACCACTTTATTTTGTAGATGCAGTGACATGCTGGCAAAGCCCAGAGCAGTGCAGAGGTAGTTCTGTAGGTCTCAGCTGTGTGTGGATGAAGGATGTCTCTTGTTTTGGACTCTCTTCTGATCCTGGGGAAACACTTCCCTTTTTGCTCATTTACTTTGGTCTAGTCTCCAGACTGAACGTTGCCTTAGCAGAGTTCAACCATTCTTAACTTCTCTTCAGCTAATTTTTATTTTGATTCTGAGAATGAGGTCTTTTGATATACATGAGGCCAGGTATGAAGTGCTTTTCTGCAGCATGAGTTCATGTGGAGACTTCTTATGTGAATTCTTGCAGCAGCAGCCCAAAGCACCCCTTATTTGTACATCCAAGACTAGAGGACTAGATGGAGACATGTAAACCTGCAGTAAGTTTTGCAATATCTGATATGAAGCATCAATATATTGGTGTTAGGCTAGAGGACTGCACGTTTTTTTGAGAGAAACTGATGTGTGAGATGTGCATCGTGTTACCTACCAGTGGTAACATGGACAGCATTTTTTGAAAAAACTTCAGTTCAAAAATGTGGCTGGGGAAGAGGTTGAAACTGAAGCCTCTGTTCAGCTGAGATGGGAAGTTGTACTTGGGAAGAAGTGAATAAATACCTGTGACAAATCTTCAGCTGCCCTAATTCATAATGGAAGTTCATTCCCATAAAGGAAGATCATTCATAAATGATCATTACCCCAAACAGAGGCTCTCAGTGACAATAGTAATATAGGCTGGGAGCAAGAACAATTATGTTGCTCAAACTATACTAAAGGAGGAAGTTTATAATGATTATCAATTTGTGACAAACTTTCTGCTCTGAAAAATTGTTCATACTGATGCTTAAATTTGCAGAAGCATAAAGTCTTTAAAAAACCCCAAAGAATCACTAAAACCTGTAACACTTTACCCAGTCTTATTGAACTGCTCTTCTGCAGAATTTTTGAAGGAAAAACAATTAAGAAGAGCTGGTGTATGCACAAGTACTAAATATGTGGAACATTCCCAGCCACTGCCACATGACAGCAATCCTGTCCCTGGGGTCAGGCTGTTCACTGGCAATTTCAGTGTGAGGAATCTCTGGGATAGTGAACCTGCTGAACAGGGGAAAACTGGTGACCTGCCACTCCTAAACCAGGATATACTGTGCTCCTACACTTGTTCATTCAAAAACCTATGCAACAAATCCAGCTAAACTGTCTTTACTGCTAAGATACAGAGCTGACTAATTTTATAAACTAATTTTTTTGAAATCATCTTTCTAATTGCTTCAACATTTTCATTGTTTCATCTGGAAGTATTGTATGTACCTCACAGATGCAGTGGCATTCTGCATTATTTATTCCTAATATTTGATGTATCATTTTTAATGCAAAAAATTACTGCTATGTAAGTCCCTTCATATATAGGCCAAAAAAGAAGTAAAAAACCCTCCATCATTTCCATACACTCACCCTCCCTGTACAGTTATGATCTGGGTTGCCCCTGTTGTTGATTAATGTATGAATAACAGCTTGCATTTCCCACCTGCGATCAGGTTTTACTGCAGGAATAAAGCAAGGTCAAAATAATATCTAATGTTTAGACAGCATGCTGGTAGTGTCCCCATCAGCAGACTATTCTTAAATAATAGCAACAAATTAGCATTAAAAGCTCTCCACAACAAGATGTGCTAAAATCTTACTGAATGCTCGGTGACCTGTGCAAAGAAAATGTAATATGCTCCTTTCTAGTGCTCTCAGCCTCAACTGCTGTAGTGTCAATTATGTCACTACAGCTTTTCAGAGGTGGAACCAACATGACTCAAGAAAATAACAAGAAAAAGAAAAGAAAAAAGTAAACAAGAATAAGCTATGGATGCAAGAAGAGAGGGAGTTGCAAGCAGAGAATGTTTTCCTCCAGTGCTGAGTTTGAAGGGGCTGCCCCTTTAGCACAATGGGAGCCAGCTTCCCTGCTGTGTTCTCTGAAGTGGCTCATTGCAGCACAGTAATATTATATCTTAATAAGCATAACACTCTGAACTGAGGCATATTTTTAAGTCAGACACATGGGAGGGAAACATATCAGAGCAGAGCTGTGTTATTTTTAATGGAGCATGTGTTTGTCTTGTAAGTGTGTCAGAAGAAAAGGAACAGGTCTCAGGTTTCTTCTCACCATGTCTAACGTAGGATGGGCACTCCAACTGCCTCTCTAAGTGACATCAGTGGTCTTTGATATTGCAAATGACACTGGGTGCTCTGGACTACACTTGTACCCCACATTCAGTGACACTGAATACATATTGTGTTCATGGAAGCTCTCCTTCAGATGAAGCTCTATGAAAACCATGAAGAGCAAGATAACTTTCATTTGATAAACAAGATTGTCAGAAGAGATGTCCTTTTCCTTTCCCCAGCTTTGCATGGCTGGGTGGTACAGGTGATGGGGCACACGCTCTGCAGGAAAACATTTCCATTTACATTCAGCTGGAAAGTAGATCTTGCAGCATGGAATTGATAGCTGCCATGTGTGCCATACTACAGCCCATGCCACTCACCTCTCATTCTTAACATCAAAACCAGTATTAGAGTAAAAATGTTTGCAATGAAATTCCTAAGGAAATTTTAAATTTCAATTAGTATCGATAATGAGTTTTTAAATAAGTTTTAGGTCAAGATGTATCATAAATCTATTTTCTCCAGAGCACAGAAAATATATACTTATTCTGTCTTTGTGGTATGACTGGATCTAGTCTTACATCCAGCAGCCAGCTGAGGCTGCTTGTCTATTATAGTCTCTTCCACCATTCCTGACAAATGAACAAATAACTAGATGCCCTGTGAAACATTTTAAATAGAACTGTCTCCTGAAAAAGCCGTTACTGACAGAGACAGGTTCGATCCAGATCAAGGGAACCTGCTGGGGAGAAGATCAATACTGGTCACTGCCTTTTTTTATTTCAGTTTTTTTTTTTAAACTAAGCATAGGTAAAGATTATGATGAATAAAGTAAAGCAGAAAACAAGCAATCTATGAACTGAAGTGCATCCTTCTTATTAAACTTTATTGTGCTCTTAAAGCAGTAGCAGGAGCTGTTGCTATGAACGCTATCATGCAAGAGGCTTTCAAAACAGCATTTAAAACTATGTATTAGCTAGATATTTGCCCACAAATTCTGAAAGAGCTGAAAGTAGCTTTTGAAAAGGAACCAATGTATTTCATGGCAGAGTAAATTAGCTGCTATTTTTTACTCTTGAAGTATTTGATCAAAATCCAGTACTGAACATAGTGTCCTAAATTAATTCTATTTAGAGTGCTTCTCTGCTGGTTACAACCTGGATCCTGTAGCACAACTGCCCCCCTTTCCTGTTGTGTTCTTTGGCATATGCAGGAGGATTCTGTGTTTCCAATGCCAGCTGGAGGCGCTAGGGTCACGTTCTTATCTTTGGAAACAAGGCATGGCTTTGTGGACAGAGGAAAAACATGATTGTTTTTATTTATTCTATTCAAATAGCATCATCCATTCTGCCTCTGCTTAGTAATGAAAATAGAAATTAAGAGAAAAGTCATCAAGATCAAATCAGCCTAGCAATGGACAACTATAAAACAAAATTCGACAGGTTTTAGGAAGCAAGGCTGCCATTATAGCCACAATATTTTTAACAGTCTTTGGCTAAGTCCAGGAATTTAGTTTGCGATAGAATCAATCCTCTACAATCCATAAGTATTAAATTCATCATTAGCATGTTGTTTTCTCCTTCCCAAACCTTCCATGTAACAAGTAGCTCAGTTAGATGAAAGGCATTTGTTACTGAGAACAGCCTTAAAGAAAGGAAAAAGAGCAAATCTGGAAAACATATTCATATTTTCCTGGAAATGGGTAGTATTCATAAAACATTTAGCAAGTTCAAGGTCAACTTGTTCTCCTTCTGTATACTATTCATAACAGGCATTTGACAACTCAGTGACAGTCAATCTAGCAGCTGAACTGAATATATTGGGCCATCCAGTTTAAATTAAAACTAAATCTTCATTGTGAAATGAGCACAACAAACCCAAGAAGAGCAAAAGGCTTTCCTGTTTCTGAAATTCCAAATAAGATCAACAAATACAGTTACAAGTGAGAGGAAATAGATCTGATTTTGATAAATAAGCAGATGTATGCATAAATGGCAAGAGATTATGATTCTTCACACCCTGGTGGTGTTGTCTTCTCATTTAAGTGAAACTTAATAACCTTGAGCATTCCACAGATTTTTTTCTTAGTATACCATATCTGCAAAATTATGTAACATATAAGTCAATAAGATATTGACATTTTGCAGTTACAATTACTCTGAACTTGTCTTTTCAGTCCCTATACAAGACCACCCTGGAGTTTATTCAGTGTTGACTGTTTCTCAGTTTGCTCTGGGATACAGTAAAAGGTATCCCCTAGTGGCTGTTGTCCTACTGGAAAGTGAGGAGATTACATTCATTGGATTGGAATAATGCGATTTTCATCTGACTTCAAAACTTGGTGAAAATAGCAGCTGAGTGAGCCACAGAGATATATGTTTTGGAAATCCCAGGGATATTGAGTTTTTTATCCATGAAAATTCTGAAGTTGGGTCCATTTTCAATTCTAATATTTTTCTTTTTAGTTACTGTCATCATGGATCTTAGAGAACGTATTCTTTGTCATGTACATTCCAAACAAAATAGATAAACATAACATATACCTATCTTTTATAACAAATTCTTCTAACTAAAAATTCATCTTAACTTGGTGTATGTTGAAGACCGATGGTCCTTAACAACCAGCTCATACCGTCCCTCCACCACTTCCAAATGGCACAGACATTTCTAACACTGAAAGTGCATCATAGCACCAATTGCTTTTCCTCTTTCAGCAAGACATACAATGAAGATCAACCAGCAATTGTTTTGTGGGTGGGTTCACAGATTAAAGATCAACTATAAATTGAGAGGAGTATCGAGTTCACAATATACTTTTGGAAACCACTACCTGGTTTTGTTTTTAAAGCTGCCATGGGTTTTCAACAGGATTCTTATTCCAAGCACTCAGTATCTCTCATCAGCCAGCACCCACTGAATGACTACCAGGGATGTCAGTGTCAAATTCCTCTGCAGACGTCCAGCTGGACTCTCTGCAGGGATTTATCTAAAAGGGCTGGCTGCAGGAATGATGTTACTAACAGTTCCACCTACCCTACTCTGCATCTTTCAAATATCAGCTATAAATATTTTGAATAAGTTCATTATTTAAAATTTTAGACCTCCTCCCCAATTTTGCCAGATATTTTAGAAGGCTTTCTGCCTACAACTATAATGTATGTCTGCAGTCCAGGAAGACAGCTGAAAGCACAATGGCTCTGCCTCTATATTTGGAAACATCTGCTGTTTCATTTCCATGATGCACAATGACGTGCAGTTCTGAGAGGAAGAACAAGTCTGGCACAGGAGGCATTAGTTTACGATTAAGTATTTTATTAGTGAAATTGGGATTCCCTCTTATCTAACTCTCTGGCAATATTCCTCCTTTGGGTAAAGGATGCTGAAATAGTTGCTTAATGGTTCTCTGACTGGTTTTTATGGAAATAAATCCTACCCCTAGTAAGGCAACCCTTTCAGGTATCAGCAATCAGCTTCCTCCACATCATTTTGTCATTCCGGAGAGAAGCATAGAGGCAATAAAGTGTGATATAGAATGAAAACAACTAAATTGACTTGGGAGGAGCTTTGGTTTGAAGAGTCTCTAGATTGAAGGTGAGATGTTGAGGATCTGGGAGAAGATTTGCTTTACTATAAGTTCTCTGAAGAAATTGTGCTAAAACTCCATCATATAAAAACCTAGTTGCACATTCAGGAGAAGTGCCCTTTGATGAGTTGAGAAAATCTGGCAAAATTCTATTCTTTATAGCAGTTTATTGTTTTTAATAGTCTGTCAAATAATTTGAGGAGAACATTGTGTGAATAATCGTAGCAATGCTTTATGGGGGGGCTAAGGCAAATTGCAACACTGGGTGCTAGGGATAGTTTTGACTCTTATCCTCAGCTGACCTAAAAGGGCCCTTCCATAGGTATTTCCATGGTGTTCAACTGCTAATCACTGTTGGATGCAGGACATGGCTCTGTGGTCTGACCCAGCACCATTGCACCTATGGATGTTTGTTTCAGATAAAAGGCCAGAGTTAAACCTTGCATGGCTTCAGAATCAGGCCATGGGTTTTGTTCTTCTCAATAGTGATTATCAATTGAAAATTTAAATTAGAGCCAGGATAGAGCACGGGGGCTTAGGAGACCTGGTATAACACATCTGGGAAATGCTGTTTGGTATTCTTTGAGGTTGAGTATCTTCTGTGTGTGTCTGTCTACAAGGAGGCTGTTAAGTGTGCTGACAAAAATTTTGGAGAATGTTGAAAAATTTTATTTTTGAGAAGCCTTCATACAGATTGAGTTTAAAATTCCCTTGTGTATTCATTATGTAGGAACTTTGTTATATGCTTTCTTTTAGAGCAATATTATTCTATTGGCCAGGAATTCTCAGCTTTAAAAGTCTGGGGCACGAAGAGCTGCCTTATTTCTACAGAGAGAACAGGCTCTTGTTTTGCCTCTTAAATTCAGAACTTGGTGGAGTCTTTCTTCGGCAAAACTAAGAAGGTGCACATTTTGATCTGACAGATCCAATTTGATTTGTCAAATATTCTGAATCTCTGTGATCAAAGTTACAGAGATCAAACTATTCCATCACTTGACCTGAAAGTAATACAATACTGTTTTGCATAGCAACAATATTTTGCCCTAAATGTTATGTTAAGGCTGTCTATCAATAATTCAGCTCTTGTACAAAATATTCTCACAAATAAGATATTGTACCTCAAGAACAAATGATCTGTGCAGATATATTTTCAAAGAATATCCATCTCTCTGTTTATGCTAGTGAAGAGTGAAAGAAACCCAAGGGTGAGAAATAGAACAAGACAAGGTTTAGTGAAATATGTGGACCTGGAAGGAAAAATTATGAAGATTTTGAGCAGTTGGACCTATAGCATGGAATGTGTCTTAATAACTCTATTGCTTTTTTCTCTTATGTTTTAAACCAACTTTCAATAGATAAAAAGTGACAAAAGAAACTTTCATGGCAAAATATCCTTAATAATGAAAGAAATGTAAAATAAGTGCAGCCTGTAATGACAAAATGGGGTGTTCTAAAGCAAGGTTCCTAACCTGAGAGCTAAGAGTGAAGAAAAAAAAAATACTTAAATCTCATTTAGAATATACAAAAGAATCAATACCTTGGGGGGAAAAAAAAAAATCTATGAATTTGCCCTGAGGTGAAATGCAAAGGTGATGGGAAAAGCTTCTATTGTAAGATGACGATATTACGCCTCTGCATTTTATAAAAGAATATTCCATGATATTTTCTCTTTATGGGTTGTTTCATGTTTGCTTACATTATTCAGACACATTTTACATCTTCACCTTTTAAATTGGCAGAAGAGGCATTGTCCAGCCACCTGTAAAGGCAGGAGTGACTGCTTATGCCACTGATTTGTAAGAGGTATGTTTGTTTTGGAGTTGTAAATGTTATGTCCCAAAAACTGCAGCATTGCCATCCCACACTCCAATAAAATGTGTTTTAAGCATCTGGAAATCATGAGATTGACTTCAAAGCCATGATTTTGCAGTTCAGTGAGTACATTTGGTATGGCCTTCCTGGCTTTCCTAAATTTTTCCCACAGTCATGAATAGAGTATTTTTTAAAAATGAGCACTGGATGATTTTACAGCCATGTGACTCTAGGAACTGGTGTTTAAGTATGCCACAAGAAATTCAGATACTGCAATAACTAGTGCTAAGTGTACTGTTTGCTCACATGATTTTAAATGCCACCCTGAAGGAGATGGTTAAAAACACCAAAATTCTTCCTGCCAAGGTTGTTTTTGTTTCTTAGAGAGATCAATTGTGTCAGAATGAAATCTTCCCTCAGGCCATTTTTTTTTAATAGCCTGATCACTTTAACCACCAACTCTGACAGTAAAATTATTCATATTTGTATAAGGAACAGTGAAGTTAAAACCTTCTGGAGAAGAAGCTACCAAAGCTGTGCTCTTGTCCTGCAGGGTTGTTTCAGTGGGATTCTGCCCCAGGTATTTCTTCAGGTGGGGTAATGGAAATTTATCCTGGTTCCCTAAAGCCAGTACTGATAATATGTCTTTTTATCCAGACTCATTTGTGTCTCTAGAGATCACCAGCACTATTACTGATAATACAACTTTATATTGCTCTAGGCAGCTTGTCAGCTTTACTGATCCTAACAATTATGAATGGAGATTTTCATGTGGGCAGCAGACAAAAGGGAATATCACCTAAAAGTTTCTGAAAAGGGAGAATTATGGGACTGCCCCATAAGTAAGAGATAATATGTGGTCTCCAAGGGCCCCATCAAACTTTCCTGAGGAACAGCTGCAGAGCAAATAATCCCAGCACTGCACTGTTTCTCCAAAGGAAAATAATCAGTGTGTCAATGAAAATGCGTGGGCCAAATGTACCATTGAGTACAGATGAGCCCCCTTCTTATTCCAAATAATAATGGTATGCTTGCAGATTTATGGTGTTGCTCCTTTCTTTCTCTTGCTCCATCACTTCACTCTTTCCCTCTCCTACCCTGATGGCAGATAATACATAATCCATAAGATGTATTGGTGTGGATATGATGCTGAGATGGGATTTTTGTTTCTTCATTCTTTTAGTAAGGGAAGCTGAACAGACACATAGAGATGGATGGGTGAAGTGAAGTAGAATATTACTGAATAATCTCCAACCTTGAATGAGGAAAATGAGATACAGGATGCCTAATGTTTCATTGACATCCATGAAAAGAGACATGAAAACATCCAAACCTTTCTCAGTGGAAGAAAGTTAAGGGGACCACATGCAAAACCACAGGTCCAGTGAGAATGGTGACCCTGGCAGGACAATAGGGAGCCCATCCATGCACTCTCCTTGTGTGGCCACAGGGAGAGACTGTGCCTGGTGCATCAAGAAAAAATCATGTTTAGTGTGTTCTCACTGTAGTGCTTTCCTCCTATTTCTGTGCAGGAGGTAATACAGAACTCCATGTTTCTTAATTTCTGTAGTAATTTCATGATTATGTTTCCAAAAGAAAGGACGCCTTCTTATTTTCATAATTAACAGGAAATACATGTTATACATTAAATGTGACACAAGAGAGATGAATTATGCAGTAAATTCTGTGTGTGCTGATCAGCACAAAGCCCAAGGCACATTCAGCAGAGTTGCTGTGAAGATCTGTAATGAGTTTCAAGTACATCATTTCCTGATGGAGGGTAAGAAAACATCCATCAATGCTAATTTTCCCACAGTTTTTTGCTTTTTATGAATACTTTACAGCTTGCAAAAAAGATGAATTTCTAAAGTGCAACTTGAGGAAACTCTCTTAGTAATTAGAGAGTATTCCTAGCCAAAACTAATGAGGTCTGAACCTTAAACATGTGGATGGCTCAAAGTTGACAGCCCTAGCCTCCACTTTTTTCAAAAAGGTTAAATTAATTCCTCAAATCTGAACATAAACATTTTGGTTTCTATTTGAACTCCAAACAAGGCTTATCATTGTGCCTTCAAATGTGCAGAATTTGGGTGTCATTCCTGATTCTGTAGTAGTTTTGTACAGGATTAAGTGGCATGAAAAAGCACACTCCAATGAGATGGGGGCATCTTTACCCAAGATTGAAGCTCAAGGATTTTGTGAAGTGATGCTGACTTTGTTGTGGAGCACATGACCATGCACACAGCTCTGTTCTCTTCAGCTTCTGTCAAGATGTTGCAATAAAGCCATCCTGACATTTTAGGAGTGAGAAAATGGATTTTATATACTGGCAAGGAGGGAGGGACAACTTTTCTGATTAGGCAATTGTCCATTTTATATTGAGAACTATCTACTTGGTTGCAGGCTTCAAAGAACCCAAATATAATTCCGGAATATTTTTCCAGCTGGAGTATGTTTTTTATTTAGTGAGAAAACATTAAATATATTCCGTGGTTAATGAATAACAAGTATTTATATGTTGTATGAATAAAAACCATAAATATAATATATTAAATATTAAAAAATTGTACCTGCTATACCAAGGCGCTTAATATCTTAAAACTCTGATGATTTTAGAGAATTTGGAGGTTATCAGGTCAAGAGTTGTGAAGAGCTTTGATGTGTGAGGAGGGTAAAAGTTTTGATTAAAGCTCACCCTCAGTGGGAGCATCAGGTTGTTATTTTACTGCATGTATCTCTTGCTTATGTCCTCCAGTTATGTTAACTGAAAATGCTCTCAGAGGAGATCACTACTCTTATTCAATCAGAAGTTAAGATTTTTTTCTGACATAGAATTGAAAATCAGTGTTCAGGTTTCTTAACAGAGACTACTTTCCAGCACCTATCACTTGAATTAGAAGGCTTTTCTGTACCCAGAGTAGATTTTATTTGATGAATCCCAGAATCAAAAGCCATAACCTGGACAGCCTGAGGGCTGGAGTCTGAACAACAACAAACAAAATAATTTCAGATACATGTGAATAAATTGAAGCTGTGCTTACAGAATTCAGAACCACTTGAATTCTGCAAGACAATTCTCACTCTTCAGTGTTACATCAGTTCCAAAGCAGAGCTTGTTTCAGTCATGTTTTTGTTAGCATGTACACTCATGGGAACATTGTTCACAAATGTGTTTCAAGGGAGAACTGTACCTTCATAAGGTGCAGCTTTTCATGACCAACAATACTGCAGAGACACATTCATCCTCTCTGAAACATTTCAGCTGCTCAGACAAGACAGAAACAATTCCCTGGGACTGCATGACTAAGTTATGAAAAGTAAACAATCACTCTGGATTAATCTGGTTTCTATAAAGAAATTAAGTAATGAAATTTTTTCATCCTAATTAAGCAGTGATCACTGTGAATATTCAGACAAAGCAGGACAGATTCTTTTATGTATTCTTATTAGCCAGAAAGGCTAATTTGTTCTTGATTAAGGTAGGCAAAAATAAGTTGTTGAGCTCTGGTACTAATACAAAACTATTTTGTGATCCAATAAGGGACTGGAATATAACACTGAATATTATTCATTTCTCTTTGTAGCAAACAAAACTTTTGTAGTCTAATACTACACTAATTTTCCTGCTCAGTAGTTAGCATGTCAAGTGTTCACACTGGACCTTAAAATGAGTTAGAAAGCTGACGAGTATATCAACATTTGCAGCATAAAACTGTCTTCTCTTTGATCATTCAAGCTTTCCATCACTCTAGGTGGTCCTAACTAATAAGGAACTGTCATCCTCTTCACTACTTGATTCCAGTAGCCACACAACAGACCACATGCAGTTAATGCTTGCCATTAGTGTTTCAGTCAAATACCAACACTTATCTGCAGATTTATGATCCTTTTAATTACATATTTATAAATCATGTCACTATATGTATGGGAAAAATCTGCCTCTTTTAAGGATTTGAAGATTCTGCATCTTTTTGTTTGGGATATTTTTTTCCCCTCAATACAAAAACCTGTGCAAGTTTTTTAATGTATCTGATACATGTTATTGAGCAGGGACACTGCTGTTAGTTCCACACAAATATGAACTGTGAATAATAGAACTCTTTGATTTTCTCCAGATATTTATATGAAGTTCTTTGTATAAGAATCTGACATACCTGTGCAATGCCCCAACTGTCAGCATTTAATCCCATGTCTGTGCTTCAGCAGCCCTTGTCTGCCAGGTTATGGATGCTGAGCTCTAACAGCTCTACTCGCTTTTTGTGCTGAGAACTCTGGAAAACATCCCTGCAGAGAAGGGCAGCTCAGAATTAAATACATGCTTCTGGTAAGGCTCTTTTCCCAGGCAGCTATTCCATAATGAGTTTAATATGATTCTGCATCTTTGAACAATGGTGATTGCACATACAACACGAGTTAATGTGTCCTGTCCCAGTAAAGGAGAAGCTGTGGCTGTTACAGGATAACAGAACCGTGGAGCAGAGATGTATGTATGTCTTGTTTAGGTATTAGGTATTCATATGACAAATTAGAAGGACTGATAATAAAATTCTTGTGATGAAAATTCCTTCTGAAAGGCGTTAAAAGCAACTTTAACCATATAAATCCTCCTCAAATGTCTATCTTGTATATATGTAGAAAAAAAGTCCGCTAAGTTTGAGATTTTTGAGAACAAAGACATTGCTGAAGGGAAACTTTGTTTTATAACTGATCTCTATGAAGATCAATTCTCCCTAGGCTCTCTCTTGCTTTGATTATATGTTGTTTGGCTGACCTCATAATCTTGGAAAATACACGTTTGTGATTGGGTCATAGTCAGGCATGTAAATTAAAGCAAGCCCTTTTGATACATAAGTAATTCCTATTTTAGAGTTTTATAATAGTAAGCCCCTCTCCCCAAATCCTGCGAAGGCAGGAGTTTATGCCATGATCTCCCCTGGATGTAAATGATTTGCAGCTTAGAGGTAAAGGATAGTAATTTGTTCCTGTTGTAGTGTCTACAGCACCTACTCCCAGCCCGATTATTCCTTTGGGATACCTGGTTAGGCTGGATTATCTGAATGTGGGTTTTTCTGGGGCTCTGAATGTCTCATGCAGAGTGCCAGCAATATGAAGCACTGAGTACTTATTTTAAGCACTGAAAAAAAAATTTAAAATGTGACCTTTTTAGTTTCATTGCCATACACAGTCCCATAATTCCACATACTCCTCTGAGTTTGGTTTTAACCCTCCTGGCAGTCATATGCTAGTGAAACACATAGATTTGATACCTTCATTTTATTCCATTTTAATATAGAAGTGTAAATTTTAAATAATTATGAAAGATATGAACTTAAAAGAGGGAAGATATCTGCTCTAAGAGAGGAACGATACAATGGATTTGTTCTGAGCTGCTTGGGATCATTTAAAACCAATGAATTAAAAATCAGATAGTTGGTGAGGGCTATAATTTACACTACAGAGGTGATAAAGCCTTTTGTGTTCCTATTTGCAAAAAAAGCATTAAACTACACTGATTTTTGATTTTTTTTCTTCCCACCAGGGAGAAATGTGAAACTCAATTTTACCCCCGATTGGTAAGGTGCTAATTTGTCTGACAAGTTGTTGGAATCTCAGCATGTTTGAGGTATCCTTGATGTATCAACACCTTCATGCTGAATGAAGGATGTCTTTAATGTGTAAATGTTTAGTACATATCCTATATCTCATTAGCCAAGAACAATACAAACCACACACAGGCAAGAAGGGTCAGAAGCAAGCTCCAGTCAAAGAGGAAAATCTTTTATGTTCTAATTAAATGAGCAAACATGTGGAATACATCTCTTTTGCAAGCAGTTTATCAAAAAATACACTTGAAATTCACAGCCTCACTCGAGTTCTAAAGCCCTGATGAGTCCAATATCAAATGATATTAGATTTGAATCCAAGTACCATAACTGATGTCTCCAAGTTCTTACCACATGCAATATCACAAATGATTAAGATTTGTAGAAGAAAAGCAGTTGTCAGTAAACCCACCAAGCTATACTTCTCCAAACTATGTCTGTTAGTCTAAACGTTCATAAGTTATACATAAATTTAGACATTTAGCTTCATTCACCCCTTTTTGGGAATGAAAAGTTTTCTAGGGAGAGCTGAGGGGTGCTGGTGAAGTGAAGTGAGTTCTTTATTGGATGTTTTCTAACAGGACTTGCCTGACTGTGAGACCAGAAAAGGGATGGCTCTGGCAGAGGATGTGTTCACACACTTTCACATGGTTCTCCACCCTGGCTCTGCTCCAAGGAGTGCCTCTTGATCTCTCTGCAGCAAAGCATAAGATGGACATGGGTCTACAGGGAGAAACACAGACCTTCTGCTGCATTTGGAGCCCTTGGAGGTGGGCACCTGTCCTGCTCAGCCTTTGTTGTGGTCCCTGTGCACTCCCCTCCCTGCAGGCCATGTGGGCACATTGATGTGCTGCAAACTTCTGGCTGCACATGAGAGATTGCAGACACTCTTTTCACTACTATATATCCACATCACATTACATCAGTCTCATGTTTGTCAGTTCAGTTGCAATTGAGCCCTGGTCCTGTGTATGGGTTCATTCCTTCTTTCTGCTTTTCTTTTGCAGAGGCTGATCCCTTTGAACTGGTGAAACCTGATGACTTGCAATCAATGGTCTGTGAAACAATAAGGTCAGCAGTGTGAAGATTCAGATTTTCTGTCTCTAAATGGAGACTGATGTGCTGGGCCACTGAGGTCAGTCTGAGCTGAGCTCATTGCCTGATAGAACAATGGAGTGGGGGATTCAAAAGTACCTGGAGACATGTAGAGCTGTTAATCCAGCTGTGTCCATCCTCTTCACATACATAGCTGGGGGACATACACTGCATAAACACGATAGATGTGACTGACAAATGTCAGTTTCTTGTTAAATGTTAAGCACTGATGGACTCTGAGACTGGAATTCTAGGCCCCATATGCTACCATGCAACCCTGAAAAAAGATCAAGAACATATACAAGCTCAGTCTAAGATGAGTTTTTCTGATGAAGGTAAAGCAGGATTTTAGGTTTTTTTTTTTTTTAACTTTATTTTTGGTTCGGTTTGGTTTGGTTTGGCTTTTTTTGTATCTGTGTAGTTTTACAAATACAAGAATATTATATTTATTTTTATGTGGGGAAATCGAAATTTGCGAGACTTGCATGAATGCCAGAAGGTTTATAAGGTGATATATTTTGATATGAAATGCAAGTTTGGATTCAGTTCCTGATAGGCACTAAATGGAGGCTTCTCAGCTGGATCTCAAAATATAGCTGGTGTAGGAGCTTCAAACAATTTGGGAGACTTCTGTGCAGATGAACATGTTATATGGGCCATACAGATCCTGCAGTCTAACCTGTCCCAAGTGGATCGATGGTGGATAATAGATCCATTTAATTTGCTTTCCATGAGTAAAGCAGGACCTTACAGAAGCTCAGTTGTTCCCAGGTTTATGTTGCACTCCTAAAAGAAAACAAATACAAGGATGAGGCATTTAAGTGGTGAAATGATGCAAAGGGAGACATTTCCCCCAGATTTTGACAAACTGGCCTAAGTATGATCCCAAAGAGTGCTGAGACATTCAGATATCACACAGACAGTTATATTCACATAAACATGTGTCTGCAGTGAGGGCCTGGGTCAGTGTGTGAGTGGCAGAGCTGTGTGGGGATGGTTTCATGGGACCTGCCCAGGCACTGCAGAGCCTGAGTTAGAAGGCAGGGTGAGCTATTCATAGTCAAGAACTTGCACAGAGCACTTAGCCCTTAGAGAAAAGAAATAAAATGGTTTTTTACTAAAGGACTGAAGCTTCTTTTGTGCTTTGAGGCTATCACCTTATGAGCAGTTTGTCTGAAATTACTGCTAGAGCAATTATAGGAGTGTGGCAAGGATTCCAAATTAAGACAAACCCTGCATGAACCAGTCACAGCAGCTGGGTGTTTCTGGCTGGCTGGCTGGTGAAAGCTCTCTGGATTAGTTAATTGTGTAAATACTCATGATCATGAAGTTGCTGTAGGCGTTACATAACTTCACTATGTTGGTCTCAAATTCATGTATCTACTACTAAACCAATTTTCTAAGTACTGTTAAATATTTTCCTATTAGTGTCTGGAACTCAAATCAGACAAGCTGCAAGACTTAGCCAGTCCTGACAAGGTTCAATTTCTGCCTGAAATTAAATTAGTTGGCATCAATTTGAAAAAAACACAAACTCTTCTGTAAATGAGGTTTTTTTATTTGAGAGTGACAAAACAGGTCACAGGAAGAAACATGACAAATAAGTAAAGACAGAAAGAAAAGGCTGGGGAGACAGAGCAGGTATGTCAACATATTTTGCATGGACAGTTTGACTTTCTCGCTATATTCATTTACTTTGTGTCACACAGTTTCATGTCACAGTAGAAGTAATCTTGACAGGAATAAGATTTTGTCACTGACATAAAACAACAGGGATGAGATTTACATATTTAATTTCAATTTAGGTTCCTGTACTGACAACAGGGAGATTTGGAAAAACTTAAAGATACTTGCAGATCTTGTGACTGTTCTGTTCAAACACAATTTTTCAACTCTACAGATAAAGCTGTTATGTTGTTAAGATAATGATCACAGAGAACTTGTCTACTCCTAATTGTTAGAAATAAATATTACTTTCAAATCTGAACCCAACTCTCAGATCACTACATATTTCTTGGTGCAGATATTGAAAAAATTGCTGGAGTGCGTGTGCAGAATTGGGAAATCAGACCTGGGTCCTTGGAATTGCTCCTGGGCCATAAACATATGCAAAGCAGAGCACTGCTGGTTTGCTCTGGCTCATTCCTAGTTTTGGGATTCCAGTAGTCAATGCTAAATGCAAACCCCTCAGCGCTGGCCCCTCCTACATTTCCATTTGCAGCTGCACATTCTGAGCGCTGTGAAAGCAGATCTCAGAACACGGTGTGATCTGCAAACATATACACAATACATGAGCCACAGGAACTGTGCAGGTTTGCAATGGGAGTCACAGACAGCTCACAAAAAAGCTGTATTTTGAAATGAAAATGTGAAGATGTACGAAAAGATTAATGAGTGCCTTGGCTTCTGTGAAACATTTTGCCCCCAATACCAAAATGCTACTGCCTTCACAAAGGCACAGAATTTATTGTCCCTATCTCTCATTAAGGCTGTTTGCCTGCATAATGTTGGGATCAGCTGTAGCTAAGACAAAAATCACACTTATCCCAGATCCATATTCTACCCCAGTGCTGCTGGGAAGGTCTAGCAAAGTCTCTCCTGGTTTCTGGACATTTGCCATTGAAGCATCAATGGTGCAAGTTGAGGTAGCAATTGTTTGCAATGCTGAAAATGCTGCCAGTGAGAGCTGGATGAGCTTTTTAGCTGCTCCAGCTGTTTCCCCCGTCTGGCTCCTGTCAGCCTCATGGGGTGCACTGGGATGTTCATGTGGCACTGGGTGCATGGTAGTGCTGGGACTCTGAGGAACACTGCTCTGAGCAGAATCCATGGCTCTGCTCCTGGATGTGTCTCCTCAGCTCCTTGCTCTTCCCAGACAGCAGACACTGGATTACAAATCTCCTCTTCCATCTCTTTTCCTTTCCTATTGTACAGGCTCATGCATATATTCAACACCAACGTTCACAAACTATAAGCCTTAGTACTATCATATTTTCCTACCTTAAGGAAACTTATTCATGATTAACTGAATCTTCAGCTGATTTAGAGCACTGTAATTCATTGACTCAGCAACATAGTTAAGACTATACCCCCTGGGTGGTTATGTTTTTCCCCCACAAAAATTCCCAGGGTGCAAAGTGTCATTTTCAAGGCTTGTATCTATCTAAGGCATTTGAAGGTCAAGCCCAAGTGGTCTGTGGAACTGCTTTGAATCCTGAAATCAAATTCTTCCAAAACTGGTATCTTCTGGTAAGGAAACAATCTGCTGGATGTGGATATCTGAATGACTGGCCTGTTTCTCTAGGGTTTCTCCTTGTGAGCAAGCAAGCAGGGTGACTAATTTTACTCCCAGAGACTGGGTCTAGGACAATCTTTTTACTAGAGAAACCGGTAAAAGATACCCCAAATTTCCCCCTGACATAAAATAAGGCTTCCTGGCAACTGAGGCAGAGCCTTACTAGTGTTGAACAGATCCACTGGTGATTTTAATTCACTTCAAACTGAACCTTCATTGTGTGAAGAGTAATCCAAGTACAGGATTTGTTTCCATTTTTCTAAGGGAAAACCTGGACAGAACTTAGGAGATAAAGCAGAACCTGACTGCTTGGCACTGATGCCAGATTTATACAAGGTGATAGCTTTTCCTTAGGCACTTAAATGAAATAAGGGACAGCTAAAAGCTTCCACCACCCAGAGCTCCTCATGACACTTATGGACAAGCCTCTTTCAAATCTCTAAAATTTCAGAACATTTAAAAAAAATTTTGCCAATGGCCTCTAAAGACCAAAAGGGAGCTGGGCAAGAGCTGAGCCTGTGAGCAGCATACAGACCCTCCCTTCTCACTCCCCTCATTCTGTTCTGGTCCCCCCTGGCACAGAGGAACTGCTCTGGTTTCTCAGGGACAGCATTTGATTGTTAAATTCATTTCTCACAGGGGCCTTTCCCTCTTTTCCAGGCTACTTCAAAATGACAGGCAGAACCAAAATCCCATTCGATTAAAAGCAAGTAGAAAAGGGAGATGAACTCCTAGCAAACAAACAAAAACAGTTTGAAATTTTGACTTAAAAAGCACGGCAGTATTTTACCAGCAAGGACTGAATTCATTAATGCTACCTTATTTGTGCTACCATTAAGAGTTTTTCACCATTACTGTTCAAAAGCATTTTTAGAACCTGCTGTTTTACTGCTTTGAAATAGCTCTACCCAGGAGTGAATCTTTGCATTTATTTTCAAAACAATCAATTCTTCCACGTGTAAGACTTCATGCAAGTCCAGTCTTCAAAGACAAAAAAATACCAGGCTTCCTTATTCTAGACCACTTTCCTCTTCTATTCCTCATCTCCCACATTTTATTTTCTTATTTGTTGTCCAGCAGCAGTTCCTATGGTACTGTGCTGGGGTAACATGCATATAGCATACCCTATACACACACATGAACAGGCTCAAAAAATCCGGATCAGTACCTTTTAACTCCCCTGTAAATTCTCAACTATTTTTGTTTCTCCATATCTTCTTTTTTTCTATTTCCTTTCCTTCTTATCTGCCCACCTTCTCTGCTGGTATTTTATAATGCTGTTCAATGCCTTGATATTCTGAATCCAGGGTTCACTGCAGTCCTTAAGATGCTCTCATTGCCAGTGTCTGTTGACACTGAGCACATTCAGTGCTTTTTGTGGTGCCAGAGCCATAGGCAGAAGCCTGTGACCTCCACGATGTCATCCTTAAACCATTTTGACCCAAATAGGACCAAATTTATACTGTTATTTTAGTATGGCAACTGAGACCTGATCTAAAAGACCATTAAGAACATGTTGGATGTTGGAGCTGGAGTAAAAAGTATGTTTTTGTTTTGAAAAGTGAGAGTCCCACCACAGCAGGCTCCTGTGGAAACACAAACTGAGATGGGCTCAACCACCTCAGCATCTCTGACAGGCATTTACACTGCTGTTTGTGACCTTGGCACACGTGTATTACACAGCTACATGGGTCAATAATGTGAACAGACAGGAAGCAAGAAACATTAATGCTGTGTCAACAGCATAGTTCCCATCACTTCCTTGGCAAAGCCCAGTGCACACTGACAATGTGACAGACACATCCAGCTCAGGGGAAGGTTCCTGTCCTAAATGCTTCTGTACCTTTCAAACAGCTGGTTTACAGCTACAGTCTCTATGCTGAAGCAAGCTGCAAAACCTTGAAGAAATAGTTTAGTGGGATTAAAATAAAGAACAGAGGTAAAATAAATGTGGAAACCCTAAATGTGGCTGGGGATGTCATCACGGCCCAAGGCAGAGGGTGTCACAGCCTCCCCCTTCTGAGGAGGGCATATGAGAGACTTTGGTAAGTGGCCGCACACGTGGGTGGCAAAAGTTCAAGACAAAAGGTTTGGGGATTTTTCAGGGTGATTGTGTGATAGCAGGTAATGTTTCCAAGTGAAGATAACGAACTCTTGGTAAATTCGGAGAGAATGGTTTTCCCCTGCCTGTAGAGCAGAGGATACAAGGAGCAGTAGGACTGTTCGCAGCCTCTGGAAGACGCGCAGCAGGAGCACATCGCGGGGTGGGAAGCAGGGACTGGGTAGTTTTTCCCGAAGCGGGGAATGGGTATTTTTCCCGAAGCAGGGACTGGGTATTTTTCCCGAAGCAGGGAATGGGTAGTTTTCCCGAAGCGGGGAATGGGTAGTTTTCCCGAAGCGGGGAATGGGTAGTTTTCCCGAAGCGGGGAATGGGTATTTTTCCCGAAGCAGGGAATGGGTATTTTTCCCGAAGCGGGGAATGGGTATTTTTCCCGAAGCGGGGAATGGGTATTTTTCCCGAAGCGGGGAATGGGTAGTTTTCCCGAAGCGGGGAATGGGTAGTTTTCCCGAAGCAGGGAATGGGTAGTTTTCCCGAAGCAGGGAATGGGTAGTTTTCCCGAAGCGCTCCCAGCAGCAGCGAACCCCCGGCCATGGCCCCGCCTCGGCCGCCACCTCGCGGCCAGCGCTGGAACTGCGGCCGGCGGCGGCAGCGATCGGCCGTGATTACAGAACCACAGCCGGGCCCCGAGTCTTGGAAAACACATCAACATGTGGCTCATCTTCATTGCAGCTGGGAGTTAAATCTCATTTTCATTTCATTTTAACAATTTAGGCACATTACTCACGCTGTTAATAGGTCAGGATACTTTGGCACCACGTAGCAAGACGAAGTTAAACTATTATTCCTTAATCTCTTTTATCACTGATTCCTCTTGTACTAACCTGAAAAACGTTAAAAAAAAAAGTGGGAGGCAGGGACCCTGTGTGCATTTCTAAGGACAGGCTTTATTGCTTCGAAATGTTAATAGAAAAACAAGTGAAATAACAAACTGCATCTGCTGCATCTCAGTTATTAAACTGCTGCTATCAGTCAGTATAATTCCCACCAGCTAACAATAAAAATGTTTTGACATCCAATCTCATACACTTCAGTAATAGTTACCCACCAGGAATTTTCTACTATGGAAATATTTCTTCTCCACTCTCTTAGAATCATGAAAATGTTGATGTGCTACAAAGTCCCGTTATAAAGGGCACCCTGTCAGAACGGCGGTCACCAGAGCAGCTCTGTAAATTGTGCTGTACAGAGCAGTCATGTACAATACAGCTGTTCTATTTCATACTAAAAACCAGCTTATCACCACAGACAGGCGACTTTCGTTTCTTACAAAAAATACCATCAGACCAGATAGTGCTTGTAATTGGGAATTTAGCGTCTCCTGGTTCTTTGGCTAGTTAAGCTTCATTCAGGCTGTACCCTGAGCTAACAGGAGGTTTCCTTTGGGCAATTGCAGAGCTAATGGGTGCCCACAGTCATTAACAGCATCCAGCTATGCTTAGCTCCACAGTCATTAACAGCATCCAGCACAAACAGAGTCTGACAACTCCTCCGTCCCCAGCTCCAGAAGGCAACTGAAACCACTTGAGTCGCTTGAGCTGCATTTGAAAAGCAGCTGGACTGTGCAGAGGAGCTCTGCTGATCCAGGCTCTCCAGCACACTTCTGCTTGCAAAATGCAGGCAGGGATGTGGTTTTGTCTCTGCGTGGAAGGGATCTGTAAATGATTTGAAGGTTCAGAGTTCAGGGGTGGTTTGGAAAAACACCCGTCGGGCTGCAATGCCCGCAGGGAAATAGTCTGCTTTGTTAGGGTGTCTCTGGGTATTTCTGGCATTTCACCTCCTGACTGAAGTCAGGAAAACTCAAAGAAAGAAAGAATATGGAAAAATACATCCAGACACTTCCGAACATGGAAACTAGTTTCCTAATGTTTAGTCAAAGGCAGAAGTCAGTTCTTGTTTCACCCAGCCTCTTTGAATTGGAAACATTCAGTGCAGTTTCCTTTCAAATACTCGATAAGCTGCACGAATAGCTGCCCAAGAATCAGAACCATGACTAATTCTTGTTCATTAGATGTGCAACATAAGTAACTACTTGTTTCACTACTGATTAATTACAGTGAGATGCCTCCAGCTCTGTCACATGCATCCAGATCTGCTTCCACGCTGCCTCCTTCGAGTAAATCCATATCATCATTCTGCAGACTTTTGCCACTGAGAGGAAACGGGAAAGGCTGGGTGCCAAGGGCATCTGGCTCTGCAGCTCTGGCTCCTGGGGATTTAAGAAGAGAAGGGGGTGGTTTTAGAGCTCCAGGGGGTGAGATATAGCCACGAGTTCTGTTACTGGCATAATACCCCCTGTCTGAGGTACAATTCCCACATGGCTTTCCTAGGACATCACATTAAAAGTATTTCTGGGGAGCTCTGTAATTCGCCTCAGCAGTATACACAAACATTCCTTAATGCATGACTTTCATGCTGCCTGCCTGCTTCCAGGATTTTCACTGGGTCACTGCATTGGTGCTGATGCATTCCCTGGGGTTGCACACACACTGCCACGCAGCCAAAGGCAGGGGAAACCTTGCTATTTCAGGTCGAGTTGATTACAGGTTTTTTGACTAAAACATGCTTTTTCTTTTTTTCAAAGAAAACACCGAGTCACAAAAACTTAAACTTACCTTTTAAATGGATTGATTTTGAGGGGAACGTTTCCCAGATGGGGTGGTCTTTCTGTATATAGCAAAAAAGGAATTCTTCCATGACTGGGGCATTTGCATGTGGGTACCCTGTAGCCAGCAGAGTGCAGTGAGTTGTGAAATAAGTCACTGATCTTGAGAGGGAATCAAGCAGGGCAAGGGTTTGGACCTACTTTGCAGAATAGTTTCTAAGTCTTTGGGTTGTGGTCTCAGTATACTCTGCCAATCCATTTTGTAGAGCTAATTATAAGTTCAGTGGGTCAGGCAGAAAACATCCTAGGCCAGCATTTAGTGCAGCTGGGTGAGATATGAGCACTTACACTTCCAGCCAGGAATGACCTCTGCACAGGTGTGCAATGAGCCAGGGGGTGATGCTGCTGTCTCTTCAACATGACATAGAGGCAAACTCAAAGGCCTCAACTTTTTCTATGATGCAGCCTTCCTTGTTTCTTTCTACCCCAATGTAACACAGATGAATAGACTTAAAAATGGGGATATCTATTTATAATCTCATTTTTCCCCGCCTCCATCTCACCTGCTTTTAAATGCTCCTGTGCATTTCACAATTGCCTTGACAGGACTAATTTTGTTTAATTTCAAAACTGAAACTGGTGAGAACCAAGGATGCCCTGAAAGTAATTGTATTAACAGAAAGTGGTGCTGTGAGGTCAAGGGAAAGTGCAAGACCTGAGTGCTCAAAATACCATCAGCTGTGTCATGAAAACAGATGTTCTCTGTAGCTCCTTTCTGTGTGTGGGGAACAGGCTCAAGATCACGGTGTACTCTCAACAGCTCAGCAAAGGTTTTTGTCCTGTTCTACTTTCTACCTTTCCTTTCAGAAGGGAACCTAGTTGGTTTGTTGCTTCCCCCCCACCCCCCTCCCCACTTGGTTTTCTGGTCACTGTGGAAAACTCTCAGAAGTTAGTGTACAGAAATTCTGCCTGGTTTAAAAAAACCCTAAACACCAAAAAGCCCAAACTGTCCTCATTTCCTCTATTTAAACCATATGTTGAATTACAACCAATTTAAGTAGGAGGAAAACAAAAACATATTTCACTGGGTTAAGGAAAGCTCTGAATGGATTGCATTTTTATTAAGGTTTTATGTGCCCTATCCAAACACCCAAAACATTGTGCTGTACATCAGATTTAAAGTGAGCTATTTTATTACATGTCCAGAGGTGACTGCATCAATGGCAGCGTGCACAGCTTGTAGTCCCTGCCTTAGGATTCAAGGCTCATGGTCTGAGGTGAGTTTTTGGGTGGTGGAGAACAGTTGGTTAAGTTTCAAGATTCAGAATTAATATGGGCTATTTCTAGTGCATTTTAAAGCTGCACAGGATGAGCTCTTGAGATTCAGGTAGCAGCAATACAAAATGCTCCTCTGTTTTCTCATGCACTCAAAATTAATGTGAGTTTGCACCCTAGACTTCCTCTTGGGTTTGGGGCTGTCATTGTCCCCAAAAGGACTACTTGCAGATGTACCTGTCTTTGTTAATTAGGCTGGGGTTCAAGTTTGTACTTGAATTTGATTTTAATTCAAATCTAACCTACATACTGCAATTTTGACTTTTCATAATAAAAAAATTACAGATAATGTAACACAGAACCAGTAAGAAAAGGTCTAGTTTGCAGGAAAAAAAAAGTTTCCTGATGCCAGAGAAGTGAGGGATCTGACAGACTAACTTGTGGTGTTCATTCTTGCTCAGCTACAGTGAAGATAAATTAAGGATAAATTACTCAGTGAACAAAAGTCTTGTTTTCTCTGTGACTCCACCTCTTTCGGGCATTCTGCCCTGTCCCCACCCCTTGCACTTGCCTGCATTTCTTAATGGCAGTATTCATGCAGCTGCTAATTTATGTGTTTGAGAGAAGATCTACACAGAGCCTTCCCTTCAGTTATTCAGAAAATTTGAGATTCAAGAATGTATGTGATTTGTCAGGTCCCAAACTTCAGCTTAAAAATCGTTAACATTTTAAGGGCTGGACTTGAATGAGAGAAATTTTAAACGGAATAATTTCAACTAGAAGTTAGTTCTTAGGTCCTCAGTTTAGACCTAGTTACAAAAGTTTGTCCTCAAAATAAATACAATGCCTATTGTAACATAAGCACAGTCATTTGGCTGTGGGGCAGTTTGGTGTTCTGCTCTGGGAGACAGGCGGAGCTGATCCTGTTACTGAAATCTCCTCGATTCTCTTGGTGTCTGGTATCATAAACACGAATTGTTAATTTCATATTGCTCATAACAGGCACACTGTGAATGTTTGCAGAGTTTATAGGGGATCAGTTACAAATGTGATTATACCAGCCATTCCTCAGGACTGACACCAGTTTCAAATTAGAAGCTGACAGGCCTCACCTGCTCCTGAGTTCACTGACAGGTCACCTTCTTGTCATTTTAGCTATCCCCCCATCAAAATGACACCTGTGTTCATAAAGGGACAGCGAGGGACTAGAAGTTGTTAGAATTGTTGCAGAATAAGAATAAAATGTCATCTACTCCAATAATGTAGTGCTCAACTCTGGCCTTTCAGACAGCTTGATGCTTGCAGCCCCTGACAATGTTTCCAGCTACAAGAATAGCTGGATCCAAGGGTCAGCAGTTGTTCCCTCTTCTCCCCATAGATGTGAGGCATTCAGCTCAGCCCAGGCCACAGGGCACAGACAACCCCGGAGAGAAGCAAAGAGCTTGTAAATTGCCTTTGCTTTTATTCATGCAGGATAATACATGTAGATAAACATTCCTTACAGAGGCTGGCATTACTCATCCATATTTTTAAACAATGTGTGAAAAATAAAAGGTAAATGTTGTTAAATAAGTGGATAAAAAAATGAAACTTTTTTCAATTTGTTGAAACTTATTTCTTCATAATAGGGTATTTTTCACATTCACTCAGTTTAACAGAATGGTGCTAGCTAGGTCAGTCCAATTCTTGTACCTTTAAATTTCTCAAAACCAGGAAAATAGACTGCATCTTCAAATACAGACTTTGGGATTTCCTCTTTCATTTAAAAATAGAAATATCAGATCTCAACAGTGTCAGACTTGCTGGTTAAATATTGCGGCTGTCTTTGATTTCCAGTGTAGTAAATAATTGTACCAGCTATGGGACAGTTGTACAGCTGTCTTCTTAAGGCTTGGCTTTTCCAGGAAGTGAAGGAAATGTAGGTGTATATAATCCTACTGAAATTGCCTGGCACATTGTGTGCAGAGAAGGTTTCTGAGTTGTGGGATATTACAAGCTCTCATAAGGCTGCTGGGTAAAGAGCACAAACATACTTGTTAAGAGAGAGGGTAGGTAGGGATAAACAAGATGTTGAATTACACTTTGCCAAATGAAGGGCTCAGGGCAGCCAAGGCAAATCTTTTTGTTTTCCTCTCCCTAAACTGCACCTTTATTTTTGGCCTTTTATTTGTGGCTAACAGAGCTGTAAGGACATTCAGTTATCATAGTTGCCATCATTCTCTGAAATCTGTTCTTGGATTTATTTGCTGGTCCAAGAAATATAATAGTATTGGCATTTTATCTGTATTAATTAAACATAAGACCTGATTCCTCATGGTGTAAAAAAGCATGACTTCAGGAGAGCAGTGCTGATTCAGGCCACCTGAGTATCTGACTCTTTATATAACAAGGACCACGCTACAAGAAAGTGAACAGAAGCAAACATTTGTTATAGAAACTCATGTCACCAACATAGACTCCCCCCCAGCATTCAGCAGGGAAAAAAAAATTATAGCTAAGGTAGATTTACAGAAGCCACCACTTTTCTTTTAATGATTTGGATATTGATCATTTTTAATCTTCTTCTCAGAACAACCAGGAGATCTATTACAGCTTGAGCCAGCCATGAAAAGCGGGTCCGTTCTTTAACCTGCCCCAATTCACTTGGACATATTTTATATCTCCAGGGATTCAGCCACGAAGTCCATTAGAGCATCAGATGCAGTGAGGTCAAATCAATTGTCCATACTGCAGACAAGGTAACCATCATTTACTGTAATTCTCCCCCGTCATGGTAGAGGAGAGGAAAGGTTAAAAGCTGTATTACCATGAGGCTGTCTCATCTATCTTTCAGTATATTGGTAATACCTAAACATTGCTTAAAGAACTGAATGTCCAATCTTAAATCTGCGCGAAACTGGATTTAATGGTTAGATTGCCAAATCAACAAATTTGCTAATGATTTTTTTCAGGTAGGAGCAGACAAAAGGAGGACCTTTAAAACAAAATGCAAAACCCTTTAAATATATTGTCACATCTGACGCAACACATCCAGCGCTATAATGGAGCGTTCATCTCAGGATATGAATGACTGATATTTATCCTTCCCCATATGTAGATATATTTACCTATGAAGTAATTTGCTGTCATCCCTTTAAGCTGGAGGTGCTACGGCAGACCAAAAAAACAAAAGAGGAAGTAAATTCGGGACGTGTATTTTGCACTGTAAATCAAGTCCTTATGTGTTTGCACTCCAGGATGGGCAATAATAATTGACTGAAGCAATCACTGCTGTGGGAAAACAAACGTGCTGGCCGTGTCGCTCTGAAGGTCAGGCCTGATGACACAGTAAGCACCTGAACTCTCACTGACTCCCGGGGAGCCGCGGGTGCCCAGAGCCTCCCGGAGCTCTGTGACAGCGGCAGATTTACGCGGCCGCCGGGGCTGGGATGAGGATGCTGCTTCCCACTCCCGCCTCCCGCCGCCGCCTCTGCGGAGCCCTTTATTTCCATTACGGTGCCGTGGCACCTCTGACTCCTGCGCTCCGCGCCGTAACCGCACGGAAGCGGAGAGAAAAATGCGGTTCTGTGCCAGACTGCGTGTTCCTCCTCCTTGGAGCCACTGGCCCTGACTAATGTCACAGGGATGCACGCTGGGGACCCGTGCCCACCTCTGTCCTGGCCGCGAGAGCTCCAGCACCGCGGCCCGGCCCTTGTAGGAATCCTCTGCTGAAGTGGGAAGGGACAATGAAGCTCACATTTATTTACTTGTCTGTTTGCCTTTTCTAGGTTAATCTTTTCTCTTTCCCTGGATTTCTTTAATCTTGAGGGTTTTATTTTAAGTGATTGAATGAAGGAGTTACTAAAATTTTCCATATTTCAGAAATCTTTCACAGCTGTAGAAATGAGTAAATTTATTTCTGTGTTTCACAAGCTGACTTGCTGAGCAAACATACCCATGTATGTATACCGGTATATCAAATGTATTTCTGTGGCCAACACACATTCATGATACTCTTCGAGGAAGAAAATGTGATGAATGCAGTAGGAGCGTAAGAGTTGGTGTAGGTTGCAAATTCTTAAATATTTTTTATTATGAAGCCTATTTTTAAGATCTTAGTAAAGTTTTAAAGCCCGACACAGTAAATTCTAACTTCAGATAATGTGGGTATTCAGTAACTGTAAAAAGAAACTAGCAAAAGTTTTGTGTGTGCTGAAGGAAAGATAAATGTGCTGTAGATTAGGTGTTACATACCATTTACTTAACTACTTTTCCTCTTCTGCTTCTTCTTTTTATGGTTTATCTTAATGCAGAGTCTATGCGGGTCCTTTTCCTTAGTTTATGTTACACTATCACCTCTGAATTCATCCCTCTGAATGTCTCTTCCCAGACGCTCTGCTAATGCTCACAAAAGTGCAGATTGGAGTTGTCATTCAATAGAAGTAATGCCACTCTTTAAAAAAAATGAACCACTAAATCAGGTAATGTTATGTTCATTTTAATATAGAAACTCAGAAATAAATCACGGGAATTTAAATCCAAGAAGAAATAAACTGATCCAAGTCTGGAAAGAAATGAAAGATTGGAAAGTTGCTTTACTTTGTAATAGCTCAAAATTGGGGCTGCATGCAGCTTGCATGGTCTGTTGGGTTCCCTGTTCTGGAGCACTCTCAGGTAACTCTCAGCTGAGTAGTCCCCTCTCTGCTGGCACGTGTTCTGCAATGCTAATTCAGAGAAAGGTCCACTGGGTTATTTAACTGAAACCAGAGTCTCAAAAAGATCAGACAGCTTTGCTGTTCTTTGGCTTCAATGGATATCACAGCACTGAACTTAACAGAAAGGCTTTGGATCTGGAAAAATGCTTACTGAAATCGATGAGAGAAAGAGCTCTAACTCCAACAGTTAACACTTCATCCTGCCCCTTTTCTCAGAAGATACAAACATTGACTCTGCAACGCCCAGTCATGTTTCTCAGATCAATATGACAAACTAAGGGATGTGTATTTACTATCTGCTCTGTTGTCATCACACGTCAGATCTGACTTTTTAAAAGTAACTCTTTGATTTTTACAAGAATTCTACCCTGTGCAGCAAACAAGTGTGTTTTAAAGGAAATCTGTTTAACTAGGGAAATCACTAAGGAATTCCTCAAGAGTTATATATAGCTCTTAGTTCACAGACTTCCTTAAAGAACTCCTTTTTCTACGTCTATAGTAATTAAATTAAAAGTTGTCTTTTGAGTATTTGATGTTGGCATGTTGCATTTAGTTTAATTTTCTCCAAATGCTAAAGAGGTTATGACAGTTACAGGGAAGTAGTCAGGTCTTGTGAACATGAGAGAGGGTCAGAGTCTCTGAATTCTCCACAAGGTAATATGGTCAAGAGAGCTTCCTGGTACTCCTAGTCACTCTGTGGGGGTGTAGGAATTGCCTGCTTGTCACATCTGTAGTGGAGCCTGAAGTGGAGCCGGTGGCATGACAGCTGCAGAGGGACAGAGAACATCAGTGTGGAGCTCTGGGGATCAAATTCTCCTTTAAGTAACCAAAAAAGATGGCTCTGATTACAAAAAACTGGTGACATTAGGCAGAACTACTCTGGAATCAAGCAGGAAACGAGCAGAAGAGGAGTGTGTGAGCCAGTGCCACCCTGGTGCAGCCTGGCTGTGGCACAGCATGACTGCTTCATGTCCGAGATGAAGCAGGAAAACTCTAGCAGGAGCTTACAATACAATATTTTCTTATGGGAAATAACTCCTTCTGTTAAAATGGAAATAGTTATTCATGAATAACATCTTACATCTGCATAAAAATGTCTCCTACAGTGCTATAGGCCACCAGAGAAAACTGTACAGCCGTTTCTCCTCTCCTTCCCCCTTTTTTAATAGGGTGAAAATTAGTAAGTGTAGATTGCCTGGCCTGGCATTTCCTGGCATGTACAGATAAAGCAAAACTAACCTGAAAATCTTTGGAGTTTCTCTTCACATAAGCATACATTTTTCTGCCATGTGCTGAATCCCCTCCTACTCTTTTCAGTTTACAATATATGATTCTCCAATATGTCACTGTGAAGTCTCATTTATAACAGCTTATCCATTAGTATTTTCTATCTGAATCTCTCGACTTAGGTGCTCTCTGATGTCCAAACTGATGAATCACAGAAGGAACCTGGGGCCCTCATGCTTTCATTAGGTTATTTAAACCTTCTGGGCCTGAAATTACAGAATAAAAATATGAACAATTCAAATTGGATATGCAGTTTTAATTTCTGCAGATTTCCTGATGTTCACAACTTGAAAGAGGCCCTGGTGTTTGTGACCAGCTGGAAAACAACCAGCTTAAAACAGAACATACATACATACAAAGCAAACCAAAGTGATTAATTAAGCCTTTTGGTATTTGCTTTGGAATTGGATATTTTGGGCTGAAATTTGTTGTAATTCAAAAGCTGAGGGAAAGGTACAGCAACCAGTAAAGGAAGTTCTTGCTTTACACAGATCCATCTGCCTTGCCTACAGATGTTATTAACTGCCTTAAATGATGATTATTTGTCCAAACCAGCAAAACAATGTGAAAATGTATTGAAATGAAACATTGCCCTGAAAGAGCTCCTGTTTTTTTACAAGTTCATTTTTAACCAATTTGCCAGATCAATTCAAGGACAAAATTTACCAGGATTTTAAGAAACAAAAAAAAGCACTAGAAATATTTCCATCAATTAGAAGAAAAAACCTATACAATATTGTCCTGATTTCCAACCCTGAGTTTAGCATTACTGCTAGCTGAGTGGAAATCTGAATGAGAAGTTGGCTTCTAGAAAAGTGAATTTAACTAATTTATTTTCATTACTGAAGCTGAGGAAAATGCAAGCTTGTGTGAAAAAGTTATATTATTGGAACAGGAAACATTTATGTACCAAAAAAAAGGTAAAACATAGGAAAACCCAAGGAAAATAGATCGTTTTTAAATACATTTTTTAACCATGCAAGATATCCCTTTCAGCACAGCATGGGATACAGCATTAATCTTATTTGTCTGCAATTTAAAAACCTACTCCCTCATAGTCAGGACTTTGCTACATTACCTCATTTTACCCACAGAAGCCAAACTGCTGATTTTTTGGAGACAGTAAGCCATAAATTCTTTTCTATGACAATTACTTCATTACTAATCTAGACCATGTCTCCAATGAACTAATGAAGAACTTTAATATTGAAAAGCACCTCATAAATCATTTACAATAAGCCAGAAGAAATATTGAGCATTTGTAAATATGACTTCTCTTTGCAGGATTTGTCTCTTTTAGTTTTTCTTCCTGAACACTTGCTACAATTATCTTTAAATCTCCAGGAAAGAAACCAAAGAAATGGGAAATCAGGTTTGTAGTAGTATTAGTCATCTTACTAATGGATATCCTATAACTTGTCCTTTTTTCCACTTTCTCTTACCTCGTCCTTTCATAACTCATCCAGACAGACTCTTAAATACCCTTTGATTGGAGCCAATGGGTCTTACAAATGTAATTTATGCAGGAGGTGATGATTTAAATGGAAAAACCCAAAAGTCTTGTGCTTTTAAAAAATGTAAATCTGTCTGGGTCTCATTAAGGAAGGTTCTTGACTACAGGAGAAACTCTCATCTTCTTATTTATTTATTTATTTGAAAGTCATACATTTATTCATAAGATTTAGATAGTCTTAAAAAAAAAAAAAACCAACCAAGAAAACCTCAAACTTTGGAATCATGGTTTTATCTGTTGGTTTTTGTCCAGCAGCCTCAGCCAAAACCTTGCCAGAGGTGACATGCAGGATGCTGTCAGCAGGGAGATGGCATGATGACCTCTCTGTCAAGACAGAGCAATAGTGCAAACAGTGCACAACACAGGAATTCCAGGGACCAGTGCATTTATCTTAACCCTGACTCTGAGAAAGTTCTACAAATCTTAAAAAAAAAACAACCCCAAGCACCAATGGTTAAAAAGGGGAGCTACGTATAAATCCTTGTTACTTTTCTGGTACTGTATGGAAATTAAAACATGACAACTTTGCCTCAGCCATAAAATTAAAGAAATCCTAGGAGAATGAAGGGTGAAAGCAGCCTGCCTCTATTTCTGAGCAGCTGAGGTTGGCTGATGGCAAACAGCTCATGTTAATTTGTGGGTAAAGCCCTCCTGATGCAGGTTGACAAGTTATTTATTAGTGGGGTTATAACTTGAGGAGAGATAAGGTTTCTCTGAACTCCCAGCATAAATATCTGCAGTTATTCTATGAAAGTCTTAAGTATGAACTTGCATTGCTGGCTAAGTTTCATTTTTCCAAAAGAGAATACCAGTGTCTCTGTGAAAGGCTCTATATGAGATACAGGCTTATTTAAACTTTCATAATTTTGTGAACTCCACCAGTGTCTATTCCTTTTCTTTCAAATTTGGGATAAGGATATCCAATAATCTGGTTTTCTTTTTGCTTTATCCTGCTCTGTCTTGCAAAGATTATGCTGGTGTGCTTCAGGTGCTCCTATTGATATTTCAGATCTCCCAAGACAGAGACTGCACCAGATAGTGGTGAACATACCTGACACCTCCTCTGGAAGGAGACAGATTTTCTTTTAAGGAATTTAATGTTTTAATGGAGACAAGTACTGGGAAACTTCTTTAACCTGAAGGTTCTAAAAAGATTCAAGCCAGATTCTACGTGCTTCCCCTTCTTGCTGTGTTCAGTGTATTATAACTGCATGAGAAATGTTCAAAAACAATGCCTGGTTCACTTATAGTAACTTAAAACTTAGCTCACCAGTTCTGATTCACATACCTGCTAGCTTGGAAATAAAAAATGAGCAATGTCTTATTTTTAAGCCAAGTATGGAAATTAGATATGGTTTCTGCCTTGTTTATGCTTCTAGTCTTCTTGAGTCTGTGTGGGAGAGGATGAGAACAAAACAAAAACAAAGACATCTACAAAGAGAAGTGGAATATCTCCTTGAGACCAAAACAGAAATCATTTATTCCTAGTGTGTGTTTTTAAGTGGCTTAGTTGATGCCATATTTACTGCATACAAATCTGGAGGCGCCAGAGTGGTTGACTGTGATTAGATGTTTATGAACAAAGCATTACTTTATTTTCCCTCCAGAGGTTGCCCACTGATATCCCTGCTGTGCCCAGCCATTGGCCTTGTAGCACTGTGCTTGTATCCTGCTGGAATCCTTCTCCAGGGGTAACTGAGAGATGGTGAGAGAGTGGGGAACTTGGATGAGCCTTGAAATTAAGCTGTTCCTACTCTCTTTTCCTTTTTTAATCACTTGATCACATCAGCTTCTGGTTTTAAAACGATGACATATTTTAGGGCAGTATTTAAAAACCCTGAAGTAAATTTTCTCTATATTTCTATTTAGTACTACGTTTATCATGAACATCGTACTGACAGAAAACTTCCTCTATCCCCATCTCTTATTTGTTCTTATTTTCATCTTAAGCATCTGAGTTATTGGAGGACAATACATTAATCAGGCATCTCACAAGCCAGAATTCTATGTAGCTTGATCACTTTTGGGGTAAAATTTAGCTAGACTGCCTAAAAATGCTTATTGGTCTCTATGGATTTGTGCTGAATCTATTTAATACAAAGTGTAATATAAAAAGCCCTTTCTGCAGTTAATTAGCCTCCAGGTTATTGCAGGCCCCAAGGCATTGTATTTGAGTTGTCATTGCTACTTGCAAAGATCAGCAGTATTTAATTCTTGTGTTACACAAAGTAGATTCCCTATGCTTATCTGGCTAGTGTTAATTCATTGTTTCCAGACTCTATTTTTCATTTTCTTCTTGGCTATTAAAGATGGTGCTAGAGTTGAGGAACTTTGCTGAAAGCAGATGTGCTACACTGAGACAGTACCAATTTAAATTATGGCAGAACTAAACTTGAAGGTTCCTCCAGAACTATGCTATTCTAACTGGGGGCAAGATTTGTTTCTGTTACATGATAAAAATAAAACAAATAGGGTTCATTCAGACTCCTTTGGGATATGGTAGATCTAATCTTATTAATTATTCCTGTTTTCTAAAGAGAAAACATCAGGTTTCCTCCACTTGATAATTCTGTTTTCTCAGAAAACATTTACACATGTTCCAATACCCAGCTGGTACTCTGGCAGGAATTCTTTAGTGGTTAGAGAAGTGGCAGAAGGTTAAATCATCTGACTTTGATGTGATGTTGATTGTTTACCCTTAGTGTACAGTAATATCTTAAAAAAACAAAGCCAAGTGGGTGTATTCATTACTGGCCAAACACTGACAAGTTAAGGAATAAGTGACGCCCCTCAGCTGAGACCCAAGTGCTTCATTTTAATGGAGATTACGGTAAGAACCAAATGAAGTTGTCTGAGGGAAAATGATGTCTCCTGAGCCTTTCTTCTGGTTTGGCCACAAGTTAATAACACAACCAGCACTTAACAACAAAATGCAGGACTGTATTATCTTTTAGCAAATGCCAGTCATGGGCAATCCAAACAGGTCAATTACTAGCAAATCTCCAAAGCTCTCCTGAAACCTCAGAAGAATTAGAGATGCCAAGAAAATGTCTAGATGCACAGAGACACAGGAACAGAAATAGGGCACAAACGAATTTGCAGAAATGGAACTTAACCCTTAGAGGGAAGAGCCCAGCCTGCTACATATTCATTTCCACTTCATTAAATATTTATGGTGAGACATGCATGTAATGTGATTCTGCATTTTGGAAAAAGCACACAAACTGAATCTGTGCTGTTTCAGTCGTTTAACCTATTTTTTTCAATCTTTCTACATCTCACAGGTAAAATGGGCAAATGTGGGGGTTTCTGCCATGGACATGTTAGACATTTGGAAATGAATGTGTTCTCTTGAATAATCCTAAATCAGCACACACAAAACAGCGTGCAGAGACCAGTGACAGCCTATTCTTCAGCTCAATGGCATGTCTATGACTTATTAATATTAATGAAATCTGTACACAAGCATGTGGGGATAATTGATCCCATTAAATTCCATTTACTCATGAGCTACTTTGTAAGGTTTGCCCCTTAGTTATCGTAGTTTTTATCAAGGATAAAAGTTGGAACAGTGTGTTTGCCAACAAAAGACTGTTTCAAAAGTAGCTTTGTTAAAAATAAACAAAAAAACCAACAACAACAAAAAAACCAAAACAGAAAAAAAAAAAGAACGGGAAAAAAACCCAAGAAAAATTAAGCACCACAATGTTTTCATCCAAACTTTCAACAGCTAATGAAAACAATCTTATCTTTACTTTAAACCTTTATTGGGACAGGACATCAGAATCCTTTAGGAGATGAAGGCATCAGCCTGTGTCTATTTTTTTGGTGATCTCTATTTTTTTTCATTTGCAGGACTTTGCATTGAGCTGGGCAAACATGGGAAGGGTGAGCAGTATTTCAAACACATACTTGGAAATCTGGATCCATTCAAGGCTGTACAACTGAAGATGTCCCTTTAGGGTACTTTCCAACCCAGAGCGTTCTGTGACTTTATGGTTTAATTTTTTTCTCTTAAATTCTGGGATTTTTGCCTTAACTGAGTTTTCTTTCATGCTTTCTCTATTATTTTTGGAGAAGGGGAGTAAAACAAGACAGTCAATCTGGCCAAGAGTATCTGATAACTTTCAGCTGATCTTTTCTTTAAAAGAATTAGCCCATGATATGAAATTGGTTTTGCTAAGTTAAGTACAACTGTAATCTAACACTCCCAGACACTCCAAGAAAGAAATAATTGTGTTAGAAGTTGCATTAGTTTTGCCATAACTACTGTTCTGTAGTAGATATTATTCAAAATAATTTCCCTGACAGTAATTTTATAGTTTCTTGGTACTGATCTCAAACAAGCCTCTTTGAACAAATCTCATAATGAGATCAAATCTTGCACAACAGGAGCACTCAGACGAGTTGTTGTATACCTTGTACTTTGTATCCAGAAATTAGCATTTTTACAGTCCTAGCACACCTTCAAAATCCCCATGTTCAGGGCGGAGGGCACTTGAAAAAAGGTCCAGAATCACATTCGATGTCCCCAGACCCGAACTGGGTGCACACAAGACCCAGTGTCTCAACCAGCTCCAAGCTGACATGCTGCTCATTGCACCAGAGCAGAATGAATAATCTCCAGACATGAGTTACTGGCACAATTAAGGCAAGAGCACAGCTGACTGACATAGTGAACAAAAGACCTTTGGCAAAGCTTCCAGTGCAAAAGCAAAGAGAGGAAATTCACTCTTGGCGCTGAGCGCTCACGAGTACAAGCAGGATGAACTGCAGATTAACAAGCTCAGACTCTCAGACCAAATTCCAGAGCATGAACAATGGCAATAACATTCTGTTATGTCTCTCTACAGCATGCAAGCAATTTTTCATTAAGTTAGAATCCATAGGCAACTCCAGCAGTACGTTTTCAGTCTAACTGATACATATGAGGTTTGGCTTGCAGCTTTCAAAAGAAATCAGAAGTAGAGAGAATTCTGTACCATCCAACAAGAAAAGCAAAGCTCTGTAATATTAGATATAGATGCAGTAGATTGTGATGGCTCTAACACAGCTGGGTCACTCAGTAAAGCAGGCAGGACGCAGCTGTGCCTTGGAGGGTGCACACTGAACTGGGCTGCTGGGGTTTCCTCCTAAAAATGAACGTGCTGATCCCTCCATGGGGCTCTAGCAGGTTTGAGGACATGATTTCTTCTACGACAGTCAGGTCAACCCCTCTCTGAGGAACATATTTTTCCCCACATTAATTTGATTCTTTTTATAACTTCTACCAGTTTGTTTGCTGCAGCACTTCTGGTTTACTGGTCCCTACCTGGGTTGCAGGGTCATCCCTGACCCTTTCTCACATATTTTCATCTTCTTTTTCCTTGCCTGTGCTACTGAGGTCAGTGCAAATAATTAATTACACTGAGCTATTACTGAGCATTTAATATTTGAGGGAATCTCCTCTCTTCCAAGTGTAATATTTTTTGGACACTTTGATCTGATGCAGTCCTGGAGATACTTTTGGTCTCATATAGGAACCTCACTGCCTTCCCTTACTGATTATTGATGCAAATAACATATTCAGTTTTCCTGCAATGTCTTTCTCTTCCAGAACTGCTGCTTTTGCACCTCTGTCATGTGTTGGCACCATCAGTTCGTCAATTACCTTCTAGGCTGAGGTAAGTGAATGCAGTTATTAGGTTAGTGTGTTTAGTAAGTCACTCTTCAAAACGTTATGGGCCTATTTACAATGGTTTCAGTTAACTTCTCCAAGTCAAGTCTCTTATATACTTTTCTCCATAGAGCAGGACTTGCCTTTTGAAGGATGGCTTTTTTCTCCTGGTAACCATGTTCTCTGCCCTTTAGACATAGTAACTGTTTTTGATATTTTAAGATACTATTTAATGGTATACATTTAAACTGGACCTTTATTGTGCCTTAAGGCAGAGTCCACATGGATTGTGCTAGTTGTGCTTTTTTTTACCTAACTTTGCCATTTTAAGGTAAATTGCTGCCAAGCCTGATATTTAATTTTTTTACTTTATCCACCTGTGAGGATTTGAATTTGAGAATGACAATGTCAGGAAATAATTCTTTTCCTTACACTTAGAAAGTTGACAGCTTAGCTCTGCTGAATGTATATGACCAGTAGGAAGTGCTGGCATTCAGGTATGTCAGTCAGTGTCTTACCTCAGCTCTCTCTCCTCAGGGGAGCTCTTAGAGCATCTCTGCAGAGCTAAATGGTTGGTACACACTGTAGTAAATGGCACACAATGCTATCCTCTCTTCTGGCAGCTGTGAGACTCTGAGGGACAGCCCATGGCCATGGTCACATGGCCACAAGTGCACAGTCTCTGGCTGAAGAAGCTGCAGACAAAAATATTACCTTGAGTTGCCAACTTTTCAAGCCCTGGGAGAAACAGTAATTTAGTCCTTTGGTGAACCACACTGTGCCAGGAGAGGTTTTCTGAACTCTATGCTTTTATATCACACTGGACCTGCTAGCTGAGTAACACAGTGTGGCATTATCTGATTTCTCCAGTGCTTACAGCAAAATGACTTCATAATAAAAGTATTCACATTCTCCTATACAACTTCAGATTTTGCTAGAGTGTTATGTTTCTAATCATGAAAAACATGGCTTATTTCAGATGATAAAGTAGCCATAAATAAAGAGCTCACAGGAGCAGGCTGACAAATAAACTTTTTATATGTTGGGTATGTATGGGGATGTAGTTTGTGGTGACAGCACATTGCTCAGAAAAGCAGGTCATATGCTGCTTCCCATTATACCAGTGTCAACCCAGAGAATTTCCATTGCCCATATTTCAACTAGTTCAACTAAGATAAAGATCTCTGCACAAGATTTCATAGCCTTTTTGCCACTGTATAGTATTATTAAAAAAAAAAAAAAGAAAGTACTGTAGGGGTCAAATTACTTCCAATATTGTTTGTGATAATAAATGCACTACAAATGGTTTTGTTTCATCCATTAATCATAATAAAAGCATAAAAAAGGCTGAAATAGATTTCAGTAAGGTATCAAGCCCTTCTCTTGCAACGTTTTGAAATTTAGGCATGTGGTACAAGGCAATGCCTGTCACTGAAAACCAGAAATTTCAGGGTAGGCATTGCCATTTTAGGTTGCATAATGATAAGGATCAAGTTCTCTGTCTTAGACTAGTTGTAGTAAAACTATGATGAAATAATTGAAAGGCCAATAGAGAGGGTGGTTCAGAGGGACAAGTGAAGAGGTTTCCAAAAAGCGTCATGCCCCGTGCACATATCCAAGAACAAGAAGAAAAGGGGAAGCTCTGTGCAGGGCTGGGCTGGCAAAATGCACAGACAGCTGGGAGAGAGGTGAAATAATGCCTACCATACTCCTGTTCTGGAGGATTTGTTTTTTACCCTCCTATTTTTAATTACACAGAGAGATGTTATTTTCAGTCTAAATATTTACATTTTTTTGTATGCAAACTTAAGAAGAATTTGAAATCTGGTTGCAGGTTCAAACACTTTTCACACACACATACACGTAGTATGCCCCTGCTCCCATATTTCTCCAAATATTTGTTTCATGTATGTGCTCTCACAGAAAACAACAAAAAACTACACCGAAAAAGACTTTTTTGTTCGTTTCATAAAAATTAAACATAATATAGGGTCTTTCTAAGAGATCAGTATAAAACAGATATTACGTAACAATCAAATGCTGTATGTGAAAGGGCAAAAGGTAGGTCCTATTCAAATTTGTAACAATGTAAAAAAAAAAAAAAAGCTGAAAAAATGGCTGTTTCTCTGTTCCTAAGCCATTTTTCTGTAATGAACAGAAATGTTCTGTAAGGAACAGCATGGAGTAATATGAATAATTTGAATTTCAGGAGCTTGTTTCTATCTGAGTAGTCTCATTTCACAACCAAGTCAGATGAGCTTTACCACCCTCACTGGAATAGGAGTCATGTAGGTTCATTCTCATTTTATGGATGAAATTATTGAAAAAGAAACATGGTGATTTGCCTGGTGCAATGCAGAATACTGTCTAAAGAAGAAATGGCCCCCAGATCTGTGGCCATCTCGTTGTGTGTATTAACCTCTAGGCTTTCCAGCATGTAAGAAAATTAATCTCCTGCCTATTCAATTTTTTTCTTTTCTCAGTTCCAGGATAACAGTAATACTTCTGAAGATATTGGCATTATTTATATTAATGGGAGATGTTTTTTAAAGCCAATTCATGGTTAATTTCCTCTGGGGCAAATTCTGCCTGTGCTTTCCAATACCCAGTTTATGCTGTCATCAGTAGCACTTCCAGGGGTAGACTTGTCTGGACTGGCAGGAGGATGAGGGGCAGGGAATGGGAAAACCCTCAGGTTTACCTGCTCACTTCAGGAAATGAAGATACACCCAAGCTCTTGGGCCTTCTTCTGGCCTCCCTTGAAAGTTCATCTGAGTACCAGCACCACACACTAAAAGACATTTGTTCCTTCTGCTTCATTTGAGCTGTGGCAGAGCTGGTGGAAACTGTCATATTATTCTTGGAGAAAACTAAAAAACTAAGGCTCTTATAGGAAATGCAGAATTATACTATTTTAGTCTACCTTTCTCAACCTCTGCTTAAAGAAAAAAAAAAAGATAGTTTTTTTTTTTTTAATACATTGACTAAAACGTTGTGCTGAAAGGCAGAGAAGTCTTTTCTGTGAGCAGAGACCCTGAGCTACATGCAGTCCATGGCAGAGGCACCTAAGAATACGTTTCATTCTCTTTCCCTTCTCCTTGTGGCTCAGCACGGAATTCAATGACACAAATGCTAGAGCCACACTGCAGTGGTTGTGGCAGCTGTGGGGGAATGGTGGTCAGCACTGTGGCTGAACTCCTCACTCATTCCCATGGGGAGAGGGTGCCTGGCAAGCACCCAGATGGCTCCTACAGAGGTCACCAGAAGTGTTCATGCATGCCCTACTTATTTCTGCAAAATATTAATTGATTAAAAATGCTTCTGAGCCTTTATCTTCCCTTTTTAAGAATTTTTATAATGTTTTTAAATCTTTGCCAATTTCAGTGTGGCTGATTTAATTTCACACAAAAGAAATGTGTGAGCAGCAGTCTTGGTTTCCCTGGATAAACACTGGACTAAGTGCTACTTGTGTTTGACTATGTCAGCTATGAGCCCTCAAAGTATCAAGTCCTTCCCAGGGAAGGCATAAATCTTTTGTCAATGAAAAGGGCACATTATCTGTTTCTCAGCTGTTTTTCTTGTCTAAAAAGCTACCTGAACTATAAGATAAATATTCAAGATGGTTATTTAAAAGAAAAGAAAGTAAAGCCTGAACACTTTTTCTTATGTATTGAGCATTTATGAGAAATCATAGAGACTGGGGATCTGTCCTCATGGCATGTCTCAGTTCAGTCTAGAAATGCAGTAATGCAGGAAAAGGATTTTTAAAAGTCTAAAGAATTTAATAATAGTTTGGCCGTAATATAATTTGTACCTTGTGAGTACAAATTCCCTTGCAGTGAAGCTACAGATTAACTCCTGAAACAACTAGGTGCAGCTTTCCTGGGTTAACTAAGCTGGAACAGGGTCAGTCCAAGTGTGGGATTGTGCAGAGGGCTATGTTGAACCGGGATCTCTATTCTCAGTAAATATCTTCTTGTTCCTAGTTATCTTCATACTGAAAAGTGTGAAGAAATTAAACCAATGACTAGCCAAATAGATAAAAGATAAACAGATAAAAGGTTCATGGATTTATTAGCTCTTTATGAATCCAGTCACTCTCTTTTCCATTTTCAACTTCTACAGATGTAAAATTTGAGTTTCGGTATTGTTGATACCATTTCAAGGTGATCTCAGCCTTGTATGGATAAGCTGATACAGTACTGTTGGCCTTGCACTATCCTGAATCCCAAAACAACCTCAGCACAGAGCCCCACTTTTCTCTGTAATTCAACTGTTTCTCCTCCTTAACCACCTGGGAATTCCTCACAGCACCATGTGTACATTTGTCAACTTCTTACCCTGTGATTTGTCACATCCAGCAATTTCTGATGCCATATTCAGGAGTTTCTCAGGCCATGCTCTGTGAGGTGTGTCCCATTCCCTGACCACAGCCCAGTCAGCAGCACAGCCATAGCTTGGGAGAGAAACATGTGCATTCTGCTAGGACTAAACCAGAGTCACCACGATATGCAAAAGGTGAAAATACCAATGTTTCTGGATTGATGTGATACCCCTTTTCCCTGCTGCTTAGTTCCTGATCACCTATGGAATGACTTACTGGAAGAAGAGGATGCACCATTTGGTCCCAGACAAAGGCAGCACCTGAAGTTAAGTAAGAGCTTGAAAGGGAAATAAAGGTGTTTGTGACAGCCTAAGGAACTGGACGCCACTGCAGGAAGCTGCTCCAGTGAATGATGGGTTCAGAGCTGAGAAAATAAAATCTTAGAGTTGAGAAATGTACAGTTTAGGATAAATGCCTTTTAATGAGGAGGAATGGAAAACTAAATAAAACCATGATGATCATCGGAAGGGTACATAAGATTACTTATATTACATGTGGATAGGTCCTCAGAGGAAAATAAAAATATCTTGGTAAAAAAGAGATCAGCCACAATAGCAAAGTGAGTAGTCCTGGCAGTGCATCAGCCATTTTATGTACAATTTTGGAAAACCAAGCTATGCATATATGATTTGCTTCATTTTTGTTAAAGAAGGTTTTATCTCATTTTTATGATTTTAGGATTAATAAACATTACCCAAGTCAAGCATAAAATGAGCAGTGCCTCATTCAGCACATTCACTGGAATTTCCAGTGCATTTATCATTTTCTTCTGGAAGTATGGATACCACAATGATTAGAAAACAATATGGCAGAAAACTCTTGATGTTAAACAGTTGAGTTATGTATTACAGATTGCCTCAGATTCTCAGACTTTTCAAATTTAAATATTTTCAAAGCTTTTCTGAAGCTCTTGGCACATTTTCTCCTAAGTATGTACAAGAAAGACAGAAGATTCATGGATGACTCTGGCCTTCTGTTATTGTTTAAACACTGATGCTTAAGGTTTAAATTTACAGAGAACAAATCATTCTACATCAAAACTAAGGTGTTGCATGTTTATTTACAGACCAAGCTCCAGTAGTAATGTGTATTTGTCATGGAAACTGATTTGAGTTTAATTCTAGTCTCTCTTTTGCACCACGAAAATGTGAGTTTCATTTTACTTGTCTCTGTTTTCAATTATAATTTGACAAAAGAAATAACCACATTACCTATTTGATTTGCCAGAACTTTATCCCAGCACCACCTGTTGAGCCCTCGGCACTTGAATTCTGACATATAGCAGAGAACAAAATTATGCAGTTGGCATTCTAACCAGCAAGGATGCCAACAAAAGCATAATATAGCCTTTGTACTCAAAGCACAACAAAATATATATTAAGCTACCAACTGCAAAGGTTTAAGTAAGCCACATTTAATTATACATGAACATATCTTTCCAACAAATAGCTCAGTAAAAAAATGCTATGGAAGTTAGAAAGAACCCTTTTGGTTTGCTTTGGTAAATACTGCAAGCTTGAAACAAATGAAGTTTCACAATACCATATAGATTTACATCAGAGATTTCAAGAGGACAGCCAGACGGTTTATTCAAATAGATGGATTCAACACTATCAGTTTCCCAGCTTAAACAAAGTGCCCCATGGTCACTTCTGGCAGAAGATCTGACCTGGTGCGGCCCTGGTATCCCAGGAGCGTGGAAGAGGAGGCTCCCAGCACTTGTCTGGATCCAGACCTCTCTTCTGCAAATAACCGGGACCAAAATAGAAGGGATCAACTGTGTCTTTGATGCATGTTTCTGAAAGCAGCACTTTGCCACAAAAGTACTCACGAGTGCTTCCTTGGCTCTCCTGGCCTGAGCTCTGCACAGAAGAAGGATGGAAGCTGAAGGAGACAGGGCAGGTCAGGAGGGATGAGGCAAAAGCTCTGCTCCCCAGTTCTGCAGAGGTCTGCACTGGGGCTGTGAACTCACAGGGGATTTGCACACTGTGGCTCTAGCAGGGATCTTAAAGCTTCCAGAATTTGTTAAAAGAGATGAGTCAAATCATTGCACACTTTTTAAGGGACCATTTAAAATACTGGTGATAGTGACAATTCTCAGATTTTTATCACCTCCCCAATAAGACTACAAGAGATTTAACTGGTAAAAAAAATAATTTTGTAAACGAGGGAACAAAACAGCGGTAAATCACAAAGTAATGGAAAGATTTTACTCACTGTGTTAACTTTTGAATCCTGAGGTACTTAAGTAATCCCTTCCACAGTGGGGTCCTGCAAACCTAAATGGAAGAGGCATCTCTTGACACCTGTTAGATCCCCGATATACAAAGTTCTTTTATCTGACTCATGAAAGGTATTATATGCAGAAAGCTTAGTGAGAACGTTCTCTGATAGAAAGTGCAACATCTCCTGTTGTGTTCAGAAAAGTGGAGAAGGTTTTGCATGTGGATTGCTTTCTTACCAATGAATGCAGCAGTCAGCTCTCAGCAGAACTTGCAGGATCTCCATCTTTGGAGGGTTCAACTGGACTGGACACAGCATGAGTGACCTGAAGTAATGAGACCTGTGTTGAGAAGGGGATTGGATGACCTACAGAAGTTTCTTTCAGCCTAAATTTTCTATGATTTGAAAACTGACCTAAAGAAATCAGAAAGTTTTCCCTTAATGTTATTAAATTTTAAAGAAATGCAATTTTTGTCTTATTTTTTTAAAGATTGAAATTTCATATTTACTATTTATAATAGTTTCTAAATCATATATTTTGTGATTAGGTATGTAAATGTACTTTGATTATTTAATTATTTTTACATCAGGGATTCATTAAATAGAAGCACATATGTAAATGGTCATGTAAGTATACTGGGTGCCTGTGGTGTCATTCCAATCAGTTGATGAAAGTGCCTGCCTAAAACTCTAAAATGGTGATTTGAAACTTACCCCAATATCCTTAATTTTCTGTGCTGAAAATGTAACCTGACAATTGTTAATGAGAAAACCTTTCCTTCAAATTTGTAATAGAAACTGTAAAACACTTTCTAAGAGACAGGCCATATTTAGGAAAGCCAAATCTAGTTGATCTCTCCTTCTCAATTGCAAATATCCTTTGTGGTAACCACATTTCATTCAGGAGAGTTAGGCTACAGGAAGTACACATATGACAGATAGTTTGGCATCATCCACCTCTGGATTTCTCAGATGTCTAACAGCCAAGAAAATGTTCCATCCTTTTAATTTCTTTCAAATACCTGATCCTTTGTAGTATTTACTCTAAATGAAAGCTTCAGATGGAGTATCTGGATAGTGTTTGAAAAGGGCATCAAAGAACTCTCCTGTAACAGAATCCAGCATCTCCTAATTTCTCCCTTGTTCAGAATAGCTACAAATGCTTAAATTGCAATGTGGATGGAGCTTTGAGTTTTAAAATCATAAACTACTTAGAAAACTCACTCCAGAAATACATTGCCTTTCACAATCTCTCTAACATTCCTGGCACTTTGCTGCCTCACAATAGCCTTCAAAGCCACTGGAAACACTGGAACACTTCCTTGCCCAGCAGACACACAGGAGAGCTGCAGGTGGATTGATGAGCAGGCTGAGCTTGACAAGTGGAATTTTCACCCTTGACTGCTGTTGTGGATTTAATGAACCCACCTTGAATATTTGAGGCAAGCATTTCAGCTTGACATGGAAGTTCTTGCATGTAAAACAGACGTGAAAATGATGAAACTCTACGGGTAGATTATAATGAGCTGTACAAAAGGCAGCACCTTTTCAGGCAATTGTTAAAGTCTGCTACAAGTAACCTAAATGCCTCAAATAATGCTTAGCTCCTTTTTCACTCAACAGGTAATTTCTACTAATGCCTTGTATCATCACATAAAGTGGGATTCACTATTGAATTTAATTCCACTTAATTTTGGACCATTTGGGAAGCATGAACAGCTCTGGAATGAAATGTCAATGGCTCTTTCATTAGTTTAGTGTTTTGTGTCTGCAGCACTGTTGCAAGGCAATGCCCTCACTTTGCATCATGTTTCTATTATTTGAGTATTCTGACAGTGCACACACACACCCACACACATCCTTCAGCAAACCCTGACCCTAGGGATCCTTCCACTTTAAGTTGAGTTTACCTGTCACTGAAGTTGACTGAGGTCAGCTGGCTTAAAATGACTGATCTATAACCCACGCTTCCTGAAGAGATAATTTAAATCCAAAGAGAGTCTCATAAATTCCCGGGGAGATCTTAGTATCCTAAAAATAGACTTGACACCACTCCAAAGTTTAGCCTTTGTCTTGACAAAGAGGAATCTCAATCAGCTCTGGTGCAGATCCTTCACAGGAGATACTTCTCAAAGTTCTCCTCAGCAGTCTGTGTCTTTCTTATCTTTTGGCAACTTGACACTGATCCTTCTGCCAGCTTTCACTGATACTGAGATACTGAAGATGATGAAGCTGGGAGAGATAAAGAACTACTTCTCTGTATCTTCTCCCTGACATCATTATTTGTGCAGATACTTCTGCAGAACTGTGCTCAGAGTGAGTGATGCAGGGCACAGGCTAGTATTTGTATAGGAAAATGCTACCACATAGAATTCTATACAAACAGCTCCAGGAGTTTATTGTACTTGTAGAATGAATCTTGGTATATTTTTTGAATGACCTATTAAAGATCTACACCAAGAGCAACATTTGCTATTACATTCTGTGGAGTTTTTGCTGGAACTTGTCCTGGTCTGCTTCCTGCCCGTCATAATCACATCATTCCTGCTGCAACCTGAGCCCTTGACTGCTCTGGAAACTGGTTGAGATTTACCCAGTAGTGCTTCCCAACACAAAGTGATTTCCTGTCTCAAATGACTAAACTGTTGCATTGAGCAGAGGAGGACTCTAATTTCACTCTGAGCTGGCCAGATGATTCATCCGTTTGTTTATGTGCCGAAGGCTGCTGTGAGGAGCAGGCTTTGGAGGGGCACGCAAGCAGGTGATGATTTCATGTGGCAGCACCTAACACTGCCTGCTTTCATTGGCACCTCCCCATGCAGGCAGCTGTGCAGAGCAGGCAGATTAACACTCATGAAATGACCATAAATTGTTTTCAAAGAATTGCCTTCATTCCTGATTGTCTTAAGACGTATAAATACATTTTACCACAGTGATATTGCCCTTTACAAAGGGATAGCCAATGCGCAAGGGACTTCTTCCATTATATGGCAGTAAAAACAAAACCGTTATGGCTCTTGCCAAACTTGTTCAAAGTTTACGTGGACTTGGTTCGATGAATGTGATGGAAAATTATATCAAATATTTTGGGTACTGGCCCATACATCTCCTTACATCTCAGCAGCGCTTCTCGCAGCTTTTAAAACAGATTTCTAAATTCTGTTTTATTTTGATTAGAATGTTTAAAAAATAGACCACATGACATAGAACATAATTTTAGCTCTGTAAAATATGGCTCTTCCTGATGTTTTTTTTTCTCCTAATTGGAAACAATAGTGATTTGTGCTCTGCTTTTCTTGGACGCTGCTGTTCTAGGGCTATCTGTTGCCTCTAAGGGAAATTGCCCCTCATATGCTATTGAAATAAATCATCTTGTGATGGAGCTGGAGATGACACAATGCTTATACTGAAGGTAACTGGTACAGTGGCAAAAACCATGGGGCTTGTCCTGTCTCACTATCAACTTCATTAAATTTCTGTGGGCTGGGAAATTGAGTGAAATCAATAGAGTATTCTGATGGACTTTCAATGGACTATGAATGCTATTGACAACAAACTATTTAGTAATGGAGACGCTCCTCCTTCCCCTCAAGTTTCAGCATTATACAGGAGGAGAAGGCAACAATCTGCTTTAAAACCCTGAACCATTATTGTGGAATGCTTTATTTTGAACGGCTGTAAACTAATAAAACTTCAGCTTTCTTACATGTCGTTGGAAACAATCGAACCAGTAATATTTTGTCAGAAGGAAAGTTTGCAGACAGCACGCTAAAATATTTGCTTGGTTGTCTTTGGCACTCCTAGTATTTAAATGTGGGGTGTTTCAGGACTGTCGATATGTACAGGACTCTTAACAGGAGTTATAAGCAGAGATCAATAGTTCTTCCTACAGCAGGTCATCGGGCACATAACTTACTGAAATAGAAGGCTCAGTGCTTCTGACCTGCCTCCCACCTCAACAAATAAATCTGGGGTAGGGCAAGCATATAAAGTCTTAGGCTTGGGGTCTTCTGGAAATCCCTCCATTAAGCAGAGCCCCTTGAGGAAAAGAATTAAATTTGGTTTACCAGGCTGGGCACTGCGTTTGCATACGAAGCATGACGATGCCTCTGGTAATAGATGGTTGCATTCACAGAGGATTTGGGCTCTGCTCTGCTCCCTGGGGTAGATGTCTGCTACCCTTTGGTCAAAACCAGGCTGGGAAAGCTAAATAGGTGTCTTAATACTTGCTCTAAAATTCAAGAGAATTAACCTCCGATGCGGAAATTTTCCCTTCTGAAGCGCCCCTTCCTTCTGATGATCTTTTGGAGGGCCAGCAGACCCCATAGCTCAGCAGCACAATGGCCAAGTAGCCATAGCCTCGTTTATAACAATGGGTGCTGCAGCTTTACACCGGGAATTCAGCTTTACACCGGGAATTCAGCTTTACACCGCGAATTCAGCCGTCTCCCGCCACGGCTTCGGCCAAAGCCGCTCTTCCCCAGCTCTGCGCAGGTATCGGCGAGCAAACGCCCGAGCTGGGGCCGCCTTGGCCCGGCAGCAGAGCCCGCTGCTTCGCCTCGGACACGAACCCGCCTCACAAGCTGGCCCCGGACCCACCGGGCCCATCCCGTCCCTTCCCGTCCCGTCGGTTTCGGTTCCCGTTCCCGTTCCGTCCGCTCCCGTCGTTTCCCGTTCCCGTTCCCGTTCCCGTTCCCGTCCCCCGGCGGGAGCGGGGCCGGGGGCGGGAGCGGCGCGGGCGCGGCCGGCAGGGGGCGCTGCCGGCCCGCTGGGTCCCCTCAGGAGGCGCCGGGAGCGGCAATGGCCGCAGCCGCTGCTCTCATCCGGCGTGCGCCTGAGGAGACACACAGCGCCTGGACGGCAATTCCCAGTGAAGTAAAAGGTGTCGAAGGAATAAAGTTTAGAGGGATCCTGAGCTACAGTTTCTGTAAGATAGTCAAAAAGACCTGTCCTGTGAAGATTCTCGTTATTGATTTTTGCACAAAATGAACTGCCATTCTTGGATTTTCTACAGTTCGTGATTGGCCATGGGTTGTCCAAAAGACACTAAATTCAAATATATTTTTTCCCCTCAGATTTTCCTTTCTCCTTCAACTCAGAACTTTTTTTTTTTTCCACTTTCAGGGGCATGCTGAACTTCCCATTCTCCCTTTTTCTATTTCCCCAGATGACTTCTTTGTTTCCTGCTGTGTTTTTGTCGGGGAAAGGGGGGTTGAAGAGGGAGGGACCTTTTATTCCGGAGCTGCACACACAGCATTTCGTGTTCGTTCGGTTATTAAGGGTCGTGAAAAGTCCCTTCAGTCCCAGCATCTCCAGTTCCCTGATTCAGCAGCCCCCGGGCGCTGTCTGTCCCTCCCAGGCCGGCACTGCTGTGCCCTGCAGGAAGGATGCCAGCCCGGCCCAGCTCAGCCCAGCCCGGCCCAGCTCAGCCCAGCCCGGCCCAGCTCAGCCCAGCCCGGCCCAGTTTAGCCCAGCCCGGCCCAGCTCAGCCCAGCCTAACCCAGCCCTTCCAGCATCCCCTTGCATGTGTCACTGAGCCCCCCAGGACAAGGAACACCTCTGCCTGTGTGTCCCCAGAGGGCTGGGGTACGGGTGGCACGGGGTACATACCTCCTTTACACTTTCTGGATCGTGCACGAAACTTGAAACCTAGCACAGGTATTTCTGAACCTCTTCCTTTAATATCTCAAATGAAGAGGGGAAAATAAAGTGGCTCTGAGCTGGTGCTTTTTCATCTCTGGATGTGTTTTTTCACTGTGCTTTCCCAGTGTTGCTCTGAACTTTGTTTTATAAATATCTACATCAAAAAAACCCACAGATACCTCTGGATACATTTATAATACTTCTCTATTCTTTGATTCCTTAGTATGAAATAAACTGAATCAACCATTTAGGTTTACCTTTCTGTGCTTAAAAAATAATGAAATACGACAGCTTATGGCTTTTCTCCTCTGGATGGCAGTAACTCCTGCTTAAACATTCTTGACCCGTGACTGCCATATCCTGCAGCAAGGGATTTCCTTTTGTTTGTCAGTGTGCTATCCAAAAGAAACATTTAATTTCATTCCTTCTGTGTTTTTTCGAATTTAAATTTGAAAGCTAAGTAAACTTTCAAGGAAGGAATCTGCTTAATGTAAAAATCTAATTACACAGGTCCTATGTATAAAACCAGAACAGGAATCAGAAGAAAGGAATTGGTGCTGCACATTAGTATTTACTTGTATCCAGATACCTGTTTCATAAAAGTGACCCGATGATGTTAAGAAAATCAAGTTCCTTGACATTAAACAATGAAAGAATACCAAAGGGACAGAAATGACCTGAGAGCAGAACATCTGCCCCTTTAAAATGCTCTCATTGTACCAGCACATCTGGATTTCCTGACTGTTCATTACAACATTAAATTTTAAGACAGAAAATATATCTAGTAAAGGTGACTTACAAAGACCCACTGTGCCTTTATGCAGAGGTTTGAGTGGGAATTAAGTCCTTCTCCCTTCACATCTGAGCAAGTAACACTTTTTCAGTAACAAAGCTAGACTTAGAGGTAGGACTTGTGTCTCCACAAGAGACACAGCAGTTTTCAAACACCAGTGCTTGTATTTATGCAAGTCAATCTGCACTTCAGCTGAGGTCTATCCTTCAGAGCTAGAGCAGCCAGCCTAATTTCTGGGGTGCTACATGTAAGGGCAGTGCTCCCCAGCTCCTGACTCGGCAGCAGCAGTATATGGAACTTCTGTTTCCATATATATATATAGATATATATATATACACACACACATATATTATTCTATCAGACAGCACATCACTGATTTTAGTTGTGCATTCACTTCCTGGTCTGTGGACTGAGATGCCCAATGGGCCTATGGGTGTTTTTCTACCAAGAGATTAGTGATACCAATTCCTTTGAAAACCTTATCTGTTTTCATATGGAGAAAAACCCCTTGGCTCCTAGAATGAAGAAAAATGTTTCTACTCACATACTTTTTAGTAGATAAAACCAAATTTGGCAAGTTTATGTTAATATTTCTAGAATCAAGAAATTGCTTATATTTTCCCTCCAAACAGCTAATGCTCTGGAAAACTAACTTACTTAGCCCTATTTCTTCAATTATTGTCCTGATCTTCAGCAGCCTGGTAAGGTACTGCCCGTTTGCTTGTCCTACCTGCATCTGAATGAGGGAAGCAAAACAGTGCTATGGTACATGAGCTGATCCTGTAAAAGGCCCTACCCAAGTACTGGAAGCCCTCTGTGGTGACAGAAACATCAGTCCAGCACTTGGAAATGAAGTGTTTCAGGAAGACATCATGTCTTCTGAGGTTCTTCAATAGACAGGGCAGCAAACTTTGTTACTGTCCTGGGAAAAAGAGTGGCACCTACGTGGTGACATGAATCCAGCTCCACAGTGCAGAGGGAAATGGAATCACAGGCACACTGTGTTTGGACAGCTTTGTTCAGGTAGTTTTCTTGAAGAGTCTAGCAGAGATGCTCAAGAATCTTTCAAGATTGAAGGTATCAGTGGGAGATAAATTCAAATTAATCCAAGTTAGTGTCCCAGGCTCTTTTTTTGAGATGTAAGGAAAGCTGAAAAATAATAAAGTGGGTGCAACTAGAAAGGTGATTTTACAGCTGCAAAGCTGAATTTTCAGCCTTTCAAAAGAAAAGTAAAAGTAGATAAATTGTGTTACTCTGGTTTTACTGCAGGTCCATACCTTTGAGATCCCCAGGTTTGCTGAAAAATTTTCTCTGAAGACTTCATTAAATTCTGGCCCTGACACCAATTTGTTAGCAAAAGATAAAGCATGTTGAGAAGCTGACCCAAGAGGTTCCTCCTTAGGACATTTGTGAAGGCCTGTTGCTGCTCATACTGACTTCTGAGCTCAGGGGTAAAAGAAATAGAAAAAAGGACAGCCTCAACCCATGAAACAAGTAAAGGGAAAACACATGACTTGTGGCATGTTTTATTATTGTGTTCTATTAAACACTGCTCTCTCCCACTGCAGTGCCCAAGTTTGCCTCTGTTCACCATTGCAGAAGGTAAAGGAAAGAAAGGCATTGTAAAAAAAAAAAAAAAAAAAAAAGGATTAAATGGTCAGCTGCAGTTCCATTTTCACTGTATAATTTTCTAAGTATAAGCTTTGTCCAGGATGTGGGAGGAATGCTTCTGCCATGCCATTTGCCCTACCAAATACCTCTCTGAGCCCTATGAGCAATTTGTGCAGCATTCTGCATGGTCTCTTTCTGAAAAAGATGTAATTCATAAACCTCCCCCTTTCCCTTTGCTCCAAAAAAAGTCCGTACCATTTTCCTAGAGGGTGATGTGTACACATGGCATAGTAGAAATACAAAGCACATGCAGCGCTGCATATGTTTCAAAAACTGTTTTCTGCATCTCCTTGATACATCAAAATGGAGTCTGATGGAAAACCAAGATGCTTTCCTGTGTGATGCTGGGGGCCACTGTGACAGATGAGGTCAGGAGAGGAGAAGGCATGCAAGAACATTTCTGGCTGAGTTCCAGAATACAGAGATTTCAAGTTTCTTGTGAGGACAGAAGAGCACTGTGCACTTGTATTTCTAGCTGTTGGCACTCCAGCTATACCCAGCTAGTCAGAAGGATTGGTTATAGCTAGAGCTCAGTTTGAAAGATTTCAAACAGATTAAAAATTCCTATTCATTACAAACTTCTAAATTAAATGAAAGTCACTGAAAGATTGGTCTCTTTCTGAATCCTGTTTAATTCTTTACATTGTGATCAGGGAATGAGGTTATTTTGGATTCTTAATTTAGAAACACATGTATGGGATTTATGCTAGCACTCCTAATGCCCAGAATTATGGAACTGTCAACAGTTTGTCAAGAAAAAACACTCACTCTGGACTTTTTAAAAGATAAACAACTTAAAAATCCCCGTCTCTCAGAGTGGAGACATCTTGCAACCGTAGGAGCACAAATGTAAGTGCAAGATGACCTGCACTGTGTGCAAGGAATGTGAAGTTTTTCTGAAATGCCTCCTTCTACTTCCCAAAACTAATTAGCACGTGCAGCCTTTCAACAAGGCTTTCTTGCTTTCTCATGCAAATGCAGTAGCAGGAGTGCATCATAGAGCACAGCCCTGGAAATGAGGGCAGGGTTGCCTTTTCGGGTCCCTTCTAGACTTGCTTTCTGTACGTGCTGCATGAAGCCCCTGCAGTGTTACACGAACAGACAGCACAAATAAACTCCAGCATAGTTACCACTACTTTCCGGTTTCATTTACCTGAGCAAGGTCTCCTTGGCTTGTCTTTCCATGTAGCATCAACTGCTGCTTCGACCTGCAGGAAACCAAAGGGAGAAAGTTTTCTGTGCGGGATATACACTTGTTTTCAAAAGAACCGTTCTATAAAACCCCCTATGCTTTCTCTGTTGCTGGAGTTGCCTGAGGCAGCTCTGTCATTGTTGATAATACATTAAGCACAATACATCAGCATGCCAGAGAAAAAGATTTCCCAGGATCAGCTATGCCCTTTGTAGAGCAGTAAGCAAGAATGACTAAGGTACAAAAGGGCATACTGTGCTGAAGCTTTTATGTGAGTGGGGACTGCAGGGGCAGAGAAGACATTAATGCCTTCTGCAAGCCATGAAGAAATGAACAAGAAGTATAAATGGGAAGTCAAAGACAAGTAGAACAGTCACACACCCAAAAAATCACCTGGACATCAGAGCTGTCTGAGTGATCCAGAAGCAAGAATCCTGTTTTCATGTGATGGCCCAACTGGCTGCAGAGATGGGGTTCGTTTGGCATCCATGAGCTCCCTCCTGCTGACACTGCTCAATCAGAAGAGTTTATTGCAGAACAATCTGAGCAATATCTTGAATCTTCAACCCGTTTTCGCATAATTAAACCACAGTGGTTCAATGGTCAGGACTGTAAGTGAAAAGAAAGGATGGAGTCAGTTTGAGGGAAGCAGATGTCCTGTGACAGATGACCAAGTTATCTTTAAGCTGATACCTAAACTGGTTTCTTTGCAAATCAGCAGAATGCAATGTCCAGCTGCTATAGCCTCCCTGTGTGCATCTGCACTTTCTACTTGATTTCCTCTGCCCTGTCCCCTGCTGTACTCTGTGAACCTTCCTAAGGTTACAAAGGATCTTCCAAGTTACAAAATTGATATTTAGTGATAAAATCGATACCATAGTGATACTTTTTGATGAAGCTAATAGTAAACCCAAATATTCCACAGTTCTTGCTTGTTCCAGCCAACTTTTCACAACTGAGACAGATGTATTTGATTAAAAAAAAGTCCAACAACCCTCCTCTCCCTTCCCTCCCCCCCCCCCCAAAAAAAAAATCAGGCCTGTAATTATTCTATTAGCAGCAGACTGGTGAGTCAGTAAACCGAAGACATGAGGATACAAAACTTTGCATGGGAAAATATGCCCAGAGTCTTTGAAGTTAAAAAATTTGCACTGGCAGTTGTTAAAATCTATTCAACAGTTGATTTTGGAAGGCTGACCAGAATGCCTTTGTAGAACTTCTTGCATACAGGAAAGCTTCACTTATTTGAGGGTTATCAACACATCACCTTCTCCTTTTCACGTCTTTTACATCCTTACAAAATGACTTATCCCAGTATCATTTTAGTCAAATTTTAGAAGCATGTAATTGCTCCTCTCTCCAGTACAGCAATACTGTATCAATGATCCCTCCACCTCAGAGGGGTGCAGTAATAGGGTGTTTTGAGTTGCACCCCAGTGGCCAAGGCTTTGAAAAATCATCTGAAAGGCCAGAAAGTGCCAAGGTGTATGGTGTGCCAAGGTGTTGGCTAAGGGGAGTGCCACCCCTTTGCTTCAGTAATCACTCCATTTAAGGGTGTAAGGGCTGCTAGGGCAACCCAGGGCCATCCATCAAATCCTTTCTGAAAGGTATCTGAGAGCTAATCTGCATTTTACACAGCAGCTGCAAAAAGGAGCAGTGATGCTAAATCAGCAAGCCACTAATGTATCTAGTAAACACTTTTCATTGATATTTCTCTAAGATTAAAGGCTTTCCTTTGGTCATCTTTCTTGGCAGTACAGAGAGAAGAATGTAATTTTGTTCAAAAATGTCTTCTTTTAAAGAAATACTCACTTTTGACTGATGGAAGCTGTTTGTTGCATAAGGAATTGAAGGAAATTACGTAATTTGCTTAATAACAATTAACATGGGAGTTTTTTTTAAAAATAAGGGACTGCATTTGATTTTATATTCTTAAATAGCATTTATCAAAAGTATCTAGTGGCTAAATAAAATCATCTTCCTCCATGAATGCGGTCCCCTAGTGAAAGTTTGGGAAGAGAAGATTGTAGTTGGACATTACGCCAGAGACTTGTCCCCAGTTCAGTTCTGCCGGCCTTTTTTCCTGTTTTTGCCTGAGTGAGATGGTTCACTGCAGGGAGCACCTGAGAGGCCTCCAGAGGAGTGCAGGGCTGGAGAAGAGCAGCTCAGAGCACTCTGTCTTGCTCACATCACCACAACAGCTCCAGAGGGAAAACACTCCTGACACGGCATTTCCTTCGCTGCATCCTCAGCCACTGTGCGATGGGCAGGAATAGCAGGAGGTGACACTGATGATTTCCAGCTTTAATACCCAGCTCTGTGGGGCAGCTTCCAACAGGTGAGTGAAATGAAGTAAGGATGGGGCTTTTTTCATATTGATAAATCCAGCTGAATGGTGAGCATTCCTGACAGCGTGCAAGGCTCTGATAAGAGCTTTATCAAGCATCAACTGGCTGCCACACTGCCCCCTGATCAGCTGCTTTTCCTAGCAACAGTACCCAGACAATAAGCACACATCTGTTGAGGGAGCACTTCACTGTCAGGGGAAGTGCTGTTAGAGTAATTCATGCTTGAGACCAGGTGTAAACAAGGGCAATCAGACCCCAGATTTGTATACACAAAGATACTGGGACAACTGAGGATCTTTTAAAGATCCTCTTCAGCTCAAACTTCAATTCTGCCCATCTGAGAGTCCCTCCATCTTCATAAGCAGCTCACTGGGGAGTCAACAGAAATAACTGTTAATAATTAAACACCAACTTGTGAGGAATGTCATTTCCAAATATGTTTTTAATACAACATGTAATTAAGTTTTAACAAGGTTTATTCAGCTCTATAAGGACTTTGCAGAAAATCTTTAGTGGGAATGTAGAGGACACAACTCTTGATCTAGAAGAGAAAAAAAGGCCCATGAATATAATTTCTTTTGTTACAATAAGACTGAGTTTGCAATTTCTTGAATTAAACTGGGATAGACTTTGAGAGTCTGTCTCTCAAAGATCTAAGAATTCTGAGACTTCAAGCATTCAGATTTTCATCACTGGCGATATTAAAATCCTGGCTAAGAATATTCTTTGTCTTCATATGAATAAGGACTAATTCCACTTAGGAAATACAATATCTTGATTTAAAGGGAATTAATTTTGACCATCAAAAGTGGTAGGAAAATATGTCTCACATTGAAAATAAAAGCCAGTCTGCCCATGGAACAGTAACATAGACTGCTATCCATATCTGTGCACCTCCTCTGAAAGAAGGTATGATGGTTTTTCCTGAAGCTATCCTAGGATAATTCTATCTTTGCCTTTTATAAATTCACATATATTTTTATAAGCAAAGCAAGGATCCCAGTGATGCCATTAGAAATAATCCTTTAAGAGATTTCCAAACATATGTCTTGTTTAACTTCAACAGAGAGTTAACTAAACACTCTACAGAAATGTTATTTTTCCTCATAACCAACAATAGATCCCTGTAAGTGTAAAGTCAGTCATACACAATCAAATGTGCTGGCATAAAAGTAGTCATGCTCTCACTCCTATAAAAAGTAAATAAATGGTGCCAATAAAGACATGCCAATATGTGAGAATAAACCTTTTGTTTTAAAGCACATGTAACCAAAGAACTTAGTATAAGCTTTTAAATTAATTTAGACTCAGGTCTTGGCTGTTTGGGAGTCTTTCTCAGTGATGGATGACCAGAAGACTACTTGGGGTGAATTTTCATGCACAGATGCCACAAAATAGCGAAAAATCTGAGTTGATTTGAAAGTGCATTCTTGTTGAGTTCTCACAGAAAGAGAATAGAAGTAAATTTGTCCTAGCCTGTCATTTCTTTGAAACACTACCCACTGCAGCTATCACTAGGGAAGATTTGTTTTTCCAAGTCCAAATGGACAGTATCAGGATCTAACTGAATTACACTTGCCAGGAATGGACTTATACTTCCCAGGTAATAAAAATTACTTGTATTAAAGTATCAGAAAAAGGCTGTACATCATGTAATACCTGGATGGATTTGCCAAAGCATCTGAAGGAGGATTATTAATAGAAAAAAGGGAACATACTGCTTTTTGTAGACTTCATTACCTCATAAACTAAGCAACAGTTGTTTCAGAAAATCAAACAAACCCCATGGCTGATTCCTCCAATTTTTTGCCATCTGCATCACTTTAAAATAGTCACATAGAAATGACATATTTTAAAAGTTGTGGTATTTTTTAACAGAAAAATTTAATTCTCATTCAGTGTTCTGTGAACAAAAACTTCAACACTTCTAAGAAATCAAAAAAGAAAGTGGTGAGCACATAAGGTTCTTGCTTACATCTGTTAGGAAGCAGAAAAAAACCACAGAACCCCAGAAATGTAGGGAGTAGAACTAGAAAACTGGATAAAAGAGCTGTATCCCAAGGACAGGTATATGATGACTATGAGTCCCAAGAACTTACTCCCAAAAAACCTCAGAGTGCCTTATAATGGCATAATAAGTAAAGGATGGGCTGTACCGTTCTAGTAAAATATTTCAGAAAGCTCCACTGAAATTTTTCCTCCTGAAATACGTTTTTTTTTCAGATTCCCCAGGCAAAGAGAATAATCTAAGCTAATATATTTCACTGCCACTAAGACAGGGTGTAAGACGTTGTCACAGCCTGCAGTGCATTGAGAGTATCTGGTATCCAACTGATATAAAGCAACTCTTTATTTCTCAGAGGACAGAACCCCATGGCTCAATTGTGGGAGTCCAGATTAAAAGATTTACAGTACATAAAATCATTAAAATACTGTCTTACCTGGAGTGTGTGTCACCCTCCATACCTTCAGTGATAGGATTTCTGTCTCTGATATTAATTTCTACTGGTTGGAGCTGTGAACATTTCTTGTTGTGCTGTTTGGCAAAGACAGATTTTAGATATTTTAGAAAGCAGTAGTATATGGTTGCTTCATAAAGGATATGCTGATTTATTAATCTAAGTTTTGAAGGATGTCTGTGTCTAATAGTCACTTATTTTAACATGTGGGGCTATAAAAAGATTTTTTGGGGCTCTGGAGCCTTTATTTTTTACCTGGGTATTCTTTGCAGTGCTCAGATCTGACCATGTATTGTCATATGTTTATCCACCTTGTGAACTTCTCTGAATAATCTAACCCAGTTGGTTTTGACCTTTTTCAATTTGCAAACCTCTAAATGTTTTCTAGTAAGATTATGAACCCTCTCTGCACTCTGAATTTGAGATAATGGGTAATAGCATTGCTTTCCTTTGTTACTTTGGAGGGACTGCCTGGAAATGGCCCCTTTGCAGTGGTTACAGGCCAGAGGTTCAAAATTATGTGTAATTCTATGGCCAAAGTCACAACTAGAGTAACTTGGCATAATTCTGCTGATTTCAAAGGAAAAAATATTTTTATAGCATCAGTTAGAATAATGGCTAGTTTATTGTACATTAGCTGTGGAAACTTCCCCTGCCTTTAGTCCTCCTCTTAGATTTCATTGTGACTAAGATTGAGCTCCACTTCAATGTAATTGTATCTCCTTTGTACTTCTTACTTACTACTCAGACTAGAACACGTCAAAGAGCCCAAGAGGAATCCTAACAAAAATTTGCATAGGAAATCTCATCAGAAAATTCCTACAATTTTATTTGATGCTTAGTCCCAGATGTATCCTAGATATCTGGTTTTTTAAGATGGCTCTTCAGTCAGGTATTACCTTTCATCTCAGTGGCACAGTCTAACACATGCACAACTCTGATAAAAATTATACAGTTAGTAACATCAATTTTTGTTGACTTCTCTGATCAAGTAGTTCTACTGTTAAAGTGAGATATTTTTGAATAGAGTTATGCTGATTTATACCAGTTGATCATTTGCCCAATATGCTTGAGGCTCTTCAGGAGTGAGTGCAAAGGAAATAATGTTCCTGTTTCTTATGAAAAAGAAAAGCACAAATAGTTCAGTAGATACTAAGAAAAGTAACAATTAGGTCTGAAATGTTAATAACTAGATATCTTTTCTGAGGATAGTTAGAAGTATTTACATTTAAAAGACAAGAAAATCTCTGAAAAATTAGAGAAAAATGGAAAATTGTCTTTTATGTTGTTGCTGTGTAGCTCACTTTGCAGCTCCATCACATGACAATGAATAAGTAAAGAAAACTATTATTATGCAAACTGCTCCAGGACAAAAGGGTATTACATATCTGGTACAAAAGGGGATTTCTTTAAAAAGCACAGCACATTCAGTGTTTGGAGTTTGCAGTTGAAATTCATGGCCTCACTTGCCAATATTATCATGCAGCTGGGTATTATGCTATTGCTTTACTCTGAGGGGAGAAAAAAACCACAATAAACATTTTCAAATGGGTTCCTATTAAACAGTTATATTCTCTTATGTGGCAATATCAGTTTTAATGATTTTTAGCATTTCTTCTCTAGTGCAAAAGTCACTATCAAGACTACTGCAGAGAATTTGATTGCAAACAGAAAATGCCAAAAAGGTGCTTCTTTTGCCTTAAAAAAAAATCAATGGAAAAGAGAATTAGGCATTATTTCAGTATTGAGAACTGATGGGATTAATAATATTTTTTTCTCTTATTTAACAGCTGTGAGACAGAAGTCCATCTTTCTGTAGAGAAAGCTGCTCACAGAATCTCTTTCGTATTTGTTCTGTAAAACAAGCTTATTTTTAAAATTTTAATTCAAATTAATTTATTATTTTTCCAGAAAGTTGCTCCTGTTTAAGTAAAAACAAATCAGCTGACCCAAAACATTCCTGATGAATAAAAGATGAAAAGTAGTCTCAGAAATCTTCATCCCTTCATGACATGACTAGTCAAGCAGTAATTTGATTGAGCATATCTGTCTTTACAGGGTTGGGTGTTTCCTGCACCTTCTATATGCAACTTTAGTCATATGATCACTGTGAACTAGCTTATTAAGCATCAATTTTTTTTTCTAAAACTATTTTAAAGGAATTTTTTGCAGAAAATAATAGCAAGTCACAAAGTACAAGTCAAACAGTTGCAGAGGAACAGCTTAAACTGTTTTTCATTTGCATGTCACCTTTCTTCTCTGGCTCTCAAATACATTCATCTATGGGTATCTCCAGCTGTGTTTTCAAGTCCTTATTTCTGACTTTGTTTTCTGTTTTTCCCTGAGTTGCCTGAGCATTGTCATCATAGACTCCTGAAAGATATGTACTCTCAGTGATGTTATGTACTAAAATACAAAGGAATGGCACAAAATGAACAGTTTGTGGCATAGGAAAAAAAAGAAGCTATGAAATTGTTGCTTGGCAAGAATTAGTACAGAAGCCAGTCTGAGACACCGAGCACACTGGCATCTGAACACTAAATTCATACTAGTGCTGGGTGTACAACAGAGTTAGCAGAACAAAAGAGGTCCCTGAAAAGCTCTATAGCAGTCAACATACATTTTGAACATACTTTCATTTCCTTTATATTGATCAAAAGTACAACAGATGCCACAAAATACTACCCCAGTCTCCCTTGCTTACAAATAACTGTTCTTTGTGATGCTTACAGTCTTCCAAATGTTTAATTATTTTGTCTTGTTAGGTATCAGGTATGTTAGGAAAAATAGTGGTGACAGAAATCTAAGTCCAAATTAACACCAAATGGTGTACTTAGATGTGTGCCAGGATCAGCATTGAGATAGATGTTATTTGCACACCATTTTAGTCCTAATCTGTGTATAAAGAACCAGCTACTGAAATTTACCACACATGATTAAGCATGTTGATATTCTCTCTTCTACTTTCTCTACTACTAGTTATTAACAACACAGTTCCAAATTTACGTGTCAAACATACATGAAGAATAGATACATGCATTTTGTGGTCATCAATGTGCGTGGTGCTTATGCTCTCTACATCACTGCAACCTGGTTAACTGAGCTTCCAGCTTTCAGAAAGTAAAAGAGGATCAGCAATACAGATCTGTTCTTCTTAGAATAGTCTGTGCAGCACCAGGGCCGAATGCCATAGCTCTTTTAAAAGAGTCAGACAGATGATCCCTGTTTTATAGAAGGGAAGGTTTAGTCACAGATGCTTGAAGAAGTTCAAGGTGCAAGGCAGATCTTTGCAGTGTCATACCTGCTGCACCACCATGTGGAAAGTCTGCACTGCTCCAGTGCTTTTGATGACTGAAAATTTTTCTTTGCTTGTAAGACTGCTTGAAGATGAGCCATCTTGACAGTTTTGTTGATTGGTTTTAGTGGAATGTAAAAACTAGATATCTGTCCATAATGGCTCAGACTCCTCGTGGGGAAATACTGGTTTGCCAAGCTTCGTGTTACTCTACTTTCACTGTGCCATTCACAGGATTAGGAGAGAAGGAATTTTGTCCAAGAGGGAAACTGGTTTGGAATCTGTGTTTTATTCAAAGGGGAGTTCTGCTGACACGCTGAAATCTCTTTTCTTTCACTGAAAAAAAGCCTGAAACTTCCAAATTTAAAATAACAAAAGTATATCCTAAACATTTGAGTTAAATTAACCAAAAGGAATAATTTCATTGTTCAAATTATGTAATTCTTTTGTGAACAGTGAAGCTGAGTAACTTGTGATGCCCTGATATAATTTGTAGCTGTAACGGTCTCACAAAATTAACTTTCCTTTTGGATTTACATAAGCATTTGTTGTCTTTAATGTTGTTCTTTGTTAAAAAAAGCAGTAACATGGGAAAGTCAGGCTTGACTTTGTACTGATGGCACTCAGACAAGTGATACCACTGACCACTTTAAACAAGTGACACTTTCAGCAGCTCAGAGAAAATGTCTAGAGGAGCAGAATCACCTATCTTTTCTTGATGGGTTACTGAGACATCTCCAAAATATTTACCAACCACTTTCAGGATTAATATCTTGGAGGTGATACAATGCCTTCCTTCTCATGCTCAGTAGTCCCAGTTCACTTTACTTGGTTATTGTCCCATCCACATTTCATGAAGGAAAGAAGGAGCAGATCTGCTGTGCACCACTTTGTGTGGGACAAGCTTTGGAACATGTGACATGGGAAATTCTGTGTAGAACATCCCATGAGACTGGCTAGATAGTGGCCCTGTACAACCTTGCATAAATACTTCCATTTAAGTAGGATTTGTTTTTTTCCACATAGAAACATTTTGATTTTTTTTTTAATTCTTGTTTTTTTTCTGGAATAATCAGAACAACAATACAAGATTAAGAAATGCATTAAATGAGACATACTAATTGCTGGCTGTGATTAATTAGTGATTGTAAGCCCACCCACACACATAGCTTCAATTGCTAGGAATTTACTTGCTTGAATTCAATAGAAGCAGACAAATTTCAAAATACCTCAATCACTATTATTTTAATTGACAGATAAATTTGTCTGTTGTAACTGCTCCAAAACCTTAACATTTCTTAAATTAGTAAGAGATAAAGTAGGATCCTGTTGCCTAGATTGATAAGGAACCTGAAGCCTACCCAAAAACCTTTAGTCAACACAAAATAGCTTTTCTTGCTATGTTTTGCTTTCAGCCTCCTAAAAGAGTTTCTCTCATTCACTTGTCTGTAGCAAAGGAGAGGATTTATTGCTTTGTTTTCAAGCATTCTTCAGTTCCAATGACAGGAAGCCATTCAAGCCCTGTGTCAGATTCTTGACCACTTGGAGAACTATAATGTGATGAGTTCCTAGGGAATTAAGTCACTGGAGCTTAATGGCATTTGGGGTTCTGGCTATCCCTGGTAGTAACTGAGGAGTGAGCTTCTCATGCTACACTGGAAGACTTCTGCCTAATGCAGCCTCAGGCTCTAGCTGCTCCCCTCAAAATAGATTTGCCAGATATATTTTTGCTTCAAAATACAATTAAAAAAAAAGTCTTCAAATCTTCTAGGCCATGTTATTAAAAATTCTTATGTATTGTCTGTAATTGTCCTAATTCTGCTGAAAGGTGAGGGTCAATTATTACAAAACAGTGTTTGCAATTACAGTATCACAACTTTACAATGGCCACAAGTATTAAACCAGGGCACATGAGTGAACATAGTTTATCCTTTGCTTAAACCATCAGCATGGATTTTGAACATGGTTTTAAAATAGCATTATTTAAAAAAACCTAATGTTATTAATCACCTTTTACAAGACCTTTAGAGGTTCTCCCTTTTCCTGTTCATAAATCCCTAATCTTTGCACTACATTTTTTCTCAGACAGGAAACAGCAACAATTGATTTACATGGACAAAATCAGCTTTTCTCAGTTTTCAGTCCAGCTTCCTCTGAGATCTCATTGACCTCTAAAGTTCAACTTCTTCCAAGAAAGTTTTCTTTGGGATTAATAGCCTTTAGCATCAAATCATCAAGTGCCATAGACATTAGCAGTGCTGTAAGAAAAGCTTCAGCCTTTCCACATAAACTCTTATTTTCAGAGGTTTATAGTTTGACTACAAAAAATACAGTTTTATGCTAAAACTCATTTTAAAAAGCTCAGTCTGGAAGTGATTTCAGTTTCTGAGAAATCTGCACAACTCTGTGGCTGTTTTCAGATAAATTTCTGACCAAGGCAATGAGTTGTTATCTACATCCCATAGGTGCCTGACTTTCTAAAAATGCAGATCCACTCCTGAAAAACTATGGAAAGGCAATCTAAGATGGTGTTTTAAAAATGGTTATCCCATATGTTAAAGATTTTCAAATTGGATCTAGTCCCTGCTTCTCTGGAAGACAGTCTAATCACTTGAACACAACAGTATTTTTCAGAGGATTGTAGCCAGGCTGAGATGTGAGCCCAACTGCTCTGTAAGTGATGGAGGGCTCTCAAGGTTTCTTCTGAGTGTCTCCCTGCAGAGTAATGGAGGAGCCTGCTGGTCCTACAGTTGTTAGAAATGCTGATGGATTGGGGGATTAAAACCTTGTAGAAAGGATGCTTGAGAAAACCTGAATTGGTGACTTTGGGAAAACTGTTGCCTCCTGCTTCTTCAGGAGCCATGTGAGTGCTCCAGTGGCTGGGGCTGAGTGCCAGGAGGGACAGGTGAGGGACAGGAGGAGGCAGGCACCTTTCCAGCATCCTGAAACAAAATCTCCACTGTAATTAGAGATGCTTAAATCAAAACCAACAGAACTTACTTCTTGTTTGCACAATCGCCTTCAGAAGGGATTTGAGGGCACCATGTGGAGGGAAGGATGACAGAGATGTCATGGAGTTTCCAGTTTCCTTTGTTGGTAATTCCTGTAAAGGAATGACTTGGTCTTGAGTCACTGCTGCTGGAGATGGGAATACAAGCACAACACACCATGCAAATGTATTCAAGACCACTGGCAGCAAATGTAATTGCTTCAAAGCAAAATCTTCTCAGCTGAGATGGTGACCCAGTGCAATACGCTGCTTCTTGTGACCACTCATTCTTTCCACAACAGAAATTTGAACAAGCCAGAGGCAATATTCTGCCCCACCTTCCCCCAAACTGGTCACCAAAACTAAAAATGTCCCATCAGTCTTTCCACATAAGTACAGCACAATTTCCTATGCCTGTGTCCAGCAGCAGGAAGACCATTTCATTTAATCAATTTAAATAGTATCTTAAACCCTTGCCATGTGAAAGAAAAGGCCAAGGCACCCTCTTGATTATCCCCGTGTCGCTCCTACAATCCAGACAGATCAATCTTATATCCATCCTATGTTTTCAAATGGAAATATATTTCTGCCCAACAACAGCAAGGCAACATCCTCTGAAAAATGAGGCACTGGTAACCATGCAGAATTGACAGTGCAGTATCTGAGTGGGAAATACTAACCTTCAGATCTTTGGGAGTGTTCCATTTGAAGCTGATCCAGAAATCTCTTTTTTTTGGCAACAGCTCATTATAACTAGGAAAATTCAGTCCAAATTCTGAAACTTCTTTTGAAGGCATAATGGCAGGGGAACCTCACAGACAGGATTAGAAGGAAGATAAGGAGGTAGCTTTACAGATGTCTGAAGGAGCATTTTCCAAATGTAAGGAATGGCATGGGATAAATCTTCAAACTGAGCGACAGAAAATCTAAGAAGTCAATGAAGGAGGTTGGCATCATGGGCTAATCAGTGAAAGAAGCAGTTTCTTGATCCTGCATGAGAGATGATATGTAGGATGAGGTGCAGGCTTTGAAGGTGAAGACAAGCTGCTTATATCTGATAGAAAAAGAATGTTACGTTTGACAGCCAAAGTAATGGGCTAGGCAAATGATCTCTGCAGTGCTATGATGTATAGAAGCATGCTGAAAAATTGCATTTTTGAAAACCAGAGTAATGGCTATTGAAATAATCAAAAGAGCTTGGTGATTACATACGTACATATTAATTCTTGCACAGTGATAATCACTAAGTTCTATAACTTACTTCCATAAGACAACTTTTTTTAAAGATTTTTTTTTTAAACTTGCACTAAGCATGTTGCATGGGAAGGTGGGAATTTTATTGGATATTTCTAGTAACATTCCCCTGCCCTGAGCCTTCCTGGGGAAGGGGAAAATCTGGCAGGGAGGGGACTACAGGGCAAGGAGATGTGATTCCTCTTGGACAATCCACAGCGAGGACCAGGCAGCCCCTGCCTGCAGCATGGCACAGGCACGGTGACACGGGCATGGCCTTGTGGCAACCCAAGTAATTTCCTCCCCATTACCTGCTGCCAGACATGAGGCTGCTTTGGAGCCTGGAGAGGCTGCTCTTGCATCAGGGTAGCCCTGGGCAGGTACAAAGGTAGAGCTCCACATGGATGTCCCATCCCTGCTCCCACAGGGATGAGCAGCAGAGCATTTGTAGGAGCAGAGCAGGGCCATGACTCCATCCCTACAAAGCCTCCAAGCACTTGGGTACATTTGGCAGCCCCACAGGCACCTCTGTCAAGATGTCACACGAATGACAAAAATACCTGTGAGGGTTGACACTGATACCTGCTCAGTCCCTGAGGAGAAACAAGACTTTAATCAAATCAAGTAGCTCAGAATTCCACAGCATTCCCAGCTGGAATCCAAACCCAGCACTGAGCCAGTTCCTGGGAAGAAAGGAGCCCTCTCCCAGTCAAATGCAGAACAGCAGGAGCACTCACACAGCTCTTTGGGGGAATCCTAATTTATTTAACACCTATCCCAGAAAGGCTATCCTATGACAGTGAACACCAACCTGGGGCCCAGGGGTGGACACTCGTGGCTGCAAGACACTTGTGGCTCTGCCATCTGCTCCTGGGAATCCTTATCTGGCTCCAGCTTGGCTTCCATTTCTGCTTCCCAGCTATCCCTGGCCATGTCAACGTTCTGGGATGTGCTGGTGCTGTCGATGTCCATGGGATTTTGTTGATCTCGAAGGGAGCAGGAAGAGCTGTCCAGGCGTTCCTCAGTGTTCACAAGTCAGAAGGGCTTTCCTGAGAGGCTGGGAGGGATCGAGGCCTCCAGGAATGACCCTCTGGAAGGGAGGCAGGAACTTGGAGTGAAGGACATGTCTTGCCAGGTGGAGGATCTTGAAGGGCTGGGGGGTCTCAGCAGGAATGGAGACTGCTGTAACTGGGCAGGGTTAGCCCTTCTGCAGATCACCAGAGTGTTCCCCATGGCTCCAGCAGCCTGAGCTCATCCCTCGGGCATCTCTGCTGATGTAAACCCGAGTCCTGCACGGGCCACCTGCAGTGTGGCAAGAGGGTGCCCGTGCCAGCCTCTCCCGTCGCCAGGCAGGGGCAGCAGGAGGCCATGAGAGTGCTGCTTCCAGCCTGCTCAAGCCTCTTGTTTTGTGTCAGCATTTTCATTTGTAGCATTCCTTAAAAATTTCTATTTTATAAGAGAAAAAATTATATACTAGCAAATCCTTTTTGCATGCAACTCTTTTTGGTTTTGACTAAATCTTTTCATTTAAGCACAGCACCTGAGGTCATTCAATGCTCATATCCATGGCAATTAGACAATGTCTTAGCTGGTGGTCTCAGTTTATTCCTCTCTGGGCTCTAGCTGAGGAGTAGTAATGGACAACTTGGAGATGACACTGGAAAATCTATGCTGGATAACACAGACATGAAATTGCTAAATGCACCACACCTCCGAGAAAAAAATTTAACAGCACTTCTCTACTTTGTTTGGCACTATTACATTAGAGTGGTTCTTTCTGTACTACATATTAAATTAATTTTTTTCCCTGTTGTAGCATATCCTTCATTCTCCCCATGCAGAGACTGGTGCATACACATTTTTCCAGGGCAAGGCTTTTCCTATTAATAGACAACTTGGCTCCACACACTGAGATGAACGAACAAGGTTTGGAGTGCCTAATTTAAGGGACCATATGTCATAAGCTATAGTATCCTGTTAGATGGGAATAAAATAAAGAAAGAGTGAGAGGAAAAATAGGTTCCTACCACTATCTGACCTCAGACTGAAATTTTTCAAAGATTTTTTTTTAAGTGGGCTCAGAACTATTTACTTATTCTATGCATCATGTGAAGTTATGCATATTTCTAATGTATTCTTTATGGGGGTGCTGCCTTAGAAAAAGAACTTCTGAGTGTTACCACAAGACAAAAATAACACAGAGATCCTGATTTTTTTTTTTCCTGGAACTGCCTTCAAAGTGTGGCCAGCTTCACATTTTTCTGCTTTAACTTTCCAGTTTGCAAAAACTGGAATACAGTTGTTTACTGTTTATTTAGTGTCCTGTGATTGTAGGATATTGCAAATTTTCCTTTGCTAATGTAAAATACACTGGTGCATGAATGTCCTCTTTTTTAGCAAATTATATTAATTACTATTATTGTTTAACCAGCCCATCTCAGCTGCACAGTTCAAAGAAATGTGCTCTTTCAGTCTCTTAGGGTGGTTATATAATCAGCATTCCTCACAAATATTTGAATGATTAGAGCTAGCAATCATATTTTCCTGGCAAGTTGTCCACTTTTGGGTACAAACAGAGTCAGACCTAGAAAATGCAAAAATCAGCATTTCCATTTACTTCCTCCTGCTCATCCCATATATTTCTACTGGATTTTTTCCTTCTCTTCTTTATATTTCTGTAAATATCTCTGAAAAGTAACATTGCCAGATCATTCAGGTAAGGGAATGTGTAAGACCATGACCAGCTGAAGGGCATACCTGTTGCATTTCTGTTTTCAGGATGTGCCATTCCATACTTCGAGTAGAGTTCCAACTTCCATTCCCCTTACGATCCAATTGGCAGTCACAGGTTTGTGTCACTATGAAAAACAGAAAAGGAAGATATTTCTTAGCTAACATAACTCACAAATTAATTGTTTTCTTCTTACACTCCTTGTGACCAAAAGCAGCAGAATTGAAGATTTACTGTATGAAATGAAAGGAAAGAATGTTTGGAGACAAAAAAATTATTTGGACTGAGGAGGACTTTTGTGCACATATTTTAGCCAGTGATTATTTACAGCCTTATGAATCTGTAATACTGAATATTGCCTGCATTCAGGTACTCAAAAAGCAGAAATTAATAAAATGCAACAAATTAAAGCCACGTGTAGGGAGAAAAATATCATTACAACTTACATTTGCAAATACTACAAACACTCCTCACCTTTCTTTCTGCCTTAATTTATTTGGTAACACAGAGTCAAAAGTGATGTCTGGAGTTAAAAGCCCAACAAGTCTGAGAATAGGGAATATGGCTGATTTTAATCAACAGCAAAAGTTATGCAATACAAAGGGCTGTGATGTAGCTCACTGCCCTAGAGAAAACATTCCACTGCCCCAACCCTAAAATCCCTTTGGTGCTTTGTGCCTGTGGAAGATGTCCATGAGGACCAAACCCATGTCTGTGGGAATCCTTCTCTAAGGGGAAGAAGAAAATTCGAAACATGACCTTTGATTGCAATTTAGACATCTCAGTCCTTCTGTATTTCAGTGGAATACATCACTCTGTTACCTGGGAATTTCTGGTCACTTGGCTGTTTGGCAGCCCACCAAAAGGTGGATTCCAAGCTCTGTATTCCAGTGCAGAGCTCAGGGCCAGAAGTCGGAGCTCCCAGGCATATATGAGTAGGTTCACCTGCATCTGTGCCATGGTTCCTGTACCTTTGGGCCATGCTGTCCCTGGGTTTTGCAAAAGGGAAGGTAAATATTTTGGTATTTATGTTTTAAAATGTCAGGAAAAAAGACTTTTGTTTAATGTTTTCTCTTTTACTTAGACTAGTGGAGATGTAATTTAAGGAACCATATTGGCATCTGTCATTGGAGTCTAGCAAACAAGGCTCTGTGCACTGCTGAATATGCTCAATGCAAAAGAAAAACTGAAAATCAGGCTTTGGCTAACTGTGTGTTCCTTTTGAAGAAAGAAATGTGATTGTTGGCAGAGAAAGTAAGGAACTAGGACAAAACAAGGAAGGGAAGAAGTTTTTTTCTTTCCATCAGTCAGCTCCTTAATTTTCACTGCCAATATTATAAGTCTAATTTACAAGTTAAGCATAAATCTATTTATATATGATTTCAAATTAAATTACATTGTTTGTGTTTTTATCAAACTCTGAGTATTGAGAGAAGGGAAAATGAGGCAAATAAACATACGAAGCAAAGGTCATTTTGCTGTCAACAGAAAATAGCCCCAGTTAGAAAGAAAAAAGTTTCCATTCACATTTAATATATTTTTAACTCAGTACATATTTCACTCCTTTGTAATGTCATTTCTTATTACAGAGATATAGGCAGAGATCTGAAATACTTAGGCCTACAACTTAGGTGTTTCAATCTCTAAGTAATTAAACATACCAAAAAAACATAACCTTGAAAATGAAGAGTGAAGAAGACCTTCCTGTAGTCCTTCAACATTAGATTTTGGATATAACTTGGACCACAAGATGTCAAAATCAAAGCATTATCCTGAGAAATGTGTTAATTGCCCTAATTATTTAATATAACATCTCTTAAGGCTCTTCATGTTAGTAAAAGGACTGATGTTATGAACCAAGTTGTTTAGGATCTTTTCTGCAGCAACTCTTACCATCCCAATAATTATAAGCAAATTTGGAATATATCAAAATAATTTTCGAATGGCCAGCTGAAAAATATGCACACTTTTTTAATAATAAAAAAGAAATTACACAGGGATACCCCATAACAAAATGTAGCCAACAAATTAAAACTTGTTTGAAAAATGACTTGGGCAAGTTTCTCATAGGAAATAAGGGGAAAAATGTTTGCAAACATTAAAAAAATTGCATTACTTTTATGTTGTTGCATTATAGGTACAGTGCTCACCTCAAAGAAAAGCAAGAATTCAGACTTTTCTATAAACAGTCTCTAAAGCAATGGAGGCCTCTATAAGATTTCCAAGAATCACTTTTAAACTGAAAATAGAAAGTATCCACTTCTGCAAAATCTGTCCTTCCTGCAGTAAAACTGTTAAAACAGAACCTTTACAAAAGGGACACAGTGCAGGAACACAGCTAAAAAATCTGTAGCAAATGTAGGCAAAGGTAGAAGATAACAATATTTATCTACTAATACCTATTAGTATTAGTAGAGTCTATTTGACTCAATTTCCACTGATGTAATGTCTTTCATTTATTGGAAGAATAATACCTTCTATGCATTACATCAAAATTCCACCTTCCTCCTTTTTACTACACATGTATGGTACTGATTTTAAAACAAATCTTTTCTCTGCCACTAAGGAACACAGGTGGAATAGTGGGCCCATGCCTAGAAATATAATATGAAAAATCTGTGAAAATAGAGAGAGTGAACCTCAGAAAATTAAGTAACGTTTCAAAGAAAATTAAAATTAGGCAGCCAGACTTTGTCTTTAAAATTTTGGAGTTTTGTTAGGTTATATCACAAGAAAATCACACAATCAACCAGATTTTGGAGCAAGCTGTAGTTTTAATACTTAGGCCAAAAAATATATGTGACTATAAATGTAGTTCAAAACCTCACTTCAAATAGTATCACCATAAACATTAAGGTGGCCCATTCTCATAACCAAAGTGCAAGTAGGAAAGGAATCATGTCAGTCACTGGAATCTTCATTTCAGTTGCAAAATACCCTCAGCTACAACTTCTTTGAAGGGGCACTGAGGGTACTGAGCCCTGCACAGAAATTAGTCCTTAAACAGGACTAAAAAAACCAGTGCTGTAAACATCCAAACAGGCTTTACTGCAGTTTGACCCAATTTCCTAATGACAGTCAGCTTTATTGTAAAACTCTGGAAATGTGATCATCAACAAATAAGACACTGGGATTTTACTTGGTGTGAGTTTCTGCAGGGTAAAAAAAGCCTTTTAGGATCTTCCAATAGAAGATTAAAGTCTGGATATTTATTGCAATGTTTTTCCTCAATACAATAAGTGCATTTACTTGGTTGGAGAAGCTGTGATGGTGCTTTGGTAAGTGGTACTAAGCATGGTCTTGAAACAAGAACAAGCACATAATAATAAGGTGTTTCTTTCTTGATCCAAACAGAGGCCAGTAATCTCACAAAGCAGAAAGGGAGTAAGCCAGTATTTGATTTATGGTCTCTCTGGATAAAGGTCATCTTACTGTGGGATCTGAGCTTGAACCACGGAGTATTTAATTTTTCATGGGAAAGAAACAGCCTTCCATTTCCCCAATACATAAAGAACCTAGCTGAACAATCCAGTTCCTTGAAATATTCAGGGGTGTCAAATCCGTAATAAAAATCTTAAAAGTTTTCTCTGATCCTTTTTGGGCAAGTATCTCCTGTGAAGACAGTGTCTGGCATGCCTTAAAAACTGTACAGCTCAAGAGCCAAAGAAAATAGGAAAGGCAGCAATATCCAAGAAACTTCCTACTCCTTTTCACTTGGTGGGACTTAGAATCCCACAGAATCAGGTAGCCTCGAGGAAAGCACTGTGTGGAGAAAACAGTTTTATGTTTTTGACATTTTCATCGGAAAAAAAAAAGTTACAATTTTTTATTATTACTTGGGCCCATTAAATTAGAAATAATTCATTTTTAGATAACAGTTTCCCAGCTGATGTGTATCCATCAGGAAAATGTCCTACCTCTGTATGTTTTCCTCGATTGGCACTGTCAAATGGAAAACTTTTGCCCTGATGCCGTCTGAGGACTGAGTATCGAATAGGGAGAGATTTTGGAGCCAACATCCAAGTCTGAATGGCTCTACCAGAGTTGATATTTGAATAAATACGTAAAACATAAGTCCCAGCTTGGAAGAAAAAGCCTTTATCAGGAATCAGAACTTGTAATGCTTGTTGTACGTCTTTTTCTTTCCATCCCAAACCCAGATTTGCATTTTACCCTAAATCTGACCAGTGTCTGGAAGTGTCTAAATGCTCCCTTCTCTTCTTCCTGAAAACATATTTGTTGAAGGGTGATTTAAACCCTTCCTTTTTAGTTACATGAAGTTTCATAAGAAACCTTCTGCTGCTATACACAGACCTATTAGGGACAGTGAAAATAGATCAAATGGTTATGGTATGTAAGCCACTGACAGCACATTTCTTTTTTTAACCTTTTAATAGGAGGAAGACCTGAGTCACAGGACATTACATTTTAGTTTTTCAAAGTATTTGTCATTTAATGAATACTTACTTAGGCCCAGCCAGGGACAGAGTCCTGGTGAAGTTTCAGTGGAACTCTCTTGGTAGCAGCCGAGAATAATCCATGGGTGGGCTGGTAAATCCCTGTCTGGAGCACTGACTATGCCCAAGAAAAAGGGAATTACAAGGAGCATATGGAATCTCAGTAGTGTATCTAGCAGGGCCTGTGCTTCCACACACTATTCTTACTCTAGAAGCAGCATAATAGGGACATTTCCTGAAATGAATATCCACACCTCCATCAGCAGGGTCTTTAAATACTTTGGAAAATAACTATTAGTCTATCTTTGCTTTATTTCTGTAAGCTATGGACAAGCTCACTGCTGTGATGTTGCCTCTGGAATCTCTTATCTCTCACAATAACCGAGGCACTAAACCCCACTGCTGTGTTCTGCAGGGGGCAGTCTGAGCAAAGCTTTTATTTGTTTTCTAGTACAAAAAGCTGGGAAAAACGGTTTTGCCAAACCAACATGTAGAACATTAATGATCAATGTCCAAAATGTTTTCAGTGCTGGTTAGCTAGAATTATTTTAAAATTTGTCTAGCAGAGTATTCAGAATGAGTCATGTAGAAATGAGTATTTATGTTCCTCTGACCTCAAACATTCATGGTCTTGTACAAGGTCACATAAGGAGACTGTGGAAAGCTTCCACATAACTTACTTTTGGATAATTTCTCTCCTTAGTTGGGCAAGCTGCGTATATGAAATACAACACATGGTTTTTGGTGCATTCAGAAGCACTTTAAGTTCTTGTAAAATTCAGTTTATAGCTATTTAATTGTGAATGATGATAACTGAAAATATAGGAGGAATGTTGGTACAGGGAGACAAATTGCAAGGAACAGCATTTTGCTGTTGCTGCTGGGGTTATTTTTAAATCTGGCAATGATTCTGTCACCATTACACACACTGTTTTACCCAAAAAGATATTCTGAAAACAGCATAAAATTTCCAATCCAAAGACTAAGAGTTTCAGAAAAATAAAATGCAAAGGCAGCTGTCTAGGTTCTTGAAAATTTTCTCCGATCTCCTAAAATTATTTTTCCAGAGCTACTGTCTTCTGCATTTTCCAGACATATTTAGAGTTGTAAAAATATTTCTGAGTGTGGTGGTTTAACCCCAGAAGGCAGCTAAGCACCACACAGCCGCTCATCCTCTAGGAGGAAAATTAACTCTATCCCAGCCAAACCCAGCACACAGATACAAAAACACATATTAAAGAGCATGATTCAGATCAGGACTGATGAGTCAACCACATATGCAGCAACATAATGAAGCAAATGACAGGAAAAACTGAAATGGCCGTACAAGGATTTCCTTAAAGCCTGAATAGCAGAAACTCGGATTACACTGAATATTGTGTTTCATACAGGGGGTTATTTTGCCACTTGAAAATGTGGATTAGAAGGCGGAACCTAGAATGACGAAATTCTAGTACCTAAGAATCACAGACATTTCTGGAATTGTATGCACTTCTTAGCAGCAAAATGAAAAAGTTCAGAACTCACAACTTTTTAGCACTACATTTTCAAATGTCAGACTGAAAAAACTCCTTTTTCGTCCTGCTACAGAACAAATCTTCGAATACATGACTGTCTAGAGTGAGAATAATACAAATACCGCTGGAAAGAACATTCTTAGATAAATGAAACATTATGAAAAATATAATAAAAATTATATTGGTTGGAAAAAATCAGAGCGGGGGGCTGAAAAGGATGGAAAACATTAATTCACCTGTGTTAGCTTGGAGGACAAACATGATGTTCTTTGTTTATTACGTTCCACTATGAATTTTCAGTTGTTCTGTTAACCTGAGGCCAAGGCAATAAACAACGTTTTCCTTTCAACTTTTGAATCAATTTTTAGAGGCCAGTAGGATTGAGTTAAGTAGGAGCTACTCCCAACAGGACTGCACCCATTTATACCAGCACAGAATTTGGCCCACTGCGGGAATAATCAATTAGGTGATGACTTTATTAGCCAGAAAAAAAAAAGATAAAAATGCTGTTGAAATAACCTCAAGATACATCTTTTATTTACTTAGGAGTCGGAGGTTTTTTTGGGGGGGTTCTGTTCGTTTTTTGTTTGGTTGATTTTTTAATTGTTGTTGTTTGTTTGATTTAAAAGATAAACAGTGATTTGATTTGGATGCTTGCTAGCAGTGTGTTTGGGTGGTCTTCTCTCAGCAGCCACAAGAGAGAACACCACTCAGGAGCCAGTTGGGACTGAGGGCAATTTCCTGACTGCTCCCCTGAGAGTGACAGACACAGATCTGGTGTAATTGTGTCACTGTTCATCACCCTCCTGACTGATGCACACACAACATCATCAGCAGCTCAGGGTTCTGCAGGGCCATGGATGGGCATGAAGCCTTCCCTCCTCCTTCCTAAGATACAGCCTGGGATCTTTTACTCCCTGAACCACCACTCCTCCTTCCTTCCTCCAAGAATAAATGCTGGATTATTACATACTGGATTCAAGATCTGGGCCACCAGCTAGTCCTAACAGAGTTTTTCATATTGAAAAGAAACCTGATTTATTGATAAAGGTCCCATTACAAATGTGGAAAGGATCCCAGAGTGGGAGGGAAGGAATAAAGGAGGAGCATCTCCACTTGGTTAGCTACAAAGAGGGAATTCCAAACTACTTGTTTCAGGCAAAGTATTTTTGTGCCTGAAACTACAAACACTTAAAACTATGTAAGATACCTCGTAGCTATTAAAAAGACTTCTGTTTTCTCCCACATTCATAAGGCCTATGGCTATCCACTATTCAGTTGTATTGCAACTCTCATTTATATTCTTGTTATAACCTTTATCCTCGTTATGCCTAACTATTAATCTGTATCAGCATAAGAATTGCAAAGTATTGTGTAATTAATTTGTTCAAGTGAGATAGTTCTCCCAGCTCTTAAAACCATTACTTATAATGGCCATATTAATTACTTACAAGAGTAAGACCAACTTGAGGCTTTGTTAGGCATTCACTTTTCTAAGAAGAATGTTGTCAAGTGCTGAACTCTCAGGATCCCTTTTTTCACTGTGATTTCCTACTGCCTTCAGCATCAACTAATCTTACACACCTTCACAGACCCAGAACATAAAATGACAGTGCTCCTATAGGATGCCCCTCTGTACCGCAGTTCCCTGAGACTGCCAGGTAGGTATTACACTTTCCCTTTTTAGAATTCCTTTCAGAGAACTCCTACAGATTTTTAGATGTGAGATTTTTATAAAAGCTTACTGAATTTAGGAAAATACACTAATCTTCTAAAATTGGGTCATTTCACTGAAATATGCTTGTTATAGAGTTATCAAATCCATCTTCCAGGAAAATTGTCAGATCTCAATAACAGCACTTAGTCACTCTTTCACAGCATGACTCCCACCCTTAATCATCATCAGTAAAGCTGGGGCTTGCCTGTTTGATCCTGCTAGAGAAGTTATTAAACCATGTTACTTCAGCTGAGCAATATCTTAATGGGGAAATACCACAAAATGGAAAACTGAACTAAATGTTTTCCAAACTAAAGGTTTTAATGTGATGAAATAAAGCTTCTAAATCAAAAAGTATGGCCCAAAATTCAAACTAGAAAGTACAGTCATTCTTTTTTATTCCTGTGTATCATCAACATGGAAGAAATAATAAGTGGCATAAAAGACTGAAGATCTGAAAACAGAAAGTAAACATCAATATTGTCAGACGCTAAGGAATGCGACTTCAATTAATGCTCTTATTGTCCATAGCCTAACTGGGCGATTGCAGGAATATTAATGGCTGGGAATGGGAAGCAGGGAGAGGCAAGGGAAGATCTGTCACCCTGGATCTCTCTGTCAGGCTGTGCTGGGCCAGGCCACGCAGCTCCTGTGCAAAGGCAGCTGTGCCTGAAGGGCTGGGAGTGTGCTGCACCCCGGGGCCAGACTCTGCACGGCTGGTGAAACATGCATGGGTGCCTCAAGCTTTCCCTAAGCCTGTTTCATATTGTTAGTTTTAATGTGCCCCCTGCATGTCTGCACACAGCCCTGCCCTTTCTGCCCTCTTGGAGCACAGTGTTCCAGGCTCTCGACCCTGCAACACTCTCCATCTCATGTTTCCTCTGCTATCCCTCATCCTGAGCAGATCCAGGACTCCAGCGCGGTTCTCACAGAAGCACATGGCCTACCAAAGGGCTGGTGTGAAATGCTAATGGTCTTGTTTCTTGAACAAACATGAAAGAAAGGAAGTTAAATAAAAGGCCAACCCCAAAACCCAAAGACAAATTACTCTGGCTGAACAGTAACATTGAACAGAAGCAGCATCTGATCCAAGTATATGTAGAGTAGGAAAGAAAGGTAAAACTGGCTGAAGCATGTGCAAAAAAGTTTGTAAAGGCACTGTGAAACATCTAAATAGTTTCCAATCTGACTATTGTCACATGAATGTCATTGTGATGCAGCAAACAATGAAATAAACCTACTGCATCAAAGCAAAATAAGAACCAAATAATTGTACTATGTAGTTAACCCCTAGTTTTAATCTAGTGATATTTGTGGTAGATGGCATAGATATTCTCTGAGAGAGAGACCAGTATACAACATTTTCTCCTCTCTTTCTTCTATGTAGGTGAGTGCTTTGAACAATAAACCCTAGAATCATTTTCCTTCTTGCTTCCTCCTATCTTAGTTTCCTTTCTGCAAACCCATTCAGTACTTAGAGAAATAAAAAAAAGCCATAAGCACCAACACTGCCGACAGGACTTCACAGCTTGAAAAGAGGAAAAGTCCTTTCTTACATGTTTAACTGAAACCATAGTTGTAAATTTATCATCCAAAATGTTCAAGGGAAAATGTGATGGTTTTTTTTTTTCTTGCAGAGGTTTTCCTACATCTGAAGACATTTTTTCCTCTCACTACATGTTCAAAAGTAGAAAGACAAGGAAAAAAATCCCAACTACTATTTTTTTACTAGCATTTGCATTCCATTGACAATATTTGCATTGGGCATGCTTAGACATGTCCTTTTTTTTAAAGTTTCTCCAGTTTTCAGAGCAACCACATTCAGATGTTGCATCAGTTCAAGACTAGGTGAAAAAGATAACTAAAATGTGAAAAGACCTTTTTCCTCGCTTGATTAGATACTTCTAATTGAGGTAGCTGATCTAATTGATACAAAAGTATTTAACTCTTTTTCACCTAGTTTCCTATATGCTGCTAAAGAAATTTGTAGAGGCAGTAGGTAAAAATGATTCCGTTTTGAATGCATGAGTCTAACTTTAATAATACAGTAACATTAATTTTTAAGAATAGCTGCTGTAAATTTAAAGCTTAATACTTTATAGTTTTAATATGTTTAATAAAAATAGTTCAAATAATTACAAAGAATCTAATGGATTAATATTTGCTTCCATATATGCTTCTGGAATTGAATATTACAACAGAATTAATATTAAATTGGATTTTATATATTATTCAAGACAAGTCTTTATCCTTTCTGACTAGATAGCAAGAAAGCTGTGGCTGGATGCTGTTTCCTCTTACAGGGTTACAGCATAAACAAAGATCTGGTCACGGTGATTAAAGGGATTGTAAAAGTTACAAGAAACTTTGCAATCAGGCATGAAATTAATTGGTAGATCAGCTACACAGTGACTCTATAGGAGAGCAGAAGTCAACTTCCAGCAGCAGAACAAAAATCCACTAGCTCTGGGGACTAAATCCTGGTGATTCCAATACCAGTTGTTTCTGAAACAAAAGTAATTGCTGCCAAGAGGGGCTAAAGAAGACCAGGACCCACAAACTTGGCCTCCTGTTCGTATCAGCATGCTGAGATGGGGATGGTGTGCACTGAGCAGGGTCAGGAAAAGAAACATTATTCCTGCCATTCACAGACTGAATGCAGAACACTGCCCACTTCTGCACCTCGTGACTGCAGCAGAGGCAGCTGCTTTTAGTAGCCAAACTAAATGCAGACTGGCACTGTGCCACAGACATCTACTAAATGACTTTCTTAGGCAGGGACAGAAAAGAAATCCAGTCAGATGGTCTCCAAAGCCACTGCCTTAACCACAGCTCCCTTTCCATTGCCCAACTCTGCCATCTCCTGCTGCCTCTCCCTCCACGGCTGTGTTGTCACAGGCAATTCACACAAGAGCAAGGCAAAATGTACTTTGCTAAAAGAAAAAGACCATGCTGTGCAGCTCCCTGTTTTCCTTACTTTTGGATCACTGGAGTGTTCAAAATTCTGCTTTTATCAGATTCAATCATCCCCTGTTAAACTCAGCAGAATTCCTCTAAACTACAGAATGACATTTCCTATCAGTTTATGTTTCACCAAAATAATATAGATATTGTATGTAACCTGCTATTGGAGATTATTGAGGCACATCCCCAGAAGCCAATTAGAACAAATATCACACTTGGCAATTAGAACAAATATCACACTTGGCAATTAGAACAAATATCACACTTGGCAATCTCTGTTAGATATGAAGAGGGACTGGTTCTGCCATCTTGCTTTAGTGGGGTTAAATATACATCAATATACATACAGAAGATACTCATGGCTGTAAAACAATAACAGGTCTGAATGATAAGCACTGCAATTCAACAATATAGCACCACTGTCATTTTTTGAACTATGGATGAAAAATATCAAAGAGCGTATTTGCACTCTATTATGAAGTTATGAACACATAGAATTCATTTCACATCTCACAGCTAGAATAGTGCCTGTCAGAAGATGCACTTTGATTTTTAAGTGCAAAATCCACATTTTTCCTTGTGTGCCTTTTAGGCATACCAAGCCATAGCACAGAGTCCACTGGGAGCTATGTTGTTCTAAGAGAATCATGCAAAAAGAAAATATTTGTGTCTTGGAGGGTGTGGGGGTAGGAATGGGGTTTGGATTTCCTTCTCACCATTCCAGGTCTGATCACTTCAAGTAAAATAGACGAGAGCTATATCCTTGTGTTTTCCTAACCCTCCCTCAACAGGGTGAATTTGCTTGAAATAGGGATGGAAATGCAAATGTTTCTGATTTTTCTGCTGCTTACATAGACCCTGAAGTGGCTAACAGCTGGAATTTGAGGTTCTTTTTTATCTTACTAAATGACAGTAAAGAGAAATCAATAGCTGTGGGGCCAGACCAGACACTTGCCCTGACTCTTTGCTCTGTTCAGAAGATCCCTGTAGGCTGGCTAGGTCCATAGTCACTGCAGTGTAAAGGGTACCAGCCTATTTCATGAGCTTTAACTCTTCTTGGCACCACTGCTACAGCATCCTCTTGGAGACTTTTGGCAACCAGAGAATGTGAGTAGCTGATGTGGACAGGGATACTGAAACACTTTCCTTGCACCTTCCCTCCTCCTCCTCAGTACTTGTAGCACAGAAAGTCCCTTGTATTCAGACCAAGCTTTATATTAATTAAAAATTAAACAGCTAGACAAATGCAATATTTCAATCCCACATTTAAAAAGAAAAACGTGATTGTCCTGAATAGACAATCAGCAACTAAATATTTCAGTGCCTAGGGGAAAATTAACTGAATACATTGTACTCAAGCAGCATTTCTGTTTCTCTGCACTTTAATGTGTTGGTCATAAAACCTCTACAAGAGAGGATACAGGTGCTATAGATGATTGCCTGTATAGACAGGAATAGGCAGGAGCCTGCACATTATATTTATTGGCTTGGCTGTTTATCCTTTAGGCTAAGGTCGTGTGCATTAACCTAGCCACTTCCTAGGTTTATTTTAAAAGGAAAAATAAAACACACGCCTAGAAATGCTAAAATTTAAATGATTCCAGGTGTGGTGTTCAGTGATCAGTCAGTTAGGCCCTAGTTCAATCTTTTGTAAGAGTTTTAATTTGCTCTGTTTCTGTGAGGCATTGCTGCCTGAGCTACCTGGAGGAGGACTGTAGCTCTGAAATGGGCGAGACCTGCACAACTGGCAGCTGAGAAAGTGACTTCACTGGCACAACACATGTCCAGCCTGCTGCATCTCTAGTGACATACTGTTATCAGGAGTGGCTCTGGCTCTGCGAGGGAGGGCAAACCAGGGGACTGGAGTCAACAAAGGCACCAGCAAGGGACACAGGCCTAGGTCCTGATGAGGGGAGAGCATGCAAAGCCTTGGAGGACAGGGGCATGCACATGAAGAGAGCAAAGAACAGTTTGTTAGAGAAGAGCTATAAGGAGCATTAAGCAAATCAGGGCAAGCCACACTTCTTTCCCTGAGCCTCCTTGGTAGTGCTCAGCTGTGTGACCATGCTGGCTCACCAACAGAGACACTTGGCAGTGGACTGGGGTGTAAAATAGAGCAGGAAACTAGAGGAGCCTGTTTGTGCCAGGGGAGTGGAATCAGTAGAACCCTGGTCTTGATTTGGGCTCTTGAGTTCTTTGCAGTAGGAAGGTAGGTGCTTTCCAGATGAACACATGGAAAGAAAACATAGGAATTAAGGGAAAAAATTGGGATCAACATATTTGAAAGGAGGGGGAATTACAGTACACATTGATAGATCTTTTAATAGATATTTCGTTAATTTGTTTTATGCAGGCTTGGGCTAGACGTTTTTTAGGGGTTATTTAACACCATTAAATTATACTGTATACAACTAACCTCATACTGTGTATGTGGGGGGTAGGTTGGCAAATGGTCATAGTTCCAGTCTTCTGCCTGTGTTGTTTACTCAGAGACAGCTTCTAATTGGTTGTGTTAAGCATCAGTTGTATAACCATCATCACATAAGAAAAACTGCACCCAAATGTTGGAGAGAGAGTAGGAGAAGATCACAGGGAAAAAGTGATCCTGTGATCACAGGAAAGAGCAAGCATTTTAGAGAAGGCAAAATCATGGGGTCCACAAGAGCATGAATGATAGTGACATTTTATTTTCTTTGTAAAAATGACTTTTAGACCAAGGTACTTGCATCAGCTTCCCCAGAGCTGTATTAATTTTCCAGTTCTGCCACCAGCTTCCAATGTACTTTTGCAAACCACTTACTGTTTGAGAATATATAAAATGTATGTTACTGGTTTCTAGAAATAAAAATGTGATCACCCAAGTCCTCTCATCCCAAATCCAAACTCCATGACCTTCCTGGAAATAAAGCTCTTTTCGAGATTTCAGTATTCTGAAGATTGCTGAGCACAGCCTAAAATCCACCCTGTTTTCTCTGGTGCCTGGGGCCATCTCTTTCCACACAACTCACAGCAACACAGGGACGGTGCTTATACAAGTTTGTACATTCACTGTGGTGCACAGAGCCTCCTCACATATATCCTCTAAACAAAAAGGTTGAAAACAAGTTGCATTTCTTTAGGTGTGGCTAAGCCATATAGCATAAACAGACCTCATTTTTGCCTGCTTTTCATTTATCCCTAAGAAAATACTGCCAGGTTATATTTAGCATTCTGAACCAGAAACAAGAAGAGGCACTGGGCTTGTGGTTTCTTCAAGCAATCTGCTGATCATACTATCTTGGATAATTCATTAATTCTCTGTGTAGTGAATTCTTTGGGTTTGCTTCTTTTTAGAGGTCAGTAGAACTCCTTTTCTCTGTTCCCGAAGAGAAAAAACCTTACCTAGCATGACACTCAGACTCAGCCAGGACAAAGTGTGCCTGGCAGGTCTTTTGTTCCAACCTCCCAGGCCACAGCTCCTGCACAGCCAGCTCTTCAGACAAAGAAGATCAAAAGTTTGGCACAAGCTCTTTCCCTTTTTAACTTCTCTCCAGCAAACCCAGACACCCACACAGGAAACAGATCCATGGTCTGTCCCCAGACAGTCAGGACTGTTGCCCATGGGCGAGGGAGCTGCAGGAGAAGCACAATGACACCAGGTGACCCTTCCAGGATGAGGAGGCTCAAAAGACACCCACAGCAGCACTTACAAGCCAAATTTATCCAGGAACCCTTAATGCCATTATTTAAATGTAGATCTAATGCCAAAAAAAGGGCTGGAGTTACATCCCCATACACTGAGGTTCCTCAATCTCTCAACTCCCTAACAGGGGATTCCTCACTGTTTATATCAACACATTTCTCCCAGCAGATGGGCCATCGTTGCTATAGTTTAAGGGATTCACCTGTACAATCAAAACAAAGCCTGTTAAAGGATTGGAGAACTTCAAGAACAGAGAAAAGAGCAGCTGTTTCCCTTTGTAGGTCAAGATGAGAAACATATTTTTACTTTCAGGCAAAGCGTTTAATTTCTAAATACCAAGGAACAGTATTAATCTTTTTCTGACCCAAAGCAGGCTAAATATCTTTCTGATGTGGTAGACATGTCAATTGTTACAGGTAGCCTCAGTAATCAGTATAAGGTGATCTTAATTTTCTTTCTTGGAGCAAAAAGAACTTAATTATCTGTAGTTGGGATGGAATTTCTTGAAATGGAGATCAATAACTACTAAACAAACAGGCCAAAAAAGAATGAATCTAGGGGAATGGGTTGAAATAGTGAGATACATCATGAAGTGTGATTAATGACACCAAGGGAAATATAAAATAACATGTTTCCCTGGAAATGGACTGTAAGTGCACAATGTCTGCACAATATTGTACATCTGCAGTTCTCTGTCCTGCCACCTAATATCCAAATTGTCTGCCAGTATAAACACAGCTGCTAAATGTCTTCTACAACTGCAAAAATAATGAATCTCCACTTTTTTCCCAGCTATTGAAGTATATTTTTACAGAGACAAATGCAATGTTTACCCTTGTTCAACAGGAGAAAATGCCAATGCCCAACACGTATGTCTTATTAACACACGTTGAGAGTCAAGTATCAGATCAAAGAAGTGGGATGGCTGTTTTCTAGTATCCTTAGATGAGCTGAGATTTGATGTTTTTGGCTTGAACAGTTTCTCATCTGGTTTCTGCATAGACATATGCCTACCCATCAGTATAAAATCACTATTTTAGTTGGTTTTGACCATCACTACAACAGAATCTGGCAGGATTGTGAAGGAAGGATGAGAAATCTTCTTTTTGTAAACGCTGCTTTCCACATTGTGGATTGGCCTGCAGACTCTGCTGGGGAAGAACTGTGCTCAGCTTCTACCCAGCCTGGAGACATAGGTCTGCAGCAGCTGGTGGTGTGGGAGACTCCAAGTAACAATTTTCATGTTATAATACTAGCCTGGAATGTAAGAAGTAATTTAAGATAATTTACTAGGTTGCATTTACTGAAACAACTTCTTTTCAGAAAATATAACTAAGGAAAACCAAAGAAAAATGGAAAATGATAGTCAGGATTTTCAAACACTGTACTCTGCTTGGACTTTGCAAAGATGAAGAAAGAATAAATGGGAAAAAGAATGAGAGAAAAAAGAGAGAGATAAGGCTCCATAGACCTAGGAAGGGTACCAATCCATTTATACGCTTCCTGGAATGCTTAGAACATTTAGTCTTACTGGCCACAAGAAACCACTTTTGTTGTGCAAAAGGTTTCACACATGAACTGAAGCCAAAAGTTTTTTCATGGCACTGTGGGAAGAAAAAAACATTACTGTACAGTTTGGTGAGCTACAGACAGAAATTGGTCTGTAGGCCTGCCTGGTAAAACTTCCTGAATTTATGAAAACACTGTTACTCCCCTCAGCCTCCTTCAAATCATAGGCTTGAAATTTACCTTTTCTGTTACAAGAACAGAAAACTGGCACCTAATCGTGATTAGGCAAGTAAGCAAAGTACTACTGCTACTCTTGATTAGCTAAAAACTATGAACACACTTGTCTTTTGGCAGTTTGTCTCTCCTAACCTATATTCCACTTTTATCTTATTCATATGATACAACCATCAGCTGGCACTCTGTGAGGCAAAGGAATAAGCTTTTCTCTAGGCATGTGCATGAACTAGCTCCAGTCCACTTTTCCCCTGGCTGCAATAGAAATGCCAAGGACATTAACCAAAGAATAAATGGGAAAGTTATAATTTTTTATCCTGCGAGAAAGAAAGCAAGATAGATCAAAATTTTTAATAAAATTACAGAAAAAAATTACATAAGAAATCATTAAAGACAAATTAGGAAGATTCAGTTGGTCAAACCATCATGATAAGGAGTAGGATACAACTTTAGTCCTTCGTTGGAAGTTCTGGTTGTCTTTCTCTATTTATATTATTTCTTCCAGATATTTAATTGCAGATGTTCCCAATCTATTACTCTGGCAGGCAGTTTTTGGATATGACTTTGCCAACGATCCCCCATGATCTGGAGTTGTGCTTGACAGAGTTCAAAGCTGTAATGTGGATCAGACTGCTATGCTGGGGAGAGGGGAGGTCTGAGACCTCTATAAATAATCTTTACAGCAGGTAGGTATTTCTGCACCCTTACAGCTGGATCTTGGAGTACTCTCTTTGACCATCAGAAGAAAACAAACAAGTGGAAATCCAGGTTTTCTTGCTGCCAGACTGCAATGCACAGTTGGATCTACAAACCCGGCTCTCCAAGCTAGTTAGGTATGAGCTTGAACTGCAAGTCTCTATTTCTGTTTAGTAGCTTCACATTTTAACTAAAGGCTAGAGCAGAAACAAACAGTTGCTCCAGCTGAGAGGCTGTGTTTGCACGCTGTTGCCATCCCCTGGGCTGTCCCCGAGGAGCAGAGCTCAGCAGGCACACAGCACTGCTCTCATCCCATGCTGCTTGGGATGCTGCCCCACGGGGGTGGGATGAGACTGCAGTGCTAGGTACAGCTGTTGGCTGTGCTGCAGTAAAAACAGGCTAATGCTTTTAAAGTCTGTGGATTCATTCTAACTCACAGTTATTCTGGCATAAGTCACAACAGGAATTTGACTACAGCAGCGATATGGGAAGAAGTGGGCATAAAATACAATGAGAACTGACATGCTGAAGACAGTGTCTGATATTGTGCCCCAAAAGGAGGCAGGAGAGCAGAGGGGATAAACAATGCAGAGCTGAGAGTCCTCCTTTGACATTCTGCCTGGAAAAGCAACAACTGAGAAGTGGTCAAGTACCAATAATGAAATATAATTGTGCTCTCATGGTTTTTACACAACAGGCATCCATATCACATCATGAAAGAATTGGGGAGAATTGTCAGCCTCATTTACTATACATTTCCCTTATTCACTCTGCTTTTAAAAAACCCACAAGTTTCCCACATTTATGAATCTGCTAAAACACGTGGCATTTCACAAAAACAGACAAATATGACTACAAACTCTCAAGGTAAAAAAGAATGCTTGGATAAGGATGCCGGTCACTGGGAAAGCACCACTTATCATGAAAAGCCCTTGGATGATGCAGATGAAAATCTTGCCAAATGAAATGGAAAAAATTAAGTGGCCTGATCATTACAAGAGATCAGTGTGTGCAATTCCCAGCCACTTCAATGTGAGCTGCTTGTAGGCACTGTCCTGTGATGGTTGGACCTGAGGGATTCTAAAGAACCTTGAGCAGAAAACCAAACCTAGATGTAACTCTGTACCCTCTGTAAGGCTACAGGAGAAAAACAAAACAAAATAAAATAGGAGAAGCAATTTTCAACAAAACTGTCCTCTTCCTGCCTTAACATCATTGCTCGTGTTGCCAACAAAACAAATCCAAGAGATCACCACAAACACACACCTCTCAGTCTGCCCTGACTGCTGGCTTCAAACGTTTGCTGGGTTTTTACGGTGCTGAAATTATTCCTGCATCGAATCATGGAATTACACTGAGGCACCACCCTGTCTGTGGTCACGGGCTGCACAGACAAAGCCTTGAAGAGAATGCTGGGTGCTTCCTCTGGTGAAGCAAGGGTGGAAGGGGGCTCCAGCCGTCCTGTGCCTCCTCATCCCTTGCCAGGGATTTTCCCTCCTGCCTGGGAGTGCCCTCCAAACCCCAGGGCTGCCAGCCTGGGCACACAGTACGTGTCAGGGATGTGCATGCAGCTCCTTCCTCTCCAGACATCCCCACTGCAACCTGTCATCTTTTTGTAGCCACACAACATTTGAAAGAACAAAACTGCGGGTAGGATACCTTTCATAATAATAAATAGGAATAGCAGTGCTTTTGTGAATTTAGGTCAATGCATCATCCTTAGAGTGCATTATAAATTCATCAGAATCACAGCCTGAAGAAAATTTTATTCCCTGGCACCAGCTGCTTTTAGCCATGCCACAGATCTTTAGCAGAATTTAAACTCCAGATTAAGTATTGATTGAGTTTAAATAAATTATAATATGTTATAATGAGAAAGCTAGACTCTGACTGGTATAGATGGTTTCCCTTTTTACCTCCTTCCTCACCTCAAATATTAACAAATTTATTCACCGCATTTTAACTGCACTGAACAACCAATTCAGAAATGTATAATACTGAAGTACTAATTTAAGCAGCACCTTCACGTACTTGACACAGGAATGAATAGAAATTGTAAGCTAGGTACAGAATAAACATATCAACTTAAAGGATTATGTGAATAGAAATAAATTCCTAAAGAATTAGCTACAGGGGGAAAGTAAATGCAAAACTGCAACTTATATTAACATTTGATAATATTTCAGATGCTTTGTTCCTTTTTTAAGGTTTGAAAATATCTCTGTGGTGATGGCTACCAAAAAGCTGCAACACAATGATGCACTCTTGTGTCACATTCAGTAGCATCAGCTGCTTGTAAACCCAGCACATTATTTTTGGATGACTAACAGATGAGCCTATCATTTTAAACTTCATTTAATAGCGAAAGAAAACTTGCAAGAGCAGGTATTCAAAATGTAACTGTGATACAGTTACTGTAGCCAACTGAGAAACACAACAAGCCCAAATTTTACAGAAAAGAAAACAACAACTATCTTCTGTACTGCTAAAAGAGGACAAGAGGACACATAAGGACATATAGTTTTGTGTTTGACCTATTTTGGTTGATTTAATTTTCAGATTTTGTAAGCCAAGCTCCAGTGAGTTCCTGAGGAAAAAATTCTAACTGGCATTTTACTGTGAGTCAAACCTCACACAAAAAGTGCTTTGTGAATCAAGATAACATTAGAAGCTGTCTAGCTGCACGTACCAAAGTACCGGTTTGAATAACAAAAAAAAAAAAGAGCTGTAATGGGCTTCTAGTAGTAATAATACTTTGCACTTCTGAACTACGTTTCAATTTGAGATCTCTGCAGTGTGTGGCAATTAAGTCTATTACTTGGAAACTTGTAGAAAACAATTGTCATAATTTTACTGATGAAGAAACTGAGGTATAGAGAGGTTGAATGACCTTCATAAAATCTTACAGCAAAGAGGATACCAGTGCATCATCAGAAATTCCAGGCAGCATTTTGGAACTTCAGCAAGGGTATTAACTCCCATTTCCAAACAGCCTATCTGCTATATGCTTGACTAATATTTCACCAGCTTTGTGAGCAATAGAATTCATCTCTTCATTTAAGGTAGCTTATTTCCTGGCACTGTTCTTACCAAGCTGATGATAGGAACAGTAATTCTTTTAATGAAAGTGCAGACAGTTTGGGGTATGACAGCAATCCAGATAAAGTCCACTTTGGGATGGAATGAGTGCCTGAAATTGCACCTAGCACCACACTGCATATAGACATAGAGTGATAAAATTGAGTCTGGTTAACATGGTTAGCAATCCTCCTTTTTAAGAGACAACCCCAGAACTTTACCAGCAATATTGCTCTCAGAATATACACATAGCAGGGTCATGATAATATTTTCTCTCCTAAGTCCTTCACTGTGAATCAACGTAACAAGCTTTGAGTCTGACTGTTCTTTTCTAGTTACCACTGAACAGCTGTGTTATTTCTTTCTTTCTTTCCATTCTCTGCTAAGAATGATGCAGTTGCCATTTTTTTCCTGAAAAATATAAGTAATGGAGGATTTCTTCAAATGTCTCTTTTTAAAATTAGACCTCACAATGCAGTTAGAATAACCCAGTCCTTCTTTGGGGCACTAATAAAAGCAAGAGTCAATGGAATTAAATTTTGCAGTGCTCTACATTTTCACCTGCCTACATCTATTTAGCTACCACTGGAATCTTCTTGGTATTTAACCCTGGACATCTAAGCTTCTGTCTGGCCAAGCAGGGTTAGCAGTGGCACTATTCTGTGTAAGTGCATTGCTGCAAGGGTATATCCAAAGGCCTTCAGGGATTAGCACAGAAATGCCATGAAGCTGAACACTTTGCCTAAGCCCCATCTGTGACCAGGGCTGTATATCCACTCTGGATGTGGCAGTGCTGTGTGAAATTGAGGAGTGGTGACAGGGAGGTGAGAGATGGAGTCCAAGGATCAGGCAGTAGCAGCACAGAATGAACAGTTTTACCTGTTACACTGTGAGATGAGGGAGGATGTTGCTGTGTCAATAGGCTTTCTTTAACATTAATCCTGAATCACTGCTGTAGCATGGGTACTTGGGAATATGTGAGGGACTTCCTCATGGCCTGGATGTAACCAGTCATTTTGGGGGAATGAAAGAGGTTCAAATTAGGTAATCCCCGCCAAAAAAAACCCTATGCATCTTATGCTGCTGTATGGTAGATACATTCTCTACAGTCAGAGAATGAGGTTCAGGGATTGCATTTCCTACCTATATGCATTTCCCATATATCCATCAGTTTGCACATGGAAGCACTCAGGAAGAAACAGCAAAAGGTGTGGCTAATAGGAGCTGCAGTGCTAACCCACTTGGGTCGTGGTTGGGTAGGGCAAAGATGGCTAAGACTATCACACCTGTAGGGCATAAAAATATTTCAATGGTTTATAAAATGGGTGTCTTGGTACTTAAGAAAACTCAACAGTGTAACCTCTCGCTTTCTTCCTTCTCCTCTTCTATAGAGGTACAACTCCTTTCCAAATCCTTGGACAGAGAACAGATGTAATGCATGAAGCCAGTGGTCATTGCATCATACAGATCTGATACATTACAGGTTTCATACAGATCTGATACATTACAGGTTATCTTTTTCCATGCATTTATGATTCTGATCTGATAGCTTTGTATTTGCATGATGTTGTTTTGTCTTTGCTTGAAAAACAATTGAATTTTAGATTCATAAAATAACAGAGACTATGCACAGACCTATGTGATGATGGCTAGCTACATCTGAAAATTCTTTAGCCTGAAAGCCTGGCAAGAATCTGAATGGAAGTGTTAAAGCAACCTGACAGAAATCCCCTGCAGTGCTTAAGAAAAAAACTCAGCTCTCTCTCCTCCCAGCTAAACCCTGAAACAAGGTCAGTGCACTAAAAGGCTCTGGAAGTAATTTTTTTATAAATAAATATCCTGGGGAATTAGTTCAGCAAGTAGCACAGTCATGTCTCTAAAATAAAGGTAGCTATGAGTATGTAAGCATTCCTTTACATGCTGGGGATGGCACACATCAGTCAAGGTGAGATTAAATGCATCTCTGACTACAGGCTACAGAAGAAGCAATATTTTTTTTCTCAGGAAGAAAACTTTGATCATCACCTTGAATCAGCAAGTTGTTTAAGTCCATGCCTAGTGTTATGTCTGTGAATAATCTTTGATATGCTGGAGTCACAGACCCCTGGGAGGACACTTGTGGCCCTAACAAGTAAAATGCAGGAGTAAATGCAGAAGTCTCCCAAATATGAACAAGTCCCGAGTTTCCAAAGCTTTGGTGGCTGCTCTGCTGACCATACTCTGACACCCTGATAGTCACCTCTGATTTGAGTCCTGCCTACGATGGCAAGTGCCTTTTTTACCCATCTGATCTGTTCAGATACTGCATTACGGAACAGGAGTAATTAGTTTTCCTTTAAAAGGAATCAAAAGTTCCAATCTCCTATGACTGCAATCAATGGCAACCATTTCCCTCATCAACAGGGCATGAATTATACAAATATACACTGTAAATCTAAGTAAGGCAACTGAAGAAGGTAAAAAAAATTACATTCTTTGGCAAGGATGTAATAATTCGGGAATTTGTATATTATTTGGTGACATCAATGGGATGCTTTGCCCTAGCTCAGATCAGTTTTTTGCAAATTATTTCAGCTCTTCCTCCTTTCACTTTAATTTTAACCAGAAAGCTTCTCTTTCATTTGCTAAAAGGAGAAGAATATGGGAGAAGGGGCATCATTCAATCATAAATCCACTTATCTTCACTGCATCTGTGATGTTGTTCCCTAAGCTGTAGTAATCTCCTACACTCAGGAAACCTGTGCAGGTTTCTCACAGGAAAAGCACAACATCTGAGCCAGTATGAAACAGCAGTCAAGGACTGGAAGAAATAAAAGAAATTAAAACCCAAGCTAAATAAAGGTCCAAACCAAAACCTTTTAATTTCTTCTTCATCAGGATATCAAGCAGCAGCCATTTCAATGAAGAAGATATTTATTCCTTCCTCTTTTGGAGGAAATTTCCTAAGGTTTAAAATGCAGATAAAAGGCTTACAACTCTATATTAGCACAGCCTGATTTTCAGTTGTGCTTATCACTGCCTGCCATGCAGCTGGCTTGCTTTCTTTCTTTGAAAGTTTGAGGTTCTTTACACAGAAATTATGTTTTCAAAATACAGTTGAGAATCCTGATGTTATAATCGTTTTCAGAGCCACTATGTACATTACTAATTGTGTACATGAGTCCCTTGACTGACTCCACTGCACATGCTGAGATTACCAGCTACCAAAACATCATTATAAATTATAAGGTAAGGAGAATGAGGCCTTATATTTCTGACTTGGTGAAGGTGTTGATAGCTTGCAGTGAGTGGAAATTCTTGTAAAAAATGAGGTTGGAAAATGTTCTTTTTCCTGAACTGTTAAAATGATAAATACAAAATAAACAGCTGCAAGTGAAATGGTTCCCTGCTGTCCAACAACTACTTTTCTAAACACCTAAGAAAGTATTCATAAATACAGCCAAGTTTAGGTCTGATATCCAAAGTAAATAAGGTACACACCAAGTACTGGTCACTTCACAGTTTTTCCAATGTATTCTTTTAACTTGCAAGCAGGAAGACCTCTAATAGTCCACAGCTCCCAATTCAGAAAAGATTTGCCTGGATATTTTAACTGGACATTTCTGTAACCCTGATAACTACTATAAATAGGCCAAAATCAGCAAATTACTTAGCCAAGAAGGAAATGTATATGCACAGGGAGATATATGCCCCATTTTTTATATCTCACAGAGAGAAGAATAAACTCCCATCTTACGTTGTCTTTCCATAGTAGTCCAAACATGTTGGGAGCTGAGTTATGAACTAATACAGATTTCAAATACTGTGAAGAGTGGTCGAGGAAAAATGAAAAGTAGATGCATTTGGCCAATTTAAAATGTACAAGCTAGGACTGCAAGTCATTTAAATATATACAACCCCTCTCTTATCTTGAACGTGATCACAGCTGTCGCCAGGGAGTAGACAAGAAACTGCTTGGCACTGTGTTTCTGTTAACTCCTTCAGAGCAAACAGAGTTCACGTTACAAAACTTGTGGGATTCTTTCCTTTAGAGAATAATGTAAACAAACATTTTCTTATTTAATCTGTTTAATTAAGTGTTATTTACTACCAGTTTCTGAAGCACTTCAGATTATAAAACCCAAATCCTTGATCCTAGTGGGAATTTTAAGTGTAAGTTTTTTTAAAAAAAATACTGTTACTCATTAAATGTTTTAACTATGGCTTTAGGAATTTTAAGAAAGTCTCATAATTTTTAATGTCTTGATCTCTGTGTCTTAAAAGGTAAGTAATTTTGTGACCTACATTAACTGTTTCAGACTCTTTTAATGGAATATGCAATCAATACATTAATAACATCCTGTGCATTAGCACTGAATATAGCAGAAGGTTAAAAGGGGCACAGGTTTTCCATGAAGCCCTTTTAATTTTTCCTTTTCAGGATTTTCCTGAATCTGGGAGTGGGTAGATCCAGTCCTAGATCTACTACTAGTCTGGGGAATGATGCCACAAAAGCATTTGTAACTCCTTAAATATCACATTGTATATACTTTTTCAATTCCTGTACATTGCTCTCAACTCCATAGTACAAATTCAGGCCATGTATGACAAGGGGCTCAGTCTGCAGGAGAGAGGCTGCAGATGGGCATGGGGCAAGGAACATATTGCAGAACTGCAAAGGGACTAAATTCTGGTTTAGGCCATTTTCAAAACTTTATTTTTTTTTTAATAATGTACAGCATTTCCATAAATGTTACCTCCTCTTTCTCTAAGCAGTTTCATCAGTTTCACTGGAAGTCTGGTGGGTTTTTTTTAGTGAAATAACTTTATCAAATTTAAATTCAGATGGAACAGGAAGGGAAAAAAAGATTTATTTCTTGCTCCTACTAAGATTATTTTATCCACTTCTAATTTTAGTTCTTTTCACGTTTTGTTTGTTAGGCATAACTGGGTCAACACTTTCATTCTTTCAGGTTGAATATCCTGTCTGAAGAAAAGAAGTTACTTGTCACGAAGCAAAGCAAATGACTGTGAATAATTTATAAGAAAGTAAAAATATTCTGCTTTTGAGATTTTAACAGGAGAACAACCCCAAGTTATAAATTATTATAATTACACTGGAATATGCTCTCCATCCTCTTATTCTTTTGCTCCGCTCATTGCCAAAATACTTCTTTCTCGAATGGGTAACAGTCTCTTGAGCAGCACAGTCACGGGTCCCCCCAGGTCTGGGGACAGTGCCCTTCACACCATGAATTTATCAGTGCTCACAACCCTGCTCCATACTTCTCAAGACATATATTAGAACTCCTGCAGGTTTCTCTCTTTACAGAGGATAAAATGCAAATATATATCAAAGTCCAGTGGGATGTGAGGTGAGGACTGTCACACAGCTGGGGGCTCCAGAAGCAAAACTGGAGCTCACAGGAGATTCTGGAGCATTATTAAACCACATCAGAGATCTGCACCCCGACTGCTCAGGTGCAAAGCAACACTGAGAGGTAGGTAGGGAGTTAAATTCTTGGGCTTTGTTTAGTTCTAGCTCCTAAAGGCCACAGTGTTTAGAGGTATTTACTGTCATAACATAATTGTTATACTACAATGTATTTCTCTGTATAAAGATGGTAAAGTGAAGAAATACAGTATATTTAATGGAAAAGTAGAGATTACAGCAACTAGGTTTGATGAGAAACCAGTTTCACTAATGCTCTTATTAAAATGTCTGAAATGAATGTGTCAATTCTCTGTGCCTCCAAGGGAAGAAGATGAATTACTTAATATCAATGTCTGCCACTTCTTTAAATGTTTTTGTACACTTTCTGTAATACAATGTCTTTAGTGTACTAATACTGGCATAAACTACCATGATTTCCAGCATCTTGTTCTCAATAATACACTTCTTATTTTTAAGACTAACGTTTAGAAGCACAAGTGGAAGAACTAAAATGTAGCAACGGATACGTACATAACAGCTTCCATAAAGAAGTTCATGTCACTGACTTCATTTGCCACTGGACTCAGTAAGTTCCTAATGCCCTCTTGTGCCAAGCAATCTTCCTACACGGAGACCTGGCTGGCAGGAGAGGGAAAGGACAGCCAGCCCACAGGTTCTTAGACATGTGCCTGCTCGTGGGTACCCACTGCTGCCCAGTCAGTGAGCAGCTCTGTTTGCCACGCAGGCAGATCTGCAGGCAGCAGCAGCCGTGGTTTGGCAGGGTGCAGTCAGGCTGGTGACCTCCTTATCTGAAATCTGGTGTTGCTTGGGACTACTGTGATACAGATAATCCTTTGACTTAATTTAGAGCTGCTCAACAGGCAAGAATCTGTTGCAGCTCCACGAAAGAGAGAGTTCTTTCATAAAGATGGCACAACAATAAGAAGCGTGATATTTTTTGACTGCTATTCTGGTTATGCTCACACGCTTGTCCAGCGTGCCCACGGGTCATATAGCTCATGACTAAGTTCCTTTTCTTTCCTACATGATGAATCTGTAAGCAGTGAATTTACATGCAGGCAATCCTACATGAGACAGAACCAGCAGGAGACAAAACGAGGCAAAGAGGATTGCATCTGACAGAGCTGTTTAAATAAATTGTTAATTTTCTTAGAATACCGGGGGACCTGTCTGTAGCACCAAATCTCCATAGCTTGTAATCTTATGAGCCATCTGTCTCCATGTGTACTGGAGAAGGCTGTGGACTTGGGAGGATGATGAAATATTGGGATATAAATATTGAGGGGGTGGGAGATTATTCCGATATCTAATCTTGCATCTCACAAGATGATGCGTTCCCCAGCCTCCTACTGTGCTAAGGGAATACAGGGCACTCAAAATTTTCAAGGTCTGAGCTCTGAAATGCACACAAATTTAGCAAATTTGGTAAATTTTACTGTTACTTGAGTGAATATGCCTGAGTTTTATTTTTCTTTTAAATAGATAATCTATCCACTAAAAAGAAAAATGTTATATTAGCATTATATGTTGTAAACAATAATCCGAAACATAGAAAAACCAGTCCATTCAATTTATATACCTTTAAGACATACTACAAACTGATGTTTTCATTCAGCTTTGCAAAGGATAAGGACTAGGTTAAAACTAACTAGTACTTGTTCATCTTTTTATAGGAGAGATGTGTCTTGGAGGAAAGAGCTCATAAGTTCTTAATGGTTTAGGGCATATATTACATTTACTTTCTAAAATCAATAAACTCAGTATGTAATGGTGTCCTGGTTTAGGGAAACTTTGGGAGGAAACCTCCAAATGGGGTCCCACTGAAAGCAAATTCAAGTGGTCCCTCCCCACACTGGTCCAGGAGATATAAACCTCCTTCGAGAGAAGTGGAAAAATTCTGTTTAACAAGCAAAATGTTCACAAACATGGAAAAATGAATAATATTAAACAATGGAACCTCTCGTTCTGCAGAGATGGCACATTCAGAGAGAGAATCCTTTTCATGGGGTACAGATCAGCTCACTTGGTGTTTTTTCTGTTTCTCCTGTGCTAGAAAATGTCACGTCCTGGTGGGTCACAGGCCTGAGCTCCCAGTGTTTTCTGGGTTTTCAGAGCAGGGTAGAACAGTTCCAAGGAAAAGAAAAGCCACAGTCTGGGGAAGTTCTCTGCCTGAGCTATCTGAACACGAACTAACTAAAGCAAAGCAGAGCTCTGTGCCGCTGCCCGTGAGAAGGACGCGAGGAGCGAGCGCGGTTTGTGCGAACAAACTCCGCGCTCCTTTTCCCTCCCCATGGCTCTCAGAACCAGCCCTAAAGGTGCAGAACTCAATATCCAGCACCAACAGAGCACACAGCTGGGGATACAAGTATCATAAAGCCACCTTAGGACAATAGGAAGTCTTCTTTTTAGTCTAAATTAAATATTCAAAATGAGGTCAGGTCTGTGGCCATGAAATGAATTTATTTGTATATCCCTCTCCTGAATAATGATGCGACTTCTTTGAAAGATTAATAAATAGCAACTCACAAACCCTTCAGTGTAGTAATTCATGTCTTCTGTGGTTGTATATCTCAAGGGAGACAATATATTCTTGTGGTAGAAGATAAGAGCTTTAGGAGACCTGTGTTTAAATTCTAGTTTAAGAACTGAGAGGTTTGAAAGAGTAGGAACCAAACTGTTACTTTAGAACTATCCTTCAGTCACCTTTCTTTGGATTTTTCCACTGTTGCAGTATTTATATGCCTACGTAAAGCAATTAAAAAAATCTTTGCCTGAACTGTATGCATATTTTTAATTGGAATCTATTATGTATTAATTATAATTTACAAAGAAAGTATCACACACTTCAAGATCTTACAGTTATTTTTAGATTCATGCTGTGAAATGCAACTCCTGCATTTTAATAAATATTAAACTGAATGCCTTCTCTCTAACTCTGAAGATTAGTGACTGTAAAACTCAGTACAAAATCACTCTGTTCATACTCCTTTAGCCACCTAATTTAACAAAGCACCAAGCCTTCTCACAGAAAGTGAAAATAAAGCAGACCTTCTACCTTAGCCCAAATTGCCATCACAAGTCTTATTTTGCTTCTTTTGCACTTAACTGACGAACCTTTTTTTTTATAGACAAGAGATTGATACAACAATTATCAACAAATTATTAACAAGTCTCTAGATGAAAGAAATGCCACACTGAATAACGTAAAAAGTAATATAAACCAGATGAGAAATATCAATTTTCCTCTTCTGATTATCCCCAGTGAAAGCACATTGCACAGATGGACTGCCATCATTATAATCTTCATATAAACATATACATATATACACTGCCACTCACAGCATTTTCCAAACTTTTCAAGAGTTCTGTCTCCTGTATGAAAGATTTTTCTTTCTAGAATTCCTAATCATACTTTTAAAAAAGAAATTAATTCCACTGAAGGAAGATGCCAGAACAGTAGGTTTCTCAGCTGAACAGCACTAATGATATTGACAAAGGTGAGTGTTTTGGTGTGATCCGAGAATATGTACAAACAAGTTTAGCCAAAACTTAGAGGAAGAATAATTTTTATAAAGGCATGATGGAGTAATGCAGAAATCTGCAATGTAATAAATCGGCCAATAGCTAAAATAATTTTGCAGTTTTGATAATTTAGAATGGATTTCAGACATTTGTTAGAGAATAAATCATGCTCTAATTGCTAAAATGGTTCCAATGAACTAGAAAGCACATGGCAGCACAGAGCAAATGATGTTACCCACCTTGTCAGAGACTCCAAAACTGCATGTCAAATATCAGTACTCTCATTTAACCCTTTATTTGCATACTCTTTTTGGAAATAAAAATAACTTCCCTTTATCTGAGATCTATCCATTTTTAGAGACATTATACTATCTTTTTAAAAACAATGAGTCTGCAACTGAGAATACAGATTCTTTTCTTTTTACAAATGCTGAAGTATTGTATAATCTCTTTCTTCTAAATGAAACCAACAACAAATTCAATCCAAATACACAGTACACAAAATAGATGTCCAATTATATATAAAAAAAAAATCTAAATTTGAAAGTTATATATTGGCTTTTGAACCATCAGTACTTCAATCTTGCTACTTGAGAGCTATAGACACCTCTTGGACATAAAACTTAACTTCATCCCCACTATCTTACTGCAGAGAAAAAAATCGCTCTTTAAAAGAACTTCAGAGTACAGACAAAAGAAGAGGTGGGAGGAACATATTTATATTCACCTCATCAGGAGGTTTCAGGCTAAATAAAATATAGTGCATCACTATCTGTTTGCTTGGTTTGTTTTTGGCATTTTCAGTAGTTGTTTCAGTAGGAGGTTGGTGGGACTTGACACCAAAACTTTGGTGTATAACCCTACAAAAATTCCTCCTTGAATTAGGTCAACTCATGAGACAGAGATGCAAATTTCTTTTTAATGACTCTGAGTCTCTTCTAATGGGAAAACATAAAATATATAATATATTATGAGTTGATATATAAATTTCATAGAAACATTTTTCTTAACAAGGCACAAAATTGTGGATATGTGCTATACCATATGTAGAAGATAATGCCCTTTTTACATTGGGATTTTTATGCAGAATAACCCAAATATCAGAAGATTTATTGGTTTACTTTTCTCTTTACAGTCCTTTGTTTTAGGCAGTTCAGTTACTCAAATTATCGACCTTATTTTTAAAAAATGTGGCTTTTCAATTCCCTTTATTTTCTTGCCTTGTATTTCAGAGTGGACATGCTGTAATAGCTACACATTAGCAAATGCTTCCAGTTCAAGTTTTCAGTAAATTAACCTTTTGAGAGCTGAAGACAAGTGTACTGTCAGCCTGGGATGGTTGCTCACCAAGGCCCTGCCCAGGACTGGCAGATGCAAGCAGAACTCAGCCTGCTCAGCTGCAGTGGCAGCTGGGGTCAGCCTCACACTCAGCCACCTAAACTGCCACTCCTGTGTTCTCAGAGCAACTTGCATAAAAGCTTCTGGACCAAGACATCACTGATTCAAATGGTGGCACAAGAGGACAAGCAGAATAATTGACATTTGTCTGCCAAGTTCCAGGTGCAGAATTCTGCTGGGATGAGAGTGGAGTGAGTGGAAAAAGATATGATACTTCACCCTTATATTTGTCCTTTGGTCATGAAATGAATGCAGCATAATTTGTTTTGCAAGAGATGAGCCTTTTTCATGGAACCAAACAATGATGAGGAATACTGTTTTGGGATTTATTTTTTTTTAACCAAATATGAATATTTCAGTACATAACATGCTTCAGATAGGATGTCAGTTAGGCACTGATGCTCTGCATTTTCTTATGGAGAGGATTTGGGTAAAGACATCTTACCTCCAACCTATGGCAAGGCTTGGGTTGTTTCCTGAACCACCTTTGTGCCCTTTCCCTCCAAAACACTGTCCAGAAAACCTTTGCAATTTTTTATTTCTTGGGGAACCAATAAGCACTTTGCCATGTGGATTCCAAATGTATTTATTCCTGAATTCCACAGAAGCCTCCTTATTCAGCATGTGCTCAGCTCAGACAGCTCTGTTATCCACACTCATGGTTCTGCACTCATTAGCTGGAGCTGATTGCTGCATATCAGTGCACCCTGCCAGTGAAGGGGGGCGGCCACACAGGACCTGCATGAACAACAGCGAGGTCAGGAGGGAAGGGAAGTGATTATTCCCCTCTCCCTGGCACTTGGGAAACAATCTGGTGAATGGCATCCAGAGGTGGTTTTCCCAGTAAAGATTCACATGCCAGTGAGAGTCCAGATGGTGTGGGGCTGGGAAATGTGATGAAGCAGGAGAGGCTGAAAATTGGGTTTGTTCAGCTCAAAGAAGAGAAGACTCTGGGAGGACTCTACCGTTGTCTGCAGCTCCCCAGGGGAGGGTGCAGCAAAGATGGAACCAGACTCTTCTCCTCACAGGTGCTGTATGACAGAACAACCAGGAATGAACACAACTGACAGCAGATGAATCCTCATCAGGTACTAGGAAAATAACATCTTTATCACGACAGATGTCAAATGGTGGAAGGGACTGCCTGAAGAGTCTCCATTCTTGGGGACAGGCAGAACTGGCAGGTAAGTAACACTGAGAACTTGGCCTGGGAAGGGTCTGCTCTGAGTTAGGGGGACTGGCACATCAACTAAAAAAATATATATTTAATTATATTCTGAAGGGGACAGTAAGACAGCTTCTGCTTATTAGTCTCGAGGCAAAGTCATGTGAAAATGGAGGACAAGGCACTGGATGTAAAAAAAATCTGTAAGAGTCCCCCACAAATTCATATTATTCAGAATTTTTCTCATATTTTATTAACTTTAACTGGTTCATTTGAGAATATTTAAGATTATTCCGTGCACATAAATGACAGCAGCATGTACAGTAAAATGTACCATATATATCAAGGACTTCTTATAAAATGTGAGCACCACAGCATAGAATTCAGCACATGAAGAATGAAATGGTGGGCCTGCAAGTCCTGGTTTTAAGTCTAAGCTCTGTGGATCCATCCAATAATGCAAAAACAATAAATTGCACACATAGGTCTGGCAACTGTCATAGGGAGTGACAATTCTGAGAACTGCAGGCACCTTGCACTTCAGGATTAATATCTATGTCTATTTTAAGTTTTGTAGATACTGTGACTTGCAGTGGGGAAAACACACCAAGAATGTCTCAAAAAATTGTTATTACAGATAAGATGCTCTTGCAATCATCAACCAAATGATAAAAGGAACAGACTCCCTATCTCTTTTACTATAGAAAGCACTATAAAAATCTTAATTTTTTGTTTATAAAAGACTGAAATCAATGCAAGAAATGACACTTTCTTATGCAACCTCCTAAAAATAAATTATCTCTGCATTGCTCCAAACTGCCATGTCTGTGCCTCTGTCAGGAGACAGTCCATCTCAAACAACAGATTGTCAACATCTTGACAGTGATATTGGTCCCACTTGAAAACCCAGCATGTGTGGCTGCAATACCTTCATAACACCACTGAAAAGTGCTGGTTTACAGCAGTTGAAAGAATTTGTCTCTTGGTTTTTTTGGTACAAAGAGGTTGTCTCTGAGTTGTATTTATTTTTTTTCTTTTTGGTGAAGACTTATGTAAAAAGTCAGAAAATAGAACCAAAACCTCCCAAGCTGCTCCTTGTTACACCACTTGCCACCACCACAAGCAGCCTGACCCTGCTGTCTTTGTAGCTGAGCTTTTCCTTCAGCTGAGTTCAGTGGCCTTCCCTACCACAGACCCAGCTGCAGGTCCCACTGTCAGGTCCCACTGTAGGCTGAGTGGAACACAGTGACACTTGCTATTTAACATTCAACAGCTCAATCATCCTTTTTGGTGTTCTTTTAATTTATAGTCCTGAACAACAATCAGTGTAACCCTCTGCCCAGAGCCCACTTGTAACAGTAGTCTTGCTAATGGGTGATTATTAATGCAATGTTCCTATTTCTAGGAAGAGCACAAGAATTTCAGTTTAACTTACTATGCTGTCAATAGCTAACAGAGCTCCTTGCCATAGGCTGTTCTGTTGTAATTCTAGCCATAAAAATGCTACATCTCTGAAATACCATCATCACTGGTAGACAATCTGCCATCTTTCTATTGGAAGCATTATGTCTCTGACATACTATAGGATGACATGATAGCAAATGCATGGTCCTAAGAATCCATGACTACATTAAAATAAATCTTACCTCAGTATGAATACAAAGCTCTTTTAGTGTGTCTTGCTATATTTTTTTCTGTTGTTTTTGGATATTACAAACTAAACTGGATCAGGCTGGATTAGTACTTTGAGAGATTACCAGCAACTACATTCTTCATGCACTAGTACAAAAGATAACAAGCTATTAGAGCACTTATTCCTATATGAATATCCCAAAATCACCCCAAGAGAAGGTGTGATGCAACATGCTACTATAACAAACTGCCATCTTTAGGAAGAACATAAAACAAATGCCCAGCTGAGATCTGATTGCAAGTACCACAACATTGGTAGCTTTCCAACTGCAATTTTAACACAAAAAGTAAGCAAAATAAAATGTGGAGGTACAGTATGGCTCTGTTCTGAAAAGTTTCTCACAGCTTTTGTTCTCATGGTGCAGCACTGCAGGAGTTAATAACAAGCTTTCCTGTCTGTTGATGCCTGCTGAACTGGCTATGGAAGGGCAGGACTTTTTCTACAAGGCAACACCCTCTGCAAAAAGAATCATCCATTTTTTCCCATTTTTTACTTTCACACTTTTTCTAACCCATCTGAATTCTAAGAAAATCTCTGCAGGTATTAAAAAAAAATCTGAGCACCGTTATATTGAAACTAACTGATGGTTATATTGCTTAAAAACATCTTCTACATTTAAATTAAAGGCTTATTTTAATAGAGAGACCTTCCAAACTGTGCATGTATGTCCACAAGGGCTTCAAAACAGGTTTGAGTAAGGGTGGGTGATTACATATGTGGGTATTCTATAACAGCAGCTGCCTTAAGATTCCCCTCCTGCTCGGCCAAGGCTTGGGAGAGCTTTCAGGTCCAGGCAGGCAGGAGGACACGAAGCCCTTGGCCAGGGCTGGCTGGGTGCACAGGGTGCTCCCCCCTGCAGTCACCCCCTCAGCACTGCTGTCACAACACACTCCTCTCTGCAAAGGCTCTGCCCTGCTCCTGGGAGCAAGGACAGAATTCAAAAAGCAAAGGGAGCCATCAACCTGCACAATGCCAAAGCATTGCTTTTTATTAATGTAACAAAATCAATCACAGTGAAAAAGTTTGAGAAACTTTGATATGCAATGCTCAATAAACCCCGAAATTTTGGCAGACTCTTGGCAAATTAAAATGTTATTGCTATGCATTTTTCTGTTTAGTTTTCATCACGTTACAGACATATTGTTTGTATATTGCTTCTTTGACATATCTTTACAAGAGAAAGAAGGTGCTGCCTTTACAGGATAGGCATCTTTTTATGACTCTGTCTGTGCCCGTGGGCAATCACTGCTCACCCTGGGTCATCTTTGCTCATGATCTTTTACGACAGTCATAGGATTTCTTTCTAAAAAAGAAGCTGAAAAAATCAGAAAAATGTAATAATCTCTTAAATTCAAAAGCAGCTGACTGAAACCCCACAGTAGAAAACAGATGCAGGGGACAAGCCAGATCAGAGCATGGTGGTGAGTACTGTAAAATATTTTCTTTGTAAATCAGACAAAACACATGTTTATTAAAAAAATAAAAAAAAAAAGGGAAAGGCTCCATAATATTAATTTACTATACTAATTCAAACTGAGCAGTGATTTGTTTGCTCTGCTGCTTCACTGAGAAGTACTCTAGCCCCCAAGCCAATACTTGGGACTGTAATATACTCTAGCAAAAGATATTTTCCATATTTTTGGCTTCAAGTTGTTTCTTCCTATTGATATGATAAGTCTTTAGTCTTCCTTTTGCTTCACTTGAAGGATTTTTTGACTTCCATTACTAATTTATTTCTAAGTTTCAAAATTCGTGTTAGTAGAGTTTTTAAGAAGTAATCACTGTGGCAATTCAAATATCATCTATGTTAATCCTAACAAACTGCATTCAGATAATATTAATGGGCTGATTTACAAGTAATAAAGCAAAGATGGGACTATTCTTAATTTATCCTGCTGTGTTCAGATATTACCACACATATGGTAGAGAAGATTACCAGCAGTTCTGAGACCCCTGTGATTCTTCAGGCATAACAAAGCAGATTAATGACAGAGTAATAAGGTCAGCTCAGGTATAACAACCTTTTCTCCTGGATTAGTTAGTTCAAAGCTAAATTTGGTCCAACTTAACAGAAAATTTCCCTTTACTTGTTGATTTGTTTAAATATTTGAGAGCAGAATAGCAGTGAATTCTATGTCTGAAAGAGATGAAGGATCCACAACCCAGGGGATTAAATCCCTCATTTAGTCTCTCACTAGTTAAAGTTCTGTACAACAATAGCTAGCACTTGCCTTCACACAACTTGTGAGAGGTAAAGGACTTGTTCTCCAGATTTAAAAGCAGCACTTGTGAAGCATAATGAAACAAATGGGAAAGATAGCACAGACCGCATTTCTGGTGAATTTTGGGCCATTTGGGAAGAATTAAACCAATCACATGTGCAGCTGAAAATAATTAGTCTAGCTGCTTAAATGGACAAACTGCTTATTGTCATTGTGAGAAAGAAATGAAGACAGTAAACAGTAGGTGAAAAGAAGTTAATACTGTATCTGATAACACAACTCTGTCCCAAATGAATTCACTGTTAAAGAAGACAGTTACTACCTATAAAATTAAAGGCTATAAATAAAATGTAAATAGTCCTTGAGAAAAGCTGATCTATCACCAAGATTTCATACACAATTTCAGGTTGTTTTCTGACAGATTAATTAGCTCATAATAAAACCATAAAAACATAATTAAATGTAAAGTAAAAAGTCATGTACTTCCATGTAATGGAAACATCAGCAGTGATAAATGCTGTGCAGCTGCACTGGATATTTTGTTATACCTGTGTTTGTTGGAAGGCAAAGAAAAACAGGTGTGGTCCATGGGGTAAGCAAGGGATTTAAGGTGAGCGATCAGGTTTCTAGGTCAGGGATAATTCCTAACATTTAATTTCTTTGTGGTCGGACTGATTTATAAGCCTACATAACAAAAATAAGACTCCCTTCGTGGCATTGTGCAAGACTGAAGTACCCATACTTCTGAGTTAGAAAGTGCTCTGAAAATTAACCTTGTTAGTTCACATAAAATCCATTGTTATCTGGCTTGCAAACTGAGTTCTGTGCCCAGTTTTCTACAGGATCAGGTAAAAGACAACAAAAAATGAGCTCTGAAGTTAAAGGGCAAATCCTTCATTTTCCTGTTTGCACCCCCTTCAGCCTTTACTCCCTCTCCAGAAACAGCCCCTCACATAGTTTTCACACCATTTTCTGACCACAGGACAGAGACAGCTGGCTTGGGACAGGGCACCCCAAGGCTCTTCCACCGAGTCATCCACACGAAAACCCAGACAAGGATGCCCTGACAGCACCATGGCCTCTAGTGCTCATTAATCACAGGTGAGGTGCTGTTGCCTTCTGCACGCTCTGGCCAAGCCCTGTGTGATCAGGCATGGCAGCAAACAGAGGCTCTGGCAGGGTGTGCACAGTTGTTCCCATACGTGCCCATTTCACCAGTGTTTGCTCGTGCCAGGAATCAACTTGCCATTATCAGTGCAGGAATTGAGGCACCCTAATGCTAAAGGCCAGTACAGTTGAGATGGATAATGGGATGGGGGATGGAAAGCCACGGCAAAGCAACACGGAGCTCATGTGGGCATCGTCTGGGGAATGCTGACTGCCTCTTTCTACTGCCTTTAGATAGGAAACCTGCAAGAGCTGAGTCTTCCTGCAGGACTCTGAATGAAGGACAGATCCTCGTCATAAACAGAAACTTCTTAAACCAGCTGATGAGCACTAATACAGAAACCAAAATAAATCCTAACAGCCACAGATACTGGAAACCTTCTTCCACTCTCTTGTCACACACATAGGAAGGAGTCAGAATGCCGGACATCACATTGGAGTGACTTCTGCTCCTGCTACTCCAGCTGGGACATCTAAGAAGACCTTTCTGTCACCATAACTTCTGCAGCCTCAAGAAAATATTCAGGAAGCATTAATGTCTGTAACCACAGCCTTGAAAATATGTAATAATATTTTTAACACAAGAGCCTTTTAGGAAAAATTGTTGCTTAGGTTATTTAGGAGATTATTACTAATCTTTACCACAATTTCATCTTTTACAATTCATTCAGACTTGAATAAAATTGTTAGATACATGAATTATTCATTTTTAAAGGCAGAAGATTTAAACATTGCAATGCAAACAACACATCCTCTGCAGATTTCTTAGACCAATTTCCTGTACTTTCTGTCTTAAATCTCCCAGGCCACTTGAACTTTTACCACAATTGACTCCTTAGCCAAAGATGGTACCTTTGAAGGAAGGGACCTTTTGTACTGAGAGAGGACAGAGAGTGAATGCCTTTACTGCAAGAGAGGTGACAGGATTTCCTGAAGCAGTGGCTGTGGAGTGAGCCTACATGCTCACAGCATGTGAAAACACTCATGTGCAATGGTTCCTGATGGGCTTGGTTTTGCTCAAGGCAGACAGGAGGATGGGAGATGCTTGGAGTCCTGGGCAACATTAATTTAATCAGACATCTCAACTCAATAACCAAACAAACTTTTATGGGTCATATTTTGTTTAAACCCAAGACTGACACTTCTGACGTCTTAAAGGATTGATTATCACTAGCACAGTGCTTACTTATGACCCTAATGCACCACTGTATTTCTGGTTTTTCGGCTTAACAGAATAAATAGCATTGATTTTAAATAGGGCAGGGGAGGAGTGAAAGGAGGAAAAGAAAGATGCAAATAGAGGACAGAGTTCACAATGTTATCTGTGAACAATGTTGGCTTAGAATTTAAAAATATTGTTAATATTAGTCTTAGTACAAAGTAGAATAAAATTGAAAGATGGTTTGTCTAAAAATTCAGCAGAGGCTCCACCAGTTGATATTTCTCAGATTGTTTGAGGAATCCTTCCTTACTTGACTCTTTTCATCCCCATGCTCCAAACACACCAGTTCTTAAAGCCAATGTCCAGACACAACACACTGATGCTCTTTGCCAAAGCTGACTGCTACACCATATAAGAAAAGGACAATGTATATCTGCAGTTTTCTGAGGGATGGAACACGGGAGAACTTGAATTAGCACCATATTGCAATGTTCAGCAATCTGTCCCAACTCTGCACTGAATCCCTTCACCAGCATTAAAAAATGTCTTACTGTTAAGGTTATTTCTGTGAACATAGAACAGCGTGACACATTTTATTGTTTCTCTTATTGGATTAAAGATTTTGCAATGTATTTAAAAGCACTGGAGGGCTTTCTTATGAAAGAAAGCTATAAAAGTATATTTGAAGTTTCTCCTCTATGACAAACAGTTGTATTAAAATGGAAAAACGGTATGAGATAGAATTTATTAAGCTTTATTATGTTGAATAATGCTTAGATAAATAACAATTAGGTAGAATAAAAGCATGATGTGAATGTGGCTAAAAAGAAATACTAAGCCACGTGTTAGTTGTTAATAAGTCAACATAATTTTTGACAGCTATCCAAATATCTTAAGAACCTTTTCGAAGTCATGGTCCCTCTACATGCAAAATCTGTATTTATTTAAATATTGCATATCAAAAGGAAGATAAATATGCAAAATCTAAGCACCAAAGTATGTGCATATTCTAATGAAAACAAGTTACCCAATGTGAAAGTCAGTGGAAAGTTTTTTATGGTACTTTTGAGAGATTTTTAAAGATTCTTGTGTGCCTAAAGATACAGATGGATTTGTACAGGAATTTTTTAAATGTTCTGAAAGACCTACAGGATTTGTGTACTTACAAAAAATAATTTCTGAGAGAAGTCCTTGTCCATGACCTATTAGGAAATGACTTATTACATACATTCTAGGTTAATTGATGTCTTAAGCTCTAGTCCAGAACTCCACTGCTTTAGGCAGGGCCCAGTGCTGCCTCACAAGCTGTTTACAGGCCTAGGGCCATGGCACTAACATAGAAAGGAATAATAAAACTCACCTGTCTGCATTACACATGGATACTTTAAAAAATGACAACCCAAATGTCACTGGTATTTATGAGAAGGTTTGATGGAAGGCAGCAGAGCCCTCAGTGTGGACCTGAGCTACCAGAGGCCTCGACAGAGGAGGGTGTTCTTAAGGGAACAAATTTAACTACTAATTTAAAATGAATAACCCAAATGTTAAGCGTGGCATCTGTCCTTTTACAAAGTGTTAAATACTACTTTTTCATTTGTTATATATCTCAGCATGACCAAGTGAAATGTTACTAGTTTTTTCTGTGTCAAAAGTCTGTTTATTGATTACAGAACAGAAACTTGCACTTGTGCTATACCACCTTAGTGACAAAATCTATTTTTTAGTCACATGGGAGAAAAAAAGTCATGGAAAACAAGAAAGAAATTAAGTCTCTGAACATATTCATTTCAAATGTGGAGTAAAACTATTTTCTACCTCTAGCATTCTACTGATTTTGTGTAACTTGTTTCAGTATTTCTTATATGAATTTATAAAACTCCTGTTTGAAACAAATTGCAAGAAACTTCATTTTAAAAGTACATGTAAACACACACTTTAGGCATAAGTTTCAACTCCACGAAGTTCCAAGTATTCTAATATACCCATAATAATGGGCATTCCCTCGTTGCCTTTTCTGATGGAGTATATTTGTTTCCCTTTTCTGGTCACATTGAGTCCCTTTTTCTCCCAAGGCTACTGATCTTACTGACAATTGCTGCAAACCACGAACATTTCATTTTATTTTAATCTGATTCAGTGTCTGAGGTTCTGGTGGCCACTCTCGTTGTCCCCCAAAATAGTGCAGTAAAAAGCTACTTCACTCAGGAAAAGGATGGAGCACTGACATGAGAAAGCAATTATGTGGGAAACATTGAATCAAGCATTCCCAGGTGGTATATTTATATTGAGAATAAACTGTAAGGCTGCCAAGTTGGAAGTCTGTGAAACTTCCACCATTGTTAAAGGGCCACTGTCCCTTAGACAGGGGCCCCCAAACTGCAAGGGGATTTTACGAAACTTAAGATGAAATTCCGAAATATAAATTAAAACTCAAATCAGTATTTTTTTTTATTTTAATATAAACTTCCATCTAAAGTACTAAGAAAACTAACAGTACTGTTATGCAGGGGTACATAAAATAAAAGAAAATAAAAGTGGATGTGGAAAGAAGTCAGCGTTTTCCAGTGTCACAGTCTGGGCTTTGTGAAATACAGAAAACAAACAGGAGAGGGATAGATCCAAAAGGAAGTGGCTTTAATTTGTTTCCCCTGTAGTAATCTTCATAGACAGGTCAGCATTTTCTATTTTTTATATAAAGTATTAGTTTGATTGACAGCAGCCCCTTAAAGAAAACAGTTTACTACATTAAATGCCAGTGGAAAGGAATGAGTAACTGCTCAGATATAGCAGCTCCAGCAGCAAGAGCAACCAAAGCAGAAAACAGCTTGGGTAAGAGCTGCAGACATTCTCAGGACTATTTATAGCACAAGACTTGAGTTTTATGTAAATAAAAGCCCCATTTTAATAAGAACAGAGTTTCTATCTTCATCCTATTTAGCATTCGGTACAATGAGATGCAAAAATGAAAAATAATAAGTGTAGAAATTTTGTACCCACCACCAGCAGTCATGCTGCATATGCTTTTTCTTTCAGCAAATTTTTTGAAGGCCAGAAATGGATTACATTTGCCACATTTTGGTCTTTATTTCAGTTATCCAAACTTCTAAGTGTTTCTCTCGGGTCTTTTGTCCACTTTCACTCCTCACAGAAATGAGAAGCCTCCAAATTTTTATTTGAATAATTTTGCATATTTATATATGCATGAGAATTTTTAAATTTAGGCTAAACATGCACATTTTCTTGTGCATGTTGTCACATATTTGAGCAAGAATCAGAGAGAAGAAACACTGTGAACATGAAAACTGGAGAGAAAAAGCTTCTCTAGACACCTTTAAACCTCCTAAATATCTGAGTGAAGCTTGAAGTCAAGTTAATTCAGCTGAACTCATTCATGCATATTGAGACAAACCTACTGCAAATCTGAATGGAATGAGTTAGAAATCAAGAATAAATGTGATGAGCACAAATGGGAACAATGATAAGATAACGGGGAGCCATAGTAAAGGTGTAAATACTGTAAATAGCGTTTTTATCCTTAAAGCAGAAGCTGGCTAACAACAGAGAACGAAATTTGAATAGAAGCAAAATCAGAGTGACATTATCATAATCTTGGGACTTCGTATATTCTTTTCAAAAGTCCCATTGAGTTATAGCAGACATGCAGAATTATTTGTTTTCAACCAAAAGTATGGCTGGACATGACTTGACACTGCACTTGCAGGAGTTCTGCAGGCACTGCTGTCACTTCACACCCACGGCAGCCAAGCCTACCTGCTGCCTGACATTATCTGGCTTCCTCACACACCCCTGGCCAAATGAAACACACGGTAAAGGCAGGCACCTATTCCACCTGACAAAAACAGTGTGAGTCACAAGATGTGAAATGGTCACTAGAGAAAAGGAAGATGATTCTGGTGAATAGCCAGAGCCCAGGACAAGTTGAGTTTTGGACACCAAGGACATTACTCATGTAAAAGCCTGGGCTTGGCTTCCCTCAGGAATGGGCAAAGTTCCCAGTTCCTTCAAACATCTGTTTGATATTACCAGACTCACTGGGGAAGGATTCAAGGAGTGCAGAGCTGGCTCAGAATGTCTCGGCCATGGGGGCTCAGTCCAATTTTCTGGCAAAGGGAGTTTAGAAGTTTAGGGGGCCAGAGGGGAAGAGGACTTGAAGGGGTCATCTAGATTCAAGAAGAAATGAAGAACAGAGCAGTTCTAGGGCAGGAAGGATCTCCAAGGTTAGCCAAACAGCAGGATGGAGAGAGGAGAATGAAGTCTCAGGAGGATCTAGAGGCAAGCAGGAAGACATGAGGCTGGTTTGGGTGGAAATGGGCCAAAGGGAGCCATGGAGCACAGTGGATGCAGCCACTGCTCCTTCTCTCATTCTTCACTACCTGTACTTCTTCTCAGTCTCTGCTCCCAGCTTACACGTGAGCAGGAGTGGCCCCGTCCTCCCTCCCATGTGCCTGCTGCTCACTCAATCCTTCCCAAGCTCCTGAAGAAGGGAGAGGGGACTGGTGTGGGGACCCAGTGTGGACTCAGTGCCTGCAGTGGGGGGAGGAATATGGATGGGCTGAGGAGGCAAGGACAGGCACTGAAACAGCTTTCCAGCCATGTGCTGGGGAATGGGATGCCCAGGGTGGAACCCCAGCCCTTTCCTGTGGGGCAGGTGCTGGGGACAGTGCTCAGGATGGAGAGCCCAGTGCTCATTGCCTCAGCTGCACAGGGCAGACACGGCTCCTTCAGAGGCTAAGAGCTGGTGGGGACTGGAGGAATTGCAGTGTTGGGCCAGAGGGAAACCTGATAAAGAAAATGATCCTAGTGGAAAAAAAAAAAAAAAAAAAGAGGAAAAAGGGAATTGTGACAGCTAAAGGAGAAAATCAAGATGATTATACAAATTCCTGGAATAGAATAAGAAAATGGACTAAAAAAAAATTGTGACTTTGTCCATGAATAGGAGGATGCTTTCTGAGCTATACAGTGTGAATAAATAATTTCAGGATCCAAAAGATAATAACATAAGTGCCTATAATATCCTGAGTCAGAAGGGACTCAAAAAGATCATCTCAGTCTAACTCCAGGCTCTTCACAGGACCACCTTGAAGTGCGGCCACCCCAGCTCAGACGAGAGGGGACAGTCCCCTCCCTTGCCCAGCTGGCCGTGCTGTGCCTGGTGCCCCCAGGACAGGGATGTCCCTCCTGGCTGCCAGGGCACTGCTGGCTCATGTCCAACTTGTCAATGAACAGGACACCCAGGGCCCTTTCCACAGTGCTGCTCTCCAGTGTCTCATTCCTCTGTCGCTCCATCCAGGGTCCCTTGGTCCCACATGCAGAGTGATTCTATGAGCAGCCATTTCTTCAGAGCTTCCAAACCTTGGTGATACCCAGACAAAGCACTGTGCTAGGGAATACCCAGTCAATTGAGCTGCAGGGGCATGGCAGTGTACCTGAAATTACTTTCATTTATAGAAAGAGCTATTTTGGAGAAGTTTCCTAGATATTTTTCAGTTCAGCATCCCAGCCTTTGAGAGACAAATACTGCAGTAGTTAGATGATTTGGACACCCTTGCAGATCACAGTATATCAGAATTAATAACTAGCTGATTTGTCTAAGCTGGCAACAACAACAAAACTTGTGGTCCAGGGACAGCATCCAAAACATTAACACAAATTGATTGCCCACAGCCAGGCCTGTTTGGGTTTCATCAGCACTCAGATTCACTGGCAGAGCCCAAAAAGACAAATTGACCACTAACACGTGAATGAGAGAAGAACTGAAATAAGCTCAACACTCCTTTCTTTCCCCTCCTGCAGAGCGAGCTCACAAGTTACCTTAAATCACACAGCCAGCATGTGGTGTGTGTGGCACACAGAGGCTGCCAGCCTGGCCCTTTGGAGCATCACTTGTGTGTGCTGGCCAGGCAGGGCACGGCTGCTCCCAGCAGCTGGCACCAGGCAGAGCAGCAGCAGCACTCCACACTTCCCAGGACTGCCTGGCACTCCTCGTACAAGGAAAGGCTGGGTGGCCTTTGCAATGCAGCCCAATAATAATATTGCAGGGACTGAAGAGGAGGAGAATTGTGGTAGCATACAGCAAATAAAATATGCAAAATATCTGCATCTGGTTGAAAGAAAATGTGGCAGCAGAGTCTGTTATCTGTATAATTTTCCCAAACAAGCTATAGAGCCCACTCAGATTTCAGACCTGAGATCTGTGTCTTCTCTAACTGAAACAAATGGGTGTTTGCCAACTACTTCAAAGGAAGTGTTTAAAAATGAGACTGTTAAACAGCTAAGGGAGCTGATGTAATCATATTTTAACCCAATTATCCTTTCCAATATGTATTTGTCAGCATTTAATCCCATCTGCCATTGTGCTGCCCAAGTGCCTAAATTGTATTGGTCCCTCAAGAGTTCTCTAGTCTTGGCTAACCTAACGATTTCTGTGCCATATGCAAATTCTAATTTGCAAATGTTCTCCCTCATTTCCAGACACTATTAAACAACTGGTCTTATTATGGGCGTTCCTCAGTTAATTCTTTGCCATTTTGGAATTTTACCAATTTTTCTGGTTTATTTTCTACCACCAACCTCTAACCTATGCCAGTGATTTACCTCTAAACCCTTGAATACATTAGATACTCAGATACTACCCCTTCTGAGAGACTTTGAAAAAAACACTTGAAAAGTAATAATTACCTAAACCAAACAGTTCCTTTAGTCACTTTTCTGTTGACAATACAAACAGATGCTAGTAAATTTAAGAATGTTTTTTCTTTTAAATAAAATATTCCTTTTTATTGCTTTTATATGATCTTCTGATTTCTGCAGATAATTCATTATTGTCTCTCACTACTATTTTTGTCCATTTACCTGTAACTTCAATGAAGTCCCCTGGTTCCAAATTCTAAGGATATTCTTCATTCTTTTTCAATAAATAGGTCCAATATCTGCTGTCCAAGCTAATAAAAATTCAGGTAATGGTATATCTTCTGATAGGAAATAATCAGTGCCTTAACCAAAGTGATTTAATTCAAATGTAAATAAAACAGTAATAGGGCAAAAAGTCAGCTGAAGTAGCTACAACAGTGTAAAAACTTACAAAGTTTAATACTAAACAATATTTCTGTTTTTATGCTTTAAGATTAAAGGTCCATGATCTATTTTTTTTCTGTAACTCTGATTCAGCAAGGCATTTTAAAGTGAATGATTCTAATTTTCAGTACATACTTTTTAATAACACTTGCAGGAGAAAACAATCTTAGTGAACATGAAAATAGTTCTCATTGGATTATGCATATGCTTGAGTCCTATGTTGAGTTGAAGCTTGAGAGGAAAAATTGTATGAATTTCACTTGCGTGAAAAGTCTACTGCTATAACCCAGAGTAGGAAAAAGTTTTCATTTGCATCAAGCAAGTTTCTTGCAGAACAGTAACTGAAACGGTTGTTTCAGCTGATGGATGTAGGTAGCCAAATTTGTTTGATCATTTAGACCCTGTGTTTCAGAGACAGACTCATGCTAGGAGCAGAATTTAACATTTGGAGCCACAGGAATGGCTCATTACTATAAATGTCTGCAACACTAACCAAGAGAGATAATGTTCTCATCAGGATAATAATTATCATTTAACTGACTCGCAAATGTAAAAACCAGGACTCTCAAAATCCAGACGTCAACGAATTGAAAGAAATATGCATTACTTTTTTTAACCACTTGAGTTCCTGCCCCTAGAGGACTACAGCAATGCTCATGGGGATGACTGCACATTGCAGTGCAGTCAGCTCTAGCACATGACTGAATGGACACTGTGCCTTCAGCTGGGCCTGCTGCATCTTTGGCACTGAGAGCCAGCCAAGTTTACTGTATCCACATATGAAAAAAAGTAGCAGATTCCATCAAGAAGCTCAAATGTGAGTTAAAAGCAACAAAGTGACTGTGGCGTAATTCTTACTGCTTATATATGCCAGAATAATATCAACAATCTTTTTCCAGTACAACCGCCAGCGAGCAAGGAATAGTACTAGACTAAACACAGAATGTATAAGAGCGAAGAGAATTGGGGTCTGTGCTAAAAGAAATGTGAAACCCCAATGAATGGAGCAGAATGAATTGCAGACCATTCAGAGCAGCATTATAGGCTTCCCACGTGGGCACTAACAGCTGAGTTCCACGAGGTTTTGGCAACAGCACAATTTGCAACAACAACAAAAAGAGTTTGCTGAATTATTTAAGCATGAACATACCTCGTCAACATACCTCAAACAAAAATAGCCAATATGTGTTAAGCGAAATAACTTAGAAATAAAGCACTGAATCTGAGAGGGAATGCAGTGAGTTTAATTCAGCCCGGTTGTAGACTCGTGTTCCTCTGGAAGTGCAGCCTGACTGCAGGGCAGGCTTCCCAAGGCACAGCACTGCTGAACAGCTTTCCATGCAGTGGGCTGGCAGAGGGAGGAGCTGTGTGAGGATGCACACCTCCTTCTCCTCCCTTCCTTTTGCTCTGTTTAGCTTTCATAAATTCATAGTGATGAATCCCTGCCATCCCTAGTTTTATTTGCTTGTTTCATGTGGTTGTTCACAAAACACCAGTGCCTGTAGTTCTTTGGGGTAAAACAAGACAGCTTTGCAGGAAACACATCTTTTCCCTTTCTCCCTCCACTAATTTTCTTCAAAGGTGAAGAGAACAATCACCTTTTACTGGGAACTCTGATTTCTTTGTTTTAGGCTCCCCCCGCTTTCCCTGCACAGTAATCTCATGACATAAAACATACATTTTTTTAGAATTTCTGTTTCATATGGCATGGCCCTGCATACAGCTCACACAGAGAAGTCCTGGGAGAAATGGGGGGTGAGAACAGAGGCTGTCATGTATTCAAAGGTCTTAAAGGATGCTTGCATTGCAAGCATCACACACTTTCAACGATGCAGAAACACTGCCCAGACCTTCAAAAAACAGACAGGCAGAATAACTGAAGTATCAAACACACATAGCCATACTGCAGTAAAAACATGCAGCAGGTTTAGATCGTTTTTAAAAGTAAAAGAATTTCAATTTTAGAGGGATTATCTTAGATGAACATTTCTGGGAGGAGCAGAATCAGCCAGGATCCTTTCAGACCTCTCTCCTTTTGGTAGGAGGAAAGGTTCCTGGCTAATTCTGGTTCCTTCTGGCAGAGTTTTTCAGCCAGGGAGCATTTATCACGTCCCAAAGGCAATGTGACTGCAAGCAGGAGACGCTTTGCCTCTGCCACAGCTGGGGCAGTGCTGCCTGTCTGATGGTGAGCCCCGAGCCTGCCCGGGCTCTCCTTCCTACTCCTCCCTCCTCAGAAAAGAAGTTGAACAGCAGTTGTTGCATGTGTTGGTGGTGATCCATGAGACCCATGAGGGGAGTGCACAGTGAATAAATTCTCGTCTCAGTTCCCCAGATACAACCATCTTTTGGAGGTGCCCTGGAAGGCAACCTTCTCCAGAGATGGATGGTGTTTGCTGCCAAGCCTGGCTGGAAAGGAATTCTGCTGTGGTGGACAGTGAATCAGTTGTCAGACTTTGTGAAAGCTCACAGCTCATGCTTCATTAGAAGTTGGCATTAATTGCTTTCTGTAGAGCACACAAAAATTAAGCTCTCTTATCAACATGGTGACTAAGAAATAATAACAGCAAAGTCTGAATCAGAAAACAAGATGCAGTAAAACTATCCACTAAAGGCTTCTAAAGGCAGGGGATTATCATAAAAGATCAAACCATCATTTAATTACTTTAGTAATGAAATGAATGAATTTAGAAATGAATAAATACAGCAATTTCTTACCCAGAAGGATTGCTGCTATAGAAACAAATATTGCATTGAAATGTGAAAATGAATTCCTTTATTACTCATTCCAAAAGTATTTGGAAATACTTTTGAAAGGAATCTGAGTGTTAGAATGAGGAATAAAATAAAATTCCAAACTCAACCACGTTAAAAAAATAGCCAGTTATAGGATTGAGTTTTCAGTTAATTAAGGAGGAGCCTGACTTCAGAAAACCACATTCCAGTGACATGACAGAAGGAAAAAAAAAATTTTTTTGGACATTGAGAAAGTCAGCTCTTTCTACTGCAGGAGATCAAACATCTTAGCTTTAAGGAATGACAGAGAAAATGAAACTAAAAGAACAGCCAAAAAGCAATGTGATTCTATGAAAATAAGCAGCAGCAAAACTGCAATGATACCTCCATTTTGAGACTGGCAAGATCCACCCCTTCTTAGTTTTCCAATTCACCAGAAATACTAGTCAAATGTTTTCTTTATTAGCACTGCTGATACTAATATACGCACACAACACACATGTCCAGTTTGAGTTTCAGAAATTCTTGGATATTAAATCCTCCACTCCCACAAACTTCACTCCCTAATTCTCCAGGGGCCTATATATCGAAGGAGTATTTATTTTTCTACAGTGGTACAAAATGAAGTTAGTGAAAACAAGAGCTGGGCCCCGATGCTTCTCTGAAATTTGCCATCCTACTTTGCAGCTGTGCAAGGCAGCAGGGGTGGGAAACTGCAGAGCAAGAGGTCAGCAGTGCCACTAGTGCTCCTCAGAGGGGTTTGAATTCAGAGCACTGTAGCATGAGCTGTTGTTTCCACTGTTGCTCCCCTCGTGGTCCAGGAAAGCTGTTTAATGTGCTGTGGGAGCAGGGGTGTACTGAAATGAGAAGGGGAAGCTCAGGGCATGAGAAAGATTATTCAAGTGCTTTGGTGAGGGTTTTCAGTGTGGCTGTTTGTAGTTGCAAACCAATAAAACCTTGTACCTGGATTTCACATACTGCACAACCCCTGAGACCTCCTATTTATTGTGCCTATGCTACCCTTAAGACTAGCTCATACCCCACCTTAACGCTGCCTTTGAGATGCACTACCTGTGCACTCACAGGAGCCATAGTGGGACCAGTGCTGTACTGGAGAATAAGGCCCCAGTGTTGCTGGAACTTCACTGGAAGGTAAGGATGTGCACTTCAAGAATCCATATTTTCTCCTAAGATGTTGCAGTGGTTGGATTCTGGCTGGACTAATAGTGTTGCATCCTTCATGTGCATATCCAACTGCTGGAAAATTTATAATCTGAGTCACATATTCTTTTTCAGTGGTTGTATGATTTGTCTAAAATTTCACTGTATTGTACGATTTATACTAAGTTTGTATGATTTATAGTAAATTTAATCGCAGGGAAAGGTAAATAACATGAAATTTTACTAGTGTCAAGAAGGGATTTTACTTTTAACTTAAAAGCTGTTCTTCCAAAATCTCATTGTCACAGTTAGTTGAGAATCTGTTTTTTTCCTGCTGTGCAAGAATAATTTTCTGTCTGATTTCAAAAAGGTATAATGTAAGTTAACTCATTTTAGTAATTTTCATTATCTTTTTCCTGGACCACATTTGCATTAAGGATTCATCTGTTTGGGACCTTTTTTTCCTTCTTTTTTTTTTTTTTTTCCTTTGACATCCATAGAATCCAGACCACAACAGCATCAATTCACTACCTTATATAACAGAGAATTTCTCCCAGTTTGTCCTTTATGGTAATTCACACCAGTGATCCAGTTCAGTGGCCCTTTTGGAAGTACCATCTAGTGCAATTCTACAATAGCTTGTAAGACATTTTAATCTTTTTTTAGAATTCTTTTCTTGTAACTTTCCAGTGGATTTAAAACTAACATTGAAACTTATAAATCTAGTTTAGCAGAATAGTCTACCTTAAAATAGTTGTTTAATCATTTCCTCCTAGGAAAATGAGCAGGCATTTTGATCACTACTTATCAGTATAAGCATTGCTCTTATATCAACATCAGTATAGCAAAGAAGAGGTGACACAAACAGTTGTCATGATTTTTGAATCAGCAGAATTCCAGCTGCACACCAAATTATACACCTTACACTCACTAAAGGGAAAGAAACACTCAGATACGGATTCACACATGGAAAACTTCAGGTCTTATGTGTGGAAGGAACTACTGCCACAGGAGCCTGCCTAAGTCCCATCCCACATGTAAAACATGGGGCAGGATCAAGAGCCCTAAGTCACCTCTGCACTGCAAACCAGAGGTATGACTTCCCCCTTAAGTACACAAAGGTGGAACTATATAGCAAACTATATGTGCAATGTATGTGCTAGACTACTTCTGGTATCTAGCCAAGCCTGAAAATCCATCTCTTAAATTACTTTATGATTGTTACTTGAATAAGTAGAGCCAAAAGAACACATATAATGTTTTCAGACTCTTGAATATAAAAGACAAAATGGTCTATGCACATAAAATCAGACATGATTTAGGTGAAAAATACTGACACTTAATTGCCTTTACGTTGACATATCAAACAAGGAAATAGAGATTCTAAGGGCTTACATGTAAAAATATTGCTTGTTACTTTTTTCTGAATTTATTTGATATAAGCTTGATAGACTTAGTGCTACATTTAAGGAAAAGGATGTGATGCTCTACTGTGTCACTTTCTACTTGGGATCCTCAATGCAGAGAGAACCAGAGCTGTGCTGCACACAGAAAACATAAAGAGAAATCTCTCCACAGTAATGGTTCAAACCAGATTATTCTTGATCCTACCCATACCCCATTTTAACCTCTTTGTATTGTCTTATCTGCTTGCATTTGGATTTTCATTGCTCAAAATAATTTCCTCCCAGCTAACAGGTAGTCAAATTCCAGGCCCCTGATTTTTACCGTTTTTTTTTTTTTCTATTTGAAAAACTCAGCTTTCCCGTTTAGCATCAGATGCCTTGTTTTTGTCAGGCCTTTGTTAGTTTGTAACCTCTGCAAAACACACCCTCCTTGGTGTGAGGTGGGGAGGCACTTTAGGAAGGTGGCAGCACAGCTTTCAGTTCACCTTGCTAATGCAGACTGGAGGCTCGTACCCTTATTCTTCCTGCTGGGAAAAAATGCAAGAAGGGTAAGAAAAAGGCAATAGGCTGATAGATCTGAAGGTGGTTTTGTTTTGGTCTAGTCCAAAGCAAGACAGTTTTGCTGAACCATGACTGTTCTTAAAGGTCAGCCTAATTTTTAAAATTTATTTTTAGGAGAGATGTTTGCCAAGATCTACAGTGTGATGCTAAACTATTTTTCTATTTCATCCAACCAGTTAGAAATTCTTGTGCAGTATATGCAGAAGTAGATTAGAGACGGTCTCACTTTGAAGAAGAAATAACATCATGGGCTTCCCTCTGTACTTGCATGGAAATGGATGGCATGCAAAGCAGTGTTTGACTGACATGAAATAGCTGAGAACACGTGGGGCAGAGCTGCTGGGTTTGCTGTGCCTTTTGGGTTAGTGTATAGAGAGCATTCACTGCTGAAGTCCTGATCACACCACCCATAAATGAGAAAGACTCCATTATCTAGCTCACAGGGATGCTGGGAGATTACGTAATGTTTGCACAGCTATTTTAAAATATGAAGCACTGTGAATTATGCAGTATAATTGCTGAGAGCAAAGACTTATACGCTCTAAAGAAAATGAGAATGACAAATTCTAAAGAAAATTATTTTGGAGAGTGTCTTTAACTACATTAATCTACACTATTTATCTATTTGCTAATTAAAATTATTTTAGTCTGTTAGAACAGATCAGAACAATTTACATGAAAAAAGACACCTGACTGTAGTTGTCACTGAAGTGTACTCAATCCGTTGAGAAAATCATTAAAAAGTTAGTACTGTACTTTCAAAAGTTCCCCCTTATTCCACGCCACATCTTCATAAGCTACTTAATAATTTAATTCTTTCTGTGTCTGTGTTTCAAGTTGGTTAAATCTGGGTTGCTAAGTGGTGCTTTCCTTTCAAGGGATTCATTTACTGAGGAATCCTCTTCACTCTGATTTAGTCTTTCATCTTGCATGGATGCTGCTTTACTCATCACTAATTCACACCACACATCACAGGCTACATCAACATCTGCATCTTCTGGATGGAAAGTTTTCATTTCTTCCCCTTTAAGAATATCTGTCATTCTGCAGTCTCAGTCATCAGCTCCTAACAACCTTCCCAGCTGTACAAAAATGCATTCTGAATAAACATTGGAAGGAAGGAAGCATAAATATTTGACAGCATTCACAGTCGAGGCAGGTTATTAAGCACTCTGCGTTTCAGAAGAATACTCAAGACTGTCTTGCAATGAAGTATTACAAGTGATACTCCAAGTATTTTTTAATCTAAGTAAGCTTTTACTTGAGAAGAGGCTGTTAGTGCCTGCATACGAGAAGAGAAGATTGTGGGCACACAGAGCATTTTACAGTTTCATTTTCATTTTGTCTGGTTTTGTGATTATCATATTCTGCATACCTGGATCTTTGTTACTTGGAATTTTGAGCATGCCCAGAACGGACACAGTAACAGACGTTAAAATCAGAAATTAATGACTTCCTCCCTGTGGAGTCAGTTAATGCTTATCCCATAGGCCAAACTTTAAGTGATTTGGTCATCTGAAAGACAGCTTGGTTCTCTCATTCTCCATCTGGGAGGTGTTTAATGCTGTGGTGTTGCAATATAAAAGCTACAGAGGAAAGCATTTAGAGGCAGAGTGTGTTGCTTTTATTCTCTCTCAACACCTTCACTAGAACTCCGACAATTTTTCCAATAATATCTCTGTGACTGCCCATTAGAGTATCAATGAGGTAGAACTGAAGCCCAATATGAACACACTATTGGAAAGCCAGTCTAAGGCGGGTTTTTTCCAAAATATTATTTTTAGCTATAAGACGCAAGAGCTTCTTGACAGAATTAATAGTTTATTTCAATCTGAATTCTAAAGTTTCTAGTTTTTCTTAGCAGGCTGACTTCAGAACAACTTCAATCACCTAATCTAAATTAGGTCCAAGTACGTTATTTTATTAAAGGATTAGCACAAATATGTGTAACTCTTCCTATATTTATATCAACACCATTTATCTGTTACAACCTTCCTTGTCCACACCTATATCATAAAGTAATCATTGCAATGACTGTTCTAATCTGTTCTCCTAATCTGTGGCCCACTTAATTTCTGGAAATCTTATGGTCTGGTCTGCTGGAAGCCAGGAAATCCTTGCTCCAGCCCCCTTACACCTGTGCAGAGCTCTACTGCATCTGCACAATTAGTCCAGCTGGGGCTTCTGGCACAAGTGGCTGCACTGGCAGAGCCTGTTCTTCAGATTATAAAACACATAGATTAGCAAGATTTTTCCAGTGATGTCAGTAGAACACTTTTGGTGTTGAAGCTTGGCTGGATAACATTCCACACTAAAACATCGATTTTTGACTAGACAGTGGCCTAAATTTAATCTTTTTTCCAAGCAGTCCCAAACACTGCAAAATACTGAAAAAAAGTTACTTACACACTGGATTTTTTTTTTTTTTTTACAGTGATCAAACATGACCAAATCCATTTTCCCATCTGAATTCCATTTCCCCATCTGAATTCCTATTGCATGCTTCCTTTCTTTTTAGCTTAATGGGAGGTTTGCCATACAGTAGGGGACACAACTGCAGCAAATGCTGAACCTGCAGAGGGTATCTACAGAGCATCCCCTCTACAAGAAATTTTCCACTTACAGGAAAATACTGGATACATAACCAGCAAATCCATCCTGCACATTTTTTTTCCCAAATGAATCTTCCTCTTAGCATATTCTTTTGAATATGTGTGAAGCACACAGACCTGAAGTATATACTGATGCTACACTGACATTAAATACAGCTTGAGATAGTACAGTCAACCAGACTGTACTGTTATGAACCTTCATAGAGTAAGAATTATCTTGCACATGCAAAATTGCCACATGCTAGCCAAAAAGCAGACACATTCAGCACTGAGCACTCAGTATTTAAGTACTTAAATCCTGTCATCGAATAGAGCAGCTCTAACTACAGGGCACTGCAAGAGCAGACATCAGAATAACTGAGCATGTCAGTTCAGACCACAGTGATAAGCTCCTGAGAGAAAAGGACAAAATTCAGATAACTCATGATTCTGAATTTCCTTGAGGTATAACAACTGTTCAGGCTGCAATGCAAAATAGTAAAGTTTCAGCTTTAAGGTTTTTTTATAATGCAAATCCATATCATAGCTTAAACTCGATTATTAGTGAGAGCAGTTTGGAGTATATAACGTCTTCGGGCATGAGCATTTATGTGCAAATGCTTGAGGTTATTTTACACATCACATAACTGACCTCTGAGGAGACAAAAACCAGCAGGAAAAATCATACTCACTGCCTTTAAGAAAAACATTTAGAACAACACGAGCACAAGTCATAAATGACTTGCAGTACATCAGTATTAAACTGATGAATCTGGCTTATAGCAAGCCAAATTTGGACTGCACAATCCTACAAAATCCTGCAGCCTGTAATAGCTTTATGAGCAGTACTAGACAGCACAAAATTTGCCCAGGAACATTAATACTAAAAAGAATATAGCCAAATATGGAATTTGTTTCAAACTTTATAGAAAAAATTTAATTGTGCAATGTAGTTAGATAAATGGGGTTTATTTGTTAGCTAGACTCATATGCCCTGAATGTACATACATTTAAAAATCTTGTTTAACCTGATTTTTTAAAGTATCTTGTTCCATTTCAACATAATCTTGTAAATGTGTTACAGCAACAAGAACTCATATGTCACATACATTCAGCATCTTCAATTTGATAAGCTAACTAGTGCAGGGACATAAATTGCATTTTTCTGCTTTAAAACTAAGCACATTATTTTTGTCTAATACTCTATTTTACAGCAAATCTTTCTTGAGGAGTTTTAAAAATTCAGAGCAAAGAACGACATAATTTTACAATTTCAAATGGGGACATGAAAGTGTGCTACACCCTTACCTGCAACTACCTGAGACGGGCACACAACCTGCAGACATAGCTGGAGTGGATAATTAGAGAGCCTTGATGTGTCTCCAGCCTTAGTGGCACGTGTTACAAGCCAAACAAAAGGGCTAATAAATACTCACACATCTTGTGTTCAAAAGACTAAAAGCGTGCAAGAGATGAAACCCTGGTCCAGTGAAATGCAAGGGACATTTTGTGGCTGACTTCAGCAGGTTAAGTTGGCAGTGTTAGGACACGCTGGAAGGCAATGCCTTTCTTCCTGTGCCCTCACAAGCACATGGTTGGAGGGTACAGAAGTGTAGCACAGCCTGTACTGCAGCCCCAGTGATGCTCTCAGGGCTGTCTGCAGCCTGCCAACATAACCCCGAGGCTTCAACCACACAGGTTCAACTTCCAGTGTGTCAGAAACGAGGCACTCGGAGCTTCAGTGTAGCTGTGGTTGCCTGTTCTGCTTGCTAAGCCAGAGACACCAAGCTCCAGTCACTATTTTCATATTTGTTCCTCCAGAGGAAAAAAACAGAGCTCACTCCAGGGTGAAAAAAACCCTTGCACCAAAGTACAATTCTTAAGCTGAACTGGAGAGTGAGGCCAGGAAAAGCTAAACAGGAAGGAACAGTTAGGTGGCCTCTAGACATTGGTTTCATTGGCAATTGTTGCACAGAGAATCTGTGATGCTCATAAACATTACTGTGAATGCAGGGTTTGTTAAAAGCGCATTTTATATAAGACATGTCAAAATGCTATCATTATGCATGGATGGACAGGAAGTATAAATTAAATATTTCAAAAAAGGATCAGAGAGTTCAGTTCAGAAACTGAAGTCAGCTGGAAAATGAGTCCTGCTGTCCTTGGAATTTCTGAACTATTAGGTGAGACAAGAATTTGAGGCAAATAGATGCTAAGAAAGCAGCCTGTTTATATTTGAAAAGCTCCATCTTGACAAGATAAAAATTATGTTGGTTATCTATAAGAGAAAAATGGTTCTTTCTCCTAATGAAAGCCAATGCCTCAAGAATGGTTTGGTTATGTTGTCCTCCTCAAATACAAAGAGGAAAACTTAGTTCAGTCAAAATGCTTTTTTTTTTTTTAAGATTTAAGACTACAATGTGTTTGTGTAAGAAGATATGTGTCTTTTGCTACGCATTTCTCCATTTTGAATTAATTTCTACACTTTTCATAGCCAACAAACAAACTCCTAACAAAAACTCCAGCATATGAAGCATAGAACTATACTACTGTATCTATGTTTTCATAACTAAAGAAACTGTAACAATAGTATAAACTTAACCCAATCTAAAATAGCACAACCCAGATGGAACAGAAGGGACAGAAATATCTGTGAAGCTTTCCAAGGCTTACTATGCATGAAGCCATTTTTATTTGGTGGTTTTTTTAATAGCATAGTGTATTCAAGTTCAAATTTTCTCTCAAAGAGCTTTTAGATATCATAGCTAAAATAGAAAGATGTTTTAGGATCTGTGGTCTTTGAAACTGCACTCCATCATTTAGGGGCAAGAAGGCAAGAAAGTAATTCAACTCATATTTTTATCTCTATGATACAAACACTTTGTGAAATGTTTCAGCCTTTTATAAATCAGTCCAGGAAAATGTAAGAAGTACCCTCCACAGGCTGCACGATCATCTTCACCATGCTTGCCATGGAGAGTTAGGGTTTTATTTGTTTTATACTAAATCTCTTAGAAATTACCCAGTTTAAGTGGGATTTAAAAGCTGTTCCACCTTGATTGCTGAAATGAAAAGTCAGGTGTTAGTTCCTGACCAGCATAATCATCTTTTTCTTTTTTTAAATATTGCAGCAGGGCATACACAATTTTACTCAGGACTGCCAAGTAAAAGTGAAGTAATTGCCTGATGGTGGTGATATTTGCAAGACCTTTACAGAGTTCAGAATTAGCTTCTTTACAGGTGAAGGCTGCAAAGGTGAGAAGGATGACTGAGGTACGTGCTGGCCTGTTGGTGGGTGTACTGGCACTGGCTGATGTACTTTGAAAAATCCTCTAAATGCTCATGGAAGCCTCGCTCCAGAGGGAAGGAAAAGGGACTCACGATTGATGAGAATCCTAATTCAGTTCCATCTGATACTGGATAACTTTGTCCTTTCGAGCCTTTCAGAGTTAGCAACATCCTAATCTTTTGGATTCAGAAAGTATTAACATATTTTTAACCATGATACCTCACATGAGTTTGGACTAAATAGGAAGTGGGACTCTGAAGTTCAGATGTTCAGAGGCTCATGCTGGAGAAAAACATTGTGACAAGCCCCTGGTTAGACTTCTGTTTTGACGCTCATTTTAACTCATTCAATATGTGCCACGGCAACTTGATTTCTCCAACTTTTCCACCATTCTAAGTTGAAAGCTTTATAAAGCACTATTAGCACTATTTTTAATAGTCTTGCAAATAAACTGATCTGACAAAAACGTCTTTTTCTCATCCTCTGTTGAGCAATATTATTTACAGTAAGTACCATTGTTTCAACCTGCATTAGAATTTTAAAGGGCATTCCACCATTTTTCCCATGCCTGAAGTCAGGGGAACAACACTTATAATCACTAGACTTATCCCATTTAACATTTTAAACAATGGATGTGAGATGTTTTTCCCACAGGCTTCTGAAAATTTCTAGGATTTCCAAGATCTGTTGAAAAAAAATACTAGCAATCAAAAATACTCTATGAGACACAGCTCCCAAAATACTTGGGGAGAAATTTCTGTTAAATATTGACTCAGGTGATGTTTAAAAATTCTCCTGAATAACTTAAAAAAATGGAAAATATTTCATCACCCTATCCCATTAATATATAATCTCCTGCTTTCCTAGTTATAGAATTGAAATATTTATTGAAAACACCTACTTCTCCCATTACCTGTTCATCTAGTAATTGTATATCATTGACTTGTTCCTTCAATTTTTAATATATTACCATTGTCTAATGACTATAGGCTTTTTCTAGTTTTTTTTCCTCCCTAATAAACCTTCTATTAGTGCTACTTTTTTCCGGTTTCATTTGCTGAATTTTTCTTCTGGATTTAAATACTTCCCTCCTACCCCATATGTTTCTTCTTAAATCAGTATAAGGTTTGCTTTTCTAGATTTGAGGTTTTGGATTTAGGGATAGAAAAGTAAAATCTTGCCAACTACTGCCCAAGTATAATCAATATTTATACTTTTCCCTTATGAATGAACTCATAATCAATTACAGATTTATGAGTATTAGGAGGGATTTTATTATACTCATATATATCTCAACTAATCATTTCATAATCAGGACAACCACCAATACTTAGTTCCAAGATCAGTTCCTACATAAGCATTAAGATGAGGATTACTATGGATTTCCCATGGAAGATGCAATGCTTATCAAGTCAGGAAATTGATATTTATAATTTACAAGTTTTGAAAGAAATTCCAACATTCTCTGGCAGAGCTTCGTGCCTGAAGGTCCACGATCATCCAGTCACAAACATTTGACACTGTTCTCCCAGGCAGGTTTTTCTAGGCATGCTCTTTGTTTATGTTGGTGTTTGCCACAGGTCCCCAAACCTCCTGCATGCTGCCAGCAAGAGCACTTGGACAACTAATCTGTGCTCAGGAATGTATTTTCCAGCTAGGAAGGAATTTAGACCCCTCTGCCAAGTAGCAAGGTCTGATTGTACAGATTTAAGTACTAGCAAACAAAGCTGAACATATGCTCACAAATGACAGATTCCAAATTGTGTTATTACCCAAACCCATAACAAAGAGTTGCTTCTCACATCACGATTCCTTACAATATATTGAACATAAAATAAAATAAAATAAAATACAATAAAATAAAATAAAATAAAACCTCTCACACCCCCTAAGGCAGACTCCCTCCAAAAAGTCTTCTGTTGTATGTAACTGACCTCCTTTTCTCAATCCCATAGAAAAGGTAAATTACTGAAAATTTGTTAGGAAAATTATTTGAATGACAATTATTTCATGAGCAGTTACAGATGCCCAAAATATTGAAAAATTTGGTCATTAGCTTGGCTGGGTTTTGGTTAACCTATCCATGTAAAAACCTTTTCACATCTTTGTAAAATTTGTTATTTTCTGTGAATCCAAATTGATGGGTAAACATAAGTCATCATTACAGTAATTTCCTGTTCAACTTGGTTGCAGACTTCAGATTAAGTGGATCATTCTTTTCCATCCAGACCAGAATACTTTTCAAAAGACAATTGCTGCTGGTTTTAAAGAAAGGAAATTTTTATAAGGGCTCTCCTTTACAAAGACTTGTCCACATTAAAGATCTCGACATTCTGAACATTTCTCATTTGTAACTAAAACCCAAATAAAATGGGAAGATTTCTAATGACAGTCTACATTGGGTTATTCTTGCTGCTGAATTATATTCATTTTATTGCTATAACCTGTGTACTTTCCAGTGACCCTTAGGACATCTAGGTCTGCTGCAAGACATAGAGCAATTCCAGATCTTATCAAATATGTAAATCTTCATTTTAACTCTGGAAACTGAGGTTCACATTTGAATGCTTCACAGAAATATGCACTTTCAACCATGGCTGCAGGCTAGTGTTCCCTTGTGTAAGTCATCCATTTTTAGAACTAACTGTACAATTAGGTGGTTCAAGTCATGCAGAAGATCCATGGAATTTGTGCACATTGCTCATATGAGGGGTTTTTTATTTTTTTTGTTGTTGTTGAAGCATTTATTTGTTCAAAAATAGATCTGAAATGCAGATAAATAGCTGTGTTGAAATGATCAAGGATTGCAAGGGAGGCCATGTCAAAGGACATTTTCCTTGGGTGACTGAAAGTCAGCATGGTACATAAAGCTAAATTACAGAAGGCTTTTATTAATCAGTAAATTGCAGTGTTTCTTTTGTTACCACAGCATTTGGCAAACATTTCTCACATTAGGCAATTAAAAAGGCAATAGCACTGTTGTCTGGAAACTTTGGAAGCACTTAAGTTCAAAATTACGAATTAAAACAAAGACTAGAAATAAAATAATTATCTTTTGTTGCTTTTGACTTCTGGTCTCAGAATCAGAAATCAGGGATGCAGTGCATGAAGGCTGCCTGGGGGGTCACTAAGCAAAGTGATTTCAATTAACAATTGGATACGAGCAGCTTCTACACCCAAATGAAAAAGGACACCACAGCATTTGTTTATGAAATTGGAGGATTTAAACTGTTTAATAAATATTACAGTCTCAACAAGTCCTCTTTAATGATATTTGAAGGAACAAAGCTGTTCTGTAGCCCTGTGTAGAACCCTGACAATACTCAAACCAAATCAAATTTTCAAATGCAATGTGGACTTATTCTGAATGTCAGTAAGAGGAGTAATCCTGTGTTAACCTTTGTTAATTATTGATGCCAAGTATATTCTAAATATAAACAGAGAAATGAGTGCAGGAAAATAACTCTCTTTTTTTATACAGCCTCTAACCTGAGCAGCTTTTGAAGTTCTGGTATGTCCTGCTTCCCTAAAAGGACCTTTGAAAGTCCTTGGCTTTGACAACTTTGTTTACAGAGCCCTCACCCAGTAAGAGATTAATTCCATTTGGATGATACCTGAGAGTTTTTGAAATGTGTTCGAATTCCTGTAAATTATGGCAGCGTCGTTTCAGATAACTTGGCAAATTGTTTAGGATAATTGCCCTCAAGAAACCAGACATTTAACTGAGTCTCCAGAACAGGCTTTCTTTGTTGATTTTATATGGCAACCTAATGCTAGGCTCAGATTTGATTATTCGAATAGTTTAATTTTAAAAACTACTGATCACCGTGAGAGTACCTCATGCTTATTTGTTTTGAATAGAAGGAAAGTAATTAGAATGTAAAAATTTAGCTGCTTGCTTTTTACGATCTTGCACTTAAGCCTAGAATTTATGCCACATCTCTCCCAAGAATGAGCTTTCTTGCATTTGTACTAATGTCTTATCTTTCCTTCTGGTCTTAAAAAAAAACACAATAAGAGTAACCACTCTTTGTAACTAGTACTTTTATCTATTTACTGGAAATTGAAAAATTAACCAAACAAACAAGAAAAAACATTAAAAATGCTGTTTCCATTCCTCCTCTTACCTTGCTCCTACTGGCAGAACCATTCTAGATCAAAGCTTGGGTCAAGAGCCCTGTTTCATCCAAGCCAGGATGGAACAAGGTAGAAACCCTTATCTTTTTTACAAGCAACTCATCAAGGTGACATGCTTTGTGGTCCAGGCCAGCAGAACCTCCCAAAACACGTTATAATTTATGAAACAGTTGGAGAGAGCCTGATGGGGGAAGTCAGCCGTGTCCCTGAGTCCTGTCTGCTGAGGCTGTCACATCAGAAATCTCTCCCTTCCTGGAGCACTTGCCTGGTTCAGGGATCACAAGAGGATGGACAGGTTTGGGAACAAATGGGAACAGCTCAAGCAATGCATGTGACTTATTCCACTTTTCTTCACAGCCCCTGTAGCTCTTTCTGCAGAAGCTCTTTAGAGACTCCTGAAGAATCCTCTTGCAGGATTTCAGTTTTCGCTATCACATTTTTCCCTGTCCTGCAATCCTGCAACACTTTATTTGCTTCCTATTCACACTGAGCACTCAAATTCCCTTACTCCAAATTTTTAACCTTTTTTCAGCAGGAGACTCTTGTGGATGTCTTTTCCCTGCCTAGGTGCCTCCTTCTCTTATATTGGTTAACTGAAAGTCTGAACCTCAAGGTGAGTTTTTTTTCCCTTCCATTTGCTTTTAGCCTGTGTAATCCCAACACAAGTCTAATAGGGAAATGTAAAACCGGATCTGAGCTGTTTTTAATACAGTGTTGAGAGGTGGAGTTGGCTGGAGTTCAATTTTGTGCTGAACAGCTCACTGTAGCTCAATAAAGACTTGTGTCTGTGTTTCTGTTTATATGGCTGGAGCAGAGCACAGAGTATGCCTTTTCATTTATAATCATATGGACACAAGACAAACACCTCTTAGCTAGCAGAAAGACAGGTCATAAAACGAACTCCCAGGAGACTGGAAACCTACATTATCAGTCCTTTTTCTGCTGGAAGCAACCCAATCCAATGGAAGTGTTGTTCATGGAAGTTTGATGTCTTAGTAGAGTCTAGGTGACCTGGGGCATCATGTTTACTCAATACAACTATTTTACACAGGAATCAGCCACAAAACATGAAAAGAAAAGGGGGGGAAAAAAAAAGTAAGCCACAAATCAGGAGCTCTACCTTACTCCACAGCAGTGTTTTCTACACATATGCATGGGGAGGAAGGATGATTGGGACTTAAAAATTCAGGACAGCATCTAACTGAAAACCAGATTGTCATGCTTAATGCATAAGTCCCTGCATATTGCTGTATTCAACAAACACAAAAGAACTTTGAAAGCACATTCCATGCCTGGTTTCAACATAACACAGAGGAGTAAGAGTCACAGGTAATTATACTGTAGCCTCGTTTGCTGTGGCCCAGTGCAACCTCATGCTACCCTGCCCCACTCCTGCTCAGACTCGTGCCATCAGAGTCACTTAGAGTCACCCCAGCTGCCACAGCCAGACTGAGACCCTTGGCAGATGTTACACCTGCAACTGGAGTGGCTGGAGCAGCAGAGACAAATACACACATTTGAGTGTGTGGATGCATACATACACACATGCATTCCATATATCACTTATTAACATCTATTTAAAGCATTGTATGATAGGGATTAAAACCCATTTTTCTTATTAACAGGCATTTGCTTCAAATCTTGCTTAAATTTTGGGCAGAAACACTGAGAAACGGCAGAACACAGCAAAATGGTTTTGCTGATTATACTTTAGGACAGCCTCCCAAAAACATGCTGGGCTGGCAGGAAAAACTGTGCCACACCTACAGAGGATTACCCAGGTCATGCCAGGGAACAAGCCCACTCAACACTTCTCAATTTGTCTTTGGAGCAGGCTGTGCAGTGCAGCCCTCTCCGCTCTCATCCATGTTAAACACAGACTCTGCTAAGAATTCCTGACACATGCATATCTGTCCTGAAACTACCCACAATAGGGATTAAAGAGATGTACAATTTAACCTCAATTCATAATCCTGCTTAAATCAGGAGCAAAATAAATCACTAGGAGCAATGACAGCACTGTTCTCAGTGCTCTGTGTGTGACCCAGGCAGATCCCTTTGGAAGTACAGGAAAGGCCTCTGCATCCACTAAAGGAGCATGCTGAGTGTCCACAGAGTCCTGTGTGTTTTCCATGGATCCAAGATGCAAACCATGGTATGGACAGCTATCACAGATGCATTGAGTTGCCTTTCTCAAATAAATAAATAACTTACTAAACCAGTTGATTGTATCCCAGATATATTCCATATGTTAGATACAGCAGGTCTCCCTGGAGATACCCTCAATGGCATCAGCAACTGTTGCTTCCTCACAGAGCCTAGCCCTCCTTCTGCTTTTTCATTGTCAGGGTTAGCAGTTGTTTATCAGCAACTGATCCCCTGACTCTGGGTGCCAGCTGTGTCAGGATGCTCCACAATCAGGATGCTCCATTTACTGAGAAAATTTACAAATAGAGTGTGGAAGTCATTTTACAGCTGAGATCACTGAAGAGCTGAACTACAGGAATTCCATCCTTCTGGGAACATCTTACCACTTGCAGTTTACTGGGCACTTGTGGTCAGTTCATGTCCTTATTCAGGTCAGAGCTGACAAAGCATAGGATGTTTGGGTTTTTTTGAACAGTGAATTCCTTCTCCTCTTTTAGTGAGGAGATGGGATTTCTGCAGCTTTCATCCAGGCCAACACTAAGACATGAAATTATTCCAGTAAAAGTGTTTGTGTCTAAACAAAATGAGGGCCATCCTGTTGTGCAAGGCAGACACTGTGCACCACTTCCCACCACACTGAAATGAGCTCACACTCTCACTCAGGCCTTATAGGTGCCCCCTCTTTGCTCTTATATAAAAGTGCATCGTCTCATTGGGAGAGATAACTGGAATACTATTTCCTGCCAGAAATATATGGCTCTGGAAAAAAAAAAAAAAGATTTTAAGGAAAAGCCTAATCCCATTACGAGGTCTGATGCAGCTGCAGGAGAGATAAACTGGACAGCCATTTAAAAAATTTAGGTTGGTTATAATAGCCCAAGCTAATCTATTTCTTACTTACTGTGTTTTCTAATTCCTTTCCTAACACATTGCCCACAGAATTTCATGGCAAATTATTATTTTTAAAGCAACACTATATGCTAGCAATAACCAGGATGCTCAGATCTGCACTTTCAGAACATTTGAAGGCACGTTTAGAGATGAGGTTTTGCACCAAGTGTGTCAGATAGGGGATGGGTACAAAGTTTATATTGATCAGATTTGTTAAAAAACCAATTTCTCAGAAATTTGATACATAAACGGATTTCTATAGTTTTTAGAAATTATTATTAAAAAAATCAAACACAAACTCACAAAATCTCTCTCATTCCCTCTCATCCACAGTCAGCTGGTCTAGCCAAGTAGGGTGATCTCTATTTTTACACTGGGGGACAGTGAATAAAAAAGGAGCATTTGCATCACTTTGTGCTGGCTGGGATCACACAGCTGCCACTGCTTTGGCTTGCAGGGGACCAGAGCCAGGTTCCTCCTGTGCACAGGGAGGGAAAAGCAGGAAGGCTTTTCCAGGACAGCCCAAGACAGGGCTCAGGCAGCCCTGGGGGGCGTTGGGATCACTCCTGGGGCTCAGCTTTGTGCCACTGGGGGAGCACTGAGTGCTTCTGCTGGGGTGAGACACAGCTCTGCCTCTGTTCCACCTCTGCTGCACATGGGTCAGGGAAGATGCCATGGAACAACAAGTTACTGCTTCAATGTCTTCTGTAAAAGCAGGGAAAGACTTATTTTCCTTCTTTAATTCCACAATACCTCATTTTGGATTTACAAAACATTTGTAGGAAAAGTTTACCAGAAAATGCAGTTCCTTCCCCTGCCCCAAAATGGGAGTATTTTAAAATTTTTTTCTCAGGAAATTTTTGGTTAATTTTGATCTAGCTTTTTAATATTTAAGTTCCAAGCAGAAACAGAGCAAAAGTCACAATTAAAAGAAAATTCCCATCTTTAAAAAAAAAAAAAAAAAAAATTAATTACTACTTTTACCAGACAAAACTTCTGGTTTTGATTTAAACTCCAACTTTTGTTGGCACAAGTTTCTCAGGCAAGACATTCCAGAGAGCTTGAAATTTGAAGATAATTTGAGAATTATAAACATGACCACCTACTACATCTGTAAAAGCTACTTACTTAAAACTTTTAACATGTGAATATCCATCCATGCAAGTAAATGCCCATAGGGCAGACTTCCTTTTATTGGACATAAGGTTGACAACAGCTTCTTAACCAAGAAATCTTGGGCTCTCAATAGTCCCACAGTGCAGAGGCAGCACTTTGTGCAGGGAAGCTGGAGTCAGCCTTGCCTGCAAAGGTTTCAGAAGCTGCACTGAGCAGCGTGGACATACCATGAACAGCCTGGAATAACACAGAGCCTTGGCTCTTTCCTCATTTCCATGCTCAGCTTTTCCTTTTAAGCAGTCTACATATCAAGGGTTAGCAGATCAATTTGCTGTAAACACCACTCCTACCATGCAACTTTCAGTGTTGTATTTTAAATCAAAATACATGTTTTCGTCCAGCTGTAGAACACAATTTAATGAGAACCTAGAGTCTTCCATTTTAGTAGACGCATTTTAGTCTCCAAAAATCATAGAAAATAATTGACAGTGTCCACCTCAGTGCAGATATATTTCACTGTAATCCATCCCAACGCATTTAATATCTTTCCTTTCTTTGTTCTGCCCTAGTGCCATTTAACTGTCTCCCTCTTTGCACATATCCATGCTGCTTTTATATATCCTTCATCTTATAAAGTGTGCTTCACCAACAGGCTAAGTAAACATTTACAGTGATATATAACACTTACTGACAACGTCAAGCCAAATAGACTGTGATCCAAGAACAGGCTTGATTTCCCTCAGTCTCCTCTCCTCAGGCAAAAGCTTGAGTGAATAGATGAACCCTGTTCTGCACCTTGAAGGTCAAAAGAATAGCTCTGACAAACCAACAGGGAAACAAATTCTGGGGCTGACAGATTTCCTCCAAGAACTGTCCGCCTCCAGCATCCCAATAACCGAACTTAAAGATTGCTAAGAAAATAATCCATTTATTAGGTGCCATCACAGCACAGAATAAGAAAAAATCACTGACTCCCAGATAGTCGGCATGCAAACTGCAGCCCCATGGCTTCTAACCAGCGTTTCAAATTAGGCTACTTGCAGGCTTGGCATTTGAGAGCAGTTTCTTGTTGGTGTAACTGGGTTTTCATGCAATTGTACAGGGTTGGCTGCTCTGACCATTACGATTTTTTAACCCCTTCAAAGATTTTAAGATATTTAAATATCAACTTGAATTAGAAAGTGGCAATAAACAATCCCCTGTGTACTATCAAGCTGCTTCCCATTTTACTTTGCCTTAACAATCTCTTTTAACTCTCCTTAGATTCTTCCTTCTCTCAAAAAAGCACCACACTCTCTCTCAGCAGCTCTCATCTGACTCTTTCTGATTGATTTTACAGAGCTAACCATATTTCTGCAGTGGACTCCACAAGCTCTCCAGAGGAGAGCACACTGGCGGGGGGACTGATCCCATGGAACAGCTCCGTGCTGCTCCTGGCACTGGGGCACAGGGATAACCCTGGAATTGTCACACATCAGCTGGCAGCAGGGGTAGCAGGGTCACACAGGCAGCCCTGGTGCCACTGCTGTGGCCACCCTACTTCCAGACACTGCAACTTCAGGCTCCTTCTGCCAGCAGAGGAATTGAAGTGAGAGTGAGGAAGAAAAGCTGATGTAATGCCTTCCAGGAAAGTGGTGAAAGAAAGAGGAAATAAATGTTTGGCTTTTTTTCCTCTTTTTGTCTCAGAGTCACTCATTTATATTATTAATATCATTATTTAAAACTGTTTAAGAGACAGCACATCTGCACTCACTTCATGGGTTTGAGAAGTAAGGGATTAGGGTTTCTTTGGAAAAACTAAGAAACATTTAAAAATCTTTCAGAAAGATAATTCCCTATTTCCAGTCCCCATCTCTCTCTTCATATGTGTGCCAGAATCTTAGTGTCTTATGCCATAGTGGCTTGGCTTTTTGGGTTTGAGTTTGTTCATTTTTTCGTTAATGTGGTAAAATAATATAGTCTTGTACAGAGAATTCATTATTTCAAGTCGTATTTTCACTTACTACTTAAAACAATGAGAACTAAATCTGAGTTTTTTCTGCAGTATAAATAAACTGTATGTATAAATAAATGTATGTATATTATGTATGTATATTATGCAACTCATACCTACTGTTTTATTTACATAATTTAGTTTATTTCTAAGCCTCCACTTTCATGATTTTCCCTAAGGTAGAAGTAGATGAGCAATAATTTGATTGCAAAAGATGCTACCTATACTTCTATAAATTATTTCCACATTGCCAGCAAGCCAGCATGGAATGAGAGTAGAGATGTCTGCTGTAAATTTAATGTAGCTGATTATTTTCAAGCAGATGGACAGAACAACAAATGCTGTAGCAAACATCCATCTAACCTGTCTGTTCTGAGTATTGCATTTCTGCAGCTCAATTTTATTTAAATGCTAGGAAATTCTGCTGTCCTCAGTATGTGCCAGAATGCAAAGCACTGATCATTCCAGAACAACCATTAATCCAATCTGTGGTCAAGGAAAGAACATTGACTTTCAGCTAATAATCATTCTGGCATTACAGATAACATGTTTATAAAATGAGAGAGAACCGTGTCCTTGTATCTTGGTCAATGAATCCTGCAGTTTTATATTTATTATGGCCTTAAAAAATCTATATTCAGACTCTTTTGTGAATCACCCTCCTAATTTCTCTTCTTTCTTTGCAATAAAAAAACCACTTTATTTCCTTCAGTGACTTCTGCATTTCTTTTCCAGAAAGTCTATGAGAAAAAAATACCTCTTCAATGCACTTGGGACATCACATAAATGATGCTATCCAAATAACTGACCCAATTCCTAATGGCTTTGCTTTTAATGATGTCACTTTGTTTTTTTCTTTAGAATAAGAAAGCAAAACAAAACACCCACTAAAAAAAAAAATCCCCAAAAAACCCCAACCCAGATTTAGTTAGGAAAACTTTCAACGAGTTTTCCAGATAGTGACTGAAACTTTCTGAGTTACTTTGAAAGTCCAACTGCAAATTGCTTTTCAAGTTCTGAATTTTTGATTTTCATAACATACAGGCATGTTTTGCATGCTCCCTGCATATTGCAGGGTTAAGAGCAACCTAAATTGCACCATGCAAACAATTCTGGGTCGATTGCATGGAGACTTGAATGGCATTTCCTTCAACTTCACCTCTGTAAGGTGGATTTACTCCTTTCCAAACCCTGCTGGGAAGAGCAATACAAACGTGCTAGAACAGATTGGTACAGCACATGCAAGAAAACTACAGCAACGCTTTGGTCAAGCCTGCACCCTAAATTTCTTAGGAAAGATACATAGTATTGGCTTTTTCACAGTATTTACTGCATGCTTTCCAATAATAATAAAAAAAATTGTTTACAGGTCTCTCCATGGCAAAGATAAATTAAAACAATATCTAAGTTCAGCCAAACCTGGATTTTCTTTAAAGTTAATTTTAAAATGCTATGCCTAGAACATAGTTAGTGCTCTGTCCTCGTTTTTATTTAGAAGTAGCATACAATGCAATCTGCTGGTATTGTAAAGCTGACAGTCAAAAACTACTGTCAGCGGCCTGAAAATTTCTGTGACATCTTTTCCCAAGTTAAAAGAAAAAAAAAAAAAGAAAAATAAAAAACAGGGGAGGGGGCAGAATTTTGCCGTCTTATTGTTCTGTTTCCTTGCTGAAGACAAGAAGGGTCTTCTGGAGTCAAAGGGAACGATAGCGGTGCTGTGTCCAGTGCAGCAGCCCGGCTCTGCAGCCCGCTGCTGACCTGCTGGGTTTGGCCCCTGCAGCTGCGGTCCCCGGGGAGCTCCGGCTGCTCCAGCCCTGCCTGGGAATGGGGGCTCCTGCAGCCTCTCTGTGCACGGCTCCTCGCTCGGCAGCCTCCTCCATGGCACACCTACAGACAGCTGCAGGAAATGCTGGCCCTGCCTGCTGGCCGGGCTCACACACAGCTGGAGGAGACCCAGCAGCAGCACGGCCGTCCCTCAAAGCGCTGCATGGAGCTGTTGGAATATCGGCGCTTCAAACCTAACTGCAGGGGGAACAGAACCCTCAGCGTTTCTTTCCTTCTCCAGGGCTGTTTTCAGACAGCTTCACACATAACCCGAGGTGGGGGAGGGCAGCCTATCCCACCGGAGCGGCCCGGGCAGTCCATCAGGAAGGAGCAGTGTCACCGGCACCGCCGCGCATCCCTGCCGCACTCGGAGCGCGCCCGTGCCGCTCCCTGCTGCTGTCGACTTCACCTGCCCTTCCCAGGGACAGCATCCTCCAGGGACAGCATCCTCCCTCCCTGCCCCTTCCCAGGGACAGCATCCTCCAGGGGCAGCATCCTCCCTCCTCCCGACATCACCTGCCCTTCTCTCTCTGTCCCTCCCCAGGGACAGCATCCTCCCTCCTCCCGACATCACCTGCCCTTCTCTCTCTGTCCCTCCCCAGGGACAGCATCCTCCCTCCTCCCGACATCACCTGCCCTTCCCTCCCTGTCCCTTCCCAGGGACAGATTCCTCCCTGCTGTCCTGCTGACCCTGATCTGCAGCCCTGATGGTGCAAACCACACTTGACAAATTCAGGGATGGGCCTGGAGCACACTTTGGGTTTTGGCAAGAGTTTTCTGGTACTGCTGCTTGAATGCTACTGTGACAGCCATGTGACCCTCTACTCCTGCAAATTTGTGGTGGAAAAGAGATCCAGCATCTTCTGTTTTGGCTAAAAATACCCTATGATTATGTACAAAGTTGTTCATGGTGTCAAGTGTTAGGATTTGGAACAAAACAAAATCATAGACACTGAGATTAACAATGTCAGCAGTATATCACAGCACTGATAATTTTTTGGTTTTCAAAGCTGTGTCTCCCTCACTTTATGGAAATACTCTCTAGTTAATTTATTTAATTATCTTAGCACTGTCCACATACCACCTAGATTTCATTTCTAACCCAGTCAAATTACTGATGAAATACAATACAGGGACTGAATGTTTTTCAGTCAGATTTGAGTTGAACGCTTTAAGTATTTCAAAATGAAGTACATAAAGAAAAGACTTTAGTTTTACATGATCATAGCCCTGTCACAGGTTAGGAGGCTTTGCAGGTCAGTTTCCCAATGTAAGATAAGACATATTCAGCTTATTTTCGTACATTCTTTCCTTTTCCTTTTGTTTTAGGCCATACAAAGAAGGAGACTCCCATAGTGTATCAAGTCAAAATTGAGCTCCGGTACACGTTCAAAACAATCATCACTCAAAATTACAGTTTAGGGGAAATTCTACTGCATAAGCATGTCTGAAAAATGAAAAAAGATAACATTATTTTTAAAGTCAAAACAAGAAGTCAAAATTTGAACCATGTGGCATAAACACAAGCCGTTTGTGCTGAGGATTTGAAAGAGGTACAGTTGTGATCTATTTTTATGAAATCTGCCGTGCAATAATGTCATTGACATAGAACATGGAAACTTCTTTTGTTAGTTCCTATATTTAGACAAGCTGTAGCCTACCGGGGGGTTGCCACAAGTACGTTCTAAAATAACATCATAGTTTGCCCTATTATCACTTTTTAAACGACAGAACTTCTGTAATTTTGAAACTGCTATGAGTAACTGAACACATTAAAATTGTCCTCAGTTTATTACAAAGAAAATAAAGATAGACGAAGGTCACAGTTATATATAATGTTATATATAATTTTAAATTGTTCAGTTAAGAATCTGCAAGAACTTCTACCCATCTCCTCAGGTCATTTGTCCTTTTACATTTCTTCTCCTATTGTATAAAAAATGCATAAAGTTTCTTTCTACTAAGAGTAGCAGTAATTTTAGTGGTCCTTAGGGACCCCTGAGGCCAGTGGAAGGTGTGAAGTCCTTTTCTCCTTCCCACAGACTCTGGGGTACACTCTGTATGGGCTCACATGCAGATGAAAGTTGTATTGGCAATATTACACTTGACTTGGCACCCCAGGCTCAGGCTGGGGTGCAGCCCTGGTGCTTGGGGCCAGGAGCAGGAATTGAGCTTCTCCTATTCCTGTTCCCCATCCTGGACTGGGGGAACCTGTACCCCCCACCCAGCCCTGCTGTTCACATCCCAGCAGCAGGGAAACAGCTGCCCTCCACTTCAGCCCCTTTCCCTTCTAAAGATCAAGCAAGACCCAAAGAAGTTCTACTCCAGATTTTAGCAACATGGCAAATACCAGTCCAAACAAATGTAAGGTTCAGGAAAAAAAGACTAGTTATTTTAAATGGCCACTGAATTAAAGAAGGAAGAGACTAAGAAAAATATGTCAAAGTAATAGCAGTTTACAGCTCCTGAGTGTTTAAAATTGCAATAAATCAAAGACAGATATTTTGACAGAAGAAATCAGAACTACTGTAACATGGGTAAAATTTCTCCATCCATGAAACTATTAACTTGTATTCACTCATTTTGTTGAATATTACTCATTTCACACAAGCTCACAATTTAAAATTATGTCATACCACTGAACAAACCAACAAAACCCACAATCAAATAGAAAAAAAACAAAACAAAAAATCCCAGAAAAACCAAAACCCAAACAACCAAATCAGACAATCTCCATCTGAGAGGAGCTTCACCTTTTTTGACCTGGAAAAGTGAAAATAGTGAGAATGAATTGAACTTTGGAAAGCAAGAGAATCGACTTTATTTCTAATCTGTAGCTTTTCCAGGGCCAAGAAAGGCAGAGGCAAAATACTCAGGGTTACAGATGACAAGTGACTGTGAAAAGGAATCTTTGGCATCTGAAATGATGGAAATAGCTAAGGGAAAAAGAAAACTGATGTTAGAGAATAACTTTGAGTGAGATAGTGCCTTTCCTTCAACACTAAAGTAAATGTTCTTCTGGAAAATGAGAAACAAGTATGTTTACTTGTCCTCTCAATGGCAGAAAATGTTGTTTTCTGTAATTCATTGATCTCTGATAGATCCTTATCTGAATTCCATGAGGAGGGCTCTGAATGCTTCACAGAAGATGATCTATTAACCTCCAGAATATTTTAGTGAAATAGGGCAGATAGAGAAGACAGAGAAAACCAAATTACTGACAGATGTGACACAAATCATCCCTGGTAAAACACAAACTGAAGCCCACAGCCTAGATTATGTTACTGACCGCTGCAAAGCCATCCTTTCAAAGCCAATTATGCCACCAATTAAATAGACCATAATGAGTAATAGATCAGCAGCTGTGGAGGTAACTTGCTTCTCTCTATTTTTTTAATGCACCAAACATGTCCTTAGCATGCAGGACAGTTTGGGGAGGGGGTTGTGACTGGCAGGAAAAGGAACCCACTCTGCTGAACAGCTGAAGTTACAGTGCACATCTTCATACCAGGACAAGGATGTACAGCCTTGGTAACACAATCTCAAGAATAAAACACCAAGTGGAAATAAATTCTTTCCAGCAGGCATAAGCAGACTGTATTCTTTTTCATGAAATTGGGAGTTAAGATTGTTGCCTAAAATAGTTTATAACACGATCTGATCAACAGGTTTAGCCCACCACTGACAACAAACTGAATGATCTCTCTTATCTCTCTATAAGGCTCCAGGGCACCCACGAACCTAACTGAAGAACACTTTTGTCCTACCAGTCCTTAAAAATGTAAGGGAAATTTTTTTAAACATGATTCCTACCTTCCTAAAATCTTAATTAAAAAACAAAAAAAGTCCAGGCAGAAGGAATGCACTAAATCTATCTGAAAGTACAGATTAAAATAAAAAACAAGGAAAAAAATCACTGTCATGAAGGAAATGTACAATCTAGTTAACATATAAATATACAAAGCAAGTCAAAAAGCTCGAACAGACAACTGTGCATACTGCCAACAGAAAATCTCAGCATACCATACATACATCTTCAGTATCTTCAGGACTCATATGACAAAGTCACTGTAGCCAAATGAAAAAGAACAAATGTATAATTCATGAGGAATAGCTTTTTAACACACCAGAGCTTTTGGCTGTCTAAAAATAGAGTTGTGAAACATAAAAAGCAGTATTATTGTTCCTAAGAACACAGTCATATTTTGTTTTTGCTAATATTGTCCTCAGTAAAACCTATGGTTTGGAGCTCATTCCTATCTTCTTTAGACCCTTTTTCTCCTGCTGATTTATGTATCTTTACAGGAAGGCTTTAGAAAGGAGTATGTTTACTAGCAACATTCCTTTGAGTTACAATATTTTTTTAAAAATTATTATGGCACATATTTGACACACAAATCGTGTCACAAAATGATCACAAAGGCAGGGAAACATATCCCCCACAGGCAAATATTTCTCCTATGATACACTCTGTATGTAAGATAAGGCAATGGTTGAAAATTAATGCAACATAAGGACTGTCCAGCCTGACCTTTAGCTGTCTTTTGGCTACATTTTCAGACTTCCATCATCTTTTATTTTTTTCTTCACTTAACGTAAACATCTGGTTTATAAGTGAATTGCAATGTTACTGCAAGAAATAATCCATTTTTAAAGTTTGAGAAAGAATTAGAGGACACCACTGCTAAATGACTGGACAAATCTGGACAACGGGAGCAAATACCAGAAAGGAAATACATATGCACACTCTGGTAAAATAAAAATGCATATTTGCAAGATCAATTATAGATGATCTCACTTTTTTTAACATTGTTGGCAGGTAGCTTTGAAAATGAGAGTAGATGTCATCTAGCTGACAAAAAAGTACCTCTTACAGATTAGACACAAGTACCCCGTTAAAGTTAAATACTAGAGACTTACATCTTCATGTTAATGCACATACTCCAAACCTGCTGCAGCCCAATGGACACAGTAGCTCAACCCCAGAACTGTCAGGCTATATTATTTTCAGTACAGTAATTATTTCAGTGACCTACTTTTTCTGTGGCCAGCTTCCTACTCTAGGCAAGAATCAACGCTTAAAGCAGGAAGGTTTTATTAACATTATCAAAGATTTCCTCTCTGGTTTAGACTCTACATTAAGTCAACAGGAAAGAAACTTGATGTGGACATTCTTGGTAAAATTCTATTGCACACCATAACACAGAGATTACAGAGTCAGTGGTTTCCAATGTAAAAAATGTGTTTTTATGTTTATTCTTCATCTATTTTTTCCCAGGATGTGGAGCAGTGCACATACTTTTGCCAATTGGGACCCACAACATAAGAAAAATGGTGTGACTTAATCCAGCTCATTACTTTCATTTTAAGATGTACCTTCAGTTGGAGAAAAAGGGCAAATAAAAGTGGTCTCACCATTTTAATGTCCTGCATTTATTAATATAAGTTTACATTTCACTATTACCCTAGTTTCTTCATCACTTAAGGAATAACAAATTCCATTATTGGTGCCATATAAGAGGCAGCTTGTCTCCCAGTTGCACAGGACCTCTTGAACTAAAAATATATTTGGGCAAAGAAAGGCTATGGTTGGGAAAGGCTCTGCCCTTTTGTATCACAGAAGGGGTGAGATTCCATCCTAGTGGATTGGTTTCCTCCCAGCAGCTGCTGAGCACCACAGGAGCAGCTGGAATATTCAAACCTTCATCACTTTTCAGGTTGTGAAAACTAAGCAGCAAACTTGTCCCTAAATAAATCTTTTACATGTATCACCAATAGAAGTATTAGTTCATTATTTATCTTCCTATGTGGAAAGAAGCCGCCTTCCCAGCTGCCCGGAATCATTTCACCGTCAAAACTGTCACTACTTTTAAACTTGCCAAGGGCTACTTCTCTGAGCTCTATTGTCACTGACTCATCAAATCTGAAATGATGTCTCTGACCTTTGAATCAGTTGTCTTATTTCTCTCTTGACACCAATGACAACTAGAGAAAAATGTAGATGAAACAGTCAGAAAATAACAGTGAAAGCAAGCTGACAATGCCAAATCCATCTAGGAAAGCATCAGTTCTTAAAGATGCTGAATGCTCTGTGTGAAATAAAGATGCTCTTAGCAGTTGCTGCTTCTTTGGAATTCAGTTGTTAAGCTCTAAATATTTTGACTAAAAAATTAAAAAGCAGAGGGATACCTGCAGCCTTCTCCAGTGACTTTCAGTGCACACAGAAGTGTCAAAGACCTTGCATAAGAGCCAGTTTTACATAAGGCTCAAGTCTCTCGTACACAGTGAGGCCAAGGAAGGAAATCTTATGGGACACTGGGGAACAGTCAGTCCTTTTCTTCTGTCTCCCACCACCGTTGTATTCACTGCACCTAGGTGATTGTAACTCTCAAAAGTCAAACTGTGAGGATGCTTCCCCAGGCAAAATAATTTGATCTGTCCATGTCCGGTATATTTCCCCTTTTGGATCAGTTAAAATGAAAAATAAAAAAAAAAATTCAAGTTGTATAACGTAGAGCAATGTACAATTAACTTTGCAGCCCAAAGTTTTAAACTTGAATTCTGATAAATGCTAAGCTGATAAATCCCTATTTGGGGCCATCCAGCCTGAAATGCTGTGCTGAACTTCAAACTGTCAAAATTCACCCAAGCTATTGATCTGTATGATGGATCTCCTTTAGGAATTATGGTCCCTTTTATGAATCCCTTTGAGCTCCCCCAGGCAAATGGAAGACTTGACTTTCACACATTTAATGGTTCATATTAACCAGGAAGGAAGGCAGCTCTTACATTTGCTCACAAATCACTTCTGAATAACTCTTTCTCCAGTGTCTGTCTTTCTGATCTTTGGTCTCCTTGCAGTGTTTCTAAGATGAGGACATCAACCCTCCTTTTTTTTTCTGTTTTCACTAGCAGAGATTATCAGAACATGGTAGCAAACATTTCAATAGAAAATAAAATACAAAACTCAAGGGACAGTGCTACCCTGAACTGTCAATTACAATAAAACATGAGATGTAACAAATCTCAGCAAGGCAAAACCATTCTAACACACTGGTAAAAACTGAGTGCTGGAAAAAAATGCACTTTGGTAATATGAAATGCATGAAAGGAAAAAGGGAAAGATGCCAAAGGAGGAAAGACTTTCTCCTACTTCTGTGACTTCTTGAATAAATAACCTATTTCTAATTTGAAGCTTGAATTCTCCCAAAGAACTACGATCATTACAGATTTTGTATAAAAAAGTTCAAACTGCAGATTAATCTGATATTACTGGCTATAATAGAGAAATTTCCTTTAAAATAAGCAGACATAGATATTGAGACATTGATGATTACAAAATGTCAAAAATTAATGCCAAGTAGTAAAACAATATATTAAAAAGACCGTAACTGCATGATGCTGCCTCAGAATATGTAATTCATGTACAGAAACAGAGCTTAGTACTGAATGAAAGATTTGTGCTCCGAGCTAAATTGGGTACCAGTGTATTCATACAATGTGGGTAAAATCCTAAAAGATAATTACTTGCTCCAAAAAGAAATTTTTCTCACTCCCTTTTCTAACCAATCTCAAATTTGGCCTTTGAAGTTTTCTGTCTGTGCTTGATTTGGGAATTATTTCAATTTCTGTTCTTTGAGTAAGAGTGGTTTAAGATTCACACTCACCTGCTTATAGGCATTAAATTATATTTTACTTGATTTCTTGTGCTGCCCTTTTAGTGAAGTAAATCTGTCTAGTTGTTTCTAACAGGAGCTTTAGGATAGGTTTTGATGGAAACAACAATTTAATTATGACTCACATTTTTCAATGTAATAAATTATATAATAATAACATTTTTACCTTATACAGAACAAGAAAAGAGTGAGAGTGAGCATAATTTTCCATTCAGTCTAAAACAGTCTATAGTCAAAATAAAAAAAAAAATCACAAAACAAATATTTGACTTGATTTAATTTTCTCCATTTAAAAGTTCTCAATACTCAAAAGTCATCCTGCACATGTATTTTCTCTAAATTTAATACTAGTGACTTAGGAAATGTCCATCAAGCTAACAACCACCATGGAACTGTAACATCTCATGTTACTAAACCAAATAAAAAGCAACTAGCACATGTTCTGTACTCTGAGGGGATGGTACAGATACTTGTTACTGAATGGAGTTGACTCTTGCATGACTTTGAATTTTAAAATACATTTTTCAAAATGCTATGGCATATAACATGTGGTTTCTGTAACACCTTGAATTCTTCCTTTGCCCCGTTTCTGACTTATCTGACTGTTAGGCTTTAAGCACTGAGAGATCTGTGTGTCTGTCTAGTCACAAGAAACCCCTGTCCAAAGAAACAACCACAGATAACCACCTCAATAAAAAGAAAAGCTAAATGTTTGGAGATTACATTAAACTTGCTTAATAATGTGTTTCATCCACGGTGAAGCTGGGGTATTACATAGGCAAGCTGAGATTTTCAAATCTGTTTTAAGGACGTGTACACCACAACAAGGCATTCAAAGCTCTTGAATATTAAAAATGTTACTCACTCGAGGAACAATTGGGACAAACATTGCTTGCCAGAGATAGTTAGTATTGCATTACAGTTATTAAGGTCAGTGGCATTTTGCTTTCCAGGTGTGAAAAGAAAAATTCCTTTAGGAACACTGTTTAAAGCATCCAGATAATTCCAATTTTTAAAATTCCATTTAAAGTTACTGAACTATGCAAAAGAAATAGTATCTACTTACCACGTCAGTTTGTTGGGATAGGAATCACACATTTCAGATTCAAATATTTTTGGTGTAAAACAGGTTTCCAAATATGTAAATGCATTCAGAGATTCTGTGGAGACAATAGAGAAGCAACATCAGTGTTTGTGTAGGGTCTGTTGTTTAGGAGTGCTACAGAATACAGCTACAGTATGCCAGTGTTATTATATATTATTACATACTAGCCCTATGACAATTTTAAAAACCTCTTTTTATAAAAAAATTGGGAATGTTGGTATATGTATTTTTTATTTCATATAGAGTCAGTCTGTGTCTTTTAGGAACATCCTGTCCTGGAAAAAAATGCCTTTTTTTTTTAAAAACAAGAGAACAAGAATTTTCTATTCAGCTACAATAATCACTTTCCAGCTAGCACATTCATCAAAGAATGAGCAATTCACTAGGGTAACATATGCAGGAGCTTGCTTGTATATATTCATATTGTCTTCTGCCTGAAAAGAGTTAAATAGAGCATATAAATGATGAATACAGAGCGTCTTGGGATACAAAACAACTAAAATGGGTTAATTAGTGAAAAACATGCATCAGACTATAAGGCTCAACTGTAAACGTTACAGTTTTTTAAACCTATTATATCTGCTGATAGTATTTGGGATTATGGATAATATATATAAAAAGATGTTAATTTCCAAAAAGAGTTGAGTGGAAGATATTAAAGAGTAAGAAATATTCATTGTTTGCATAATAGTTCAGATGCATTCACATTAAACATACATTAGCGAATACATTTCTTTGACATGCTCATATACAAACATAATACGTAAGTGACCTAGAAAGTACAGACATTGTATAATCAATGACAAAAATATTGAGACAGATAAGCCCCGAGATCTTTGATCAAATATACTCTTTGGCAAACAAACCAAGCATGTTATCCTGACAAACGCTATTCCTGGGAGCAGTGGCAGCGCTCTGCAGCCGGGTGTCCTGGGCAGGGCAGGACTCGAGCTGCTGCTGCTGCTGCCTGCTCGGGGTGGACACTGCCTCTCCCTCTGTGCTTTGCCACGTTACAGACCCCTGGCCCGGCTGCTGGCATTCTGACAAACGAGAAATACACTCTCAAGTTGGTAAAGAGATGAGTTTTGTACAGAGAAGAAATGATGTGGTCTCTATTCAAGGGCCAGCAAGGTGTTTTAGGATTTTAAGGATCTTTTTTCTCTACCTAAAAGAGTCCTGCATAGTGCTGTCGTTGCAAATTTTGCTTTTATCTTCTTACTGGCAAATCAGTGAGATTTGCAAGCTGGCTCAAGTGAATCCTGACACGCCATTGGTATTTAACTGAAAATGCTCTGAGTTTTCTCCTGTGATTCCCTGCTTGGTTTGCTGTGCTTGTGTCTGTGGGCTTCTGAAGAAACAGACACCAGAATAGAAGGGATAAATGTCTTCCAAGGTCTGTGGTTGAAGAGACTCCTGAGAGCCTGAAATACATTAATTCAACATAATAAAGTCCTTTGGTTAAAAAAAATCTTCTGGAACTGAGAAAATTTGCAGTCATAATACTGTTTCATAAAGTCTTTAAAAACCATCATGACATAGATGTGTAGCTCCCTGTGACCTGTGATATCCCTGTTAAATTTATCTGCACAATGTGCTCATACAGAACCCCAAACAGGAGAGTGCAATGCTGATAGAAAAAACATGAACTTGTGACAGAGCAGTAAAATTTGCTCCAATTAAAATAATTAGTGAAGCATTTAAGAAATATTTGTGGTTCTTAATATCAATATTAAAGTGAAACTGAAAAGTCTTCTTTTTAAATTATGCATTTTTAAAGTAAAAATGACATAATTCCAAACATGTAGATGAAGTCTTTTCATATATGGATATTCTCAATTTGGGTTAGGCAATTGGCATTTTAAATATGGATTGGAAGAGGATATACATCAGAGTATTCAGATAGAAATGTTAAAATACATATTTTATTTTGACAAGTAAAAGCTCTGTCAGAAGGTCTTTGATTCACAAAGCTGGAATACATTCATAGTTTTGAAATATGATCCTTTATCATATTCACTTCTTAGACAAGTTAATGTCTTAAATACAAACAAATGCACATCAGACACAATCTGAGCCTGATTTGGTTGAGGGCTGTAAGGATAATAATAAAAAAACCCTATTATTAAGTAGATTTAGCATGAAAAGGAGTAATTTTTTCAATCTTTTCTTATTTGTCTGAAAAATAAATTCTACCATTATAGTGTGTAATACATGAGATATCTATTAATAACCAAATTCAAATTAACAAGTTTTTCATTCTAAGGTGCTGTCTAAATATTTCCTATTGTCCAAATATAACTGAACAGTGGCATTCCAAACAAATGAATTTCAGTAAAATACAAATAAATTTGTCTGACAAATAAAATAATTATGGTTTATACGAAAATATTTCCATTGGAGAAGCCAGATTGCAGCTGATGCCCAATAAGAGCCTTTATAAAGAAAACCACGAAATATCTCTGCATCTTGTGGAAATGCCACCTTTTCAGCACTAAGAAAGCCCTTTATAAATGCTGCAGTTACAGACTAATTTGGTTTTTTTTTTTTACTCCTTATTTTCAGTCATCTTTGATATCGTCCTGATAGATCCAATATAGCACTTAGGTTGGACATTAGGAAAGTTTTTAATGGAAAGGGTGATTGGGCATTGGAAAAGGCTACCAAGGACCTGGTGGAGTCACTGTCCCTGGAGGTGTTTAAGGAAAGGCTTAGGATGTGGCACTCAGTGCCATGGTCTGGTTGACAGGGTGGTGTGGGGTCACAGGTTGGGCTCCATGATCTCCAAGGTCCTTCCCAACCTAGGTGATTCCGTGATTCTGTGCTCTGTGAGAATGTATAAAATCCATAGAAACTAGGAGTGCAGCACAAGTCTGACTTTTTTCTCCCTCTCTGTAAGTAAACATCTTTCATTTCAAATGACTAAGTATCTGCCAATCCCAAACATGGCCTGCAGTTCTTATTACACCCCAGGACAGTTCTTTATGTTGAGTACCAATGGTGTGAGCTTTGTACCATCAGCACTAGCTAGGAGCTCTTCAGGGCCTTTACGTTTAAGTTGTTGTATTCATTCTCGGTGCCTTTGGATGTAATTTCCCATATTCACTACAGGGTAACAAAATCACATTTGGTACTTAAAAGTTTCTTGCAAAATTGGGCTGATATATTTATAACAGGGTCTCAAAGCTACAAATTTGATGAACAACACACTGAAACTGGAGGTGAAGCTGCAAGGTTCCTGTGACTCTGATGTCTGAACAAGATGCAGCAGTATGGCACTTTGTGATGACAACGTGCAATAAAAATGGATACAACAGAGCAGAAACCTATCCATGGAATTTACATTCCCCAGGCATAGACAAAGTCACCAGTTACCATAGTACCTGTGGTACTGTCAACATCATCTTGCTAAATACCAACATTCTCACTTTCCCATGACAGGCAATCTTTGAACCAAACACAGATAAACAATAGCCAGAGAATCCACCATGTAAAATTTCCAATACAGTTTTCTGTATGAAACTTCAAAAAATGGAATTATCTGCCAACAATCTGTATTGTTCCCAACCTTTAACATGACCTATCTTGAGACAAAATATGTTTTATTACAGTATAAGCAAACGTGCACCCAAATTGCTAACACATAAACTGGTGAAAGCTATCCCTCCTTCTGTGCTGTGCCTTTGTGTAGTCAGTTATGGACTGAAATAAAGTACCAAGACTCTCCAAAAACAGTGCAATTAAAAGGCTTTCTCACCTCTCATTTTGTAGGAGAAGGTAAGTTTGACCTGTCTTTAAGACAAAATTAAAGTCTTTTAAGAGAAAATACATTTTAAAATCACAAACAGAATAGAAAGGTTATGTATAGCCCCAATAGCAATATCTCCTTTATCTCTGGTTTCTACTGCAATATTGTATACGGACTGGAGCTTCCATGAAGCTTATATAAAGACTCTATTAGCCTGATAAAAACATCAGCAGGTGTAGGAATGAAATCAAACAAAACACAAGGTGGTGTGCAGAGAGGTTCCTGAGGGTTTTTCCCCAGTGGCAGGGAGACAGAAGGCATGTGGGCTCAGGCTGGCTCAAGCCCTTGTTGCTGTGCCAGAGTGGCTGGGGCCAGTTGCCAGAGGGGTGTTTCAGGGAGGGCTGATATCCTCAGGATGGTTGCTTGACTGGAAACATCAGTTATCACCTTGATACCACTGCCTTAGAGAAGTCAAAATAAGCAGGCAGAGTAGGAGGAGGATCTGAAGTGTGAACATACAGAAGCTTCCCTGCTGGTAGATGGGATGTAGGTTATTTCTGCAGCCACTGGAGGAAGGAAAATTCCTGTGTGCTTTCGGGAGAATTTTTGGATGTAGAGCCGTATTAAGACCTTGAAGCTAAATCCTGTGCCTGCACATATGCAGTGGTTCTTTGGTGTTATTTCTCAGGCAATTCCCATACCAAATACAGTGTAAAGTGAAAAATTTCCAGAGTTATCCATGGTCAGTGAGCAGTTGGGTTTGCTGTGCAGTTGCACAGGAGCCAAGATGTGCCCTGGCTGTACATTAGAGCTCCTCCCTGCACTGCAGCACATCCAAACACAGACAGGAAGTACTGGGGATGTATCTCTGTAGATGATGGTCAGGTAAACCTGTGTTTTGGCTGCCTTGCTGTCTAACACTCCACACAGTCATCATCTTTCAGGGTATGTTTCCTCACTTTCTTGGTCCAGTAAACTAGTTTCAGTTATTAACCTGATCCTCATCTAACAGTTCTGTTCAAACTGAAACAGCTCCCTGCCTTCCTCCTTTGGTGACTGATTCTAAGAAGTGGCCACTGAGAACGCCAAAGAACAGGACAGCCCTCTGCCACAGATCTTGGTCTTCATAAAGGCATGAAAAGAAATTTTCATATTTGCTTGAATCTCAGAGAGGCCCCAGATATCACCAGAAACAAACCCATTCACATAGACAACTGTTTCTTTAAGAGACAACTAAGTCTTTCTGGAACAGATTAAAACTTTATTGCAGAATAAGAGACCTAAATGACAATAGCTTTATCTTATTCTTGGCTAGAGACTTCCTTCAAGTATCTGTTCTTACATTTACCATTCTAAAGGGAAGAACAAAACATAGCGGCCTACATAAATTGTCTTCTAGAAACCTTGCAATTAAAATATGACCAGGAATAACCCTGGCTTAGAAAAATAACTGCATTTTCATAGTAAAATTTCTGTTCCAATAAGAAAATAATTTCCATATTAAAAACAACTGACTTTCTGAAAACAAGTGTAACTAAGTTTCTTACCAAAAGAAAATGCAAAAATCAATTAAATGCTAAAAAAAAAATTAAAAGAAACCAAGGAAACCAAGATGAAATGTTAGCAGCTACACACTAGAGTTTAGACTGTTCTGCAGATAATAATTAATATGGTCACATTATTTAACTGAAACATCATGCATCCTGCCACAACACATATGAACTATGCTTACAGGATAGAAAAACGACTGACAATCATGGATTTTGTAGTGACATGAAAATGACAGATGTCTTTTAAAGTGAGGAACAGAGTATAGGATTGAGGAATTTGCAATGGTCACTTAAGCTAAAAGGATGGCTATATGATCTGTTTACATTGCACAAGAGCGTTATTAAACATATTTAGATAAATGCCCGTGTCCTCACTTTTTATGCTTTGTCAGATTGCATATAAACTGTAATTCAAATAAAAGATGTAAAACCTTGGAACCACTATGTCAAACAGCCTTGTAAGTAGCTAAGTAATTCCACCATCTCTCAAATTTAACTTTCCCATTAGCGGTCATGCAACCTCATAAATTAGGGGAGCAAGGTAGCTTAGTCTAAATAGAGTGTTGATCAGGGTTAAAAAATATAATCAAATCCTAGGATTAATTCCAGTAATTATCATGTCCGAAGAAAAAAAAATCTGCTGTTTTTTTCATTTATTTCATAACACCTTCTACAAATTATAGTAGATTTTCATCATTCATATATCAGAAATACGGACCCTTGTCTAGGTACAGAGATACCTCAAGAGAAACACGCTACCAGCACACAGCCAGTGTCACAGAATGACAGAACAGGGCAGGCTGGACAGGAGCACAGCAGATCGTCCAGTCCCACCTCCTGCTCAGGCAGGGTCACCCCAGAGCACATGGCACAGGATTGCAGCCAGACAGGTCTGGAATATCCCCAGTGAGGGAGACTCCACAGGCTCTCTGAGCAATCTGTTCTTTACACAGTCACCTGCACAGTAAAGAAGTTCTTCCTCGGGTTCAGGTGGAACTTCTGTGCATCAGGTCCTGCCCTTTGCCTCCTGCCCCACTGCCCAGCACCCCTGAGCAGAGCCTGGCCCATGCTCTGAGCCCTCCCTACAGACACTGACAGACCCTGATGAGGTCCCCTCTCAGTCACCTCTTCTCAAGGCTGAACAGTCTCAGCTCCCTCAGCCTTTCCTCGTAACAGAGATGTTTCCAATCACCCTTGTCACCCTCAGCTGGACTCCCTTCAAGAGCTCTGTGTCTCTGGGGAGCCCAGCACTGGGCATAGCAGACCAGACGTGCCTCCCCAGGGCCGAGCAGAGGGGTAGGATCACCCCCTGTGGGATGTCAGTGCTCTTCCAAACGCACCCCAGGATCCCATTGGGCTCCTTGGCCACAAGGACACACTGCTGGCTCATGGACAGCTTGTTCCCCACTAGGACCCCCAAGTCTTTCTCTGTTTGAGCTGATTTCCAGCAGGTTGATGCAGTAGTATGACTTGAACCTGCACGCTCAGGAAGAGGACTATAATAGGCATCTTCTCTACTCCTCCTCACATGCCATGGGCATGTAACTCCATTTCACAGTGGAGGGATCTGTACATGCACTTCCAAGTGGGACAATGTGTATCTGCCTTTGATATTCCAGTCAATACAGCCTGTTTACTAAATGCTGTTGGTTAATGATAAAGCATCTTTCAGGAAGCTCTATTATGTTCATCCCATGAAGACAGTTTTGAATAAATGCAAATACAATAAATGCAATGATCACATTTTAACTTGACAAGAGAAGGACTTGGTGTTTGCTACTAAATTTACTACAGAAAATCAGTGGTCTGTTTTCTTCCTCTCTTTAGAACATTTTTTGATTGCCTAGACATGCTAAGAATTTCTCTGTCCAGTTTCACTAAATATCACCTTCTGTAACTGCGAACGAACTATTCCCACAAGAAATAACCTTTGAAAATATGTTTAACATTTCATCGGTACCTGACCAGCCAGAAAACTCTGTATTGACCTGAAATAATTCAGTAAAGAAAATGTGAGAGTCAGAGAGAGGATACAAAGAAGAAAAACAGAATTCAGCAGAAAGGAGCATGCTTTGAATTTACCTAAAAGCAACAAACCAGAGAATGAAATCTTGTTGAGCTGCTTGGAGAGCACCACTTTTGTCATGTAAGAGAAGGGAGCCTCTAGATTTTCTTGTAACAAACACTACTCTAATGGGAATCAGGGACAGTTAAACACACTTGGCAAATGTTAAAGGATATGAGTATGTCCTGAGGGTTTCCAATTTGGCCTAGTAATTTTATAATAAACTGTAGAGAACCTTTTATCTTTGTTTTGTGTTAAGTCACATCAAAAAAAAAGAATGGATCATTTACATCCACTTGGAAGTTACCATATGCCTGAAAAAAAGGTAAAACAGCACTGCTTTAACACACTCTCCTCAGCCCCTGTCATTAAGATGAAACTTGTATGTGTATAAAATCAAGCTCCAGAAAATTCACAGGCTGCCCATACTCCCCTTTTTTCATCTCTGTTCAAAGTCTGCAGCTCTAGAAGCCCTCACACCAATCTCCATGGTTTTTGCTCCCAAGCATCTGCCCAGCCACTCCAGCACTGGGCTACGGCAGGGTATTTACACAAAAGCAGTGAAATGCAGCTGGGAGACTGACACCTTTGATAAAATGACTGATAACCTTTGTCCTGTAGCTGGACTCACCAAGAGGTCACTGATCTTACAAGGACCTTCTTGAGTCTGCAGGCAACTCCATAGGAGAGAAGAATGAAAGCTTTGGCAGAAATCTCTCTTAAGAAGAAGTTTAAATTAAGCTAGTTCATAGAAAAGCTTTTGGTAAACCAAAATTGAAACTCCAGATAAAGACCTGAAGCTTCTAATTCCCTTAGTTGTGAAGGTTACAGTCAAAGTTTCAAAGACACTGTTTTAAGAGACAGATTGTGGAAGTGATAGCTCTGAGTCATTACTTTTGTCCGTTCACCAGAGGGAAGAATTAGGTTCAAATCCACTTGATCAACTGAAATAGTGATACTGAAACTAAATAAACTTGGAGATTATACTGCTCACAAGAGCTGCATGAATCTTCATTGCTATTGTTTTTCTGATGTACTAAAAAAGCAAGGAGACACTACAACATAATTTTCATTTTTCAAGCCAATTCTGGAATAAAATGGAAGAAATATAATGATCAGCACTTGAGGACTAATATCAAATAGCTCACTCTGGGGACAACAACTACAGTAACAGAGCAGAGATGATGTTTGAAATTATTAAATGCTTGCTGGTGCAAAGGTAACTACAGCACACTCTCTCTTCAGAGGCAGGCACAGGATGTAGGCATTGAGAGCCACAATGGTCTTTTCTAGGACTAAGTGGGAAGGAAACCAAACACTGAGTGCCAGCTCAAAGCAGACACTGAATCACTGACACCAGTACAAAGCATAAACATAATTCCAGGGAATGTGAATATAGATGTATCCTCAGAATCCAAAACAAATCTCGTTTAAAAAAGGAGAAAAAAAAAAAAAAGGCAAAAAACTCCAAACGAAAAAAAAACCCAAATAAACTAAACTAAAAGTGTTATCCTTACTACAAGCTAATCATTCTCTGCCTGGAATCCCCTCTATACCTACAGTCATGAGTTTAGGAGTCCATCTTTCTATTCAGGTTCCTTGGTGGTTTTCATCTGCAAAGTATTAATAAAGCTTGGTCTTTGTCAGCCTATGTCTGATAGGTTAGTTTTAATTAAAGTTTCACAGTCTATTTCATATCTCTTCAAGTTATATTTCTTTACAGCCCATAATATGATTTTTATAGGTAATAGTCTTTCATGAGCTACAGCAAGATCTTTCAGAAGGATTGGAGACTTCCAGGGACAGAGAATATTTCATACATGTGTAAGTAAAAATCACCCAAGGCTTCATAGTAAAAGTGAGGTAGGGACAATTTCTGATGTAAGAACACATATCAATAGGAAAACAGGAATCTAAAGAATCAAAAGCTACAATTTCTATTTAGATATAAAATAACCATCTCTGTAACTTTAAAGTAGTAAGCAGGTATTATGCTAAAGCTGATTAAAATAAAATAAAACAAAAAAAATCTTGATAACTATTACTATAATCAGCTGTGACTTCCCTGAGATTCTCTTTGAATACAAAAACATAAATTAAAGGTTTTGAGAATTAAGAATAAACTATGGCCAGAAATGTTTTTAAATATTTCAAGACATTTCAGAAAACGCTATGACATTTCCCCTAAATGCCAAATAAAACCAAATAGGACTATGTATATCCATAAAGTAAGGCACATAGTCTTAAAACCCAACAACTATAATTAAAAAATGAGCTCCTCTAAAATAGCAACAATTTAAACTATGAGCTTATTTGTCACTGAGCACATGAGAAAAAATAAATCTCCAGCCATGCCAACAGTGTTAGATTTTCACAATTTGGAAATGCAGTCATCAGCTTTGCTGAAAAACAGCCACAGAATCAGGCTGTACAGAAGGGCGCCTTTGTTGCACTTGGTATGCACTGACAAAAGAGTAATTCTTTGCATTTTTAGAAGGACTGACTGCTTCAGAACAAACCACCACTATTCCAACTTGTCAGAACAAGCTTGGAGAAAACTAGATAAGAGCACTTGAGAGATCTGTACACAGAGACAGCTGAACTGGAAGTGAAGTTACATACACGAGTTAACTACTGTGTGGTGCAGCTTTAATTACCTCAAACAATTCCTCAGTCCTGCTTGTAGTAATGATATTCCATTTCCCAAAGTTCTTGTTTCATATATGTTTCAAGGCACACAGGTTGCAGCTTTTGGTCTTCAACAAAAACTATGCTGCTATCATGGGGTGACAGGTACTTCACATGGAAATACTAATTTCCAAGCTTGTTCAGATTTAGTTTCATTTTAATGCAGTAATTTATGATTTTAAATACCTGTGCCACACAATAATACTGTACAACACATGACATTTAGCAATGGCTACAGATGGAGCTTTCCCATACAAAAAAAATTGATGATTATGAACTGCACCTGTTTCTACCAGCCAGGCTATCTTGCACTGCAACTCTTGCCTTGTGCTAATAATGATCAGCTTAGCATTTAACTGCTCTTAGCCAACAGCTGGCACAAACTGGGGCACACATGTCCCTTGAGATGTGAGCCTGCAGCAGCCCAGGCACATGTGTCACCACAGGCACACTCCAGTCCCTCTGCACATAAGAGAGGAAGGGAAGTTCACATGTGAGGAGCCACCTCTGCAGCTCTGGCTCAAGAGGCTTTCAGGAAAAGTTTCTTCTCAAAGAATGGGTTAAGTGTGGAGATGGTTATTCAAGTGACACAGAAAGAAGAAAAACAGGGGAACTGCATTAATGTTGATGCTCTGAATCTAGATTAGAAATTAAGATCTAGAAATAAAGAATAAGGACACTCACACAGACAAAAGTACTATGCCAGAGAAGCCCAAGTGAAAATGAACATACAAGATGAGATGAATGGAAATGGTCTTTTAGGGGATAATTTTTGCAATAAGAGAGCTAAGAAATTCCAAAATCATAGATACTACTACTAAATAAACAGGCTTCTTGTGGTATTTTCTGAAGTTTATTTACTTCAGTAAAAATAACACCTGTATAATCCTGTACAACAATTTTTTGGTGTGAAATCATTTTAAGTTTTTACTCTTCACTAAGTACTAGATTAATTAGTAATATGTCATACTTATATATTTAACTCTGGTTCATATTTATCTGAGTAATACATATATTTGTCTACTATCTGGGTATTAACACAAACAATTGGATCAAATAATAGCTTTCAAAATACTACAGTGCATCAGCACTTCCATAAAATTGGCACTTCACACTTATTTTCACACTTGGAAAAAGACTAGAAATGTCACTTGACTGTCTGAAATGTTACATCAGTAAACTTCTGTAAATAAATGAATAACGCTGTATTCTGGCCAAATGGGAAGAGTTCTGCCCACAGAAGGGTGACATTATTAAATCTGTTACAAAGTGCATTCTGTGTTGGATGCTTCTATCCCAGCCTTAGGAGACAACATCAGACACTTCAGAAGCTGTTTCTTAAGTTCTTGAGGAACCCTGATCTGAGCTATGAAGGGGTAACTTTCTTACATGGTACTTTTTAGTATTTGTCTTACATGCAGGTTGCTGACAAATGCAGGGTCAACAGCACGATTAGATGACTGCATTGTTTTTACCATTATAGCTATTTTAACAGCACTGTAAATGAATTATTATATTTTAAGGGTAAATAATACTATCCAAGTGTTCAAAATTGTAGATTCATAGGTGAGGTGTGCTTTACTAAAATCCAATTGCAATAATACAAATTGAGGCAGAGGTAGGTACAGCAATTTTTTAAGGCGAATCTATGTCCAAATTTAATACTAATGGGATTAATTTTTTGTTTCACTCTTATTTTTCATACCAATTTCCTCTTGTAATTGTAATTTGTTTTTATTTTGGGATTATAGTAACTGACAGCTTATTCATGAATTAGGTCCTACATACTGTTTGCGACAGCTGTAGACTTGAATCATCCCCTGTGTGAGCAAAACACAAATTTCATAGACGTGCATCAAACTGTGTTCAACCAAAATGTGAGATGACTGTTAAAACCACAGCCCCCAAGCCTTCAGCAAATGTAAAGCCTGTCATGTGAAATTCAATGTGGATCTTAATGTGTGGTGTTCTATTGAGCTACTGTACTTGATTCAGAGCTACATTTAAGAATAAATTTAAGAATTATTATTTAAGAATTATTATTAAGAATTTATGAATTTAAGAATAAAATTATAATCACGAGGTCTTAAGGGGGAAAGACAAAAAACAAGAATAAAGTGATTTATTAACATAGTGGTACTGAAGAACCTTTCCATTTAATGTCTTTTTTTTGTTGTTGTTGTTGTAAATATCTATGACCAAATTTATTTCTGATATTATTTAACTGATCTCGTTTTTTCTGCTCCTACAGTCTTAACTGACACTGCTAGCATCTGCAGCCTTTGGAAAAAATGGCATCTTGGTTCAAACATGAAATGAATTCACTTAGACAGGAAAGAAAAAAAAACCTTACATGATTTTAGTCATAGTGGACAAAAAAATCTCAGCAATCAAAAAGTTTACTGTAAAGCAGATTGGAAAAGTGCTCATGAACAAGAAACCCAAGTCAATTTTCTGAAAAAGCTTGAGGGCTTCCCGAATATCACTTGAAGCTGAGATACAGTATACAGACTTAGGATATGGTATAACCTTCCATTGCTTTATGGCTATATCAAAGCTCACAAAATCCTTGTAAAAGTTTTCTGAGGCTGAAGAAGTATCAGCACTTTGATATCAAAGCTTCCTCATTCCTTCCAATAAAGGAGAAGTGCTTTAATACCACCCCAGCAAGCACATAGACATTTTCTCTAATGCTGTTAACTGCTGCAGAGAACTATTTGCTGCTTAGTTTTCCAATAGTCTCAGCTTTCACAACTCTGATTAGTTTACTCAGAGCTGCTATAATTTGAGATCTGGATTCCCCCTCAAAGATTTTGGGGAAAATGCAGTTGAAGACCTGATAAACATTTTTGTATATTTCAGTTTGTTTGGTATTTGCATTAAATTTTTAGAGCTGAAAACCTATACTATCACTTACATTACACTCACAGTTACCAAATATCCTAATAACTGCAGAATTCTTTTCAGCCCAGCAAGGTGAAGAGATGTGGGGATACCTGGCAGCACAGTAAAGAGACCAGGAATTAAGAGCAGGGAAAGTGAAAGAAAACAAAAGATAAGGGCAGAAGGAGTTTAATGATGTGGGATGTAAATCCATTGGATTTACAGGGTCCATAAAGTTGCACTCTGGTGTTCATAGAAAAGCTTGTTTGGGTAAGTCATGTACTGGATGGCACAGCTTCCAATAAGGCAATCCATTAAAAAATGCACTGAGCCACACTGCATTGATGCCAGCAATAGCTGTGCTCCAGAGTTATTTCCATCAGAGCTCAATAATCACTAACTTTAGCACTGGAAAGCGGTCACAGGCTATTATACATCACTCAACTCCAGTTGTACAAGCCCAATCCCTCTCAAATCTCAGCATTTGGCCTTTATTTCTAGAGTGGGTGGAGCTGAAATCCAAGGAGAGAGCTTCTCACACTGGGAAATGTCTGGATTCAGAGCTGACCTTCTGGGGTGCTGGGCTTACATAATTTGTCAGCTAGCATGGAGAGGACATAACATTACTGAAGACAAGGATCACAGTACTACTGTTCTCTTCCAGCACCACTGAAAGGGTCATTCTTTAAGACAGTGATAAAAACATTCCTGTCTAAATGTAAACCCACTGAGTTATAGAGCAATCCATACAGGAAGTGAGAGGATTAAGGCCTGGGAAGTGCCCCACTAAAAGGCAGGTCTGAAAGGACTGCAGTTCCAGAGCAGCCCCATCACCCTCTGTCACATTGTGCACAAGGACTGCTCCTCTGCACCCATCCACAGGATGCTGGACCCCCATCAGCCCCAAGGAACAATACTGCTAATTCTGACTCAAAGTTTTCAGGCTGCCACATGAAATTCACTCTCTGAGTGTACACACAGAAACTCCCATCTCTGTCTCTGCTTAGAAATACACCAATGTGGGGTTTATATAAGGTTGGGATTAAGAGAGATGGATAGAACAGCAACACATCCATCAGAAACTGAAATTAAGCCTCTTTGAATGTCTTAAGCAGAAAGGAAGTGGGTCACTCAATTATCTATGCTTAAAATTAGGCATTTAACTTATTTCAGCTTATATCAAATTCTTTAAATCATTCATGGGAATTGACTAATCATTCAAGTTAAATATCTGAAGTAATGAGAATCAGGCATCAAGAGACAGACACATATCAAACACACACCGCTTAATAAACAGGTTTTGATTTAACAGTCACAGAGGCGTCAAACTTTTTAAGGGTAATTTCAAATTACCAGAGTTTTGGTGAGAAAGGCAATAAAAACCGAGTAGGCTGTTGTTTTCTCAGGCCTGTGCAGAGAGCCTTGGCTGTGTTGCTCTGTCACAGTCTCGTTACCATGTGTTAAGGTAATAACAGAGGAATGGGAATGCAAAGTGTCAGGTATAGAAAGGTGCTCGACTTCAGTGTTAATGCTACAAAAGTGTTGTTAATAAAGGCCTAGTATATGGCCTTATCATCTGTTTTCTTAAAGTTCAGAGCAGCTTAGAAAGTCTAAAGCCAAGCTAATACGTACTAGTTTCAATGATGTAAAGTATCAATTAAAACAAGCCAACATTAACATATGCATGATAAACAATCACCTTAAAAACTAATTTGGTTATTTATTCCAAATTATTTATTTGAACTTATTTATTCAAATTATTTATTCCAAAACAGGCCTCTCTCAAAAATATTCACAAAGCAAAATACCTAATACTTAAATATCTCAAATTTGCAGTTAACATTTATTTTTAGCTTTTTATTACACGAGTATTTTGGGAAGTGTTTAATGCGGAGACTGTCCTAATGATACAAGTGTTCTTGAATTCTGTTTTTTCTTTCATTCAACCATAACAGAAGCCAGCTGCAAATGTTAGATGTGGATTGGCTTTGATGTTCATCAAAACATAGAAAATCCCCTTCCTACATCTCTTTCTAGTCCCATATTTTATGGCCACAGCGACCAAAATCCAGAGAGCCTCATCCGTCTGACCTAACTGCCTGGTGGGGAGGGCTATGGAGCAAGAGGCACCTCTCTGCAGACAGAGAGCATTTTTCTGAAACCACACAGTTTGTTTGTACATCCTGTGAGGGTAGTGACAAAATGGTTCAATAGGACCTTTGTATTAAGCTTGTATTCCCCCTTGCTTCAGTACTCTCACTGATTGCTGCAGGACCTAGCAGCTTTTCTTTTCATCACCTATTCTCCCCCAGCACTTTCCCCAAAGTGACACATTAGCTAAGTCCTGGGGTGTTTTCCTGAAGAAATGTAGCTATAGCCAGAAATAGGAACAGAACCCCTTGGCTGATATAAAAATCCCCGAAGTTTGTGTGATGCTTGGCTCAAGCACTCACAGATTGCCAGATCGCAGGCAGGAAGGCATTTCCCCACAGGGCAGAGGTGGCTCCGAGCGACTCCCCTGCTCGCACAGACCCAGCCCTGCATCTCAGGCTCACCTGGAAATGTCACTCAGCAAGTCCCTGCTACTGCCATGTCCTGTGACAGCAATAAAGCTGCTGACCCTCCTGCCTTCTTCCTGTGGCACACTGTAATTGTGAGCAGAGATCTTTTATCGTGGCTTTAAGCTTGTTACAGGGTATTAGAAGTGCTGTGCAGTCTCTGAGAGGAGGAGCAGATGATGTCCCCCGGGCCTGCCCGGATTAACTGCTTGTTACACAATTGTCAGCCTGACAGCCCAGTTGGTCCTTCTCTTGCTCGAGTTTCTAACTTGTAAACTGTGAACCCACCCTCTTTACAAGAAAAATATATGTTCTCAATTTTTTAATGATTTCATTCTTGGGTTTTCTTTTCTCTTGGCAGTGCCTTTTATAGATCCACTTTTTTCTCCTGCACAGCAATTCTCTTCAGAGATAAGGCAGAAGCAAAATCAAGCTTAAACAACCCAACCCTCAAACAACTCATTCTATTTAAACAGATGGCTTAAAAACAATTGTTAAAATGCCTATTATCCAATGTGAAACAACCTCTTTAAAAGGAAGAGCTACATTTCCTAACATCACACATATAATTTGCAGAAGCACAGAATTTGAACATGGAATCCCATCACATAAATTATTCATTCGTTGCCAAGGCAATGTAAATTTTGAATAGTTGAAAAGTTAAAAAGGTTTTAAAGTTTGAAAAGTTTAGAAGTTAGAAGGGTTTTAAATACTTGTAAATGGATGTAAGGAATCAAGCTTCCCCTAGCTTCTCAGCAAGATAAACCATATGGATATTAAAGCATGTTTATGTTTCTGTTTGGAACTGTTTTATTTTGCTAAAATACCATCTTAACTCAGAATAACTAAGACTAATTTTTGTTGCTTTTCTCATAACAATATAAATGAAATATTTATATGGGATAGATTTATGCTGGCTTCTAAAATGTAGGGGTAGTTTGGACATAGAATCTGAATATATGTAATGGAAAAAAATACTGACTGTAATGCAGAATTTCCTACTTGTGATAAGAAGACATATCATCAAAGGACCTAACATGCAGTTTCCTGTTTGGTTCATTTCAGAGAACAAAGAGATTGACAAACATATTTGTATATATAATAACACAAGCTTAGCCATCCATCATTAAATGTTTTCAAGTCACATAACAATACAATGGCAAAAAAATTAAGCTTGTACATTTTAATAGTCAGTCAGAAGAAATCATACTGATCTTTTCTTGCTACCCACTCCCTTTGTACACAAATCCATAAATTTTGGCCCATCTTTAGAACATGCATTTCTGCACTGGAAAACCCACTTGTTAAATAAAATTCAAACATTGGTCCAGTGAATAATAAAACAGTATGTTCATACTTTATGCAACACAATGGCCAAAGAAATTCAATTTGGGTAGTACTACCACAAAACATTAATTGTGAATTTCTGTGTATGAAGAATGTTTCTCTAAGGTTTTTTAATGTAGGTTTAGAGACTGTGCTGCAAAGAACCCATTCCTCTGGTTAAGTGGTAACAGTCTAAGACCAAAACACAAATCACTTTTATTTGGCAAATGCCGCTCAGGGGTATCAGCTCAGACCAACCAAATTAATCACTGGTAAACAATGTACATCTTATGTATTCCTCTTTCAGCAGCACTTCAGTACAAGCTGCATAAAGATTTCCATTTTAGATGCAGAAAAGCTTCAGAAAATAATCTTCTGGAGGCCAATCTAGGCTAGACTTTTCTAGCTTGATCTACACAAGTGAGACTCAACCCCCTGAAACGATACCTTGCAAAACCTGGAGAACAAAGAAGGAGAAGAGCTGGCACTGCTGCACATTTCTCCCATTACACATTTCCATTCTGTGAGGGTGTGGCTGCATGGTCTCCCCTCTGCCTCTCTGTGTCTGTCAATGCCCAGCAGCAAAGCTCAGCCCCTGGGCAGCACAGCAGGTGAGCACCTGTGTCTGCCTATGACCAGGTATTGAAACTTCTCCTCCACTCAGGCTGATACATGGGGCTTATTCATTTTCTTTTCCAGCTTTTTCCATTTAGAGTATCAGCACAGAGACTCTATGTTCAATATTAATTATACAGCAGAATTTAATGGTTTTCCCAGACTTGTTATGTGCCTGTTATAATAAAAGAGAATTTTATGTTTGCAGTCTTGTGAAGACTAAAGAAAGCTGTAGGTTAGATCAAATAAGAGGTTTCGTTTAGATAACCTCTGTCATTACTTCCTAACACCAGTGAGCATGCTCAAATGCATCCAATAAATTCCCTAGAATTCTCAGGAGGGAAAGAGGAGTTCCCATGCAAATGCAACGGTTCAAACCCATGAGAGATGTTTGATTCCGTTTAGAAAAAACAGACAGTCTCTTTTCTGGATTTTCCTTTACAGACTATTTATAGTTCAAATGTACTTTCCATATTCACCTATTTAAAAGTAGAGGTTCTAGCAAAAGGAAACACCACACTGGGGAGAGGCACTGTGCTACATAATGAGTTTTCAGCTGAGACTTCATTTACCATACTGAACTAGTTTCACACAGTAAGACAACCTTATGACCAAAGAAGACAAAAGAAAATCCCTCGTGGGTATGCAGCACTGATCAAGGGAGCTTCTTTTGCCAGGAAAGACAGTTTCAGCGTGGCAGCTGGGGAGTTTCTGACTAGAAAGAAAATTGTGTTGGACAAACAATTCTGCTAGAATTGCATATACCACATTGTTATGACAGGGAATTAATATATTTTGCTCCACACTCTAGTGCAGCCCTACATAACAAAAGAATATATTATGGGATAGACTTATGTTTTAGTACTGAAAAGAAATGACATCGTTACATGAAATTTTTTTCACGTTATATATATATTATTCCACTTTGATAAACTAATGCTATACATCACCCTTTATTTAAAAAAAAAAAATCAGTCCTTTGCCTTAAAATGCTAGATTTAAGTAGATCCAGACACAAAGACCCACAAAAATCCAAGTGATCCCAAGTTTTGTGATAGAATCCTCCTTTACAGCATTCCCATGGTAGAAGACAAACACATGTTCAGAGTTTATCATTTCAGGCTGCTTCAACCTTTGCTGCAAATTTTAGTAAATGTTCAGTTAAGTTACTAAAGCTTTTCTGGGGGGATGGGACATACATACACATATTTAGCATGACCAACAAGGGAAACCTTTCTTTCTAATCTTGATAGAAACACTGTCTGTACCACAAAATAAACCCGTAAAAGAGAACATACGCTTTTTCTTGTAGGTCCCATACTGTTTCTGTAGTTATATCACAACAATTCTCTCTGTATTTCTCTCATCATAGCATATTATCATGCTGATCCTAGCTCTCAGAAAAAGGGAAATGCAGAACACATATGTGAAATAAAAGAAAACACATTATGTTTTAGATTAAGCCAATCTCAAAATGTTAAATCCCAGACCTGCTCCACAGAAGAGTGAAATGGGTATTAGCACCATACGAGAACCATTCCGTTCAGGACTAGACTTTATATTGTAACGTGTTTTTCCTAATAATGTGTCCTCTTGGTTCCATCTCACTTCTGAGACACTGTCTCATCAATGTTTGTTCAGAGCTGCAGTCACTGCACCAGTAAGAATTGCAGTTATTTTTCTGGCAGCCTGCTGCTCCCTCATTTTATCCAATGCTGAGAGAGATCATGGCTCTCCTTTGCTGAGAGCCAAGCAGTGAGCTACTTAATCTCTTGACCTCAACAATTTATTGGGCGACAGAAGAAGTTGTTTCTGTCGACACCTTTGGTTTGGGCATTCAATTAGAATGTGGAAGATTTAAACGTTTGACTCTTCCCTAGAAAAAAATTTGTTATAAATTTACTTTGCACTATCTGCCCCTTCTCTACTTTACTACAGATGAAGAATGAAAAACATGAGATTTTCATACCTATTCTTACCCTATGTCTATCTACCCACAGAAAATGAAAATATTTATGCTTTTGATTGAAATTTTCGTGACAGTTTTTTGTATTTTTAGTACAAACTTTAACCTGGCTAGATCACCATATATTCCTTAGATGCACTTTGTATAACCACCCCCTTTGCCCAGTTTTGAGTGGAATATAAGTAATCATTTTCATAAAATATTTGTGAAATCATACATATATATATGTATATATATGTTGAAGTAATTAATAGACATTCCTAATTAGAATGACATAATAGAATGTTATTTTAAAAGAAATATCATGTAGCCATTATGTAGTATAGACGGGAGAGAAAAAGAAATAATTGCCTTACACAAAGTATAAGGTCTAGTTGCATAAGGCTAGCAAGAAACCAGGAATTGCCAGCATTTTTTTCATGTTCCATAATTTGTTGTTGTTACACATCAAAAACAAATGGACCTTTCACTATGAATCAAAAATAAAAGAAGATTAAGAGAAGCAGGTCACTCATTGTCTGGATCAAAATTTAGACCTTCACTTGTGTTACCACATATCAGGTAATTAATCCAACTGCCTGGGTCTTCTGGGCTCCTTTATTTCCCCTCTCCTTAATTCCAGCATAACTCACCAAAGAAAAGAGTTTCCCCAACAGAAGTTCAGTGTTCAAATAACCAAGAGTAGTGGTCAAGGTAATGTTTAGTGAAAATACATCTCATATAGAATGGTTTAATTTGGAAAGTGGTTCTGAAGATCATCTGGTCCAACTTCCAGCTCAAAACTGCATTTTGCTATGCTTGGTTTAAATATAGATACCAATGCCATTTGTACAGACTTTTCCCATGCTGTGTTTGATAATTGTGTTCACGTCCCCACCATTGTAATGATCAGAAATCACAGTTACAGAATGGGTCAGGTTGAAAGGGACCACCATAGGTCTTAGACACACAAAGCACACCCATTAGCTAATGCTTTACTAAGATCATGCCTAGGTTATGTGGTTTCCACAAAAATCAAACTCTTTTTTTGCCAATCACAAAATTCAATAGAAACTGTAAAGATAATATTTTTTCCAGTAACACTTTATCACAAGTTTCCCCACCGAGTTATTAGAATTAGTAGTGTAAGCCAGCACTTTTCAGTCACTCAACTCTCCAACTGCTCCATTGGGGGATACTGTGAGGAACAGCTTGTACTGTGTTCAGAGGGGTCTGTGTAAAGAGGAAACATTGGTGAAATTGGCTTCAGCCCTGTGTCCTAATGTTCTAGCTCAGAGCTTGGTCACTGCTCTACCACTTTATTACTCCACAATATTTGTATAGCATTAAAATATACTAAATCCTTCCAAATTTCTCCCTTTGTACTGGAAAAATTCAGAATTTTAGCTATGTATTTTCAAATAGATCTAAGTGTCAACAGGGAACAACCACAAAACAAATATAACTGCACAGAGTTTATGAGCAGTTTGCAAACAACACAAGAAAACGCTTTATCCTACCCATTCATTGAAATGAAGGAATAATAAATACATGCGCAAAAATAAGAGTACTTTCCAAAGGAGGCCCATTGAAGTTTTCATGTTTGGTATTAGGGGGTTTTCTGTTTTGTTTTGGTATTGTTTAACAAGTAATTAACCAGTCCTTTATAGTATTTATGAGATTTTAATTAATGTGTGTCAGCAGTTCAAAATGAAGAGTCTGTCTCACAGCCCAGCTACCCAGGCTTTGAGATTTAAATACGACCTGCATAGAATTAAAAAAAAAATCATTAAAAAGCTTAAACTACTAAAGTGTTGTCATTGTTGTTTTAAATGACAATTTAGTGGGATAGAATTCAAGACACTTAATTATCACATTAGTTAGCCAGATGGTTTATTTGAAATCCCAGCAGACAAGTATCTGCATTTTGCTTTAAGTTGGGCTCAACGAGTTAGCAAAGGCAAAGGACAGCAAGAGTATGCAACTCTCTTTTGCTTGCTTTAATGACTAAAATTTTGTCTGCCTACCCCCTGCCTACACTGAGCAATGCTACAAAGGGACTTTATAGAAAAAGTGGCAGCCAAAGGAATATGAGTCTTCCCCAACCCTTCAGATATCTGTGGTCACTTAATCTTATTACTCCCTTGACACTAAATTTCCACCAGTTTTTCAAAGAAAGGGACTTGAAAGCAAACTTCCATAAAAACACAGACTTGTCTCTAAACCAGAAGAAAAGTAGTTTAAATAGTATGCACAATCTCTTTTTTCTCCCCTAAATGTTTTGGCAACAAATAAGATTTCTTGTTGGATGACTTTATGGGTGGTAGGGAAGAGAGGAGTCATGCATCAACAACCCCAGAGTAAGAGCTGGTGGCAGGACTTGGCTGAGCTGTGCTATTTCAGCAGTCAGCTCTCGAGTGGCTCCGTCAAATGGTCTCAGCATTTTCACAGGAGTTTCCATTAGTGTCTGCTCCAGACGTGAGAAGAATCCATCAATTTCATTTTCAAAATGTCATAGCATGTAATAACTGCCTTTGCTCAAACAGCTTCTCTTAATACAGAATGTTGAATTCTGTCTGGTAACTGCATCCTGAATAAGTTTGTCTTGGGGAACAAGTCATTATTCTTGGAAGATTTTCAGAAGTTTTTTGGCTTTCACAGGCTGCCTGAGCTATGGACAGATACCATCTGCTCATATAAGAATATACATCTCTGGTGTGTCATCGTACTCGTGTATGAAGTATGCAGACACAGAAGAGCATCACTTCCCATCCCACCCCCACTGTGGCAGGGACAAAGGTCTTGGTACTCATTTTCCCTCGGGGGTTGAATTAGAAGCGTTAAAATTATAATGACACAGAATTTCATTGCCCTTAAAATATTTCTCAGATGACTCTTTGAGAACAGAATTAGCACCTGATGTACCCACCGAGGTGCAGACCTGGGCAGGACTCTTCTCCAAAGCTACAATACTGGTTCAGAATGCAGGAACAGATTGCAGTCTGGAAGCTGCAGAATGCAGTCTGGAAAACAAGGCAACCAAAGATATTTCACATACAGACATAAATACAGTGGCCTCTGAAAGGTGGTATTTCCAAGCAGAGAACTACCACAAATTTCTTTTCCTTACTGGAGATGTGAGGAACAGAAATATTAAATGGCTTGTTCAAAATGACACTGGTGTCTCTGGCAGAGAAGAGAGTCATGTCTTGCTTCCCATATTTCAGACCACATACCTTTTGGATATCTGCCCAAAGAAGTTAAATCCCTTGTTTTATGTATTGCTCTGATGTAGCAATTGGTGAAACTTGAAACAAAACATAACAACCAACCTCAAACATTCAAATCCCAATGATTTTCAACGAGACTAAAATTTTTTAGCAATGAAACACAAGTACTTTGAGGTGTTGCCCAAGAGGATCAGCACATGGAAATATTAACACAAGCAAAACAGTAACTAGGATTTCCAGTAAAGACAGCATAGTCGATTTGGTTCTTGGTATCAAATAGCAACATCTGCACACTATGGTAGGTATATACTAGCCCCATTACTTTTCTTCTTCACATAAAAAACAGATTGTCAGTATGTTTTTCTGGGTCATGGCATTAAAGTCAAGCTAATGCATACCAAATGCATCATCATCTATGTATTTTTATAGTTCTGAGGTTGTCTGCAGTGTAGAAAAGTTGCTTTTTCTAAGATTATTCTTGCAGAGGCCAAATATCATAAAGAGCTGCAGACTATTCAGTGTTTTACCTTAACCTGGGTCCTTCTCTTCAGCTGACATACACGTGCTTAGACTTGCTAGTCATGACAAAGCATTTTGGATCACTATTGCCATTCAGGAGCCTTTTTCTAAACAATTGTACCATGTTCTCCCCCTTCCAAAGAACGATGCCAAAACAATATCATCTAAAACCCACATGTGCCTCACTTCCTATGACTGCAGGTAGGAATGACCAAAGTAATCTACACTAGAAGCACAGATTATTTACAAACAAAATTACCTATAAGTTCTTGTCTATTACTGCCTTGCAATCCTGAATACAAAAGATGATCAAAATAACCCTGTCTGGCATCATTAGGTTTCCCTTTCTCAGCTAGGCACCCCAACTTCTCACTGTAGCACAGTTTGCCAGTTTGTGCCTCTCAATACGTGTGAACTATCACATCTCTACCTTCTTCTTCATCCTTTAGCATATGAAATTATGCAGATTGCTCCTAGATAAAATATACACCTCTTAAATTAGAACTGTTTATCAATGCAGGATGTCACAAGCAGCTCAAACCCAACTATTATAAATTAAGTTATGGAAATACATAGCACACAGTGAAACATAAGGTTTGCACTACAGAGGGAGCATGAAAAAAATGCTTGAATATTTGAGTCTGCTACAGGCTTAGAGGGTAGCTAGTTTTAGGATAATATTTTGGGATGTCTTTTTGCTTCAGAATGTGTCTAAAAACACTTTTGTCCAAGTGCAGCTCGGTTTTTCTGTCACAGAGGAGAAGCAGCTCCCGTGAATTTGAGAGACCCGGGTTTGGGTGCCTCTCAGAATAAGAGGACATGACTACTTTTTGGGGTTTGAGGGGGGTAAGTCTGCTTTCTATAGACAAACGTCACTCTAAGGTGTTGCAAAAAACCTCCTAAATTCTGCAAAATTATGACGAAAGATAAGACTGCGAGACTTGACATCACACTTGAACACACATTCACTACACAATACAGAATTTACTAAATGTTGCTTCAAAATATACAGATTTAAAAAAAAACAGTGAACCACTCTTGTCTTGAAAAGGACAAAAGCAGACATGAAATATCTTGCCTATGGTGATGTAACAGGTCAGTAATAGAAGTGGGACTATAAAATGTACCATCAGTTAAGTGAATCATGTACTACTCTTATAAACTATAATATTGCTTCTCTTAAATCCCACTTGAAAGAAAAATATTGGCTTAAAGCACATGCTGGTCTGCTTTGTCTCCAAATGCATACTTCAAAGAAAAGATGCAAATATTTATTCCAAGGGTGCTAGTGGGCAATCCTTTAGAAGCAGAATAGCTACCAACAATATGTCATGGGAAATAAGTGATAAAGTTACTTGATGGCAGAACACTGGACGTTTATATGGGAAAAATAGTCTGTCTAGTTTTCGAGACAGTCTAAGGAAAGTGGAGGAAGAAAGAGGAACACTGAGCTGTCAGCTCACAGCTCCTGCAGATAACTGAATGGCTCCAAGTCACAGGGAACTTTTGCCCAGCCCTTAACAGAAAATAGCTGAAAGAATAAAGAAATACTATGATGGGGGGCTGGGGGAGGGGAAGTTAATTACACTCAGAAATGGTTTTAAATGTAATTTTTCAGGAGTTTCACTAGCTGCTATTTATTGGCAAGCAGGTTCGTAATAAATTATGGAGCCATACTCTGCTTCAAAAATCAAAGATTCACTATTTTCTTTCATACTTCGGGTTTTTCATCACAAGGTTTTTGAAGGCCATCCTATATAAATTTGATTACACATTTGCAATTTATTGTTTCCCTACTGTTAAACCCATCTTTTCTGTGAAACTGCTGAGCCTTTGAGAGGGAGCTGTTAAAAGACTGCAGCTAATCAGTCCTTTTTCTGGAAGAACTCTCTCAGCTAGAAATGAGGTATAAGATCTGTGGCTTTCAAGTTCTACTGTCTAAATTGTTCTTCCGCAACAGCTGGAGAAAATGCTTTCAAGAGTTTTGTGCTCCTTCCTGTGTGGTGATGCAGCTTTCCTCTAACGACTATTTCCCATCAATACCCACAGACACCTACCTTCTCAACCACTGCCTTAACGGTCTCTCACCACTTCCACCTTTCCGGAAAAAAAAAAAAAAAGAAAAAGAAAAAAAAAAAAAAGAAAATAAAAGAAAATAAAACACTCATCTGGGAGAAGGTTTACAAATATCTTTTCACCAGGCTGCTGAAGGAGATAATATCTCAAAGAACTTAAAATTAAGGGGTAAAATTCTTGTCTAGAGAAAAAAAAAAAAAAAAAAAGACAAAACAAAACGGTCCTGAGCCTGTGGAGGCAGCAGATGTGACCAAGAAGTTGAGTATATACCCTTTCTCATGCTAAGATTACAGTGTTCTTTACTGAAAACTTCACAGCAAAGAAAAAATAAGCGCTCTTTTTCCATACAATGTAAGGTGAATAGCTAATACACTTATATACAGTCCATTTTTCTGAATAATTCCATGTTCTTTGAATTACAAGAAAGTTTAAAAAGTATTTCTCAAAACCTGCAAAACACATGAAAGCTCTGGTTTTTCCAAGAGCCACTATCTGCTGACTTTTCTGGGAAATTTAATGTTTGTTTCATTTTCCAGAGGACTCTGGCAATCCACTGAATTGACAACTTAAACTCACACTGCATTAACAATAACATATTTTAACCTTATTAGGGTAATTATTCACCTACAGAATTATTCAAAATTTCAGCAAAATATTTAACTCAGTGGTGTTTCTTTAGATAGTAACTGAGAGTATCAGAACAGCTCAGAAAATCAGTGTGTACTAATAGTGACATATACTCTAAATTATTATAAATAATGTACACTCTCTCATGGGGTTTAGTTATTTGTTGGACGGAAAAGAACAAGGGCAGCTGCAGCAGAAAAACCTGTATGTGACACAGTCTGGTAGCTGGTCATATTGACCATTATTTCATGGAATATTCCCAAACGTCATTTGGGGTAAAAGATGATTACACAATTCAAAAATTCTAAACTGCCACCTGGTTTTAGATCTGTCTCTAAAGAAAATACAAACTAGTGTCCACACAGAATGCTAAAGGTTGCCACCCCCGCCCCTGAAAAAAGAGAAGTGCTTTATTTAAATCAAATCATGAAGATAGTGATGACAAAATGCCACAGAAATGCATTTATAAAATTAATCAATAGCTAATTCGGGAAAAGAATATAATGTAAAGTCATTGCTGATATCCTCTGACCTCACGAAGCACAGGTTAACATCACTGAGAGAATGTTAAGCAGATAGCCTGCAGGGACTAAAGGTGAAAAGTGCTACAGAAGTATTTACTGAGTGTAAGGACACTGCCTGCAATCAGAAGGAAAGCAAACATTAAAGACAGATTTTAAAACCTTTTTTTCCCTTCCCAGCTGAAAATAGAAGACCGTTTGCTACCACAGGATTCCACTCAGTCAAATTAATCACAGAGTGGAGTGGATTAAATTTATATTAAAAAGAAAATCATTTTTATCAGAGGTATTTACGAACAAAGCAACAAAATGAATGTTGAGGGTTTACAGAGACTCATCCAGGAGCCTCCACCCAAGCATCCCAGTGCTCTGGCACTACACCCATGCCCAGGCCTGGGCTGTGGTTTGTGTGCAGCTCAAGGTTGGTGTCTGTGGCAGACTCAGAGGGGAAAGGGGCACTCTAAACTCGTGTTTATCAGCAATCCTTGATTATGGAATGGTTGTGCCACTGCACAAACACAACAGTCAGCATCTCCTCTCCCTCCAACAAATACCATTACAAATGCATGAATAATAAGATTGGTAACACTGTTGTTATGTTTCTAATAATACTAAGTGTGCTAATCCACATGCGGGCTTTTAGGTAAAATATATCCAAACTTTTGAAGCAATATGTCTTAACCTGAGAATGAGATGCTGCAAATTCAGTTTGTGTGGCTAGAGCATGGATTCGAATGCATTAATTCAGTTTTTGTTAGAGGTTCCCTATTACAGGAGTACAGGAAAAATAAAAAATTGAACTTGTAAAGAAATAGGACAATCCCAATATACAATCCCAAAAGTTAGGAGAACAGTTAAAACCTAAGTGGAAATTCGCAGTTAGTTCCAATATTAGAAAGCTTTTCGTGCTATAAGAAATAAGAACCATTTGGGCTAACTTGACTGCTATAGCAATTCAAAAAGGTGTTTTGGATGCTGATTTGGGAGAGTTAGTAAGAGACAAAAGACTGAAGAATTTAGTGTAGGAGGAAAAAAGGAACAGTATCCAGAGCCACTCACAAAAAAATGCAACAAAGACAATACGTAAGTAGGTGACTATTTTTATTTTCTCTGCTTATTTAGGAGAGAGTATCTCAAAGGAAAATTCTGAAATCCCGGATTCTATTTTTTCACTACTTCCAATGCATAATCATAGTTTCTTTAGTTTGATGTCAAGGCTGTTCAGCTACTTAATGTTTGTGTTTAAACATCAGACAAGTTCATCCTATGGTTTATATTTTCTTTTCACTTTTCTAATTCATAAAACATCTCTTTTTTTTTTAAATGCAAGAGATTCAAATGAGATAAACATTCAAATATAGAACGTGTACAAATTTTTTCTATTGCAAAGAGCTGATTTTCTACGTTTCCTATTCTCAAAAAAGCAATTACTTAATTTTTGCCAGTTTTATACTTTTACATCAACTGAAGCTATGGATATGACCCAAATTCAATTCAAAATTTTAATTTAGACACTAAGAACCTATTTAATCATTTTGGTTTAATTAGAAAATTTATTTCATAATCTTTTTGAGTACATTCATCAATTATAAAAGACTTTAAAGACTATTTTTCTTGTAAAAAAAAATCTTAAAATTACTACATCTTAATTAACCTCTGCATGCAAATAGCCTTCTAAAGAAACAGCCATCTTATACATTTAGGTTCACTTTTAAAAAAATGACCATGCAAACTACTAAAATTAGAAATAGCTCATTGTTGATAACAAGACAAAAATCAGATTCCAACATGTCTGTTCCAAATCAGAAATAAGTATGTGTCCTTATCAGACTGTAAGCATTTCATTGTTTGTTTTTATGCATCCCTAAGAGCTTGTTTGGAAATTTCACATCCACAGATATGGATGTGTTTGCCAGTGTGAGCACCAAGCTCCAGCTTGTCAGCTATCACACTTTGCTTCTCTCCCTCCACGAGCAAATACACACGGAAAGGAATGTCCCTGTCCTGTCCCCGGGGACACTCCACACCGTGCTGTGTGCCACAGCTTTCACCCTGCACTTACAGACTTTCTGCAAACCCATCCTGCCACATTAAGACAGAGTTACGATTTTGTAACCAGTATCAGTAGAAAAGCATTAAGATTATAAACGAAACTTTTCTCATTTCTGCGCCAGCAAGCACAGTAAGATGAGGAGCTTTCACTGAGGTATTCAAAATTTATCACTGCTTTCATGGGTAACAATAGCATCAGCTGATAAAGTGCCAAACCAATGGAGCCTTATTTCATTCACTTCAGGGTAGCTTAAAGTCTTAACTTGTGGGTTTTTTGGTCTTGGGCTGGGAAAGCAGGGTGAAGACTGAATTTTACTATTCACACACTTCCTTTTGTATAGGTGACAGAGCATTAGCAGAGACAGAAACACACATGTTTTTTGAATTAAAAAAATTAACATACATAATCCAAGGAGACAACACAGTAACTCGAATAGAATCCATTTACACACAACTGAGTAAAAATAATCTGTCCATATTGCAGCTATTCTATGCCACCATCTGTATCTGATCTTTATATAAATGGATGATACATTGCCTCCTGCAGCACTGCTCCAACATCTTATGGCAGAGAGAAAACTTTAGTTTGTCTTTCAGCTTTCTCATCAAAACAGCCTTCAGCCAGCCCCACACCTCAAACGCCACTAGAAGATGCCTGACATCATCACTGCGGTTTTAGAGTGATTTATCCAAATAGTACCGAAAAAAACATCCATAAACAAGGTGTGCAACTGCCCAAGGTACAGGTGCTACTGCATCTCACAGGCCTAGGATATAAATGTGACAAATTCCAGAATAACTTGCTGTTAAGCTTCCTTTGAATGCATAATTTACAGTGGATGAATTTAACCCTTGGTCATTCACATGGGCAGCTGCCACTTTCAGTCCTCACTGTGTGAATCAAGTCAGGGCTGAAGCATCTTGTATTTCTGCCTGCCAGCACAAGAACTGAAATCCAGAGGCATGAAATTCCTAGCAAGGAGGGTCACAAGAGTTTCTGCTATTCTACTGTATATTTAATGTTAAATTTTCTACTTCACTTAATTTATTCATCCTTGATGAGAAAAGGGGTCACTGGTAACATTTCACTAATTCGCACTGGTTGCCAGGTTGGCATACACAGCTGAAAAAATACAGAGTTGCTTTTTTACCTTCATTTTTTTTTCTTTCCTTTCCAACACTTTTAAACATCAACTGAAAATATTACCTTTGTAATACACAAGCAATCCCTTTCCTGCACAGTCTAGAGTTGTAGGCCTTCCATCAGTCTTTTTCACCACACTTTTAAAGGCACTTCAGCATTAAGGAGCTCCATAACTGCACAGCAGCTGGCTGGCTGCCAACCAGCTGCAAAACAAACGCCCCTTATATTGACATTAGAGGTTCCTTGATCATATTCAATAAAGAACCTTTGATGTTAGCACTATTGGCTAATATCATCTTACAGGGTCTTGAGGGAGAGTTTATCAAATCTGTAAGACAGATCATGAAGCAAAAAAAGGACCTTCTAGTTCCAGAATACAACAAAGTTTGTGTTCGTGAGGTAAAAAATAGTATTTAAAGATGGGAAAATGTCAAAATGCACACATCATCTATGATTCACCATTTTTTGTGTAACATTTGGTGAACCACAGATCTCACCTTGTCTGGCAAAACCCAAGTTGTGCTCTCTTGTTATCCAGCCTCACCAGTGAAATCCTCCATGGGACACAAAACAAACCAGCCGTGCTTGGGTCCCTTTCTGTCACTCCATATCCTCCCGACTGCCATCCCATATCCTCCTGACCCTCCTTTGCCACAGCAGCTGCCTCCTTCTTCGCCTTCCTGGCAGACTCTGCTTTCAGAACCGTCTGTCACCCTGCCCACAATGTGGCACTTCAACACTTGGCAGGTTCAAAGAAAAGCTTCTAGTGCTCCAGTACTATGGGCTGTTTGGTTTAGTGAGACCTCTTTAAGCACATGAAAATGAAAAAGCAGAGACTGACATGCCACCCAAAAGGCTCCGAAACAAAAGGGACACTGGCCCAGGAAAAAGAAAAAGGTGGTGCAATACAAAGTGCCTTGTTACAGAGTACTCCAAGAGGAATGATCCCTGGAAGGGATCCACATCTTTTACTGAATTATGGGAGGTGTACTAGGCTTTGGTGGTAGTGGTGGTTTTGGCTTTTTTCGCTCTGTTGCTTCATCTTTTTCTTTCATCTTTAGTTTTCTGTTCCACTGTGGGAAATACCATAGGAGACCCAGCTTCCTGTCCCCTTTTTCAGCTATTGCAAAATCTCACCTTTCCCTGCCCTCTAGACACGAAAGAGCATCTGGCTAAATGTTCTGATCTGGAAGATTCCTTCCAGTAGTAAGCTGGAGAAAACAACTCCCCTAGCATGCCAGCCATCTCCTGCTGGTCTGGGTGGGACAGGTCAGTTCATGAGCAGGTGAAGTGACCCTGCTGGAGGGCTGGTGTCAGTGTGCTGTGCTCTCAGGCTTGCCTCCAGCACTGCTTACCCACAGATGCTAGTGAAGTGTGTAAGTACCAAGCAGTCACACTTTTCTGTTACACTCTTCGAGCTTGCAACAACCAGAGGTTTATTAGCTCACAGATCTCTAAAAATTTCTCTCCCTTGATTTTTAGTAATAGAGGGGAAAGGCAGAAAAAGGCTATCACATATCATTTACATGAGAAAATAAGATATTCTGTTTCATTTTTGTGAAAACACACAGGCACAGATGGAGATGATGATGATAATCATCATCTTTTGAATGCTGGATTATACTCTCATATTGGCCTGGCTTACTCAGCAAGGCATAGTCATTCTATTTCATTAGACATAGCCCATATGAAATACTTCACATTATTCTATTTCTTGGGCCAGCTCCTCCCTCTTTCTCCTGTTTTGTCTGCCCAGCTCAAGGACTGCTGCCTCTTCACTCCCACCCCCAGTCCACACTCAGGGATATTTTCACTTTAGGCTCAGCTCTTCCCGCTCTGGGAATGCGGACTGGGCAAAACTTCCCGCTTGTCAACACCAGTGGGAAAAACCCTCAGCCCTGCAGGCCCTGAAAAATGACCCACTCTGTCTTATGTCAAGGACAGAAGCACTAGAAATGGGATTTCAATCATCAAAATATTTTCTTATTAATCTGCGTGTTGGCTGGAACACCTGTATGTTTATTTACCAGTTTGCTGTGTGAGATGTTCAGCCTAATTGATTTCATGCCCTGAGGCAGATATTTTAAACTAATTAACAGATGTATGAACTTCCTTCAGACATGAACTGTTCAGGTTATCACATTGCATTGAACCAATATCCAAACATCAGCTCACAACATAATCTTAGCAGGGAGGAACTTCCCAGTGCCACAGCCTCCAAAAAAAGTAACATTTCTCCTCCCTGCATTTTTGTATCACTGTGCTCCTTTTCCAGATACTTTTTTCAGAGGAACATGTTTTTGCAAGCTATATTACATTCACTTCAATAAGCTTTTCTGAAATTGTTTCTTTGGAATAGAAAGCTGAATAATAGAACAAACTATGACCATACTAAAAAGCCAAACAAAACAAAATAAACCATAAATGAGTAAAATTTCTAATTTGTGAATGGATTGACGCAACTCCCCAAAGTTAAAAGTGTAAGATCACCCAAATGTTTTATACCATGGCTGTGACTCAGTTGCCTTTTAACAGTGCGTGTTCATTAAATCATTAAAAGCTATCAGTTCTTATTTAAATAAATTTGTCTATGTATCTAGATATAAAAGCAAAAAAGGGCCTGAGGTATAAAAACAAGTTTCTTTTGGAAAGGAAGAAAGGTGACATTAAGAGAAGCCAGAAAATTATATAGATTAAAATAATTCAGAAAGACTAGATATTGCTGTCCAACAGCTCTAATGCGCCCCAAACAAATATTATATTTTGGTAAGCAATTTTCTGAGCATTAGAAAACACCTTCAGTATGGAGAATAACCTAGAGAAGAAAGGAGAGAAGGTGGCAGTTAAGTAGGAAAAACGATAAGGAACATGAATCCCAGAAAGTGTCGTTTTCAATGTATTTAAGAAGGGTTGTAGAGGCATAGAAAAGGAAAAATTTGATACAACAGGATCAAATTGACTGGAACTGCTATAATCATTAATGATTTTAACTGTAAAATAAATTCACATGTACAAAATGATGTCTCAGACAGTCAGTCCCTGTTCTAAATGAAATCAAGGGTGATTGTATTGTGTAGTTTAAAGAACATGAATTACAGATTCTAATTGTCAAAGAGCTGATTGAAATTGAGATCCAAAGAGCTGAAATGTCTATAGAAGCCAAAGGATATTCCTTGCAAAGATAGGCAGTTTCCAGAGCAGTCAGTGAGAGAAGAGAGGTTTCCAAAGACCTGAAGTCCTGAGACTTCTGAACCACTTAGTAGATTTGGGCTGCAATAAAATAGAGCAAGCAGTGTGTTTTCAACATCTGATTAATAAAATTAGATCTTTTAAAATACTTTAAAGGTTTCCTGAATTTTTGCCCATTCCCAAATCTGATTTTAATTGTATTTTAATATTTTCAGAATCCTGTCCTTACATATCCACTGCTGCTAAGACAGAACGAAGAAAAAGATCCTAGTCATGTTAGATATTACTTGGATAAAGCATTAGGAACAGAAAATTCAAAAAAAGGTTAACAAAATGAGATAACCACATTTTAAGCATTACTATTTCAGGCAATCCAGAGGAGTCTCTAACTTTTATGAGACTTGCCTTCATTATAGGTATTTCATATTGAGAATAAGATGCCTACTTTCATTTTTCTCTTCAAATCTGTACCTTTTTTTTCTTTCATTTTCCTTCAATAACCTTATAAAATCAAAAGGTCACTAGTGATTTGTGCATTTCTCATATCTGACAAACATTAATATTAAAAAAACTCAGCATTTTTTAGAAAACAGGATGCATAAGAGAAAGTTGAAAAACTGGAAATGTTTGCTGTATGGACATTTAGTTCTTCACACTCTTATGAACCTGTGAATTTCCTTTTGATAGTTGCAAGTTAATATGACAGTCAAATTTACGTCCACAAACTATGCTTAAGTATTTAACACTAGACAATGTTATTAATGGAACTTTAAAAGATACACAGTTCTGTTCATTAACACAACATTAAAGGTGAGTATTTTTGCGTCTTCAGTGTGAGAGGACTTTTTGATTTCACATAATAAAAAAACTGAAGCCAAACAACTTGGGTTTTCTTTCCAAACCTACCCTATGTTTTTCTAAAATAACAAATTTAACCTTCAGAGATGTGTATGGCATAAAAGAGGCAGTCAACTGGTAGTTTACTTTGCTTTTTATAGGCACATTACTCTCTATTTTCACTGAAAAAGGCCACACATGCTATTTTAAAGCCTGATGACTCCAGCCTTGCTCGTGTAAAGCCTCGGCCCCTCCCCGCCTCCTCCTCAAGTGCTCAGGCTGGCCGGTGACTTGGACAAGTATTGCTTTTTCTGCACAAGCATCTCCCTCCTAAATCAATAGACCAGGGTGAAGGCAGCTTGTCATTTCCTGTCACAGGATACCCTTCTAAATTACCCTTTTCTTTTTAGGAGTTCAGCAAATCGTGTTTCAAGAAATGACCATTTTTATTTCCTTTCTGATTTAACATGTTAAAAATAAACACCAGCCATACTGTTCATGAAGCCCACAGCCAGATGAGAGAATTGTAGATCTAAAATAAACATAAAATTATTTTTTCTCCCATCTAAAACAAGTTCTATTTGAAGTCAAAAAAGAAAGCAATCTTTTGGCGGGGTATTTTGTAAATATCTTTAAAAAGTAGAAAAGGGATCTGAAGAAATTACAGAAAATTCTTTCCCCTACTATTAAGATTTTATGTTGGAGCATGCATTCTCGATTGATAGAAAACAAATGTCCACAAAAATGCTTAATATACCTCAGATTTAAACTGTAATAATCTGCAAGGTGTTGAAATTTAAACCAGTTAAAGTTACAGGCTTTCACACCATGTTTTACCTTGGAGTTCATGTTTTAGATGAGGAATTACCACACATGCTGTACTGTTAACACAGTTCTCAGAGCAAGAGTTACAGCCACAAATCCCATGCAATGAAATTAAGAATGAAACTGAAAAAATGGGAGTCTTACTTGAGTGGCCTAACCAAAACCTTTTAATAAATAATAGGCTAAGATCAAATGATAATAGAATATTTTATTTGATTTGCAAATTAATCTTTAGTAAAACTTCATTTTGATTATGAAGAGTTTCAAGTTATAAATGTCGTTTTTAAGCCTGGGAGAGGGGCTGGCCCATGCCACAGGGTTGGTGTGGAAACACTGATTTAGGACATACAGAATAACAGAATATTTTGACTTGGAAGGGATCTTAAATACCATCTAATTTCAATCCCCCTGCCATGGGCAGAGACACTTTCCACCAGCCCAGACTGCAAACAGAAAAGACATTTTATACAATCCTAAAAACCTTGGCACAGCAAATTGAGGGCTCCAGTGCAACTTCCCTATCTCTGTAACTGCACTCATGCCAACGCATGTTTAGCTGCTTATATGTGAGCAATTTTGTTTCACTCATTTCCATACACCGTTAATTTTATGTCTGTTGAGATAATTTTAGAAGTATCTAAGGTTTAAATCAAAGACGTCATTAGTAATCATCCACCCAAAATTACAGCTTTTAAATGTTTGTTCTGAGGTTAAAATAAAAACAGGGTGTTCAAAGTTCTCCCATTTCTTAAATCTAACCAGTGCTGGAAAAAGAAAATTAAAAAGTCCTTTCTTTGTCCACTAGAATTCCTTAATTTCTTGACTTCATTATTTTACGTCTGTTTTACAGTAACCTTTCACTACACTTGAGATTTAAATGTGTGGGACTAAACCAGTGGTCATTCTACTTTAAACCATACAGCAAAGTATTGACTCTGCATATCTTCTTCTGTACTCTTTACTGTCATTTTAGGAAAGATGGACAATAAAGGTTAAAAACCCTCTATAATCTACTTCAGCAGAACAGCATCAATGTGAAAAGCAAAATGACACACGCCAATAAAAAACCAGCAAACATTTAAACCAGGGATGTTCTGCACAGTCCCTAATGTACCTCATTAACTCAACTTTTACTGTAAAGTTGCTTCAGTGTTTTGGTCGGTTTCTAAGGTTTCTAGCCAGATCTCCCATCACAAGAATGGATTTTTTTTCTTACATATGTTGAAGATTGTTGAACATTAGTCTGAGTGCAGAAGATTCCCTGTTTTAGAGAAGCACACAGACAGTTTTTGAAAAGTAAACAAAAGCCTGGCTTTGCCACATGTCAATTAAGGTTAAGGAAACCTGCAAATGTCCTAAAATTAGACTATGATTACCCGTGTATTTTCCACCTTTACTGGGTTTGTCTAGGTCTCACACGTGACAGATCTTCATTACATTGGCTATTCCTTCATTATTAATGAATGCTCTGATTTTATCCCCTTTCATGTATAAAGAGCCTCATGGAGTTGCAGAGTCTGCTTTTCTTCTCTGAGGTACCCAAGGTCATTATTAGCACACTGGAGGGAGTAAATGCAGTGCCCTGTGTGCTTGCTGCTGTGGCTTATGTTTGGTCGTGTTGAGATTTCAGTAAAAGCATTACTGCTGCAACAGTGAACTCAGCATAGGGAAACTTGATCATTGGTGTTTCTTTTACTTACAAAGTAAAAGAAAAGCTTTAGGGTAAAATACAGCTTTTCCATTAAGCTCCTTTCTCAGCATTACAAAATGCTATAAAAGTGGTGGTGCTTTTACTTATTTGGTGGTTGTTAATTTACAATCAGATCAAAAGGTATGATTAGGTGTTTGAACTTTCTCTTTCTCTACTGCTGTATTTTAACTAATTACACCAAAAAGGTCAATCTTGCTTTCTTTAAATAAAACTAATAGCTCACTAATAAAAAACCGAAAAGAGTTATACAGTTTTCTATTTGTATCCCAAGTACAATGAGGTCAGTAAAAATACTCTCATTAAGTTTAAACAGGCTCTGGCTCAGACATTTGTATGGTAACAACTGGACAAACAAGAAATATGGATGCCTTCCACAAGGCTTGGAGCATTTTACATCAGATTTTGCCATTTATCAAGTTAACACATCAATGGATATCAATGACTTGGAATACAAACAAGAGGCATTACAGTATTTCACTGAAGGGACTAATAGATATTGAAGTCCTTAATTGATTTGATGAGGAGCCTGCACTTCAAAAAGTCAGGAAAACTAAACAGATGAAAATCCCATTATAATGTACATGGATGTATATGGACCTTAACTCAGAATAATCACAAGCAGAAATATTCAGAGACACTTCAACTTTCACCTCTATCTTTACCTGTAGAAATCTCAAATGTTTTGTTGGTTGTTGGCCCTTCTCCTTCCATGTTCTTAGCTTTTCCTCTACACCAGTCAAACATTAATTCCAATTGGGTTTAATAAGTGGGAAGTCCTAATTTCGGTTTTTTTTTTTTTAATTAATATCAAAGAAATTAAATTTAGATCTTAGTCCCTTTTTAAATACCATAAGATTTTAGATTTTATTCTGAACCTGCATTAGCTTTAATTTTTAATTTCTTCAATGCATAATTTTGTAAGAATATTTTCTAGCCAAGTAAAAAACTTCACATGGCCCTTAGATACTGAAAAATGCTTTTGACTATAATGAGATCCCAAATGAAATTAAGACAATTAACGTGCATTGCACATCCTAGACAGTTCATGACAAAGTTTCATCCTAGTACTGTGTCCACAGTAAGCCACTTCCCCACACTGGCATGTCAGGTTACTGTTTATTTCCCTTTGCCCACGCCTGCAAGTACATAATCAGCATTTTTGAATCAGCACAATCTTTTGTCATAAACATGTAATATTTGCCATTCTTATTTTAAAGCTAAAGAAGGTATCAATGCAATATCAGTGGATTCCTTCTAGTGTGGCTATAATAATTTCTGAAATTATGGCTTGTGCATCAGTGGGTGTCTCTGGCATGAGACAGCTGCAGGTAGAGTGAGCAGGGCTTGGACTGCAGCAACCAGCTGCGTTTGCCATGGGCTGATTCACCTGCTGCAAGCCACACACCAACAAAAATCACTAACACGGCAGCCAGACTTCCAAATCCATAGTGCTCCCGTGTAATCCCCTCTTGCACTGCCAGCAGCATGCAAAATAAATGATTTATTAAGCTTACCCTGCTTAATGCTGGTCAGATGAAAAAATTATGCAAAGGCTTGGTAGGCCAGAATCAAAGGGGTTTCGACTTTGAGATGTTCCCTACAATTTGCAAAGCGAACTTTTTATTTCAATTGTGTTTTTAAATTATTGTTAAGGAAAAAAAAACAATCTGCCAGTGCATTCCTCTTTGAAAAGGTCCCATATACCACATAAACGCTTGCTCAAAACCTTTACTCACTGTTATCCACATTTCCCTTTCCTGTCATGTTCATTATGTAGCTCTCCTCCATTTTTCAGACCTCCCACTTTTCCTCTTTTATGGCTATAAACACTCAATGTCCAGACATTTTCTTCCTAGTCATCACTCTATTCTACTGAGAGGTTTCTCATTACCTCTGAGGCTCACTGTGCACAGACAGCTTCCACTCTGCCCTCCCCACCCCAGTGCCAGTCAACTGTGCTAAATCCAGACATTCCAGATGCCACAGATACTTGTCCATTACATTATCTCCCTTCAGCCCATCTGCTAAAATCAAATTTGCTGGATCGGGGACTAAACAAATGCTTCCCCTTTCCCGGCCTCTGGTAGCACTAAACCAGCTTAGGGTCAGTAATAACAACAAAACTTTGAACTCGGGACTTTTGGTTTTGCATGAAGATACCCAACTCAACAAATTAAATTTAAATGCACAATTGAGCTCTCCTGTCATATTAAACACTGTTACAGTATTGAAAAATATTTAGAGAAAGAAATCTTTGCACTGTTTTAGGACCTGAAAGACCTAATGTTTGAGCCCTTGAATGGAATCAGAACTTGTTAACAAATAAATAGTAGCAGTATTTATCAATGCAGTTATCTTTGCAGTTCTCAATAACCACACTGCTATTTTGTATACACATGTACTGCATACCATCTGCTGATGTTTATTTTAATTCACCAGGAAAGGCCTGTGTTTAAGTTGGAATTTAAGTGACAGAATCAGAACAAAAGAAAAAGGGCAGCAGAATAAACTGAATAAATTCCAAGTCTGACTTGTAAAGGCAGACAATATAAAAGCTATAATCTTAGTTTAATCCCCACACTTTTTAAACATAGTAATTACTAGACATCTGCTGGTAACACAGCCTTGCTATTGGATAACCTTAATTACCCTGTAATATTTCCTGACACTCCCCAAAATATGCCCTATGGATAATAATTCATTCACGGTTCAGCCCCATTATTAGCTACTAATTCAAACAATCAAGACAAAGACAACGAACAGATGACCTTGAACAATTACCCACTCACTGAACAGAATTTATTTCATGCTTTTCAAAGACTTTACTGCTTTCCTGGCTTCATGAGCAGCACTCAAAAATTAACAAAACTCAAGCGAGAAAAGAGCTGCAGAATAAAAGGAGATTTGCTGGGGTACCCCAGCTCCCTTAAACATCATTTTCTTGCATTAACAACATAATGGCTTCTGCAATAGAGTTCATTTTATAAGATTAAATAGAGACCCAGACAGACTGGGTGCAAAACCTTATACAATTGTTTTAATAGACTGGATTTGTAAGATGCTCAATTATCTTCAAGAAATGTATTGGGAAACCTGGCATGAAACAAAATAAATACGTATAGGTATAATGGATGGAATTCATGCAACTGTTGCAGAAGCAGAGGAAGTATCAGTGACTTCAGTGCTGGAGTAGATGGCTGCAAATGCCTGAGACATTTCTTTGGCTGCCCAGGAAATATTTCAAGGCACAAATTGCACTTTGTCCTCGTTTGAGCTGCCATAGCCTGGCACCCTTATTTCTGATTGTACAGGTAAAATCAAGTGCAAAAGATGGACCATTATTGTCAAATAAACCTAATCTGTACTATGTTGGGTGATTCATTATGTTGATCATTTAGAGAAATTATTGTTGCAATGAACATGAAAAGGGCTATGGCTTTTTAAAGTGTAGTTATTATTATAATCAAATTTCAGACATTTTTATCCTCAGATTAAGGTAAGGAGAAGGTACACCAAGGAGTGTAAAAGCTGTTGCCTTTTTCTCTGTTGTTCATAGAAGGAGCTCAGGTCGTTCCTTCCTTGAGAGTCTATGAGGTCCTTTGCAATCCATCTGAAAGTCAAAGCATTCCAAGTTGAGCTGGAAATGGGACTAGAATTACTGAACTACTAGGAAAATGGGCTTGAAGGAAAAGATAGGGAAAAAAAGAATGTTTATGAAAATTCAAAGTCAAAATGAAATCTATCTTTTCTGAGATGCTTCTGAGAAAGACATTATCATCATAGGAATATAGCTAAATTCCTTAAATACCTTTGGAAGTGAATGGCAGAAATAAGATATTGTGAATAAAATCAAAACAGAGATGCTACAAAATTCCCCCCTGCCAAAATCAGAACTGTGATAAAAAATAAGTTCTAAACACAATCTATTTATATGTCCTAATCACAATGACTTTAAGGATGAGATTTTCTTTTAATATAAAGTGCATAAGACTGAACAACTCTGTCAAGTTTAGAGCAGGATGCTTAGCTCTAAGTCCAGACAGATAATTGGAAAGTCAGAGATAAAAGGACAACTTTAGTTTTCCTTGACCTTAAAAGGTATGCAGTCTGCAAATATAAAGCACTTCATGAAAGGTGGAGGGGGAAAGGGAGTTTTTTCCTCCAATGGAAAGCATGAGATTGCAATATCTTAAAAAAAAAAAAAAATTGTGTGTCAACACAGCTGTACAGACTACTTGAGATTTCTTGTTGAAGCTATGCCCTCTGTACGTGCTTTGCTTATCAATAATACGTAATAAAACTTCTGAGGTTTTAAAGTCCACATTCCAGAATTGAGGTACACAGGATGAAATTTCTTGTTCTGAGCAGATTTTTTTCTACTTTTGCACTCCCCATCAGAATTTCCTCTTCAAGGATGGCATTGAAGTGCCCATGTCCTATAACAGTGCACTTTTTCACTGTAGTCACTGTAAGAGGAAGTTCATTGGGGAATCCTCACATTTGAGGCATTTATCCAAGTAGTTCTGGAAGCACTTTCAAAATACTGGACTAACTTTGGTACAGTCCCTTCTGGTTTCAAAAACCTATTAATTACATCAACATTCCTCCTTTTCTTGTTTTTCTTTAATCATTACATAACACACAACCCAACATTCAGGATTTTTATTAGGGAGTATGCTATTTCTGTCTAGAACTTTTGTAGAAGTGGACATTGGGCATTTCATTTCCAAGATCAAGAGTAGCCTCTCATGTCATAATCAAACCTCTACGAAACAAATTTGTGATCAAGGCTTTGTAAGAACTGTGTGCTCTCTTTCTGTTTAAAAAAATCACTCATGTAATGGATTGTCAACATAAAATATTTTCTTGGGGATAAACAAACAAAATAATCTCTTGGCCAAGGGTCAGTAATGGCCTTTTCTTATGCATAAATATTCAAATTATTATTTTTGAAGGGAAAATTTGAAGTACACTTGTTATTAAATTCTATACAGACCAAATTAATGCAACTTGCCTGAAGCTCATGTCCCTGTTCATTCAGGAACTGAAATGTCATCTACAGCAAGATAGTTTTTTCTTCTAATTAATGTGGTCATGAAACAAATGAAACACAATATTCAAATAAGAGCTATGATGACTAAATAAAATGCTGTCCCTCTAGGAACAAAACACTCAAAATAAACTAGTTTCATATGGTTGGTTTTGAAAGGCCCATCTGTTAAAACTGAAAGTATTTTGCTTCAATTACATCTGGTTACTAATAGGTGCTGTGTTTCACTTATTTCAGGGAAACTTAAAAGACAGAACTTTTTGCTAGAATCTAGGTCCAGAATGAACTATGTAAGTAGTTATCATGTGTTAATCTTAGATGCTGGGCCAAGCTCAAAATTAAATTCACATTTCTGTTCACATCTGAAAAACCTCCAATGGGAATCTGTGAATGTTATACAGCCAAAATATATATTAAAGATTACAGATTTTACCTCTAAATCTTATCATTGTTACAAAATACCCTAAAGCCAACACAAAGAAACCAAACTTATTTACAGAGTGAAGGTGTCTTACAAAAATATGATTCTAAGAAAAACTCCTCTTTTAATTCAGTGGTTCCATTTTCATGTGGCATGTTTAACCTAATCTTCTGCAACATACAACAGTATCTGGCATGGTTACTTCAGAAAATACACACTTATTATAAATAAGCATTAGAAACTGAAGAAAAGTGAGAGGATTCACTAAGAGGAGTTCTGTTTCAACCATTTCTTTGGCAAACTCATTTCAACAGTGGATGGTGTCCCTTTCAGACTGAAGAAGGTGGCCTGGTTACAAACATCTTCATAGCAGAAATTAAACCTTCCTGTCAAAATTCCAGTGGGAGTTTTGACAATGGATCTACAACCACTTTCACCTGCTGGACCCTTCTAGGGCCAAGAGTCTGTGACAGCCTGGATTCATCTCCCCTTCAAGGAGTGTGCCTTCTCTAACCTGCAACACTGGAAGTTTTTATGTTTTTTAAAAAATATTGTGTTCCAGATATCCTGGACAAGGTGAAAACAAGATAAGGAAAAGGTGACTATTTCCTCCAGAAAATCCAGAGACCAGTCCACTTGTCTGACACAAAGGAAATCAATATTTCCTGGAATGAATCAGGTTCAAGACCTGGCATGCAACTTTCTCCATCATAAGCAATTATTCTGGCCACCAAATTGTGTTCTTAATTAGCTTTGTCCATCTGGACACAAATCTTTTCCAATAAAGTTTCTATCAAAACACTTAGACTCCTGTGAGAAGTCTTAATGTCAAGCTCTTGCTATTTTTCAGTAACACAAAATCTGCTTAATTTGATTTTCCAATGAGAATTTAAAGACCCTAGAAAAGTTACAGGTACAGAAGGCAGTGTTAGTGAAGCAATAAAGAAATCACCATCTGTATAGGCAAAGGTGACATTCTGACAGAGTAGACCTTTGAGCTACAGGAGAGCTCTGACCAGAATGAACTTAAGAGAAGCAGTTTTGTTGGGTTTTTTTTCAGTAACACTGTTCAGGAATCAAGGTTTCAGAGCTTCTAAGGCCTAATCCACAGAGTCAATGGAAGAGCTGAACTTCAATTGCTACCACCTGCTTTTAATTTCTTGGGTTTTTTTTTCCAGCTCTCCTATACATGAAAGCTTATTTTTCTTTCTTAGACTCAATGCTTTTTCCTGCTTATGTTTTCCCTCTCCTTCCTGAAGTCATGACTGCTTTTATCTTCAATGTAGTCAATCCCAAGTCTAAACCAAAGTACTTTGTATAAAATGTACTTTTAAAAATTGATACAAACAAACCTACCTACTTTTTAAACTTCTCCCTGCTTCTGATACCTTCTTGATGCTGCCGAATTCCTACTTTCTCTTTTCTTAGCTTAACCTCTACTTTTACTCTCTGCAAAATACATTTTCTATACCATGCATACCGGTATTCCTTACTCTTTCTCTTCCTACTTTTATTTTCATGCACTGTCTTTAAAATCCAACTTTGTTTTCAATTGCAAAGATTTAAGGATTTTTTTCCCTCCCAAAATAATACTTTCATTCCCTAGCTTTAGTATGAAGCAAAATATGTTTGGTTGTTTGAAATAGCAAGGATCATCCCACCTCCTACATGGTGAATACCAACTTGAGTCATAGGATCTTCTCTCTCATCCCTGGAGCATTTTTAGAACTCCCATCTTTAGTTTTGCTACAGATGTGTTACATCAGACTGTTTTGTAGTTTCCTACTTGATGGGAAATTTCCTGCATACTGTACATTTGTAATTGTAGCTTACTGCAGTCTGACTTGAAACAGGTCTCCTGGATGATTTTTACATCTGCTCACTGCAGCATAGCCTGTATCTCTGCAAGGGACAGAAATCACCATTTCCACATTTTTACTTGATAAATTTTCCACGTGAAGTAGAAACTGTAACTATGTAAGATGCCATTGCTGGTATAAGGAGGCAGTTTTAGCAAAGCTGGTGGTTTTTCCATTGCTATGTTGCCCACGGAAGCTCAAACATTGTCTGGCAACTATCCTCAAGGGCAATTGTCTGGCCAACTTAGCAGTGGGCCCCCTGCCATCCTAACAGATGGGCACCAAGTGTAAGTAGCCATAAGACCATATAAGTGCATTTAGTGTGAAACTTGGGGCATAATTCCCAGCCTTGATCACCATATGGCTTTTCCATACAGAGTTTGTGATAAATGGGATGCACAGTGCTAATCTAACTTTGAACATGAACAGCATTAAGGAAAATAATAATGAAAATAGTTCCCACCATGTGATAATCAGCAGGTAAGTCTGGAATTAGCAGGAGCAGTAGAAGAGTAGGATTATTATGCATTAGCATCTTCCCCACACTTATATTTCTGTTGATCCATTAAGATTTCCATGACTCAACTTCTGAAAAACAAGGGAACGGGCTCCTTCACTCCCCTCCCACTCCTCTATAGGGAAAGAGTGCAAAATTGTGAAAGACTGTGCCTTCAAGAAAAAACCTTGGACTGATTCACGACTGAACTGAGCCTACATTCACAGTCACTTCAATACTGAATTCTGCAGGACTGCTTTAGAAGAGAAGCTCAGGATTTCACAGACTCAATAACCATGCACATATTAACACTTTTATTCTGTATTCTTATTGGATGTGGAAAGTGTTTCACCGCCCCTCAGCACATAGTGTTTCAGACATATCTGATCTAGTGCTCAAGGAAAAAGGAAAGCCAGTAGAACCTCTAATTATATCTGTGGCCACCATCTTTATTGTAATTCTAAGTAGTGCATGCCTTGCTGCCCATGGATTTTAGTTATTGCAGCAAACTGCGTTTGTGTATGCTAACAGAAGGGATTGTAAACAAACAGTAAGTACTGAAATAAGGGCCTAGCAACAAGAAAGTGGATCTTAAAAGTTCATACATTGGTTTAGAGTATTTTTAGATAGTACTTACAAGTTTTAGTTATTGTCAGCAAAAGATGCTAGCTGTGACCTTTGAAGACTGAGAACTGAAAGTATGAGAACTCTGAAGAAATATTTAATCTAATTTTAAGATTTCAAGTGGTAGGAGATGATATGAAATAGAATTTACCTGGTTATGTTTTTTTCCTTTTCTATCATACTCTAAGGTGTAGTTCATGGTTGATTTACACCATTCTGAAAGGATACCAGCAAAAGAAAAGGAAAAGTCCCACCTCTCCCATCGGCAGTTACATATTTCTACTGGAAAGGGCAGTGCTGCCTTTCAGTGAGGCAGGGATTGAGTAGTTCAAGATATTTACAGAACCATTGTCTTAGATAAAAACGAGGGAATTTTAATGCTACATAAACCAATACAGATTTTGCTGGAAACAGTTCCAGCTGTGCAGCTGAAAGTCCAACACAATGTAGCTCTGTACTCTTGGCTCCTAAATCTGAGAGAGAAACACCTTTCATGAACAGATATTTGAATTTGCTTGCTTTCCAACTGTATTCAAATAATCAACTCTGCTGGCATGAACACTTGCAGAAAGCAAATGTCAAAGTTGCTTATGTGAACTTTTCTTGAAACACCATTTAAATCCGGCCCTCCAAGAATTTCAGTTGAAACATTTATCTAATTAGGAGGAGAGATAACTGACAGGCAGTATTTAATCAGAATCCTGAAGTAAGCATAATAGAGAATCAAATATAGTCATGCTTTTGGTTGAGATATATGATCTCTTTCTGAATTAACTTCCTACTTACGTGAAATAAGAAGAGTTAAATGAGTGCCTATTTATGCATTCAATATTTAGGCTACCAATAGCTTGTCTCATATACAGTTAGATATGATTAGAGACCATTATGCTTATTTCCTTTTAAGAAGATTGGATCTTTTAATTTTATTTTTAACTATTAACATAGAAAGTTTGAAGCTGTATCAGTTTCAAAAATCAGTAATTAACTAGTCAATACAGTATATTTTGGCAGACCTATGCACTCACAGGAGGCTCCAGTCTATTCACTAGTTGAACAGGTGAGTGACACAAACCAAACATACAAAGAGAACGTGTCCTAGTCAGCATCAGAATACAACTAAAAATTTTTAAAATGCCCTTGAAGATACAGAATTTACCAGAAGTATTAGGAGATCAAATTCACAATAGAGAGAAGGCCTTTGTGCTTCAAAATTGTGCCTCTGTTAAGAAATGAGTCTAAAAGTTGCACAGCTTCCTGTTTATGATCTTTCAGAAACTTTCAGGTCCGATTCACTCAATCTATCTGAAAAGTGTTTTCTCAGTTGTCAGCCCCGTGAGACTGACCTCAAGCACAACTCAAAGCATGGGCTCCTTGTGATGCCTTAAGTTTTAGCTTTTATATTTTTCAGATCAGTACTGCTTTAGTGTGTAACTCTAAAGCTCCATAGCCTGTCAGCTACTCTTCTCCCATTTTATTCAGACAAAACAATTTCCCTAGGCCTGAAACTCAAGGACACCTTCCTATCTCAGGCCCCAAAAAATGTAAACAGAAAGTGAACTGGGGGGAACAAACTGGGGGAATGTGATTGCATTACCTGAAGCTGTAATTGGACAATTAACCTCTGATATGCAAATAGACCAAGCTTATATCTGAGAAACTGATGACTGTCACCCATGTTGGGTGCAGCCTCTGGGAGACTCCTGCACTGCCCAGGGTGTGCCCTTTGAAGGCCTTTCAATAAACACCTGCCTGTATCCTTTAACTCTGTCTCGAGGCAGCCTCTCCAGGCATCACTTGTGATGAGTGCAACTATGAACACACCACTGAAAATGGCAGGTGGAATCATCATTGCTCCCTCTCGTGATAAAATTCACTCCAGAACCTCTCCATCGTGAAGTCTTAAATATGCCAAATCCATAATGTGGAAAGAACAAAAGACAAGGGACTGGAGTAAGATGAAACTAGACATGGGTGAAGTAAACACAACCAGCAGAAATTGTCTAACAGTAATTTATCATCCTGTAAAAGCAGAAATACTATTTTTGACAAAAGAAGTTACAAAAGTACTCTCTTTAAGTTACAAAGAAAGAGATACATTTTCACAACAAAACTAATCTGCAGAACTAACTACCTGCAAGGAATTAGAGAAACCAAGAGTTTCATTTGTTTAGTGACCCAGATATTTGTTTGGATATTGAAATAAGAGAGGGTCTTTATGACAAGAGGAAAGTGTTTATCCAGCCCACTGCTTCCTGCTGTAAATCACAGGCTTGCACGAGGGCAGGGCTGGGTATAAATTTCCCCAATGGACAGCTGCCTTGCAGAACTTTCTGACGCTGGCAATTCTAAGATGAGTGAGTGCCAAACAATTCCTGGCTAAATTTACAGGGTTTCATTTTCCTCACACTCTCTATTTGATTGAGGTGTGCACTGAGTGCTGCTCAGCCCAGCAGGGACACTGCCCTCCCTCTGTGCCCTTTGTCACCTGCAAACTGGCACAGAGCACAGGACACCCCAGAACCCTCCAGGCCCCAGGGGCTCCGCTCAGAACAAAAGCTAAAAACCTCTTACAGAAGTAAATTATGAAGTATTGGTGCATCTTGAAAGGAAGTCAGCTCTATGTTGCAGCAGGTGCACTCACAGTATTAGCCATATTTTTGGAATTGAGAAGCAACTAATTTTTAGAGAAAAGCTTTCTCTTTTAGAAGATGTTCTGGCTTTGTTTGCTTGTTCTACAGTACTCATCCTAGTTTGTGGCTTTATATAGACTACTGAATAACCTGGTGTCCCATAGTAATTCATAATAGGAATTAAGTGTTCTAAAGCCCTTTTGAAAAACTAATTAATAAAATTCCTTTTTGTCTACCTTATAATAAACTGGCAGTATTTTAAAATGTGTTAAGATTTTTCTCTAATAACTCTTGCATTAAATCTTTAAGGACACAAAATCGAGAAATTAGTTCAATAGAAATATTTTTTCTCTATAAAAACAGTCTAAAAATCTGATTTTCTAAGTCTTCTTCTTCCCACAATATTTTACTTTCTAAGGTATCAATAATATGTTCAAAATTGCAAACCGGACAGTGTAGTGACCCTTTCAGATTCCACTTTCATAATCCACAGAATCTTTGCTTTTAATCTTTTCTTAGAAGACCCTGATGTTCTTTGATGCATGCACATTATTTTCTAGTGATTGCCACCACATGAAAAGGGTGTTAATCCTCTGCTAATTAACAACTTGTTGAGGTCAAAGGGGGTCAGTACTTTACATTTTTGGATTTGGTGAATTTTTTGTTCATTGGAACTTCTTGTTCTCATCAGTTCAGGTATTCTGTAATTTTGTTCTACGTCAGTGATAGCATCCTCTGGCCCTCTTAGCCCAGTAAAGAACATACTAAAAGGAGGTCTGACATGAAATTCAGTTTGCATATATTTTTCAACTCCATAAGTCCTTTTATTACACACACTGTTGCTTCATGCAGTTTAGGAGGTTTATCTAAACGGGACATGGAGCTCCACTGCTTTTGATAGTCATACTTCATGTTAATAAAAATAATACAGTACTTCTAAAAATGGTTAAAATATTATAAAAGGTATTAAACCCAATCCTTATTGATGGGGAAAAAATTGAAGGTGATCTTGTCGCTTTTATTTTTTCAGTATTTTTATATATACATATACACATACTTATATAGGTAGTTCTTCATTGCCTTCTGAATTGGAAAAGTATTTTCAGTAACTCCAGAAAATTTTAACTTCTCTCACTAAAATACAGCTATGCTGCCTGATCTGTGTAGGCGTTAAAAAAGTTCTGCAACTTGAAGAAAAGCAGCATCAAGACAGTAGATATTTTGTCTTGCATTTGGCTCCCACAAAGTGGAAAAGGTGCATGAGAAAAGGCATCATAGAAACAGATAAACAAAACTTCATGGGATTGGCAGAGACTAAGAGGAGAAAAATGCAAGGGCACCAAATCAATCGATTTTTATACAGTAATTAAGACAGGTCTAACCTTAGTAATCCTGACAGTGAGTTCCACAATTTTATGACACATTGTATGAAAAGGCACCTCCTCTCATAACTTATGAACCTGTTCTATCTTTTTCTAACCTCTCCAGATCAAGCTGAATCACCTTGTGAGAGGTAAGGAATGCAGACATTCCCAAACTCTCTTCTACAAGCTTCAGTACTTATAATTTTTTGAAAAATCTATTATAATCTTTGCATTTTCCTTCACCCAAATAAATGCCCTGCATTTACTTGACAGTTTCCATCACCATTTGAACAACTGCTATTTTTAAAATACCCTAAAAAGGATGAGTGAATTTTTTTTGCTAACAGTATCTTAGTCTAGTTTAAAACTAAATGAAACTGCTTAGAAAGAAAACCATCACCACAGTATAATTTTAATTATAATTTCATCAAAAATATTTTTAAAAGTACAAAACCATCTAAACTGAAGTGCAGACTTAGCCATGCCTGTGTATACCCTGTCACTTATTCCCCTTTATATCAACAGTATCTCACAGAGAGCACTGTAGAGATCAGAGACCATTAGCACAGCTTACAGAGGGAAGCAAGTGATCTTATCCTTTTGAATATTGATTAATGAGGGAAAAAAAATTATTGGATGGGTTGCTTGGTCTAAAATGATTTTGCTATCTGGAGCTCAGCAGAACCTCAGCACAGCAGAGGTGACTCTGTGTGACTCGCAGAGGATGTGCCTGGGTTTTTTTGACAAACGAAATCCCTGCAGGGTGCTGAAGTTGTGCAGCTCTTCCTCAGCCGTGTGAGAGCTGAGGGTTTCCCTGAGGTGCCCTCACCCCGTGCATACCTTCAGCTCCTGTTACAACAAGGCACTGCTTATCTGCACATCGTTTCTGAATGCTTTTGGCTGCTGAAATGAAGCAACTTCTGACATTTCATTTATGCATGTATTATGTTAAAGTGAGACTAGCTGAAGAAAGAACACTTGTCTTTCTTTTCATGAGTGTCTTTTCAGAACTTGACTAAAGAATCTTCCCTTTTTATTCAATTATTAAGACCACTTTCTATTTGTTCCGATATTAATTTGTAGTAATAGATTTCCATGCAGATAAACGAGTAATTCACTTGAAATACTATTCTTTCCATAACATATTAACCAAGTAAGAAATGTGAGTGTAGATATTGGCATTAAAACAGTGCTAGTTTCAGCATTTGAAGCAGTTTCATTACTTGAGGAATTGGAGTATTTAGATGAAGTTAAATCAGGCCACAAGAAAATATATTTTTTAAAAAGATGATGACCTAAATGGTGAATTGTGACAGCAGCCAAGTAAATAACTTAACAAGAAAAAGCTTTGCAGAATATTGATTTAATGCATCACTTAAGCAACAGAATATCTCAAACTCGCATTATCCATGCTCTATTTCCCTGTACCTTGGACAGTTTATCTATTCACCTCTCTCAAAGGAACAAGCACATATTTCTACACGGATTGTTTGCCTATGATGTACAGTTTTTAACACTATGATAAAATTAATCTTTAGAATAATTCTACTTGTACTAGTTGGTAGAAATTTTAGAAATTTACTGAAATTAAACTTACAGAAATTTAACCAAGATACATTAATTATCATCTTTACTCTGGGAAAATCCATCACTGCAAAAAAAATTATTTTAACTGTTTTAAAGGACTGCAAACTGCATTTCAACTTCATTGGAGTGTTTCTAAGAGAGCATTAAAAATACCAAAAATCTGATACAAAATTACACTAGTTTTAAATTATGGCTCAAGATGTTACACGTAGAGAAGAATATGAAGATAGTGCTTTCTCTGAGAAGGAGGGAGAAAAGGCAAGAAAAGATAATGGCGTTTTGGTTTTTGTTTTGTTTGTTTTTCTTTTATTTGGAAGAAATGAGTGAAAGAATCTAATTTTTTTATAACATTCTGGTTTATTACCCAAGAAAAAATCTAGCGTCGTAAAGACTATTTCAGCTAAAATTAGACTTTATCGGTGTTACGCCATTTAATATGCATGAATGACATGTTGATGGATAGAGAGGCATGGGATGTGAATTCTGTGATTTCCTCTCTGAGGCTGCAGAGCTGGAGCTGCTGCTGCCTCCATGTGCCCCAGCTGCCACGGCAGGTTCTGCACGTACACTGCCCTGTCCTGCAGCTCAAACTGCTCTACCAGGCTCCTACAAGAATTAGTAATATTATGAATGAGGCACTTCCCTATATGCCTGTCCTCAGGAAACACTCAAAGCACTTTTTTTCCAATACTTTTGATTTTCTTCATTAAGAACTCAATTTTATGGGAATCGGGCTGAGAGTACCTGTGCCACTCACCTGGGTAACAGAAGCCCAACCAAAATTATGATTTTCACTGCATTTGTCAAGAATATGGACAGCCAGAATAGTGTCTCCAGCACAGGGTTTCAATCACTTTTTATTCGAATCTTCATTATTTCCATCACAGTTACTTTGTCTCAAAGGTATCTCACCACAGCCCAGCAAAAGATATGGAGGTAAATTCAATACTGGGGAAATGAATCAAAACTAAACTCCTTTTGAGCAACACCTATTTCACCAGACAAAAAGAACTGGCTGTAATTTTCAGGTCTCTTCTCAGTCTTGGAGGGGCTGGCCACTAGCTCTCACTGATTTCCCTGCCTCCCTCCATGCTGTGGTAAAAAGGTCCCACGCTATTTCCAGTTCTACACTTTGTAATATCTGCAAAGCAGATTTAAGGAATTACAGAAGTTACCTCCTGGCCAGTTTTATTTATCTTTTACAGCTAAAGGAGGTTATAAGAGCATTGTTGGAGCTTATTTGACTACCCTTTTTAATCTCCCCAGCTGAGCAAGGCAGGGAATAAGACTCATCTGTTCACCTCATGCTGATTTGTCATTTGACATCTGTGTCAGAGCAACACCCTGTGAGAACAGACACTTTGATGCCACTGCAGCTTTATCTCTGTCAGGACTAGGGCTGGGTGCACTATTTACTGGGAATAATTTATTCAGCAGATTTCACCCTTTCTTCAGTTTAAGAGTTCCCTATACATGTTCTAATTAGAAGAGATAATTGGCTTAATACTCAAGCACTTCATTCTTACTTGTTCCCTTTGTCCAGAGGTGTCCTGAATAAAGTCAGGGTGAAATCCTGGCGCCACTTAAGACACTGAAACCCACTCTTCTCCTTGATTTCACTGAGGTCAGGATCTCAGTCAAGGTCCCTCAAGCAAGAAACCTCCAGTTTAGATTGTGATAATACCATAAATTAGGTCCATAATTAAACAATGGGAAGGAACAAATGATACAGAGCAAGGGATGGAGTAATAGGATATTTAAATATCATCATGATGGCTCTATTAAAAAAAAAAAAAAAAAGGTAAAAAACACAATAGAGATTATTTTAAGTAGGATGACATGCAGGAGGGCTCAGGGTAGAATTTTATTCCCCTACAAGGATCAGACAAATATACAAACATACTTTTGCAACTGGAAATATTTGAACAAGTGCAGTTTGCACTGACTTGCTCCCTCTGCCCTGCTACTTTCGTCCCCTCTGTCTACACCTTGTTTGTTAACCAAGATCAAAACCCTCCTACTAAACGAATTCTCTGCTCTGTAGTGAATAAGAAATTCAGTAATCGATACCAAATATATAATTAAAGATAAAATGTCATTCCTGGAGTATCAGTTCTGTTCAACTATACAATAATTTATTTCTGAAAGCATCTGTACCCTGCATGCACCTAGCAAGGATCAGTGCCTGAAGGCAGTATTGAACTATATTCTCTGAAATGCCTCATGTTTTGCAAGCAATTTAAAACTCCTCTGTTCCTCAATGCTCAGTCACTAAACTATGCTGCTTAAATTATTAAATCCTTTTAATTTAAATTTTCATAAGCTACCAGAGGAAAAATGTGCTTTCTTAAAGTAACAGGTCCAGCTTCTAGTAAGGAAAACTATGGTAATGTTATTGCTTTTATGCAGTATTAGCATCCTTTAAGGAAACAACAAAATAAATTATTTCATTAAGGAGTAAAATGTGGAAGGCAGATGGTTTAAAAAAACAAATCCTTTTGAAACTGTTCTGATTCAGGACCACCCAAAACTGGGACAGAAATGGGGCAAACTATCTGCTATCTTAATCCCTAAAAGACTGAGATATCAGACACGAACGATGAACTAAACATGGGAAATCTTATTACATCAAAATTATTGACAAAGAAGAAAAATAATCTCCAAGATTTATTATACTGGTCCACAAACAATATATTACTCTGAAAAATTTGGAATATATATCTTACTTTAATATATTTTAATTGATAAAAGATGTTGCAACTGCTCTAGGCTTGTGTCCTAGTGATGCCTTAATCCCACTTAGAATACTGCAGTTCTGTGCAGCCACTGCTGTAGGGGTGGGACAGTGCAGGGAATACATTAATTAATTTAGTGAATTCATGTAGTTTAAAATACTTAAACATTATCTGTTTCCTCTGTGAAGAGAGAGATGATTTACCCCAGGGAGTAATAGATTGAATAAAAAATATTCAAAATTAGACAAGGAAAAGACTTCTACATGAAGTCTTTTGAACTGAACATGAACTGCTAAGTACTATCATTCTTCACCAAATACTAGATTGCACATAATTTGGTAAGTCCTAGATTTTGAAACCAATCTTTACAAGGAAATTAAAATATGAAGTGCCAATTGCAGACATCTATAAGGAAATGACAGTTTGATAAATAATTTATAAAAGGTATATGTTTATATATTACTATGGGTTAACTGGGGATTAAAGATCTGCATCTGTAACCAGAAAAGGCTGCATAACCTTGCAAGAGTAGGGTGAGGGAAAAGTTCCTGTTATGGTCACCAAGTCTGACTGTCCCTATAAAGCCTTCATTTTTTAGGATGAAAACTGAGCCAGCTAAGCGTCAGGCAAGTGTCTTTTACAGGAAATAAATTGTTTATTCTGAAAGGAATTAAGAGAAAAAATTATTAAAGACACGGGACAAAAATGGAAGAATTTTTTAAAATTAAGGAAATTACCCAGGAAAGAAAAAAAGCATTACTCAAAAGAAATGACCAGACTTGCTGGAATACACAGATGTGATATAGAAACTGTTTACCTAATTTTCATTTTTAGGTTTATGTGATCAAAAGCATGGTTGGCTCTAGCTTTATTAATCAAGTCTTTCTGGGATAGCCTAATTCTATAGTGAACACATTTGTAGCCAAGCTTTAAAATTTTCATGTCACTCAATTTGATCTGAGGTATACTGCAGTTACTCCACTGTTTAAACAACATTTCGTTTTATCTAGAATTTTACTTTTACAAATACAATTCTAAGCATATTATTTTAATTTTCACTTGAATAAGTTAGTAAAAATGTTAGGATTGGTTAGCTAATAATCCTGGTTTTCCTACTATATTAATTTCACCTGAATGAGATCTGAATTCCTCACTAACAGTCCTATAACCAAAATCAGGTTTATAAATATACAACAAATATGACCTCAACAAATGTATGAATTCCCAGTACATAGATCAAGATATCAAGATCACTTTTTTAATAGTGGTAAAATCACAGCTGTATAATCTCAGCTACCCACCAAAAGCTGTTCCTAAGCAGATAGACCTGCAGAGGAAAGAGGAGTAAGTCATTCTGACTTTCACTAGTAAGGGGACACCAACCTCCTCTCTGACTGTTGAAAATCTTCCCAGTATTTCATGTGGTTTCATTCACTTCTACAGAAATAGAATAAGGAATAAGGCTCAGTAGGAAAAAAATCAAAAGCAAAACATACACCACCCCCCCTAAAGCTTCACAAAATCCATTATGATATTAACAGCTAAACTCATGATTTTTCTTTGTGGCAATGGTAGATATTGCAGCCTGCCCAACTGGGTCATATACAGCAGAGATTATTTGCTCAGACAACATTTCAGCTATTTTCACTCCTCCTGGTGCAGGAGATGAGAACAAACCTTTACTCACAACCCTCTTGTAGCAGACACATTTGAAAACTCCTCGTGCTAGCTTTGGGCTGTTCTTAACCAGGGTATAGAACCATTCCCAGAGTATGTGCACACACTGCATGTGCACATTTCCAGGCTTTGGTAATTCCTCTCCATGAAATGGCTTTTAGGTGCCCTTCATCCACTTGCTCTCTCTCAACGATTTTCAACGACTTTTTCTCCTTCTCTGCCTTTTTCTTCAGTATCTCCTGGGATTTTTTTTTTTGTCTGATTTCTTCTTTGCTTATGCACTACCAGGCTCAAGGGATTTTACTAGCAGTGACTAACATAAACTTGAAACTTTAGCAAATACCACCTACTGCTGAATTATAAAAAGCAAAGGTGTATAGAACAGCAAAAATTCTCTGGCAAAGTTGTAAGCAAATACACAGTCTATGAAATTCAATTACTTTCCACTGAAAGAAAAATGGAAAGGCTTAAAAATGCTGGGCAACATGAAATCTGCATCCTACACATGATAGGACTGCAGTTGATTGTCTAAAGGAACAGCTAAAATACATATTTTCAGAAGTATCCACGCAACACTTCAACATGCAAACTGCATTAGTGCCTTTATTTCGTTTCTGAAAGAAATTTATCTCAACTTTTGATTTTTGTCTTTCTAAATGTTGTATGCCTTACTAAGAAGAAGCCAAGGGGCAAATCTGCTTCTCCTCCCAAGTAGACATCAGCTTATATTTCCACATGAAAAAAATCAATAGCTGTTTTTAAAAGTTATTTGTGAATGCACCCTGTACAAGTTGTTCAAGGCCATCCTACTTTTCCTCACCCTCACACCAACCATCTGCTCCCTAATGCTTCCAAACATTTAAAATGCTCCATAGTAACTATAATTTCTAACTTCAGTCATATCTTTTTTTTTTCCTAGTGCTCCTGGCCAGGAAGCTCAAAAATTCTTAGGAACAGGATCTCTATAGACAGGAATTAAGTGTCCCTATCAATCTTTGCTAGATTGGGGGAAAAAGCTGCAGCAATGAAGAACCCAAAACCCCTAACCCGAATCCAGAAATGGAAATTTGTGATGGTAAAGGATGGAGTCACAGAGGACCACAGAGCAATAGGATGTCCAGACCCTGACAGCCCAGCTCATCCAGCATCTTATCTCACGTGTTAAACTTCATCACAATGACAGAATTTGCAAAGTAACATCATTTTTCACACTGTGGTGATTTCATGATGCTCTTATTCTTTGCCTCTTACAATTACGAATTCATCTTTACTAACAATAGTTGCAAAAGGAGCAGCTTGTTATTCAAGGAGAGTGAATATGGTGTAGCCTAAATCTTAATTTTGTTTTCTTTTCAATGGACATAACAGGGAGAATAAAATGTCCCTTTGGATGCACAAATACACGTAAAGATGCACTTCTCTCTCTGGAGGCAACAGCAGAGTATTAATTTAGTCTCCAAAATACTATGAGACACAAAAACGTCTGCTTGTATTATCTATGTCTCTGATTCATGGCTCAAAAAATGCAGGTAAATAATCATTGCTCCAGAGCCCCTAGATTTTCCTGAAATCCACTCTTGAGTTGTTTGAGGAAAGAGCTAAACAATAATAAATGAACCCAGATGTTTATTCCCTCTCTGTAAAGAGTTTTTCAGCATTTTAAAATCAGAAACTGACATTCATGAAAAAGATGTATTTAAGACAAGACCATGTATTGGTCTTAAAACCAAAGAGTTTACTGCTCTCTAGAGTAGGGTTTCTTTTATTAGTATTTCTTCCCTCTTTAATTGAATTAAACAACAACAAAAAAAACCAAACCAAAATTATGAAGACCACCAGCGCAGCAAAAAAAAGAAAATGTCTCCCAGGGTTTTCAGTTCTCTTCCCTCAGTGTTCTGGAGTCCAGATGTGGAAAGCCTAGTGGAACTGAAAACATTCTTGGAGGGTGGAGAGAAAGTTTTGACACTACTGCTGTAGCCTTATTTTATCCAAACCAGACAATTATCTTTCTTCATGAAGATTAAAAAGCCAAACAACAACACCCACCAAACCACACCTTATATATGTTGTTACTAAACAGTATTTATAACGGAGCCTGCTGAAAAAAAAAACCCCATTCTGCATCTTCTTAGCACTTAGAAGCACAGAAGGTCTTTACAAGGTCTTCTTAACTCAGAGTGGAATAATTACTGTTTTCATCTTCTTTAAAATCCTGTTTGTCAGGTGTGTCAGTTTATTTTTAGGAGATGTATTTTTTCCTGCTCACATATCAAGCAAACACATATTGATTTGCTGCAGCCATACCAGGTCACAGGATATGGAGGAATGTTCCCATATCTTACGCAGCTACACCTGGAATATGGTGTTCAGCTAAGTGATGACAAGGGTGGTCAGTGAGGTGATGATAAAAGTCTATAAATAGCTTAAGAGGGTGAACTCTGAGGAGGGAGAAGCCTTGGGTTAAGGTGGCCTGACCAAGCTTGACTGGAAGAAACAAAAAGATGCCCTGAGAGCCAGGGCGAGGCATAAGCTGCTGAAAGGATCTCGTACACACTACAATTGCCAGCAGAGCAGTCTGGGCTTGGCCTTGTGTGCACCACAGACATGTAATGAATTTACTATTCCAGATTAATTATTCTGGGAAATTTCCAAGCATTTTTAAGCACTTCAACTGCTAAACTGGGCCCCAAGTTCAACAGTCCACCAACAGGAGTCACACGCTGGGTGTACTGAGAACTACACTTGACATAGCATTGCAAAAGTGTAAGAGGAAATAAACCTGCCCAGAGAGGAAGATGGACACAAACCCTGCAAATCTGTCATACCTCTGTTTTCTGTAGTTCTAGGAAAACATGCATGTGGGATTTGGGAAAGGTCTTTTTAATAAGGGTTAATTGGAGAAGTATGTCACACATGACTGAGTACCGTTTCAAATTACTGCTCACGCTGGCATAACTAAATCAGACAAATGACAGAATACCAAAATAGGGAATAGTCAATCTTCTTCCCTCCTACTTAGTATTTATATTTTAATTATTTTCAAATATCAGCAATTACAGATTTTCTGGAATTTGTTGCTTCTTTCAAAATATTACTAAGACCATACCATAATATTCCCCAGAGATCCAATAGTTCTGTAAAATCTTTCTTCTGTTGTCAAATTATTAGTCTAGGCTTTCAAACTGCTGGATTCATTTATCTGTCTTATGTGATGCAGAAATTTAGAATAAATTATACTGATATAGCACTTTCTGAACTTAAAAAAAAAAAAACCTGAAAGGAGAAAAATAACCAGTAAACCAGATTAGTTATTCCCATGAAAATCATTGTGCTGTCTGTAACACTGTGTTACTCTAAAAGTTAGGTCCCTAACCCCGAACCCAAAAAAGTCACTTCAGTTTCTCTGTGTTGCACAAGTTAACTGCAAGCATTTCCTGACGCTGAGAATGCAGGCAGAAAAAGGAAAAACGTCGGCTTGAGAAAAGCACAGCTTCCAATCCCCACCCACCAGCTCCAGTCAAAGGGATGACTTCAGTCCCTTTCTTAACTAATCCTGTCACTGTAAAATCCTACAGTCATTCTTCCAACATAAAGGGAAAACGGACTCACTAGGAGGACCTAGACTCTTTCAGCTTGAACTGTTAACCAATGGTGGAAATGCAAGAATGCTGAAGTTGTGCCTTCAGAGCCAATAGAGTGGATCTGTGTGTCCCACATGACTGTGTTTCCCCTGTCTTTCACATGGGCAGTATTTAGTTCAATTCAGAACTGCAGATAGTATAGCGTGCAGAGCAGCAATGGGATGTCTGAGCACAAGTAGCTGACTTCCAGGCGACTTCAGGAAGCACATTTGTACATTTCTCCTGAATTATCTGGGATTCTGCACCTTTGACATTCTCCAGCCCTCCTTGTCGCTGCAAAAGGAGACAGCGACCTGCACAGCACAACAAAACTGTGAGTACGGGCTGTATTTATTTTTATTTTCACCCAGAAAAGCAAATCTCTTAAAAATGTCAAAATGCTACGTGCCCTAAATCAGTGATTACTTTTCTTATAAGATGAACAAGTATCTAAAGTGTTATTCAAATTCAGAAATATTTCTTGCATGCTTCAATAAAAGAAAGAGGGAGGGGGGGAAGAAAAGCAAAAGCGAGTTATCCTCCAGGGCAGTGCCTCCATGCACGCTGCATGACACACTGCTTCCTGACTTAGCCAGTGTGCTGCTTTGTTCATAAAGAAAAACAAAGACAAAAAGCCCTACACACGTTATGTTGTTCACTTTTATTTGTACTCTGTGTCTAATCAGGCCTGATCTGTCCCCAAGGGGAAAACATAAAGGCAAACTTTAACTCCGGCAGCAAGGGCAGCCCAGACTTTGCAGACATCTGACAGTTATTATAATTAGCTATGAAAGACAGCGAAGACACTTTGGGGCAAATAGCTCTTCCATTTGGAACAATGAAGTCGAGCAAGGTTCCCATCCCACCCCTTCCACGGGGGGAGGGGGAGAGGCAAGGCAGCGGGGGCAGCGTTGGAAAGGGGTTATGGCTGGACTGAAAACACACAACTCGTGTAATATCTGGACTCGCTCACACCAGGAGAGGCTTTTTGATAAGCAACTTTACCTCCCGATTGCAGCTCGCCTTCGCTCCCATTCCGGGCGGGGTGGGAAAGGGTGTGGGTCTCTGCACGCTGTCGCGGCAGAAGGTCGCGGTGGAGGGGGCAGCGGGGACCAAGGGGGCAGAAAGAAGAGAATATCCATAGCAGGAGACATTGAAATTGTTTCCCAGAGCTTTACTGGCCACATCTCCTTAAGCCCAAGTTGCTTTCTGGGCAAGATTTATGAGAGTTCTCAAACAGAAGCAACAGACAAAGCAGCGCTTTTTTTTTTTTTTTTTTCTTATTCTTCTTCCTCGGAAAAGAAATTGAACCCAAACGAAAAACCGTATAATAAACAGCACTGATTTGTATTTTTGCTCTTCCCCCCGCCCCCCCACATGCTCGTAAGACCTTTAATAAGGTATTTCCCCCCTGCCTGCACGATCCTTCCCACCCCCCCTTCCCTACTAAAAGTTAGATTCTGAAAACTACGATCAGAAGGGAAAAAGCAAAGACAATAGAAATCTGACTCGGTCCTGGCAGGGCTGGATCTCTAATAATGCATGAAGTGAAAACAGTTTCTAAGTGAAAGATGAGCAGACTTCTTTAAGAAAAAAAAATAAAAAAATTAAGTGCAATAAGGAGAAATTGTTGAAAGACTCCAGACGCTACTAATTATGGCTTAAATAAATCTTCCTGGACAGATGTTTGCTTGCTCCCACTGCAGGGAAAGGAACGTTAAAAGAAGCATTTTTTAAAAAAGGATTCGACATGAATCTCGTACATATGATTTTCTTTTTTTTTTTTTTTTTGGGTAAATACACAGTTTTATTCTTTGTCTGCCCTCCTGTTATCTCCCCATCCCCCACCGCCGCCCACTGTGAGCTGAGACACCTGAAGGCTAGACACAATGATCAACAGAGCACTGCGCTCGCCTGTCTGGATTCCAGCCAGATTTTTTTTTTTTTTTTTCCCCCTTCCACAATCAAGGAGCCTGCACGCAATGCACGGCAAGCCCCTTGCTCTGCTATGTGCACATCAGACAGAAGTCTGAAACGTGCTGCAGAAAAGATTAAAGACAAACACAAGCCTTTCCTCCTTATGTCGGCCAGGCTCAGTTTCAACTTTGTTATGATTTGCAAAAAAAAAAAAAAAAAAAAAAAAAATACACAATAAGAAACTTTGTAAACATATATACACATTAATGTACAAAACATATGCACACACTTTCCAACACAGTGTAACTAGGGGCATCGAGTGTTTCCCGTTTTACTGTGATTTTTACTCTAGGTTTACAGTCAATGCAGTATTTTATGTTAAGTTCATGCATCACTTACATAATTGCTGTGCAGCTCTCAAATATATGTAAAGATTTAATATGCGCATATATGACATCAAGACAAGTAGCTACTGTACAGATACCCTTCCTGAGCGCCCATCAAGCCGAGATCTCACAAAATATTCGTGTTTAGCGAGAGCCCCTGGACAGTTTTACGATAGTTTCAAAGGAGGCGGTGGCGAAATGCTTTGTGACTCGGCTGTGTTCCAGGGGAGGAAGGGGAGCATGGCAGGGCACCGAGCTGGCCCTGCCAGCCCCGGCCTTCCTGCTGCCACAGCCCCAGAAAAGCCCGGTGTCACCAACTTGGGCTTGGGAATGCAGCGCTCCCCAAAATAGTTGCTCTCCGTTTGGTGTGGCTATGGGTGGGGTTAGCAGAGACAGACAGGGGAAAGGCAGATTCAAAGCCTGGATTCTGTTTAATTTTTAAACGTATGCCGTGCAGACCGACCTATTTTCTAAATTCTTTGGAATTTCATTATCTTATGGTGTGATAAACATGATGACTAATATTTGCTTTTCAATATGAACTTCGTGTGAAAAAGACCTAAAAGAAAATACATTTAAAAACACACAGCCACATGCACACATGTACAGTGCTTTTAATTTACTCCCTGAAAAGGCTTAAACTATATTTTAATCACCGTAACAGGTATCCTAATGGACAGATAAGAATTTTTTCAGCTTTTTTTTGTCTAATATTGCTTATAAACACTATGGGAAAAGGAACCAAGCATAAGTATCCCATAAATTTAATCTTAAAAAAAACTTCCTTTCCAAATAGCGGGGACATGCAAACAAAAGATTGCATGTAGTGGCAGCAATATCCACAGCAAAGTAAAAATTCCTGAACAGAGATTTCAGAAAAAATTAAGTGAATGAATCAAGAGCTGTGGTCAAATTTTTATTCTTGCATTTTATTTTTTTTGTAAACAAGGGATTTAACGCTTTTCTAAATTAACAATTTACACATTTCATATGAAAAATACAAGCAAACTCTACACAATGGTCATACATGAGGAATATGTATGTAAATTATATGTATGCACACATGTTCGGTAGCATTAAGGTGATAATTTTCTTTCTACTTTTCCTGGCATGTTATGTTTGAAAACAAAATTTTTCACTTCTTTCAAAAAATGTGTTTCGAAATAATGCCTGCAGCTAAATTATGAAGTGCTCACTTTCATTTTCTTAAGGTAATGACAAGGCAATCATATTTTTATCCTTTCCTAAAGGCTGAAATCCTATGCAAATCGATTCCTCTCAACTTCAGAAGTGATTTACACACTATCTTGTCTTAGAAGGTTATTTCAACTGGCAATTTATGCAATGTTTGTCAGTGTAAAAGTAATGTCTAATCACATAAGAGATAAGCATTAAGCCGGAGAATATGAATACAGGGTCCTTGCCTCCATGTTTAGTTCAGCTTCTCCCAGCAAGGTCTCTTGGGTTTTGTGAGTGCTGGGTACAACAGCTCTGACTAGAGTAGGAGGAGATACCTGACCAGTGCTGCTTTAAAAATGGCATTATCCTCTCCTGCTGCTGTTGTCCACACACCTGAGATTTGGAGCTGTGTGTTTTAGTTTTTTACAAGAAGAATTTATTTACCTTGTGTGAAAATTGCTGACCTCCATTTTTTTATTGACTTCTTCAAACTTTTTAATAGTTGATGCTGAAATAATGCAATCATGGAAGCTCATGCATGTTTTTTACCCCATTCCTTAAAAATTTGGTATCTATTACAGCTTGTCTCAGCTTGTGGCTTACATTTGGTTTTGCAAATTCCATGGTGCTACTCACACAAACTTCAAGTTCTAATTTCCTATTTAAAATTCTCCTCTCCCCTCTTCTCCCCATGCTTCCTGTTGCATTGGCTTGTTTGAGCCTTTCCTAGTTCAAGCAGAAGTGTGACTTTTAGTCCTAGGAATAAAGCACTCAGAATTACCTCCAAAACTTTCAAAAGATTGGTAGTTTCACTGATACCTCTACAGAACTGAAGTAACTTGAGAAGCTACCAGAAACATAGACAGTCTCAATAAGGTAACGAGGTCAAATGAGCTCATGCATTGCAGATAGGAAGAGAACGGCGCATTGCATTTTTACAGATAAAAAGCAGTGTTTTAATGTAAACATATTTCTGTTCGGTATTTCAGCAAACTGTCGCAAAGCTCAAACTACTAGAGCAAAGTCAAAACTACTTTCAGCATGGTACAGTTAGGCCAGATGGCCACGTGTTCTTTTCTTATTTAGATGAGACTTTTCCTTTCAATAACATCTTTCTTCCTGACCTGCTTAAAAATTCCAGCGAATGAAATCAGCACAGGATTTTCAATTCTAATTGACCATGTGCAGAGGAAGGCCAGTAGAGAAATCAGTAGGACCATTGTAAGGCACACTGCATCAATCTCTCCTTTGTCCTGAATCTTTTCTTGTATGAGCTAAAATAATTAAGAATATTTAATTTATATTATTTGTACAGGAGCAAATCTAGTAGCACTCAGGCAAAACTCATAGTGAGTTCCTCTTATAGAAATGCATGTAACAAGGAAAATGTATGTCTGACATCAGACAAGCAGGTACTTGACATCATTTAATGGCCAAATATTAAAAAAAAAAAAAAAAACCAAAAACCCATAAAACTGGAAATAAACATCCCAAAACAAACTCAAGGAAAGAATAACAAAAAGACTGAAAGGTGTGGCTGAATTAAAGCATGAGCTGCTTTACCTTTTCTAATGAAGGTAGAAGATTTGAAGGATATGGTACTTAAAGAAATATTGGAAAAGCACATTTTAGAAGAGTCTAAAAAAATATATTTTTACACTGTCCAAAATATTGATCCTTAAAACATCTGCAAGCTTCAAATTTGCCTACATAAGTTTTACCCACACACATCCCACCCACACTGCATTGGTTGTGATCAGCCTCAGTTGTGTCTGTGTGATCTACGTGAGAGGGACAGATAAAGATAACAACTGTGTATCGCACACAAACATTACCTACAGAAATACACACCCAGAGGACATCCTTGCAGCCTTACCTACTATTTTATTTGCATTTAGTGAGATGTGTGTGAAGCAATATAACAATATTTGAGATTTAACGAGTATGCAAAGGATGCATGTCCCACCTATGTGTTTATGTAGCCCATGGATAAGGTAAGTAGGTAAAAGGAATCCTTCAGAAGAAAAGGGGGTGGGGAAAAAGAATAACTGAGAGCAATATAGAACAAGTTTGGTTGGTTAAAAAAAGTAGCAACAGACTTATGGCTGTACTGTTTTGTACAAATTCACTCTACTCCTCACAGTTTAGTTTAACACAATGCTTGAATGGTTGGTGATTTCATATTATCACTATAGGCTTAAAACAATAAACAACACCTGTAGAATATAAATTCTGAAAAATAGTTATGAAAATTGATTCATTAAGATAACCTGAAGAAAATAAGGATTTTATTAAAATCCCAATCATTTTTAAACTTAAAGTGAAAAACAATCCAGGAGAAAATTCAGTGGGCAGCATAGCCTTTGCTATATGTCAAGCATGCAGTCCAAATAACATTTGCATGAAGAAACATGCCTGAGAACATAAAACAAAGCACAGACCTTGGGTCTGGCCAGGCAGACATGGTAAAAGGTCTGATTTCAGCTCTCCAGCGAGATGTTTCATAGCCTTGGGCAAGTCATTTAACTGCCTGGCTTCTCATCTACGTCACATTAGCAGAATTTAAGTTTTGAATGTGTGATTATAATTATGAGGTCAGCAATGAGGTACCACAGAAAAGGATTCAGGAGAGACTTCAGATGCTTGAGAACAACATAAAATACTAGACAGAACAATGGTCTTTTGTTTCGGTTATTAAGTGAGGTCGTTTTTGGTGTGGTATTTCTACAACAAGACAAGATATAAAGCCTCTTTCTCAAGAGATCAATGTCATTCAATTCTAGCTCAATTTTCTACAGTTCTTCATGTACTTGAACATTCATTTCTTATTTTTACTAACTTGCAACAAAATATCAGAATACAGGATAAGATACTGTATGGAAGATACTGCTCCTTCTGTGAAGATGCTCTAGATTCACCACTCGTGCAAGACCCACAGCTAAATCACTGACTCCAGTAATGGCTTATTGAGCAGGCTGTGCCAGGGTAGCAGTGAGACAGAGCAGGTTAAACGCTGCCCTGCATGGCCAGGGCTCAGTCCTGGGTGTTCTGCACCAAGGAGCTCATTCATGTTGATGAGCTGATTCCATGATGGGAGCTCATCCTGGAATGGCCTCGAGTGCATTATTGCCCACAAATCCTGAAGGCCACCTCAGAGCCCACTGCCACCCCCCAAGTCCAGCATGTGCTCAAAGCATCGTGCTGCAACAGGGCTTTAATTTCTACAGAGCACACTGTTCTGAAAAGTAAATCCCTCTGCTGGGCTCTGCCCCCGTTAAATTGTGCTCCCTTGTTCACCTTTCTGTTTCTATCGGTGCTTCTTTGATTGCCACCAGTGAAGAGACCAAGTTAGAAACCCAACACTAAAACTCACTGCACAGGAATGGAAATCAATGAGCCTGCACTGGCCAAGAGACTTGACAGGAGACCTTTTGAGGCCACCATTATGTGTCTGAGTAATGGCCATGGAACTGGAAACTTTCTTTTGTCTCCCTGAGGAAATACAAGGCATCTCTGTGCAAAACAAACAAACAAAAAAAACCCTGAAACATTTTCTTATTAATGTTGTCACTAATCAATATTCATCTACAGTATGAAAGAAATACTCAGACTTTCAGCTGCCTTGCATCAGTGTTGTTCATAAGATGCAAAAATTAATGAAAAAGGCAAAGTGACAGAGCTGCTGAACATCTCAGCAGGTTTGCAGAAAGGGTAGGGCAGTGAAAAGTGGGTAAGAGGAAAATATCCTGCGTGGAAGTGCAGCCTTGTGCTCAGAACAAGGAGAGGAAGTGAGCAAAATGTGCACAGTTATGTGCAACTGATGGGCTGTATTTCACTAGCCTATTTTTACTGTCAAGGCTCCAGACTATATTAGAAGTCTATCCAGTCTCTTAAGCCATGGGATGTGGATAATGGGATCAGATAAAATGATTAAAATCAGTTTGGTCTCATGCTTTCATCTACTAAGTGTAAGAGATGCAAAACTGAAAGACTTAATTGTATAATAAAAGTACAAACACCTCTTTGTTTTACCTCTGCATTTTTCCAGTTTAGAGAAACTGATGAGGTTTTCCTCTCTTTGATTGAAAAAAACAACAATGGCAAACAAGATGATTCTTTTCTTGCAGCATCCCAGCTGAAACTAGTTTAGTCTATCCAAACAAATAAGCTAAGAAGCAGTTGCAGAAAAAAAAATGTATACCTCATCCCATGAGATATTTTACATAGAGTGTCTGGTTAATAAGCTTCAGAAACAAAGACCGCTTTTGAGTAGTTTACAGAGTTTAATAACTGCCTTTTTTACAAGTAAAAATCTGATAATTTCCCAGAATGTCTTACCCATACACTGAGTTTGTACTATTGTTTTCAACTATTAATTTTTTCACTTACTTGAAACCATTTTTCTCAGAGAAAAATTTGCAAAGGAAAGGATTTAAAAAGATAAGTCCAGGAAATTACAACAGTGAAGAAAAGCAGTTCCCGAGGTTGATTAAAAGACTTGGAAAGGGTTAAAAATTCAGATCTTTATGTAAGAATTATAAATGAAAGGAGAGTTAAAAAGGGGGAGAAGCGGGGGAAGAGCTAAGCTGCTGGTGACTTGAGTGTATTTATGGATTACTATGTCCTGAAAAGAAGAAAACCAGAGTTGTAAGATGACACTGCAGGGGTTGTCTGGACTTTTCACCGAGTGTAAAGTCTGTTTAGTCAGTGTCTTAATGCCTAATGCTGACCTTTGCCCTCTTCACTCCTCCCTACTCCAGGTGCAACATTTTTGCAAGTGCTTTAACATTATTGGAAAGTTTTTGCAGGTTTCACACACTGCAAAGTGCACAGAGCACTTTATAGATCCATTACGCCCACTCAATATCAAGGGTTAGCACATTTTTTTATCCTAAGTACATACAATGATTTGTTTTACACATTTTCCCTTATTACTATTACTGCATTAAATTAATAAAAACAAAAGCTTCTTTGTAACAGTATTTAATTTACATAATTCTATACAACAAGATACAAAATTAAGTATAAACTCATCTCATGCTCCCCAGCACTGTGAATTATACCAGGAATATGCAACATATGCCAGCAATGCTATTGATCTCTCTTAAATTAATTCTCTTTGCTATGGAAATGGAAGACAAAAAACAAAACCCATTGCTACAAAATAGTCAAGGCAATACAGCTCATTTTCCTCAGGAAAAAAAAAATTGATTTCTTGTACGTTTATTAATTAGATTTGGACTGATATAAATTTTAAAGAAAAACAGCAGTTCTAGAAACTAATAATATGAAGAGCTAAATTACATAAGGTCTGTACAATTTCAATTTTGATTTACAAAAATAAAGAGTGTATTAAATCGATAAATTCTATCATTTTCAGTAATGAAGGTAATATAGAAGTACACACATAATTATTTCTCTGTGCTTTATGTTTAGTAGATGGTTGCTAAGATTTTTGAGGTCTACAATTTAACTTCTCTGAGGAGAAAGTGTAATCTGGGTACCATCATCTTCAAGAGCACTAGAGATGTTGTGTTGTTTCTGGAAGGGTACTGTGGGCATTTCTTGCCACTGGGGGCAAGGAACCCATTTTGCCCATGCACCCAAGGCTGCCAGGTTTCTGGCGCCTGGGTTTCACCCGGCATTGCAGATGATCTTCACTGTGTAATACCAGGTATTAAAACTCACCCTTCTGCAGTGGCATAAAGCTTACTGCAAATCCAAGGCTGCCCAGTCATGCTTCCTGCACTTTGTGATCTGTGCCAGCCAACTGTGCCCCCGCAAAAATTAAAAACTAGGATTTAGAAATTCAAAACTTTTAAATAACTGACTGACTTCCCCACGTTCCTTCCTCACTGAGCTATGCTGAGAAATGCTCATTACATTGAAGGAAAAGAAAGGAGGAAAAGGATTGGTTTAAAAGAGGTGAATAGCAGCAGGTAGGCTTTATAGAAAACCCTACTAGTGTAGCCAGAATTACTTAGGGTAACACATCTATGCACAACGTTACTTCAAGGTGAGACTTACATAAAAAAAGAGTTCAGATGAGGTTTTCTGTTTAGAGAATTGCTATGACAGAGATGTGTTTGCATCTTGACAAAAACATTTATTTTACTGCATTACCTTTCAGATATGCTAAGCAGCTATACTACTTACAGGACACTGTACTTCTGTAAAAGAATGTTTTGGTGTTTTCCTATGGCATTTCTAAATTAAAATTGGCTTACGCTGTTTTTATTGCCTAGATCCTTTTAAAGGGTCTGATTTTGGGGGAGATTTTTCTTTAAGACAAAATATGGGTCTTAATAGAGTGGTTTACTCCAGCAGTAGGCACAGGTCAAGGGGTCGAAATATTCTGGGGAGTGGGTCCTGAAACAGTTTTCTTATGTTTTTCAATTTAATTTGTAACACTGCAACTTCGAGAGAATAATGAAAAAAAAAAAAAAAAAAAAGGGTTGTTTGTTGCATGACAGACTATTTCTAGAGCTGGGCAGCTTTATCTCAACACAAAGAGTGCTCCTGTTCACAGTGCAGCTGCTAGGAACTCATCAACACTCCTTGTTTAAGAGTAGAGTACAATTAGAAGTCAAAACTTTAAAAACCTGAAAAGTTATTACTGCAGTAAGGCATGCAACTGGATTTGATTTCTAGCCAGACTGTATCCCTTTGCTCCTGACACTGTTTACAAGACATATTTAGTGCAGGTGGTACTCTCCTTAATTTCACTGAAGGTCAAGTGTACTTGTCATAATTGTATTTTTTGCACAGCTGAGAATTCAACTACTTGTGCAGACTGAAAACAGACATTGTTTCTGTAAAGGAAACACAGAGCACTGGAGTTGGACTTGAAATAAACAGAATGAAGTAAATTCTCACAGTTTTCACCTACTATCTCGTCAAGATCATCACTTCTGAGTCTGCTGTGTATCAGTGGAAGCAGCCATTTGGGTCCTTCACTCCCAGAATGTCAGAATCCTCTGTCTGGAAAAGTGGTTTCATTTATCTTGCTTTAGGTGGCTATTTTAAATTTTTTTCAGGACTACAAACTAAGGTGAAGGTTTTGCAATATTTGCAAATGACTGACATTACAATGATTTCCAAGAATAAAAATGAATAAAACTGAAATTAATCAAGATTCTAATTTAAGAAAAACTAGATTACCAAAAATATAAATTCATTTTCTGCTATTTTGGAGCATCAAAATCATGGCTTTCAGAAGAGACTCAGTCTTATTTTCTGTAAATTCTAAACTGATTTTTTGCAGTTGTCAGATAGCAAACTAAATCTGCTTCATGGCAGAAATAGGATACTATTCTTGTGCTTTGATTCATTTACTCTTATGAATTATCAGTCTCTCCTACGTGCAATACGTGCACTTAAAATACAAAAAGTCGTCCACAGAACCTTCTTTTTCCTGTGAAACGTTTCCTTCATCCTCTAGTTTACAATCATTCCTAGTTCCTTCTCTACACATTTTACCTGAAGAAAGGAAATTAAAGCAAAACATCTCTGAATTGTGCTTCGTTATATTTTTTTCGTGTCAGTTGAAAAAAACCATAACAAAAAAACCCCAACCAACCAGGTGTCTCCTTCTGTAATTCTTATGTAATAGTTCAGTCTTGCATAACACTTTAAAATCCTCCAGTTTTTTCAAGTAAATGATTTCCTAATATATCAGACACAAGGAAGAGAACTCATCCTTCCTTCCAGATTCTCTTCACGTCAGGACCAGAGCTCGGGTTTGCTTCAGAGCATCAGTTCACAAAATTCTAAAACTAGAGACAGATTCCTCTTGTGAAATCCATGCTGATTAGCAGCTTCTTACCCACCTCTTCTACCCCCATCCAATCTGCTTCCCTAAACAACTCTGCCCTGAATCACTGTATTCCTCTGCAAACAGCAAAATGTAAAGATGTAAAAATCGGAACTGGTTACATAAATACACCATGTTACTCTACATATCATGAGAGTTTTTAAAATTTTAAATAAAAGCGTAAATGTAGGTAAAATAGTGCCTTTTTATGGAGCAGTTTGAAGATACAGAAATATTTTCACTAAATTGACATAAGATCAGGACTTCAAATCTACATTTTCATTATTGTGGCAACCTCAAAAAAAACCCAGGTTGCAATCTCATTAGTTTCTGTTCTTTCCTCCCAACACAAAATAGTATAGTAAAGGAAGCAGCAGAGTCTCATGAAATTTTGTCAAGTCAACTTGCAGGGCAGTGGTATTTCAGTCTGTGGGATTCATCTGACATTTTGTTTGCAAATTCAGGCTTCCTCTTTCTTCACCTCATCAGCAAACTTCTTTTTTAGTTGTATTTATTTGTAACTATATAGTTTAACTGCTTTATTTTATGGTCAAATCCACAAAACACATTCATTTGGTGGGGTTTTTTTGGATGTTTGTTTTTTGGTTTTTATTTTAAAGAGGAAAAAACATCCCTCTAACCACTGTCCTATGGTAGTTTTGTACTTACATTCAGGGAATAAATTTTATACAACTTCATTTAGAGAATGATTAATCAGGACTATTCTTTCAGTATCAGTTTTCTAGCTGAGTTTTTCAGACTCCAGATTGAATTTGAGGCAACTTGAGATCTTTTCCATGAAAAAAAATTTAAAAATCTATCGTCCTGCTAATGAAGGAAGTGAAACCTGTTACTTAAAAAGCTGATGAAGTTCCTATCCTTTTCGAGGAGGAATCAAAACGGTTTTTGCTGAAATACTGGTTGAAATTTATGCCACCAAAAAAAAAAAAAATCCTGAACTTTAAGAAATAGTTCAAAGGGGACAGGGACTAACACTGAATGTGTATCAAATTCATGTATCCCCTTCTCAGACACACAACTGCACTGTTTCTCTGAGGAGATGGCAACACCCTTGTACCTCTGTACAGCCAGCACAGGGAATCACACTGAGCCTCATCCCAGCAGGATAAACACCCATCCACTTTGCAACACACTCCTGGAGAAAGGAGAATGCTGCCTGGCATGCACAGCTTGTGAGAACATCCAGGCCATTGAAGGGACCAGTGGGACTGGGCTGAATTCCCAACTTTTTATTGTATTAAGAAAAGGTCTCTACTCTGTGCTCCTGCAATTCTTCTCTGATGACTAACTCACTATGTAGTGCCTATATCCTGTCCTTTTCTTTCCTTCTTTGGGATTTACACAGAACAGACAGCAATGATTTCCTGCTGGATGCCCTCAGGATTCACTGTGTGTTTTGGATGTTGCAAAGGAAGAGGAGACAGTCAAGAAAATTTGAGACTTTTATGGGAGAGGGGTTTGTGGCCTTTGGCTACAAGATCTTAATGAGCTTCCTGCTCCTTTTTTCCTTAGCTCTCCACAACAGGAGGTGGCAAGCATAACGAAGACTCGAATTGTGCACCCCTCCTTTCCAGAGGTTTGTCACCCAGTAGCTTTAAATTTAGAAACTTAAATTGGCTGTCATTTCTTTTACTACACAAATGTAAAATAAGTGATGTCAAGATAGCATTAAAGAGAAACATTGGGGAGACTGCTTCTCAATTGTTCTGTTTGAAAACTTGTACTTTATTTCACGACAAGCAGCGAGATTCACTGGAAAAGGCATTCTGTGCTGAAAGATACTGGGCATACTTCATTACACGAGAATATTTCCAAATGAAGACCTTCTGTATTGTTTTCCATTTCCTTGAAGAAGGCCTCAGACTGCACCACCTGTCTAAACATATTTACAGTCTCTCCACACGGCTGCAAGCCCAATGTAGTGGAATTTTTCTAAGGGTCAAAGGTAGCACAACTGAAGACATTTTGTTTTGGTTTGGTTTTTAAGATACAAGAAGATATCCATGAATTTTCTGCAAATCTAGCTGCAGATATAACTGGCTCATAATAGAAATATTTGTTAATCTAATCTAGAAATACAAATTCTCTGAGTGGCTGATAAACATTCAATAAACTTTGAAAACTTAGCAGTACATTCTGCAGTTTGCTTTTGACTTAACTCCTTTGTTCTCTGCTGCCCTGTTCCCACTTTTTTTTTGTTTGTAAGCTGTTAGTTAAGCCACAAAAACAAACCCTGTATCTCCCAGCACACTTGCCAAGTTAATTTTACTTTTACTTCCTCATTTAAGGGGAAAGGGGGGGGCTAGGGATGAACATTTTGGATCAGGTGACAGATCCATATCTGAGGACAGGAGCAAAGATGAGAGATCAAACTTGCCTTAAAAAAGATAAGCAATTACTGGATCACAAATATAACATTTATCACTTGACTAAATTGCTCAAAATTTGACAGTTGCTATCTTTTCTGAAATTTCTATGTGGTGGATCCCTCCCCCACTCTCCAGGAGAGACATCTGGCTACCACTGAATGGAGTTTAATGTTTGAACATCCCATCTGGTTTCATCATGTTAACACATGATTCCAAGTCATTCAAAAAGTATGAACAATGGATATTGTATTCCATATAGTGCCATGTGGATTTAATCTTTAAAAGATGGTGGCACTGTAGAGCTCAATCTTTTAGTTAAAAGTCAAAACATTTCATGTACTGAAAACTCATTTCCCACAGCCTCAGAAGCCTCACATTTTATCCTGCTCTAAGAACAACAAGGAGACAATATCTCCCTCATACAGTGCCATTCGTGTTGTTACCTACCTGAATACCTATCTTGATAAATCAAGAATACATCTCCTAAACATGACAGTTAAAAGCAGCATTAAAACTGATTTCTCATGAGAATACTCATTATTTTCATACTCAAAATACTTCCAGATTGATTAAAAACAAAAGCAGAAGTTTACCAAGCCAATGGAAGTTGGGCACTTGTGCTTTCCAGAACTGGTAACTCTACCTTTAACTAACATTAGCAAAATCTAAGGAGGTCTCTCCAAAACAAACTGTAAGGGCTTTCCTGAACATCTCAGTGATACTGAAAGAACATCTCATTTCTCTATATAATCTTGAATTAAAATTCAGTTTTCAGTTAATAACATTTTTTATTCAAACAGTTCTTTCACTTTATTTCTTCATAAGGATAATTGACTAGTGGTCCTGTAATACTGATGTTAATATATTTCTTGTATTTCTTAAAGGATGCCTAGTAGGAACAAATGTTCAATAAGTGGCTTATTATGAAAACTTAATAAAAATTTATTTCAGACTAAAAGTGACTTATATAAACTTCAAGTGTAAGCAGGTATTTAAATATTTTCTAGCTGCCCTTTAAGCCACCTAATAAAACGATATTGCTTCCTTAGAGCACTTAGGAAAATGACTGGTTTTACCTGCAAGGGTGAGAAGATGAGGAAAATATAGATATTTTGGAGGGAAATACCTTTTTAGTGGAATGAAGCAGGGCAACATGCTTTACATCTCTGTAACTGGATCATGAAGAGTATCTCGTTTATCCTCAAACCTGTGATGCCAGAGTCAGAGTTTTTATTTAGTAGAGTCAATGTTGTATTTAGTATCAGCATTTTACCAGCTAGCCAGCTCAAAGGTTGAAGTTAGTTAGATGTGGATCACATAACATCAGGATTTTCACACCTAAACATCTAAATCAGAACTATTTAAGAGGATGCTCTTGGTGCTTAAATGATCACTTTGTGTTCTCTGGAAAAATTCTTTACCTCTTTTACCTGCTGTGTTTCAGTTGAGAAAACCTGTCTAGAGGATAGGGGCTACTATATTGAATAAACAGAAAGGGCAAAGAAAGAAAAGATGTGCTCAAATTTATGGAAGTGAATGAATTCTGGTGTGACAAACCAGAAGTCCCAGCAAAGCTGAGTTGAAGGCTAGCTCCATCAGTTGGAAATTCCTTTCAAATCCGTGGAGATCATACAGACTGTTAAAACAGTGGATTGTATGCATTGAGCAGAGTCACTTCTAGCTGATTACATCAGGGAAGCTACTGAACTCCCTAAATCCAGGCTGAGAACTATAAAGTGCAAGATTAGCACAGAGATGGCAAACTTTGCTGATCTTAACTGTTCCACTGTTCCTATCCCCTCTAGTAACTAAATCATTAATACAGTAGTGACTATGTTCATTGATGACCTCCTTAGTTTTACAGAACTAAGAGAATTGTTTGTTTCATTTGACACTACTTCTGTCGACTCTTTTCACGTAATTCTGGTAGAGTATTCATTCAGCACAGATTTATGCAAGCTATAGCAGACAGCCTGTGTCAGAAAGTCTTCAGAGTCTGTCTGTCTAATTCAAGTACTCTGTCTAGAAAGGCATTGCTTCTCAAAACCTATTCATTCATTTCCTAACGTTAGCAGGCACAAAACACACAATACTTCTCAGTTTGTAATCCATCTGCAACACCTGAATTACTGCAAGCACTTGTCATACACTGAAGAGGGGAAGGGATGCTGACAAGAGGAATTTAAGGAAACTGAAATCCTAAACTCAATCTTCGTGAAAGAATTTTAAAAAATTATTTTATTCCTGTGCCCTTAAGCCATGAATGTCTTAAAACATGCAAGATCCATGCTTTAAAAGCGCTAAAATCCTGTCTTCTAGAATTTAGGTAGCTAGTTAAAACTTGTTGGTTCTATATAAGTATTTTGTACTAGTGGAAAGTTTGACTTCTCAGACAGGATCCAGAATTACAGTTGGTTCTACTCACGATCAATTTCACTTAAGATGTGGAGCAAGAGAAATTTGAAGACCTTGCAAGACTTTCCCAGGGAGATAAAATTGATTTTAATGCTTTACTTCAAGATAGACTGCTGGCCTAGCTAGACCATATGAAATTGGTGCCAAGTGATCCTCAATCAGATTAGCAATACATCCATTTAAAAGAGCAGTGAAACAGTGCCTGATAGAGCTCTTGTTGTTACATCACTTCTCTAATTTACAAAAATGTGTGGCATATTAGTGCTAATTTCTTAGTTCTTGTATGATGTAAGGAGCATTTATTTCCTAGAACATTGTATTCAGTCATCTTGTTCCTACCTATGATGATTAACTTCCCAAAAGTAAAGCAGAATGCCTTCAAAATCCCAGCCTTCATTAGGGGAGAAGAGAATCTTAGCAGTTTGACATAAGTTTAAGTGTTATGAGAAAACAGAGTGGATAGATTCAATAAACCCACTCAATTCTGGATATTTATTCCACATTAAATGAAAGTAGCAGGTGGTCCTAAAGTGAAATCTCACAGTGGCAGTCTGAGTTCTAACTTGGACTTTGGTTATTCGTAACTCATGTTTAGCCTGACAAAAGATCTAAGTGCATTATGATCCAAATAAATAAATTCAAACTTAAATCTCTTCTCCTCTAAGCAATCTAACTCAGATATTTGTGCACTGCGGACATCTGATATCTCACTCGCTCCCTCTTGCTAAGAAAATCTTGTTTTCCACATATAAATGGCAAGCTGCCAATTAGGGAAGTACACATGCTGCAATGCAAAGGAAAATAAGTAGATATGTCTGTATGCATTAACTACAAGTCAGAGTATTGTCTAGTGCAGCTGGAGTGAAAAACACTCCAAAAAAGCTAATTACAACTCCAGTCTTTATTATTATAAGCAAAAGCTTTTGTGAGCTAGGGTTACAGTCCTCACTGCAGTATATTTCTTGTTTTTAAGTCTTTGTTATTCTTTTTCCACTGATTCAAACTCTTGAAAATAAAATTGTCTCGAAGCTATTAAAACAACAACAAAAATGTAAAAACAAGGCAATTTATCAAACTCCAGTGCAAAGAATAAAATTCTCTTCATTCATTCCATCAACTCTGTGGCCTTATAGCTGCTTTTATCCATATGTAGAACACAATTCTAACATCAATGCCAGTGTGACAATTAAACAAAACCTATTAGTGTAGATTGAAACATTTTTATAAACTTCCTTGAGGAAAAACCAAGCTACTGGTGAAGCCAGCAGGACACTCAGATTCATCTGGGCTCCTGTTCCAGATTCAGAATGATGTAATATGAGAAACTCCTCTTTGTTTATTCCCCGAGTCTCAAGCTCTGAGAAGCTGTGTTAGGATTATTCCCTTTATTCATCCTGCTATAAACCAAAGCAGACAATCTTTTGGGCGTTGCTATAGAGTGGCAGAGAAATCTAGGTAGTTCGGTATGGAATATGATGCACAGAGATGTACACCACCCTCAAACCCTAGCAGCAGTAATTTAGATCAGGATACTGCAGTCAACCAACCTTAAACCCCCCATATTATCTCTTTCCTCTCTGCACTAACTGTACAAGTTCTGTAGGTATATTGATCATTTATAAGCCTGCTAAAAAACATAACTAATTATATTTTATTCATTCTCCTCTCTATTTAAGAAAAAGAGACTTAGTATAACTAAATTTTGTGGGCTCTGTAATCTCCACGTGACTGTGCTGCATTCTCTCCTCATGAAATGCCTGGCATCTTCTTGTGCCACACTTCTCAGCATAAGCTGCTTTTCTGTAATTCATAGGCCACTTCTGTACAGGGCCATTGCCATTTTTAATTTCCAAAAGCAACTATATGTGATAGAACGCTCAGAAATGGAAAAAAACGTGTCCTACTTTTAACTTAACAGAAAATGGCATTTCATCTCATAGCCCTGCCAGTGCACTTGCTCGTAATGTAATGTGTCACGTAGGTTGAAGTGAATTTCTTTGCCTCAAGGATCAAGTGCCACTTCTCACCAAAAACGTAAGAAGATTTCACTTCATGTTTGACTCCTAATTCACAAGTGCAGCCTTTGAATATCGGCTTTTCTGTCAAGCTGGAAGATGGTGATTCATAAAGTTAAACTTCATGTGGAGTGGTACCATTTTTAAAGAAAACTCCCTCAGAAAACATTTCCAGGGATTAAAAGGGAATTTATAGTCAAAAAACAGACACACTGACTCCAAAATAGCTGTTTCACATTTAGCAGTAAATCGACTATTTCAGACAGATCTCTTCATTCTTCCTAAATTTCACTGAAATTCAAAGTAGAACAGGACTAGTTTTGAACTCAAAGTTTTGTGGGCTGGAAAAAGTGAGTTTTCTGCTTACCTGTGGTCATGAAATATTTATCAGTTTGCCAGTTAAAAAATATAGCAATGAATGGTATACAGTGATTCATTTCTTTATGTGAAGGGCTTCGTATAAATTAGCAATCTAGCATTCAGTGGTCACATGTATTCAACATACTGAGTAATGCTACTTTATCTCACCCTCATACAAGCACAACAACGTGGCCTCCCACTACGTTACTTAGTGCTTAATGTAGTGGGCCAGAAGTACCTCAAAGTTGTTTGGCATAATTAACAACTCAAGATAGAACTGAATACAAAATTTGTGGGGAAATTTGGAAGCAATTCTATGTGCAACAGTACCAGCCTAAATAATTTCTAGTAGAAAGTTTTTAGTCCATTTTGGACAAGCGCAATTACTTATGCCAACTTTTCCAATAAAATATCCAGTAGAGCCATTTAGTAAAACATAACAATGCCTCAAGACCAGTCCTCCAGATAAATTATATTTATCACAATTCCAGATCCAAATCTACTTTTCAGGTGTTTTAATAGAGAATTGCAATTGCTATGAGTTGTGCAAATGTATTCAGGAGAGGGGAAGGATGACTTTTGGACTTTGATTAGTGCAGTTTGGGGGAGAAGAGGAAAATAAATGAGATTCAGCTCTATTTTAAAAATAATTCTGCTGCTGCTGGAAGATTCCACCATCACAAAATAGGTGATATCTATAACAAGCCAGAGAAGATAAAGATCTTTTCAGCCTCTGCTTATGACCAAAGCTAAGCAAATGTGCAGCTGACAAAGGTACCTGAAACCCTTTCACAGGGCCTTTGAAACCTTCATCATGCTATTGTAGATAAGAATGTTAAAGAGATGCTTCTCTTCTTGAGAGATATCTTCAGCCTTTATCAAATTTATTGCAGGCTGCTATTTTCCAAGCCATACTAGTACTAGTGTGGTATTTGGTACTGGTGGCAGGGGACTTCTCATGGAGAAAACTCCGTGTTTCACAGGAATTCAGGAGAAGAGCCTTTAACCACAGCCTTCATCTTCCGTTTTAAAGCGATGAAGAGGGCAAGGTGTACACTTACAAAAATTTTAAAAGGAGTGGGGAATGTTTCAGAGGGTCTTCAAATTTGTCTGTTTGAGTTATGGAATTAATCAAAACACACAAGTTCAAAACCTTTAGGTATTTTGAGCTACCATCAAATTTAGGGCAAATCCCATAAGAGAAATTTCTCACTGTGAATCATGTGCTGGACTTGCTTTTGTTGGTCATTAACACCAGGAAGTTGCCTCCCAATTTAAAATGCAGGTTTGTTTATTGCAGCATCATTAAAAAAAATACTATCCAACAAAAGATGTAGTTATTTCTTTACAAAGACACAATACCATTCAGTTAGAAAGGTTTATATGATTAAAAGAGAGATACACAAATATTTAACAAATACGTATCTTCCTTTATCAAGTGGAAGCCAAGTACATGGCAGTATGCTTGGGATTAGAAGGTGGAGAATGACCAAAATTTCTTCTTTCAATGGATTCTCTTCAAGGTTAGAGATCTCCAGATTAAAAACAACAACCCCCACAAAACCCTCTCCAAAAAGCAAAGCTAAGTAAAACCTTAATGCACACCATTTTATATACTTCAAATTATTCTGGTAATTTAGGCTGTTGACTTTTTTCTTTACATGAGTTTTTACAGAAGGTTCTCTACACATTTTAAGGCAGAAGGATCAGTGTAACACTTTAAAAGAAATGAATATGCAATTCTGCATCGTTTAGTGATGAAGAGGAAAAATGGTTTTAAGAGTCAATCAAAAAGAGTAACAAAAGGAACACAAAGAAGGTCTCAGTTCACTAAGTACTGCTTGTCTGTAAAGAGAAATTTTGTCTAGAAGCATTCAAAATGCAGAGTCAAAGCACTCTTCTGCAATGTCAGAGCTCAGTGTCATGAGGCAAAATGTTTTGGCTGGCTAGAGAGTGATGTAAAAGTTTTCCTCCTAGTTGAAAAGAACTAAAATGTACTGTTGGAACCACTTCAATGAAGCAGCACCACTGGCCAGGCTGCAGTACCTGCACAGCAGCAGCAGCAGCACTGCCCAGGCCATGCAGTGCTGCCTGCATTGGTGCAGCTCTTGGTGGAGGAGCAAACAAAAGGACAAATTGTTCCAGGCAGCCAGAAGCAGCCCCAGAGTGTCCCAGCCATGCCCTTGCTGCAGTTGAGAGGCAGATTGAAACTCTGAAAGTGAAACAAGATGAAGAAACTTTGGCAAGTACAACCTGCCCTAACTTGAAGGCAATAAGCATTTAAATGTTAATGTCTCTATATGCTAATTTAATTAGCAAAATGAGGTACTGTATGCCATACTACTTAAAAAAACAAGACTAACTGCATACACCAACATATTATTTGATGTATTATATACTTATGAAACAAGTCCCACTTTCTATAATGACTTCAGGGAGGAAGTACTGTACAGAGCCTGATGAAAGAAAGGTAAAAGTTGTTTAACAAAACTCCCTTCCTATACTATAACTGAAGGCTTCTACTATACCTATGTAATAATATAGTCTAGTAAAAAATGAGACCTTTAAAAAAGTAAAAAATAAAAGCACTGGATACCTAAAAATGAGAATAGTACTTAGTTTTCTATTCTCATAAAGAATATCTCCTTTTGGGGGAAAAGCAGTGGAAGAGGAAAGCATCACTGTCTTTTATTCTACATCCCTATATGCTTTATTATAAAAAACCCAAAAATTCATTTATTTAACTGGTCACTTTATATTTAGGCCAGCTGGGAGAAATAATGCTTCTGGGAAGGTGAAGTCCAAGGTAGCTACAAAATCCTTTATGAGAACATTTAAGTAAAGAAAGAAAAATCCTTTTACATCCTCTCATATTTCTATCTCCTGGCTTTTCAAAAAATACAAGTAGTTGTGTTTAAAGGAGTGAAAACATGAGGCACATTGATTTAGTGAGTCTGAACTTAAACTAGGACATCAAGAAATAATAGCAGCAGGTATTCCCTTACTCCTGTGCTGCCAAAAAAAGATGCAACTCTACTATTTCTTCCTCTGATTACAGTGGTGAACTTGAGTTTCTAATGGTTGAAGAGGGCATTACAGGAAATTTTACTTTTTTTTCTTTTTCCAATTACCGTTCTGTGTAAAGCAGAAGCTTTCATTTCCAGAATCTGCATGCAAAGTATTGAAATTTCTCTCCATTTTTGACTCCCAATGACTGTCACAATAGTGAGAGCACAGTGAGGGCTCTCAGGGCATTGCCCCTCCTTCTGAACCCTTTGTAGGATGCAGGACAGAAAGACTTGGGAGAGCCAGGAGGCCTCTCCACTCTACAGCATCACTGAAATAAATGCAGCACTAAGTGTCTGTCCCTTTCAAAGATCTTTCTAATGTTAGCAGGCATCTTCTGTTCCCTGTTTTACAAAGAAGAAACTGGAAGTCTAAACCTCTTTTTTAATTGAATCTCCAAAGCGAGCACCTTTGAAAATTAAATGCCTGAACTCACATATCCTATTGGCTATTGTTGGATTTTATTACCTGATGGCAGGTCAGAACATTTTTATATTTCACTTCTGCCCTGCTCCCTGACAGCCCGGAGAGTTTTTGCACACAGCAGGCCAAACTTTCTGGAGGCAGCCAATAGCCGTCATGTTAAAAGGAACTTTGGGGCAAATTCTTCAAGTGTTAATCCATCTGCTTGCTTCTACTTTAACACCTTCACAGCAATTTACAGTATTTTCACCCATACAATCATTATTTAATTTAAAAGGAGGATGAATAGGAATATCTTCTTTAAATTGTATGCCAAAGTAAGTTTATTGCTTGAAAGAAATAAGCAGAGCTTCCCAACTTCTATGAATTAAAGGGATTTTCAAAGACTTCCTACAGTAAATGTGAAGCACCAAAAAAAAAAAAAAATAGATTCTTAACATATTTAAATAATGGTGTGGAATGTAATTAGAAACTTTAATATTTGCAGTTGAATTAAAATTAATTTTCCTTTACTTTCTTCTAGTTAGGTTTCTTATAAGGAGCTTTCTGTTGAATCAGAAATAAATCTTTACACCTTTAAAGTAGACAATATTTTAAAATTATGGAGAAAGGATGAACCAGGTCCAATCATAAGCACACACAGCATGAAAAGTATGCTAAAAGTAATTAAAAATCCTACAGGACAAAAAGAAATATTGTATTAAAAGGTGAAGTATAATCAGGGTACCTACAGTTACTTTGAACATTGTGACTTTAACAGAGTAGGGTTTAGATAATACCTTATCAAAAAGAGTCTTCATTCTTTTGGAAAAGAGGCACAAGATGATCCTTACAATACCGCAATAAAATAAACAGGAAATCTAGATAATATCCTGAAAACTGCTAGTTATAAAGAGTTCCACTTGGAAACTATGTACTATAAGATTAGGATAGCAAAATGTTGCCAGAGATACCTACCTAGTCCTGTTAGAACTGTAGCTTTTCATATCACCACCTTTCAGATTAAACTGAGGTAATATCAGGAATCTTACTCTACATTAGTCTAGTATATACTATAGTCATTAATCTCTCTGAAATATGCATTTAAACAACCTACATGTACCAGTGCACACAGCTCTGGTAATATATAATCTGACAATTCAAAGAATTCAAACTGTTCACTGATGGATCACCTTTCTTTCTAAAAGAAGCACCCTAAACATGGAAATTTCCTCCTTTTTTAATGCAAAACCACATCAAAAACTGAATACTAAGATCAGGCTTAATATAAGAATTTTTTCTGGGATATGACATTGAAGACACCCGGGTTTGGTATTAAAGAGACTTGCACATTGTTTCCTTGTTAATTAGAAAAGTTTCTAACCCCATATGCTGCACATAATAGATCTAGAAAAATTACTTTCAAAGGTCCAAAATAAATGAAAAAGTAATGCAATTTTATTCACAGCTTTGCTGTGTAGGGTAACTTTTTTGTGGTACAGAAAAGGCCCTGTTTCCACAGTAAACTTCATTGGGAACTCATGAGTTATTAACAGCTCTGAACTAGGGAAAAAACTTCATAAAATACCTTATAGGTAATCTGAAAGTGTACCTTCAACAGTTGTCTCTGACTTTTCCCTGTTACAATAGGCATTTGAAGTGACATCTGAGCTATTTATTTTCAGTAGGAAGCCAAGCACTTGTGTCAAGTAGCACCACATTCCACAGGTTGTCTCATTTAAAAGTCTAGCTAGATATTGGCATGCATGATTCAAGGGGACAGAACTCGGTACTTAGCAGGGGAGGGAAAGGCATTTAGAAGATAACAGAGGCCCAGTTATGAACTGTGAAAATATAGAAACTCATTGAGGAAAATGGGAGAAGCCTATGCTTAAGGTTAGATGCATGTGCTCAAAAAATCTCACTTAATCAGTCAACAATAAAAGAATAACTGCCAGGAAACATTTTAACCTGACAAGGTATTGTAAACAGCATGGTCCTCTTTTGGGATATAGTCTATTGCTTTCATAGTACAAGCTACAGTCAGTGGAGAAAGTTATGGAATACAGTCTTGGGGTGTCTTTGAATTTACTGAATTCCTTCCAAAATGCCTTATGGTGGACTATTTAGTATTCATCACCATGCCTCTGTGGAGCAACGGCTGTTAATCTTCTAAAATATACAGAAAAGGAAAAAACATCAGCTCTACAAACAAGCTTATTTTGTCCTATCTTGTCATTTTTAGCAGAAAGCCCAACAGCTCACCTACAGGGAAAAATTAAATAGCTAAAGCAGGAATTTACTGTCCAGTGTATCTAAGAATCAGAGAAACAAATTCACTTTTCTTCTCTTTTCAAGGTCAGCACCAAGATGACAAACAGTCTGCATTACACAGTTGTATCATATAGTCAGCATGCCAGACGATGAACCCATAATTCAACGAGCCCAGACTTAAGGTCCAGCACAAACACAGAGTTAAATGTGCTTCCCAGTACTTCTGAATATTGCATTCAGTCATTGCTGCTCCCTAGGAAAACAACCAGTCCCCCAGCCACACAGACAGAAACCTCCTCCTTTTCCTGTGCCTCCAAACTCCCCCTCCAGTGTAACCCCAAAACCAAAGAAATCAGAAATATGGCAGGCCAGGGCAAGGCTGAATTTTTGTCTGTGCAATGTGGAGTTACTGAAATGAACTTAACAGCTCAGTGAGATAAATAGCACTGCTCTGGTTTTACATTGCTACAGAAGAAATGAGGGTCTAACTCCCCTTTTGTTGTTTAACTGATTTTAATGAGAGGAACTGGGAGGGGGAGAGAAGGGTTTCCAACTACTTTATGAAAAGGTGTCTTTGAAGGGAAAATGCAATCTTCAAAAAGGAAGAAAATTGAAAGCTTTTCCTCAAGTTTCCTTTCATTTCTTATCTTCCTAAAATACATATATACAGTTTGTTCCAGGAAATGTCTGAAATGCCTTCTGGTAGCTTTTAAATAAACATGAAAATCTCCTTTTGAGTTCAAAGAATTTCAAATAATGACAGGGGAAGAGTTCTTGGACTGTAACACAGATGTAAACAAAGGTCACTAATCACTCTCAATAATTAAAATGCATTATCATTACTTTTTGACTTTTAGTCTGCTGTAACATAACTGAATTAATGTCAATAACTGACATGAGCAAAGCTCTAATGTGCCTCCACAGTGATCTTTTCCTGTATACTAAAACCAACAGACCTCAGCTACATTTCTCAGCCAGGAGCTAATGTTTCTGGGTACATGTTACTGTTTCTGTTTCATTTGTCAGTAAAGCCTTATTTACTTGCTTCCTGTTATTAATTATGGGAAACAGGATCTCTTCAAACTGTAGGAGAGGCTCTTTTAACTCCTGTCTAGACTTTTCAAGACAAAATATTGATGAGCCCTTTAATGTTTGTGCAGTGACACAATCTGAGCAAAAAAACCCCCATCGTTACCTCAAACAGCTTAAGGCTCCTTATCACAACGTTCACAAAAAAAAAAAAAAAAATCCTTTAAATCACTCGGGCTCACATCCTTATTGTTAGTCACTGAAGTAAGGTTTCCTTTCATAGTTGGATACTTTCTTCATCTGTCACACTGATTAATTAACAGCTCACAGTGTGAGCCCTGAGCTTAAATAGCCTACTGAAACGAGGAGGAGAGATCAACGTTAATATTCCATAAAAAGCTGAAGAGGAAAAATGCTTTCCTTACTACGAAGGGATCTGTCTTCTAATAATAAAAAAAATTAACTAGTTTCTGTTTGGTTACATTACATGAGGAGATGAAAGCACCCAGCTTGCAAAGGGAGATTGCAGGAAAGGATTAGGACGAAAGTTGGAGAAGACTTAAGCATTTTAAATTAAACTATTGGTTGGAAACAACCAAGTCTTGAACACCAGTGAAATTATTTTCATCATCATTAAGAAAATCCAGTTTATCAAAACATAATGAACAAATCCATAAAAACACAGTATCATTGCTTGTAAAGATCTATGGGTAAAAGGCATGCAATTACATGAAATGGAGAGTTGCTAAAACCTTAAAGCTAAAGCTGGTTTTAGCCAAAGCATTTGTTCTCTCACACACACCTCTTTCCCAAACTGTTACAGTCCAGCAATTATTTCAAGAGTTTGACTTTCAACAACTGCAAGTTCTCCCCCTTTTTTAAGCCCCTCCAGTACTGCTGAGTGGGCAAAAATTACAGATGCAAGAAAAGCTGACAAATGAGTGCAAGGCCCCTCCTCCCCAGTGCTCAGCAGTCAGAGCCCCTGCCAAAACATGCCTGAAAGCTAGTGAGGAGACAAAGACACAAAGATTCCATTTTTTTCAGGGAAAATAGATTTCATGTAGAAACTACTAGGGAGAAGAATAGCACACTGGCACGTGTGTAATCTCAAAAGCAGAGCAGGAATGAATGTTTCAAGAATAAGTGACATTATATTTGCTTATTGAGTAAGCTCAACAATTTAACACATGGCTCTTTTTAAACTGAAGAGTGCTACAGGGGGTAGGAGAGGGAGCTCCCATAGAGTCACAAAAACATTTTCAGTCATGGAGAACCTTCAGTTTTAACATGATCAAGCTAAGAGTTCATGGCTGTTGCTCTAAATCATCTCCTGATAATGCCATAGCACACAACCAAAACAAAGTAAATCCAGCTTTTTAGTTCAAATCTGTTTGGCTATGTTTACTAATAAAAGATGCTTCCCCCCCAGGGTATCATTAATAAAGTTGCAATGAGTTTAAAAGCCTGGCACCTAGGCACATCCAGGTTTTCAAGGTTTTCATAACAAGTTTACTACTTGCACGACTGGCACTCCTCACTGAGCTGGAACAGGTCTGCCTCTGAGCAGGGAGAGCAGCAGAGAGGTGAATGCAGGCAAGCAGAGCAGGAGAAAAAGCAACAACAGGATTTCTCTTTGAAACTAGTCAAAGCTGGGGGAAAGTCCTATTTGTGGTGGGAAGATTTGGGACAACTCAAGATTCTCACTAATTTAAAAATAAAAAGGATATTCACAACAGCATATAAGATTAGAAACTATTGTTTTAAGTGTGATTCCAGCCCTTTAGGACTCAGTGGCAAAAGAAGCTGCTGTTAAAAATAACATAAGCTCCCACCAGACAGGCAGTTTAGGAAGTAGAGGTGTAAAATGGGGTTTTAGTCATCAGAAAGGTTTTCAAAGTGCTCATCAACATGCAGCATTCTTACAAACTCTCTGCTTGTGATATACCTTTTCTCTGTCTTATGGGAGACTGCTTCTACAGAGGCACTCAAATTCAGCCAAAGTCTTCCAGTCTTTGAGCAGAACACTAACGCAGTATAAACAGAACATAGAAAATGTTATATAATAAACATTCCAAAAATGTGATTAATGCCCTGAATAGACAGGTTTGTGATTGAGGATAAACAACTGCTGGGAGCACTCTAAAAAGACGCCCAAGGGCCCTGTGCCTTGCAGGAAGAGCCATGGGCAGAGAGCTCAGCTCACCCTCATGTTCCTCTTTCTTCATCATGAGGATGTGGCACATTTCTGACTCTGAGCCCAGGTGCTGCCTCTCTTCCCTTCTGTCTGCTCCTGAAGACTGCTCTGCCAAATGACTTAAGAAAGAAAGGGCTGGTAATCCCTTGACTAACTAATAAATCCCCTTCAGGATATCAACACTGATTGTTACACAGGGATTCAGGAATAGTCCAGAACTATTTATTAAAAAAACCCCAAACCAAAACCCAGCCCTATTCTCCACATTACACCTGAGATGAAGTACCAGGAACATCAGAAAACTTGAACACTGCCCATTTAGTTACAAATCCACATTTCTTTTTCATGAAATTTCCTCACATTCTTCTAGCTGATCCCCCTACCCTCCCACTTGCTAAGTCTAGGCATATTCTAACACTTCATAGCCCGTCAGTATCTACATTGTTTTGGGGTTTTTTTTATGCATTTTACCATCCAACCATCGCTCAACCCCTCCTAAATGCATAGCTGTGTCCATTTGGCCTCCATTCTCAACCAGACCAAACCATTTTCATTTCGTTAGTACAAACAGATCCTAGAGGTTATCTTACTGCAGAGATGAAAAAAAGTCTGCATCTCCCAGTCTGATATACCTACTGACAGTCTGGTACACCTACTGACACATTCCCCTCACTTCAAATTCTCATAAGCTGAACCCCAAACTATTCCTCTACCCCACTGTCCTGGTTTAGGGCAAATTTGAGAGAAAACCTCTGACTGGGGTCCCTCTAGGAAACAGATGATTTGGGGATACAAGCATCATAGTCACCCCAAGACACCCACCCACCCTGAAAGTAAAACTGCTGTACTTGTAGACATAGATCAAGAGTAATACGAGTGCCTGATTTCCAGGAACATTCCAAGATAAAAGAAGATTTTGTTCTGAGGTCAAATTCTAGAAACGCTAACAGCAGAGTTACATGAAAAAAAAAGGGCTGCAGCTAATGATTTAGGTAAGAGAAACAGTAGAGAATGAAATAAGATTTATGAACAGTTACAAACATGCTTTATCTTATACAGCTGCTAAACTCATTCTTCAGAGTATCATTACAAAGTAATCTTTACAGAGAAAACTCAAGTTATATCAGATAATAGAAAGAAACAGCAGGGAAAAATAGTATCATATTATCACTTGGTTTCACATAATGTTCCATCACTCACCTAACACTATCCCTATCTAAATACTTGTAAAGATTACTTGAAAATCAAACGTTAGCATTATTTCAACCTATAGGAGCTGGTGAAAGTCAACATGAAATCTTGCATCTGTGTCTAAAGTCTGTCATTGGACCTGAGCTCGTGGTAATGGCCACATGTCCAGGCAGCGTGTGGCACAGGGCTCAAAGGCAGGAGACTTTTATATTTGACTTGGCACTGGTACAGCACAGGTCTTTAGCATGAAATTTATTAGCATTAATGGGCATTGTGTAATTAAAGCACTGTGCTTTAATGCCCTGAGGGGTGATGGGGCTTTTTTTCATGTCCTATAAAATAGACAAATAAAAAATGTGAGACTTTTTAAAGCTATTCAAAGAATTCAAAAGTGTGTGTTCCTCCATTAATCATAACAGAGAAGGTGTAGCTGAACAAGATGGATCTGAAATTCTCAAAATGTCTTCCATGAACCCACAAGATGGTTAATGCTAGACACCAGGTTTTTTGAGAACATGCTATGTAATTACAATATTTTGCAAGGCCACAAGTTCTTCAAAAAGTAACCATTAGATCACTGAAAAATACAGATTTGAAAAATATATTTTTAGATTGAATATACCATACTTACTTGGTATTAAACTTGTTTAAAGGGGTCCAATTTAATAAAGTGGCTTTGAGAAGCAACTCAAATATTTGTTACTTGAGCCCTGGCATTTTCTTTCCTGAATGACAATTTAGAAGGCTTTGAGAATCCCATCATCTAACCCACTGAACCCACCTAAACCTTCAGGGACAAGAGGAGGCATTTATGTAGTTCCTCATGTGCTTTTGAATATTACAGGCTGAGACTGGAATAATATTCAGAGCTAGTAAAAAAGTACAGGAGTGCTGCAGGTTTCATTAGGATTGGTGCATGTCAGCACTAAAGATCAGACTATTACCTAGACCTGCAGTTAAGCAGAACTAATTTTCTGTAAGAGAAAATTAATTCAGAAATACACTATGGAAGAAAAACAACACATGCAGGTCTAGTATTTGATTTTTCAGAAACTGATCTTGACAACTGATCTGTAGCACTGCAGAATAATCCTGGAGTTCATTTTCTGGCATTTTAAAAATTGTTTCATATGTCTGAATGATCCTACATGAACAGCAAGTCAGAACAGCATGGAGAAAATACCACTGATGTAACTACTTATGATGCTTAAACTATTGAAAATGGGCTTATTGACAGAATTGTGTCATATCTTAATATTCTGAAGAATCTAATTTCACTTAAAGGTAGCTTGAAGCAAAACTTATTTTATCTGAAAATCTGAAGAAAAAGTGCAGATTGTACAAAACCACTAAGACCTTTACAGTGACACTAGCAATTTTTCCCTGGGAAATGTCAAGATCAATTATTGGCTGATCTATTGGACATATCCTAAAGTATCAAACAAAATTCTTTATTTCTTTATCTTCTAGACAAACCACCACAGGGCTGCAGACCAGCAATGAAGAGAGCTGAGGGCAATTTGACCAATATCATCTGTGTTGGCTCCCCAGAAGTCGATGAAACACGTAATCGGGTCTCCAAGGTACATCCCAGAGATTAGTTGCCGTGCCATTCAATTAGTAAATGATTAAAACAAGATGTTTTCTTCGATTACATTAAGATACTGGCAGCAGGGAGGGCTATTACCTTCTGTCAAAGCGTCTACCTTCCCAAATTATATTGTTTCTTAACACGCCATTAACAATGTGCCACCTCAGCCAAATGATCAGTGGTCTCAGGTACAAAGTAAAGATCATTACAGAACTCCACCACCTGCCTCATTTGAGCAAATCAAGTAAGTACATCTGAATCACTGACTGAACTGAAATATTCAAATGCTAGTTTTCATCTTCAGCTTTTTGCTTTTTTGCTGAGCACATGAGCCTTCTTCTGAGGAATCAACAAAACCACGTAAAGATAGTGTTAAATAGAGAAGTTCTTGAAACTAAAACATTTTTCTTTTCAAAAGAACAGGACCCCAGGTAAATGATGCCTTTTAATACAGCACATGAAAATTTCAATTATGGAAATCATTATTCTAGGCACTATGTGCCATTTTATATTCCCAGCAGGATGTTTTTCATCTCATCAAGAGTTTCCAAGGCTGTTTAGAGCTCCTGTATATGCAAAACACATTTAAGGGCCCCCAAGAAGATCTGTTAATTAAAAAGCCTAGTCAAGTGGTCAGACAGACTGGAACTTGAGGATTATAGGTAAGAGGGATGAAATAAAGGCTTGGAAATTATAATTTCTTTTTCTGTGGTAGCAGCCAAAGCAGCTGTTATAAACTGGGTAAATTAAAGATGTGGCTGACTAAGCCAGCAGTCTGGAAACAAGACATTACAAAAACATAACAGCAAGTCCTCTGCACCCCACTTTTAAAAAGCCAAAAGTGCTGACCGTTTCTTTTTTACTCTCTCTCTTCCTGTTATTCTGATCTGTCACAAATATCCTCCAGCTGGGACCCTTCCAGCCCTTGTTCATCAGCTTTACTTTCCCACCCCCATCTTAGGGAGTTAGTACTAATTCCTGGGACTGTGGACAAATGCTCCATAGTGGGAGTAGTCAGCAAACAAGAAAGGACATGTTTAAAAGAAGAGCAGGTGAAATAACAGAGTTGCAGTTCTGTTCTTTTTTTTTTTTTTTTAATATGAGGGTTTTTAATGTAAGAACAGTCTTCTCATACTGAACAATATTTATCATTCCTTGAGAGCTGTTTCATCTGCCCAGTACAGTCAGCATCTAGGTACAGAAAGGTCTCCAAATAGAAAAGCCAGATTGTCATCACACTTTCCAGATACATTTATTTTCTTGTAATTTACTCTTTTCAGGGGAAAAAAACCCAAACAATCCAACCCTTTTTCTTTCTACATTTTCTAGTCTGTTTTCATAAATATTTTTGAAAGGGCTAGAAATAGTTTTGCCATGAGCTTCTGAAGCTATGCATATTTTTTACATATCAGAAAGCGATGAAGGATCTATGAATTACTGTATAAATAAGTTACTTAAAGACCCCAAAAACCATCCCAGAACAACCCTTTGTCTTTTCTCAAGAGCAGATACAGACTTCCTTTTAGAAGCAGAATAAACATTAGTTGCTTTGTTTAGACAGCTTTTGGTCAGTGTTGCCAAGCTAGAATATGTCTCAATTTATATTAACGTAAACCTGTGGCCTATTTTTATCTCATTTTATACATCATGAATGAATACCTCCCAATCTATTTCCTCTATGTTTATTTGCATTCAAGACAAACTCATCATTTCAGATTTGTGGTAGATGAATTTCTAAGTGTTGCCATTTCAATACTACATTAACAATGCTGTTAATAATATTGCTGCATTGAAACATTGCATCTGATTTGAGGCACACTTCAAGCCCTTTGCAAACAATTACTCATTAAATACATTTGAAAACTGTTTATGAGATACATGCCATAAATCTTTAACAGACACAAAATTGATACAGGCAAGCTGAGTACTCCATTTTTTATCAGAAATTAGTTTTAGGTGGCATGGGGCCTTCGTCTGATGCTTTTACCTGAAACTAATCAATTGCCATTTTGCATTTTCATACAAGCCAAAGAGCATGAGAGAACAGAACAAGAATTCTAAAGGTTAAACCCCATATTCAGTACAGTCTCTCCCCCGCCCCTCTGTTTTAGTGGGTATTTGAGGAGGTTCTTTACATCTCCTCCCACACAGTTTCTCTGCTTCATAAGCAGAAAGCAGCTGCTGGTGCTTTCAAGTCTAGCGGTTAGCTGACATTTACCAATAGTTTATAGTTTTCATTCTACCTTAGCAAGGAAAAGAGCTAGAATTTCAGTTTTAAAGAGTCTCAATCTTTATATTCCTAATTCTTCCCCACCCCAAACTGAAGGGGCCTGCAGCCAAGGTTTTGGTGCAACTTCAGGGACAAAAACAATGCTGTGAACCAGCACAGAGAATAGGACCAACGGGTCCTGGATTTACTGTTAAAATTCTTTCCCCTGGAAAACACCTCAGTGCAACTCTTGACCAGTAGTGCTGATTTAATTATTTTCTTCTCAATCTCGCTTTCTAAAAAACTGCTGTGTACAATGTTGGTTACATAGCTGACTTGACAAACTTAGCAGCATTACTTAGAAACTGCCATAAAAAAAGAGAAAAATCTTGCATTTATATCTGTGATATGATGCTTTGACGACAGAGATGAGAGGAATAAGAAAGGTGTAAGATACATCGCAGAAAACGCTATTTTCCAGAGCAGGAAGAAAAAACCCAGCTGAAACATAGAAGGAATGATGCTATGTCCTGCAAACCCTGCCTAGCACACTCATGTGAAAGGTGACCCCCTACAGTTTAACTCCCCCATCCAGGCAAAAGCAGACACAGGCCAGGACACAGTCCTGACGTCTGACTTTGCTCCCAGATAAATGCACTGATATGACGCTGTTTAAGGTTTGTCTTTCTGAAATTTATCTTGGAAAAAATTGAAAATTATGATTTGTTAAATACATGGGATTATTATATCAAAATACCGATGAAAAATAGTACTGTCCTGGCCACTATTTCAACAGTGGAATACTCCTGCTAAAATTATTTTCAGATTTGCAGGTATTTTGAAATCATAATTAACAAAATGTAGTCAGAGATGGCTCTCTAAGGGCACGTTTATACACAAGGGAATCAGAAAAACAGAGGTGATCTGATAAGCAAAATTCCCCACAAATCAGGAGGTAAAAAATGCCATACTTGGAGTTGTTAACAGCCTGCTAAAACCCCCAGTAAACCTAAACTCAGAGCCAGTTAGGTGCCAATACTGTGTTTATGTCACAGACTTTTTCAGAGTAGAAATCCAGAGCACAAAAGCCTTTTATCTGATGATATTTACTAACAAAGGGTTTTAAAAAGGTAACATTAACAGGATTGCTGTAGATGCAAAAAGGAACTTGGAACATACGATTACTGGATGGCTCCAAACTTTACCTCATGTGTTTAAAGCCACAAAAGTAAACCATCCCAGAGGGCTCAGCAAACACTGTTTTTTCCAGGTGTAGGTCAGGACATTTGAAGACATCTATGACTGAACTGGGTTTCTTCTTCCTAAATCAAGGTTTCCATGACTGACCATCATAGAGGCAGTTATAAAAGTCAAACTGGCTCACAACAGCTGCAGAAACTCAGTAGTGCAGCAGTTTGCTGCACACGTGTTAAACAGGCAGCACTAAATACTATAAAATCAGGTCAAAGCAGAATGAAAAAGTACTTGAAATGAAGAATTTCACATCGATAACAGGAAGAAAACATGGAGACAACCTTTTCTGCAGGTCAGCAAGCTAAAAGCAGTAAAAGAAAGCAGTTTGCAGCAATCCACACACAATAGATCTTGAGCATTACTTCCTTTTATCATGTATTGCACTTACAGGGCACTAGATTTTTCTAAACATCAGCCAAAGCATATTTTCAAGTCCATCCAAAAAACATCTGAACGACACAGCAGACTGAAATATTTCAGGGGGATCAAGCACGAACACCAATGGCTACCTCTTGTTCCCTTGGATTAAGAGTGAAGAGCAGCTTATTTGGAAAGTAGAAACTAATTAAAAATTATCTTTTCTAAAGAATAAAAGAGAAAAGCACCAGTCTTTAAACAAGGTGGAAACTCAGCTGGAGATGGACTGCAGTGTCTGTTTCTTTTTGTAAAGTCGTCATTCAGAAGTACATTCAAAACCACATTTAACTGGTAAACATTAAAACATGAAGTACTAAAAATGAGGATCGTGGGAGCATGATCCAAGGGCCAGTTTTCTTCCCTCACTGCTGGAAGCTGTAGGGAAAATCAGATATACCTGATGCAAGTACATGAAAAAAAAGATCTGTAGTATCTTAGCACACATGCTTTTAGACATTTGACTGATTTCAGTTAGCATTTGTACTTCAAAAGAGATGATGTAATAGTCAGAACAGCTAACATTTTTTTCATGTTTTTGTATGAATGGAAAAGAGATCCAGACATATCCGACTGATTATTTTATATTCTTCCATAGAGTCACTATGGCCTTATGAAAAGGATTTTTTCCCTCAAACTTGTTTACTTCTGTTTGTGATTGAATTTTTAAAAGAAGCCCTCACATTTTCAACATTAGTTCCAGTTTTTTACTTTGTAGAAGGAAAATAAGTACACGTACAAGTGTGCAGACAGCACAGTGTTTCTTTGCAATACTCAGTAGAATAAACAAGAATTTGCCAAGGCTCCAGAGCTCTTCAGCCACAGCATCCTCTTTACATATGCATACAGTTGCTTTAATTTCATTACTAAGAGTGAACTATATCATAATTATACTTCTTTCATTACTACACAACATGAACAATGGATCTGTATGTGACTGTTAAGACTGATCAGAAAAAAAATATTCCTTGCTCAGAGAGATAAAAAAGATTTCTGAAATTTTATTATTAGACTAAAGAGAGGTATGTCGAAGTTATTTCAATTATCTTTTGGGAAAAGGCACGCATCATAAAAGAATGTGGAGGAGAAAAAGTAGGCAGAATGATCCCTTCCAGATAGATAGTCTGTTCATTAAGACTTTCACACCAAATATCAGAAATCCAGGTTTCCAGGCCCTTCTCCAACGACAACAGAGCTCTGACATTCCAGAGGCACACCAAAACACCAGGTCATAAACCCTTCTAGGGCAGCAAGGGAACTTTTTTTTCTTTTCTTCACACAAAAGGCCTTCCCAGAAAAACCTCCATTGAAATCTGTATTTCTTCAAAACCTTCTGCATTTTCCCCACAGAGGAAGAAAAAGATATAAGTTTTCAACCAGATCTAGTTACAGTTTTGCGTGGAACTGCAATTGCAGGGGAAAACTAACAGAATTTTAAAAAAAATACTTCTATAAAGTTCTAGTAATATCTTTAATCATATTACAAGCTTAATGCATTACATTAATTTTTTAAATTAACACAGTTGGACTTTTAGATCAAACAGAGAAGAGAAAAAAGATTGTGATCCAACAAAAGCATGTTATAAAACACTGCTGTTCAAAACAGGTCAAGTATTTTCTTGTGCTTGAAGACTAACAGAGGGGTTTTTCCTAAAGGCAGTCATTAGGTGGTTTGTCTTTATTTTTGATACTTTTTTTAAATGGTAAGATATAACTTCTGGTCCTCTATTAAATACACTCTAATCTGTATTCCTGGGAATAGCAACTTTCTTAAGACACTTTTGTTGCTATTAGTTGTGATAGGATTGCTTTCTCTCATGTTTGCATTTTGCAGACCACAAGCCTTAGAAGATCACTTGGAAGAAAGACCCTGGGCCAACCCATCCTGTTGATATAACTCACAGTACTGCCCAGTTTGGTACTCTTTCCACTCTGAAGGACTCACATCAGGTAGTAGAAGCTAACTTATTTCTTTGCTATTGAATGACTACCAACTGACTGTTCTTTTTTCCCCAGCCTTCCCCTTGTTAGGCAAAATTTACATTTTAATAATCTGGAGAACCTTCAAATTGTTGTTGTCCAAGGGCCACAATAAGATGTGGCCATTCCACCCGGTGTGGGGGAAGGAGGAGGCTGGTTCTGGAGACCCCCACACCTTCCGTTTCTCACAGAGCCAAGCAAAGTCCATTAGAACTGACAGGCATGCAGGACGCAGGAGAGAGGGCTAATTGAGTTTAAAGCTGTGTAGCTGCAGCCTCATTTAGGAAACGCCTCCAGGCTTGCTCAAGAGTTTATTACTAAACCTAGACCACAAAGCAAACTGAATGCTCAACTCTACGTGCCCAGAAGGGAGAGAAGATCCTTTTCTCCACACTCCTAAGCCCATGTTGTTAGCCCCTCCAATCTTTCTCCCATAAAGTAGAATTCCAGGAATCATCTCCATTTTTCTTATCCTGAAGGCAGAACTGCATACTGTTAACAGTTTCAATAATCTTGATTACAGATTTCTATTACAATAAAACATCAGTATTATCCCATTAAATCAATAATCTGTCCTGCTACATCTTGCTAAAAATAGTCATTTTCAGCCTAAGTAATTAGGAAAATAGAAATGGCCACAGAGGGTTTCAGAACAGGAAAAAGATTCACATTTGATCTTTTCTGCCACAAGTGGCAGCAATAGTTGGTATGTGAGATGCTTTCTGCCCTAATCAGCTGATCACTAAGGCATTTAAATTATCTGTATAGATGATTTAAAATGGGATAACCCACAATAAGAATATCTACAGTATTTAATAGAGCTATTAAGTGTGGAAGAAACTTGGGATCAGCCCCCAACTCAGTCACGAACACATTCAAGAAATTTGAACAGATGCACATATGACCATAGTAGGACATATTCTGAAATAATACCAAAAATATGGAACAACCACAAGTTGTTCTCACGTGTTTTTACTGACTCCAAGCTTTATTAAGCTTTTAGTGTCCTATAATAACAGCTCTATGAAACAGTGGTAGAAACTGAACCTGAACATCTAGAAACTCTTTCATAGATAGGTTTATACACAAACTGCAATCATGACTAGAGTAAGAAGTTGCATAACTGAAGTGGAGGGTCTAGAGCCCAAGTCCATCCAGGAGCAGAGGGAAGTGGGGTTATGAAGTCTGAAGGCTCAGGGGAGAATTTATCACTTTCTAAAACTACCTCACAGGAGGCTGCAGCAGAGTGTGTCTGAGTGTCAAGTACACTTTTTTTCCCAAGTAACGAGTGATAGGATAAGAGAAAATGGCCTCAAGTTGCACCAGGGGCCATTTAGATTTGATATTAGGAAAAAATTCTCCACCAAAAAACCTGTAAAGCATTGGAAAAGGGTTCCCAAAGAAGTGATGAAGTCACTGGAGGCACTGAAAAGACATGTACACATGGTACTCTGGGAGAAGATTTAAGTAGCAGACCTGGAAGTGTTAGGTTTCCTGTTGGACACAATGATCTCATGTGCCTTTTCCAACCTGAATTATTAAATGAATGACAGGTTCAAATCACTGGCTGTGTTAGCATGTATGCTGCTTTAAATAATGGTTAATTCCTTCCTTACATGATACTTAAAATGCCATAATTATATTCTCAAATCCAAGTGGTTCTTGCAATCACCTGGGCCATATGAATGCATTTAAAGACTGAAATCCATAATATAGTTTCCTTCCTAATGTATATACACATTCCTGCAGCCATAGTGAAAGTATTTCTACAGATACAACATTATCAGAGAGCCAAACTGTATCCTTGCTGTCCAACAATTACAGCACTGCTCCATACAGCAAAACAGGAACATCTGGAATTCTGCTCTTGTGAGGGCAGCTGGGACTGCATTGCTCCATCAGGAAATGAACTGTGCTCAGGTTATAAAATATACTTGGGGCTGTTCACAGAAAACTAACAACCATCCTGGTATTGAAGAAATTACTTGTGTACGAGGCACTTACTAGGAAAAGTTTGTCAAAGTGCATACTATGTTTTTCTGACATGGAGAAATTGTGCAGATTCACTCTATATTTAAATCCCATTGAGCGTGAATAGCTCCCTCTCATTTCAGAAATTATTTCCTAAGTAGAAAAATAGTGTGATAACTAAGACTGAATTTACCAAACCTGCCACTAAGAAGAGTTTTTTCACTAACTCATGTTCTGATCTAACTAGAAACAAGTTTGAGTAAATGCTAGCTATTCCTTCTCTCAAGTTCTGCTTTGGTTTCATGTTACTCCTCAGAGTTTGTGGCAACAAGTGCAAGACAAATTATTAATTTCTCTTCAGACAAAACTGAAAAGTACTGATTGCAGTAGCTAGGAATAGTGGCCTATTCAAAATCTTTCTTTACTAATATTATTGAACGTGGTGGTTTGAAGTGGCTTGGATTTTGGTTAAGGGAAAAACCAAGCAGGCCAGGCCAGCCCTCAGCCCACTACATTGGGAAAGAAGTAGACAAAGACAATTTTTTTTCTGTTGGCCAATTGTAACTCTTGTATTTTATTGACTGTTCTGATCAAGATTGCTTCCAAGATCAAAACATTCAGATGACTCGTTTTTTGCACACATTGGCATCAATAGTTTGGAAGAACCTGAATTGTTCTATGAATGCACAGATTCAGTAGAAAGACATTTTGATGACCACAGATTTGAAAGACCCTGTTTCTATACACTTGAGACACATTAGATAAGGAAAATGCTCAGTAAATTACTTCTGCTAAGAAAGACTAAATTAATTATCCTTCTTCAATTCTATTTACCTTCAGTATTAAGTAGATCCATGTCTACTCCATAAGCTTTGAATTGTAGGTATTATTTGTTTTTAAGTGAGAAAAGAAAGGCATACCTACATACCCACATTTACCACACTTTGAATGTGACACTTGTACTATAAACAACTTGCCTGAAACTCCAGACCTATCCCTTTAGCAAATTTTAATATTTCATTATAGTTCATGGAGTATAAGATGGCTTAATTTTTGTTAACACTGCACGAATATTTTGACAAGAGTTCATCCACTTAGCCAAAATTGGAAACAGCTAAGTATCGACATAGTATATAGTACCAGACCTACACACAGTGAACTAGTTTAAAGGGGGGAAAAGAAACCCGAGTGAGATTTGCAAAGGCATTCGATCAGGATAAAGAAATAATGCAACTATTGTAACAGTCTCCTGCTAGAAGTGGGGGAACACTTTAAACAAGTTTTACTTACACAGCATTTCTTCTCCTCCTTTGAAATATGTTCTAAAAAAAAAATCTTCACAATTAACGTATTGTATAAATTTCGCAAGGTTTTCAAAGATCAGGAGCTGTTTCTGGAAAGACTCACCCTGATTTGGCAAATAATTAGAGCATAAGTTACACCAGGATGCATTAAATGTTTGACATCTGTCACGGTACAGAAACATGTACTTACAGTTAGCTTCAATAAGAAAAACGAAGTCAGATATAATTTTAAATGGGGGCAAGAAAGAAAGGAAAAAAGAGAGCAAGGGTAAGGACAAGAAGTCTGAGTGGCAGAAAACATTACAACAGCCAAGTGGAAACAAATGAGATATTATAGCTGGGGTGCAGTCACAGGACTGTGTGTAACTCTGTTACAGCTGAACACCAAGAGCTTCTGGTGAAACCAGTTCTGTGTGTGACTTCAGGAAAAGTATAAAGAAGCATATTCAAAAGACAACAAGCACAAAGAAAACACAGTCATGACTATTGACAATAGTGAATTCTGTATGGAATGTGTGAATGGGACGTGAGTGAGGCAAAATAGAATCAGCCCCCCTTTGCCTGGGATTTTTGTAGTGACACAAGCCAAGCAATCGAAACAGAAAATGTCTGTCTGTGCTAGGAGAGAAAGAAATAAAACACCACAAAAACAAACTGCTTTCCTCATGGAAGAATGGTAACTTTGGACAACATTTGGCACCACAAGTTCAAAGGGCTATTTCATCTGCATTGTAAGTACAGACCCAGAGACTTTACAGTATTTCTGTCTCCATGCTATTGTTTTCTGTGCCATTAATGACATTTAAATTATAGACCTGCTGCAGCCATGTAGTCAAAACACCACATCACCCGATGAGACACTGTATTATAATGTCAGTGTGTCTGTGTTTTAGCTGTGCTTTCATATACTCTACTTCTCTTCAATCACCCTTTTTCTCTGCCAAAGAATAGATACAAGAGACAAGTCTATCTTTAGCTCCACAAAAATTTCTTACTCAGGCAGCTGCAACGCTTCATTCATCACATATCCAAGTCTCCTGTTTACAGCAATGAAATTTTTAGACATACAAATAGTACAGAGGCAGATAAAAAAAAGTCATGGAGAATTTAAACTGAAAATACAGGACATGACTAGGGAGTCAGAAATAATATGCTTCGAAGCAAACCAATTTCTAAACTACATCAAGTGGGATTTCTTGTTTCTTTTGGGTTACTTTGAGTATTAGGTATTTTTTTGTATTTACTTTCAGTAAAGTATTTAATATTTACTGAAATACTGTTTCCCAGAAGTATAATACTGTATGTATTGACCTTTACATACACTTATTCACAACGACAAATATTGATTGAACAACAAATAATTATTTGACAGCATCTTGAAGGAAAATGTACTGACATTTCTCAACAATTGCATGACTAAATCTGAAGTATTTCTTTTTCTAAATTATTCTACTAAAAAGATACACTGGTCATAGCAAGTCACTAAAGAGCTAGGTACCAAATCCAGAATTTTAGCCAGCATTTAAAAGTTTTTCAATCTCAAAAGCCTCAAGCAAGATACTTCAAGGTCACAAAACTCCTGAGGGGTGTGGAGGGGGACATCTGCTCCTATAAGCTGGTCTGCTGTTTGTAGCCCTCAAATGGACAACTCCACTTAAGATGAAAGGTTTATATATGGAACAATCTTCAAGATTCCATTATTTCCTGCTTTCTGAATGTGCAATTCATAATTTCAAGCACTCAGATTCTCGAAGTATTCACATTAAGAAATAAAATTCACAGTATTAAGTTAGCCAGATAATTTTATTCTGTATTGGCTTATTTTTAATGCCATATGCAAAACAGCAGTGATTTTTGATTATTAAAGGCATAGTCTCAATTCAGAAAAGCTAAATATCAGGAATTCATGAAAACTTTTGTGCATACTTTAAACTTGCCAAGAACATCTAGGGCAGCTGAATATATTTAACAGTTTAATTGAACTTTTAAAATTGTTTCCACTGGGCAGGGGAGGACAAATATGAGCCTACAATTTTCTTTTGAAATCTTGACATTATTTTACTTTTCTCTAAATGAAAAAAAGCTTTTTTTATATCTTAGTGACATAGCTTCTTTATTTCTTTGTTTTCCCCTCCAATGCCATGTGATTTCTCTCCTCCCACACTCCATTTTCAACATCATCCCAAGTTACAATGGTTTGGCATTGGACAGAGGACTATGGAAGCATAGCAAAACTCCACCCAGCTTTTCACTCATCTTTTTTCACTGTCAAACCACAGCAAAAAGACACCACACTATAAACAAGGACAAAGTCATGCATACATAGGAAGATCCCAAATGCTTGGGGTTTTTTCCAAGTGTCAGTGGTCAAAAGGATATATTGATTATTCCTGACCTTTATGACAGAAAGCTCAGTATCATTCAGATACAGAAGTTCTTCTCAAACAGCTGACAAACATTTAAAAGAAAATCTACTTTAAAGTCTTCTGATGTCTGAACAATCAACAGAAGGGCCTCTGATGCAGTTCAGTCAAAACTTATCAATCCATATGCAGCATGACTGAAATCAGAGACACTGGAAACAAGTGAGGTTGGAAGGGACCTCAGTCCCTCACCTAGTCCAGTGTGCTGCTCCAACCAGAGAAAAACCTGGCATTACCCTGTGCTGGGCAGCTTGTCCAAATTTGAAGTATCAGCAAGACAGAAGATACCAGCCTTCCTTCACATGTCAGTAATAATACAAGGCAAGATTTTATATATTTATCTGATTACAAAGGTACATAGAAGCTTATATTAGCCAATGAGTGAATTGCAAGAAATGCACATTTTGGCTGTTAACATTGAACTATTCTTTGTGACATATTCTTTCTCCTTTGTGAAAAGAAGCAGCTGTGGAATGTCAGATACTACCCATGCTAACTACTGCTAAATGCACTCAATTTAGACTAGACCACTAGATAATGGCGTATTAGGTGACTTGGTATGAACACTGAATCTTGATATGGATGATCCTTTGCAGATACTTTTAGGTTTTGAATCATTTTAATCTGACCATATTTATCAATGCCCCACTAATATTTAATTTCTTATCAATTAATGTCATTCACTACAACTGCCTCAAAAGGTTTTTAAGGAGTTGATGGAGTCGGCCTGAACTAGATTCATTCCAAGTACTGATAGTTTGTTCTGACAGTTCAAACAGAAAATTCTCCTTGCACAGAAGCAATCATCATTTCCTAAACCCAGCTTTAGAAGTCAGCACAAAGATTTCCATTTAACTTCACTAAGAGGAAAGTAAAGTAACATCAGGCCCTTTTCAAAACCTACTTTGAAGACATACTTTTAGCCCAGAGCTAGCCCTGGAACAACTCACTGTTTATAAATGAATGTGACAATCCCCCCAGAAGAATCTATTACAAGATACCTAGTTTGAATTCTCAAAAACAGGAGATAGTTCTGCATAGAGTTTGCTTCCTTTAGTTGATTCAGTAAACTTGATCTCTGGCCTTTAAATAAGGGTTAAAATACCGGATATTCTCTTCAGAGATCTTGAAAAGGTGTGGTATTGCCTGACAAACATTTCATTCTTACTCAGACCCAGCTGACTGTAACCTGTGTTTCAGATGTAGGATGACACAGACATTATTCAGGAAAAAGTAGAATACCTTTTACTCTACCCTGTGCTCCAAACTGGGATACCAGGTCCATTTTTAAACTTACTGATATGTCCTATTGCTGAGGCAACAGGAAATTCACTGACACAATAGGAAGGGGATTGCATTTGAACACAAACCAAAGTGAGAATGATCAGTACCCTCTGCATTCCCTCTTACAAATCACAAGTCTCGTGTTAGACTACATATTTCCAAGATTTTCAGGGATATTAGTGGTTGAATGCATTCAGTTTTACACCTTGTTATACGTTTTCATATCTTTTCCTTTTAAATCAAAGGAAAACACCATTTTATTATTCAGTTTAGGACGTATCACAAAGATATAAATACTTGTATAAAACAACACAAAATTAAATGCTTAGTTCAGTATATTTTCTAGCAGATATTATTGGTGGAGTGCTGATAGAAATAAGCCTTTACAAAAATCAATACAAAAATATTTTGGTTGCCTTCTCAACTACATAGAAATTTTTTGCTCTGTGAAGTCCAGCAAACAAAAATATTTGACGCTGTAAAATCCTTTTCCATTCTTGACCAGAGAAGTCTGTTGTATCGTGTCTCAAAGACCCACTTTTATTCACACCTGTTTGCTCTCATTCATGTTCATGGTGACCAAATTTTGAATATCCTGATAAAATATTTCTTTGCATTCCTGAGTTACAAATTTTTCTGCCATTTCCCTGGTTTCTCCAGATAAACTTCAACTACATCTTCCAATTTCAACTTGCATACAATGATAGTAGGACTGTCTGAAATACTTAATTTCTACTGCACATATTTTAATCCTTTCCTTGCACAGTCAAGTATCAGCCACCTGTGTTCAGGGACATGTGATGGGACTGAAGGGGACATAAGGAGGCAGGACACTTTTCACTACTCATCATCACTCAAATGCATAGGGGTGAAGAGAAACTTGCAATGGGCCTAACATATCTATGATTTTTAAATACTGCTATGGATTTAATGATATGAAAATCAAATAAATTTGAGAAAAATTTAAGCTACCACACTAGAATGAGTTTGCATATCAGTTCAATAATTATTTACTTTTTAAATCAGATGATTAAGTACCCTCTGGAGTGGAACATGAATTCGCATAATCTGGGAACTGTTTTGCTGAGCTCATGCAGACACCTCTTTTTAAGCTGCAGGTTTTGACAAACATTTTTAATCACATACCTGGCAGATGAAACATTATCAGTTTTCATTATTATTAAGTGCCTGTGTTTGAGTTGAAGAAATATGAAGAGAATAATCTAAGAGCAAAGAAATCAAAACCAACTCCAAAAGAAGAGAGACTTGCCAAACCCACAGAAACATCTATGCCTACATTCTGGTCCTGAAAAAATACCTCTATCACCTAACATAGGAAAAGATTTCTGATCATAAATTTTCCCAAACAAGAAAAGTGGTAAACCATGTAAATACAGTACGATGAAAATGCCAAACCTAAATAGAATCACAAGTGAATATCCATGAAAATTTTCACAAGAAATTATATAAATAGTGAACTGAATTATCTTCAGTTTGTAATTACCAGCTAGTCATAAGCCACAGACACATAACCCCTTGCAATGCAATTGCCCAGCTGCCACAGTTCACAGCAGAAAGAGAGCTCCCAAGGCTATTATTTCCCTTTTTCCAGTGCATTTTTGCAACATATTTTTTAGTTTTATCTTTAGAGTCCAGCTGGAAGCATGCTTCTGTTGCCAGCTGGTTTTCCCCTATAAACTCCCTCACTCATGAAGGGAAAATGCAGAACAGCAGTGCAGTGGTGGGAGAAGCAGGAAAATACAGGGGAAAAATACAATTAGAAGCAGTAGTTCTACCAGACCTGTGTATTAGGCAGCATCTTTTTAGTCATAATAACTCTTCAAATGCCCCTCATCATAAGCTATTACACACCACACCTCTCACAAGAATAGGCATGTTTGCAATGTTTCTATGCTCTCATTTTACACAAGAAACTTTTGTTCTCCTTGTCTCAAAGTAACGAATGAAAAATCAAATGAAAGTCAGCAAGATTCATACTATAGCACATTTGTACAAGTAGTTTTTCCAAGTATGCCCAAAAGGCATCTAGAGAAGAGTAACTAAAGTAATTTCAATTACCTGATCTTCTGAACAATAAACAAAAATCAGCATAAAGTTTCAGTAATAAAGCAGTCAAACATGAGTAAGGAAACTCAAAACCCAGTTCACTTCTTTCAAAGTCAGTTTAAAAGGAAAATAATTTAGGAAATCCCCACCTGAAAAGGAAAGTACTCCTTTATTAGACCAACTCGAGTTGGCATACACAGAGTAGAAGAAAACTGCATAGCACTTTTTCAAGTTCAGCTTTTCTGATAGGAAGCTAAAACTCTCTTGCACTGAAGGTAAATCATAGCATCCAAAACAAAGGTTATCAAAGGAGAAAAACTACCTTAAAGCTTATAGGTTGCTCCCACTGGTAATTCTTCATATTAATAATCTTGAAACATGAAATTTCTCTCAGAGCCATTTTCTAGAGCTAAAATGTTGGAAAAGAGCTTGTGAGATACAACAAGCCTTTTGGTTTTGTCTGTCTTGTTGACAGAGTAATAAACCTTACAGTTTGCTACAGCTAAATATTACTTTCTTTTATATTCTCAGGTTTAACTTTCAGTGAAAGATTTAGCAAAAAGTTAATTTGCATTCTAAAAATCCTTTTCAGATCCTCAAATTAATATGCTAATGTTTTCAGCTATCAAAGTGATATGCATAAAAACTGAGTTCATACATTCATATTTCTAGAATTAGCAGTTGAAGCTAAGCTTTTTGATAATGAAAACAGACTTTGGGACTCTGGTTTACCTGTTAAACCTCTTCCTGGAAAACTGTGGAGCTGGAGAAAGCACATCCTGCATGCAGATTTCTTGGCTGCTCAGTGTCACCCACCACCCAGGAGCTGTCACTTCAGCAGAAGAAGCAATATCAACCTAGGCCTATGAGGAAAGCAGAATATCCAGCAAAGAATACATTAGCTTCTTAGTTAAGGACAAGAGGAGTCAACCATAACCCACAATCATTGCAGTCATTTCCTAATTAGAAGGCAGAGGAGAAGAGTACTGAAAATAGGTTAGAGCAACCAAAGGTCTGAGCTCACAGCTCAGCTAAATGCTGCAGTTATCTTCCAAGCATTGATACCCAAAATATCCATAGAGATTTATATCTAGGCAATACATAGAGCTGTCTAAGGAACTGCACACACAAAAATACTCTCAGGAGTCTACAGATTGAAGATAGTCTTCCTAAACTATATGGGGGAATAAGGAGAGCCACAGGCCTAGAACTGCAGCCTTTAAACTTTTGCCGGCGTTACAACAATACGACCAGAAACTCTCTCGGAATTTGGCCTTGAAAACATTCCTCTGCCAACTGACAAAGGAGCAGGCACTTGTACTGCTTCTCTCTGAAGAAACTGCTCCCCCACCCAGGGCACAAACCTTGGATTTCAAACCTAAACCCACCCCCAGCTACAAGAAGATATTGTGATTGAGGGATGCTCCAAAACATTTCCTCAAGAAGTAAAGAACAATTTAAACATTGGTTTGGCAATAGAGAATACACCTGGTAATCGAGACACCATCTTCCCTCAGGAAGGATTTAGGTTTAGGATTTGCTGTTATGCCTGCTCAGAGGAGCAGAAAGCAGAGGGAAGGGGAGCTGCACACACTGTCCTGTGCAGGACACACTGAAGGGAGGCCAGGGGGGCACTTCTGCACAGGGGGGTCAGCTCCAGCCTGGCCCAAACAGAGAAGTTGTCTGGCAGATATTCTCTGGCTGGTGGCTTTGGGCTCCTCCATGGTGAGACAAGCACTGAATGGGCCAGTGAGAATTCAGATATTTTGGTACTGTGTGCTAAATAAGCACCTTAACCCAGCTGTGGAACACGTTTAACAGAAATACAGCAGCTTGATCAGTCTTACACTAGGCTAATTTTGTTATGATTGTTTTAAATGCCTACTAAAAATTATCTGCATATTTTAAATGTGACTGAAAAATTAATTCTGTTTCTTCTTATACAAACAAATGGCTCTTAGCATTTTTAGAAAGGTCCCTGGATTCTATAAAAACTGGAAATACCATGAAGATACATTCGCAATTATGAACGAATTTGTTTGCACATTTACCATCAGCATTATTTTTTCCGAGTTTAATTTTAATATTACACCATTTTAATTCTCAGCATGGCAACTGTGCACAAACATCATCTGGGTGGTGAATGCTGGGAGTAGCTGAACTGCATTATAGGAACTCTGCTGGGTGGTGTTCTGTGCACATGCAAGGCAGTGTGATACCAGTGCTTAGACCTGACTGCAAGCAAACCAGTTCTTTAAAACAGAGGAATTTCTAAATTCACAGAGCTAAAGGTCTGGCAAGTGAAGAACTAAATGACAAACACCACATCAACTGAGCATAAAAGCCTTCCATGTAATAGAAGATACCCACATTTTGAGACCAGAGACCAGTTTAACTCCTTAACAATGCAGGGTGGCAAAACATTTGTTACATAACAGCAACTTCACATGGCATTTTTGCATCCTGCCATCTTTTCACTGAAGAACAGAAGATTAGACTTCTACCGACTCTGAGAGACGGGGAGTGGAGCCAGCAGCAATATTTAGCACAGAGTGACTGATTTCTGGCACCATCTAGCTTCTCTGCAACAGGAATCTGGCAGCCTGGAAGGTGCTTTTCAAAGACACTGATTGAATAATTGATACTAGTGCTATACAAAGGCTCAAGACAGCACAAGAAAGAATTAAGAAATAAAGTCGTTTTGGGGCTTAGGACTGACTCTTTTTTTCTTTCCCCCCCCCCCCAATAAAGATCGTGAGGTAAAAATCCTGGGCAGAATACCAAAGCCAAGAGAATACAGACTGTTCATCATTCAGCTTCTGACTATGCAACTCTGCCAAATAGCTATAATATATATGAAAGTATTAGACACAAAGAAGCCATAATGCAAGCAAGACTATTAATTGTTCATTTACATGAGATATGGTATAATCCGAGAAAAACAGATTTGTTTTGACCAGTGGAACTACTCCTAATTCCACTCAGGAACTGCAAAATTCCAACAATTATTTTTAACTATAAAGATAGTGGATTTATACTCATTCATTGCCCTTAAGGGGTTTTGGACACTAGAAACTTCAATCCACCCTCACCAGCTCTGTATGGAGAACTGCTGTGGCCATTTGAGAAAAGCAGCCGTGTTTTGTGCTGAACATCGAAACTCATTAACTGATGAGATAGATATACAGCCTTTGGATGCTTGTGCTCTACAAAATTTTGCAGAAACATATTTGTCAGCATGAGGACATGTTTACAGACTCACACGTTGGTAAATCAGCAAGGAAGACAAATAAGGTTGGTTTATAACTGCAGTAGAGGAGGAAATAGCAGAGAAAAAGGAGGGGAAAAAAGTATCTTTCTGAACTGTACCAGACAAGCAGGCACAGTCTCTCCAATTCAGAACTTTTTTCCAATTCCCACAGTGTAACTTTCTTTCCATTTGCCTGAAATCACCTGTAATGTGCTTCAGGAGCTAATCCCTACACATTTGGTTTACTCGGCACAGGCCCAATAAAAGCAAGGATTCTCAAATGCATTACAAACCCAACCCACTTTCTCACTTCGTCTTTTCAACTGCAGGTGACCACAGCTACTGAAAATAGAAAATTAGTTACATTAACACACAAGTGATACATGGGAGTCTCCTAGATGGAAAAAATGGAACATAGTTACATGCTTTTTCCTATAATCCACTTAAAGTAATATTCCTCTTCCTCAGGGTCGTAATGTATTCAGTTAAAGCAGTTTCTCAGTAGAGGTCTAGGGCTGTTCTACTGTTGATTCATTCATGATCGGCTCTGGTTTTGTGATATCATCCCATAACTAAAGTGTAAATGAAAGGGAGGTATAGCTGTCTATGTGTTTTAATGTATTTCAAAGATTTTTTATTTAAAGAAGAATCTTACATTCTCTTCTCCCCTAGATATGCAGGTTTTGTAGACTCCACATTTTCCACTCCTTTTGGTTATACTAAGAAGGACCATATATTTGCCATGACATAGGAGCATGTGATGACTGAAAACTAGTAAGTCAGTATTTGGTGTGGCACGAATAAGAGTATCCAAGTGGGAAGGAATTTCAAGATTTACATCTAAGAACTCAAATGCACCCAATCTGAACCACAGGCAGAAGTCTTGACCAAAATTTGAAACTACCCTCAAAGTCAGTGCCTGTTACTTGAAGACACTTTATACTTCCTGAACAGTTACAGATCAAAATGAAAGAGCAAGCAAAGCATAATGAGAGCAAAGCTGAGAACATGTTCATAGAGGGGAAAGGGAAATTGAGACATCTGTCATTAACATCTGACTTGGATGTCTCTTAATGGGTTTATATTCAGTTCTTTGTTATTCAGCTGTAATTACTACAAAGAATGAGTTTTTATATCTCAGAATGTTCTGGGTTGGAAGGGGCCCACAAGGATCAAGTCCCACTTGAGTGAACAACCCATAGGGAAGCGAACCCATAGCCTTGGTGTTGTTATCACACTCTCACCATGTCTGGAACCAAAGCATCTTGGGCTATTGCACAGTATTCACTTGAGAGACCAACTCCAAGGAATTTATCACCAAGATTTCGGTGATCTTCTTACACTCAGATTTCAATCTTCAGTGATGCACAAAAGAAAAGCACTGGGATTTTCAGTAGCAGTTCCCCTGAGTGTCAAGGATAGAGAACTTTTTTAATCTCTCAGTCCTTTTGAAATTCTCTGCGTGCAGTTTCAGGGTAATACATTGTCTTAAAAAGCCTGGTAGGTAATTCTCTAGAAAGCAGCAAGTTAGATCTCCTGATATGTACACAAGCAAACCTTTGTCTCCTGCATTCTTATGTACCAAAATGCTGCAAATTAAAAAAAAAGTCAAACCCATAGCCATCAGAATTTACTGCATTTATGTGAATATTTGCAGAAGACACATTATGCAGGTAATACAATATAATCATAAAGAGCTGAATGACATCCTAATCCTGACCTTCAGGTACCCAAAACAGGTGCTTAAGGATTGGAAAAAAGGCAAAGAACAGAGAAGACAGTAAAAGTGCTAAAAGCATTATAGGAACCTTTATATTTTATATTCAGGTGGAGTTTGCCATGAGCAGCCCACTTCCTTTTTGCACTGAATAATTCCCAGCATTTTCATATCACATCTTAGATACACATATCAAAGACAACTTTCTAATCTTGCAAGTGTGCTTAGAGAGAAGGAAGAGGAGAGCAAAAAATACCAATAAACTCCCCCTTTCCCCCTTGTCCTCACCTTACTGACCAATACTTGTTTTTATCTAATACCTGAGGAATTCCCCTCCTAGACAGAGGAGAAGACTGAAAGGAGGTAATTGATTTGTATGTGCATCCTCTTGTGCTTTTTTTTTATAATTTAAAATCGATTTTATGTATATGTTTCTCCAATAACAGGCAAAATTGCAGTTCTATACAAAAAAAGTGTCAGGGATCTGTTACTTTTACTGGCTTGTTAAATGAATTTTATATTAGAGAGGAATCTAGATCTCAGAAATCATTTGTCTTCAAGTTCCTCTCCGTTTTTACCTCAGATGTATGATGAATCACTAAGTATTTCAGCTGTTTGCTCTCCTTCCTCACCTCACCGTGTTTGACATTAGATTAGCAGTGCTGTGCACACCATGTGACAATAATACTGAGCTCAAGACAGGACCCTAATGTGCCAAGAAAAAAAAAAAAATCTACATTTCACAACAAGAAAATTAAGTCCCAGAAACATGAGACTGCTTATATCCTTTCTTTGGCCATATTCTATCCTTCTCACCATCCTATTCACTAATTTATTTCTTCCTCAGTCTTGTACTTCATCTCCCAAGCCTTCAGTGACAGCTTTTGGAACCTTAAACCAGTCTCAATCGATAGGCTGAGGTCAGCTGTCAGATCCATGGGACCAGAAAGATCAGAAGACATTTATCCAAAGTCCAAGTGCAGTGCCCTATTCAGACAGCTACGTAGCCTGCCAGTTATCAGGTGGAATTGAAAACAAAAGTCATATTAAAAGACAGCAGGATCATTATTTCTCCTTTCTGCCCCACCTCCTCAAGTGCCTGAGGTCATTTTCCACTACAAAAATGAAAGCCCTTCTTGAAAGTGTTTTTGTGCTAAACAGCAGTGGTTAATTTCTTGCAACTAATTAGTTATTCAAGTGAAAGTGTAATGATCCTCCAACGTGATTGAAAGTGCTTCAACTGAGTTTCCTGCTAACAGCATACTTCTAGAAAAGATGCAATAAATCAGCAGGGTTATGGAAATCTTTAAACAAAAGCAAGTCTATGACAGGAACCCATTGAAGATATAGCCGTATAATATTTATGCACCTAGCTGACATGTGCTTTTAACCCAGCACTTTCAGCTATAGCTTTTTAGCACCTGGGTCATATTCAGTAAGAATGAAATTCATCCTATCTGCTAAGAGCCAGCACAATGTCTCTGCTTTAGGTGTTCAGAGTGTAGAATTACCATAGGGCTTAAGGGATGGAACTTCCCTCCAAATGGAATTTCATCCAGATATTTCTAAATAAAGATACAAATAGAACACCTTTGAACAGCACAGAAAATGTAATCTGTGAGCCTCAAGCTACCCGATTACCTTTAGCAAGAAAAGGGGCAGGTACTGACACAAGATTGGTTCATAAATCCAGGGAGGTTCTGCTGCAGACACAAAACTCCTTGGAATAGCCAATATCACTTATTATTGTTCAGATTATGACTTGTGATCAGGAGTGGTTACTGGGATAGGGGATCTCTTGAAACTTTTACAGAAAATCCTGACTGTGTGAAATGCCATCCACTTACTCCTAAACCTACTAATTCATTACAGGGTTTGTATTTAAATGTATTGGGTACTGCAGAAATGCAATACCCTGCAGTGGAAAAATGCATTTTGATAATGTTTGAGGCTTCTGGGTGTACAGATCTGTATAAACAGACTGCAAATCTGTATAAACTGTCTGCAAATGTGCTTGCATGTATTTTTAAGCTACACATATGTGCGCGTGAACCAAAGAGAATGGTTTAATTTATTAACTTACTTGGCTGTACATGCTTTCCTTCATCCCATTCACTCATTTACTTCATTGTCCATCTCCCAGTCAGTCATCCCACAGTTTTAAAAAACAGAATTTGGATTCACAAACCAATTTGAGTTGAGGAGTCAAATACAATTTCATGGCCTACCTTTCCTGGCTGCAGCAAACGGCAGCAAAAAAAGGAAAAGCTTGCTGCTGTGAGGTTGGAAAAGGGAGACTTCAGGGAAAAGTGTAGGAACTGCAGTTTACTTGGGACTCTGGGAGGTGGAGATTGAAGGATAGAGAAAAGGAAACCAGACATCAGTCCCCGTCCTGCTAAAATCAACTTTGTCTTCATGATACGTTTTTGGACCAATGACCACTTTCAACTCACACCTTCTGTTGGAAAAATGAATTAAGAGTCCAGCTTTATTTTGTCAATAGAAAGTTTAAAGTGGTCACTGGAGCACAAAGCTTTTCAAAGGGTAGCTGAGCTCAACAAGGACAAGGAGGAGGATGTTGAGAAAGCCACAAAAAACACAGGCAGATTACAAACCATTAGAGGCCATGCTGTTTTTCAATAATACAGATAAGGCCTTTAGAACAGTTCTGGTAATTTCTATCTATTTGTTGTGGGCTACTTTTCTTTAGAAAAGTATGTATTACTTAAAAAAAACTCCGCCAGAGCAGGAAAAGGTATTTTGTGTTTGTGTGTGTTGGTCTTGATAAAAAAGAGCCACTAGAAAATAGTAAACTAACTAGGCATTTGCTCCCTGAATACATGGGATTACGCTTCACATTTGTGCTGTAAATCATTGGATCCTGTACAAGTAATTGTACTGCAATGGGTTTTGCTATGCTAAATATTTAAACTGTGTGCCCAGTCCTTCAAAGTCTGAGCTTATTCTGTGTTCAGAGCTTTTTAGAGTTGAGTCAATAGCATATTTGTTTTGAATGGCTGCTCCTAGATAACAGTAACAAAAATCCAAAACTTGTTTACATCATTTATCATGCCTAAGAGCTTAGCTTGAGACATTAAAAAAGCCACACAACAAGCAAGCAGAAAAATGCAATCCTTTAGAATAGTCTCTACTGGTGAAAAGAAGTTATACCAAAAAGCAAAGAGAATGTTTTGCCAACTCTAGACCAAGAATTTCTTTGTTTTTAAACTGGAGCAAGACTGGCTGAAAAGACTTCAAGGAACTTTCTCCTCTCCCCAAAGATAGTCATGAGCCTTTCTAGTGCCCCAGACTTCATGTTGTAGTGCTTGCAAGGAGAGATGCATCTTGTGGGTCCTGAGCAGAAGCCCTTGTTTATCAGAGTGTGCAAAACGTCAAAAATGTCAGAGTCAAAACAAAGCAAATCAGGCAATTCCATCAATCCCAGGAAAACTGTTCCCATCTGAGCAGTACCTTCAGCTCTAACAGGCAGTTACATCAGCTGTGTACCAAATGCCCCTGGCCTATTTTCTTAACTTGTATTGCTACCTTAAAGCACGATTTCACCAACATTTTCGCACAGACACTCACGGAATGTTCTACACATTCTCAAATTGCATTTGTGGTCTAAATTCTGTAAAGTATGGTGACATTTTTGGGAACAAAAATGAAGCATAATTTCATATCTTTTTCAAATTACACATGAAAAATACCGGGGATGTTACTAACAAATAGATTTACATACAGAAATTTCACAAAGGAAAAAAATGCAGAAATGCCCAAATACAATTACAGCAAAGGAAATAATGCAACCAGGCAATGATTTACCATCCTCACATTTTCAGAATCACGGTTCTAATTGTTAGAATCCAGTGCAGTATAGTAGACCCAATATTTGAAAAAAAGAAGTCTTGCATATCTCTATGCTACCTCGAGAGCTCCTGATACCTAATCTGGAAGCAGACAGAGCTCAAAAAGGTGCCTCTTTTCCAGGGAAGACGTGACTTCCCCTCCAAGGGCCTGGGGCACTGTGCCTCAAATGCTAATAGCTTGAGCTGTGTGCAATAGCCCTATATTGTTTATATAGCACTTCACATGTTCAAAGCACTATGAGATATCAGCCATCACTACACTTTTATGAGGCTGTAAGTATTACCCACTAAACATCAGGGTTCAAATGACTTGCTCTTGATCAAAAGGAACTTTGTGCAGCAGGACCATAATTATTTGAATTTGGTAATTCTCGCAGACCATTCCTATGGCAACACAGAATGAAGAGGGGGATGGGATATTAAAGCCAATTGCTGTTGCTCTCTGCTCTGGCAGCGAGATGGACACGTGGAGGATCTCTTAAGTAAACCTACACTCAGCACTTTTTATAGAAAATTCTGGAAAAATATTTTTAAAAATCAGGAGCAAAAATTAAACAAAAGGTTTTGAAAGCCCACAAGCATGTTTTTCTAAATGTATATTTCACATATTCACTGTGAATAACATAAAAGACACCATGCAAACAGTACTGAAATACTCCAGAAATCCTAAAAGGGCATTCTGAATTAATTCGAAGCAGTTTGGGAGTTTTTGTATGAAGATTAGTAGGCAGCTTTACAGTAAATCCATTTTCTGCAGAAAAAGAACTAGTCTCGTGTCTTATGGCTGACTAAAGTAGGACTCAACTTTTTAAAATATAGAATGTTTTTGCTCTTCATTTGTATACATACATTCTTCCCATGAAAACTTAACTGTACTGACATTTATGTTGCTAGTCTTGAAGTATCAAGTCTCTGTTCCTGAAAAAAGATACAAACACAAAGGAAATGTTGAAAAACAACCAGTGTATCCATAGTACATATGACAACCAGCTAAAGGCGACATAAATGCTAAACAGGATAGATGCTGAAGATTCTTCTCTTTACAAGTGAAATCACTTTATCCAGAAATCCTAACACTGAGATTGAAGACAGAATAAGAAAACTCTTATCCTCTGCCTTTCCATCCTGTGCCTGTGCTATTCTACAGTATTGTCTTTCCCACCTCTTACATTTTGCCTCATACACAGCTCTGGTTTCCACACACACAATATGTTTTCAGAGCACAGCTTCACAGTTATTGGCCTTACAACCTTGCCTGCAGAACCACATAGGAAATAGATCATACTAATAAGACAAAAATGTAGACCACTACACACAGTCCAGATTTATCAAATAAGAAAAGGATGCCTGTTTAAAGCTATCACAGGAAGGGGGAGGGAAAGAAATTCTCTTCAAAGAAATGAGTGCGGAGAGAATTATTAACATAACCTTTTGTGTTCTAGCCAGGTCGATTCTGTTACAATGAATATTTTCCCTCTATCTTACAACTTTCGCTGGGCATTTTTCAGGTACAGGCCACACAGAAGTAACTCCATGCCAGACTATGCTTGCAATTTCTACTGTTTTGACCAACAATGCCTAAAAAGTTAAATTACTGATATATTTGCTAAAATAATAAAGTTTAACATCAATAGGTGAGCATTACTTCATGGACATTAATGTAAGAACCAGTTACCATACTCCATCTACTGATCTACAGAACAGATGTTTACATATGATTTATGGACACTGAAATATGTGCATATCTTCCATAAATAGTAATGTGTTCCAGCAACAAAGAGTGGAGAATTGTGATCCAAAAGACTGGGAAATTGCAGGCAGTGTTAGAATTTATGCAATTTCTTGGCTTTAAATAAAATGCAAATCTCATAGAGCCAGGGCCTGAATCCTGTATGCTGGAAAAGTGCTTACAGTTTCAAGCAGGACTAACAACATGAAGTAATAAATTGCAGTTGGGCTCAAAAGGGCAGATATAAAGTCCATTTTGGAACATGAGTGCAACTATGGTCTGTTAAATAAGAGTAACAATTTCTATTGATTGAGACTCAATAAATCTAAACAGTAAGCAAAAAGCCAATATTACTGTGTGTACTTTGACATTAAATTTGGGCTTGGAAGTTTCTTTAGTATCAAGATTTAATAAAATACTAATCAGGTAACATTCTAATGGGCAAAGCATAGTTTTGAGCTCTGCAATTAAATTATTTTTGGAAGCGCAATCAAATATTTGATTGAACTAATATCACTGCTGTTCCTCACATTTGTTCTGTTCCTAAATTAGCTTGGCTAATCAGTATCCCACCTCATAGCCTGTGTTGTAAACATGTAATATTAACTGATGGGTTTCATTTCAAGAGCAGAGTCAATTTTTTGACAGCAAACTTAGTCAAAAATTTAGTCAAAGCCTACAAACACATGAAGCAGCATATTTGGAGATGTCACAGTTCCTGGGCCATCAGAACTCTGATAAGACACAGTGAACTTCAGATCACTCTGTGATGGCTATGCATGTCAAACAAGTTTTGATTTAGTTTAAAAAACAGTTTTGTGCACCACATTTCACTTCAAAGTGTTTTCTGGTTTTTCACCCCCTTATTATATGAGGAATGTACAAAAAAGCAGCCTTGTAGAATGCAGAATTTAAACAGGGCACTCACAACTTTCTGCTCCTGTCTCAGGCTGGCATGCATTAGTGCTTCAAGATGTTATGCAGCTGCTGCTTTTCCCCAGAGATGGCTGTACTCCAGTAAATGGTGAAATACTCCCTCCAACATAGGGTTTTTTTTTCCCCAGCAGAGGGAACAGAGATGTTTCCATAGGTCTAAGGCAACATGAAAACATGGTGATTGTGTGGTTGGATTTCTTGAAAAATATTAGCCTTAGATTTACTACATCAGTAATTAGGAGCTGATGCTACACTCCAACACACTGCAGGAACAACTGCAGTTAGTGTCTGTAGAATACAGTGAGTCTTGGATTACTGTGATTTTTATTTGATTCTGTTGTCTTGATAGCTGCACAGGTTTTTTTGCTTTCAGCAAATAACTCAAAGTCATCTAAGAACAAATTGAATTTCTAATAACTACAGTCAACTGGACTTAATTCCTTTCAGTGGAAGCACAGCCGTGTCAATACTTACTGAGATTTAGTATTACAGATGATTTATTGAAAGTAAAATGTCAATACAACATGAAAATCTGTCATTTTAGAAAGGTTTAAAAAAAGATGAACACAATACAAAAAATTGAAAATATAAGAACCAATAACTGATCATTCTAATTCACTTTTTTCCAGATGAGCGTCCAGTGTCAGCTGGTTCAACGCAGATGCCACTGACATCAATGGAGCTGTGTCAGTTTGCTCTAGCTAAGAATCTGATCCCAAGTGTGCTGCTGCCAATTTTAGACCCTGCCACTAGAATTCACTTTTGCAAGGAAGGCAATTAAAAAAACACACATACACACATTGCATTTCTTTCTGTCCCCAAGTGTACAACTGGAAGTCTGTTGACAGACTGTGGGAGATGTTAAGTGGAAGGTGGAAGTAGCCAACAACTGCATCTATGAGATAACTTTGCAGTATCAGTATGAACACTGTTCTGTTGTCTTCCTTTTATACAAATGAATATTTGGCTTCAAAACGTTTTAACTCCACCTTCCGCTAACAAACAATTCCATGTCAGCAAAAAGAAAAATGATGCTGTTAACCACATGGAGTATCTATCTACCTTACAAATTTGTTAACATGGTATTTTTTACCAGTGTACAATCTGGATAGACTGTTTTAATGCACCATTAGAAAAAGTACTTAAACCTACCAGAGCCTCAAGGCTGAGTTCTGTGTCTTCATCTAAGTATTTGTTCCTTAGCAATCTCCCTGCTGTACCAGCAGTAAGATTGGTGACAGTTCTAAGGCAGCTGTTTGAAGTGGCCTGCAAGCCAGACTTCTACCTGCCTGACATCTTTCATATCTCATCTAGCAATTGTGTGGGCAAGAGAGGAGCCAGAAAGGAAAAGGTGGGGCAATAAACAAAGCAGAGTAGTACTTGACAGCTCCATATCTGTTAGACCATTTCTAAGCAGGGAGAGGGAGCTTCTGCCTTATTTTTACAAAAGGTAGTTGTTAACACGAGTGCATTGTATAACAGCTGCCCAGTATTAACCAGTACAATGAAGTTGGAATGTTGGTCTTTTGATTCAACATAGCAAGGTCAAAATGGAAAAGGTAATTAATTAGAATTGAAGATGCAGTTCACATAGTATTGAAGTAATTGTCTATTTGTGCAGCACAACAACCATATCTTCAATTTAGGTCAGGCCATCAAGAGGAAAAGGACTGAAGACTGAAGATGAGATGCTCTACTTCACACAGTTGCCCTCTGGAAGGACTTGCAAAGGCAGTCACTTAAATTAAGTACAGGTCATCAGAGAAGATATCTAATCTATTCCTAAGACAGGCAGCTCTAGCAGTCCAAATCCCTATGGCCTTTGCAGCAACACGATGAACTACTTCCTCATGTTCCTCTGTCAATTCACGTTAGGTTCTAGTTTCTTTAAAGCGATATTTCATGTACATCATGACCCTATTGCTCAAAGCAAGGAAAGTGCTTTGGTTTATTTATGACCTACTAACCTTAAATAAAAAAAAAATACATCCAATCTGAATGTTCACATAAGCCTGCAGATCTGAAATAAAATTTAAAATAAAGCTGGCATTTGTAACAGCTAGCTAAGCCTGGTAAGGGATTTAAAAAAATAATGAAAACCAGATGAAAGAAGATGAAAGCATATTTACCCTGCATAACCTTCACACATCACGAATCAGGGCTGGAACCCAGAAATACCTTTTGTACTTAGAAGTTTCAGCCCATTTCAGAGGCTAGATGACCAAGGAAATACTGAGGTTTTCCATGATGGGGGGTGGGGAGGCAATAATAACAACCTATGAAAGCAATTCCTTCTAAGCTGTAATCCACCCGGCCACAAGCTCTGCACAGCTCCTCTCCTTCCCCTGCACCCCATCCCAATTGCCAGATACCAGCCAGGCAAACCCCCATACTGACATATGAAGTGACAGATGGAAGCAGGGAATAAGGGCACAGGAATGAGTACTGAAAGAAATGAAATACAGAAAACAAGCTAATAATGGGGCAGATCTTAAACATGAGCAACCCTAAACCAGCAAGTTAATTCATTTGGCTAGAACAGTGATGAACAGATGCACATGCACATCAGACTAAGTTGGAGAGCCTTATTCTCTCATCACTCATGCCAATATGCAGAGGTCTTCTCCTAACATCCATGGAATTAAAGCTTTGAAATTTCAGTACAAATAAATGGAGAAATAAAAATAATCAAAGCTAAAGTATTGGCAGCAAATATCCTGTGCTGCTGTACTGGGAAAGAAAGGTGGGCTGCCAGATTTAATTAAAATCTATTTGATTTAGCTATATTCGTAATCACAGTGGCCTTCGGAAATAAAACACATCTAGTCTACCATAAAGAAGAAAATTAGTTTATTCTATTCTTGTCTAGTTCTCCAGTAGGCTATATTAATGACTTTCTCTTAGTGACATTAGATGGAAAATACAGTTGAGTCAAATGATGTAATAAATACCTCTATAGGCAGAGCAACTAGTTGAAAGAAACAGCACCAAGTCCTTGTCATAGTGTTTGTTTACAAAATAACCCTGGGCAGCACACTGATGAACTCAGGGTTCTCTTCACACTAGTACAGACACAAACCCCCAAACATTTATCAAGTCTTATAAATAACAACAGATGGATGAGAGAGAGTAGAGGGCATCCTTAACCAAAGGATAAGGTAAACAAACAGCAATTCATACAAGTCAATGGATCAGTCAAGTAATTTCAACACAGTTAAGAGTGGACCTAGCAGAAAAGAATTCTGACAAGCTGAGCTTCAAGAACACCTTCTGCATAAGAACTCTGCTCACAAATGTAAATAAGGTAACATTTCTGGATTACTATGTTTTACCTTCTTATCCAGCCTCTAAAACCCTTCTACAACACAAAAAATACTACCTTAATTTTATTTTAAAACTAGTATTTATTTTTATTATAATTAGGACAACTGAGTTGGAAAGCTCAGAAGATTAGGAAGAAGTGCTGTGTTACTGTGGAAATTTTTTAGAATAAGGACTTTATTGTGTGATGATCAGCGAGATGTGCACAACATGCTGACACATTTTAAAAAATGAAAATAAATATAGGTCAAGCCTTGATATACACTCACCTTTTTCCCTCCTGAAAACTAACACAACAGGTTCTGCATGTGTGAAAATTTGTAAGGGAAAAAAGGCATCTCTCTCTGAGATGTTTTTTAAAAAATTAAGCCTTCTTTAAAGGAAGATTATTTTTCATCAATCCTGAACAAGTTTTAATCCAATTGAACCACGTCAATAGAAGAAATTTTGCTAAGTTGAGCAATCTCTAATTGGCAACACTAATTTGTAAAACTCATAGCCAGCTTTGTTCATTTATGGGATCTCATGTTTTATTTTACTGTGAAGTTCAGTCTTGTAAAATAACAGACAACATTAATCCACTCGTGCCTGGATCTCTAACCTATTTTTTAAAGCCTGAATAACTGAAACATATTTTCTTTTCATAGAAAGAAGTCTGGGAAATTGCCAGCTCCTTGCAGAAGAGGCTGAAAGATGACGGGCAGAGAAGGATGTTGGTGTCGGTAAGACAAAAATGATTGAAGTTGCATCATCTGTATGATTAAATTCACTGTGTGAATTTTGATTTCCACCCCCCCTACTTTCAGACATTTGAGGATGCAGTCAAGTCAATGGAGTTCTGTTGTAGTGGTTGCTTCAGTGAACATTCAACGCTGTCGGTGAGTTTGGAATTAAAGTGAAAACCATCGACCGTTGATTGTACCCTCCAGCTAACCATCCTCCTCCTTACTTCATGCTTTCAGGCCTTAACACCGAAGATAGCCACCTAACCATCATAGGATGTTTCTCCCTCACCCTGCCAAGCTTTACAAAAAGGTCACAATCAACATTCATTGCTGTCGGTGGGTTTAACTATGTGGACAAGCTCACTGAACAATGAATGCAACTGTGGCCCCACATTGTACAGCTGCTGTTGAGAGGAGCAGCAGCTCTGAAGGCAATAGTGAGAAGCAAACATTTCTTATAAGCTACAGTTTTCTGGTCAGAGAAATAGTTGGGAGTATCCACTTTTTGCTTGCTTGGTTTTGAGTGTGTTTAGCTTAGCTGACTAGAAAAGAAAACCCGCTGCCTTTTTCTGGGGATTTGTCCTCACAGGCTTCAGTACCATTGAAAATGTGAAAATTCTTATTTAATATGTATGCAGAAAAAATAACAGGACAGGATGCTCTGTATATCCACTCCTAAGGGCTGATATAAGAGGAAAGAATATTTAATTGCCATTTAACTAGGCATTTTTGAAGAGTTCAAAAGTTTATTCTATGCTTGTCATGACAAATACAGCTGGGAACAAATGGGATTTAAAAGTTATGGATAAAAATGTTATATCAAAAAATATTAATTAATTTTACATGAAACTGATTTTAGGAAAACAAATACTATTGCATTTGCTCTTTTTAGGGATCTGAAAGATGACAAATTTATATCCAGAAATAATAATGGAAAAACGTTTAAATTGTAAAGTTACTGTAAACTGAGTACCTATGTCACACTCTGAGTTTTGTGATGAGAAATAAAGTGCAATTAAGCCCATGGTTGTGTCCTTATTCCTTTATAACCCTGTATTAACCTGGTCAGACACATAGAAGGACCAATCTACATTTCTTACCTAACACAATCATCCAAGGTAAGTTCAGCCTTTAGACTCAGTGCAACTCGAATACTCTGCAGCAGGAATTGCTTACAAAATCAGAAAAACTCACATCAAATCATGGTATCACTCATATAATTCTTCTCATTATGGGAGTGTTTACAAACAATACTTTATTCTGATTATTTACTAAGTTTCCTCAGCACGTTGGTCACACAAGTTATCTTGTGTACTGGGCCTGCTTGGTCTATCCACGTTTCACTGTGTAGGAACTGAACAGCATAAAAGTGTCAAAGCTATCATGGGACAACACATCTATAGCCACTTCTTGACCTGTTATCAGTCTAATTAAATGGTAGAAATGTATTTCAATCATGAAAGAGATCAGTCCTCTGTCACAGGTGAAACTACTATTTATAGACCCCTCCCCTACCATCCCCCCCCCCCAAGTTCAAAGTACATAGCCACCCTAGCAATATAAATCCTGAAATTATTTGGACATTATTTAAAATTGGTGTTTGGGAAGATTATCTTTTTTCATTCCAATGTTGACTGCAGAAGAACTGACATGGTCTGTTGCTCACTGAATACTATCATAGTCAGAGACAGAAGAGTATTAAAAGGAAGAGTTGCTATGGATAAATGATTTCTCAGCAACACTGTTCAGAGATAAGCCTGTATCTTTGGGTTTACCCATTTCTACAAAAATGGGAATTTGAATTACTACAGACTTACATATTGCAGGTAGATAAAGATCATATTAAAAGCAAGACTCAGAGGTATGCATTCTGTCTAGAAGGAGAAAATTTCAAATTAAGCTGTAGCTAGTATGTTTTTGCTACAAAACAAAGTTCTTTACTGAAACCTCAAAGAAACAGATCTCGATTTTGCAAAACACTTATTAACACTAGTTATAGATGTGTTATGTGTTTTTAGCAGACTTATCAAAATACTTATCAAAACAGAAGAATCTGGAATTTCTCAACACTGGAAGAACTGATGTCCTGGAACATGAGCGGTTTCTGTAGATGTTTTCTCTGCTAACTGATAATGTTTGAATGATTGGTATTGAGGAAGGCCAGACTCCACTACAAGAAAAAGCTACATCCTTTTTTAAGGCGGTACTTTTCCTCAAAATACACATTTCTCCTGATTTTGGTCATCATTTTGGTCCATACATTTGCTAATGGAAGAACAGCTATTCATACCCTATGAGGTCGGGTGCAGAGACCTCAGCCAGCATTGACCTAGGCACACATAGTCCACTCTCATTACAAACATAAAACAAGTATTTCCACCTGGACTGCAAGTTTTTACTAGTTTCTGAAGAGGAGAATCTGCAGCAGTTGTCTTTTTAATGGTGCCTAGCATGGGAATTTATCAGTGATATTAGTTACACCATGTTTTTGTACAGAAATGGAAAAATGTCTTCTGAGTGCACAGATATATAATACTTCATACAATTTGAAACCAACCTCTACAGACTAGTTATTTAATAATATCCATTGGAAACCAGCACCATTATTCCACACTCCACAACAAATGTTGGCTTGCACATATGTTGCCTTACGCTGTAAAGCAACAGAACAATCCCAATTTGGCAATGATAACTGTGATATACTGTGGCAAGCTTTCATGGTAATTTTCATGTTTTTTGTTAATATCATACATATGCACGCAGTACAATGCCCACAGGCCATAGAAACATTCTAGAAAATTGCTCCTCATAGTCACTGTAAATAATTCACTCACAGCAATATTTTTAGGTCAAGCATATCAAAGTTGCAGTAAATGCGATGGACCTTGACATAATAGGAGCAGTGCTTTTACAGCAGTGCAGGAAGAGGACAGGGAATGCATTCCCTCCGTGAGAGATCAGCTGTTGTTCCCCAGTGTGCACATCAGTACTCAGGGTGTGTTATGAGGTGGAGTTGTTGGGTTTTTTAATTTACCTCCAAGTTCTTTTTTTCTCCCTGGCTTCTGGAGTAAGATTTAAAACATCCAATCCAACAGCTTTTGTAGCAATTCTATAACTTCTACTTAGCATGTACAGAAACACGCTTGGTTTTACCTCTAAAACTACAAGTCAAAGAATTCCTATGATAGAAATAGTCTGTGATGCTCAGGACCATGGCAGGATGAATATGATAGACTTGCTTTTTGGCACAGCTGACACCACCACACTAACATCTCTTGCTTTACAGATGGTGAAGTGACACAGTATGTTAAAGAGTTAAACATAGAAGCCATTTATAGTTGAAAAGGAAGCAGTATCTATACAATTTTAGACTCCAACCATGTCTCTCTGGGGAAAAAAAAAATTGCAATCCTGACTTTGACCTCATGTAAATACCTGTTTTTCTTGCCAACCACCTTTTTTTTTTCCTATTAATGTATATCTTCGTTACTTGCCAGATTTATAATGGTAACCAATTATTTTTACAAGCAGTTCCATGGTGACACCCTCTACAGAATAATTTTTACATCTTGCCTTCTCTTTTATCTCTGTTTGTGTAATTTTGTTTGATCTTTACTTTTTCTTCCATATGTCCTCCTTTAAGTGCAAATGTCAGAAACTTAGACCACATTCCAAAGAGCCCAGCCAGGGCTAGCTGAAATAATCTGATGTCTCTTTATTTTACAAGTAATTACTGATCCTTTTCAGCCAAAAAAAGCATTTGTAATGGCACCACACTGTTAACACATTTAAATTTTTCTGACATTATTCCATAGATACAGTGTCCACAAGTTCTTTCCCAGTTTAAAATTGATTATTTCATCCCCTTGAAATGCAACACTTGCAATTTTTTGAACTTAAGAGATTCTTTTTTCCAAAATATAGGTCCTCCTTCCCCCCTCAAAATCACTAATGTTTTGAAAATTAGTGTCAGAAATTATATGGTACCACATAGCAGTGGGAATGAATTTTGAATATGAGCAGAAGCCTATCATGATATAATTTTAAAAAACTAAACTTTCCATTGTAGTGCATTTCCCCCACATTATTTTAGGAGTACAAACTGCAAAAGAGGCAGCAGAAGCATGATGTTTAACTTTTCCTGCTGTCTGCACCCAAAGGGTATTTACAAGCTCAGTATTTCCATGGCTGTGGAAGAGCCTTCACTTGGTAACAAGCAGTAATCACACACTGAATACAAATATGTCTGACAAATGCACATAAGGGAAGGCTTATGATGGAGTTTAGCAATTACTGATCTGAGGAGGAAACAGGGCAAGTCTTCAAATTGCACAGCTCTCAAATATACTGCTTATGAAAACTGACAAATGCCCAGTTTCTACATCTTCTTATGAGACTGCCTTTGCATTGCCACTGGAAATGAAAATACCCTCCTCCTCCTGGGTTTGGATATGAGCTAATGCCAAAAATTTAGGGAAAGCTTCAGGTACAGAAACTAATACACACAAGCCACGAGTTAGAAACTGTCTACATTTCACAGAAAGTCAGAAATAAGCCCCCAAGTTCTGCAGACAGAATATAGGTCCATGGTACATATTCTGATATTTCCTGATTTTACTTCATGAAATACAGCTGCTTCCAAGATAGCCCTAAAATTTTTGATGTTTTAACAAATCTGCTTTAATCCAACAAGTTCACAGAGAGATTATCATGAGACCTGATTATATAAATTTCTGAGTTGTGTTTTGTTTGGTGGGGTTTTTTGTGGGTGTTTTTTTAATCATTATTATTTTCTCCACTAGAAATGTCACCCGACATCTTTATGAAGAAAAACAAAAACTGGACCAGATACCACAAATCTATGATACCGTTGTTCAGAAGGTTCAAATACCAGGTCAGGTAAAGAGGAGAGAGAGCTGGAAAGCAACGTGTGCTTTCGAGATAGTGGAAATTTCACCTTGTGCTCAAGAGAAATTACAACACACAAACTGTGTATCTCAGCTACAGTGTCACCTCTGGATACCAGCAACTTGTCCCAATAATCATACTGGTCAGCTAACTGATTGAATTGATCTATTATTTAGTGATTAAACAGTTAATATATTTTACCACAGGCATTTTGAAACACTGAAAAAAAAAATAAATACAAAAATATTTGTTTTAGCTAGTGAGGGTTGAGTCCAGGTGGTTGCCCTCAAAACTCAACATCACCATCTGATGTGTAAAACATTCCTAATTATTATAGAGTACACCCCGTGCTAATTACTGTGCTTGCCTCAAAATAATGAGCCATGATAAGCCTAGAGTTCATGACAGTAGATTTACATTTAAATGCCATGCAGTTCACTCAGTATGAATATGCTGCTGGTTACCAGACTGACAGACATGATGAAATTAGGCTCTCCCACAGACAGGGACAGTGAATATGCTTTAGGGAGGCCACAAACTGCTAGAGGGGTAACAAAACTAAAGGAAATTTGAGAGACATTCAGGATATAACTGTAGGAGACAACAGGAGAAAAAAAAAAAGACATCACTTTATAGACAGCCAGCTGTGGCCTACAGCAAATCTTAAATCTTAGTAGACTCTCCAGGAATATCTCTGTACATCCCCACAACAATTGCAGTAGATTATTCCAGAAGTTCATGTGGATCATGGTCCACTACTAATGAATGCAGATTGTCTGCTGGTTTTGGAGTCAACATACTTCTGTCGGTTTCAGTGAATTATGGCAGTTTGTACAAGCTGAGGATTTGGTAAGCCAACACACAAGAGAACTGTAAAAGAAGTATGGTCCCACACATCCTACACTACAAGAAAATTGCAGAGGTAGATGTCACTCTTGGGGGAGGGGGAAGAGGAGAAACAAAAGAACATGTACTTGAAAAAAAACACGTTACCACCTACAGAGAGAGTATTTCTGCCCACAGACAAACCGGGGGTGCCCCACACAAACAGCACCTGGACACTTCACTGCTCCATTGGTGCAGTTACTGCTTTGCAGGTACAAATAAGGAGCTTCAGAAGAGGCAGGAGAGTATTTTTGGGCAGAAACATCTCACCCACGTTATGATAATCTGGCCTTTGCCACCACATGACAGTCTCCTTCTCTTCATAAAGCTTGAGCTATGTGGGTGGGAAAGAGCTCACAGCTTATTTTTGGCTGACGATGGCTCCCACAGCACAAGTGTATATATTTGAAGCAATGGCAGCCTGTTTCCTCTCTCTCCCTCCACATTGTACACTTCCCATCATTTCCCATTATTCTGACACAGAGCTAGCAAAGTAAGCCACTCATTGGTTACATTTGGGGGAAAAAAACTAAGCAAAATATTATCACACCTTTTAAAATACCTTCTGTCACAATACCCAGAGGCTTCTTTACTTTGGGTGCTTAGTGGCATCCCTCTCTGGCCTAGAGCTACATATGGTCTTCAGATGTGTATCAGCCTTCACAAGACAAGATTTATGTTCTGCACAATTTAGGCAATGCAGGTACACGTACAAATGCTGGTAAGTGCTGGCTGGAAGTGCTTTGTGGAACTAGCTGACATGTATCAAGAGTGAGATAACCAAACCACAGGTCTGCTCAAAGTGAATACCACAAACTGACTGTTAAGAGTGAATTCTAAAAACAAAACCAACCAAACAAAAAAACCTCCCCTTCTTCATTTCTCTATTGCTACACCACCCATCCTATCAATGCCTTTTGTGGATGCAGAAAAGCACTTAAGACACTTCATCCTTGCAGGAGAACAATAAGCCAAATCAAAACCAAACTAACCATTAGATTTCCTTCCTTATAGAGATTCCTATCTATATAGAAATGGGATTTCTGCTTTAAACCTTGTATTGAGATTCTAAGGCATTATCGTGTGTATTGCTAATTAGACAGGAGCATTGCTGAGGAGTAACCCAAGCCTGAGACATGCATGCCTGTGCAGAAGGGTTTGTTGTTTGAACTTAGGTGTGTGCCTTTCTAGCCTTAATATCTAGCACTGACGGCTCCTCTCTACTTCGGTGAGCACCAGAGTTATATTTTTCCAAAACAGAAGTCTTTCTACCGTGTTCATTTTCTGTGAAGACATCATCAGATTAGCTCAGGATAGTCATGACAGTTATTTGCCAGGAGGCTATACCATCTTTTGATGAACTCCAACTAAAAATTATTTAATTGAATTGTCTACAAATAATAGACCATGTTTAAGGACTATTTGTGGTTATCAAAACAGATTATTTTGCCTTCTTTCTATCATAAATCAAGTGTTATATAGAACAATATATACATATATATATATATCAAGTATACAAAGAAATATTGACTAGGATCTCAAATCACTAAGATCACATTAGCAGCTTGCTGCACTTGAGCTCCCAGGTGCTGGAGCCACGATCCTACTGTAAGAGGAGGAGCCACAGTTGAACAGGCAGACCCTTCACACTTGCTGAGAAAAGAACTTGGTATCTCTGCATGGCACCCAGACATTGGATGGTTCCTGAGCTGGCTGCAGTTGATGTACCTTCATCATCATCAGAAGCTGTAAGAGCCACTGTTAAAGTGAACAGAGTCTGCACAGAGCACTGCAATGTGAGCTCAGCTCTGTGCTCACTTTAAGACTGTTGGCTGCTACATTTTGTCAGCTCTTTTGGAAATAAGGCTGCTCAGTAACTGCTTTCCAAGCTTTCACATATGTACAATTCCCATCAGCTACAAGTGTAAATTTGCAAGCAATGGGAACAACACACACGTGGTCTGATGGAATCTGTAGAGAAGGTAAAGCTGTCACCAGATGGCATTTTTAAGTTTTGTAGAGCCAGATATTCACAAGCAGCATCTGAATTTTGAATGCTTCATTTTTTTTTTTATTTTCTTAAAAACTCCCAAAACACAGCATTTGCTGCTAGAAATAATTTTGTGATATTCTGTGGCTAAACCTCCAGCAGCTCATTTTTCATGCCTACATACCTAGACTATAAGAGCCCTAAATTAGTACTTGGGTACAGACTGCTCAAAAATTCAGTCTATAATGTCAGTAAATAAACTTCTTATGAATATAATTTTGAGTCAGCCCTAACAGTGGAAAAAATAAGTAGGTTGCCTGTTCCTTTCCTACAGGGAAACATTGCCAAAAATATATAACTGTCACTTTTCATCTTTGGAATAATGTTAGCTACTGAAAAAAAAGATTCACAATGAGCAATTATGTCTTCAGCTTTCATGTCATTTTACATCATTCCACTATCAGCCATGCTCAAAAGCTTAGAGGCAACATTCTAGGTCAGTGACTTTTGCAGGCAGTGTATTCACTGTTTGGTAATTAAATTAGATACACTTTAAATAACCAGATTCTGAAACAGACAACCACTTACAAACACGTGACCAAATGTATCACTGCCACTGATGACACTGGATGAGGAAAATTATGCATGTTAGCAATCATTAACTATCACTGAGGATTATAAATTTAAGGATTATGATATTAAGAATAACTGGATCAGCAAATCACTGCAGAGAAAAATCTTTAAGATGTAGCTAAAAGCCATACTGAAGGAGTGACCTACTTTCATCACCAAGTTTTATTTATACGTGTATAGAATTTTTTCTTATGGTTAACAAAACATCTCCCACTAAGAAAGCTCTCAACTATTAATAAAACTAAATGGAGAATGAAATATTGTAGTAGATGGTCAGCTTTTAAATAAGGTTTTAGCCTGCATCTCAGCAAACACTAGTGCTGTTTCAGATAAAACTTTAAACAGCAAAATAAGGACACTGATTTTCACTTTATGTGGAATTTTTCTGAATAAATTATTAACTCTTGACATAAAGTTGCAATGTTAAACTATTTCATATCAAACACAGCTCAGAGGCATCCATTTTGTAAAAAATACATAGCTTTGCCACTTTTCAAACCTTGCATTTAGAAATTAACATTTAATAAGTCAGAAAAAGATCTGGAAGGGGCTATAAGACAGGTTCTTTATAAGAGCAGATCCTGTAATTCTTCAAGGGACAAACAGTCCTTTATTAAAAAAAAAAAAACAAAACAGCAACAACAAAAAATCAACAGCCCACTAAACTAAAGCAACCAAACCCACAAACACAGAGATTTAGATAGGTACTGTAAGAAGATATGCAGTAATGTTAATGGACCGAGGCATACAAATGATAACAGAAAGAACACAAGTTCAAGCCAGTCTGGTAATTTGTGTGTTTTCACTTATTTCTCCACAACAGCAGAGGCTATTGCTATTCCATGTTTTTGAGCAGACGTTCTGCATCCACAAGGTGGAACTCGCTTTTTGTTACCTTAGTTCCCTTGCCCTAATAAGCATTCACATGAAAGTCATCATTAGTGACAACTGTGCAAAAAGGTCCAATTTTAAAATTCCATTTTGTTTTTTCTTCTGGAGACTGAACCATTGGCTTTTTATTTCAAGATAGACACAAGCCACAATCCACAGCCACAGATTATTAAAAGACCCTGTCCACTTATGCCTGCAGACCACTGAAGGCAGCCCCACAAACTAAAGATGTCACAATCCAGTCGTAGCATTGCCATAGTTACTTCTAAAGTCCTGAACTGGAAAATTATTCCTTCTGTTTGCAGGTCTTGCATTGGCTGAAACACATGGAAAAACTGGCTCCAAGGAGGAAAATGCAACTCAGCACATGTATATTTCTGACTATTATAAAACATGAGGCCGAACAAAGGGTTTCTGTGTCCCTTGCTGTGCCATAGGTAGAGGTTTGCAGGGGTGTCACACTCAGCTGCCAGCAGGTGTTGCACTGGGCAGCCATGTAAAGCACTTATTCACTGAGCTCTGTCACTGCACTTATGTGCTCTTTATGGCAAGGAAAACAGAGAAAACAAAGAGCCTGTTATGCTTTAACTTCAAAGCCTCATACCCCAAGCTTCAGCTCTATACCTCGGGCATTGCAGCCCAGAAGAGAAGCAGCATAGTCTCAGGTAAAGATATTTTTCTGCTCTAATAACCTAATCTCTGTAGTACTTATAAGAGACTTTGGGAGAAAGGTAGGGGGTAATATTAAATATAAGCATAGTGATAGTAGGAGGCCATCTGACATTTGTCATTTGACTGACAAGTAAATTTTACTCTGAAGCTTTCCAAGTTCACAGGAAGGTTTTGTCTGAAAGGCCATAGAGGAACCTTAAGTTTATCCGTAAATGCTGCAAGAATCTTGCTGCACAAGGAGTTAGGAGATAGGGATCTTCCCAGTTTACAGTTATCACTCCCCAGTTGCACCAATTTGCTCTCCATCAGGGATAGAGCTTGTATGAGATCCCTAAAGCCTGTGTGCAATATTTATTCTGTTAGTCTAATTAAAGGTATTACTATGTACATAGTTACTGAAGCTGTCCCCAGTGCTTCACATCATAAATAACAGATGTGAAATGTTCTCCTATTGGGACAAGCATGAGTATCAATTCTTATGCTATCTCTTTAACCTCACATCACCTCACTATTTCTTAGGATTTTTCTTAAAAAGAGAGGAAAAAAAGTATCATGAAAAATTAGTTTGGGACAATTAAATTTACTAGATCTTCACAGGCCCATATGAAGACATAAGCATTTTGATTATGTAAAATGAAATAATTTTACAAAACAAGTGAGCAGTACCAAATTTCTCATGTTTATTTGCATAGGACTGTCCCAAAGATTAGTCCATTAAAGATAGGGGAAGGGTCATATGTTTCCCCAACACACTTGCAGTTTCCCAATTTTATCCTTAGTTGTAAAGCTAGCCAAGACGCTCAAATTCAACATCAGGTTGTCAGTGAACTTGTTGAATAGTCCTGACTTGGGACAGAAGCTTGCACACCCCCACTCAATAGCTTTTTATTTTTTGCACGCCCCTACTCATTAGCTTTTTATTTGGAGGGCAAATAACTGACAACTGCGTTGAAGCTTACTAGTAGAAGGCTACATTACTGCTTCTCTGTTTTCTACAAGACCTATTATCCCATTGTACTGGAAATTTTACAGTTTACTCCTACAAATCCTCAATACAACCCATTCTCCTCACATCCCAGGAGATTTTTAAAAGTTGGACCATTTATTCCAATATTAATTCAAGGAATTCAACTTCAGCCAACATGACAATGGTGTGACTCCCCCTACCCTCTTCCTGCTTAAAGATGCAAATATTGTTCCTCTTTCCGGGCATCATCAGTCCTCCACAAAGCTTTTCAGTCTTTCAAAGCACATCTTTTAGGCATTTTTTCAGGAAAAAGTTTGCAAGAGAAATTAGAGAGTTTCACATATGATTGACACTGTCAGCACAGGACACTTGGTGGTAGAAAATAAAAACTACTTGAGCAGAAGCCTACCAGAACTGAAGAAGGACTTGTAGACAAAAATACACATCCCACTTTCTCACAGCAGGCCAACAGTGGAATGGAACAAGTGATATATCCCATTGTCAAGCCTGCAGGCATCATTACTGGTCCCTAGGCAGCTGTGCTTTGGGACAGCAAGATTGTGCTCGAGTGACCCAGGCACTGTGGACACCAATGGGGGATGATGGTGTGGATTAGGTCAGGTAGGAACGGGAGGAGGATTAAGGAATTGCAGTACTGATAGATAAAAAAAGATCATTCATAGGTAGATTGCAGGGAGAAAAAGTTTAGAATGGTCACGTGAAATGAAAACTTGGAAAAAAAAAAGAGAATAAAGAAGCATCAGACATTCAGAGATTGAAAAATATAATTCAACAAAAGAAGGTGAGACATTTTGCAGGAATGAGGAAAGCAGGCCAAGAAATGTCCAGAAAAAGGATCATGTAGAGACATCAATAACTGGCATGCAGCCTTTCCTGCTCACTTCTATATTTGATAAAAGTCCTTTGCAATCATTAATTCCCTTGGTTTAGACAACAATGGCATAATGACAGCTAGCTGGGCTTACCTCTGCAGCAACAGCCCTATGAAGCCAGATACCCATCTTTTCCAGACCTCCATTTTTTAAGTCAGCAATCTGGCCCCATTGTCTTGCTGTGGAGTCCCCTCAAAGGTAGGTTTATACTGGACCAGAGACTAGCAGAATCTGGCACATCACTGGCTTTATTCCCTTACACACACCTAAAGGCACCTAGATAAGATTAGTGATGTTGCATATAGAATCTTTGCTAGCTCACTCTCAAAATAAGCTTTCTTACTTCTAGAGTTGCAATAGGAACTGAGAGTTAGAATGATCAAAAATGTAAATACATTTTGCTTGTACAGCTACCAGGTTTTCTTCCCCTCCTGGTGGGTATTTTTCAAATTTGAAGGAGTTTTGAAGGAAAATAACATCTGAGAAATCCATTGTGAATTTTGGCAAATCAGTTTTTTGTAGCCAGACCAGGATAAAAAGCCTTAAACTTTCATTGCTCTATTTATTTATCGAAAAATTTTGTCTCTGGGTGGAGTTTTTCCTGCCAATATGTTCAGCCAGCTATCCCCATGCACAGCTGCTGATCCCAGGTCTCACCATGCAGTTGCCTGTACTGCCATATCAAAACAAATAGTCAAATTTTTGTTCTCCATTTTGGTTAATCAAGATTTTGCATTTCTTTTGTTTTAAGAAATGTTCACAAGTTATGCTATAGCAACTCTTCTTCACACAACTATGTGATGTTTTTATATGCACAAGATGTGCCTCATCTCAGGAGGTTTTAGATAACAAGTCACAGCAGTACCTGGCTAAATTCTTTCATCCTCTTGAAATACTATTTTGAAGTTGCTTTGTCCTAAGACAGTCATAGTCAGACTGCTTTTGCCTTCTGCCTCAAAACTTAGGAAAAACATAGAAACACATGAACAATAAAGGCATTTGTGATTTTCTTACAAGCAGCAAAAACTGTTTTCCAGGAGTTAATTTTTTTCATCTCAGTTCTCTTTTCTTTGAGCCAACTTCTTTTTTTCCCAGACTGTTAAGAGTTCATAAAAAAATCTTCTGGCTTCTAGCAAACTTATGTTCTACTTTCATCTAGAAAGGCACAGCATTCACCACTATTTGAAACAATCTGTGTAGGTTTTTTTACATCCCTGTTTGCAGCGCCCTGTACAGGAGTCAGTGCACAGCCACAGCACTAACCTTCCCAACTGTCCACACACATCGTGCTCTGGTAAACACTCATATATAGCAGCAGTCTGTGCTGGGGCTTTTTATGACTGCCACCAAAATAGCTCCCTCAACTTGTATGTGTGAATATTGCCTTTATCATATAACCAAGACTCCAGAATTAGAATTACAGTGGGTATTTCTGCTGATCTGAAAGATTTAACATCTCTTTGCTCATAAAAAATTCTATTTGAAATAAAAAATTAATGCTCCTAAATCTAGTACTACTGTACACAATGTAGGAAAGAGACAGTAATTTGGTATCTCAATAAATTTTTTAAAAGAATATTGAGCCAAAAAACTCAATACCCACCAATGAGACATGGGAGAAAATTTTTAAAAGGCTGCATGACAGGTTCATTTTTCATATTGTTTTATATGGACAGATCTGACATTCAGTGCAACTTGGGTTTTGAAATCATTCTTCCCTCAGATCCTCTATCTTGAAGAACCTATAGCAGCCCTTAAACATGCAATGAAGTCCAAGCATTTTGTATAACTTTCCCTGTCCTGTTCCCTCCCAGTGAAATAATGGATTAACCATAAAATAGTTAGTAGAACAAGTCTTTTGTGATTTGCAGCTAAACTGCATCCTCAATGGATCAAAATGGGGGGGAAACTGGGATCTCAGAATAATTTCATTCAGTATTTTCAAGGAAATATATTGAACATGCTACTCTAAAAAGCTCTTTTTTAATACAGATTAAACAAATATAAAGTAATACTTAAATTAATACATTAACTTCAGACCATGTATTTAAGTTCACCCAAAAGAAACTGATAGGAAAGCTAAACCCCCACCTTCTTCCATCTGGTTTGGTTTGTCCTGAAACTATTTCCCCTCTCCTCCTTTCAAATGCATTAATTCAATCACTGAACTGTAAAGGTCTGGCTTTATTGAACATCTGTGCTCTGATGCACACATATAACTGGAGGATTGTAAAGCTTTTTGCTAAGCAGTGTTTATATTGTAAAGGACATCTTTAAATTTGTTAGGATTTTATTAGCTGTTGTCAGAGGTCACACACCAAACTGGCTGGGGACAGAATCCACACTCATCTGTGGACATCACTGAAGAGAAAGATTGAGGGACAAACCATTTCAGGGACCTGTTGCAAAATTCACAGACCTGAGTCATTTTCTTGCTTCCTCTACACACCTTGCACTCCAGTAAGCTTGACTGCTGCTTTCCCCATTTAGAAAAACTAAATACTATAATCTACAAGCTGTTTCATTGGATCCAAGGGCTACAGTTGAGGAAAGGGAAATAGAAGTCTGTTTGATTTATAAACATTACATACAAGCACAGGAACATGAGCAAAGAGAGACAGTGTCCACACAGAAAGCATTTCCTGCACTGCTTCAACTTTCTTTCAGTCTGAGGCATTACCAGAATCGATGGGGTTTTGTTCTACACACAAAAATAGTATTTAATCATAATGGAGTCCAAGAAAAGTGTGCAGGAAAGGTGAAGATATCACTATAAATGATGGCACTCAATCATACCCCACTTCTCACTAATTACAACTGTCTCTCCTGAAAATTTCCAGACAGAGGGAATCTACATAAAATCTGAGTAACCTGATAAAAAACATAACATCTTTTAACTGTGCTGGGTTAAGGGGAGGCTGCATGGCACCTAGTGATATAGAGAAGCATTTTTATTCACTCGCACCGTGCTTAAAATTAATTTGTTTTCTATATTTGCTAATTTTAAAAGTTGGTCCTTATGAGAATGAGCTAAGATTTTATCTTTCACGAGAAGCAATAGAAACATGCCTCAGATATCTGCAGGGTTCAGCTGTCTTAGATACAGAATGAAACAAAATGTTGTGGCAAATTAAAAAATATTTTTTAGTGTAATTTCAACTATCTATGTGAAACATGGAAAACTTGCTGATAGTTTGTTCAATTACTGTCTGGGCTTGGATTTCCAGTGTTTTAGGAGTGAAAACTGAATACATGACTTAGTCACCTTTGAACATTCCAAGTAGTAATAAATCAATCAAGGAAAATTAGATAAATTAAGTCCATTAATAAGTCCAGTATTTGTTTTCTTCCAGGTAAGTGCTCAGGTACTGGAAACCTGGTGACATGAGATGCTTGCTCTCCACTACAAAGGGAAAAAAGGACCACCAGTCTCATTCCAAAGCTGTTCCCTTCTGCCTACCCTAAATTTGGAAACTGAAATGAGATCAGTAATACTTTTCATCACTGTTTCTGGAAAAGGGGTTTTTTTCTTAAGCATAATATGCAATTCAATATTCTATCTGAATATATTTGATATAAAGTTGCCAAATGATAGTGCACATGAGCACAGAACATCTAAATCTGCACAACAGAAGAACCATGGATTGGCATCAGAAACCCAGATTGGAATTTACATCTTGGTTAATGTAACTTGCAGTTCACTTTTTTGGGATTTGAAGTTGAGGGGTGGGGGGTGTGTGGGAAGGGTAAGAAGTTGGTGTCTTTTTAGAGTTTTGGTGTTTTAAGATTAAGGAATGAATGAACATGAGACTATAGGTAAAGATTCTTTGGAAATGGAAACACACAATGGTTCACATGAAAATAAGAAATCTTAGTTTCTTAACACATCATTACAAACAAGATATAAATAACCTGGCAGAAGTCAGACATGAACCCAAGTGGCAATGACGAGTTTATCATGCACAATTGTTGTATAATAGGTCATTAAATTAGCTATAAGGTTCTCCAAACTGTCACAGGATAACATCTTTAAAACACTAATTGTATTCATGGCTGAGACTCCAAGAGTAGCCCCAGGAGTGAGTGAGTGCCTGCACTGGTTTCACCTGAGGCAGCTGCATCATTTGAGAGCTCACTCTGACTGAGCAGTCAGCACCCAAACACCCTGGGCATCCAGGGGACTTAAGGGTCTAAGTTTGCAGTTTATGAATTTGCAAAGGAAAAGAAAAAAGCACCACTTGGGATCACAGCAAGCAGTGACCTTATGAATGAGAGCCCTAAAGAACCTGATGCAGGATGTTGACAACAGGCATCCTTTAGCTCTATCACAGCTCCCACATGAAACAGGAAAGGCTTGTGCAGAGCCACTGTTTCAGTCCATCAGTGGTGCCTCAACACCTCGGGGGGTGCTCACCTTCCAGTCAGCTCTCAAACCACAAGAGGTGAAGGTGAGAAAGCTGCCAGCTTGCACCCCAGACTACAGAGTCTCCAAAACTTTTCAAGCAGAAGCTGCACAATTGTATAGCATAGATGATGTTATTGTGAACCTCAAATAAGTCACAGACCTATTGGAAAAAGAGCAAATTCTGAATGCCAGTTCTGGAAACACAGTATCTGCAGCACACACTATTCTTAATCCTATATTTTGACACATTATTGGAGAAAGATGGTCCCAAATAGTCTGTCTTCACAGAGGGGGCTGAAAAATACACATGATAAGCAAAGGTTGTTTTTTTTTTAAGTACCAGCTACATCAATTTTAATACTATGCAAGGTTTAGGGGAAAAAGTTCAATTTCTAAGTTGAATTAGTCATAGTAGGTTCAATAGGGTATGGAAATTAAAGTCTGAAGTCTCAAATCATACTTAATGATACATAAGACTTGCTCTTAAAAAATAAATTACTGCTCTTTGATAAGTCTAAGAACTTCCCAAGCAAGAAAATGACCCTGTTAAAACACAGATATAATTCTGATAACCCAGCTTTCAAGTATTATCTAAATACATGGTGGGTTGAACTGGTCAAGTGGGAAGCCAGCTCTTTATCAAATTTCCCACCAGGATTCAAATGAGCATTATTTAAAGTAAATCAAAATATAATTAGGTTAAGTCAAAGGACTGCTAATTTTAGCAACCCCAGATATTAGGTTATGCAACGTACTGATAAAGCTTTATTTAAGGGCTCACTGGTTCCTCATCAGGCATTCTGAGTTAGGTGATAGTCAAGAAAGTCCTCACTAGCACAACAAGAAGTGTTACAACTTCAAAAAAAGGTCTTTAACAAGAGAGAATTGAGAATTCTCACTTGGTATCTTTAGGCAGCTGTTAAAAACGGGGACCATTTCTAAATCTGTGTACTCAACAGTTCTAAGAAACAGCCACTGGTACTTTGTATCCTATACTAGAAAACGTCAGCCCTTAAAGCAATCTTTCACACATTGCTTCTGTGCTTATCTATAAATATAATGAGCAATCAGCCCCCACGGTGGTGCCTTGCTGTCTGTCTAGAACTGCTCCTCTATTGTAAAATTTTCAGACAGTGCTTTTGCCTGTTAATAAACAGAGCAGCAAAGCTTGCCTCTGAGAGTTTAATCTCACAATGTCTAAACTGCACACATACCCATATATCTTTATGAGCACATATTTGGAACAGAAACAAACTTTAGCAGAGATCTGCATTTCAAACTACAAATCAGAAATGCACTTTTTGATGACCTTTCTTTATATACATAGAACAAAGTACACTATTAATAAACAAACATGTACCCTAAATTCCCAGAGTCAGCTTTATAGCAAAGCTGTCCTTAGGAAAACAATGTTAGGTCTCCCTCAAAAACCACATTTGCTTAATAAAGAAAACTGTGTGGCAGAGTACATCTGCACCCATCCTACCAGAATATACAAATTGGAAACTATAAATGCATATTCACAAGCCTTGTGATACAATGCTTCATTTCAGTTTAGCCATCTACCCCGTAGGGACAGAGCTGTGGATCTCTTGTTTCTCTTGAGTTTCTCCAACCATATTCTAAATCCAGCACTGCTTTCAATCATGCTGTATTTAGTCCACTAGAGGTTAACAGAGCTCTTAAGGAAGACCCTTTCAAGTCTCAGCTACTGGAGCTAAAATCATAGGTGGCATATTAAAGAGTCACAATAGCAGACATGGACACAGTCCTGAGTCAGAAGCTGGGAGCAGGCTGGATTCAGCAGGGCAGACATGCATTGCAGCTTTCCACTCCTTGCAGATGCATTTAGGAGAGGCAGCACCTGTTTGGCCAGATGTTTACATGCTCCTTTCACAGATAAATCATCAACCAGCCAATCAACCCTGATTGTGTTATGAGAATTCTACAATTAGTGGATACTCCACATAGAAAACATCACCCAAACTATTGTATTTCATCACAGTAATCCCATCAAATTGTAAAAATTACAGTTGCATCCATGCTTAAATGAAATAATCCCAGTGAATTACGTAAATCTACAAAATGAAGTTGTTGAATTTTTTTCAGGGAAGTTATGCTCCCTGGAAGTTATTTACAGCTTTACCTCCTTTTTTTTCCAAAGGGGTTTCTCAACCCCAAGACAGGCACTTCTCTGTTGGCTTTACTGGGACTACAATCACACTATTCCAGACACACAGCCCAAACTCTGTGACATTGTTCAGGTCACATAGCTGCCCGTTTTCTTAGTTCCTGGTATTAAAACAAGTGTGATCTAATGGAGTAATAACCTTGCATTACTAATGTAAGCAGAAATATCTAAAGAAAATACAACATAGATCAGCTAAACAAATCTTATGCTTAGTACACATAGTTCAATTAAAGTATCACTTAGGCAAAAGTTTGACAATATTTTGTAGTTTAGGAATCTGTACAAATATTTCCAATTTATATCATTAAATCGGCAACTTAAAAACAGATATCACAAGAGCTAATTAATATATGGGTACTTGTAGTTCATACACATTTTGTAGCTTGTAACTGAGATAATCTGAAATGAATGAAATATATTGCTTTCCTTTATAGCAAATAACATTACATGATGCTTAATTGGTACTATTTTTGTATGTGATAGATTGGTTCAACTTCCTGGTTGAAGCTTTTTGACCCTCATTTACTACAAGGGGCTTGCATGCTGGCACAAAATGAATGCATATCATTTCCTCTGTGCTTATTTTGTATGTTTGTAATCACTTTCTAGTTGAAGGCAAACTAACAACAGTTATGGAAGAAACAGAACCTCTTCTGTCCCAAAAACATCCCTTCACAAATACAGAAATACTCCACTGGCCAGTTTGGGTGTTTTTATCCCTGTCCCCCATATTTTCAGAACCTTTTTCTGTTCTTTTTCAGGTGCCAGGTTCTGCTAAGTGGGAAAAGAATTTATTTGGTTCTGCATTAAGGTCTTTAAAAGTCTTTTTAAAGCCATAATTGTCAAAGTGAGCTCAGCACTAAATAAAAGTAGATTCCCAACATATATTTTCTGTAAGTTTTACATTAAAGACCCATAGATTTAACACACAGAGGTTGTTTGTCTTGCATGTTACACAGAGCAAAGGCTTTTTTGAATGCTTATTTCATATGCTGTTTTTTATTTGTTCCCATGGCATACACACACTGATGGCCAAGAGCATAAATTACTGCAGTTTTCTCAGACTCAGAGTGCCCTGCCTATGCTAGTAACTACCATGTTACTTTTGCTTCACTAATTCATTCTGTAACCAAATTCCTCAATCAAGAAAAAGTGACCTTCCTGGAAAAATAGTAAGACATGGATAAACACCACCTATTCAAGCTTTTGATTATTTCAAGACTAGGTTCTTAACTTTATTTAGACCTTAGTCTCAGTGTATAAAAATTCCATAGACACACTTCAACTTCACAAATTGGAATAAACTTGCTTCCCCCTCCCCACTACCCTCAATCCAAGGAACTGCCACTAACTGGTTTCAGGTGCAGCCCTGATGTAAAGTAATTGCACATTCATTTTCTCTTTCTTTGTCCATGCTGCAAAGGGAAGTGATAAAAATTTTTGATTTCAAGTAGAACTAGTAACGAAAAGAAAAAAAAAGGAAAAAAAAATGAAACCAAAAAGGAAAATCTTTAGTGCCAAGAAAAATTGCACGTGTAATTGGATGGTCAACAGAACACACCTTCTGGAAGGAAAGACACACCACTGAAGATTTCTCCTCCTTCAAAAGCATTAAACACTTTCACCTACTTTTCTTTTTCCTACCAGTCTGACATAAGAATGAATATCTTATCAGAGCTCAGGATCTGTGACAGCACCAGAAAAACAAATCCTAGTGAGAAGCCAGGGATACCAAGAGCCCATAGAGGAGATAAGGGCACATTCAAACTTCCCTCGTCAACTCTTGTTAGGAGTCACCTCAGCCTGCAATTTGCTTTGACAAAACCTTTCCCTGGTTTCCCTGTCCACACCCTTGAAAAGCCCAAGCCTTTTCACCGTATCAAACACGTGCATTCCACACGCTCAGTTCCCCAAAATGTAAGGGCAGTTCAGCCAAGAGCCCGGGGGCAAGAGAGCAGAGACTGGGCTTACCCAGGGAAGTTCTCCCAAAGGCACACAGCAGCAGCCTTGTCCGAATGGGAAGCCAGAGCCTTTAAAAGCTCAGACTCCAACTCTCTTCAAGGAGAAAAGAAACCTTCCCCTCCCCTGCTCCCACTGCCCACGCAGATACTCCAGCACAACACAGGACAGGACAGGACAGGACTCAGAAGGGTTACCAGGAGCATCCTACCTGAGAGCAGCATCTCTTCACAGGACACTGCCAAAACACCCTCCATAGAGGGTTTGCTGCTAGCTAGAGACTAGGCTGGAAGGGCTGCTACAAGGGCGTGAGGGTGGGCTGAGCCCTGGTGCCACCCCTCAGGTGCCAGGTGCAACCTCTCATGCCCTGATGTTCCCCTCAGTCAGTTCCAGGTGCAGCCCCTCAGCCCCAGGTGCAGCCCCTCAGCCCAGGCAGCCTCCCCCGGGCCATGCCAAACCTCTGCTGCAGCTCCTTCGGGTTCTTTTCACGGGCACAAGGTCTCAGGAGTCACTCCGTGAGCACAGCAGGTGTTCCCAGTGGGTGCAGGTGAGGTTCTCCCAGGCATCATTCAGAGCCAGGCTCGGGGCATGGCTGTGGATGAGGATCTGAGATGCCTCCCCAGCTGGAGCTGTCAGGCTGCAGGCCCTTGATTGACCACAAAGTTATTTTTTTATATCTGAAAGACAATTTTGAAACCTCATGTCTCCTATACTGCAAACTGTTTAGCTGCCACATCCCTACTTGTGCTCCACCTGGTCTTGCCAGGAGCACCTGTTCTCATAGTGGCCAGCTAATGGGAGCTAACAAGTCAGCTTTTTCACAAGGAGAGTTCACTTCTGATATTACACAGCAAAAAGAAATTGCATTATGTGATAATCTATGGGCATAGTGAGTTGTTAGAAGTTTTCAGAGTACTTTCTGATTAATGAAAATAATTTTATAATTTTGCCTCCTGAAACATGCCAATGAGGGAAGTTTTTTTTGAGTGGTGTGATCAAACTTTTGAGTTACACTAATTCTTAACTATGTCTGTTAAGAATCTGCATTGTCTAGCAGCTCTGTTCTACTGTGACTTTAAAAAATACCAATTCCGAATTTCTTGAGCACTGCAAAAATGTCTCTGCATCTAATACCCAGCATCTGTCTAGAAAACATATCAATCATATGATCACAAACAGCTGTTGCATTAGACTTTTAATCAGCCATGATTTCCAAAGGAAACAAAGAATGTTGGATGCAGTGATGGAAAGTTATTGCACAGAATGCCCTAGTTGAGAACTAAAAATCCAGTCTCAGGGACTCAGACCTTTACTAAGCCTTGTAAAAACTCCTCATGTGTACAGACAGTAGAGTTATCTGATGAAATTGGAATAAAATACTATGACACAGGTGAAGTGTAAAAGGTGCTCCAGGCAGGTATCTTGTTATTAAATGTAAAATGTATGTACCACTAGCTTGCACAGATTGAAAAGAATAAAGTTGTTGCTCAGCAGTCTGTTTTCTCTTCAAGTTTCATAAATCTCATTAATGAGGGGTTATGAAGCCCTATTGGAGATACTACACATCTCTTTGCTTAGAAATCATTGATGTCCAAAAATGGCCAATTTCTCCTCTCAGTAATGTTAGTGTAAATCTGCATTAGCTCTGCTGGATTCAGGAGGTATTTCAGGGTAGCTCCTGACTCATTTTCAATAAAACATGCCAATTTGAAACAGTAATATGGCTAACGCTGTGTTATCCATCTGACACAAAACCACAAGAATGAAGAAAAGACAGGCTACTCCTAGAATTGCTTTGGGGTTTTTGTTTGGGTGTTTCAGTTCTTTAAATCCCAAACTCCTGGCATTCAACTATTATAAATAGCTTCATAAAGTACTAGAAAGGATATATAATGCAATCCCTTTAAAATGCTTTTAAGTTCAGAGCCGGAAGGCATTCTAAACACATCCACACTGGGAACATCAGTCATGGTGTTTGCTCCACAGTCAACCTGCATCAGCTTTCCTAGCCTTTGACTTGATCCCCTCACCTCCTGAATGACTTAGGTGCTGCCTGCTGACCCCTTTTTTTACCCAGAAACTGGGGCTGGGTGTCCTGCCAGCCCTTTCCTGGACTGCCTGTGCCTGCAGCAGAGGTGGATGTCTCAAAGGCTGGTGCAGCTGCTGGAGAGCTGCTGTCTCTGAGTCAGAGAGAAATCCTGGAGCAAACAGTCAGCAGCCATAACGTCAATCAGCAATGATGCAAACTTCCTGGCAATAGTCAAGAGCTTTTATTTCAGTCAAAGACCAAAGACCATGTACTTTTGCCTTCATTCCTCACAGGGAGGTGAAGGCTTTCTTTCATTTTGGGCAGCCCAGGCTGCTTGAAGAGGCTCACAGCAGAAATTTCTCTGCCTGCCTTTTGCCTCCTTCTCCAGTTGCTTATTCTTGCTGTGCTCAAAGCAGTTCAAGGTCAAAACACTCTGAATAGCAAAGCAAATACAAGCTTTTTTTTTTTTTAAGAAAGCATCTGTGAGATGGGCAGGGCAGACCCAGCATAAAATTTTATCCTGCAGCAAAAAATAAGTTTGGTCTGTTGCACCATGATTTGTGGATCCATCTAAAAGAAAAGCCATGGGATCATGAGGTTCTGCAAGCCTGACATTGAAACCTGAAACTGTCACCCATGGCAAATTTTATCTAGAAAGGATTTGAAAGAGTGGGACCCAGAAGTCCTCTACGGTCTATCCAGCTGAGACAATATTAAAAAATTCATTTTTAGGTGGTCAGGACATATATGCAGTGGGTTGACTCTATCTGATCACCAGGTGCCCTCCAGAGCTACTCAGTCACTCTGCTGCTCAGTTGGGCAGGGCAGAGAAAATGTAATGAAGATCTCCTGGGTCGAGAAAGGACAGAGTTCACTCAACAGTGAGCACTGTGACAGGCAGAAGAGGCTTGACTTGGGGAAATTAAATTGTTAGTAATCAAACTGGAGTAGGATGAGGAGAAATCTTAAAACACTTTTCTCCCCAGCCCTTCCTTATTGCCTTCACTCCTGATTTCTCTACCTCCTCCGTGCCAGCAGTGCAGGGGGATGGGGAACAGATGCTGCTTTCAGTTCCTCACACGTTGTCTTGGCTACTACATCTTCCTCAGGGGGAGGACTCCTCTCACTCTTCCCCAATGACAGCGTGGGTCCCTTCCATGGGGTGCAGGGTCTCAGGAACAAGCTGCTCCAGGGTGGGTCCTCAGGGGGTTCAAAACTCCTGTCAGCAAACCTGCTCCAGCATGGGCTCCTCTCCCCATGGGGACACAGGTCCTGCAGGAGCCTGCTCCAGTGTGCCTTTCTGTGAGGGCACAGCCTTTTTGGGCATCCACCTGCTCTGGTGAGGGTCCTCCATGGGCTGCAGGGGGATCTCTGCTCCCCGTGCCCTCCCTGGGCTGCAGGGGCACAGCTGCCCCACCATGGGCTGCTCCAGGGGCTGCAGGAGAATCTGCTCCAGTGCCTGGGGCACCTCCTGCCCCTCCTTCCTCGCTGACCTCACTGTCTGCAGAGCTGCTTCTCTCTCATATTCTCACTCCTTTCTCCTTTCTCCTCTCTCCGTATGCAACTGCAGAGTTTCCCTCTCTTTCCAAATATATTATCCCAGAGGCACTACCGCTGCTGCTGATGGGCTTGGCCTCAGCCAACAGCAGATCAGTCTTGGAGGTGTCTGGCATTGACTCCAAAGAAGTTTCCAGCACCTTCTCAGGGAAAATACCCCCAAAACACCATCCCATACTCCCCCTACCAACCACTGCAACACAGTGGATTGTAATTTAATTTCTGATGCTGTCTCTTCCCTAGAAAAAAACACAGATATAGGTGCTATAGATTCCTACACATTGCAAACAATCACGTGAAAGACAGATACGTGTGAAAGACATGTGAAAGAAAGAGAGAAAACTCATGGGAATGAATGTTTCCATGTCCTTCAGAGATTTTTCACACAGTTCCAAAATAAGGTGCATTTCCAAACAGTTCCCGGACACAATGTTAATTAACACTATAAATCAGATACATAAAATCAATAAAATCATAAATTAATAAACCTGTAGAATTACTTAAGTGTGGAGTACAGAAAGATTGTTCAAAAAAGCAATAACAAAAAAGTCCACCAGCATTTGTTCAAGGCTGATTACCATGGAGCTGATACCACCTGATCTGCTTGGCTGGCATTGCTCTGCTACCAGCATCAGTGATTGACAGAGCACTTTCTAGAAAAAACACTTCATGCATTTCAGATGTGATCTGGGGACCTTCCATTTTCGAAGTCTGAATTGCACCATTTTCACCTGCCTTGATGCCCTGCTTTGTGAATGGGTCAGCACTTTATAATTATCATGAAAACACTTCTTTAAGGTACTAGAAAATGTTTTTCACTCTTCAGTATCATGAATCAGTCTCACATCTTTAGGTGCCATAAGTACAGCTAGGAGTGGGGTTGCTTGTTGAAAAGAAAGTAGACAAACTGTCACTTTAAGCTTTTCATGATAAATATTGCCGATAATAAGCCAATAGGTAAAATAAACATCCTTGAACCCTGCCTCAATGTTTAGCATCAAAATTTTTACCTTTTCTCTTCCACCCCATTTAAAGTTTCAAAGGTGAAAGGACTCAATATTTTACTAGCAAGATACTTAACGGTTATTAAAATATGCAAATAATTGTTTTCCTTTATGTCATGTGCTTAAATTTTCTACTTGCAGATCATTGGCCACTAACTATAAGAAGAGATTAGTGAAGTTGAGGACCAAAATTCTTGAGAGTCATGCTTAATTCCCATTTCTGCTTCTTAAAGCAGCCCTACTGAAATACAAAAGTAGTTTTCTCAGGCATTGGTCACATTCAGGAAACAAAATCCTATCAAGTCTTTGGTTCCATTGTAGTAAAAAAACTGGTCAATGAATTAAAAGAAATGTAGCATTCCAAAAAAAAAAAGTGGTAAGAGAGCATATGTATTTTTTTCCCAGGGCAATTATAATTATTCTAAAACATTTCAAAAGAAAAGCAAATAAAGGAAGACAGGAATTGCCATAACAAACCAGATCCAAGATCCGGTGTCAAAGACAAATGCTTGATATAGAAAGCAAAAAGTTCTGCACTAGGAAAGTGTGAGGTGGTCTTACCACTCTCATCATTCCTGCTTCTTCTTCTTTAATCAAATCACTTGATTTGGACCCTTTTGTGTCATTTACATGTTCCCTGCTAATGGCCATTATTCTGAATGCGTATCCTAAATGTTCTTCACTTCTGCTTGCAGCTCCCACTTCCAGTTAAGCCTCCATATTCAGCAAGAAATTAGAAGTGCTTTCTTAGCTGTTAGTACTCACTAATAGTCGTCTTGGAAATTTGTTACACCTGGGTTGCCAACACCACATGTCTCTGACAGCCTCTTAATTTAGGCATGTTCTCAAGAAAAGCATGTTCCAACAGATCTTTCCCTCTCCACGGTTACTGCCTGCCCACATTAATGATATGAATCAGCACTCCTGTTAACATGTCTCCCCATTAAGTGCTGCTTCTCATAAAAATGTTTGGGTTGTTCTTTTTCTGGGTTGTTCTTTTTTTTTTTTTTTTCCCTTTAGGTAACATGGAATTTTTACAGCACATTTTTGCACTGAGAACTACAGACAATATCTGCTCTTTTCTAAGCTACCTAAATCTTGCCTTGTATTTCTCCAGGGGTTCCTAGTTAAGATCTTCAGCCTTGGATTTTTATTCCATTAACTGAATTGAAACAGACATGTAAATTTAACAGATAGCTCTGAAAGTCCTAATTCCTATTCTGTACCCACTCTGCCAAAATGCAGCAGCATCTGGCCCTGAGCACTTTGTAAAGCAGCAGCAGCAGCGTGTCATATATAGCTGTACAGAAATCTCACCTGTGAACAGTCTTTGTTGTAGGATCAAGCAATAGCTGTACAGTGTGAAGGATGCAGTCAGGGATTAGCCTACCAGAGCACTGCCTCCCTACTGATCCCATCAGTTATAGGTATTTATATGTGTATAAAATACTTTCTTGTACTCACATTTTTGTCCTTCTTCCTCTTTGAGTCTCACAAAAACAAGCCACATAACAGTGTGGGTTTTTTTTCTAAAATGCTTGTTTGTTCCCCAGTTACTGAAGATAACTTCACAGTCTTTCAATTTATTTTTTATCTTAACACTTACCCCTAGTTCAAGGTATTATATTCCTCACTTTCCAAATAGCCTTTGTGTCTTATTTCCCAGTGACTTGCCCAGAATCACACCAAAGACAAGGGCAGAGGAAGGACTGAGTCCTGTGCCAGTGTTCCCTGGGGGGCAGATAACTCTCCAGGTCAGTCCTTGCTCATATCTGGGGTTACTGTGCCTGGCCATAACAGCTCATATATACAAGAACCCCATTAGATGAAAGGCTCACATTACCTGAAAAGGTCTTAATATCAGATCAGGTTTCCAAATTCCTTTCTCCTGGAAGCTAATGAATGTGAGTTTATATCCTTAACTATTACTGAGCTGTGTAGACTTCAGGAATAAAACATAGGCATACTGTTTGCCAAACATTTATTTAAAGGGTTCTACTGAGTAAAATTGAATTATTATGGATTAGTGAGTGTACAGATTGATATTGGAGATCTCTGATACTTTAATGCATATCTATGTGGTCCTACTTCTACTTCCATTCGTGAGGTACTTGCATATGAGATGGGAAAAGGAACAGCTTTACTAAAACTTAACCTTTTTCCTGAATTCATACAGAATGGTTTTTCAAGTAGGATACTCAGACTCTTCCTTCTCTTGAATCTGCACCAAAAAGGAAAAGCATGGGAGCAAACCTGTTTTAGATACAGCCTCCTGCATATGACAACTGATCTAATAAACAGTGTGATCTGGCACCATTTAAGTCAGTACAATTTCTCAGCACTGACAGCACTTCCGTATTGCTCCAAATAAACTGGCTCAGGTACCAGGCTCTATAGCTGCTCTGTCTGTGCAGTCTGCCCAGGCAAAATCTGTCCTGCCTCTCAGCCAGGCTAATTAATTCTGATGAGACTGCTGGAATAACATTGCTACACTGCATCCGATTCCTGAGCTCCGAGAGCACTGGCCTGGCATTGGCTGGGAACTGCTGTGCTGTGCTCTGCTGCAGGACTGTCAGATGCTGCATCTCACATTTCACACACAATGTACTCCGACTCTTCATAACATTCAAGATTTTGGCAGTTTTGCTCAAGTTCGATGGGAAATAAAAAGAAACTGCGAATCAGTGGGTGACTCATCGCTTCCCCTTTCCTCTGGAAGAGTTAACATCAGGTACATGAAGTGTTTGGCACAAACACCGTGTCCTCCTCATCCACGGCAACAAAGATTAAATAAATATTTATTTATGGAAAAAAGTTTGCTTTAGTAATACATTCTTGATATTTTTTAAATTTAGGGGTAAATGTTAGTGAAGTTTAGTGCTCATAAAAATGAGATTTATCCTGGCCAGAACAAGGCTTGGTGGAAGTGGACCCTGTGTAAACTCCCACACATCTCTGTCAATGTGCCTCAGTCAGGAGCAGCAGTGAAACGTGGCTGCTGTCCCAGTGCTCAACCTCTCCCGAGGGGAGAAAGCCAAATCTGCTGAAAAGCTCAATGGTTCGCTTGATTGCAAATAGATTTCAAGCCCACCAGAACAGCACATTTAATTACACTTGCCTGGTTTTGACACTGTAACAGGTACTTGAGTGTCCTCCAACTATGCTCATGTAATCGGCTCTTATCCAAAAATAAACCATGAGGCACCGGAAGTTGTATCTGTGATGGTGGGGTTTGAGATTTTCTAATTACATGTGAATTTTCAGTCTAGTGGACTCAATCCTGATGTAACAAAAGCCACTTCTAAGAGCAAATTCTGGTTACCTCTTGCTTTGTTTTTTTTAGGCACAAAAAATAATCCAAAGAAAAAACTAATGCATAGGAAGAGAGCACTGAAAAAGAAACAGGTGTATGACTCTAAAAAACAATATAAGCAGGTCAATAGGAATTTCCCACTGGCTGTTCAAATTGCCTGCCTGTTTGCCAGGTGACCAGGGCTAACCACATAGTTTTCCCCTCTATGTACTGCTGGCAAGCAATCTTATCACTGAACCAAATTAGCAGAAAAGCATATTCTTAGATTGCCGTTGGCCAAGGACCAATTTAACAGTGGGCTCCAGGTAAAACTTGAAACAGATTATTATTTTTACCTTTTTTTTCCTTAAAGAAGCAGAGCATGAATGTTTAAAGAGTCCACTACAAGTGTACCCAGATCTGTTCTCCATTTACAGGGCAGCAGAATCCAAGAACTGAATTGTTGCAAGGCAAGTAGTGCGCCAAATGCACATTTTTATGTGCATGACCTGTTTTCCCCTTAGTTTTGGGGAGAAGAAAGAGCTTATTAAAGAAGGGAAACTTTCTGCATAGAGGCAGTATTTGTGAGTATCAGTTTCTCTAGTACTGAGGAGAAAAATGTGTTGAATATAATCTATTCATACTAGCTTCTCTTATTCAAATCCCTACTTACTGCACAGCAAAATCATTGGAAATGACCCCACTAATTTCAGTTGTTATAGGACGGAGTCCTGGCTCAGAAGAATGCTGTGGTCATATTGACATCTCTGGACACTGCTAAGCAGTATTGCAAAAGCAGTTTGTCCATGGAACTGCTTTCCCCATGCTCACGATGTGCTTTATGGAGCAAAAACCCACACTGGGAAAACGCAGGGAAGGCTATAACTCAGGGAATTGCTTACGCATTATCCTGTTAGGTCAAAAATTTTGTTTTTCAAGAGAATGTGAAATACATTGAGTCTAAAAAGCTCTCACTTATATAACAGTTGCCAAAGGGCAGCCTATTCATTAGCCAAGACATAAAAGTAAAAAGGCTGCTCCAAGGCCTTGAGGCAGCACAGTTTCTTGAGCTGTGCTTCGTAACAGCTGCCCTCCAAAGTCTGGTTAACGTCATCTAAAATGCTCTTTAACAGAGGACTAGGATGACACACTTACTGTCACAGCATCCCTTCTTTGGACAGAAAGAAACATCTTCTGTTTCCTGAGCTCTCCTTTCCAGTGCTGAACTCTGACATACTGGGTTTGTCCTTTAACTCAAAGTATTCACAGCAGGAAAATTTGCTCTTTTCTTCTTTAATATAACCTTCTGCTCTCCTTAGTCCTTGATAAACAATAGATGCTCAGATATTTATTGTAGCATGTACTGCTGGCCCTGCACAGTTCAGTCCTCTATAGAGAGGCTGCTTTGATATTTTGAGGATCAGGGGCAGCCTTACAGAATATTTATGCTTCAGTTTTACAGGACAGCAAGTAAGGAACCAGTTCAAGGGAGCAAAGGGAGAGAATGTGTTCCTTCCTATCAGACGATTTTATTAATTTGCCATAGAAATAATTAGTGTATGCTGCAGTTTTTCCCTTAAATGCCGCTGTAAGATTATATAATTGGCTAAAAAAAGATAAGTCTTCCTCTCTAAATCTGGTGTGTCTTTTTCCAATCTAGAAGTCCAGCAGAATAGCTGGACACCTGCATTTATTTCTTGCATATAACTTGCTACCCTGCCATGAAGGCATATCCTTTTCTCATTTGTGGGCTGGGTTACCCAGGCTACCTTCTAATTGCCCTTTACATGTGATCCCAGCTCGTGAGCCACTTCAGAGAAGCCATCAGCACACAGTTGTAGCTGTTCAGAGCAGTTACCATCACATGGTCACTCGGTTGTGTTTGTGATGTCTCTCAGCCAAGAGTGTCAGGTTGCAGGGGAAAGTACTGGCTGGGATATCTACTGTAGATCAAGATCTTGCCAAGGAAACCTGAATAAACCTTATAAAAATATTCTCTCCTTCCTATTTATCTTAGATCTCTGAAGTTATAACTACTTAATTTATCAAACTTGATTTATTCATGTATTTACCTTGGATGCTGTTATACTTGATGGTTTTGAGCAAAGAAATAACTGATTCGTAATGACAGTTGGATGCAAAAGCTCACAGCACCAGGAATTAAACTAAACAAACTCCTGATTTATTTATATTTTTAGCTACTAGTAAAAGCTTGAATAGAGTGCTAGATGCAATTTTTTTAAAAATGCAATGCAGAAAAGAACTAAAGCAAAACAAAAAAATCCACAAACATACAGAAGACCGTACCCACCTGCTCCATCCAAACACTCTGGAGCAGAACAGAGAGAAGAGATTGAACTGGCTGCTAATGGCATTCATCTGATGCCTCCTGAGCATTTCTTTGTGACTGTGGGGCCACCTCAGTTCAAGCTGCCTTTCTCCTTTTCCCACAGTGCCTCCTGCCAGGAGCATCCTGCCCTGCAGCTGGCACCACAGCTGGCCTCAGGACGGCTCTGCTTCGGCTTAAGGAAGCTGCTCGCTAGGAGGAGGTGCCTACAGGAAGGCTGCGGAATGTATGCACCAAAGATGACATTTACAAGTACAAACAACCTTGTAAATGGCTCCTGATGTCCTCCAAACCAACCTATATTCATGGTGCTCAGCTGCTGACAAGCAGTTTGATTTTCAGAGCTATTGCCATGAGAGCAGAAGAGACTTTTCCCGTATGAACAGGGCTGAGACCATGATTTCACACGTCAGTTCATAGTTGTGCCTCTCAGCTCTGTATTAGACTGGAACAGTGGCCTAGCCTTCAAGGTCTTTAAAACTCAAAACAGATTAAGACCAAAATTTACTGTAGCCCAAACTTGACCACCTGCGTGGAGTGCAGCCTGTCATGAGTTGTGGTGTTGTCTGGGTACATACATCTGTTGGGACAAGGAACCTTTTCCTCCCTGTTTGGGCATAATGAGGAAAAAAAAGGAGAAGTAACTGGTATCCCAACTCTCTCATTTGTTAAAAGAAATAAGAGGGAAACAGCTGTCTCGGAAAACAGCAGCATTTATAAAGCACATAATATAGCTTTGTGCTTCAACAAAAGACCAGAAAATGAAATGAGGTGCTTTTTAATGCATTTCTGTGCAGCACTACACAGTTCATGACTTTAAAAATACTGAATTAGGATTTCAAAATCAGCAAGCCTGAAGCTGTAGCTCTCACAAAACCCCGTCAGAAAGCTGTTCCTGCATGATGGAAATGTAGAGAACAAGGTATCTACTTTGTGGATATTTCTTTCCTATTTGTCTAAGATGAACTTTCAGAATAAAACCTCAGCTGACCAGATGATAGAGAGGAAGAAGACATAGATGTAGCTCTGAGTAGAAATGGGCCTTGAATGAAAATATCCATGAGCATCATATCTGTAACCCAATAAATTCAGCTGACTTGCTTCTTTTTCACCTCTACCTGCACAGGCTATCCCAAACTAGCACTTTTTCTCAATAAGATTTGGAGTTTTTTGTCCAAATATTCAGCTGGTACCCATGACATGGATTTTACAGGAATCAGTAGTTTTTCTGTCATGTACCAAGACCTAAAATATCAGCACTCTTCAGAAGCAGTAAACCAGGGCCAATGGAATCATGCACCATGACACAGCTGAGGCTGGGCACAGTCACAGCCCTGCTTTCCTCACCCTGTTCTAGCACAGTGAGATTGTGTCCACGCAGGGATGTCCCTCCCCTGCTTTGCCCTCGAGCTGGACTCTGCTTCCCTGTCAGGGCACACAATTCTTGCTGCTTCCTGGCACCCAGGGTGGGGGGAAAGGGACAGGGAGCATGGGGACAGGGCTGGCTGGGAGATGGAAACAGAAGGCTGCTGTGGAAAACAGATAGCTCTTCAAGTCAGTGAAATGCTGGAGCTTCCAAATCAGAAGAAAACCTAGGAAGCTGATAAAGTTATTCAGATAGGAAGAAACCACAATTCAGTTACTGAGCAAAAGCTACAGAAAGAAGGGTCAGAGACTTCAACAAATTGGACTGTGAAGATGAGAGCAGAGCTGTCTGCGAGGGGGCTGTGAGCCTTGGCTGCCCTGCACTGCCACAGAAAGGGTCTTTCCACCGTGAGTGGAACACAGCAAGGTGTTATTTGATAGTGGAAATGCCTTGCTGTCTTTGAAAGAAGACATAACTCTTTATGGAATAATTTACTAATGCCATTTAAGAAATTGAATTCCTGTTCTATGAGAATTTTATTTATGCTAAATCAATATATGAAGTCAGAATTTCATTTTATGGCTGAATAGAAATTATATTAAGAAAGCAGCCTAGGAAAGGAAACACTTAACGATACTGAACTGTTTTAGTCCTGAAGTGGTTTCAGTGACATAATGATATATTAAAAATAATATATTTAGGTATTTCAGAAAATAGCAGAAGTAAAAGGAGCTATAGTGCTAAACATAGAACAAGATATTGTTATTCTCAAAATGACATATTAACATTACTAAAATAAGATTAAAATTATTCATTTTTTTTTTCAAGAAAAGAATTAAAAATTGACATTTCTGACCAAATGTCTGCATTTGGCAAGAACACCATCATCCAGTGGTAACTTTCTATTGTTATTTTTTTACCATTTTTCTCTGCAATTGAAGGACACGCACACTGATTTCTATTGCAACATCAGGAGAGCTGACAAATACGTATTTGGTAGCCACTGATGCCAGTGCTGATTTAGTCTGTGACAACAGGAGTGCTCTGTAGGCATGCAGTCTCCTGCATCTCACCTATAAGTCACTTTTTGCAAATTAATCTCTGAAAACCACTATTATAAAGACCACCAGCGGCACTGCCCCACAAAAAATATTAGTACAGGCCCATCATATCATCCCTGTTTCTCCTATTTTCCTTTCTTTAAGCTGAGCAGCTGCCAAATCAGCAGCTCCTGGATTTCTGGCGGGGAACGGAATCTCACACTTGAGGCAATGAGCGATGCATGCACACACGCACGCACACGCTCTGCGTCTCAGCTGGAGCTCGGTCCTGGGGAGACACAACCTCTGCAGTGCAGCACAAACAAATGCCATCTTCATTACCTCAGATGGCTCCGTGTTACTGAAATGGAGCAAGCTGGATGCACTGCAGGAGGCTCGAAGTGAGCAAAAGGCGTTTGAAGAGTTTCAGCACAGCCTGCCGGGAAGCTCTGAAAATACACCAGGGCCTCCCCAAGGACTCTGTGGAGCACTGACGTGCAGGCTCTGACTCCCAGCTCACCGCCAGGCAAGGTCAGGCTATTGGGAGGGTTCATCTCCAAAAGCAAAAATTTGAATCTGAGTGCTGAAACTGATCCAAAAGAAACTTCCTTTTACTTTTCCCTCTGTGTGTTGGACAGTCACACTTATGGCTACATTAGCACTGCCTGCCATGGCACTGCACAGACGTGGGATTGAAGAGACACCCAGCTGGAAATAGATCTATGCCTATTCCTCTGAAAAAGATTTATTACCTTAAGTTTAGAAAGTTTAGTAACGTTATGCATTGCTGATGCTGGCAATCCTGAGACTGAGAACATAACTATTTAAAGCTAAAACTATTTAAAGCTATATTTTACTATAGCTTGTAGTAACTATCCTTCCTAAATAATTTTTTATCACTAGAGAGAAGATATTTGAGCATCAACTTGCACAGTACTTTTGTAGTCATGTTCCTTTCTTTTGCATTGAAAAGACAGATTGACTTAGGTTTTTGTATAAAAACTATTCTCTGTTGCTGTACCTTTCAAATAATTGGATTATATTTATTAGAAGACCTGAGGTTTTTCTGAAGGAGAGCTGATGTACATAGAAATGTCCTGTATTCTGTAACTGAAACTTCCTTTTCTTCTGTTGTAGTTCTACCAAGTCCAAAGCCAGCACGTTGGTCCTTGGCAAACAGCTGCATGCATGGAAAAACAGCTGTGTAGAACCCCCAGGGGATTTCTGATATTTTTTTTAGAGGCAATCTGTAGAATGTACCATGTAAAAAAAAAAACCCTGGGCCCTTTTAAAAAAGAGATGCCTTGTCAAAAAGATAAGCATTGGTGCTGGAGTTTTTCTGAGGAATGTTAAATAAAAGATACAACTTCTTGCTTAATGACACACCTGTCTGGAGGCACCACTCAATTCACTTTCTTTTCTAGCTCACACAAACAAACAGCTCATGATGGCAATATTTTTCTTCCCTTTGTAACTCAGCTCCAGCACTTTCTGTAGCTCAGACCTGCTACCCAGCGCAGTTTGTGCCTCTCATACTGAGCTTTCCTGGCTTGCAGCAAGGCCCAGTAGGCACTGCCCACTTAAGTCCCCCAGCAGCCCTCCTGCACAGGAGGTAACAGGGGGGACAGGAGGGGACCCTCCAGGTCTGTCCAGACCCTCTGCTCCTGCGTGTGGCCACCAGCTGTCCCCAGCCCATTTGCTGAGAGCAAGGGGCAGAATCCCCTCCCTTTCCCAGTGGGAGTGAGCTCAGTGCCACTGCAGCGTGTGCTCGGCTCAGAACTGGAGATGCTGAGTTCATGGACACTTTCTGCATGGGTGTGTGGGAAAGGAGCAGGCACAAACATTCCCTGCAGGAGCACAAATCCAGCACTGGGAGCTGGGGTGTGAGAGAGCAGCAGGGCTTCTGCCATCTCCTGGAACCCCAGCTGCCAGAGCTCTGTGTGCTGGCCCAGTTTTGTGTTGCATCCTAATGTACAGCCTCTGAAAAGGTTTTAATATAACTGCTTTGTTCATTAAAGAGCATAAGAAACAGCCAAAAACTAATCAAAGGCACACACTCATGGTCCACTCTTCACAGCAGTTACCTGATTGAACAGAATTTTGTGTAGACTCTGGGGTCCTTCCTCTTCCCCATCTTCCCACACCGGATTCCACTAACACAGCACTGTAATTTTTACATGCCCTCCTGTATGTCAGCATCTATGCAGAAAATTGTGGGAGAAATCCAGTCCCTCTGGTCACATAAGCACTTGATTACCTTCATTTCTTGCTCAAAGTCTTCTCTCAGCTCATCTGTTGCTTAGTTGTTTTTATCCTGGGCTTCAGAGTGGTTTGCTGAGCTTGAGGCAATGGCTGGCATATTTTCTGTGGTTTAGCTGTACTTGATGAGATAAATATTTTTCATCTTTGAGACTGTTTCTAAACTTTCAGGCTATGCAAAGCCAGTGTGCTACACTATTGTTCTTGCCCTGACAGAGCCAAAGCAGTTCCTAACAAAGCTCTCTAGCTTGTCTAGTATGTCACCTGTAAAATGTTTCACCGTGTTCCTGAGGAACGTGAGATTAATCCTACAAGTGAATAAACCAAGTGACTGTGGAGCATCCAGCATAAGGACCACCTTCTGCAAGCTCGGTGTCACCACCTCATGGATGTTTGGGAAACAAAGGACAATAGAGAAGGCAAAAAGCATCCTTGGCAAGACGTGGAGAGTTCCTAGAAGCAATCAGAACTTCTAAACTGTGTTAAGACAGGCTTCTTGAGTCATTGTACTGGGATTTAATGAGGTTTAATTCTACAGTATTCCTTTAATTTGAAAATAATTAAAAGCCAAGAGCTAAGTTTACCTCCTTGCGACTGTAAGGAACTTTACTGCAAAAGGGATTCACACTAGGCACATGAGGGCAGTTCCAGTGTAAAGCTCCATTTCTCTAATAACAAAGACATGCATGAAGGAAAATTTAACAGAGTTAAGGACTTCTCTTTCAAAGTACATGCACAAATCAAGAGTTAACTTGGTATTCTTTTCTTTTAAAAAATACCAGCAAAATAACATTGAAATTATTCTAGAAAATAATTAAACAAATCAAAACCACTGAAGGCTTTTACAGCCTAGGTGCTGCAGGAGCTCAAAAACCATAGGAAACTTTTTTCAAGGAATTGAAGTATAGGATTGCCCTAAGATTTAAAACAAGAAAAGTTTGGTGTAATTTTTGATTTGGGAAACACTTTCAGTTATTTTTAAAAGTGTGACTAGTCTCTGTCTCCACAGCCTTACATGAGACAGCAGCACTCACCTCTCTGTTTTGCTACCTGAAAGAAAGGCTTTACAGCTGGCAAATCTTAAACGAAGGCAAATAAATTAATTGTTTTCTGACATGCCATGAACACCAGTAAATTAATCTGCATCCAAAGGTCTTTATACTTTTGATCTTCAAGGTATGCTAAATGCGAAATTTTGTTTTTAGTTGCTCTAAAACTAGCCAACAGATTTTGGGCCTAGAGTATCTTTTAGATTATCTTCCCATGTAGTGCCTAGAGCTTTCCCTCCACACATGACCCCTTCAGCTTTGTTAGTTTGTCACCTAACACAACTCCTTGCTGAAAGGGCAGTTCAGCTGAGAGCCAAGGGGAGTCCCCCTGCTCTGTGTCTGCTTGCTGCCACTTTCTGAAGCAAGTCTGCCAGCAAGAGCTTGTCTGAGCTGATAATTGCGAATGATAGATTTGATCTAGGCTAACAGCACAATTAAATTAGGGTTTTAACCAAGTGTGACTGTACATGTTGTTTAGACAGCTCTCTAAGTGTTTTCAATTATGTTTTGTAATGAGAAACTAGGAATAAGCAGTGATAAACTTGGAGCACTGAATCTGTTGTGTGACTGCTCCTTTGACAGCTTCAAGCAAAATAAAATGAAGCCTCTTTCCTCTGTTCTGAGAGAGTCATGACACTTACCTGGGTAGATACACAGTTTTAGAAGAATTAAATGATGTGTTTTCCTGCTGACATTTGTGAATTTTATCCACATATAGGACAGCACAAGATTTCATACATTTAGAAGTAAATGACCAGTTTTCATAGTACTAGAGAACAAAATAATTTTCATCTTGTCAGCTATTAATTACCTTTTTTATTTGTTATGAAAACAATAGGCTAAAATCCAGCAAGAAAAAGAGAAAAGAAATCAAAACTGTAACATACAACATTATGAAAAAAAATCTCTGTACCAATTAAAATCTACAACTTTTGAGGAAAATTATCAAAGTAATTTCCATTTCTGAAAAGAGGCTGGAGGCATTCACGGAAGTAGTCCTTTAAATAAAAGTAAGCATAAGAAAGAGATGTGCAAGCAGTCAGTATTTTAAGCTCTAAGAGTAAATAGGATGTATTTTCCACCAGAACTGCTGCAATGATTCAAATGCGAATCTCCAAACTCCTATAGGAGTATCAGATTAATATATGTGGAGCAATAAGGACACCTTGAGGACAGTTAGAAAAATGCAAAAATTTATATTCTGCATTGGTATGGAGGATTCACACATCCTTTGTAAGTCTGAATTCCTTGGAATTGCCACATGATGTAAATTAGAAGCTCTTAAAACTATGTGGCAAAGTCCCCCAAGTCCCAAGAGTACTATTAATGCTCTCATTAGTCCTGAAATACTAGAATATATGCTTACCAATAGGTTCACTTACTTGCTAGTGGTTTTGAGGACAAACCTGTTCTTGCAACTCAATAATCTTGTTGAGTTGCTTTTTTCCTTGTTACAGAAATAAAAAATTTGCTTTGCACTGCTCAGCATAGTATTACACTGTACATGTTTCTAAAAGGAAAAGTATAAAAATAGTGAGGGTTTCTGAAGAAGTATGAAATGCAAATCTACACAAAAATTAAAATTCCACAGTTCTTTGTCACTCTCTACAAGTTTCAAGTATTCCTTTAAATTTGTACCTTTCAAAAACCAAAATAACTAAACTTTAAAAAAAAAGGTGGGAAGAGGAAGAAATCTTATACCTCTCATTTTGCACAAGATTTTTTGCATGTGAAAAAACACTTTTTTAAAAGTCTAGCTCTAAGTTAGAACTGCAGTTGTGGGGCCATTTGTAGAGCTTTCTGTTCCCTTAGTGCTATCTGCAGCCTTAGAATCATCACAAATTTCAGGTGGCTCAATTTCCTCTGGCCGTGATGGGGCAAGATCAGTTGTGATCAAATCAGTTTCCTGATCTGATTTTCCTACTTCACTGCAAAATTCAACTTTATCTTCCTGCTGGCTGTTCTTCTTTATTTGTCCATTCTGTGCAGGGTAGGTACTGGCAATGGTGTCGTACAGAAATTGGTATTGTTCCTTAAAAACAAAGAGAAGTTGTTAATGTTAATGGAATGCTCAGAGTCCCAGAATTAATCAATTCTTTCTTTGCTCTCTTACATTCTAGAAATGTAGCGTATAGTTGGACAAGCAAGCCTGCATATGAAGCAGCTTCCAGGGTTTTTGACATGAAGTGTTGCTCCTATGGTTTATTCTGACTTCATGTGTACATAGCATCTCTGAAACTCTGCATCAGATATTCCAAGTCACTCAGTGGCCTTTTGGTTCATAAAGTACCAAAAATATGGTTTTGAGAGTACCTAAGTTGTAAACAACACCTATTGTACTGAGACTGGGAAGTCATGTAATACCCTGCCCATATGGATGACACCCAGGTCTGCTTTATTGGTAACTGCACAATGTGTGCCACAGTTCCTCTGCAGTGACTGAAACAAAACCCTCAGTGCTGCCAGCCTGCAAATGGAGCTCATCTCCCAGCTGTAGAAGGGACACTGCCTGTACATCACGAACCAACTGCAGGAACAGCAAATGATGTAATTTTTAATTTTATACTATACAGCCTTTGCCAAAGGCAGTACAGAATGGCAGCTCTGGACATCCCAGACTCCTTCATTCCTATCAGCAAGGGCCGATGCCCAAATGGTGGTGAGTGTGAATGCTCTGATTACAATCAGTGCTCCCTATACAGAAATTATGCCCAAGGTTATGGGGATATTAGTGACCGTGAAAAATAATCTTACTCTTTTTCTGTTAATTCATAAGATTTACTTACAAAGGTGGAGACCACTCCCAGCCTGGTGCGACGAAGAGATTTTACTACTTGGAAAACATCTATTACTTCTTCTATTTCTGCACTTTCCAAAAGGGTCATTAAAGCACAAAATACACCAGTCTGCTGTGATCCATCACTAGAAGATGATACAAAATGTACATGAAAATTTACAAAGTAAAATCAGAAGTCTTTTGACTAAATGTTAGATAAATTTTAAAGTATTTATACTGAATTTTATTTCCAAAGCATTTTTTACTGAAATTGAGTATATGTGTAGGATTTGCACAGGACACAGTTCTAGAGACTACCTGGACCTGAAGTACCACTTAAGGAGAAGAGGAAAATTCAAAATTTCAGACTTACAGTCTCAACTACTATTAGCAGGATTATCTTCTGGTTTAGATGGCATGCAAGGCTATTCCTGGAAATGGTCCTAGAAAAGTGCATTTGTATCCTGGAACAAGAGATGAACCTAAAAACTCTACTGAATGTTCTTTAGTGCATCCTGCAAGTGCACTCTGACCTAGCACTTCCCCACAAAACAGGTGCACCAGCCAAGAGGAGCTGCTTATAGCACCTGCTCTGTGCCCATACTTGCCCAAGAGAAGTGTGCTTGCTTTTCATCACTACAATCCAAAAGGCCAAGCTTGAGCAATTCAAAGAATTTCTAGGGAGAATTGAGTCTCCAGACGGAAAGGCTTGTGAGAAAAGGTAGGCATCCCAAAATTATGGTTGCTATGTATACCCAGAACTCAGAGCTAGGTGAATGTGTGTGCTGAATTCAGACCCACCAGCAGTGGACAAGGAGAGGGACACTGCGAGTTCTCCTGCTGTCCTCAGTGACTGGTCTGGCTGGAAGTTTTTGTTTGATGTTGAGAATCATGCTGACTAAATCTTTGGGGTTTTCTGGAACATCACAGCAACTCCACTTATGGTACTGATACTGATAAACCTTCTGAGTTTCTTTTGTCTGGAAAACAGCAGTGGAGATACAGTTAATGTTCAGGATAAAATATGGATTCACACAGTAACTCTATTGCTGCTGATTTAGAAAGGAAGAATTATATTCCTGAGGAACTGCAGAGTGATTGTTCTACCTCATGAATATGAGGTAGGTAGACATCCAAGCTTTGTTCAAAGTACAAAAGACGGCTGATCTCCTGAGACTCCCTTACCACCATCTCAGCAGCTCACTAAACAGAAAATTTGAGATAATTTATAGCATTTCTCATGATTGACTGCTGGAAGAGAAAAACATTTCCATTTCTTAGAGCAGGAGGTAACTGCAGTGGGAACTGTTTCTTCTCTTTCTTGCGGCTAAGTTTATAAATTTGTTCTTAAATTTAGAAACTCCTTGAAAACCACCTTTTGGAATTTGCAAAGAAACTTTTACCTTCAGATGTGCAACATCAAATGCACGTATGGTGTAGCTAGGACCAGAGTTGACATCTGCCATTTGAACTTCTATGCCATCATACGTTTGCTTTCCTTCTCCCCAGTACTGTGCACAGAGTTCCTAAAATGGATAAAAGTACAAGTCAGTGATTACCACTCAAATCTCCGTGTGCACTTAGAGACTGTACTGACTTTAAAGTAGGACGAGTTCCATTGTATTTTGAAATAGAGCATCATACACTTTTCCCTCAAAAATTCATCAGAAAGTAAATTAAGTAGGTAAATACTAGAGCAAAATATATTGGAAATGCAAATGCCTTATCCTATGGGAAACACTTAAGTGGAGCAAGGGAATGAGAGAGTGCAGTGCAATGTTTTGTTTGCATGTAGAGGATATTAAATGTGTCATTGTGCAGACAATGCCCCCACCTGATCTCCTTCCTTCAGCTCTGTCAGCATAACAACGACTTTGACTTTTCTTTGGAACACCATTTGCCAGAATTCAGAGATAGTTTCCTGCAGTGGTCCCTGTGTTGCAATCATGGCTTTTGGACCCCAGTAACCCTATAAAAGAAATATTTTCTTCTTCGATTCATTTGAAATGTGATTGTCAAACAACAGAATTCATCATCTGAGGAATACCCCATGAAATAAATTAATGAACCCGTTTATAGGGAAAACATGCCTATCACAGTAGGCATTGGTCTTACAGGAATTCTACTACCCAAATGACATTAACCTCAATCCTCCTAAGAATATCACTTCAGACTGACAACAAGATATATTGACTGCAGTCAAGATGATTGCTGCAGAGGGTGAGACCTCACCCTGCCATTTTTTACAAGCATCTTTTTAAGGGGTAAAACATCCATTTTTACACAGCCATTTAATTTTACCACTGAGAATTTGTGTTTATACCACACAAAGGTGGTGCACCAGTCAGTTCACATTGAGCTTCCTAAAAATAAAGATACATTTACCCTGAATAGGTATCCTAACTTTGCAGCATTTCAAAGGATTCAGATAAATGAAACTTAGCTAGTAATTCCATTAAAATCAGTTACGTCATTAGTGACCAATAACTGTTCTTCTTCCTTGGATATATAATGATACCAAAAAATTGTTGGCTCTGATTTTCACTGGTAGGGTTTGGTCCCTGTGAATAACTATAGTCACATTTCACTAACAGGGACAATATTAATCTGGTTCAACCTGTAGACTAATGGAAATTAGCCCACTAATGGAAATATATGTTATCATGAGGTCAGTCTGAAGGCTAATGGTTTTAAACATAGATGGATTTGCCAATAAGCCATCAGATCCTTCTCCCTTATTCAACTAAATTCTTTTCTACTGTAATGCCAACAAAAGAATAAGAGTTTTAGCTGAAAGCTTGTGAAATGCCTACAGTGGATCCTCTAAATACATACAGTTATGAAGGAAGCATTGATGTATTTGTTGGATTCTTCACAGTCGCTGTCGTCATCCGAGGACTCATCTGAATCATGCTCACCCTCCTTACTGCAATCCTCTTCGTGCCTGATGGGCACTCGGTTAAAGTCATCTGTGTGAGACAAAGTGTCACTGTCACAGCACACGGCCCCCTGGGCATGGCATTTGTAATAGAAGGAATAGAAAAGGCCAGTCCTTTCACAGCATACTGCAGAACCAAGGCCACCTTGTTCGAAATAAACACTCCCCATAATTCACATTGGTAAAAACACTCTTCTGTTTTAATCACTATAAGAAATTTAGGATTTTACAGTGTTGAGAATACTAATTGAATACTGTTCTGTAAAGTGATTTGTTCATTTTTTCAATTTTTTTCTAATAGAAGAAAGATAAAATAAGCCAAGGTGGGATAAAATAAGGAAATGGAAAATACTTACAAGGAATTATGTTGGCATTCCTATTTTTGCTTTTATTTTCTTCCCGATTCCCAGTGTTCTGTGTCCGCCACCCCTTATAGGAAGGCAATCGCTGAAGAAAGAGGATGTTTGATATTATGCTTGATTAAAATGGTTCTTGAGATCATTGTCTCCTCAGGATACTCACACACAGTCTTCATCTTGCATTGTCTCACTCCTTACTTTGATTCTTTAAACTTTGGTAATGTCTGTACTACCATTTAAAAATGCCTGCTACACCATGTACAATGACACAGGAAATCATGGAAATCATGAACACAGACACAAGTAATCATTCTGTGAGCTCCATCTTTCTTTAAAATATTAACACCAAAGCACAAATTAAATTCATTAGTATATAGCATTGTTTCATGAAGGTAAAGAAACTTTCTGTGCCAGAGAAATAAAATAGCACCTAAATGACCGATTGCCTGTGGTATCTATAGCTCATGACTATGGGGAAAGGCACTTTTTAACATAAGTGAGGGCAACTGGAATGCAAAGCTTATTTACCTGGAACTCTGCCTCCAGCAGAGAAGGCTCACTCGGGTGGTCTTTTCTTTTCAGGTTGTTAAGGGAGGAATGCAGTTCTGAGAGACTGATCTCTGTTTCTCCATACTGATTGTATTCCACCAGTGCTTGATGAATAAGGATGTACTGAGACTGGTGTTTCCCATTTGAAGAATTTAAACATGAAGTTATTGAAGCGTAAAAAAAGAAAAGTCATTTCACTTTTGAAAATCATTACAAAAAGCTATTACTTCTGTGACAATATCATTAGTGTTAATAATATTTAGCATTAATATTAAACAGATATTAAATACAAGTGTTAAAACTGTAAAATGCTGAAGAAAGTTAAAAACGTGCAATGCATCAGTGCATATTTTTTGTTGTACTCAACTCAGAGGAAAATTGCACTTAGGCAGATGCATTTTAGAATTTTTAAAATCAAGTTTGACTCTGCAAGCTCAGTTTTGCATATATGCCAAAAAGCTGTTCTCCTTGGCTTCCCCTTCCAAAGCATGAACTTAAACAGCTGAAGTTTCTAAAATTGAAAAATTATGTTGGAAGTTTTTTCTCTCTTAATACTTTTCAGAGCTATATTTTCTATGAACAGCTTCACCAGAACTGAGCAATGCACTTGTGAGAAGTAGTGTGAAGTAGTGTAGGAGAGGTGTGCCAGGAGTAATTTCGGGGAGATACCTCCACTTGGACCATGAGACACCGCTGGCGCCGCAGTTTCACGACGTAGCCGTAAACATCCACTCTGCCTTCCGTGTCCAGCCCCTCCAACATGGCATCAATTCCTATGTACGTCCCAGTGCGCCCAACGCCAGCACTGCCATGCACAAAGGGACCTGGTTATGGACAGCCAATGGCACCAGCCACTGCCTCTCTGACAGGAGCAGGCCTTGACAGAGTGACACTGAAAACGTGTTACAACAGGATTCAAAGCAACTGAATGCACTTCTTGCTGTAAATTGATTGGCAACACAAATGATGATGAGTCTGCATTTTTAGTGTCTTTTAGTGAAAGCGAGGCCAATGTGGCCAAATATGATGCTTATAGCCAGAGCAGTCCAACACTGATCTGGCTGTTTTTCAAAAGTCTGTGTATCCTCGGGTTTTATCAACCTGAATTTCCTTCATATCCTTCAGAAAACAAGCCTTGTGTATCTTTTGCTGCCTCATTTTCAAGTGTACAAGTAATGAAATCTGGGATCAGACAAACACTTTTGCCAGATCCCTTTTCTGAATAGCTTCATTTCAGTCATTTGACATTACCAAATTTTTAAAAGAATAATATATATTTACCTGCAATGAACCACAATCGGACCACTAAAAAAGTTGCTAAGAGCATTAACTCTGCGTCGGAGTTTGAGAAGGAGATGTGGATCCTCAGGGACTCCATGGTCTGGCCAGCTTGTGAATTGGATATGAGTGACATCTCTTCCAGCTGTCCTTTCTCTTCCCTAGAAAAAGTGAAGTGTGGTTTTTAATATATATCACTCTATATATCCATTAGTAATATGTATACAGATGTATACATAAGTCTAAGTGACTAGATTAAATCCCAAAGCATGCAGAGTCTTGAGTGGACTTTGATATGTTGCTGCTAGACTAAAAGAGAGGACATAAATTTTGATAACCATGATCATAAAACCAAATGAGAAAAATGCCTCAATGACATTATTTTACTGGCCAAGATTTATATGGCTGTACAGGCATTTTCCCACTAATTAACCTAAAAATTCTTACTCATAGTTGAATTATCCAGTTGCAGCAGAGTTATTCATACAGTTATTTGCCATTGTTGCAGTAATTATACATGACTATTCTACCAGAACTTCAGAAGTGTTCACTTTCTTGCCACAGACCACTCTACAATTCCACAACTAATATCGATTTTATCTTTATTGATATGATGTCAGCTGAACAAAGAGCAGACAATTCTAAAAATATCAGCCCTCAACCTTCTGCAATCACTCATTTCTAATGTCAGATTCCTCAAGTGACAGAGCAATGTCTTTGAAAATAGTTAATTCTTAACATCATGATCTGCTCACTGACTACACAAAGTTATAGCTTTCTTTTAATCAGACCACTTCCTGAGTAAATTTTAATGCGATGTGAGACAGCAGAATAGGAATTTCCAGCAGTAATCACAAATCAAGATGGGTGGACCCTGCTACTTTGCTGAAGATCTGCCAGCAGATTTACTCCTTGAGTCTGAATGCTTTTAGCTAAGATTTAGGCTCCATTTATCATCATTGAGATATTTTTGCAAAGGGTCTGAGCTGAGCATTTAGCCTTTGATGGCAAATTTTATTCTCATTTACACGTAGGGTAACCAATGTTACTTCAGATGTGTGAAAGAGAGCAATTAACCAGCCTTAATGATTTACACATATCTAAATGGTGATTTTAAAACTTGTATTTATAAACACACTTGAGATTACCAGAATTTGTAATTGTCCCACTGTACAATTATCAAGAGGGTAGATAATGGTTATCTATGAGTCACACTGATTTTAGTTACAGAGGGTTATGCTGTGATACACAAAAAGCAGAAAATTTTTGTGTTAGAGAACAAACTAAATATATAAGGAAACCACAGTGTAGCTATTAATTTTTTATCACTTAGCAGCATATTAATCGTTTAATCTTAAATGAAGGTTCCAGCAGATTAAGGAAAAATACCTTTTGAAGTTGGGAAATATGTATCTAATTCATATTTCTTGCAAGAAATTACACCGACATCTAAGTTTTCCCTTAAGCTATATGATGCTTAGGAAAGACTGCAGAGGGTCTTCCATTGAGAGATGACTCTTCTCCCTTAAAATACAGACTGCAAATAGACACTCCATTTCCAGTCAGTGTCACACTTTGGAATCAACTCACATTTGTGATGTGCAGTTTCTGAATGACGTAGTCTGGGCACGTTTTACTTTCATGGATCTTCACAATGATGTCTCCATATGTTGCAGTTCCATTCTCCATTGATGGCCAGTACTGGGCACATTTGTTCTATGAAGAGATGAAGTTGAGTAAGCAGCCCAACTGTGAAGTGGCAGAGAATTGAGAGCTAGAAAAAAGCCTAATTAAAAGTAGATGGCAACTCAGTATAGCTTTTTCAACTTTTCAGTTCCAAATATCCAACAACTCAGGTCTCTGACTGGAAATTTATGGCCATGGAATTTAACTTCAGATTAAATTCAAATAGTGGGGGGAAAAAAAATCCTGTACACTAGATGAAACAATGAAGAGTGACTGCTGCTGTTGCCTGATGGGTGGAGAAATGCTTGTAGCTACTTCCATGCTTTCTTTTTCAATCTTCAATAAGGGTTGCTACTCCTGCCTGCCTATAACATCAGGTTGGGTGTGCTGTAAATCTGCAGGCTGTCAACATCTTTACCTGCAGCTAAAACAGCAGTTCCCCTTCTTCCTGCTGTACCTGGAATAAGGAACAAAATCAGGCCAGAAGCACCCAACCTTCCACTTAAATCAAGGCAATGGAGGAAAAGTTTTCTTTCTAGGATCTACTGAGGACACTGCCAGGACATCAAAATAGGCAGAAGACAAATAGAAACCATACCTTTTCTGACAGGTCTGTGAGGAGCTAAAGTTCTACCTTGAGCCCTTCTCTGGATTAATTAGCTGTAATTTGGAAGCTCACCCTCTGCTACTTACTGCTGCGACTAAAGTGATATTTTCAGATAAGACTGGTAGTTCATAAGGCAACACTGTTTTGGCATACTTTCCAACACAGGTTCTGCCACAATGAGAGAACAGCAAAGAATGAAAAAAAAGTACTTAAGAAGAATATGTAATTCAGCACAGTGCAGCAATCCACCAGGTTTTCAGAAAAAAGACGGATGGAAAGATAGAAGGAGGGAAGGATGGATATATCTCACCCTCTTTCCTTCCTCACAGCGAGTCACCATGACAATAATCGTGGCCTTCTGTTCCCAGACCATCCTCCAGAAATCATCTGTGGTTTCATCCTTGGGGCCTAGAAAAAAGACAATTTAAGGGATTTTTCCAGAGTACAGCCACATGAAAAACACCTGCCTGCTTGACATGCTTAGCCATGCAATTGAAGGGCTAACCAGAGATCATGCAAGTAACAGCCACATACTTGATTTCATTATGGCTGCTGTCATTAGGCTACAGCATTTTAAAACTCTCATCTGTATCTTTAGTGTATAACTATGAAATCTGAAAACTTTTGGTGTAAAATTGTACAACACGAGAAAGCTGCCTTTAAATTACAATTTATTGTCACAAAGTTCCCTAAGCAAAAACTCATTGACAACTTTGTCATATTAAATTTCAAAATGTCAGATTTTCATTTTTCCTTTAAGCTTACTAATAGGATTTTACTGCTCTAGCAAAGATGGATGAATAAAGAAAGCATATTATTTTAAGATTATAAATTACCTTGTGCAGCAATGTATTTTCTTGGCTCTTTGAAGCCCTGCAAAAAGTACATTTTTATCAACTTTTAGAAAGAAAGCATGAACAATCTAAAAGATTTGCAACTTTAAAAAGAAATCAACATGCAACAATTCAAGTATACCAAATACAATACAAAGGTGAAAGCAACCCCAGTGGAAATCCTCCACGGTGTTGATGCTTTAAATGCACAGACTACAGGATTTCTTCCATAATGTATAAGACATTTTTAAAGTAAAATCACTCACATCAATATAACTTGCATTGATATAGTCTGATCCTGGATCTCCTGGCATCTCTGAGAGCTCAACACGGTTATGGTCATCTGTTTAAATCATTTAAACCAAAATAATTATATTACCTCAAGGCAGTGAGAAATCAAACATTTATAAAACATGTCAAAATTGTTTCAAATACTCACATGGAAGAATATCAATGTAACGGTTTTTGTTCTGATTATGGCTCTTTTTGGCCTCCTTTATAGAAAATTTACTGAAAACTCTAGGAATACTCTGTAAAATACAAAATTTATTTTATTAGTTAAGCCTAGATTTAAAATAGCTTTTACTTACAGTCAAATGAATATGGAAATAATTTGGCATTACTGAATCTGGAAGGTAACATTATAACTTCATAAGATATTAATTAGTATAGTTCTTATATCTAAAGTTAAAAAAATTCTTCTCCTTGAGTATATACCTCCACAATTACATATTATTTATATCCCCATGGCTATGCAGTAAGATAGAGTTTAAAAATATGTATTAAAAGGTACTTTAGGATGAGAGGTATTTAGACTGCATACTTTATGCTCTCGCTGAAGAGCACCAGGAAAAAAGTATTTTCATCCTACAATGGGGAAGAGACTGGTAGCAAAATTAACTGAGGACTATTTCACCTTAGATGAGAATTCACTCAATTTTCTAGATTATTTATTTATTTATTTCTAACAAGTACATATAATCAAACATGCTCCTGGATGGAATTCTTCCAGCCACCTAGATAAAAACCTGTGGTATATTTCGAATGAAGGGCAGACCTGAAATTCTTCCAAGAAGAGCCTTCCTTCATCTGCAATCTTCCTCTTGTATGTGTCCAGCAATAGCTCTGAGGGTATTGGCTCTATGTTGAGAAGCTGCTTGTCATCATCTTTAACTGTGCAAAAAAGTCAAGTGTTTATTTTTGAAAATGTAAATTACACTTCAGTAAATGTGATTCTAAAACTGCCAGATAATAAATACACCAAGTTAAAATAAGAGTTTAGTTCTTTTGTTAATTTTTTACAAAACTGGTGTTGCCTGAGCCAGCTGTGAGCAAACAGGCTGTGGGAATAAGAGAACTTTTCCAGCCCTGCTGCCTGACTGGAGACCCCACTGGAGGAGGCCACGTGCAGGGACACCACCTCAATACGTTTGCACAATGTGGTGACTGTCACATTCAGGGCACAGCAACTGCCTCAACAGCCTGGCCTTCTGCTTCAGCTCTGCTCAGTTATTGTCAGTGATCCAAATATCACAACATGTATCACCTAACTTCCCAGATTTTCTCCAAGTTATGCTCTGAGCTGCAATAATCTGCAATATCATCTTGAATGATAAAATAACAATTAAACAAGTTTTAATACCTCTTAATAGACATATATTAATTTTTCATTTACATTGAAAAGTTGCATTTTTTAATAACTGTGTGCCTAAGCCAATGGATTTTAATTTCAACATAGTCCTATTTCCCATTTAATGTAGTTAGTTTCTGTGAATTTTAGTGTTCTAAATTATTTTTTTCTTGAAGCTTTCTGGTAGTGACTGATCCTGTCTTTCTTCACAGGCTTTGAAATCTTGTGCAAAAAGGTGCACAAAATTTTCAGTCTTTTGTATTTGAAAGCTTTCAAAAATTTTCAGTAAAAAATAACTGGCTAATATTCAGTCTCTTTTATGGGAGAAAGGTGCATAGAGAAGGGAAATCTTGTTTTAAGCTGGATTTTATTCTGGACTTATTCTCAGTGTTAAACATATGACAAACATTTTGGGGAATAACTATAACTGGGTTTTAATTGAATAATAAATAGAATTTTTCAAACACTGATGAACTTTCAGTTCACTCAAGTATAAATACTTCTATGAATTTACTGAAGTATTTTTGCCCTCCAAATAAGGTGCTATCATGTTGATATCTGTAATATGTGTATGCAACCTAGAATGCAAATAACCCAAAGGTGGAAGCAAGACCTGAGACAAATTGTATTTGCATTTGCTAAATAGAAATAAATATAAATTGCTAAATATATAAAGATACTCACCTGCAACAAGGTTCACCCCTTCAGAAGAATTGCTGTAAGAAGCAGAAGCACCTGTAAATGCTTTGACTAGTAAGATATATATGATAATAAGTTAAATCAAATCAGTTTTGTATGAGAACACCAGGGCTGTTTTTAGCCAGCATTCCAAGCTGTCTGTGAAACAAGAGTGCTACACCTGGGATTATGCAGAGGTGCTTGGGATCCTTGTCCTCCTTCCCCGAGGCAGAGAAACAAGGTGGCCACATCAAAAAGCTTTAGTGCCTGCATGATTTTGCCCATCTCACCTACCACAAAAATGTATTTAATTTCTTCATTGGAGTGACTACTCACACCATATTCTTTTCTCTTGCTAGTGACAGAAAACTAACACATACATAAAATATAGTAAGTTTAAATGCTAAGTAGCCAAGAACAAATCAGGCTTTCTGGAGCTATAGAACCAAAAATTATTTTGGCTTCCCTAAACATAAAAGATTGTGTCTGAGCAAGAGCAGTTCCCTGTCCCCCTAAGGGGAAGGGTATGGAAGGGACAGGGGCTGGAAGAGTCCCCGAGTCCTGCTGCTGCCAGAGGGCTGAGATGTTTCAGAGGAAATTGCCCCAGCTGCTGTGTGTCCCTGCAGCCAGTGTCCCCTGAGCAGAGCAGCAGGCAGCCTGGCTTTGCAGGGCTGTGCCATCCTCCCACTGCCATCCTCTGTCCTACAGAGCTGCTGAGCCATCCAGAGATTACTGTAATCAGCAGCACCTCCCTGAGATATTCTTTAGGGTGAGATATTGTTTTGGGTGTGAAAGTATTTAAAAGGGTTCCAAGAAAGTGTGGATTATTTTCATTACTTTTGACTTAAATCATGAAGGAAATGTTTTCCAGATATTTCTGATTTTTTTAGGGACAAGTCATTTTGTTCTGTGCCTTGAACAAGGGTAGAGCAAAGGGATTTTAAATTTATTTCACTATATTTGTTTTGTTAGACAAACACCGAAACTTAGCTTCTTTTAAAAAGATTTAAAGGTAAAAGGATATCTTTTCTCAGTATTAATGAAACATCAAACTTGCAACATTTTGCCACTACCCTCTGTGAAATTTTGTGGAAAATCAAAAGCCGCTCCCATCCCCCCTTCCATTTATGTAAGAGAGGGAGACAAACATGAAGCTTACCTAAGTTTTTTTTTGTGAAGATCATAGATTTTGTACAGAACCAGTAGTAAAGCAATTACAGTCACAATGATCAAGAATGCCAGGAATATAATCAAGGCTCTAGAATTATCTACCAACAGGAAAAGAATACATTTATTATTTTAAAATTACTTTTAAGAAAAGAAACCTGTATACTCCCTAGAACCAGGGCTCATCAATTTTTGGTTTGGGGTCTTTTTTAAGAAAAAACTTAGTAAGTTTGAGTTCGCTATGCCAAAGCAGAGGAGGGATTTTATGTTTTCATTAAGAAAACCTTCCCTTAAATTCTCCATGTCCACCTGTCAAAATGCTACAAGTCACTGGCTCAGCATTACTGTGCTTGTCTCCTGCTCTGTGTGACCTGTACAGTGCAGCTCTCACTGATCTACGAATTGGGAACGTCTGCCAAGTCACAGATGATCAGATCCTGAAATGCAGGATCTGAACACAGGAAAATAATCCTAAAGTGAATAATGCCAGTTAGAGAAATTAATTTCTAGATGCAATTGACTGTTTCCTGAAGAAACCACAGCTATGTAATAATTCGTAGTTATGATTAATGACTTGTCAACATGATCTGTTACATTAAAACTGAATACAGATATTTTTCAAATGCAGATCAAATATTAACTATAAAACAGGAAGTTTAGATTTTTAATTAGGAGCAATTTAACTGAATTCACAATTTACATTGTTTATATTATGCTAAAATCTAAAGGTAAAAGTGCTGTACATATTTACTTACATCTGGTTTTTATACTCTCCACTACAGCTGTCCCATTATGTTTTCCATTAGACACAAAGATCTGTATGCAATGGGTGACAATAATAGAGATGTTCAGATATGACAAGTAAAAATTTCTGCATATAATTCTTAAAAAAACAAAGCACAATGGATTCTTGAAATTCATCCATCTATTGACAACATCGTTGACAGCAGTGTCTGCTGTCAATCTCGGTATTGACGTTTATAATGCAGCTCAGGTTTCTACCCAAGTTACAGCAAGATCTGGATTCAAGAATATGGAAATGACAGGAAAAAGAATTTTTAAAAATAGGAAACACACTTTATAAAATAAAAATCAGATGCATCTCAAAGTAAAATCAATTTTATCTTTTATTAAGCCTCTCAAATCTGAAAAATAACCATGTAATATATAAAAATCCCATTTGCTGCAACAGTAAATATACAAATAAGCCACTTAATTTGATGTTTTTAATACAAATTTATGTATGGGTAAGTAATTCATAGAGGTTTAATTAAATAAGGTGTTTTCTTGCATCATTAACTTCTGGGTTCTTTAAATGGCGTTAAAACACTAACTTTGTTTTGCTGTGTTTATGTTTTGTCCTATATTTAATATTTATTAAATCTTTAAATTTTCTTAATAGAAATTCCTATCAGATCTAAAAAACAGCTTGCAGTCAAATATTTCACACTGTTTTTTCTTTTTCTTTTGAGTCTTCTATAACTTGACCAGAGTCCTTTCATCACCAGCTAAGCCCATAAGGCTTTCTCTCGTTTTTCAGTAAGAATTAAGCAAAATAAGTGCAAAGCAGAAGCCAGAATTTAGGGGTGCAGAAGCAAATTCCTTCTGTAAGGAAAACTGCACACTGAAACTGGTGGATAAAAACCTTAACTGGCACAGAGGTCCTGTGCTACTGGGACAATGCAAGGATCTTTTGCTCCTACAGGATCTCGTTTTTATTTCCCAAATATAAAGCTCTCTGAGCAGAATCTGTTGGGAGAATACTGACAAAATATTGAAATCAAACTGAGACTACTCAAGTTTTCTGATACTGCATTTCTGCAGGTAAAAACATAAAAGGAGGAAAAGACTGTGGGGAATAAGGGAAACTGCATCCTAAAAGTAGCAAAACTCCATCACCCTTACTGGTCACTTTCTTGCCTAAATTTCACTGAGAGGAGCTATCAGGATATAAGAAATATCCCCAGTGGCCATATTAAGGGAATCACACAAGACCATTGGTTTTGCAGACAAGCCCAAAAGGGTGAAATGCCTGACAGAAGAAAAGAATGCAGGAAACCTCCAGGAAAGTGAAGCATGTAAACAGAGGATGATCTATTTTGTATGGACACAAGGACTGGCTTCTAAGAGGCTGATACAAGGACATGCAAAAGGATCTGAACTGCTTTGCACTAATTAGTCCCTGAAGAACCAAAAATCTTCATTCATTAGATGGAATATGTTTTAAAAACTAAAATATCAGTCATACTCCAGAAACTATTTTAATCTTATAGAAACCCCAAACTTCTCTCTGAGCCAAGTACAGTCTATTCTGCTTGCATTTTTCTTGCTGTTAGAACCTATGTGGAATAACACAGGGATTGCTTGATAGGTTAGGCACATATGAATTTTAGTCCCAAAATAACAACTACTTTTTTACACCTGAGGCCTACAGACAATAAATCGATACCTCTGCCACCATATTTGCCTTTTTTTCCTAAAATCAAGCATAATATGCTTAAACAATGAAAATGCAGCAATATTTTATATATTTTAATATAATAAGCTAATTTACCTTAAATACATAGGTTGTCAAGTACAAGAGATTTTCTCTTTTAAATTCACATTTGTCCTTGCTTTCGGTTTTTCCATCATTCTCCCAAGTCAAATAAAATCTTGCATATGGTCCAAAGAATTCCCGTTCTCTGCACGTAATCTGGACAGCATTATCAGCTGTCAATGCTATTTTAACATTCCCCACTTTTTCTGGCACTGTAGACAAGAAAAAGGGTTACTTGCTCTATTCTCATCATTTCAAACCCAACATTTTAAGCTATATGTGCTTGTTTGTTTCCTGTCTTCTCTCAATAACTCATTTTCTCAATAACTCAGTAAAACATTTTCTTCCTTAAAAATTTCAGTCTCAATTTAGCAAGATAAGTAAAATCAATTTTGACTTAATCATAGGCTTATCTAAGCTGGAAAAGGTGTGAAATGGAACTGAAAAGGTTCTACTGACATTCAGACTGCAAAAATGCTATGATGGCAAATCTCTCTTACATCTGACATCACTGTCTCATTTGAGGAACATGGGGCAGCAGATAAGACAGGAGAAAAAAGAGTGAATATTCACTTCAAAACTATTGTAAATTAAATTTTCTCCCAGGAGCCACTAGTATATTCTAATATTTGGAACAGTGTCCTTACATTTAATTCTGGCCTAAAGCCACAAAAAATTTTAATGATACAGAATCTGTTAAATCTAATCTGTGGTTTCAAAAAACTGCAGCTTGTATGTTGCAGTAAATGTTGCAGGTTTCAGACTGAGGGGCACAGCCAAGGGACCTTTCACTGAGAGCTGATAAAACCTTTCAGAAAGTAAACGAGGCAGCCTGTGTAAAGCAGTAGCCATATCTCAGCAGCCACATTTCAGTAGAACACCACCATGGAAATTTTCTACAAAATCATGTCAACTTGCAAAACAGCACCTTAAAAACAAAAAAAAAGGCAGCTGCTTTTTTCTTCATATGAAGAGCTGAGATCTGTAAGGCTTTATAAGCAGACCAAATATCCCAGGGGAGGAGTGGTGGGATATTTGACTTGGCTGAGTGTGAGGTTACATCACAGCTGATCATTTTTATCAGGGCAGATCTGTTAAATTCCTATTCCACATGCTGCTGAAAGAGCCGTGACAAGGAGAAAGTGAACATTTCTGGAGGCAATGTGTTTGTTGAAGATGAAAACATCTTTTCTAAAACGTAGAGGTTTTCCTACTTCCAAGAATTGTGTTCTACTGATACATTCATCAGTTCAAGAAGCCATAAAACTCTTTCACTTCCTGCTTGACTTATCAACTGTTGTGACAGTTGGAGAAGGTCTAATTAATACCATTAATTCAAAAATTAAAAAATTAAAGCCATCTTTAAATTTGTATTACAGTTAAGTGTCAGATCAACCTGTTTATCAGTAAATTAATTTATCAGCTTTTTTTTGTTTTGTGGGGCTTCAGGTGACAATTCTGATCCCTGTATACTTCAAATTATACTTTTGAAAGGATAGCCCCGAAAAGATGCACAGACCTTTCTGTCAGCAGACGGGCTGGCAGACATTTTTTCATTTTTAACCTAATGTTGGAATCTGTATACAGGTACATCCAAACTAACTGACTTCCATTACAGATGGACATTGTTGGTGTAGCCTGGGTCTGCTTCAAGCAAATAGGTAACTACACAACAGAAGGTACAGGCTGCACATCTTTGTAGATTTCATGCCACAATGAAAACACCAAACTTTTTTATTCTTTTTTTTTTAAATTCAAGTTTTTCTTTATATTGGGTCAGAATGCTTCCTAAAAATTTCACAAGAATTTCAAATTAATGAAATCTTATTTTTAAAATTATATGTATTAGAAAAATACAATATAATACAAATAAAATATAGTACAAAGTGCATAATTAAAAAATAGATCAACATTAAGTAGTTTTAAAAGGATGCTAATGATATGAATGTCAGTACAATTATTTTAATGTTAATAGTACATTATTTTAATGGCTAATAGTAATATCATGTATAAAATATAATGAACTACACTAGGAAAGTACAAATTCTTTGTGTTAGTATCAGGCTAGGTCATAACAGTTAGCAAACAGATTTACCTCCTTCTTCTGTTGTAAATTCACAGCTTTTACTTTCACCTGGAAGTGCGTCATTGAGTCTGTTGATTGTATATGGAGTCACATTTACAGAAGCTCTGGTAAAAGGTTCAAATCCACTGTAAGTATACTCAGTTGTTTTGACATCTGCATCATGAATGCCTGCAAAATGAAATTAATGAAATTAATGAAATCTATGTTAGGAGCACAGGAACTGTTACACTTTATCAGAGTTACCTGAAACCACTGTCATGTGTATTTCTATTTTAATTACCCTAATCTGGTTGCTCTGCTTTGCGTATAATCCTAAATGAAGGCTGAGGAAGAGGAGGAAATGCATAAATACATAGAGAGTATTTACATATAAAGAGTACATTCATCCTGGGAAGGAGGAAGTAGGAAGTTGTCACTGCACACTGAACAAGTCCATCCTGGTGTGGTGCCAGAGATGTTGTGGTAGTTCTGCTTTCAGGAGAGGCAAACAGCAGAAGAGAGGAATTGCATGAGAAGCAACATGAGCAAAGCTCCTGCCCAGCCTGCAGCTGGGCTTTGGTGGCGTGGGAAGCTGGGGGAGCCATGGCCTTTCTGTGCTTCCTTCTGCCTGCTTACCATGAGACCTCCCTGCACCCACACATCTCCTCCACCTCCTACACTGGCCAAGCCAAGCCAAAACAACCACAGAAACTGGCTCGTTGGGCTGCCACCCTTTTGGGTTATGGTCAAATTTGGGGCATGGAGAATGGGAAAGATTATTTGTATCAGAGGAGCACAGAAGCATGACAGCCTTTGGTTCCTGTGGCAGCCCAGGTTTACATAACCTGTGGTATATGAACAGAAAGGCTGAACTAAGCCTAAAGGATGAATCAAGCCAGGACTAGCTTAAACCTGATACATATTTATTATTATCAGGCTCTTCATATTAAAAACCTCATTTTCCAATCCTTGTTTTGAAGAAAAGTTTGCATCTGGAGAACATGATCCCAGTACAATGGATACAAATTTATTCATTGAAATGTAAGGTCGCCTATACCAGCATATCTGAAAGGAGTGGCCATTTAGCAGAAGACAATCCCTTAGCTATACCTATCTAAACATGCTTATGCTAACTGCCATATGTTTATGCCAACTGAAGGGTGACAGGGTCATGTCCTGACATGGTAAACTGAATAATCTCAACTGAAAGTTCAACTGGAACAACCTTAAAGGAAGGAAATTTTAACTTTTGTCTAAAAAAAAAAATTGCAGTATTAAGAGATTCCAATAGGACTTGGCAGTGCATTATGCTTGGTGCTCTGTACCTACATACAAGCAATGAATTATTTAACAGTGAATATACTTACTTTTGCCTCCGACAGTGAAATTGATCAAATAGCCATTTATAGGACCCTTTGAAGTGTCCTCGGGTTTCATCCATGTAACTTTTACACCTGTGGTATTACATGTTACTGTAAGGTTTTGTGCTGCTTCTGGAGCTGTCGTAAAAGAACAATAACAATAATTAGCAATACATGAAGATAAAAGTATTCCTCTTTTTACCTACTTTTATTAATTAGATTAAATTTCATCTGACACTAAAGCAAGATACCAACAACATGTAATATTTTTTGTACTCTATTTCAAGAAATTATACATAGTATAAACTGAGTATATGTAAAAGCATCATATTACAGTAATTTCATACATTTAATTAATTCAGGACAAGGTGAATACAGCAACATTACATTTTACTAAAATTTTGCAATGTCTTCAAATCAAGAATTTAAGACTTGTTTCAGACTAGATCTGCTCTTTTTTGCGTGTGGGTCTGCACTGTTTTTGTGAGTGCATCTTCATTCCAAATTCCGTATAGTTGACCACGTTCTCAGTCTCCAAAACAACAAAAAATAATCACAGTCTCTGATAGAAGCAACGAAAGGCTTCAGACTGGAAGACTGAGAGGGTGACTGCAATCAAAGAACAACCACTAGGGCAGGAGACCAGGAAGGAGGAGCTGAAGGAAAAGCTGAGTGTGGCAGAGAATGCTCCTCCAAGTGGACCTGTAACCCCAGGAAACCCAGATAATGGGTTTCATAGTAGGGGTTCCCAGAAATATGTGGAATGTAAAGCAAAAGTAAGCACTGCACTTACCACCATAGTCTGTTTCTATGTCAAAGGATTGTTTGGTACAATTCTTTTCAGTAAACTGCAGTACTCCAGTGCAGTTGTACCAACGGTTTGGTAATAAATCTTTCAGCATTTCACAAATTAAATTTTCAGATTTTGGATCTGTAGACATAGGAAGAGCTTTATCAATATTTTTCACAATTCCAAAAGTATGTGGCACCATTTCAACTGAGATTTTCTCTACCATATTTATTCAATATCATTTGTAATAAACTATCATAATATTCCAAACAGAAAAACGTACAACCTGATCCAATGACTAGATTTTTGGTTCTTACATACTAACTTAGTTTGCATAGATTTTTACTTTCTATCACTAAAGGTCACGATTTGACTCTCTAAGGAAACAGCTTTCCCACAGAAATCAGAACATATCATGAGGAGTCTGCAGAGCCCTGGAATGGCTTTTCAGCTCTTCAGCTCCCTGACGCAGGAAATCTCCAGCCCCAAACATCCATCACCCATTTCTCTGGCACACGTGAGGCCATTCAGCATCCATATCTGCCCTGTCACACGAGGTGCCTTTGAGCCAGCCTGTCTTCAGGCTGGCTGGCTCTGAGGGCAGAGAGCCTGGGCTCACACCATGCAGAGCCTGAGCAGCCAGCGGCCAAGGCAGCCTGCCAAGGGTCAGCTCACAGCACACCCACAGATTGCAGCATTTCCAAACTGCTCAGCTGCCCTTCAGAAAACCAAACAGGACCTCAACATCTCCAGAATTTGTGCAACTTGTGAAGCTGGTAAACTCAGCAAAAGAGTTCTCTGAGTTTAAACTGTGTGTGGGGATGGTAGTCCTTCAACTGGCAGTCCCAGGAATTCTGAGCTACCCTTCCCTCAGACTGGCATAATTAATTTAAATCTGCCAGTCTCTCACCAAAAGACAACATCAGCAATGTTTTTAAAAATAAATACATACATAACCCACTATTAGAATTCTTTAGCTGTATTGTTCCATTGCAGGTAACAGTCACATTAGCACAGGAAAGTGATCTATCCCAACAGAACTCAGCAGATGTGTTGGTTATGTTCTTGACTTGAAGAGGTTTATCGACATCTGGAAAGGAAGAATATTATACATCATTGTGACATTGGCTATACTGAGTCTTCAAATAACAATTCATTTATGGTTTTTGACATTTTCTGCAATATGAAGACACAATCGGTTGAAAAAGCCTTCATGAGATCAAGACACACGGATATTCAAACAATATATTAGAGTTTTAGTCCAGACATTCAGCATAAACACCAGCTTTGAAGTGGTGGCTGGTCTTGCTATTGTTTACCACACTGCATATGGTCAACGCAGTTGAAGTTCCATTTTTTTCTTCAGAATGAAAAAACTACAGTTTGTTTACATTAGTCTTTAAGAAAATACTGAGAAATTTTAATGTGCAACTTCAAAAAATAGACAAAATACGAAAGCTTTCTGTCTGACTCTCTCAAAAGTGACAAGAATAGCCAAAGAAACCTGGGGAAGCTGAATTACTGCATATAACAAAATTGAAAAAAAAATTTTAAAGAAACTACTAAAATCCTTGTACACCTACCTTCTGGAATTTGAAAAGAAGTCTTTTTTGAACACTTGCCAGTTTTAACTTCAACAGTGTACATCTGGCATTTTGGAAGCTTTATTGAAGTGCTGTTGGAATTCACAGTTATGCTTTTGCCACCCCCCGAAATAACATATTCTCTCTCTTTTGTGGCAATGTTCAGAAAAACTTCAGCATTAGCAAGGTCCCCTGTAGAGCTGTTTACATATTGAATAATATCTGAAAGAAAAGGCACTGTAAATGGAGGTGAAAAGACCAGAATTGTTAAATAACTTTAATCTTACCTCTTCCAGGACTGGAAGACATTTTATATGCTAAAGATGATAATTGATCCATTTTAATTTTTTATTGCTTTATCAGCTTTACCAATTTTCTGTATTTGAATTTATTATTTGGCCACATTTCAAGACTGAAGGAGAATAAAGGGTTTGGTTCTTACCACAATCTGCTTCAGGTATCACTGTGGTATTTTCTGTAAGAAAAGAAAACAATATAAAGGTCTGTCTCAACAAGTTGAGTATTTTTTCCACAGAGCATTGGAGAAGGGTGACCAGTACTGCCCCAAACTCTTTGTTCAATATATTCAATATAAGTGAATGTATTTAGCACTTCTCTCGCATTTGAAATAGGGAAGAAAACATCAGCTACACATAACCCTATTTTTTAACTAGTTATTTTAGGAATCAAGTGTCTTTCACAATTCTCCAATGACATCAATGAACTAGAAATCAAACTAGTTATTGGTAACATTTCTGCATACAAAATTACACAAGAATATTCCACAATCACACACTCTCATAGCAGTATGACAAACTACAGCAGTTTTCCAGGATATGTATGCTGTGGAACGGGCACCTGAGCAGTATAAAATGTCACCAAAGAAACAAAATTTACCTGCTTTTTGCACTGCCACTCTTACCTTTGAAAAGAGATTTATACAATAGTACAGATCGTTTAATGACTACTTTGACACCGGGATACACAAAAGAAATTTTTGTTGGTATTTTCTGTACTTCATCCTGAAAACAGTTACTTAATATATCCCAAGGCACTAAATCTAATCTAATTTTTTTATAGAAGGTAGGCCCTAGATTTGCCTGCCTTCTGGCTGGGAGTCACCTAGCTGGTTAGTGGCCCGAAGGAGAGGGCAAATTGAGAGGGACCAATGGAGACTCACCAAGACTGTAAGGGGCAGAACACCCACAAGTAAAAGCTAAGCTCAGTTTGTCAAAGAGCAGACAGCAGCCTACAGCTACTCAAAGGACAGTTCAAAGAGATGGAAAGTGTCCAGCTCCTGGATGTACTTTGCACAAGCACATACATATATTTTACTGATCTGAGTAATTCCTTACAGCCCAATGGCAACTAAAATCACTCTAAGTGCTTGAACTACTAGATTCCAAGAAAGTATTACTACTGTGTTAAACCAAAGGGAAGACATTGGAAGTCAGAGAGGCACACAGATCTTGGATGTATTCACATCTTTTTGCTGCTTGGGCAAATTTCTGTGAATAACAAGAGGAGTACTGACACAATAATTGACAGATTTACCCTCCTACTATGTGCCATTGTGTGGAAATCATTTCTATTTTGCACTTGCTTGGCAGGTAACAAATCTGGAATCTTTAATATTACTCATGAACAATTAGTAAGGTTCCTAAAAACACCCTTATGTTTAATGCATAATTTGTATGCTTAGGTTTTATACATTCTAAATGAATTGCCTCATTCAAACCCCTTTTCTGTGCCTGATGTATCAAAACTGTGGTAACTGTGTGCAAGTTTGTCACCTATTGTGTGAGTGGAGTTGGGAATGGGGCTGATCCCAGTGCTTGGTGACATGCTGACTGATGAGGTGGTGCTGTGCAAGGATGTTGAATTGTAATCATCTGTAAGAAAATAAACAACATATCAGGATCAAAAAGTGAAATTCATTTTTTCATATGGCTTTGTCATCAGAAATGTCTTACACTACAGCACTTCTCTGTTTTTGTTTTTTTTTTTCTTAGGGAATTTTTGTAATTTAGAGTAGACTGCTGAAAGAAAAGTCATGTTAATATAGTAAATAAACCAAAAAAAATTAGTATCTGAAATGAAAGCAAATTTTTAGGAGTATACCACTTACAAATGAATTTTGCAATGCACAATGACAATTTTTTTTGGTCACTATTATGTCATAATTCCAGATGAAGTCAACATAAAAATAATGTTCCAATTTGTGAACTGGGAAAAACTAGAACATATTGCTATATTCTTACAATAAAACACAATTACACTTGTACTGTTTCACAAACAACAGCTCTAGGTAGTGCTTGTTTGCCAGATCACATATCTTGCTCACTACATTTCTTACTATATCTCATATTTATAAACATTCCCTGTTTATAAACCACTGACAGGTTTCTATTTCCCTTTTAGGCTCATTCCCATTGCTCTTGCTTTGGGGACAGCCTTGCTGGCATCAGCTGGCATCAGCTGGCATCAGCTGGCATCAGCTGGCATTTTGATGCTACTGTGGTGACTGCAAGATTTGGCCCTCAGACCCCAAATCCTGCACATAATCCTGGCACTGCGGCTGTGCCAAAGTGCAGACACCTTTTCAATTTGATGAACCAGGAGCTGGAAAAGGCTACCCTGGTGCTGAACGACTTAGTTTTTGTTGGAACCCTGGTCACTGAGAATTTTAGGCTTTCTGTGCTGACAAGAGAACACTGCATTTGACCTGAGACCGTTGAGAAGGGTTCCAAAATTGAATGACAGAACAGGGATTATGGGTGTGTAGTTTGAGTAGGAGTGTGTAATATCACATGGTGTAAAACTTAAAGTAATATATATAAAGCAAGATGGTGGTTTTAGAGCAGAGGTTTGTCCTTCCTCTTCACCTTCTTCTTCATGGGTCTAGGTGCTATTATGTAATTGGATACAAAAGTCCACACTGTGGGCCACGGATGGTTGGTTATTGGGTTAAAAGTAAAAATAATTTAGGTGTCATTTCTTAATTGGACAGTTTATCTTTAAAAGGCATAGTGAAGAGAAAGATAGCGTTCCATTTTTAGTTTGTTAGCTTGAAGTCTTGTAGAACTCAAAGTTTGTGAGACTTATGTAGATAAGAACCGATGAACATCTAAATCCAAACAAGAAATACCGTCGCGCGCATTTAATCCCGACCCTGGCAAAAAGAAGATAAGCCCGGACAAGTTTTCCCCTAGAGTTCTGAGAGCAGAACGTGGCTTCTAGAGGGGCCAGCAAACCTGGGGAAGCGTTCCCGGAGGCAGAGGGAGTGCGTGCGGTGGGGGCAGCAGAGCTGCCGGTGCGTGCTGCGCTGCCGGGCGCCGTGCCGGGGCTGGGCGCCGTGCCGGGGCTGGGCTCCGAGGGCCCCTGCGTGGAGAAGTGCGTGCTGTTTGCGAGGCTGGCACCTGCGGTGAGAGGGACAGCAGGGTCGGTGATGCTTCAGCCAGGTGTGCCCGGCCCAGGAGGGACAGAGCTGCCCACAGCGCCGGGGAGCGGTGCTGCAGCGCTCTCGCACTGAGACACCGGGAATTCTTAACGAAACAAAGGCACATCGAACATTTAAAGTGCAGGGGATTCAACAGGTGTCAGATGAACAATCAGGAAGTATATTCTTTTTTGGTTATGATTGTGCCTTTCATGCTAAATGCTGTGTTTTTAACTATACCTAAATACATTACTCAAAACCACATTTGTCTGATATTCCTACCTATTAAAACAGCATATTTCATTTTGTGGGGTGAATGAAAAGGCACTATACACTCCGTGAGGTAATTGTGTATGAAAAAGAAAGAAGACATTTTCAGGGGGGAAAAAAAAATCAATGCAGTTCTGCCATGAAAATTGTTTCTTACCAGGTTCGGTCGTTGATGTCTCCTGCCCTGAAAAAAGAGAAAGAGAGAGAAAAAGTGTAACTTAAACTTTCAAGGAATTTGCCTAAAATATAAAAAGACACATTCCTTCCTCCGAAATATCTGCTAAGCTTTCCCCAGGAAGTTACACATTCTTAAGTTATATTTAGTGGATGCAACAACAACCAGGTCTCCAAAATATCAAGTATGCAGTCACAGAATCACAGAATGGTCTGGGTTAAAGAGGATCTTAAACATCATCTGGTTCAAACACCCATGGGCAGGGATGCCCACCCAGCAGATCGGGCTGCTCAGGGCCCCATCTAACAAATTTCCATCCACCTGTTTGGCTCTTCCTTCCTCCTTCTTTTGCTCTTTTTCTATCAGATCTTTCCCACTATGTTTGTGTCTTGGAATTTATTTCTCTCTTTTTTGTGGCACGTGTTTTTCAGATAGTTCTTCCCTTTTTATGACTGCTCTGTTACTTCAGCTTCCCTACATGGCACTTCACAACTGCTGTAGCTTTAGTCTTTCGAAAATAAACTCCAACCTTTAAAGCAAAAAGCCAGGTTTATGTGAGAAACTGCATTACTTGTGAGGGATACGTAAGTATCCTGCTCATGTGCCAGCATCAGAACCATGTCCCTCATCTCTGACACAGAAAACCAACACAAGCAGTTATCCTGGTGATGCCTTGGGTCTCCAGGCATCACTGGGACTCCAGAGATTTTCTCCTTAAAGACCTGACAAGCAGCAGCACACGTGTTGGCTGCTGAGTGGCCACCATGAATTCTGCAATGCCACCTGCAGGGAGTGAGAATTTCTTGGTGCAAGGAACTGTCATGAATTTGTCTAAGCCATGATGTGAATATGAATGTACACAAAAGTAAAAGTCTTGCAAGTACTTTTCTAGTGAGCAACTGAATTTGTTGTGGACTGTACATTATGCAAGATCTCTTACTACAAATTACAATTCAGTAAAAGCCAGTAACCTGATACCTTACAGAAAAGGTATCTACTGAAGCCAAATGAAGTTCGGCTAAAACCAGTAATGCAGCATTTATTTCTTCACAGAACTGGGGAAGGGTGTGATCTGATCCATGAGATGAGGATATAAGTCTATGAGGTTTGACTGAAATCACATTAAACTGTCAAAATAACATTGCTCTTAATTGTAAGAACATAATCTCTAAAATGTAGCAAACTGACAACAGATTGAATAACATGGGTGTAAAAGCCACAATATTTAACAGGCCTAGCATGTTAATTCATTTGTATGTATATATCTTCCTTGAAACACAGACCATGCATTCTTTCCAAAGCTACAGAATCTTAGCACATGAAACTTCCTAACCTAAGAAAGGTTACAGATAAGAAACAAAAATACAGGTGACCTTTTGAACTATCAATGTACCTTCAGCATCTGAAACGTCCTGTCTGCAACATTTCTTTACAACAATTGCATGATCTATAGCTATATGCATTAAACTGCCAAGGAACTCTATAAAAGCTAACATTCATATCCATTCATATTTGCCATAAGCAATAAATTTTCAATGCATTTTCATGGTTTTCAATTCAGTGTTTGAAAGCTGGCACTTAGTCATTTTAAATTCCATAATGTCATTTTTCTTTTTTCAAATGTCTTATTAGGTGAAGAATCAATTATTCCCCTTCCTTTCTCAAATCTTACATTGGTTTAGCACATCAAATGTCCTTCAAGCCAAATATTAACTTTCCCTGAGCATTGACACAGATTAACTTCCCCTTAGAAACTTATTCCAATAACAGAATAAAAGAAGGTGCAGAAAAAGTCCTAAATTAAAATCTGTTCAGATTAGTGAAACATTCAGAAATACTTTTCAAGCTATTTACTGATCTCTGGTGCAGACATAATAGAGATAAAAACATATACATCAAGACTGCCTCTTTCAAGTAGAGTGAGATAAGAGATAAGGGGGATCATAAGCTTGTCAGTGTTGTGTTTCTGGTTGCCTCATTCACTTCCTTAAGATTCCTGTGAAAATAATTTTCCCCATCCTCCCCGTTGTAAAGCTAGGAATAATGCTAATAGCTTAAATAGTGTAAGGTTTATTGCTCACTCCCAGTGAGAGATGCTAAACATTACACACAATCATGGAACTCCAGGTTAGAAAAGACCTCAAGAGATCACCTGATCCCACTGCCTCCCTCAGAACAGTGTCTTAAAACACTGTGGTAAATAAAAGGACGAGATTGCCCTTTTTTGCCCCCTATAACTAAGCACTGACATTTTAAAAGAACTTCATGGTAGTTTTACACTGTTCTAAGAATTTCAAGGGTCTCTTGCTCTCCTGTGACTCTGTTCCCTGATTTGCTTCATTATGGCAATGGAACATGACACAGTTGAAAAGAATTCAATAGGTGGCACCAGAACACTAAAAAATCCTCCCAAAATGAAAAGCAAATGCATTTCCCCATGAAACCTTTTTGAGAGATACTGGGTAAAATGAAGGAAAATCAAGAAGGATCTCAATACACCAGAATCTGTTACTCTGAGATTAACAGGTATATTGCTACTATTAATTTATTTTCCAAAAAATATCCCAGCAATAACAAATGTCTGAGCTAACCTTACCTTAACCAAGGTAACCTCAAAGACAAAACTGTCTGCTCCTGTTCATATTCTAAAACATAACTCCAGAAACTTGAAAGCTGAAATCCAAAAATATGTTTAAAATGTAATGAGGATGTCCAATCCCCTAAACACATGCTGTGCAGTAAGAAAGCTTGATGATTGCCAAACTAAGCAAGTCAGTCTGAGTTTAAATGGGAACTACCCCAAAACTTTTCTCAAAGCTTAAACTGCATCGAATATTCTTATCAAGAATTTCTTATGAGGATATGTGTAGGATAACAAGGATAACATCAGATAACCCAAGCAGAAGAACTAGAGCATAGGAAAAGTTCCTGCTACTGCAGTAAGTTTTTTAAGCTCCTCTCTCCCTTCTCTTGATTTGGCCACCAGTTGGTTCCTGCTGATTTACCTAAAAGGTTTCAAACCCATCAGTAATGTTTGAGCAGATCTGGCCTTAATCACATGCCCTGGAAAAGGATATAACCAGCAGCTCATCCCAGGGCAGATGGGAGCCTGGCTAATCGCTTTCATTCTCCTTCCTACCAGTTGGCGGACAGAATGCAGCTGCAGCTTCAAAGAAAGGTTTGAGATGGAACGACATGCTGCCAACAAAATGCGCCTAAAACAAATGAGCTGACCACTCTTTCTCCTGAAAGCCCAAAGGTGAACTGGCCCTGGGAGTGAAACATGGGAATACTGTGTTATGAAATACTCTTGACGTTCAACAAGAAGAGAAAACAGAAAAATAGTGAAAGAATCCAGGTCATCAAAAAAAAAAAAAAAAAGCCAACCTCTCCAACCCCTAGGAAAGCAGGCTGGCTGGGTCTCATCTGGAGGTACAGGAGCTGCTGCATCACCTCTGCACTACTGACTCTGCACTCACTGCAGTGAACTGTGGTTGCACCTGTATAAGAAATCCAGTTGTATAAGGAGACAACTTTTTGCTGTCTTAGGAAAATGTTTTCCCTTGGCAGGACCAAGCAACTCAACAGAAGAGAGCTGGGACCTAGAATATGTTAAAAGATAAAAATGTGTTTCAAGGAAGTCCAGAGTGTGATCTTCTCAAGTAGCAGGAAGTGCCAGCACACATTTCCTGTGTGCATGTGCTATTAATAACACAAACTCCAGCTGATAAGATGGAGATCCTGTTGAATCAGCATTAAAAATGTTATCATGTTTATAGAGGCAGAAATCCATTAGCCGATGACAGGGGACATGCCTTCTAATTCCATTCTGGTGCTGAGTTTCCACAGTGAATAAAATGGACTTGGTTTTGTATTTCCTGCTGGACTGGCCAGGAGGCTGAGCTTGCATGGCAGCAGCTCGGGCTGCCTGCCCTGAGCACAGCATGCTGCAGCACCGCATTCCTCCACACACACAGCACAGCAATGTGGGAAACAGGAAGGATGCCTCTTCTGCTAATAGTGCATTTGGTGTTTTATCTAGCCTGGTACCATACCAGCTGGCTCTTCACATCCAGCTGTACTCCTCGTGTGTTTGCCAGAGCTGAGAGGGGGCAGAGGAAGTAATCCTTCCTCTCAGCCTCATGTCTGTAAAACAGTTGGCAGCCGGATTTTGCTGCCAGGAAAAATGCTTAGTGATTCTGCAGAGCTGCTGCCCTTTTCCCAGGATCTCTCCAGCCTTTGGTATATTGGACAGATCCCAGCAACCCCCACCAGGCAGCATTTTACACCAAGCAACTAATATAGGTCCAGATTCTGCCTTCCCTCTTTTCACAGCTGAACAGCACTGCTTCAGCAAGGTCAGGGCTCTTCACATCTGCACAGAAAGCAACAGGATGTGGTCTACTTGTTCAGATGGAGTAAAGCTCTTTGAGGGGGTCTCCTAGCAAACAGCACAGACATTGCGGCTCCCCTGCAAGCCAACACTAAACTGCAAAAAAAGAACAGTTCCCGGTGGCAGGTGAAGGGTGAGTGAGGCAAGGAGCCTTACAAAATGCTGCCAGCGCCGTTTGATTTATTTTTAAACTTCAAGTGGGATAGGATGTAATTCACACCTACTTTAAGGCTCCCTTGTGCTGCCAGAACCAGCTAAAGAGACCTTAAAGTAAATGAGCATCAGGACCAGAGATGTTACTGTTATTTTTGCTGAAAACACAAAACGAAGGGATCTATTGCTACTTTATAAACAAATCTGGGCAGACCTAAGAATAGACTAGCAAACACTTAAAATCTGAATAATTCTATACCACACAGGACCTTTCAGATTTTATAGGTGGGATCACATGTGCTGAAGTGCTTTCATAATCAGAAACTACAGAATTACAATCTATCACTAATTCTGGGGAAGAAAAAACTAAGAATGTTCCCAGATTCTGGACAAACTGCTGCTCTTTGAAACTTGAGTAAAAGAATGCCATAGAGAGTTCATATTAAACATATGTAAAATTTTTCATGTTCTGAGTCAAAAAATAAGCTACTAATTTGAGTTTACAGTATAGAATTTTCTTAGGTGACGGAGACATTTCTGAGGGTCTTAAAATAAAAAGCTACTCTTGTGGTCATTGAAGATGATCAAATCATTTCTAAGTTATTCATTGTCTAATTGATAAAATCTTCATAGCCCTATAGCAATTAATTAATTAATTAATTAACATTATAATTTCTTTTCCACAGGAAATATTTACAATATTTATTTCCACCAGAAATTAAGGGATAAAATGTTGAAACCTAAATTTTAAATTAACAAAAATTCTAAAACGTTCTGATTAAGAAATGCCAATTGTTTGCTTTTGATATCTGGATTTAATGTCCATTCTGACTTTTCAGAATGATAATTAAAATCGTTTCCACCCGATTTCTCAAAATATTTCTTTTTGTACAATTGATTAATAATTACCTCCCATAGCAACTCCTTCACACAGTGCTGCCCAAGAGGCTGATCCTGGCACTCTTTCCTGCACCTTTAGCCTTTGGTTAAAGCATTATCTGAGAGTCAAAGGCCTTTTTGTTCCCAAGCACCTGCCAGTGCTGAGAGCTGACTTGCAGTGGTGTCCCTGCAGAGCACAGCTCAGGGGTGAGTGCTGCTCTAACCACAGCTTATGTGATAGGATGGGGTGTTATGCTTTTAGTGAAAATTGACCTCTGAAATTAACGCTTGTTCTGGATCCCTCTGCTTGCTGTCCACCTTCCAAGAATTTTCCCTATCCTCCTAAAGTTCAGAGTCAACTATCAGCATTTACAGCTATGGAGAAGGCAAACAATTCTAATTAGCCAGCAATCAAGTACAAGGGGGAGCAACCAGAAGAAAGGGATGGAATTAAGAGTTTATAACTGACAGATATAGAGAGGAACACAATGTTCCAATATACGTTGAATATTTCTGACCATTTTTAAAAAGTATTTTTCTGGTTCTGATTATGCAAAATAAACATAGGAGTTTAATTTTTCCAGAAGAAAATAAAAAAAAAAAATTAAAAAAAGAGCAAAAGAGAAATTTCCCTGAAGAAACATTAATGGAAGTAATACTTGTTACCAATGACATGTAGAATTTCTCAAAACAATAAACCTGAAGTAGAACAAAACCCAAAAGCAGCAAATCAAATTCTTTTTACCAACACAGTTCCTGCAAACCTAAAATAAATACCCAGGAATATTGTATCTTTAGCAGCCAGAAGAAGGGGTTTTCTATCAACTGCACCATACTTTAAATTATATTTTCAGTCTTCACAGGAAGGTTTTGCAGTAACCCACTTGTACAGCTACAGCTAACGCTGCCTTTGCTGCTCTGTGGTTTCTCTCATGCTGTTTACTTCTGCATTTCTTCTACAGAACCCTGCTCAAAAGGAAGAGGGTGCAGCATACTGTGGTTTTGAGCTTAAGTGCTTCCAAATGCAAACGGAGTTACCATGGCACCCACATGCCCAAGCAATCAGACTTATCTTAGTGCTAAACCACTTCTCTAGTGCAGTCATGAAACATCCCTATTAAACTCCTTTTCATAACATTTGCATTTGTAATTATTTTCAGTTGTACAGGTTCATTAATGTGACAGTGAGGGGTGGCAATCTTTGGGATGAAGTCCAGGCTGCTTTGCAGGGAGTCCTTGTCACCATGTGAATTGTCTCCAAGAGAGGAGAGTATCAAACCCTGATGAAACAGTTCCTTCAGCTGTGAAATGCTGGGTACTCTCCACAGTCACTAAGAAACACCTATACATGAAGAATGAAAGATTGGATGTAATATTTGTATGGCAATTTTGTGCTACAGACAAAAAAGTCTGTGTTAATATTTGCTTTGCCTTTTATATATTTTCAATATTTGTACACAGAAAGTCTTGAGCCAGATTCATATTGTTTCCTTCTCCGCTCCCCAGGGCCATGACTTTTCCAGCCCTGCTGTACCTTCCTTGATCTGCATTTCCCACATCTACCTTGAACACTTGCTCCATATTGCTCTGCTCAATGGCACTGACAGGATGGTTCTGGATTTACTGAATGGATATTGTTTGTGGCAAGCAGAAGGAGGAAAAAACTTACACGTATTATATCATCCTCTCAATTGTTACTCTCACAGCTCTTGCAACTGCTGACTCTATTGGAAGCTGTGGAGAACAGCAGAAGCAGCTCAGTTCTAAAGAGTTTGATCAGACAAAGAGGCTACAGCTGAGAACTGACTGATTGACTGCTGGTGAGAGTGTGAGGCAGGGGTAAACTTCTTCATTTCAGGCCCTTCATTGGACCATGGCTTATCTAAATACCTGACTCACTTCTCTGCTTCTCAGAGACAGATATCTTTGAGTATCTTCAAGATTAAAGCATTATCTGATTTTGTAAATCTTCCTGATTGCATATAACTTTTTATGTAATTTTGCCAGCGATAGAAAATGGGTCCTTTGCTCTAAAAAACAAAATCAACTTGGGAATACTTCTCTAAACGGTCTTTAATTAGCTCAAATTCAAACCATAAAGAGTTTAGTACCATATGAAGAGTAGGAGAGGCTGCAAGTAAATGATGTTTAAGGTCTAGTCCAACCCAAGTCTTTCTGTGAGTCTGCTGATTCTAAAATCAGCATTTTAGCCACTGATAACATAAAGCCTGTTGAAATCGGACATACCTTCTGTTTCCCAGAGTTCTATTAGCATGACATCCTTGGATCAACAGCACTGTACTTACTGGGAGCATTATGTCAATGAGGACTCTAATCAGTGATTTTCAAAAAGATTCACCCAGTGATTTTAAAAAGAACATTTCTTTCAAGAACTGACATCTGCCTCTGAGATATTCCTTTTCATAATATTTTTCTCTGATCCACTGCTATGTTAAACACCCTACCAAACCACTTATTTGATTGCTATGCACTGCAGATTTTTTACTGATAAAAGATATATAAATGTACCACAGGAGTCTATGGCTTCGCCTTGGCCAAGGGCTGAGGGCAGGGCAAGCAGGGCTGTGTGGTAGCACACAGACTCGAGCCAGCAGGACCCGAGGTCACACCAGAGCGTGACAAATGACAGAGCAACAGCCCCCCAGGGAGCAACACTGAATGACTGCAGAAAAGGTGTAGCAGAAGTGACAGAACCTGGGTGTTGTGCCCCCCAGCAGTAACAGCTGGGGACAGAAAGAATCCAGGGCCCCCAAATCTGCAGTCACTTGCACCTCTGGCCTAGGGACACAGGTTAATGCACAGCTATACCCGCATCCTTTTTTCCTTCACCAAGGTAATTCGGTACTGCTGCAAAAACCACACTTTTCAGACAGTCCAGTGAAACAACATTTCTGATACTTCTAGAAGATGGCAACTGGCTCAAAAAAGGGATGCAATGATGTTTGGTGCTTCTGAAACAACCCTATTACAGAGTCAAATGCTGGGGTGGGGGACTCAGCTGCTGTCTTGGATGAGAACATGGCCCATGGTTCAAATGGGCACGTTGGAGTCAGAGAGAAGATCTGAGTGAGGATCTGCCTTTACTCACAAAATAAAACATTAAATTTTAATTGAATTATCTGATGACTGTGCAGTTCAGGCCTAAAGAAAACTAGCTACTTTATTCTACAGCAGAGAATGCATGAGCCACTGCTCAGTATCTCCAGTCACAGTGCTGGGTTTTTATTGTGCTCAGTTACTCTGCCTGCACAGCCTCAGCCTTTGAAAGATTCACAAATCAGAATAAAGATGTGGCACAAAAATTTCCTTTTCCAGTGGTCTGTCATTTGTATTTCTGTGACTTCTTGCTCCAAGCTTAGCAGGGCCCTCAGCAGTCCCTGTGCTCCATGAGCTGAAGTCCCAGCCTCACATCTCCAAGCAGCAATGCTCTAAACTGTCTGCTAGTCTCAGTCATCTCTTATGACCCAGATTTCTTCCAGCATGAAGAGAAGATCCTAACCAGCACTGGCTGATAGACAACTAGCTTCTGTTTCTTGAAAGGATAGAGAATACAGAGGAAAAAAATCATGCAGTTCAGTGGAGAACTGTTCCCATACCAACTCTGCCTGCTGGGCAGCTTCCTTGCCCTCCCGGGGCTGCCAGATGCAGCCAGCAAACTCTCTTTGTTTCAAGGGACAGTGATTTCCCTTGGCTACTATCTTCACTTTTTCCTCCAGACATTCAGGCCAAAATTTATCAGAATTGAAAAACCGTCATCAAATGTGCTACTGAATAACATTTTTATTGTTCATAAAATACTCTGACAGCTAGTATTCACTGACCAACAGCTAAATCAACTGCGTACTTGTTAGGGTGCAATTTAAAACACAGTAATCCATGAACACAAAATGTTGATAGGAAGCATCATGTAAGGTTCAGATTCTACCAGCATTATTCATGCAAAAATCATTTGAGAAGTAAATCATTCAGTGATGTGTATCATTATCTTCCAGAAAACTGCCTGTTAAAATTTATCATTAATTTTTTATTATTTCCCTGGAGGTGTCTAAGAAAAGGCTGAATATGGTATTTAGTTGCATGATCCAGTTGACAAGATGATGTTACATCATAGGTTGGACTCGATGATCTCAAAGTTCTTGTACAACCTAGCTAATTCTGAGATTCTGTGAAAAGCAGAAATTACACTATTTAAATTAATCAAAATGTCCTATATTGGATGTGTGACCTGAAATCTATCTTATCTTCAGCTAGAATGAGAAAAATTTGGACTGTGACAAAATCCTACCCAGGAATTCCACTTTTTACTCACTTAACTATATGAGTGGTTGTACGTACCCTCCATGTCTGCGCCTCTCTAACATCCCATGCAAAGTGGAGATAGTGGCATATTGCATTTAGAAATTAATTTAAAATTATGAAGTTCACAGACAAGGGATCTGAAAGTGACATAAAAAATATGCTCACATCCGTCTGATTGAATAAACAGGAACAGGCTGCAAAGAGAGAAACTCCTTGAGCTCGAGCTCCCCAGAATGGCCTGCACACACTTACAAAAGCCTCTCGCTATCTCAAAATCTGGATTGCAAAACCTGGGCTCTGTCCCTTCAGGGAAGCTGAGCAGGTCAAGAAGGGGCCCTTACTTCATGTCACGTTAGAGGCAATGATGAACGGATTGCAGAGAGAGCAGAGTCCATGCAACTCTGGAATTCAATAAAAATGTTGAAAGTGAAAGTGATTTCTTGATCCCCTCCCCTTCTTTATTTTTTTTTTTAATCAGATCAGTAATTTTGGTACCCAGTGCTGGGCCTTTCACTACATTTTAAATGTGTTCTTTTTTTTCCTTTCTCCATTTGCTATTTTCATTATAACAAACACGAGATGTGAGATCCAACTTTAACGAACCAAATGATAATCACAAGCAAAGAGACATGAAAACAGTTCATCTAATTTTGATTTAAACCCTGTGCTGATCATCCTTTTCTAAAAGACTGTATACTGAATGTTTCAGGAAATAAAAATAAAGGCTCAGAACAGAAGGATTCCACTCTGCTCACAAGGGTTGTGGTTATTCCAGCAAAAATCTAAAGCTCATGCTCCTCAGGATTTGAACAAGACTGATTTCAGTATCTCTTTAAATAATTCAAGGCAAAAAGAACATAAATAGTCTGTGCTTCCATCTTTTGCCTGTGGCAAGCAATTTTCATTAGCATTTCAAGTTTCCTTTTTTATTATAATTTTTTATTTTAAAAGTATCAAATGATTGGCCTGTGAAAGAAAAGAAAAATCAAAGATACTAGATAAGCATGCTAGACAAGAATTTATTTAGGAAAAGAATTGTATGGACCTTTCAATGTATAGGGACCCATGGAAAGCCCTCAGGGCAAAGTTAAGAGAACATCCAATTTCATGCTCCAGATAATTTTACACTCTTTATATAGGCACAGCTATGCACAAGCCAGGAAATTCCACAGACCTGTAAACATTCCTTATGTCTAATAATAAGAAATGTGTATATAAGCAGCATTACACATCTTATGACAATAACAACTCCCACTTGGAGGTGGGAGGTCAGAATCCCAATTTGATTTGTAACACAAGTACCAGTTTGTATGCACACACCCTCATAGTTTGGAAGTGGTGTGTGTACTGTCTGCTGTGATAGATGGAAAAGCTGAAGCAGAAAGACACAAGTACATGCACATGTGTGTAAGGCTTTTCTAAGTCTATACTTTTACAGTATTTGGTTGAAATACCAGTGAATGTATAGCTACATGAACTGGTAAAATTTACTGCTCTTTCATTTTTAATACAGAAATATATAAGGTTTTTTTCAGTTGTGTAGACTAAGACATTTGACGGTCTTATTCAGCACCTATTATTTCACATTTCATATGTATGCCTCACAAACAAACTAAAAAAGACAAAACCTGGTAGGTGTTCAATGAAGCACAGAAATTTGTTATTTGTCATTTACTTCAGTAGGAATTATGTACAGCTTGAAAAATGATCATAGTTTGAAGAAAGATCTCATGAATCAAGACTTCTAAAGAGTCTGGCATGTAACAGATCTCTTAACCAGATCTCAGCAACAAACCCAAGCAGGAAGTGGGCACTGACAGTGCTTAATTCAGCACTCAGCTCTGCTGGCTCAGGAAGGCACGTGAGCCTTCTTGGTACCTCCATTTGGTGCATGGAGACCAACTCAAGTGTGGGATCACCTGGATTTCCATGGGCTGCTCTGCACCAGTAAACTGTTAGGTGTACTTGGATAAACTGAACTATTCTCAAAGCCCTGCACAATCTATGGCACTCACACCCAAACTCTTTGACAATTTTTTCAGTTTTCATCATACTTGATGTTGAAAGGGAAATTTTCAAGGTAGTTTAATTCATATTAAAATTATGAAAGACTATTTTCAATGGTGCCCAACATTAGCAAGGCAACTAAAAAAGACAGAGACTGCAGCATTTTACTCAGGATTATCAAGAATACCCTCATGAGCAGAAACTTTCAAAAAACTTTGAAAATAAAAAAGTAAAATCTAGCTTCTGGATTTCCATTTTGTCACATAAGACCATTTTGTAGGAAACTCCATGGTAAAAGATGCATGATAGCTGCTCTGCTCATCTGCTGCAAACCAAATAAATTCCTCAGTGTTAACACAATGTGAACTTTCTTTCCTTTTGGATATGAAATATGTACTTTATACACATTTACATAACCAAGACCCAAAGAAATTCATGACAGACCAACATCATCTGCAGTGACAATAGCATAAAGCAGTCTGAAATAGACTTTCTGCAATGAAAGATATGTCAGACTGTTTTTAAGGCTGACAGAGTCAAAAGAAAGCTTTACAAAGACTCTAAAACTTTCAAGAAAATAAGGAACACAATGATCAGGGAATGGAACCCTGTACCAAGGATAAAACGCATTTCTGTTAGGGTACAAATAACCAGTCCTCCAGGGTCACAGCAGATGTAGAAGAAAATTGAATTAAAGGCTGTCAATTCATTTTTGGCACATGTATGGGGCAGACAGCCACCTCAAAGGAACAAGATTCTCTGATGAATGGAAACAGAACTTACTAAAAAAATGTTTCAATGAATGCAAGAAATGGCACTGAGGTCCACAACATCTCCATTGAGCTGAGATCCCCCCTGCTCAATCCCACATCATGAGTGATTGGGGAACTGGTTCTGCAGGGATGAGTGGCTGATGGCTCAGTGGGATCCCATGGCACATGGCATCATGAGGAACCGCTCACATTAGAACCATGCAATCTATTTGACCTTGGCTTTGGTCTACATTACAAGAGGAATACCAGCCTCTTGCAAGAGCATTGGCCCTCCAGCCAGGAGTGCAAGTGCTTTTACTTGTGCAAAGGTGCAAAAAAAAAAAGTGTTTGGCTTAACTGCCAAGCTTGTTTTGTCTTTCCGTTTTAAGTTACAGGCAGCTGCTAATGAAAGTCATCTTTTACCTCATCAAAGTTAATGAGCTTAGGCACTAGACTCCAGAATGCAGTTGTGAGAGTCCTGCTTCCGCCAGTAGTTGTGTTACTGCTTGTTCAGGGGCCTCTCTGCCTGGCATTGCTGCACTGTGGAATCGCGTCCTTTTCGGCTATGACTCATCACAGTCAGTCAGCCACATGGTCTAACTCCCTTTTCAGTTTAAATCACCTTCAGGTTAGATTTGAGTGGCTTAACCATGGGAGGGTTCCCATAGTCTTGTTTCTGTCTTCAGACCTTAAGAGGACAAAGCTGAGAGTCAATGTTGGTGTTTATTCATTAGCCAGCTCAAAATGTTGCTTTGGCAGAGATATAGAGACATCACACAAAGCAGATAAAACCCACTGCAATCCAACACCTCATCAAGAAGGAGCAGAGAAATTATTTTAACACTTAAAGGTACATAAAACACTTTCTACATGTATTTGGTCTGTAGTAGTTAGTTTGACAAAATGTCTGCCTGTGCTCCTTCCCAGGCTCTGGTTAATGCTGACACTGACAACAGCTCATGAAGCACGGCTGGCACATGAACGGGCTCAGAGAGGGCGTTGGGGCAGGTGCTGCAGGGCTCCACTGCCTTCTGCACATCCACCCAACAGCTACTCTGTTGTGTAGCTTAAAACTTTTTTGCCCTTTTTTTTTGCCTCCTGCCCTCCCTACCAGCCAATGTTTAGGAGCTCCTGTTTCAATGCTCCTTCAGTGGCCAACCTCTAAACTGCAATGGTCCCACGTTCAGGGGGCTGGTCCCTACCTGCCTGACTCCTCATTATCTCATCATTGTGCATGTACTTACGTCACACTCCAGGAAACTGGCCCACAGCTCTGATGACGCCTCCACAGCACAAATATCCCCATCTGAAAGATGTGCTCACTCTAACTCAGTAGTCAAAACTGACATATTCTTGCACCAGAGTTTCACCAGGAACTTACTTGACACCTAGATTGCCGTTTAGGTAGCCTTGACAGTTTGTTATCTCTCTGCCAACTTGATTAGAAATTCTGAAGTTCAGAGGTGATAAGATCACAAGGATTAGTCCAGTCTTCTACAGAGATAGTAGTTCAGATTTGCTTGCCCAGCAAGCCTGTGATGCATAGCCATGTCACTATGTTTATCTTCCTGGTCTTGACCAGTTTTCATGGGGATAGTACAGTTTGACTTCAGACAGACTAAGAAGCTTAATTAAAATTTATATTTCTTTTAAAATAACATACTGATTTCAGAAAAATTTCCAAAATAGACCCAGTCAGGCCCATTTAATAATTTATTGCTAAAGCTAAATTAAATTAAAGTTGCTAACATTATACAGTAGTAAAAGGAGAATGTCTACTTCCCTAGTCAATAACTTCATCTGAAACATATATGTATTTCAAAAATAAAACGCAGATGAATTTTTCAATATTTTTAAGTTGCATATTCAATGTCTTTGGCACAAAGGTAAGAACAGACACAGGAATTGGCAGCAAATAATGACTACAGATGTACAAGAAGTGTTGCATTAGCTACCAGTTCTGTGAATTTACTCCTGTTCACCTGCAAACCTAAAATGGCAGAGAAGTAGCCAGAGCTGGTTTTGCTCCCCTGCTGCCACCACCAGGAAGAGCTGCAAGAGCAGAGGATTAAGCTCACAAGGCACACTTTCACCTGTGCACAGTATAAATCAAATCAAGCATAACTTTTTTGTGTCTTTGCTGTTTTTTTAACAGTGTTTGGAACTAATGGACTTATTTCAATTTCCTGGTAAATGGCTGCCTGCAAGAACTAAATGGTGTGACAGGATGTGGGTGCCTGAATTTTATCTCCATTTAGCAGAGCATTGGTCTGTACTTAGCAAAGCAGCTCTCTGCTTGCATTGCCAGCAAGCACCTTCCCATTCCCAGGCAACACTGCCAGTCAACCCACAAATGAGTAAACTTCCTCACTGAGGTAAGGGAATGTAAATGGTGGCAATGTACAGAAGAATTAACACTTCAGCCTACATTGTTTGAAGACATAGAATTTTGCAAAACTAAAGAACCAGAACGTGTAGTTGCCCTAATGACTCTTTTTCTTCATTTTTAGCGTGCTTTTTTAACTGCAAAGCACTACACAGGCAACCACCACAATGACACAAACCTCGTGGTACACTATGAGATGGCAAATATCTAAGAACAAAGCCTATAATTTACCTTTGCATTGCACAGAATATCCAGAGACTGTCCTGGGATAGGATGATCCGAGTTGCCCCATTCAAACATCCAAAGTACTTTTTTCTTTCATCCCTCTGCTATTACTATTTCACGTATTTTTTACTGAAGCTTCACTGATCCATCTAAAGTCCAAAGAACCACCATTAAAATGATAATCCCCTGCCTAACTCTATCACAGCAGCTGTTTTGTTGGTTTTTTGTTTAATTTTTACTTGGAATTTCATATTCATAAGTCCTTCAAGAAATGTTGAGTGAATTCCACAGCATTCAGCTCTAAAGCTTACTTCCTTAAGATAGCATCCACAAGCTTTTTTTTCTGGTAAGTTTATTAGCTTTTTCTTCCTAAAAGAAAATCTAGCATTATTTCAAATAAAAAAAAAAAATGCAACAGGTCCCATTTCTGCTCTTCCCCAGTGCTCCCAGAAGCAAATACCTTGTGCTGTTAAACGGCTGGGCCCCCTCCCCACTCACAGATAGTAGCCAACCCTGCTTTCTACTGTTGCCTTATACTTTCCTGCACTAAACAGGAATGTCTCTGGGGCTGACTGGATGAAAACTTTGTAAAAAAGGCACTTAGTCTTCTGTTTTATTGCTTCTAGTACTTTTTAACAATCTCACAAACCCATCGAGTTATTTACAGCTTTTCTCATACATTGGAATAATTTGTTAATTAATTATGGTTTATGTGGTTTCCTGAATTCATTTCTTCATTTTGATAATAATTACTTTGAATTTTATCTACAGTAATAGATATTATCTTCAGTTAGTATCACTTTAGATGAATTTTCATCTTCAGAAAACCACTAGTACCTACACAAACACTCATAACCCAGCTTTTATTTTTTTTCTCTGGCTTTACTACTCCCTCTCCATTTAGGCTGAGGCACACACTTGCACAGCGTGTTGTCATCATTTCCTTACAGGTTCTAGGATTTCAGTTTATATTTGTATACTTTCTTTCCATACATTCTAAAATGCTTTCTCCTAGAGCAAAATTTTAAACTCTTGTCCCAGAGAAGACTAGAGCTCATATTCTGCAGAAATAGCACTGGGGATTTCAAAGGAGATGTAACTTTTCCTGTTTAAATTACACGCAGAAGATACCATATACACTAACAATATATTGCATTTATTTAACAGACATCTCTCACTTTCTAATTCTAAGTGTGCATATATATTTTTACAAGACTAACTCCAAATACTGCTTATAGTACAGAAGCTTTTCATGGTATGTCTCTGCCACTGCCTTAAACTGTGCAAGGAGTCCTTTGGTTAGCTATGCTGGGAGTTTGACACAATGGAGTGAATTAACTCTGTTTCTCTGCGTGCCCAATTTCCAGACTAACTTAATGGTATTTGCAGTGAGAGTCTACAAATAGTGAGCCTTGTCCTCACAAAGAAGAATGCAAACTCGATTAGTGTGCCCTCCCAAGCACTGGGAATGGAGGATTTTTCAGACCATTAAAACAAATCTGCATCTGCATATCGTTACCTGTGCTTTTTTAAAAGTAGAATATATTCTCTGTGAAAAAACATCAATTAAAACATGACATTAAACCAAGTCATGGGGTTTTTTTTCAGTAAAAAGTGGTGACTTCCTACAGCAAGAGCAAATCAATCACTGGAAAAATTACACACTGCTTAACAGTATGATGAGAGGCATCCAAATGTCCTGAAGTTCCATCCTTCATGCATCAGAAGAAATGGATGAATATCACTATACCAACAAACCTGAAAATGCTTCCAAGATTGCAGGTCCAGGTCAAGCACCTGAGACCAAAGGGGAAGCACCTCCATCTGTCACACTGGCTCTACATGAAGGAAGCCTAAATCTGCAGGAGAGATGGAAGCAGCAACGAGTGTCAGGGTGACTTCCTGGGCAGCCAGAGGGGTGACAGCCAGGCAAGGATGTATACACCTGGGCATGTCACACCATATTTCTCTTCTGCCTTGTAATTTTTACGGATTTTTTTTTATTATTTCATAGTTTGCATTATTAAGCTTTTGAAAAAGATCTCTATTAACAGTTTCTCTAATTTAAATTTTTTTAAAATCTCAACAAATAAATCATCTGCATAACAAAACTACAAATATTAGAAAACCGCAGAAATCAGTTGATTTCAATAAAGTTGCCCTGACAGACAGATTACAAATGCCAGTGGAAAGAAATGCAGAAAATTCATTCTGTTTAATTATTAATCTGCTGACAGCATAAAGGTAATGCAATGGATCTGGGTGTGTCCTTGAAATGCCTCTAACCTTTGTAAGCAGGAAAGTGGTGAGAATTTGTGTTGCCGAAGATGAAGAGCCCTGCATCACCAGAGAATCCTTTGAATCTCCAGATCTGGAAAATCTGTCTGCTGTGATGTTTAAAACTCATTTTTGTTTCTGTAGCATGCAGACAACTCTTATCCGAATTGAGAAACTAAGGAATCTTTTTTACTTCCTGTTTTCCTCATAGTAAGGCTTCACCTATGAAGAAGGCACTAGCTGAGCTGATGCTTGCCAACTTGACCATTACATTAATAAATCCATCAAAAACAATATTAGAAAGACTCACCAGTAAGATTGCAAGCACTGGACACTAAGACAATATTAAATTTAATTATTTTTAGAAAAGAATCATCAAAGAGCTGAAATTCAGAAAGAATTTTGGATATTAAAACAACAGCAGGAATATGAAAAGCAAGTATACCATAAAGATAATGAGCAGACAGACCAAGCTAGGATGTATTTGCAATCAAACTGGTTTCTCCTCCAGCAACTGCATTGTGAAGCATCTAGATGGAATCTGTGGTCAAGAAACATCTAACATTTCAAAAACTCAGCATCACACATTGTCAGCCATTCCCAGGATTATTATGAGTGAAATCTCCTGTCTCTGTATGACAAGAAGTCATAGGGATTTGGGTTTGAGCTTGTTTTTGAGCTAAAAGCTTTGAAGCACTTTTTGTTCTGAAATGTGGCATCACAATGAATTTTGTGACAGATCATTTCCCTAATGATCACATTTCCTGTAGTGAGCCTTTTCATCTTCCTCTATGACTGCACCAACATTGTAACAACACACACCCTGCAACACCTTCCACCTCCAGTGAAAAGGCTCTTATAGTCCCATAGATTGAAAGAGGACTCAAAGAAATGTGTCACTCTGACTTAAGTCCTGGGTCAGGACTCAGCATCACCAGCACAGCTGATCTGTTTGGATTTGGAGGTTGGATTTATTTTATAAGAAAGGTAGATGGTAGCTTCTATAACAATCTGCCTCACTTAGACCTATCATCATCCTGATCATGTTAATGCTTATTTGCATTTGCCTCCTGCAATGCCATGATAATTCCAGATCAGAAAATAAATGAAGCTGCTAAACATACTGAGCCTTGCTATAAAGTTACTGGGGCATTACTATTATTTCTCTGCTCTTGATTTACTCTTGCTCATGTTCATTAAAAAATGCCACCCTCTGATCTGACCCAACTGTCCAAGCAACCCTTTTATTTGTGCTCAATTTGATACCTCTGACTGGAATTAGGCAGAAATTTTTTGTTGAAGATAACAGCAATCCTCTCCCAGGAAGAAGAATTAATGCCCTCAAGTCCTCCTGCAGTAGTCTTCGCTGAATATCACATTAAGTTCTTGTGTCCACCCTTACTTGGATGACAAGTACTTTATGCAGAAGGTTAACCCAGGATTTCTACAACTGGCTGAGGTGATGTACAGCCTCCTACCATGCTGCTGATTGACCAACAGGGTTCATTAAATTAATGGTTCATTTCATACGTTAATCAGTGTTATACTCTCGGTTTGTGTTGTTCAGCTTCTGCTGCAAAGTATGTGACTTCCTTTATGAAATTACAGTCACAAACAATCAACTTCAATGTTTGGATTAAAAAATGTTCCTTCCCTTTTCTTCATTTCTGATCCTCTTTTTTTTTTTTTTTTGGCTTCTTATTCAGCAAAAGGTCCAGAGATTTCTTTTTGTTCAGCAGCCTCTCAAGTAACCTTTTAGAAGTCAGCTATCTGAATGTTTCCAGGTGACATGGAAATAGTAACTTTTACTTGCTAAAGTGTTCTGAGCTCTGTGGAACAGTAAGATATTTAGAAAGGTGCATTGAAGTCCATTTATGAAGTAGAAATATTTTGTATCAGCTCTACAAGGTGACAATTTGCTATGATGAACAGGTGTCTCAAGGCTCTTTTCTTTTGCATTTCCTTTAATAAATAATGTTTACCAGCACTTACTGAAATAAATACGTGATCTGATTTCTGCAAATACATACTTTTCCCTCTAATGACACAAATATTTTCAAGGTAATATTGTCATTAAAAAATGACTTATAGGTCTTTAAAGAAAATCACATTTCTTTGTCTCACCTAAAAGATGAAAATGACTGTCACTAACATTATGTTTCACTCAAAACCACTTACATGTGTGTAAAATAATCAAGATTCATGTACATTCCTGAAAGCAGGAATCTATTCTAAATCCTTTGGAAGAATCATTGTGTTTCTACTGCATACAGAAACCCATATACTATAAAAACTGGCAGCCCATTCATGGCTTGTGAATCTTGAATGGTGTCTATGGGGCGGCCAAGAGATCAAGCCTTGTGTGTCTGATAAATGATGTAATTTAAATTCTCTACAAGGTATCCCTAGGAATTTGACCAAATTTAAACTAGTGAATAACTCTGCTTTCTTAATGGCACAGATTTAAGTAAGTATAACACTGAAACCTTACTGATTTTAAACACAAGCTATGTTGTCTTAGGCAAAACTCTCACAAACATAGCTTGAAAGCTCCTCCAGGTAAGAATCTTTGGAAGAGACACTATAATCCTTTCTCTGAGCAGAATTCCTCCCCCCACACCTCTAATAATTGCATATACTCTTTCTTAGACTGGAAGAATGACAATGGTCTGCCTACACTTCCTGGAAACTGTGCCTAGGTCTGTGTGTCTGCTTTTATCAAAATATCCATCAAAGGTCAGGTAATTTTCCATACTCATCTAGAGATAAAGATGCTACCTATCTTGATGAATCAGTTCAAGAGTGTTAATGCTTTTCCCTCAAAACAGATCAGACATAATCACTGAGAAAATGAAGTGTATTATTTCCATGGCTGTTTCCAAGTGTTCTCAGAATTACAATCATAGCAGATTCCATAGCTTCTTCCACTGTGGCCCTTCAATCAGCTCTTCCCTGGCTTTGGAGTTGACGCAGGGGACAAGAGGCTGAGCAGGAAATCAGTCAGGAATGGTTAACTAGACTTCTGCACTAGCTCTGACAGCTATAAGAAAGTATGAGCATGGGACACTGAGCACTAGTTTTAAAAAAGAAAAAAAAAGACAAAAAAGAGAAAAGAGCAGAAAAAACACTATCATTGAAGAAATGCTTGAGATAAGCCAGTAGGTTTTCATCCTCTTTAGACTAATGCCAAAAAGTGATTGTGCCTGCAGTACTAATTTACTCCCTTCATGAAAAAGAAACTCCCTGATTTACTGGGAATGAAAACTATGCCATTTGATTTAGCATCAGGGCTGCAGTTGCTGTTACAAGTTATCACTAAGTCAGCACATTCATTGTAATCCATTACAAAGATCACAATTTCCAAAACAGAAAAGGGATTTAGGAGCCTAAGTGACCCTCAAAATATTCACTAAAAAACAACCAAAAAACCCAAAACAACAACAACAAAAAATCTGTCATCTTCCCCAGCAAAAAATATAAAGATGCTTGATTGAAATCAGTTTGTGCTGCAGAGATCCTAACATGACCCAAAGAAACCAAAATATTTTCTTTACTATTAAATTCTTATCTTGGCATTACAGCAGTTACACAAAATTTGCTTGACATCTTAGAAAGACCTGAAATAGTCAACAAATCAGTATTCTTTTTCTTTCTTCAAACTTTTATTATACCTGGGCAAAAATATTAAATATTTCCACACAATAATTTTCGCTTATGTTTCCTACCAACATCCACTGTCCAAGTCTTAGAGCAGATTAGTGCTATAAAAATAAAGCCTATAGCTCAAAGCAGATACATACAGTGCAGTGTTTTTTCAAAAGGATTTTTCTTCTATTTCCATCTCAGTTCTATGCTCCATTAAATGGGAATTACTGCCCTTTGTCCAAACTGAAACTTAATGCATTCTGAAAACTGTAATTCCTGTTTCCTGAAGAAACACAGATCTAGTGAAGATTGTTTAAAATATTGTCAATATTCATGCCATTTACTTTTAATGTGGCTACTACTTTCAGATGTTTCACTCCTTTTTACAAGAATCAGGAGTGTCTCATAAAGGAATATTTAAAGTCTTTTGCAAGGGCTCTGCAAATAAATAACATCAACAAATGTTCATTTTGACAGTAATAATTGAAAATAATACAAAAATAATGATAACACCAACATGATACAAGCTATTTTCATGGTCATAAAGACAACAGAAAAAACTGTCATCCAGAAATAAGTAGAAAAAACAGCTACCAATGGGATGCCCATGGTCAAGAGGTACAGGAATGTGATAGCTTTGGCACTAAGCTTCTGCCAAGAGATGAATATTTTACCAGATATTAGTATGCATTTTAATAAAAACTAAACAAACAAATCCACATCAAGACACAAAAAACCGCAGAATTTCATTATTAGTTTTCAATTCTATACCAAACTATTTTATTTCTATTCTATTCTGAAAATAACTCTGAAATAACTTTATTTACTTCATTTACAACACTGACAGAAGAACTTCAGCACAGAATTAGAGCCTGGAAAGTCACAAAAACATGTGACTTTTACAGAATATACAACGTACAGTGACTTTTTATAATAAAATCATACAACAAAAGCTGTTCTAAAAGTGATCGTCTAGGGAGCAAAGGAAATTACTCAAGAGCTGGCAAATATCCGTTTGCATTGCCAGTGCAAAGCCCTAGTCCTTTTCCTTTCCTAACACCGCTGAACATCCACAGAGATGTTTCATTCCATGATCACAGACTGCTCTTTTAGTCCAACTCAGAACACGGCTCCAGACCATGTGGTGAAGATTCCTTTCCTCTGCAAAACTGATTCTGTGCTTGAGCCATGGAGTTAGGGAGGCAAAGAACCACAAAAACAGAGATCTCACAGCTAAGTGGTAAAATGGTGGTTTAGGTAACAGGATTAATATTCCAGCTCTCATCACAGAATTCTGATGTTACAAAATGTACTCACACTAGATTTTACATGCAGCAATCATTTATAATTGGTCTGCATTTAACAGGTTCTTAATTATACCAATCTGATTGACAGAAGTGGTGACCTTTCAAAATTGCAAATTAATCTGACAAGCACTCCTCTCCCTAAAGCACCCCTAACTTCAGTTAATTTTTCTGATTATTAGACTGATCTTCTCTTTGGGCCATTTTGTCATCACAAATATGAAAATCTGTATGTGTGTAGCACTTAGCTAGAGAAGATGAGCAGCAGCTTCAAAAAACTAAGAAACAAGTATTCCTAGTTGTAGAAAGTTTTCAGTAGCAATTCTGTAAATATGGCCTGAACTGTACATTGAACAGCACAGATGTAAAACATCGAATAGATTTTCATACTCTGCACAGAAAAGAGAATCCAGTAGAGGAAAAATCTCTTTCTGAGTTTAGAAAAACTTCTTTCAGTGAAGACACTGATTGAATCCACCACCACTGCAAAGATCTGGTATCAACCATATGTCAGCTTTATCACTCTATCATTGCAGTTCTCTTCAAAGACTACCTTAGAGATCTAAAGTGATTTTTAAAAAGTGTGTAGGCTTACTATACCTGCTTTCTTCCCCTGATGATTACTCATTATCTCGAAGAAAGGCTGTCACAACAGACAGAGCTCAGATTTTACAGAAAGATGATATTAATAAACAGTTATTACACACATATTACACAATACAGCTCCATTCAAGGCTCTGCCTACAGCTGTATCTTATGATCAACTACTGCATTTGCAAACAGAGCCATTCCAAATGCTTAACATTTCACAACAAAATCTTTTCACTCAAACTTGCAGCCATCTAGAACCTAAAAGTCCTTATAACCCTGCAATCCAACAGGGCAAATTAAAAAAAAAAATCAGTTCCACAAAAAACAAACCAAAATCCCCCAACCCTCTGTAGTGTTCAGTGCATATTTTTTAAAAATATTCTATACTGTATTACAGATCCAGGTCTCACTTGAATTCATTGCAGGCAATTTCCAGAGTCTGTATTCTAATTTGATAATCAGGAAACATGATTTTTTCTTTACAGTCTAAATAAATCAATTAGGTCAACTACATGTCAAAATTAATTTATTATTGTTATTACTATTTATGAGCACCGAGATATGAAAGTGCTGACTGCAACGTAAAAGTTTTCTGAACGGAACAGAAAAGAATTTGGAACCTCTGTTTCACATCCAGATGCTGTTCATGTTAGCAAGTAGAGGAACAGCTACAAGAACTGAGAATCAGGAGGATGGAATTCCATGCTCTCCCATACAAGAGAGTGAATGTGTATGTGTGTTTGTAACACATCATCTACACATTCTGTTGTTTGTTTACTGTATTTCACTCACTGGTGTGAGAATGCAATATGTTAATGAAAGGATTAAACAGCTGGAGAAAATAAATATTGCAAATAAATATAGTGCCTTTGTATGTGACCTGATTTTTTATTGTTTCCACATAGCAAGAGAGGAGCTTGGAGCACAGTAGATTTACCATTAAGTGCTATCTTTCAGGAATTCTTACACCAGTGGTTGACATGTATAAAAGTTGATGATATGTGCAATACATGGACCTGTGCAGGACAGTTTATCTTGAATCCTGGGAATAATTTATTGCATGCTGCTTTGAATGAGGTGCTGTATGTCCCTTTCTCAGAAAAAGAAATAAATAGCACAGGTGATTATGCAAGTTCTCTGGCTGGCCACGTATGCTGCTATCACTTTTTCCATTATCAGTTTTATCTCTCACCTCCATAGCATTTCCTTTTAAGAAATATCCATGCTGTTCAGAATCAGATCAGAAACCCTTTGGGGACAAGACCATACTTCATCCTACATTTGTCCAGCACCTGGCACAGCAAGAATGCTTGAGCACAGCTATGGAAAACAGCCCTCTTATAAAAACAGAAGTAAAACAGTCACAACCCCACAGAGGAGCAGCTTCTTCCTGACTTCCCAAGTGGCTCTTTCTTTTGTTTTCAAGTATTAAGTATTCACAACTTCAGAAAAACTTTCAGGAAATATTAAATATATATATATATTAAATGCAGTTTATTATATATAGAATATACTTGCATCTGAATACTACAATTTTTTACATTTTCTCAGTGACCAACACATTAAGGTCCTCTGAAAATCTGATGATTTTCTTCTATGTAAAAACAGTTCCAAAGTGTTTTGGAGCTTACAACCAAAGCCAGGGACATCTCTTCCAAACAGCTTTCTCAGATCAGCTAACAGGAACTTGGAGTTTTAAAACCACCAGTAGGTTTAAAAAAAAAATAAAAAATAAAAAATAAAATAAAAAATACCCCAAACCAACTAAAGCAGAAAGAAAAAATAAATTCTGTAAGACACTTGAAAGCCTTTTCAGACTTTCCACTGACATCATCACTGAGGTGAGACTCAGGTGAGCAGCAATTCTATTGTGAAGAGAAACAGAGAGCATCCGCTGCGGTGAGAGCAGCGAAAATGGCATTTCTGACATGCATTTTGTTATGAAAATGTCTTCCTTGCTTGGTGAAGAGTGTAGTTTTTAGAAGCCATGGTTTGCAAGCAGTCCCTCCCTTGCCATTTAAGGCACCCTCCTGCAATGACGACACACTTGATGATATCCACATTGTAAATGGTTTTCTTTCCAATATTAACACAAAAACTTCAACCATCTACTGCACCTAACATTTGTCTATTTATTCAGGGCAGTGCAAAACTGCATCTTAGCAGGCCATTGAGCCCAGCATTATTTACAGGAGGAAGACAAATGCAGCTGTTGTTTTGTTATTAACTTTTGGAATAATTGATCCACATATCTTGGTATTTTTCTCTTGAACTGTTCTATGATTTCTAATTAATTTAATGCATCCTGTGTTGATTCAAAAGGCATCTGTAGGTGAGTTCCATAACTGTATCCTCTATAAATAATATCTTATTATATATTAGAACTTAACTATTTTCTCACTTCAAAATCCTCATGGCCAAACTGACCAGTCTGCAGAAAAGTAAAAAATGCTAAATTGGGCAAGTCAAACAACACAAGATTTTATGAAAGTTTCATGTGTATTATAAAGCCTTGATCCGTTACTGTCAAGGTTAGATTTCACACTCATTTCCTTGAGCTGCCTCCCTTGTATTCAGCACCATCCCACTGTAAACCTTCTAAACTGTAGAGAGGAAGCTGACACTGGGTTAAGCTGTTATCATTCATACAGTTTTTCTAAGAGCAAGAGCATTGGATGTCTCCCAGAAACATTTATTTCTAAGTAATTTAATTAGCAGACAAAGACAGTAAAATCAGAAATGCTACTAATGTCTACTAACACATATTTTTTTCTGCTCTTTCACATCTTTCCCTCAAACCTCAACCACATTTCTTACTTCAGACTAACACACCAGACTGCAGGTGTGTGGAGGATGTAGAAAGATCTTTCACTTCTGTTGAAGCAGCACAGTTGAGCACAGAAGCATTAATGAAGTTGCAAAGGAAGTCAAGCTTTTTTCTGTACTTATTAGGCAGTCTGAGATACCCCAAATATTACCCTTCCACTCATACACATTGCACAGGCAGGCACATTCATAGACTGTATTTTGGGAGGAGGGACCTTGTGTACTGCATACAAGAGATCTAGGGCAATAATCTCTTACTGCCATCAGGGACAAAGTAAAAATTTTCCACATAATTTTAAAAATATATGTTTCATCATTTAAAGTTTTCCAAGAAAGTGTGATATGAATAAAGAAATCCTCCAGATACTCTATCCAAAACTCATCAAAACTGGAAGATTTCTCTAAGGTGTACACACACACGTGATTTTGCATTCATTTTAGACATCAAAGGTCCATCTTAAGTTAATCAAACTGCTGCAGTAGCAGCATCGGTCATCTTTCCTTTGATTTTGTGAGTGTACGATTTTACATTTTATGCTGACAAAGTCAGCTCGGCCTGCACTTCCCTAGAACAGTTTGTTTAGGTTTATAACTGCTACCACTGAGACTCCTAAAACACCTAATTTACTAGACAGGCTTCCTATTGCATTTACCCTTAAGTGTGAAGGATTCTTTATAACATGAAATTTTTTGCAGCTGTGGTCTGTTTAGCACACCTCAGCTTATCCACAGACACAAAAGTAAAAGACTGTTCTGGTGTCCCAAGAACTCATGGACCAGCTTCAGATATTTCACCCATATTTCACCCAATAATGGGTAGAATAGAGACTATAGTTGATGTGATCATGTTCTACAGAATTTCAGATTTGCTGAGGTTAAGAACAGTATGGGTTGTTCTCACTCAGCACAAAAGTATCAGCTCCCCATTGACAACACCTGTGATTTAGGACTGAGAAAAAGGTAGAAATATTTGCACAAGTCACTTGCTCCATATTTTTGCTTTCTTTGCTTAGATATACTACTCAAAATATTCTAATGCACAGCCAGTTCCATCACATTAATTGGTGGTAGTTTACATGTTGCAAGACACAGGCATACTTGCAAATATTTAAGGAATTAGGACTCTGCATTTTTCGATCGACAAGGTAAGTGTTACTATCTTCAGCTTGACAGATGATGAAACTGAGGTCTGGAAAAATGAAAGCAACACTTCACACCAGGAGTTTCTGAGACAGCCTAGACTGCAGCTGACTTCGGCCTCTTAGATCTTGTTCTAGAAGCTTGACTCTGCTTTGCCGTTTATCTTACCCTGTTTTCCCCTGCATAAATCTTAACTTACAAGCCTCCAGAAATGGTTCATGGCTTAATACTATCTTAAATATTCAATTCACAATTTTGCAGTGTATATGATTGCCAGGAAAGGCAATGCTAGCCCTATATTTTTGTAACATCTCAGCTGAGGTTCTGTATTATATATTTCTCTGAGCGTAAAAATCTTTCAACTCATATAGGACACATGCTTCAGTTAACGAACTACTATTTCCTTATATATTTTACAAAGAGCTTCATTGTATGGCTTCATTTTTCTATTAGACACCTATTTTGATTATTTCTCTTACTGTCAGGAAAAGGATCTATTTCAAAAGGCAATTAAAAATATTCCTCCAAGGAGTCCACATTTTTGAAACAACAAAAAAAGTCATTCATGCCCTACAAAAGGTACCTCTAGAGCTCTTTGCAAGGCAGTGGGATTATGAATGAAGAACAGACAGATTGTAAAAGAAGTCTTTGAAACTAAAGAATAGAAACCTAAGCAAGCAGGCCAGCCGAGAAGGCACTGACACAGAGGGAATAACTGCAAGAACAGTACTGCAAAGTAGTGGTATAAAAGAAAAGAAGTGGATCCTGTTAGCTATACAACACTATGGATAATATAAGCTAGCACTGAAGTGCTCACAGCTAGTTTCTAAAATCCTGGCATTGAAGGCCCCAAACTGCTTTACTTGAAAGGGAAAAAAGCCTGGAAATAGATAAAATGCAGTAACAGTTACTGAAACACCAGTGAAAAAGACCTGTTTGCAAGTGCATGGATAGCCTGGAAATACATCAGGACATGCAGGCTAAAAGAACAGTCAAGTTGCAGGGAAATAAACAACTTTCGTAACTATCTGTTATCCTAATCTTTATATTTACAGCAGGAAAGAGTTTCACCACTCTTTTAAACTTCTCACCTTTTTTTTTTTTTTTTTTTTTTTTTCCCCACAAGTGTTTCAGGGCCTAAACTGAGCTTTGAAGAGAGTCAACTACTTCCTCCAAAATATATTGGATGCATTTCATAAGTTTGTCTGAAATAAAAACGGCTAGATTTCTGGTTCTATAGGATTTAAGATAAATCGGTGTGCATGATGGGTATCTCAGGATGATGCAGAAAGCAGCAGAGCTCGGGGAGAGTCGCTGTCTCGCAGGCAGAGCCGGCAGTCGCAGCACCAGCAGCCAGCTCGATGAGCACATCTGCTCCGAGCAGGCACAAAGAGCCGGCCCAGCCCTGCCCAAGCACTGCTCTCCTGTAACACACACGCTCTGCTGGGGCTCACAGGAACTCACAGCCGCAGAGCTGAACTCTTGTTAGCAAGCCATGCCCAGCCCTTCACACCTTCCTAAGCTCAAATCTTGTTAGCAAGCCTTGCCCAGCACTTCACACCTTCCTGCAGCACTTCTCATTCCTCTGCTGTCTCGGGTTCCATCTCTACAGACACCCCCGTGCTGTGCTCTCGCTCCCCCCTTTAGTTCTCACCCTGGAACTGGCAGCAGAGGAGAAACAGCCTCCCAAAAAAGGGGGAATGACTCAGGGTAAGTCAGCCCTGCACAGGGGGATGCAGAGACACTTCAGAGACACTTGAGCTAAGAACACCAGGTAGTTGACAAAAAGTCAAGCCATGATAGCAGACTTCAATGTGGGCAAATTTCTTCTGCCTTCCTGGAGGACCAGATTTATGCTTATGGATAGTAACTCTTCCATGGCTTGCTGTTCTTCCCTAGCTCCCAGCAGGATACAGTAAATATCACAATGCAGCTGCACAACAAAGGAAAACAGAATATATACAATGTATTCCCACCCTCAGTGTGGAGACTGCTGCTTGTTTAAGGCATACATTTTCTTCTACCTTAATAAACATTCTCCTGCCAGAGCAATTCCCCTTATACTACACATAAAATAAACCAATATTACTAAGTTCCACTGCTTAAAGTATCAGGTTGGCCAGACTCTTTCCAAGGGTATAGACTGACCTGTGAAAAAGATTTTAATGGAAAATCAGAGCCATAAGACCAGCTATCTGAAAAGAATTCCACTTCCAGCTGGAAACTTGCATAGCTCTTGGGCGTGGAGACTGCATGACCAGAATTTCATGTGTGTGCTGTTTTTGACTGGGGTAGAGTTAATTTCCTTCACATTACCTATCATGGGGCAGTGTTTGGATTCGTGATGAAAAACGGGGTTAATAATCCAGAGATGTTTTCATTACTACTGATCAATGCTTGCACAGTCAAGGCTTTTCCTGCTTCTCATACCACCCCATTAAGGGAAGAGATTGTGGGTGCACAAGCTGGGAGAGGACACAGCTGGGACAGGTGACCTAACTGCCCAAAGAGACATTCCATATGGCATCATGCTCAGCATAGGGGGCTGAAGGTAGTAGGAAGTGGAGACATTCAGAGTGACGGCATTTTTGTTCTGAAGTAACCATTACATGTGATGGAGCCCTGCTTTCCTGGGGATGGCAGAATACTTGTCAGCCCAGGGGAAACAGTGAATTAATTCCTTGTTTTTCTTTACTATTAAACTGTCATTATCTCAGCTGCTGTTTTTTCCTACTTTTACCCTTCCAATTCTCTCCTTGACCCCACCAGGAGGTAGTGATCGTGCAGCTGTGTGGGGCTGAGTTACCAGCTGGGGTTAAACCACAGCAGCCCTCCTTGGCATCCAATGCAGGGCTCAAAGGGGTCGAGAGAGCAACAGCTTTGATTGGAATGTGTTAGATGGAATTCACAGCCGTTATTGCTGTTTGGCTGCTTTGGGCAGACTCCTGTGCTTGCCCTGGGCTTGATGTTTTACAGTACATTAGTGTAGTGCTCATCTGTGGCTGCTTTTTGTTTTTCCTGCTGCTGATCCCCTCACTCTGCTGTGCTGGGGACATTTTGAGGACAGCAGTGGTGATGCACAGGGACTGGCAGATGGTCGGGGCATCGCTGCTGTTTCTGTGCTGCTGCACTGGACACGCTGGAACTCCAGGGTGAGCTTGAGTCAAAGGGACTGTGACCAGCAGGGGTGTCCACATGGGAGCAGGATATCCTGAGGTTTTTCTGGCCATGAGTAAGTCCATGCCAAAGCAGGTACATCTGGAAGTGCCCATGGCCATGGCTGCGTCCGTGCCACAGCAGGAGCACCCTGCAGGCTTCAGGGCCCAGGGCCAAGTCCAGCTGCAGCAGGTACAGCTTGAAGCACCAGGGGCTGTTCATAAGGCCGTGCTGGAGCACCTGAAATCGTGTGGCCATGGATAAATCCACAGCAGGACAGGAACACCCTGCAGGGACTGCAGCCAGGAGCAAGGCCCTGTTGGGCAGGTTTGCTTTCTGAGAGGCAGTGGCTGTAGGTGAGGCCACACTGAAGCAGGCCTGTGTCCAAAGGCACCGTGGCCCACGGACAGGGCTGTGCTGAACAGCTGCCCCTCAGAGCCACTGTGGCTGTGGATAAATCCACGCAGCAGCAGGTGTGGCCCTGAAGAGACTTCCTCATAGATATGGCTCTGCTTGGAGCAGGTACAACCCTAAGAGACTGCAGTCTATGGTAAATCCAAGCTGGAACAAGGGCAGTGTAAGCCTGGTAAGGGGTGGGTAAGAGATGGTAATAGAAATACCTTTGAATTGTTGTAACCCATGATTTGAATTGCTTATTATAGGAATTACTGTAATAAGAACCACCAAAACCTATGGAGGAGCAGCCTTACAAGAAACAGAGCAACGGCATCAAGAACCCCAACTGAGCTGGCTTTAGTGCCCAATAACCATGAAACAAACAACCTCTCCTTCTCTGAGTATCTCCACAACACGTAGCCCAAAGTCATGGACTAAATGGACTCAATGGACATGTGGTGGACATCTTATGAACACTTTGCAATGACTGACAGACTAAGGGAATAATATCTGTGTATTATACCAAAGGACAGGAAGTCAGGTGGTGGTTGATGCTGTATTGGATAGCATGGGACATAAACAGTATGGGATAAAGAAGAAATCCTCTGTTATCAACAGTTTTCAGCACAAACCCAAAACATAGTCCTATACACTAAATACACAAAATTAACACCATCTCAAACAAAACCAGCACAGTGTGCCTGCTGAAGCTCAATACTTTTAACTTGGAAAAAAAAAGTCACACCCTAAACTATCAAACAATCATTTAGTTTCCTGAAATAAAGGAAGTGGCTCAGAAGTGGGTGAAAGATTTTGAAAGCTGTCAAATTGCTAATACTTTTGTGGAGGAGGGAAGGAACTTGAAATAATGATCTAATGGAAACAGTGCTTGTTCTGCAAGCATTTCTTTTTTTCTAAAGGGAAGCAAAGGTGTTTTTCTGACTTTTTTGGGGTTAGGAGTTTTTGAGGGAGAGCTTTGGGCATTGATTGGTTTTTCTGGGTGTTTGATTACCACTACACCACATCTCTTTCTTATCAGAAAAATTAGTTGGATACATGCTTTTTATTTGAGGGATTTGCACAGTGAAAAGGCTCTATCTTCTTCTATTTTTGGTTTGGTTTGTTTGGTTTAATGTAGTTTGATGCTCTTAAAAGTGGCTTGGTGATTACAGGAAATAAGTGATGTTCTATATAATGTCTGAGCTTATGGAGGAAGTAAGACAACCTTAAAACTTCTCTTGCTAAGTTTTCAAAACCACTACGTACAACAGGCTCTTGGAAAATAATTTTAGTAATAACAAAAGAAGTCCCAATGCCCACCCAACACTTAAAATCAAGTGCCTGAAAAGTGATTGCCATAAAACCAAAGCCTGCACCACCCTTTCAAAACGCTGCTCCTCCATGAACAAACCCCTCCCTGGGAGACTGCCCAGTGTCCCTTGGCCACAAGGCAGAGCAATCTGAACAGCAAATATGAACTATAATGATTCTGTCACCCCGAGAGGAGAAGCAATCTCTGTGCCAAACTACATCATAAAAACAAGGTCTATGATGTTGTGTACTTGATACTACAGCATGAGATTTAATTAAGTGTAGTAGAGAGGAGTTAAAATATTTCTTTGAGACTCTTCAGTTCAGTAAATGTAGAGAGGAATTGGCTCAAGTCAGACCACTGTGTATGAACAGAGAAAAATAACTATTACTTGAAATAAAATGCTACTACCCATTTACCTGTCTTCCAGCCCTCTCTGTCTACTAACATGTTGACTGACTGGAGGTGGCTGAAAGAGCAGACAGTAATCTGACTTTTCTGGAGAAAAGGTAGCAGTGGGAAGTCTCAGAAGGACTTATAAAATGGAAAGTAGGACAGCAGGAAAAAAAAATAGGATAGGAAAAGCAAGAGATTTTGTTCTTTTTCTCTACAGTGCAGCATTCACTTGTTTTCTTATAATCTCCAGCAGCTATCAACCAGATTTATGCAGTGCTGTCTCTGTTCAGAGACTTTGAGGGACAAGAGAGCTAATGCTCAGGCTTCAAATGCTCTTCTTAGCCGTTATCAACTAAAGGCAGATCATTTTGTTGCTTACATCAGTATAAACCTGAAGTTACTACAGTGACATGAGGGTAGAAGCATGAATAAATTCAATGAAAAGGAAAACAGATTTTAGCCCTGCATATTTCAGAAAAATATTTCAAACTGCCATTTCAGAAAAAATACTTCAAGCCACTTTGGGTCTGCCATCAACAATTCCAAACGACAATGCTAGCTAAACTGATGGAATATACATATACATAAAATGTTGCATTTGCTTCAGAAGAAAATGTTTTCTTGAACATGGATTCTTATTTTGAGTTTATACTAAGTATTACCTCAAGACTGATTGCTTATCTTGCTATTCTCTTTATCTGTAACATCTAACATGTTTTGCAAGATCCTCCTCTTGGGCTCTATCTTTCTCTCAAAAAGTCAAGCAACAAATTCACCTGCAGTGGAGCAATTACATATTCCAAAGACTACTTACAGAGCAGTTTTTAAAATAAATAATGTCTATTTTACAAAATAAATAATTTACCAATAGTAGAGATTAATTTACAACCTTTAGAATTTGTTACTATCCCCTCTGCAGTAGAAAAATCAAAACTTGGGGAACTGTAAGCAGATTCTGTGATCAGGGAGTAGCTAACATTGACGAGAAGATTTTTTCTTGAAGGATTTAAACACAGAAAAACAGTATTACATCATGAGATGAAGCTGAACAGAAAAACTACGTAGAACTGGTTCACATAAGAGAACTAAATGTATTCTTTTTCAAATTCAGCTACAAATGTGGTTGTTTTTTTCAAATGGTTCATATATCTCTCACATGGGACCACGCAGAAGACATTTTAACCTAGTACACGATGCATCAATCTTCCTGACCTAGGTTCTTACACCATTGCATACAATTGTATTCTAATTTCTGAACCAAGATGGTATTTCTCCACTTTGCAAAGCTTTTCATTGGTTTTACATCTACAGAGGATGTTGAGGGATCAAAATGAGAGAAAGAAATATCAGTTGCGACCTACCTTTGAGAAAAGCATCCTGTCCCAGAAATGCAACACCAAATGCTAAGAGTTTAAGCCACAAAAACATGGTTATTTCTGGAAATCAGGCGTATCCTTATGAAACTGCATGTGTCTCTCTCTGGAAAGCAAAATAAATGTTATCTGTCTGCAAAAGAACTTCTTCACAAACTTTGAACCCAGAAGAAGACTAACTAGGCACATACATTGCACTGCCTGCTTATCTGTGAGAGAGTTGCTTCCTCTGTTACCCTAACTAACCACCCGCAAACTCGCAATGCACTGTAGTGATGTCAGAGACAATTACTTCTTAAAAAAAACTTCTTTCAGCTTCCAGGAAGTCAAAGAGGTTCTTCTTTTCTTTTCAAAAGGGTCCCTGCAGTTATACTTAGCTTCCTTAATTCAACTAAAGTAGATATTTTTCAGCTATTTCTTCCTTTGTACTTAGGAGCTAAACAAGACTGGATTTAGCAAAGTAATTTTTTTCCCTCCATGTGCACTTTTTCTGCACACATTCACTGATTCCCATATATGTTATACATGTTTCTTGAGATTTCTGTTGAGAGAAAGAGAAACTCCAACCACAAGTCACCAAAACACTTGTTCTGACAACAAGGCCTCCATAAAAATGCATCCTCAGGTGAAGTAACTGATGATTAAATTAAAACCCTTTAAATCTGGGGTTGAACTAGATGATCTCTAGAGGTACCTTCTAACCCTAACTATTTCGTGATTCTGTGGGATATATTTCTGAATCTTTCTACAAGGATCTCTTTCTGGATATGACAGTAATACACAACAAATGGATAGTCTAATTCTGTTTTCTGTAATGTTAAGAATTGAAGAACTCAATACAATTCTTTACCATGATAGTGCAGGAGGACTGTTGTCACTTTCATAGACTTGATACAAGGTACAGCAAAGACATTTTCCCTCACTTCATGCACTGAGGCAGTTCTCAACAACTTGGTAACAAATGTCCCTTACATAGTAGACTACAAGGGGAAGAAATGCTTGATTGCTTCTTTTATTGAAGATCTCCAAGGTTCTAGAAGAACTAGCAGAACCCTGTCATGAGACAAATAAAGAAGGGAAGAGAATACTTTTGTGCTGCCTATTCATAAGTGCTTCAGAGACTTCCTAAGCATCACACAGGAAAAAGCTGCACAAATTCACATAATAATTCACAAATTACATGTCTGAATCAAACTCATAATATTAAATGCATCTTCTTCAATTTTGAGTCAAGTCTTATAACACAGGCCAAAATCTTAGCTTTCACTGAGCAGTATGTCTCCATACAAAATGGCTGTAAAAATAATTATACTGTAAAAGTGTTCAGAACAAAACTGATCCAATGATATTGCTCTGACACTCCAGACACTCCAGTTTTGATAACTTCATCATCCTGGAGCTGTCACAAATCAAATTTCTACTATAGCCATACATTACCTGCAGCATTGACATCTTAGTCCCTTTTACCCTAGGCAAAAGCAGGATACCAGCCTGGCTGACGTGTGCCATTTGATGAGCAGAATGCATGACATCCTTGAAGAATCTCTCATAAAAGTTCTCAAAAAGAACCAGGTTCCATTCCCACCTGACCTTCCCCAGTAGTTTTACACAATCTCAACTCCACTCCTCAAGCTGCAACTCCAAGACAAATTCCTGCAGAGTGGATCTTTTCTAGCTGTGTGATATTTACAGAGCTTCCACAGCACTGAAATATTGCAACATACCCTATCTATTATTTAGTGAGAACATCACACACTCCAGTGATCCCACCATTCTAGGTATACTGCTAACCATAAATGATCAGCTGTTAAAATCAAAATTAATGACTAAAGATACAAATTTACATAAGAAGGACACGGAACTGTTGGAGGAAGTCCAAAGGAGGGTCACAAAGTTGATAAGAGGATTGGAGCACCTTCCCTATGAAAACAGGTTGGGAAAGTTGGGGCTGTTCAGCCTGCAGAAGGTTGTGTGGAGATCTCATCTGAGGGAAGCCAAAGGACTCTTCATCAAGAGCTGCAGTGGCAGGACAAGGAGTAACAGGTACAAGTTGAAAGAAAAGAAAGTTAGATTAGATATTATGAAGAAATTCTTTACTGTGAGGGTGGTGACTGGAACAGGTTGTTCAGGGAGGCTGTGGATGTACAAACACTGGCAGTGTTCAAGGCCAGGCTGGAGAAGGCCTTGGGCAACCTGGTCCAGTGGGAGATGTCCCTGTGCACTAAAGGGGAGTTGGGACTGCATGATCTTCAAGGGCCTTTCCAGCCCTTAACATTCCATGATTCTGTTAGAACTCATGAAGTCTTTTTTCCAAACATAACCTGCAGCCTCCTTTCCCAAGGTAAAACCCAAAACTTTCCTTCTGGGGGAATGGGAGAATTAATTTATTCTACTTGTACGTTAAACAACAGACTCTTAAAATAAATCCTTTCTCAGAACAGAGCCTGAATTTTTAATTGGCCAACACGATTATGTCAGTGTGTTACTAGAAAAGCATGCTTGCCCTGTGCTGGAAGAATCAAAGCGAGAACCATCTATTTCTATTAATAAGTATTTCTAAAATGACATTAAAAATGTGCAGCTGTGAAAGTTACCCATCTCTTTTTCTTTTGTAAGCTATAAAAAGAGCCACAATACTTCCAAAACACCACCCAAACAGTATAAGATGCAAATCTTTCCTTGTCTGATTCACCTCTCTTGAAATACATCAGATTTGTTGAATTATCATAAATATGTCCTAATGCTTAATGCTGTTTTGTGTTAATGTGTTTACAAAATCTAGTATGAATTTGTTTTCTCAAGAAATGGATTCTCAAGAACTCACCTGTATTTTCCTTTTGTTCAGAGGCCTTGCAAGAATAAATTACAAAGCATGTAACTAAATAAAAAATAAATTCTCTACATACTCCATACAAAATTTGGATTTAAAATAATGTAGACTTAGTTTGGCATAATTTCCCTTGCATTGAAGTCATTTCACATGACTCAGCTCAGTCACAGTGATACTCAGCACACTGCACATCAGAATTAAGCAGTTCTTCCACAGAAACTGAATTCACACACTTTTGCAAACACTAAGGGACAAGGGATAAATTTATCCCAAGGGCAACTCTGTTTAAATCAAGGGGGTTCCCTGCATTATGCATTTTATTCAGTAAAATTAATTTGACAGTGTAACTGTGAAACATTGTTCATGCTAGAGAATATAAGAGTCTCAATATTTCACTGAACATTTGCTAAGGAATCTATTTTTACATACTTTTTCAGGCTTGTTTTCAATTGCCAAGAACTATTTCCCTGAAGAAAGAAAACATTTCTACTTAATGTGTCATATTGGATCAAATTATTTTAAGGTCAAGAGTAAACAATAGAGCTCTTTGTGCAAGCATACTGCTCTGCTGCTATCAAGCCTCAGGCAATGATGATTTGACATCTCCACTTCATATGTTGTGTGCATGATCTGTGCTGTACCTGCTCAGGACAGAGAATGTATTCTGGTATCCCTGAGGCACTCTTCACAATCTGGCCCAAAATGAGCAGTAAGCCTACGAGAAGCTCTTGGAAGTGCCAGGCACCTGTTTCTTGCTTACACATAAAATCAATCCAGGATAACTGTGGGCTCAGTTCTTGTGAAATCAATGTTCTTGAATAGCTCCTTTTAACATGCCCACTTAAACAGTGTCAGCATACCCATAAGCCCTGGGATTTGTTCGATTTGTGCTGAACATCTGCTCCTTGAATGAGTGCTGGATGCTGAGAACAGCTCAGGATTTAGCTTTTTATAAGGTGTTCAAATCTCGCACAGTGAATGAGATCATTTTACATTATAAAACATCAAATAAACATTTTTACCCATAGCCTCTTTTCTTTGTATCCTTCCATCATTTACTTTGAAAGGGAAAGTGAAAAGGAGGGATGACAATTAATTGAATATTTGCTTCATCTGGACCACTTCTTGAACTCTCATTCAGAAGAGCTCTTCAACGGGGGCAGATTTTTCCTCCTCTTAGTTGGATTCTGCTTTTTCTCCAGTTTCATTTCCCAGTACCAACTTCTTGGATTCTATAGGCACTCATATGACTGTCTCAACAAATGAAGAACCACAATTTTAACGGGCAGTGAGCTGAATGACAGGCAGGGCATTGTTTTGAACAATCAGGCTGAAACTCAGGAATACCACCCTAGCTGGAGGTACTAAACAATCTCCCTCTGTGCAAGGTCTCCTCTATCACCTTCACCTTCACCCTGCCTTCAACTAAACTGGTTACTTACTTGCTGATGGCTTGGTACTAGCTAATCTGTACCTGCTGGTTAATTTTCCCAAATTATATGCAAAATTACACTCCATTACATAACACTCTGAAGTAAATGCTGTCTTACCTGCACCATAAAGTCACAGGTGTGACATGTTTGCAGAAGACCTGACAGAACACGAGTCAAAGCAATAGTAGCACCTGTCAATACAAAAGAGCCCATACAGAAAAAGAAGAGAATGTTTACAACCAGTCTTTTCCAAAGTCTTTGCATTCTGGTTTCATTGCAGATCATTGGACATTCCCATATCTCTTGAACATTGCTTCTTGTGTGCTCTGTACCAAATATAAAGACCTGTCTGTTTATTCTGAAGCTCATACACAGGGTGGGCTTTTCCTTTTTTTCAATCTTTTCTTAATGCTCAACTTTAGCTGAAGCTAAAGCTACCCAGGACCAGGGTCAGGGTAGGCTACTGAACCCATGTTTCAGGATATCTTCCTACAACATGCTACTTCTGAGCTAACTAGTCTCTGTTGTAAAGGAGCAGACCAACTTGCCTTCTGTGAGTTCTCTGTCCCTTTTTCTGTTCTTCCCAAGCAGATATCTTCTGTGATATTAACTTCTGTATTCTTTGCTTCTACCTCTGTATCTTGCTTCCACCCAGACTGCTTCTCACCTGGGATGCCAGATTTATTGTCATACCCTATTAGCTGTGGTCTGCAAGTTGTCCTGGTGTTTCACTATCTGTCAGATGACAGTGCTTATAGCCAAGAGTATTTGTGTGCATTTTTCCAATAAAGCACAGGATTCCTCTGTAGCAAATGTTTTTCTAACATCCCAGCTATGATTATGTTTTGGATGGACATGCAGTCCCACAGCTGATTGTAGTCATTATTGTATAGAAGCACAAAATGCCTTTGAGCAAGGTATTTATAAGTATAAACCACAAATCTTTACCTAGAAGGCTGGTCTGCTCACAGTGATGCTGTCGGTCATCTTCTGATAGCCCATCTCCTGCCCTTCACATTGTGATATGATTTTTCTCTCTGGGGCTGTCCAAAAGGGTTAGAGAGATGTCTCCAAAGATAAGCATGTGGCAGGCATTACTTCTTCCTCAGTGGCTTGTCAAGAAACTACTGCTATAAATCTAAAAGAGTCTGGAAGATTTCTATAATATAAATTCGCAATAGTCATCTTTGAATTTGAAACAGTTAGGAAACCAAACTGATCCCATTGATTTATTTACCTTGTACATCAGGCTCTGTATTTCCCTCCCTCAGTTTCCACACCTCTAAGCCATTCAGTTTATTTGTTTCACACACACTACAAGCCATCTTAAAATGGGACAAGTTCATATTGCTGATACTCTGAAAAAATAAAGTCTGTCTAAAGATGCACTGGATGTCCTGGTTTATTCTCACACTAAAAAAAAAAAAAACAAACAACAGAATATTTAGGAAAGGCAGTAAATTTTAAACATTAAAGAAAAAGAATTATGCAAACGTCACTCATGTAATTGCAAATATTTCTTTATCACTTCTTGTTAATGGGCATAATTAGAGTCAGCTAACAGAACAAAAATATTGGATATATACTTTTAAAGTAACAATTATGTAAACAGTAGACTCGTGAAAGACAAATTTTGGCAGAGTCAAGCAAATATTTGAGTGATTTATGACAGGTAAGAGAAAAGACAGCCTTGAGAAGACAGACACTGAAATAAATAGATTTGTTTTGCTATTTGGATTTTATAGCTAATTTCTGTTTCATTATGGGACATTTCATAATAAACACTCAAAGACATTTAGCACAAATTGGCTATTTTAACTGGGTCACAAAGCTCAAGAAACATACTGCTGAGGCCTTGTCACCACACACAATCTGTGCATACAGTGCAATGGAAGAGCCAAAAATAACCAAAAAAGGATGGTGGAAGAGGAGTTGGGAAAGCTGATAATCCCATGCTATGATATTCCCCAAACACCTGGAGTTATCAGAGTCTGTAAACCACTGAATCACAAGAGAAGCACAGCACTATCAAATACATTTATTTCAAGGAAAAAGCCACATTTATCATAAAACAGGACCCTAAGTAACACCACAATTTCACAACTATTTCATGTTATGTGTTCACGTATACACTGCCAAAAATCTAGTCTCTGACAAAAAAAAAAAAAAGGGGGGGTTATAAACATAATATCACTATTGTTTCTTAAGTTTTATTCTAAAAAGTGATAAAATTTGGCAATATAAATTATTAGCTAGAATAGCTCATTTTTCCCATACCAAGCTCAGGCTGATATACTAATTTGGTAATGTGCTCTCACTCCCCAGATCAGCACAAAATATTTGCACATCCTCTTTCTGCCTTACAACAAGTGTTACTTCCTACACTTAGTACGTTAGGAAATATCACAGAAGATGAAATTTCATGCAACAATTATTTAGCAAGAATGTCTGGTTTTGTCTTCTTCTCATAAAAGATCCTCTTTAGTGTTCACGAGATTCTGTGTTAAAATATAGAGGCATTATTTAAAATTGATTTTGATGCAAACCAAAAATAGTGATAGTTCCTAAAACAAAATCATTCTGTCTAGCCTGTAATCTGGTAAACAAAAATTAAGGCTTTTCCTTCAGACAAAGCTATGCTGAGCAATCTGAACCTCATTTTAGTGTGATATCCCAGCCTAATTTTCAGTTTACTGAGGTTCAGAATGTTGCTCCACACTGATCAATAGAGACACATTCTGGAGGGGTGAATTTCCTGAGAGACTTTACCCCCTCCATCAGAATACTGTCATTTTAGGTGGAGGAGGCCAACCACCATGGAAAAATACAGATTCACAAATAAGTTTGTCTAAGAAAAGCAAATAACCTGATCATTTTCCTTTCCTCCTTCTACTGTAAATAGGAACAATTTAAAGACAGATGATAGCAAACAAAACAAGACCTGCCTGCTCTCCACTGTCCCTGATCAAAGAATCCTTGGGGCTATTCCTTGCTCTTCCTTTCTCCAAATTTCCCACATCAGCCTGAAAAAATCCTGAACAGTCTCACTACTCTTCACAGACCACCTTCTTGAATCATGAATCTGTAAGGTCAGAATTACTTACACTCCATTCTAGCAGGAAAAACCTTTCACATACTACTACAATTTTTGGACACCAAAATACCAGTCCTGAGGAAAACAAGCTCCATGCATATTTTTGCATGAGGAACACAAACAGGGTGAGAAAAGAGAAGTTCAACAGCAAGGTAGGAAGAGCTTTTCTCTGCTGCTTCCACAATGGCCTCTGCTCTACTCCAAGAGGTAACAGGAAGTAGAAAAAGTAGTTTTGAGAAAGCCTGGGTTTTATACACGTCCTAGCTCGTATTAGAAATTTGAGCAGGCTGAAAATGTACATATTCTTTGTACAACCATGTAACCATGGGATCTCTGAGGATCATGCATCTATACTTATTTACCTATACAAAATAGTTTTACGCTTTCATTAACATTCAGATTAATTAAGGGGCAAAATAGTTTGGTTTTCATGATCTACAATTGTTAAATTATGTGAAACCAGTTTTATAAATTATCTACCTATCATCCAAACCTCCTACAACTGCTTATCGAACAAGCAAGATCTTAAAAGGAAAAACAAAACCCCAAAGTCCTGTCAAAAAAATTCTTTATTTTGAATCCCAGCAAATACCTACTTAAAGTACTGATACTACTTTTTATGCTGTATCTGTAAAAAATTTATGTAGTGGAAGCAAGTTTTGTTTAACTGCAACATTAGATATATTTAATACCCTTACTGTCATGAAAGATCACCAGCAGTGTTTTTCAGGGCTGTCAGATTAATACTGTTAGATCAAATAAAGTTATAACTGAAAAACAATAAAAATTTCTGACTGCTGCTTCTTGCTCCTGCCTCAGCTTGGCCCATAAATCAATGCGGCTCTCAGCTTTCCAAGCTGGTTTCACTTTCTGGTTCCTGTATTATAATTACCAAGGCCCAGAAATGGTGCAGAGCTGCAACACTGAGGACCTGAATATAACCACCTTTTCTAGCTAAGTGAAATTTCATCTACATCAGGGAAGCCACTACTTCATTTATGCTGTCTCTGGTAGCTCTCTTTGCAGATGGACTTTGTGGAGATCAGCTGAGATACTGTGTTGCAGCCCACTGTAGGTCCCTGAAGTAAGGAATACTCTGAGAGCTGAAAACAGCAGTGTTGATATCCTGGCCCTCAATCTCCAACCTCAATTTAACGTACTGAAACACTAGAGGTGAGTGCATGTCTTCTTACCTTTGGATTCTTTGGATGAAAGGATTGATCCTTTGGGGACAACCTATCTGATATCTCAGCTTTCATTCTGTACATCAGAGGTACCAAGCTTCTTTTCACCAATCCGGCTGCCACAGCTGCCAGGACTTTCTTACTGAAAGCAGAAAAGTACAGAGACAGATAAATACCATCCATAATTTAATCTAAGGATTACATTAAAAGCAAAACCTTTTGAGTCAGATGCCTGAGGTTTTTCTTAATTGGTAAGCTGCTTTCTTAGCTCTTGTCACGATACATTGGGTGATTTGAAGCTTGCACTGAACTAAAGCACACATGGCACTGACTCCCAGGTGCTGCAGGACCTACAAACCCTGCTCTGGGGCAGGGGAGAGCTTGCAGAAGTGTGCAGACATTTGAAGTTCTGTCCAATCCAAGCGCTGAGAGCACATCTCTCACTCTCCCTGGCCCCTGGCTGCTCTTTCAGCTTGTCAATATCCCCCTTTTGACATGACAGGACTTGAACACATTGTATGGAGCAAAATGATCCACTACACAGTCCTCCCAATAACACTTCTAGACAGTACCTTTGATGGGATGCATTTATGTCCCAGTCTGTCTTGGCATGTTCTTTAACCACATATTTTAATCTACCTATGACATACACAGTTACCAGTATCTCTTCATCCCCTTACCTGCTGAAGTGTGAGGTTGAGTTTTCTGTGTTTAAAAAGATAGAGCTGTCACTTTATGACCGTTTCTGCAGGATTATTTGAAGTAATTTGAACACTTTCATCATTGGATGACATACACTGCTAGTGCAGAAATTTGTGTTGTCCTTCTTCTAAGCTGGGGACAAGCACTGACAGAGGCTTTCTTTTTCTCCCTTGACATACCAGTGCTCGGGGAAAGGCACCCTTTGACAGCCAGCTCTGTGCAGCACACTCGTGTTCTGGTCAAGCAATGCAATTGTGGGAGGGAGGGAAGGAGAGGAGAGGGAAGAGTAGAGGAGAAAAGCAGATCGTGGAGCAAGAAGTGGTGGTCACTGAGAGCTCTGTATGTGCACGTAGGATGCTGGTAAAAATCTCAGCAGAGAAAGCACTGACACCAGTACAATGCAATGTGCTTTTACTACCTCCAGCTCCACCTAGATATCAGGCTGCTGTGCCCTACCCTCGGCTCCACAGGCGTTTGTGAAGTCCCAAGGAGTGTTCCAAAAGGGCAATGATCCACAGGATTCTCAGTGTATCTATAGGTACACACAGGACCATGTGCATGAGTATGTAAAGACGGATGAAATTGCAGAATAATTGGCATTTTTCCATGGAAGGATTATCAGGCAAAGAGAACCCTTTAAATGTTTTGTGTTCCATGCTGCACAAAAACCTTGTTTTAAGCAGCTCATACTGCCCAGCTCTGCAAGGGTAATGTTCAAACTTGCTGCTAAAATTAATGTCAATAGCATTTAAAGGGTCACTTCTTGGAAGCTTTTAGCTATAAGAACCAGAGCAAATATATATCTAGAAAGAGACATGGTAACTTAGATTTACAACTTGACCTTGAATTATGGGAAAGTATTTTATTACATTCCAGATTTATGATCTTATTTCCTGGAGACCCTGACTGTAAAAATGAGGCTGGACTTAAAGAAGAAAGTTCACTTCTGGTTTTCTTAACAAGAAGGTGTCCTTGACTGTGTAATCTCGTAACACAAACCAAACAATCTTTCAAGAAATCTATGTTCTTCCTTAATTGTCTCATAGCTAAAGGCTTTAAAATCAAGATGAGCTATGTACTTCCTCACATCCACAGGTGCAGAGACACTGAGAAAAATTTTAGCTTTTAATATGCAAATTTCTTGAGAGTATGATGTTCTCTTTCTCCATATCTAAATTTTACAAGTACCTTTTCTCTTTCTTGATTTGTAGCCTACACAATCTTTGCATTATAACATTTCAGAATGTTCAAATTTATATCAAGAAAAATATCTATTCTTAGCTACAATAAAAATTCAGAGGTAAATGCTTTAAAGTCTTATGGCCTCACTTCTTCAGTGATGTGTAAACAGATCACTTGTCCTGCAGTCATTAAAATTTCCTAGAACTGAATTTCACTACAGAAAACTCAAATATAACTGTAATTCACTTGACTGCTTAAACTGATAATTACACACATGCTTATACTTAATTATTTCTTCTGTTTAGAAGTCAAGACCAAAACCTACCTATATGTTATTGCATTATTTTCTGTTACAGTTTTTCACCTCTCACTCATCTTACAAAAATATAGGGAATGGGAGCACAAAATGAAGAAGCAGAGAAAGCAGCTTCAAAAATTGGAAGTTTAATTACTTCCCCTTTCTTGGTTTTCAGGACTAACTATTTAAAAAGCTCAGATTTTATTTTTATTCTTTTCTTCAAAGGGTTGCTGGGAATAGAATTAAAATTATCAGAGATCCCCTTTCTTATTTAGGGCCACTGACTGACCCTAAGAAAAATGTATTGAGGCATTAGTTGTATTTGTTTGAAATACTTGATATTGAAATTCAAACAGTTCTTCAAGCAGAATTCCTAACAAGAAAGATTTGTGACAGGGAGTCTACAAAATTTACTTTGAAGAAAGAAAATGTGTGTTTAAGAGACCCTCGAATCTTCAAAAGAGGGCCTCCTTCAAAAGGCCCCACCTCACAGCTATAAGGGATTTTCAAAAGTTAATGTATTTACATAAAGTGGAAAGACTTGCAAACTGTCCAAGGCAATTACTGGAAGCAGTGGTGTAGTATTGAACAAAATGGTCCCAATTTTCCTTGGGTTTTTTTCAAAGAAATCCACTATTTCTTTCATCTACACTAAAACTATAGACCAAAACCTGTAGTTCTTACTGAAAAAAGAGCAATTTTACAGACCTCCTGCTGGTCTTAGGTGCAAAGAAATCGAATATTCCAGTGAGGTGAAGGATAGAAAGAAAAGGAACTTGAAAATGCAGTCTATATGAAAGAAAAATTGTATTTAAAATGCACCAAATAAACACTAAAGACCTATTACCATATACTTGAGCAGCTTTTTCTGATATTTATGTGACTATATCTATGTCTATTCAGACACATATATATGCTTGTATATTTATGTATTCCACACAGAGCTGTCCAGATTAAAACCTGTCCCATCCTTCTTAGTTTTAGTTAAAATACATCAAAACCAACACACTCTTTGCTATCATCAGCTAAGACTTCCCTGATATAGGACGCCATTACACTGCATGTTTCAAATTGGCTTTGTGAACTTATAAAAATTATATTTCAGGAAGAGAGGGGTAGAATAGCTAGAAGACACATATTATCAGCAGGTCTAGCTGGGTAATTCAAAGTGATCAATGCATTTAATTTGTTGGGGATTTTTAAATTTTACTTTAAAAATACTTTCCCCCTTCTAGTTTATAAAAGACTTTTGCCTTCTGAATCCCACCTTTGTGTTTCTTCTTATCTCTAGAATCATTCTGAAGATGTTTCAGAGAAAGGGGTAGAGACTTGAAAATTATTTTTGTAACAGAGTAGGACTGGTAGAGGTTTTCATCAACATTTCTGTGGACATGATGCATGAGCACGTGCACACGCCAACCATCACACCTCCACTGAGGATTCTTCCCTGATCTGTAACTGCCAGTACCAACTGAAAAAATTCCACACTGCAAAACATGGTAGAATGTGTCTGGTATTTTTGTATGGGAGCTCTCTAGACTTCAGCAACAGGAAAACTACACTTAAATTAAAAAAATTATTCATTTTTGTAACTATCTTAGATAATTCAAATATACTATTGACCATCAATCAGTTCCAAATAAATCAATCACTCTGTCTGAATGCTTGACATTGTTTAAAATCATGTTGTATATTTGAAGAAGAAAAAATATAAAAATCCTTTTTCTATGCTTTCACCACTCCAGAATGTATTTCTATTGATCAGTGTGGAGCAACTTTCTGAACCTCAATAAACTGAAAATTAAACTGGGATATCAAACTAAAATGAGGTTCAGATTGCTCAGTATATCTTTGTCTGAAGGAAAAGTCTTAATTTTTGTATGCCCAGCACACAAGAGCTATGAAAGAATTAAGATTCTGTAGCTGCAAAAACGACATAGCTGACCAGGAAGATTACAGACACAAGCATCTCCTGATTATTCTCAGCATAACTAGAAAGATAGCTCTGAAATTCTAGGACTCCAAAGTGACATTGCTTCTTGTAGACACTTTGATGGTGAATCCCGAAATTTTAAAAGCGAGGCAAAGGCTTCCATTTATGCCACTCTGGAGTGATCCTGTTTCCCATTCATTTGGGAATCTGAAAGACTTCTGCTGTGAAATAATTATTTTTAATATGAAGGTTTCCTCCAAACATGGAGCCTACTGCCACCTCACCTACTATTAAAACTCTGAACTTTCAGACTCTGTGTAATCACTGCAGTAAATGCAATGAAATCTTCAAGCCAAATCTTCCCAATACTCAGACTTTCCTCTGTTGGACTTTTAAAGCCTGCTGCTGTATGGCTGTGCAGAGGCTGTGATTCAGCAACATGACCGAAAACCATGAGTCTGAAAACATTTAACTGAGCTCTTGGGGGAAGAAATACAGCTCTAAGGCTTCTCCATTTTCCCACATGGCTATTAGTGCAAGCCAGAGTAGCTAACTCTAGCAGTTACAGCCTAAACGTATGCAGCAGTTTTTCCTCTTTATATGCCTTGAACAAACCTTAGAAATGAAACTTCACCACATTTTCCCCACTGCTACCTGCAGCTGTTGGACAACTAAGAGACATCATGGGGTGCAGGAAAGCACTGGCTCATCTCTGTATCGTCTCTAGGCCAGGACACAGACAGGCTGTCCTCAGACTGCAGTAGAGGCCCTGTCATGCCATAGCACTCATGCCTCTTGACCCTGGGGGCTGAGGATGCCTCTTTGCTGCTGCCTCAGGGGTCAAGCAAACTGCTGGTAGATGTGGAACTAAAACATTTTCATTCTCAAGTAGAAGTCAATGTGCTCAAATCGTGTTCCTGCAGAGAACACTGGGTGTTTCCCTTGAAAAATTATTTTTTAGGTCATTTTTCTAAAACAAAGAGATTCTTTGGCAAGGTAGGCTGCAAAGCTGCTATGAAGATTTGTAAGCCAAATAACAGGATAAAACACACCTAACCACATAAGCATATTTTCACACAAACCTTTGATTTGTTGGTAACAACCTTATCAGATACTGTCAGAGGAAGGGGAAAGTTCCAATGGCCAAGTCATCCCTTTATATATTTAACCTGCAAACTTCAAAACAGCAAAATTTTATATAGAGGAAGTCAAAGTTACTGTAAAGAGTCAGGTTTCTGAACTTCTTACCGTCAGCTCCCCTCCCACCCTTTAATTCACATACCTATTGACACAGGTTTCTGTGCTGTAGAACCTTGTTATTTTTTCAGTATCATCAATACTTATAATAACATGTGTTTCACATGCTGCAGAACTGCAAAAACAAAAATGTGAAAGTCAGAAGAAAATACTGATATCAAAGATGTTACAAGGAGAGGAAGTAATTTATACTTGGAAATTTCAAGGAAATGATAGTGCTTTACCAGTAATGCTTCAGAGCAGTCCCCAGTGTAACAGCACACATTCCTGTTGGGGTTTTTTACTGGAGTACATGGGTCATAATATACACATTATGAAAAATATATCAACCTGTTGCTATTACAGTCAGTTTGTACAACATCCACAACACTTGACACTGTAGCACAACATTTATCTGACATATGCAGGTGAGTGCCTGCCCCTGCACCTCGCTGAAGTTCACAAGGAGAAAGCCTTGTCTTTTCATCACCTCGTCTATCCCTCTCCTTCCCATGTGGGATTCATTAAGCACACGGCTGTAGGAGCCAGGAAAAGGGTTGGCAGTGCTGCACCTGTAGCTGGGGACGGAAGCCAGCCTGCAGGTCAGACTCAGCATGAGGCCCTGGGCAGCAGCACTGACAGGGAGCTGCTGGCATGGGCAAAATGCAGGAATGGCTGCTTGCACTATCACAGCTTATTTCATAAAAGCAGAGCTGGTTTTGTTCTGAAGGCAAAGAGGAGTCAAGTGGCCAGAAAGAGGCTTTCAGAAAAAGAGTGATTTCTGAGACTCTCAGTACTTTGCATACAGTGCTCACCCCTACCTGGAAAAGGGGGAGAAGTGAAATGGACAGATGAACTGTTGCAATGTTGTAGATTCTGGGACACATATTACAATCATCTCTGCTCTTAAGAGGAGGATCTCAGGTGGCCTGGAAGGGAAAGATCCAGTAGGGCACGCTGACAGAATAAAAGCTATTACTTCTTAGGCCTTTACTAAAGCATTTCAATGGATTTAATTTAATTTCAAGAGTGTTTTGAGAGCCAGGACTGTGTAGCCTTTTATCAAGGGTTACCATACCCATAAGCATGAAGCTTCTTTTTGTAATGTATCTTTTGAGGTTTTTCAAAGCAATGATTTTTTTCTTTTGTGAGACTTCTATTACAGCCTATGCCTTGCTCTGTGAGAAAGGTTTAATCCATGCTGCTACTGCTATTACCCATAGCGTCAAAAAAGAGCAATGCAAATATTCACAATATCCTCAGACAGAAATAGAGAGAATACTTTTGTGCTTTCATAGTAGCCTAATTCCAATCTTTTCTCAAAAAAAAAAAAAATCTTTCCAGGCATTTATTTCAAATATAAAATAGGCAGCTGCTCAGAATTGCCAAATTGATAATAACTTGCCTTTATTTTTGATTCTAGCAGCTCCTATCAGACCACATATTTACTAGAGAAAACTTACCGTATTTATATCAACTGCATGTAAATGAAGTTCCATTTCATATAAAAAATACATAATTTTTAAAGTCATTTGCCTCACTGTTGTTATGACTTCAGAATAGCATAGATAGCAGCAAGGCTCCCCTTCAAATGCTGTGTGATAGCAAAAATCCTGTGGTTCCCTGCAGGGCCAGAAAATATTCCCTGGGATCTTCCAAAATGTTCTTCTGTAAAATCTTTTGTTCCTCTTTGTTCTCTCAGACAAAGTCTGACCCCTGGAACTTCTGTACCATAACCACAGAAGCACAGAGCCCACACCCCACACAGGAGCTGTGAGGGAGGCCTACGGGGAGTTCTCCCGTGGTGGCCCACGCTCCATGGTTCACTATTAAAAGCACAGTTGTTGTCAGAAATGCACCTATTACACTTCCAGGACAATGACACCAACCACCTCTGACCTATCTTTGGATCCCCACTCCTGTTATTTCCCATCCCACGCCAAGGAGAATTTCAAACAAGCCTGAGGCTAAAGCGCAGTTTGGAGGCGAGTCTCGCCCTCCTTCCAGGGAGATGTTGTGAGGGCCCAGCGCCACTTCCCCCAGTCCCCCCAGCTGCAGCCAGGCCCCTAAGGCTCCTCTGGCCACCTTCCCTCATTCCTCCTTCCCAGCAGCCGCCCAGGCCTGGGCTCTGTGGGACGGAGCTGCTGAAGGCCAAGGGAGCCCAGGCGGAGGCACCGCCAAGCCCCACACACAGCCATAGGGGCAGGCACAGGGGCTCAGAGCCATAGCTTCGCTCCTGGCCATGTGGGCAGCCTGGTTCCACAGGGGCCCGGTGCCATGGCTCTGCTCACAGCCGTGTGGGCAGCCTGGTGCCATGGCCCCGTACACACCATGTGGGCAGCCTGGTCCCACAGGGGCCTGGTGCCATGGCTCTGCTCACAGCCGTGTGGGCAGCCTGGTTCCACAGGGGCCTGGTGCCATGGCTGAGCACACACCATGTGGGCAACCCAGCTTCCACAGGGGCCTGGTGCCATGGCTCTGCTCACAGCCATGTGGGCAGCCTGGTGCCATGGCCCTGCACATACCGTGTGGGCAGCCCGGCTTCCACAGGAGCCTGGAGCCACAGCTCAGGAATGTTTAACACTGTAATTAATGGTGCTCGGCTTCACTGAGCTCTGACCTTACTGGCAAGTGGAGTGTTTGGAAGAAAAGCAAAACTAAACATGAATTCTGACCGTCTTTTCAAGCCTGGAAGAGGGACAAATGCTCTGCATTAAATATACAGAGATCCTCACCAGCAGAATTACCTTCTGCAGAGGAAAACCCAAGTCTCTTCGAGCTACCAAGAGAATGGCAAAAAAAGAGGGGGGGAAAGTGTTTACACTGCACAAAGGTTTGACAATAAAAATCTTTCCCCCTCTGAAATGAGGAACTGCCTGAGACACAAGACTCACTACTCTCTCAGCCACATGACAAGCAAGAGAAACAAAGAACAGAAATACCAGAGACATGATGTAAAGTGGTGGATAGGCTAAAATTAGTTAATGTTCTCATTTCTTCTATGAAGGGAGAATAAGTTCTATTTTTTTTTTTTTTAATTGCACCAAAAATCCTAGAGGTTACTGGAAAGTGGTGGAGTAGAAATTTTTAAACTCAATACACACATGTACTAACATAAATACATGTACACATTAGAGTTTAGGCACACTAATTAAAAGCTGATTTTACAAAGTAAGGAGAAAAATACCCCATTCACTTTCAGAATTGTATCAGAATAACATCAGGAAAATTTAGACTACCTTAGCTAAAGCAACTTCTACTCTAGTCTTAAGAGAAAGGTTGCCAGTATTTCTCATTTTTTCCACCCCATCTTTTCTCTCTTACCTTCCCAAATAAAGCTTTCCTTCTTCGTTTGAAGTATTAATATTTTCACTACATAAAGGAAATTCTTATTCCTTTTTCTCACTTTAAGTTTAAGCTGGAATTGTTCAGAGCTGGAATGAAATACAATGAAATGACTGACTAGAAAATCAAGATTTTGTAAAAATCAGAAAAAGTTAAACAATTTTAAGCAGCACAAAGCAGCAGCACTTAAGTACAATGCAGAGGACCAGAGGTTCAGCTCCTCTAGGATGCAAAGTTGAACTGTTTCCTGTGTGGTATCTTTATTGATCTTGTTAAGTCTAATTTGAGACAGCTAAAATTTTCTGATATTTTCTGACTCAGTTTTCTTCAAGTGAATGTTGAGCTGTGACACGGATGTGAGCTGTTGTTTAGCCTACACAGTCCAAAATATCCTTACATGGCTCCCCATTTGCCCTTCCTGCCTGCCTGCCTGCACAAATACACTGTTGAAGTTACAAATTTCTTTTGGGAAAGGTAGCAATGTGAAGAATCATAGAGAGAATGTAATAAGGGAGGAGGCACTATCATGGTGCAGAAGAATGGGAAAGAAGACAGCAAATGTCTGTACTGGGGAAAGGAAAAAAAAACCTCTTTGAAATGAAGCTGTGTGCTGTGTGCAATGGAGTTAATTGCTCCATCACAACCTGCACCTGCCAGCTCACAACTAAAATTGTGCTGCTAGCACTCCAGTGTTGGAGGTGCTGCTGAGCAGGGCTTGCAGGGTGTCAAGGCTTTCTCTGCCCCTCAGCTCTGTCCCCCACGGGGCTGGCAGGAGGCTGGGAGTGGGCACAGCCAGGACAGCACCAGGGGCTGACCAGAGGGGTGCTGTGTGTCACACAGTGCCAGGCTCAGCCACAGAACTGGGGGTTTGGCCCTTCTATGGTACCCCCTCTTTGGAGCCTGAATAGGCACTGGTCTGCCTGTGGGAGAAGTGACTTCTTTTGCATCAGTTTGTGTCCCCCTACCCTTTCCTGTCATTTTTAAACCGATTTTATACCTTGACCCATAAGCTTTCTCACTGTTGCTCTTCTGATTCTCTCCTCTATGCCACTGTGGGGGAGTATGTGATGTGCTGGGTGGGGATTTGAGGTCACCACATCATACACTGAGAATAGGAAATAACTACAACCATAATGACAGTCAAATTATAAATTAACCTGGAAGTTAGAGAAACAGAAACTATGGCTTTTTTCTGCTGCTTATTCTTTTGCACTTTAAAAAAAATAATGTTTATTCTACCTGAATTGTTGCATGAGTAGTGAGATTTAAATAAAAAAAGACATTTTTTTTATTCTTAACTTTTCTCCTGGATGTTGAAAAGATCCTTAGGAAAAGTAATCAAATATACATCTCACACTGGCTGTCTCTGAATGTGAAACCTCCTATAGTTGCAAACAGAATTACTTCCATTAAGACACAGGCCAAATTTAGGAAAAAATGTGAGCTGGTTTAAAGTAGGTGTTCAATATAGGGTCATCAGAGTGCTATGCCAGCTGAAGCTGGAGCTGTGCTGCAGACTCGGCCAACAGTCAATAAGCTCACACAGCCAGTGTGGCAGCAAGAGGCCTCTAGCAATATTTTAATATTTATTCATCTTTCATTTCACCTTTTTGTTCCCATATTTTTCAGGCCGATGGGTGAAATTCAGGCTGCTGAGGTCAACTGTGGTGATGTCAACAAAGTGAAACTGTCAGTGTCAGAAAATGGCTGAAATGCAGAAAATCAGAAATGCAGCAAGAACCTTAGCTAGAAGACATAATTAAAACTTCAGTACAAAGTTCATAACTTTTTCTTCTAATGTAAGCAAACAGGGTTTTTTAATTCAGAGAGAAAAGGCTGTTCAGGATGTTCAGATGTGTGATGGTTTTCACTGTACACTTATCAATTTGTGTACAAAGACCTTTTGCTATTGATGCTACAGGAGCCCATCACTCTCAGCATGACAGATCCTACTGCATTTGAAGGTGCTCTGTTTTCATGAGGAGTAGTCCCCACCGTGCTACAGGAAGCCATGCAGGTGTGCACCCTGTTTTTCCTTGTTTGGGCCTTTCTAGAGCAACAAAACAAAAGGCACACAAACCCATAAAAGCAGCCGAGGCAGCGGCCCTGCCTGGCACACTGCTGATCTTAAGGTTTTATCAGGGAATCAATGTCGCTGCTTTGAAGCCATAGCCTGAACAGTGTGCTACTTAGCAGCCATAGTGGCTCATTTGGAAAGAATTCAGTTCATAATTATAAAAAAAAAAATAAATTTAAGTAGTGTGTGCCTTGGGAAATACAGTCGCAGAGACAATGCATGGGAGACCTTCAAGTTAAACACGTTTTAGTGGAAACTCTGCCTGCTGCCCTCGTACATACAGGAGAATCTGTGCACGTTTAAACCACAATAAAAGGATGCCACAGCACTACCTTCACTGCTCAGTAGTAGGTGGATTGAGAAGGTGGTAAACTCGTGCTAGATAAGGCTCAATCTGAGTTACAGCAAGTAGATTTTTTCCAAATAAAATAAGCTGAATTACCTGGGGTAAATTTAGCCCTGGCCTTCCCACTGCAGAGATAAAACAGCAGCTGCACAGCCTGCACCTAAACTCAAAATGCCTGATTTAGAGTGTTTCTGCTGTTCAAGCTGTGGCTGAGCAGGGAGAGCTCAGCAGGTCTCTCCTCCCTTGCAACACTCTTCAAGAGCTCTTGTTCTACAGCTTTGCTTTGAAGAAGTAAGAATGCCAGAACTGAGCCCATTTTTCCCCTTCTGTCAGTGGGGATAACCAGAAAAGGCTCAGGAAATTCTGGAGGCCAAGACAGATAGACAAAACGCTGAGAAGAAAAAAAGAGACTTTAAAAAAAACCAAAACCCCTTTTCTTTGCCCTCTCACACTTTGGTAACAGCTCTCCTGCCCCCATCACCAGTCACCACATCAGCTTCTCTTTTCTAATTAAATGAGTCTGGAGTTGACTTGGAAAGAAAGTCAGCAACTACGACACAGAGAAGTTTCTTACTGGTTTGTGTGATGAAGTAGGAGCCTGTTTGGCCCGTCAGTGGCTTAACCTACTTTATTTTAATGAATTATCCATGAGGTGGGATACACAGAGGTGCCATGTCAGCATAGTCTGAGGTCATCACCAACATCATCAGAGAAGTTTTGAAATCAGTTCTAAGTGGCAGGACTTCGTGTGGAGTCTAACAAAAAGTGTATAAGCACCAGCCAAAATAAATTATAATCTTCTCCCCTGCAGATGTGCACTAGTGCCTGCCTGATGCCATGAGGGCCAGCATGGCATGCCACCCCACCGTATGGAAACCAGCCACAAGGAAAATTATAAACTGAGACTTTTTTTGTAATTCAGAAATATATTAAAAGTGTGAACTGTGACATGTGCAGCTCACATGATCTGCATAAGGAATATATTAAATTGTTTCACAATGGAAGAGCCTCATAATCTCTTGAAGATTGTATCTTTTTCCCCATAAAAATACATCGTATAGAACCATTTTTTGTGAAATATTAATTAACAGATGGCAAATATCAAACTTCAGATCATAAGTGTGGCCCAAATAACATAATTATAGTTTTGAGAACTGCTCTGAAATTTCAAAGGGTCTCACCCGTAATGCTTTCAGCCAAGTCCAGAAACTGAAACTGCTTAATTTGCCAGTAGTTTTGTAACATTTCTCACAGCAGTGAGATTTGCTTGAAAAGACCCTTTGCCTGGAATATACTTTTAATGTCTGAGACAAGCCTGACATTTCCACTTCCTATTTAATTTTTAAGTAACTTCTGCTTTAAAGTTCTGAGCCCAAGTTTCCTGCCCCAAGTAAACCAGATCTCTTCATTTTTTACTTTCATTTTCCACTTCAGCTTTTCTTTGCCAATAATATCACTTGTAGCTGAATCCCAGTGGCAAATGGCTTCCTAACCCTACAGTCTCCACATTTTCTGTAGAACTGATCATCGCTTCTTCTGTGTCTGAATAAAATAAACTTCAAGGCTATGCATTAAAATCTTCTAAAATCACTGCTACGTCTGCTGTCCTGAAGTTAGGGTGAGCCCCTGGTTTCAGTGCTGGAGATGAGCATGCATCTCACACAGCTTCTGGATGAAGAAATAAACTCAGTGATGATACATTGTAAGAAAGGCAGAGCTTCAGTAAAATTTGACTTTTCAATATCACAGAACAGAAAACAAAAAAATTCCTTTTCCAGGTCTCAGTGCTACTGTCATTCGGGGCACTGCCAAAGACAGTATTAGGGTAAGAGGCTTCTCCTTCCATTTTCTCTCAAATCCTACAACTATTTGGCAGGGAAAAAAGAGACTTCATAACAGGAGTACACATTTCCTCATCATGATTAGGTAACAGCACAGCAAGGAAGTAGCATGACACAGCTGCCATGGGAAGCCCAGAAAATAAGAACCATTAACAGAGAGCACCAAATAATTTTTATATAAACATATGTTGTTTATAATAGATGCAGAAATCATATCACATGTGTTAATATATAACTGTGTATATAAAATTGTAACACGAAGAGAACATTTGTATCAGGAGGTGATCTCCAGTCCTGGCAGAGCTCTACCAAGAACCTGTAATAAATTTACCTTACTCATGCTGTGAGGTATTTTTTTACAATAATAGATCTCTCCTATGGCTGAAGTACCTGTAACAAGTGGGATTTTTTGGTTTTTTGATGAGGATTCAGAATACGAACATGCTGCTTATTCATGCAGTAGCTCACAAATCACTCTTTCCTTCTGTAGGGAATAGGATGTGCATTTACAGCCATGCTCAGGCATTCATTTGACTGTTGTGTGCATTATGACTTGAAAGTAAAACCTAGTCCACCATTCATAGCTTCCAAGAGTCTGGATCTTAGAGCTAATCCCACAGTTTCTGTCTCCATCTCATCTCCACTCACCTCCATCATGGCAGATTACAAGGCAGAGCATACCTCAATCACTACATGCTATTTTAAACTTTAGTCCACAGTGAATTAATTCCTATTGAATTTTTTTTTTAAGTGAAAACACTAAAAGTAGTGTTAAGTAGTAACATTAAACAGAAGCCTACAAGCAGTTCTTGGTGTTCAACCAAAATTAATTGTTGACTGAGCCTGATTCTTCACTTCGAGGGGAAGTTTTACTAAAAGGAAATGCCAAGAAAATATTTTTCCCCTCAGTTCCTAGACAAGATTAACTGTATTCTGCTTCAGAAATAAGAGCCTAAAAGAGAAAAAATTCCCCATTAAAATACAAGCCATTTGAAGTGCTCTTTTTCCCCCCCAGTGTGTTACTCAGACACTTCAAGTTCTCTGTGACCCTGAGGAAAGGAGGACATTCCTTTCAGCCTGGCTGCTGTTTTCCTGACTGCACTCCCAGGCCTGTGCCCCAGCAGCAATCCAGGCACGGCCGGCTGGGGTGGTACAATCTGGAAGCTTGTTGCAATAACACACAGAACAAAAAACACAAGGAAGAGCCTGGCAGCTGTATAAAACTCCCTCTGAGCTCCAGTCTCCACAGAAGTTTACCAGCCCCAGCAATCAGCATGACCAGCCAGTCTCAGGGAATCCAGCAGCTTTTGCAGGCAGAAAAACGTGCCAAGGACAAACTGGAGGAAGCCAAAAAAAGTAAGTAGTTGGCCTGGTTTTACTGTACTTCTCAAGTGCAAGCCCTTCAGAATTAGAGTAGCTCACAGAAAAAGATTATTTCTTCTGTACACATGCACTAGTGCTGTGCCTTGGCTGCAGCCAGGCGTTTACTGAAACCTGCACATTCAGAGTTTGCTTAAAATCCCGTGTGCTTGTGTGTATGTGTACACATGCCTTATTACATAAAAAAATATTTTCTTTGTTATATTCATCCTGTCAGCTGCATTTGTTCTTCCTTTATCTCGATGCTGATAATGTCATTACTGTCTTGCTATTTAAATTAAAATCCTACATGCCTTTGGCTGCCAGCTCCAGAGGACCAGACTCCAAACTTTTTATTTTTCTTTATTAAACTTGCTAAAATTTTTCAGTGTTCCTCTTTACTTGCAAAATCTAGTAACTTGTCTCCTAATTGAAGCTGGGCTTCAAAAAATTATATGAAAACTAAGAGGAGACTTCAGCACCCTGATAGTAATCAGTCACAGTAAAACCGTGAGCACTCTCAGTACTGTAATAGATCATTCACAGAAGTTTTATTACATGGTACAATTATTCTCCTGAGTGCAGGTACAACCACACGAGTCATTGACCTGCACTAGCACTGAAACATTAATACTGTTTTCTGGAGTGATCTTGCTTTAGAAACCAGCAGCAGAATGCAAGGAAAATGGATGACAATGATGTCATGTGGAGCAAGAGCACAATTAAAGGAATATATTTTGTTTTCCAGGGAGAAATGGAAGCAAAACAGAATAATTTGTGTTGTTTCCATATCTCTTCTACACATGAATCAGCATTGTTGTGTGTTCATTAATTTTTAGTGTGATGTGTCAATTTTTACAGCAGCACACAAGAATAAGTAGAAAGGCAAGTCCCCTCCCTAAGCACCCAGCCACTGCCTGTGCCTTGCAGACACAATAGAGATTAAAACAAATCCTCCTGCCTTCATAAAACAGAACTCTCTCAGGCAGAAACCTGAAAGCAAGGGATAGTTGAGTTCATAGTTGAGCATTTTGACCCCTTACACAGTCAAACTAGGAGCTCTGGCAGGGATGTTTTTTCCCTTCTCATGTAGGGCAGAGAAAACACACTGCTCCCTCAAAGAGAGCACACGACGTGGAAAGGCACAGCCTCAGTGGAAGGAGAAGGAGTTTGGCCTGAACACAGACTGCAGAATCAGGCCTTTAACTATCATAGCTTAAGTGGATTACCCTTTACTTTTGGTTTGGGGTTTTTTTTGTTGCTTTAATTTCATTTGTGTTTGTTTAAAACCAGAAGAGTCACTTTAGCTTTTTCTATAACAGTCAGTTAAAAAGGAAGCTTCATAAATTAAGGAACTCCAAAAATGAAAAGAATCACTATAAAGTAAAAGTGATGACCAAATATGAATGTCTTCCAGAATCTAGGCACAGTTATGGATACGTTTACTCTACTCTGCAAAAGACACACTCCCTTGTCATCACCTCAGCCTCACTTGGAGTGCCTGTGGTAAGAACAGGATTTCTTACAGATAAAGTATCTTCAGACTCCTCTGAGTCAGAAACTTGAATTAAACCACTACCAGTGTTTATCTCAACACTAACACACTAGAGTAGGAATTATTAACCAGCTACAGAAAAATAGCTATTAAGAATTTTGCTATCAGTAAAATTATTCAGAGTAAAAATATGTCATCACTATGGATTTCTTTTCTATTACTTTTCAGGCCACAGTTTTCTTACATAAAAAAATTAATAAGGAAAATTTAAATTTCAATACCCAAATTTAAACATAAGAAAAACAACCCAGTGACTGTGAGAGAGGAACAGGCTGCCCAGAAGCTGGGGAATCTCCATTCTCAGAGACATTTAAAACCCACTGGATATAGCCCCAGCCAGCTGCCCTTGCTTCCATCAGGGAGAGTATCCTATAGACTCCTTCCAGCCTCAGCAGTTTTGTGTGATTCCATGGAAAGCCTCAAGAATTTCCAAAATTAGCAGATCAAGGGCAAACAGTTTAAATAAATCCACCCTGGATTTTGTGCCAAACCAAGCATTATAGGTGATCTACCAGCATAATTAGAGCTAGACAACCATTATAGTCAGCATTGCAAGAAGTTTGCAGTGAAGCTACTAAACAAATTTTAAAATTTCTATGTTGCCCCTAATTTAAGTATTTTTCATAGCACTGTCACTACATCACTTTAGATAACTATGCCAGCATAACTGGAATACTGTGGGACAAGAGCAAAAGGGATTGATTCTTTTAGAGGAAAATCTGGCTATTCTAAGTAGGGATTACTTCAGCAGTCTCTTCCCCACATTGATTCTGCAGTTAGATCAAGACAAAGGATTGCAGAGTTTGTCTCTGAGCAAAAAAGCCAAGCTAAAAGCAATACATGACATGCAGCAGGTCTGTGCAGTGCACTTGGCTGACCTGTGCACACACAGCTGGGAGAAACAAGGAGCCCAGAATGGCCAGCTCAGATCCAGCCAGCACCAGTTTGGATCAGCAGCTGCTGCCCAGGCCCTGCACTCTGCAGGTCTGGGCTGCCAGGAAAGCACTGAACCCTTCCAGCCCTGCCACACCAGCCCTGTGACCTCCTTTGTCACCCCAGGCCGGCATTGCACATCACCACTGCACCGATGGGTCTGGCTGCTGTGCTGACACTGGGACATCAGCTGGCAGCTTGTCCATGGGACACACCAGGAAAAGGCATTTGCAAGGAAATGGGACTGGCAAAACTGCCCTGATGCAAAGCCTTCAGTGTTTACAGTTGATACTCACATAACCAATCAAAATGTAGTGTGAACACACATAATGTTGTATATAAACAGTTAATGGGCCTAGGTTTTGCTGACATATGTGCAGTTGTTGGTAATGCAAAAGCCTTGAAATGACTGAAAAAATTAGCAAATAAAATTATATTGATACACACAAAACAAAGCAAAATTATAGTGCTAAAGCTCCTCTATAAATGCTTTTTCTTACTTCTTGCTCAGTACCCTTTTTCCTGGCATGACATCATTAGCTGATATCATTTATACCTGAAAAAATTATTAATATTTTAAATAATTTATTAAATGAACACGTGCAAAGCTGAAATTATTAAGTTGATTAAACACAAGCCAAACCAGTCTGCAATCCTTTGGCTTTTTGAACATGGTGCTGCTTTATCTATTATTTTTACTTTAAGCACAATTTGAATCCCAGGAATAACTGAGCAGCGTCAGTGCCAAGACATCAATTCCTGAAAATCCTTTTGGGTAAAATAAGGGAAACAAATGTGTCGTGAACACTGGGCTTAGCAAAACTTGTTCTCCTATAAATTTTTATATCTTCCCTTGAATTTCTCATGCCTAATGAAAAGAAAGCTCGGTTGAAAGATTATAGAAAATCAAATTAAAACCAAATGTTAATCAAAATAAGATATTGTAAACAGAATTTTTTCCATGGCACTCTCTTGGATAATATCCAAAATATATTTTATCTACTGAGAAAGCTATACATAATGCTCAGCTGCTTCTATTCTATTTTATTAAAAGTACAAAGTGGTTTTCTCAGAATGCACATCCCCAAATCTCATTTTCCAGACCATTTAGCAAAGACAACTGAAATGGTTCTATTTTAAGAAAATACGATTAATTTTTGGCAACTTCTTCAAATGACTTGATTTCTATGCAGAAATTCAGCTAGAGGCCTAGATGAAATGTTTGAAAACAAAACTCCAATTTTAGCATTGCAGTTTTTGGAAAGTAAGATGAATTAGTGTTTGAACAAACTGGAATGCAACATTCTTGCCTCCTACTGTCTTTCTTGCAAGATCTAAAAAACTCCAGCTTAAAAGACACCAGTTCTCGTGGATTTAACCAGAGCAAGGTGTTTCATTAACATCACAGAAATACCTAGAAAGAAGAATACAGCATTTCTCCACGCTAATAACACCTTCCCACGTTAAGCAAGAAAATCCTATACAGTGCTGTCTGATTACAGCAAGTTTTTTTAAATTTGTCCAATTTAACACAACGCCTAAAAATTTATAGGCTGTGGACAAAGAAACCAGGCGTAGCACAGCTGCTTTGCTGCTCCCCATCTTCAAGGATGGAAGGGGGGACAGAGGACCAGCAGCAGTCCCAGCCCCCACAGCATGACCTTTGTGGCAAAAATCTCCTCAGACTTGGGGCTTTCTGTACCTCACCTCTATGATCCTGAGGAAATGTCATAGGGCCAGGCTGGTTTGCCCATCCTCCTGCACTTCTTGTCCTCTTTTTGCATGATTTTGGCTGAATTTCAGTGGCCTGCTACCCTTCAGTGTGTAAGGATTGATTTCAGCTTGGCTGTGCTCTGCAGAGAACCCAACCCAGCAGATCAGTAAGGCTTTGAAAAGGCAGTCCTGTATTGCACAACTACGGTAGCAGACAAGTGGTTAACAACAGACTGATTAATTAATTTTGGTTTGTCTCTAGTGGAACAGCAGGTTAAGCTCTAGTTTCTGCTTAACTTAATCAGGTGCAGCATATGCACCATCACATATGTTGGCAGTTGCCGATTCTGTCCACAACGTTGTTGAACTAGCAGTAATTTACTCACAGCTTTTCCACTTAATTAAATAGGAAGCAGCAGGTTCCTGCTGTGCCAATCCTAAAGGCATCATGGAGAAATGAAATGGCTGCCACCCTACAGTGACACCCTATGCATTGTGCTTACTCCAGAGCGCTGGCAAGAGCTGACACAAATGTATATATATAATCTTTGGTTCACTATCTACATTGTCAGAGGCAACTGAACTGTTGTTTTATAGTTAATCTCTTTCCATTTTGTGCATCTTAAACGGATATATTTATCTATCTGATGGCCAAATATGCAACATATTTACTACAGATGGCCCCCCAGATGGAATTTGAAATTAAAATCCCACTGATTTTGAAATAATTTAATTTGCTATAGAGATCCAGTTCCTCAGCTGGTGAAATTGGCAAAGCTTCATCGTAGTCCCTCCTCCTGACTGCCAGCTCCAGAAAATCACCCCCCAGCCCCACTCCTACAGAGTGGAAACTCTACAAAAGGCTGATCTGCTCCAAATTTGGAGAGGAGAATAAGGGAAATTTCAAAATACAGACCTAATCCTGGTCCCAAATTGTGTTGTCCAGACTTACGTCAGGCTCTTACACAGATCTGTCAGTTCACTCATCCTAGGCACAACATTTCATACAGTGAGTGGCAGAAGCTGGGGGAAATCAGCCTTTTTCAAACAAATATAGACTCTGGAAAAGTACCCACTAGGTTTTAAGCACCCTTTCTTTCCTTTATACATAAGCACAATGGGAGAAGGACTCTGAGAAATATAATTTCCCACACAAGAGAGCCTGCACTGATGGACTGGGAGTCAGTAAAGCTATCTAGTTGCTCAGTAGGCTGTTCCTTCCTGTATAAAGCCTGTGTACATGCCACACCCAAGGTTCCACAATAAGCACACCCACAAAAGCCAACAGTTCAGGAATCAAGATTTAAAACGTAATTCCCATTTTGTGCATGTTTCTGCCTCTACTCGCCCATCTGCAGATAATTATTTTGGAAGGAGCTATCAGCTGGAGAAGTAATTCCCTGCTGAATCAGGTATTTTACCCAGGCTTTTGCTGGATCTCAAATGTATTAAAACAGTCTTCCTCCCAAGATTCAGCTTCCTCATGATGCCATGCTCAGTGGGAGCAAGTTGCTATGTGACACACCTGACAAGGCTTGAGAAGCCCAGCTCAGGTGTAACTAAACCATTGTAACAGCTCGGAGAAAGAAAATGAGAAATATTTATGCTCGTCTTCCTAGCCTAGAAAGAGAATGTTTCCTTGTTTCCTAGGATTTCAGGAAAGGAGAAAAGGTATCTTTTGTTTTCTATGCTTGAATTAAGAGAAAAAAAAAAATTCTTATTGCTCAGTCTCCGTGGTGTTAAATAGGTTGTTACCGTAAGTAAATAAATCAATGTGCCACAAGAGATCAAGATGGCTCTTTCAGCTGCCTAGGCCGCCACACTCACATTCTTGTGATATCCTAATTTAAGCAATTAAGCAGTTTTTCAGCCACTGAAGATGTTTCTCCTGTTAAGAAAAGGAAGCAACCTTATTCCCCCTGCTCCTAAAATTCCAGCTGTACAGCAGCAAGAGACCCCAAAAATCCGTATCAGCCTAGGTGTCTCAAGTATAACATACCAACATTCCATGCAAGAGGTTTACAGTTAGAAAATTACTGTTTCTTCAAAAGGCAGTATAGCAGAATCTTGAGGAGATCCATGCAACTTTACCAACTTTATAAATGACAGAGAAGCCCATAGTGATTTTATGACATGCTCGCCAGCTCTTTCATGTAAAACCCTAAACATCACATTTCCATCAAACCATTTACTTTTATTCTTTACATGACAACTCTACTAGATCCAGGAAGTACCTTATGTCCAGTCCTGACATAATGACATGACTTATATACTCTTAATTTGGCAAGCCTGTAGCGTTTTACCTAAAACTAACTATTCACAGCCAACAAAATTAGGTATGTAAGTAAGCCTGGTGAGGAGGAAGGCTCTAGTTTCCACTACACCCTAAAATGTCGTCTTACAGAACACCATCTTGTTCAAAAGGAAAAGAAAAAAAATGTTAATCCCTTTCATGGTTTCTGTGCACTGGCAAAGGATACTATTGACCTCCTTCTCTTAATAACTCACCTCTGCATTTAACAAAGGTTAGTAGAAAAGGGTGGGGGAGAAAAGGACAAAGCCTGAAAGTTGCAACTCAGTTTGGTAGTGGTTAAGACATCTTGCATTATTTTGGATATCTGCCAGCTCTAAGCAGAATCCAGTTGGTGTGGGATGAAGGGATTCTGGCAACCAATCAATACAGGAAATCTTACAGGATAATGTCTTTTCCCATCCGTGACAACTAAAATCTGTTATCTGGCTGCTACTATTGCTGATGAAGAAAAGATAGATATTTATTTAAACACCAAGCTGTGATTAGAAAAAAATGCATTTGTGTGGCAGGAAGACGTCTACTTGCAAAAAGACTTCTGTTGTCAGCAAACCAAGAAGCCCTTCAGTTGATATGTGCTTCTGCACAGGAAGTTGGTCTCAGAAGAGGGGTACTTGCATGACTGGTTAGCAGTCAAAAAGTATTCTAAGTAAATCACTTTGTCTCTTCTGACCATTGTTGTCTGAATAAATCCAATGGACAAGACTTCCAGCAAAGTCAGGGTTGTACTATGCCAGCTGAAATATCTCTGATTTGGAGAGATTCATCTTTGGGGATATGGGATGGTATGAAGTAAATGCCTCTTTCTTCCCCCTCTAGGAAAGGGTAAAAGGCTGAAGCAGGCCAAGGAAGAAGCCACAGCTGAGATAGACCACTACAGACTGCAGAGGGAGAAGGAATTTAGAAACAAGGAAACGAACGTAAGTAAGAAACCTGCATATGTTCTTTTGTCATATCAAACTGCTCAGTGGTAAGCCAGATTGCTTCCAAGAGTGATACATGGAGACTCCTGCAAACCAGTGTGCTCATACTGATTAAACACGGGGGTGTCATCTACAGTGGCTATATGCTTCATTTGGACTTTTTCATAGGCTTGGAATGCATTTGTAGAAGACATTGTGGACATTCATCACTAAAGTGCTGCAGATTCCATATTTGGTTCATGTTTATGCTTTGAAGACATATGTCCCTTAAGGAAAATACTTTTGGGTCCTTTTTCTATAACCACAGACAGACCTAGTTCCTGTTCTGAGACTAGAGGATTCAGTAAGGTGGATGTGTCAGTAAAAACAAAAGTTTAAAATGTTTCTTTCCATTCCTGTTCCACTTCAGCTGTTTCTTTTCATTATATATGACCGCATCCTTTATCAAACTGAAAATCACCAAAACTTTGGAGTTTTTCACTGTTTTTATATTAAAAGTTGTCTGAGTCAATAATTTCATACCTGAAGAAAGCCATTTCATACATATATGGCATCTTGCATTTTTCTCTAGTATTTCATGCAATTCACAAACCATTCTCTTTTCAGGTGACCTTCCTCCTACATTGTTGATCTTTTTTTTCCCCCTAGTTCGTATTATATAAAGACAAGGAAAGGAAAAATGGACACACACACACACACACAAAAAAAAAAAAAAAAAAAGCCAAAGAGGTCAAACAAAATCTGTTTTATAAACCTGTCATTTCAGTCACACTTCCTATAAAATGCTTTCCAGCAGGGATCACAAGCCTTAGGAACATCTGTACACACAAAGTCCCTATCATACCCTGCCAATCCCCAGACACACTGTCACACAGTGTCTCAAATATACAATTTCAGTTGTTTACTGACACCAAAATAAAGTAAAAAACACCTCTAAAATTTGTTGACCTTTTCAGTCAAGCCTTCTTGTTCTACATCTTGATAGCAGAAGAGTAAAGATTTTGCTTTTTTGTGAACTCAATTTTTCCATCACAACCAAATTAAAGCTTCAGGGAAAGGCCACTATTTGTCGACTGAAGGTTTCACAGGAGCAGGACAGAGCACATATTGCTGCTCAAATGCCAGCATTTTGTACAAGATCACTGCAGTCCTCCTCCATATTCCCTGACCCCATTATGTCAAACGTCCATCTGCCCAGACAAATGCCATCATTATTAACCTGTGTCTGGGACACAGTCAGGAGCTCCTGCAAAGCAGTGTACAGGGAGCTCTGGTGCCCAGTTCAGTTTACTTTCTCAGGTATTTGGGCACAAGTATTTTTAATTCTCTGTCACAATCTCCTTTAATGCCATTCTTCCTCTTATTTTGTGTCACTTGTATCCAAAGAGAAACAAATTTTCTCATACTATGAGATGCTTCGTATCCATCCTGAATTAACAACAGCAACAGGAAAATAATGATTGAGGTTAGAATGACAATATGCAAAATCTATTTTCAAAACATGCTAATTTTTTTGCCTGGGTCTCAAACCAATTTTGCTATAGTTCATAGGGTTTTCACTCAGTGTCAGAGATCCCCTAACTCTGGAGATGTGCTAGTTCTGAATTTTGTGGCTTCTGAGCCAATGCAATATTTTAGCAGCTTTGAAATGACACAAGCATAAAACCCGTATGGGAAAAATAAGGGACAAACCTTCAGGGTCAGCAGAAATCATAAACTAAGCAGAGCATGCCTGCATTCTGCAAGAAAAAGGTCCTCAAGTTCAGAAGCAGAAAAAGAGAGGGAAAAACACGTAGAAGAGTAAGAATTTACTATCTCAAATTACAATATTAGCTGAGAAAGCACGTCTGCAGAGGCTCTTCTTAAAACTATAATACTTTTCTTGAGGCTTTTCAGAAGTACTTAGTAGCTGGATAACATGCAACCATCTGGGATCTCTAGAAAGTTACTTTCCCCAGTGGAAAAATTCAGTTCCATAAATCTGGTCTAAGCTGTACAACCTTTCCCACACGCAACCCTTGCAACTTGCCTAAAAGTTAAAATAAAACGTCAGCTAAAAATAGTTATTATAGAAAATTATAATCTTTTCCCAAGACTTAATATTATGTCTACCGCCTACATTTCTTCCAAATCGAAAAATGGTTTACATGTGGATTATGGATAAATATCTTACTATGTTGCCAGGTACTGATAAATAGAACAGGGAAGGTGGCTTATGCAAAGATGCTTTTCCTTCTTTTAAGGACTAAGTTGGGCCGAAACCACATGGAAAATAGAGTCAGTGATTCCTCCCTTGTTTCTGGTCATGCTCTAGGTACCCACTAATACACCCAGGTTAACTCCACCTGATAGTCCACCCCAGAGAACCGTGGCAGGAGCAAGAGCAATATGTTACTTATTCCTTTCTTATTCTGCCAGCATGCAGAAATGTCTTCTTCTCTCCACATGGAATTCTTTAGCTGGAAACCAATTTCTCTGCTGGTATCTGAAGGACTTTTCCATAAGGGAAGAATTCAAGGGATGTTGGGGCAGTGGGGGAGGAGGGAGGAAAGTCACAGATTTGGAACGTGTGCATCTGTTTATAACATAACCTTGCTAAAATGTTCAGTGAGTCTAGAGTCAATTAAATCCTAAGCGAATGTCCTGATATTAACTGTGCCAGAAACTGTCTGGTATTTCGCCAGATAAGAAAATGTAACATTAAAAGACCTTGTCTGAGGCCTGTTGAGGGTTATACATCACTAACTGCTGAAGACATTTCAAGTACTCTGAAACTGTAATTATGCATTTTCAGGAAGGCTTTTCCATGTTTGGTCCTTAGCTGCACTCACAGGCATTCTCAGTGAGGCCAAACGAAGGCACACAGTGATAGAACTTAGCTGACTAGTCATTAAAATAGAAAACAAATTAAAATGAGCCATATAAAAGAGAAAACATACACAATGTTTTTCTCATAGCGAGCTGGGAAACTTTAGTTACATAGGGAGATTCCCATTGCTAATGAGCATATGAGAGTTGCCTTCAATCCTGTTTTTATGCATACAGTTGAAACCAGATCCAACCCTCAGTGTTTGGAAGCACTGTGGTGTGTTTGTGTTATGCTTGTGCTACATGATGAAGAAAAGTACAATAAACATGGTTATATATAACCTCACATTTTGGTCAGAAGTCTTCTGCTTTTCAGGTAATGGGCTCCCAAGGCAACCTCTCTGTCAAAATAGAAGAGCAAACAACAGAAGCCATCCGAAACCTCACGAGCAGCTACCACAAGAACATGGAGAGCATGATGAAAAAGCTCTTGAGCACAATATGTGACATCAGCCCTGAAATTCACCCAAACTTCAGACCTGCAGTTTAAAATTCATTGATGTGCTGTGTTTGTAAGAAATAGCCTTCTTTCTTGTTAAGGATACATACTTCCTCATGTATTGTTTCTGTATGTGTGAGAAAAAAAGAGCACTGAAGCCAAAAAAGCACACAATTCCACACAGGCTTTTGATGTGACAGGAATTATACAGGGTTTCACAAGCATTTGTTGGAATATTGTTTCCTGTAACTAAGCCTCTGTCATTTAGACAGGGGCAAGTCAACAACCACAGAATAAATGATTTTTTGACACCAGCAGGTTTTCAGTGGGAGTCTTTGTTCCTTTTGTCTTATAAAATGTTCTGTACTTGGATGTTATGTTGCATAAGGTCTGTTTATCCTAATCTTAACTGTACGTCAAGTCACATGGAATGGAATATCACAAAAAACTAAAATGGAACATTTCTGTTTTCTTTGTGACACATGGAATGGTAGGTTATGGACCATACAGGAACATTTGATTTTGGTCAAAAATAATAGGTCAAAGGGTTTTCAATTTTTCTATGCTAGTTTAAAGCAAAATGTAGTTAACTTGTAGCACAAAATTATGCTTTAAAGCCATACTTAAATTATTTTCCTAAAATTAACTACACCATAAACTTTATATAGCTTTGTTAAGTCTGAGAACAGGCATAATCATTATTTACAAAATTGCTATGGTCCAAGGGGCAGGCCAGCACATCTATTATTTTCTATAGACTTACTCTGAAAGCACAGGAACTCAAGGGCTCCAACCCTACACCAGTTATGTTAAAGGGTACCTGAATCCACAGGTTATTCAGCAGAAATCTCATCAGCTACAGCTCATTTCTGTTACCCAAAGCAACCTGGGGGAATACTTCCCTTTGCAACAGCACAGATTTCCCTTGGAATAAATTCCTCTGAAGTTAGGAAAACACAATATGATCTGTGCTCTCAAGGTGATGCCCATTCAGTCTGATGGGAGGCACTGGTGAAGTGGGGACCTGGCACACACCTGCACCGTGAGCTCCTTGAATGCCTTGTCTCCACTACAAAATTACACCCAGTTAGAAAAGAAGCTTGAGAGATTGCAATGACTAGCAAACAATAGCCATGATTTTCAGTCCACATAGACACAGACAAATCATTTCAATTTCACAGCAGCTAGTCATGGGCAATCTCCTGTTCCAGCAAGGTTTACATAGTTGACGTGCTGTCATGTGTAAAATGACCATAAAGCTGTAGTCAACCTAATGTCAGCAAACATGATTCCTCAAGGCTGTGCCTGGATACTACTGGATACTACTGGATAATCTCCAAGCCTTGATTGTTAGTCTCCTATGCTTGATCATATTCTCTGGGGAGCCAAGGATGCTGAGGAATGGGAAAGAAACTAGAAATCCTATTGACACCAGCTGAAAGGCTCATTTATTTAGGAGTGCTTTGAATCAATGTGTGATAGGTTCTGATTTACTGAGGGGATGAAGGCACTCCAGTCCCAGCCTGTGTGCAGGAGCCAATGCAGGCACCTTCCTGTAGGGCTTGGGGCAGTCAGGGCTGCCTCACACCTAGGGGCACATGCCTCCAGCTTGGGTCGTGCTACAGGGCCAGTGCAGTGCTCAGCTGTGAAACATACATCAAAGTGGATATCAGCACCTCACAGGGTCTCACTGCAGTGCTCAGGACTTCTCTGCTTTCCCTCTGGGCTCCCTCAGCACCCTTGCCCCCAGCTATCACTTCTAAACATACAGAAATATCGCAGGTTCAGCTGCAGAACTGAAGCAATGGGGCTCCCATTGCCAGCTGCATGGGATAAAACAGCCCCCCTTCCCTCCCCATGGTAAGGGCAGAATTGCCACAGCCTGGTGGGCAGCAAAATCCAGCAGCAGCTTCTCGGGAGGCAGGAACCCAAGTCACATGAAATAAAGGTTTGTCTTCCTTGTTACCCTGCTTCTTTTTATACAATCCCTCTCTCCCTCATTCTTGCCAAAATCTGTCTTCTCTCACCAACTGCTTCCCTTGCCAAGCCTTCAATGCTGTCTGTACCCTTCTGGTCCTCATGGCCACGCACACATCTCTTACTGAAATATCCTCTGCCCTGCAGTCACAGCCATGACCTGCCTGTATCCTTGTTATCACCTGCATACCTGAGGTACACACTGAGTCTTAGGCTGTGAAACTTTTTTGAACATGACTATGTCTGTGGCTAGTCCCTGGCTATTGCTCATGAAAAAGGAATGGATTTGATAAGATTCGGTCTTTGATCTCGAGATATAAATCTGAGAGCTTTTAGCACTCTGAGTATTTACTCTCTTCTACATTCAGCCCTACTTCTGGACAAAAAAAAATTAGTCATATCATCAGTTTTAGATGTACAGAGGTAAGGGTCAAATTAGACTTCATATAATTTGGCAAGATTATATTAAATGAAGTGCGTAAATTACCAGCTGCAGCAATAGAACATTGGGGTGCCAAGAAAGCATATGCTGAGTTTATAAGTGCACAAAATACCTTGTGTGTGACAGTTACATACTCCTGATAATGGCAAATAATTGTTCCATGCAAAAGAAAAAAAAAACACGGTTAATTTCAAATTTTTTTAAATACATAAAAGAAAGGTAAAAATGATTACTCTGAATCTCTGAATTAGCAGTCACCTACCAGGGACGATTACAAATTCCCTTTCATCTCCTTGGGATATTCCCAGAACCACAGGACCCCCCAGTCCTCCCTGACACTTCATTACCTAATATGCACCAATGCAGTTGCCAAATAAAATGGCAACATCTCACATGTCACAACACAGATTTTAAGAAATAGAAAGCCACATAGAGATACCACTCATATAAATATTTCTCTTTTAATTCACAATTACCATTGAAATCAACTGCAAAACTCCCAGTGTGACATACTAGGACTGAAACAACAAACCTGTGTTTCCTAGATTGGCCCAATTCTTCACTGGCTTACAAGACAGGGGTTAACAAGGCTCCTTCTGTCTGGAAATGAAGACCTGCATTAATCAATAAATTGTAAATCTGCTGATTAAAGTATCTCAAAAAGCAACTAGTGGAAAAGGTCCTACCAATGGAAAGTACAAGAACTGTTTTATACAACTCATGGCATGGATTGGGCTGAATTTCTCTGGCTGTTCTCCCTCAAAATTCTCCTTTGAGTTATAATATATGAGAATGTAGTGATGTGGTTCCCATTCATGGGTGATGAGGGAAGATCTCTGAACTGGTGCCAGTAGGACAGAATATCTTTCAAGTCTAAATAAAGTAAAATGAAACAGACATGAAGAATTAATACTATGCTCTGTGTTGAAGCTGTCTACTCACTTTCCCATTAATTTCTGAAGAGTTTGGAAGCTGAGGCTTGGGAAATCAGAACCAGATGTTAATCCATTACATGGATTATGATATTAACTGAAATTTTTCCATATAAAAAATATACTTGGAAGTTCATACAATCTGTAAAACATAAGTTGTTCTTGTAAATCATCATATGTAGGGTATAAGTGTGTGTGTATGAAGTTTTAACAGAACAAAATATTTCAGTTCCTGACTTAAAAGATTTTATAGCTGCAGAGCTGTAAGGAATGTTTCCCTGTGAGTTGGGACAGGATGCTCTGCTATTGCAGAGCTCTGGAGCCACCACAGGGCAGGGGACAACAGACTGCCATGACATACAGTCACAGGAGATGTGAACCTGCAGATCTGTACTTTCTTGCTCAGAAGTATCCTTAACTGCAGACAAAGTAGGAAAGACGTCTATGTGTAAGGATATATTGAGCATCCCTGCAGCAGGGGACCGTGTCAAACTTTGGGTACAAATCTGAGTCTGGGACTGAAATATAAAGACATTGTTAGGCTGTTAAGCTCTGCCTTCCATCATTTGCAGTGGCACTGGCTGTTAGCCATACTGACTGGCAGCTAATACTGCTGTCAATTAAAGACACGTTAACAGTAGCAGTTCTTACAAAAGAAAGACTCAACCTTTCCCCCGTGGTCCATCAATGGAAATACATTATGTTCAACTGGAACTTCTCTTAACTGGATGCATCTTTCAACTACGGGTTTGGTTTTTTCTCAAAATAACAGCATGCAGACTAATCAAATGTTATCAAGAGACAATTCTTCAGTCCCAGCCACAAGTCAGGCTCATACTCTAGGATGTCCTCACCAAAAGACTAACTCATGGGAATGGTACCCATGTGGCATCTCATCATCACCTTCTCCATCCTCTGGGGCAAAGAGCATGGCCCTGACTGTCCAACAACTCAGTGCGGAGCCAGGAGCTATTGAAAATAAACATAAGGGCAGGAAAGGATACTGGACAAAGATTTTGGGGTGACAGCAGCATTCCAGGTCTTTTCTGTTCCAGAAGCACCCCATGGCCACGTGGTGATTAAATAGGAAACTTGAGCACTATGTAAAGTTACATCCTGCTTCATGTATACAATGTATATTCTTCAAAATAATTTCCTCCAGCTCCTCATTGAAATAGAGGGAATGCCTGTTCCACGATACACAAGCATCATATATTCCTGTCAGCTTCACTGTGGCCTGTCCTTCACAGATGTGATTATTCTGCATTTTATGGTACTATAAGGCACTTCATACTCTGAGTCTTCCCCAAGGAACATTAACGCTTGTTAGAAGTACATGACCCAACCAGTATTACTACAAAACACTTGGAAAATGTTACATTGGAGTACTATTAATACACTCTATTGCACTTGCACTACATGACTGCATGTGGAAAATCTGATGACTTGCAAGCTTATTAACTTACTGAGATTTCTCATTGCTTCTATGAAAGATATACCACAACTGAACTACCTGACTCTGGGTGATTCCTGGAAGTTCCTCTGGCCCCAGATCTGATTTATTTCCAGGGACATCAGACTCCAATATGCTGCCAAATTTCCATATCACTTTTGGAAATACAGGATTTTGGAGTACAGCTGTGCTCCAAAAACAAGCTTTCCACAAAATATGTCAGAAAAATTACCTCAGAACTTGCTATTACATAGACCTTGCTTTAAGAAGCACAGAATTTATAATTCATCTGTAACAAACCAAAGAGCATAAATATTAACATAAAACAGATCATCAATGTCAATATAACCTAATTTGTATAACCTTCTCTATATATTTCATGTAAATATTTACTAAAGAATCCTGTGGCATTGGTTTATTGTAGAAAAGAGACAGATAGATAAAAACAGATACATAACATAAATGTAAACTACTATAAATGTACGTGTCTTTGGCAAATAAATCTAGCATTTTGTGTCAGTCTCGTTTCCATGCAGACTTACTCAGGAAAATGAGCAATCCCTTTGCCGGCAGCAGGGTGACTCATACCTGTGTTTGAAATGGAGTAAAGGTGAAGTGTGGAGGCAGCTCCGAGTGCAGAAGGGAGATGTAGCAGCAAGGACAGACTGCCAGGGCACGTGGGATACGTTCTACCTCTTACTCGTGGTTTCCCAGCCGTTAGCAGCAGCAAAGGATGTTTAATAAATGAAATAATTGTGTCTTGTAACAGATTAACACTTCTTAACAGCATATCTACTAAGATGAGTTTCAAGGAAAAACAACGAAGTATTGTTTCCTGTTAACACTTAACTGCTCTGCATGTGCTATGGATAATGTTTCTTATGGCACAGGCTGCCAAATCCATCCAGAGTATTTTCCCTAATGCCTTTTCCATTCAGCTCTGGAGTAAGCAATTTAGCATTCAGCACTTTTCTCTTGTTTTAAAACTACGTTTCTTCCACATCCTTTGGAGTCACCCACAAAAGTGACATTGACACAATAATTTGCTCCTAGGTGAAGAGTCTGGAGAATCCTCAGCCGTTTCCATAAGTACACCCATTTCCAATTCCTACTAATTTCTACAATTTCGACTGATATATTTATGTATATAAGCAAATATATACATCCCATATGAATCCTTATTATTCAAGAAGTTGGTTTTGATTATTCAGTTTCTCTTTCTGAACATAATTATTTATCGACCTTGGAAAAATAAACAAAAACTACTTTTCTACTTTTTTGTATAAAATTCAAGCCTGAGTGATTCATCAGTTTCTACTTAATCACTGCCTAAAAGAGACAATATTCACCATAAAGGATTTTAGACCTGGAAATATTCCTTCCAAACTTTTGTTTATGTAGAACTATTGTGAGAAAACCACCGAAGACTTGACTGCCAGCTGCTGGGAGTCACCGTAAATCAGATGATACCAACAGGGTAGCAATCAACACAGTTTTGTGAAAATCTGTGAGCTCTGCATCTGTCTCTGGCACTTTCTGTGCTGTGCTGCTCCACAATGTCCCAGCACGTCTGCTGCTCTGCTGATGCTATTGCTCCTGTCTGAAACTAGATTCAATAAGAAAAACACCTTGTGATGGAGGGGGTGGCCAGCCTAACGAGGCACAAGAAGGATGAGTGCATGGTCACAGTTTGTGCCAGGTCTGTGTGAAGGCACTCTGCTGCCAAAAATAGCCCACTGTCAATGGCACGGGCTGCAGGGTACATGGACAACTAAAGGGGATTTCAAAGTGGGACTGCCTCTCAGGAAAACTGGTGCTTTCTGAGAGAACTTTCCATGAAAAGTTTTTCAATCAGCTCAAGCTTAAAATTGTGCTGCTCTACTATTTTCAATGAGAATAGCTTTAATAAAGAGAACTCATTCTGAAACACACTGCAATACCCTCTGGACTAAATCTGCTTGAAGAGAACAAATGGATAGAGCTATGTTCAGTGAAACATGAAAATTTGTCACAGCTTTGATCTGCACAGAAATTCAGTAAATCCACAGTAAAGCATGGTGTTTAGAAATGATTCACTTGTTTGACATGTGACTCGTTCAAGCACTAAGACCAATATTTATACTCTTTGGTGGTTAAGAAAGATGTCGTACTCAGAAGAAAATATGTTCTACACAGAAGCATGTGGACTTGTCAGCAAACACTGAACGTAGTCATATATACTAATATGTTATTAATTGCTTTGTGGATAGTAAAATCAAGTCCCTGATGTACTTCAGAGTGAAAATATCTTTCCTCTCCTTGAAATGAAGAGCAAACTTGTATCCTGTGTACTAACATGGATGCCAGCATTACTCAAAAACTTGTGCAGCTTTTGAACTAAACTCGAGATTCATTGTCTATCACCATGTGGGAAAGGTAAGATTAAATGTGTACTAGTTAAGACAGCATGCAATTAAAATTCAAAGCATTAACAAAAATGGCACTATGCAGTTTACAGTTGACTTGCAGACATAAAGTTTAATGAGCCTCTGTTTTCTCACCCCTCTGCAACTGCCTCCGAGTCTTTTAACTATTCCTTTGCCTTGTAAATTCAGGTCCATGTGAGGTGAAGATCAGTGTGAAAGTGCATGTAACCTAACAAGCCTGTCTGAGTTTGTGTTTCAGTGCCCTGCTTCCCCTCAGCTGCTCCTGTCAGACTGGAGCCTGCAGAGCACCAGAGCAGCCAAGGGCAGGAGTCAGCCCAGGAACTGGCACTGCAGTGCTTACAAATGTTTGTGGAGAAAAGAGCATCAGTGATACATACACAGGCATTTGCTGACCTTATAGGCTACTCCTGGTGTTCAGACTTCAGCATGTCTGTGGAAGAGCTGGGAATTGAAAGAGCAATCTTAACACAGACTTATAAACGAGAGGAAGCACACTCCAACAGCATGGGTTTGTAGGAGGTCCACTTCTTGACTTAAAGCCTCAGGCTTCTGCTCTAAGGAAATTGCTAGATGTGCCATATCCAGCTCATATGCACAGTGGAGGCTGTCACCAACCATTGGGGTACCCTATATTTTTTGTGTATTTATTCTAATACAAATGAGGCAGAGAAGGCTTATTTGCAAAGATCACACTGCTGACATAACTGAAAAACTTCAAATCATCTCTCCATAATTCTATACACAGATTTCATCTGCCTTTCACAGGATCTCTGCTTAAATTAAGCATATCTACCTCACCAAGGGAGTGCAGGTATGCTGTAGTAATGGTTGGTTGGTTAGACTCTTTCTCACTAGTCTCTTAGCCACTAGTGCCATTTTGAAGAATGAAAAACCCAAAAATACAAGCTCCTCCAAAACTTTCCTGTCTTGTCACTTTCATCAGGCCAACATTTTTCTCATACAAAATGCAATCTGCTTTTCTTTCTATCTAATGGACCATAATTTATTCCCACCATAACCCCCTTAACTTCCACTTACCTTATGCATCCAGTTCCATTATCCTTTGATTATTTTTTCAAATAATTATCTTCATGCTTTCTCCTTCTCTAACAGGAATTCATCATAGACACACATCACATTGTTTCATTATCCTTCTCTACTCTCCTAGTAATCCTACCAAAAGAGCATGGCAACCCTAAAACAAATTGTGTTTTGAGGCTACTACCCAACAGCATCTTGTTTGTTTTCTGCTTTCCCTATTCACCTGTTGCCACGTTGTGCTACAAACTCCTGAAGACAGGAACCATCCGCCCTCCTCACCTCAGCTCCAAGTCCCACCCTCACTGCAGTCCTTGCCCACGGCTGTGGTACCCAGGAGTCATCAAACACAAATTATTACTATTAAACAATAGAGTTTGTATAGGGTTTGATACAACAGAATGGCTGAGGAACATTTTAAACTGAGAAACCATAGGTAATTCTAACTCATCTTTCTTATACTCAGTAGAAAGCAAAAAATATTCCATGTGTTTATCCCTGGGGTGTGTTTTAAAAGGCACATTATAAAAAAATCCCATTTGCATTGTTTTTACTGAAAGACTTTAATTTAACAGGTCTGACCTGGATTAAAAATAATGACCCTCCAAATTCCAAACATTCTTAATGTAAATACTGGCTGTCCATTTATAGCATAATTCAAGCCTGTTCTTAAATTGTAGCTGGCTCACCACCACCTGCCATTAAGAGCTTGTTCAAAGTTGAACCTAATTGTACAAAGATATAAGGAAACCATCAAAGTTATTTCTTAACCAATCCATCATCTTTAATGCCCATGCCACTAAGCATGCCACTGCACTGCTGGTAGGCAGACAAATCTCTCAGGTATATAAAGGCAAGGGACTTCTGCTACCACTACTGCTGGCTCATCCTATTAAAATAACAACACGTATACAATAATTAGATGTCAGAAATAATGGGTGCTGCTCTAGTTCTACCCTCTCCTTTTTTTATTTGACTCTATATTTCAAGAGAAAGTGATCCGGTGGCCTCTGGTTCTGACCTTTATCAAATATTCCCGAGATCTGCAGCTCAGCTTTTCTAATCTTATCTTGACTTCCCTTCAGTGACCCCCCGTTCCCCGTTACAGACTTCCCCAATTACCTCAATATTCACAGTATTCCCTAAAGCACCACTACATGGAACATTATTATCTCTTATCTATTTTATCTATTAACCTTAGGAACACCAGCGAGCTATTACGGGCAATCACTGTGCCTACAGAAAAAGGACAGAAAAGGGGCTGTGCTCTAAAAGCGTATGTGGAAAATGTTTGCCATTTTGAATACATTTTGTGTTTTCTTCTAAAGGAAAAATAACCAGATACATCAGAAGGAAAAACAAAAGTATCTCAATTAAGCCTCTCAGCTCTCTGCTTCAGTGAAGTACTTATATTTTTAAAAGATGTTTCCCCTTGATTCCCGCACACTTTCTATTGCTCACTCTTCATAGAGAGCCTGTCAAAAGACAACAGCCACTGGGGGTGGAGGTGTCCTGGATCTCTGACTCTAGCCCCATACCCTGTTTTCCAGGTTGACTGCCAGACTCACAGGTTGGTGATGCTGTGCATCTGCCTGAAGAGCCAGCTGCTTCAGGAGAAATACAGAGTGTGGGAGAGAAGGAGCAGTCAGCTCAGTAAAAACAGTAACAGCATGAGACAGCTGGAGGAGAGATCTGCAGGAGCAAAGCTCATCCCTGTTCATGTATAATCAGTAGAAGAGGCAAATTATTTATTTGTTTCCCAGTCAAGAGGTTTGGGGCTTTTGAAAATCTGAAATTTAGAAATAGCGTCTGTAAAGACAGCCAAGATGAATTTTTTCCCCACTCACTGGTGGTTTTTAAGTTGCAGATTTGCCCATATTGTGATCATATTGTGTAATATTGCCGATTCCAGATAAAAGGGCAAAGAATTTGTCTGCTTCACAAATGCAAAGCATACATTTTGATCTGCTGGGTTTTGTTACTGTTGGTTTGGGGTTTTTTTTAAAAAAAGGGAAAAAAACATAATCTTTCCCTTTTTTCAAAAAGTTCAAAATGTTTTTGAAAGCTACAGATTTCTCAATCTACAGGGGAGTGCAGGGGCAGAAATACACAAATGCCCTGAGCATGGTGGCAAGGAGAAATCCTTTGGCGTCCACTGTACTTCTGGAATGACATTTCAGAGGTATGGATCTTATTCCAGCTCCTGCAGAGATGGGAATATATGCCAAAGTAGTCAAGGCAATTTAGAGGTGCTGAGCTTTTCTGGTGAGAGAAAAAGAAATCCACATATTTTGTGCTTTCTATGTTTAAAAATGTTGTTTAACACAATTAAATTCTACTTTGAATTGTAGTGCAGAATGCTACCCCTGACCAGGACTCAGTGCTAATTCCATCTCTAGGCAGCAGATGGCACCATGAATTCATCAAAAAGGATGGAGAGCTGAAAGAAGTATAAATTTATCCCCTAAAAAGTGGGGGGAGAAGGAAAAAAAGCATACACCCAACTTGGCAGACATAAATCAGGAATTAAATTCAGAGGGTGTAACTTTCCCCTCACGCCACCCCTCCTAAAATAGAACGGGCTGTGGAACACGCTGTGTGACACCCTGATGCACAAAGAGCAGCTACACCTATAATGTCCCCAGCCTTGCCCTGTCACTGACCTACATTGTCTCATGGCTGACTGTGAGACTGGGAAGAAAAAACCAAAAACCAAAAAACAAAAAACACCAAACCAAATCTGAAACTATTTTTTAAAAAATCAAAAATATGCCAACTTTTCTTCTGACCTCCCCTTGCTCTGAGGAGAATGAGCCCCTCTGTAGTAGAAGGACTCCTCTGGGCTAGAAGGGGGACCCAGGAGCAGCAGAAAATGCAGCAAATGCAGCAGGGAGCTCAGAGGAGAAGCTGCAGGCAGAGCTGCAGATGCAGAGCTGGGGCTGCTGCAGCAGGGTGCAGTCACAGGGGCCCAGAGCCCACCCAGAGAACCACAGGCTAAGAGCAGGCAAGTGCACAAGAGTTTGCAAGACTTTCTTCTTCCACTCAAACAGCAAAATTTCTACTTGGCAGTCAAGGGCTGATAGAGGCAGCCTCCCCATGTCCCTCAGCAGTGCCCTACATCCCTGAAGGAGCACAGCATGAGCCCACAGCTCCAGCAGAGGCAGGAAGCCAGCTCTGCTCAGAGGAGCAGCTCGGTGTGTCTGGGTGCCTGCCCTTCCCTGGTCAGCCATGCTCATCCCAAGCCCTGCTGCTAGGATAACTCTTGGCAGGCGTGGAGCTGGCACCCACCTGGCACCCCCTGGGCTTTGCTGTGGGCACAGTGTGCCACGGGAAGGTGGCTCCTTGGCACAGGTACCAAGGGATGTGCAGGATGTGTTCACCCCCAGCAAAAGCCTGCTGCCTTAAATATGGGCTTCTCCGTGCTCTTACATATGAACAGTGAGTGTGAAAATCCTGCCTGTCCATCTGTTCCTTAAAGGTTTCTTTCTTTTGCTGCATGTTAGAATTTCTCCCCAAATCTTCTTCAGCAGCACAAATCACATCAGTGACATTTATAGGTTAGGTAAATGGTATGCTGCTGACATCATCTAAGCACAGTAACAGGCACAGTTAGGTTGTCTGTGGATAGCTTTCATGCTATGGGCTTCAAGCTCCATTTATCCTGTTCTCAATGAGCAATAATTAAAGTGCACAGTAACAGAAGCATTGTTCTTAGAAGCAACAGCCCTACCATGCAAAAATTAGAAATTTTCCCAAAAGAAGAGAGCGCTCAATCAACAGTTTCAACCGTGGCACAGAAGTGAAAACTCTGATGTTCAAAATTTAGAGAGGAAAGCAGCACAACAGTAAAAAGATGAGCTTACCTTGCATTGCATGGAGTCATCCTGTCTCAGGCCCAAGGAGCAGATGCTGTAAATTTTTGCCACTTCAGACTCTGCACGTCTGGTTGTTGCAAAGTGATTTTTCTTCCTGGCCATTCCTTACTATTTCCCCAGCCTGCCTAGCCGGCACAACTCAGGAATTACCAATACCTCGGCAGTGACACAATTGATTAAGTATGAGCAATACCAGCTTGGGTTTTGCATTCAGTCAGAGCTCTGTAATGGCAGCACAAGGGGCCTCGCTTGTTGAGCAAGAAGGGCTTTATGTCACTTGTCCCTAGAGCAAGGCACAAGTGATCTTGATGGAGAAGGCAGTGAACATACTGTCAGAAGCCATATTCACAGGGAAAAGGCAGAACAATGGAGATTAAATGACAGGGCAGAAGCAAGGAATTAAATCATCCCTGAGGCTCAGATATTCCAGGCTTCCCCATGACACCTGCTAGAGGCACAGGGGAAGACCTTGAGCAAATCCCTGTGGAAGTCTTGCCGTCTGTACCATCACTCTGATGGAAAACCTGCAAAATCGCTTCTGGCTCTTCTAAAAATCATGGGCCATACAACCTCGTGTCCAGCTGCACACTCACTTTTCAGCCAGTTTCCAGTCTGAAAACTGGACTGGAAAACAATAGTAGAATTGCTTTGAATCCAACTCTTTTTAACTCTTTCTTTCTGTAAAAAGCATAACTTCTGCCTGCCCTCCTGCTGTACTAGCATAGTTCACTTCCAAGTGGTAAAAAGAAAGGAAAATAATTGCTTGTTATAAATCAACTTCTAACTTGGTGATAACTTCGTTTTTCCAAAGGATAGGAGGGACCCTGAACCCACACCTGCCCTTTCAACAATGCACCCAAACCACCACAGCAGACCCTTCTGCACATGAGCATCTTTTTCTCCAGATGCTCTTCATGCTCTTCTGTGCTTACATGGACCCATGGAAGATATTTTGGCTGGGAAGACAGAAATGAGAGATTTTGGATTGTCACTTGAGAGACACAACCACAGTTCCAGGCCTAGTGCCAGGGAAAAGCTAAGTTTTCCACAGACAGGAAAAGAACTGTGGGGGAAAAGGAAAAACTAGTGGTCTGCTCTGTCTTTAGCAGCCTGATAGCTACCATATCCTCCTAGACCAGAGGGAAGACACCTTTGCTTTAAAAATTAAGACAAACCTCTGGTCTGAGTCAGATGGAAAACTTAACCTTTGATGCTGCCTTTCCCAGATTTGTGCTGGGAATGGCACAATGACTGCAAGAGTGAACAGCAACATTTCAAACTCTTGGTAAATAAGTTCAATATCCAATTACAGCAACTTACTGCTTCCTTATATTGAATGAAAAAGCCAGTTACTCCTGTGGAGCAATGGTTCAGGCTGGCTGTAGGTCCAGGCTCCTTGCTCCTTTTGATTCAGTAATACATGGGGATGATGGGCACTGCTCACCTTACAGCTCTGTATGCCTCTTCTGGTGTGCTGCCACTACCTCCCTGCCTCTTTGGACCGTCCCTCAGGCTGGTCAGGGATCTTCTGATCTGCTCTCAGCTCTGTCAGGAGCATTGCCATGGTAATCTTGAATTTTTACGTAGCTTTTCCATTTCTTGTCTGTAAAATGGAAGTGACAATAAAAATTACTTAATACTAGAAAACTAACTGTATTTGTAGGAAGTCTCTCTGTACCCCATCTTCCAAAGAGCTTCAGGTATGAATCCATCCTCCTGTTCCTCCTCATTATTTAGTTACTTTCAAAACATCAGGGCAGGAGAGGCCACAGATAACTGGCACAGTCCTTTTGCCAGTGTCCCATTGCCAAACCTCTGAGCTTGCAGGGAGGTTCCTCTGATGCTTTCCATGGTTACAAGGCTGTGCCCATGTAGAAGGAAGACACTTATGTTTGCATGATATCAAGGACTGTGGGATCTTAGTTGAAACATGAGGCTTCTAATCGCCATCAGTACAAAAAAAAATCTTTAATTGGTGCCAAAGAATCTGTAGGCCATGCTCAACATCTTCACTAAAACATCCGGTGCCTGCTTAAAGCAGAAGAGAAAGTTACAAAACAGGAGCCACCACCTGCTTGGGAGTGGCTGCAACAGCTGCTCTGCTCAAACAAGCAGGGAGCTGACGGTACACAATTCAGTGCAAGGGAAAAGTGACCAGTAGTAATATTTAATAATTTATTTAATTCATTCACATTTACTTCATTCATTATCAATATGGGACTGTTTCCCTTATACTTTTCTCCCCACCAAAACATGTTTTCTATGCAATTTGCTCCCAGCTTCAAGATGGATACAATCCTCTTAAAACTAGCTGCTTAAAATGGAGAAAAGTAAACTCTTTGGAGTTTGGCTTTGGAAAATTAACATAATTTGTGTCACTAGCAGGATATCACTGGGGATTTTGTTAGGCCAGAAAGGCTGTGTTTAGGCGAGTGACTGAAACACATCTTCGAGATCCCCAGAGCGTGAGACCCTCTGCACAGCTTCTGCTTTCCATGGGGGAATCGTGAGGCTGGCACCCCCCTGCTGCCACCAGCACACCTCAGCAGAGAGGGACGTGCCTTTAGCACCACTCCACGGCTTTCTTAGTGCTGATATTGCCAGTTTTCCTGTACCTGCAGCTGCCTGCTGTTTAAACAGCCTCTATAATATTAGAGAGCTGCCATGACTGGTCTCGAGCCTGAAGCAGTATTTTCACTGCAAGCATTGCTGCTCAGCCCTAAGAAGTGGAGCTAAGTAATTCTGGGAGAATTTTATCTGAAAAATGTAAACATGGTATGTGTGAATTTTCATTAATATTTCACATGAACAACACAAGGCCCAATCAATCAGAATGTACTGCAATCTAGCCACTATCTCTGGTGATAAGCAACCACACCAAACCCACAACTCTCTTCAGTTCCCTCAGTTTAAAATTATCCAGGATATTTCTTTGTGAACAGCTTTTTGCTTGCTGGACCTTGTCTCAAGAGCTTACTTACATATTTTGATTTATAACTAAAGTCTGAAAATGTTTTTTTTAAGTTCTCTGTCTGCATTCCGTGCTCCAAAACACACAGTCCCTCCAAGACCCTTCTCAACCCGTGCTCCCTTCACCTCTGCAGCTGCCCTGGCTTTACTGCACCTCCTCTTGCAGGGCTGCACAAAGCACAGGAGGAAAGAAGTCACCTGGCAGCAGAGACATCCACAGAAGGTGCTGGAAACAAATCCCCCTAGCCTCAGAAGGCTTCATCTCTACCTGCTAGTTATACAACAATCCTCCAAAGGTACCCAGGCTGTGGAACAGCCAGAGGGTTGAAATAGATTCATCAAACCATAGGAGCTCTCCCTCAGATTAGTACCAGAGTCTACTGAATTCAGCCTGAGAGGCATGGACACCTTCAGACTGTGCAACCACAGAGCTGGGGACAACCTGACAAAATTCTGCTTTTCATTGCAAAGAAGCATCTAACTCCTCGAGTGGAACATTGAGCTAATGCCAGCATTAACCCAGAAACATATAACAGCAATTTGAACTGATTTCAGAAGCCAGCTGAAAGTATCATACTAACAAAATGCCCTTTTATGACCTAGTCCACACCTAGTTTTAGACACCTCAGAGACCCTTAATGGTTTGGGGCTTTTTTTCTTTGTGGGGGTTGTTTTCTGGGTTTGGTAATATTTAATTTACAGAAGGTTGAAGACTTTATGCCAATATATGCACTTGCACCATATTTCTTTAAATATGTTCCAGGAAATGCCATACTGATGAACTGCTCTGTAATGTAATCCTTCAGACTGGAGCAATTCATAAGATCCCAAGAACAAAAAAAGCTTTTTCAGCAGGTATAGTTAATCAGGAAGTGAGTACATGCCATATTAGTATCCCCTCAGGGTTTCCAGTCCTCAACCAGAGCATGGCCAGTTTGTTGTTTTGCTCGGAAAGCTGTCACAGGACAGACAGACTCATTAGAGCTCCATTTCCACGTTCTCTGGAGTTCAGAGCAGAAGCTTTACCATGTCTGCCCTGAGATCTTTATTGGTTGTAAAGCAGGACAGACTCGAAGGAAAATTCTCAGCCCTACGGTCCAAAAGGTTCACAGCGTAAGAAACAATTCACACCAAGGATAAACTGTGAAATGCATTCCTTAAAGTGTTTTATTATCATTTTTTCTTTGAGCCTGGTGCTGGAGGTAGATATCTCTTTGACACAAAGCCCTTTGTCCCACAACCAGTGTAAGAGCTCCAGGGACAAAACTGCAAATTGGTTTCCAAGTCCATTTTAGGAATGGCTTAACAAGCAGAAGAGGAAATGTGATATTCAAATCAAATGGCTAAATTTTTCAATAATAAAGGTGATGGGGCGAGGGCTGCTCTAACAGCACAGAACAAAATGCAAATATTCTAGCACTGAGCAGCTCTGCATGGAGCAGCACCTGCTGAAGTCACACATTTCTACTTGCTGATGTTGGTAGGGAACAAGGCTGCAGGGGAGCTCCCAGGGGACAGAAGCCCAGGGGGCTGGGGCTGGTGTCCCTCCCCCAGCACAGCACAGCAGTCCATGGTGAGCAGCACTCTGGCTGCTGCTGCATCCCCCAGCACATCACCATCAACTCCAGCTGCCCAGCAGCCTCCAGCAGTCATCAACCAGGGAACACTTATTCCATCACATGAACACCCCAAAAAGCAATAGTTTGAGGGACACAGCAGCTCTAAGTATTGCACCTTCCTCTTCCCTGCTGGAGCAGACTCCATTTGAAGAGGAAACCAATTCCACCAGGCTGGCACATCGGCACTGAGACACATGGCTCAGGAGCCTGGCAGGATGTGACACAGGCACCTGAGCTGCACTGCTGCACATGGCAGCTAAGGGTGCCTGCACACACATTCAGTCCAGCTCATCTCAAACACCAGTGTTTCCAAAAACTCCACTGGTAAGAGAATACAAACATACATCTAGCTAAACTCAAGGTTTTTTTGTGATTGGCAGAGAAAGGTTTCTTAGTGTTCATATTAAACTATTTTTGAACTGGTACAGTTACTTAGTGTTCACTTGCAAAAGCAAAAGACTTTTACAGGTTTTTGCCAGAGAAGTAAACCAAATGTTATCAGGTGACAGCATAACACAAAGGCACCAAAGAGAATGTAGCCATGCCCATTTACAGGAGCAAAGGGTCCAGCCTCCAGCATCCCCTGTGCATTCGAATTAAATGGACACACCACAACCTTTCATCTGGTGCAAAAAGGACTAGAAAATCACTGTTGGTGCAAAACCAGCTCTACATTTGTACTGGCTTGTCCTGTGGAGCACATTGTGTGCATTTGCTTGGCCTGATTCACAAAACAAGACACCCAACCACACACCCCACCACAGGTGTGAAATCCAGCCACATGCTGTTTTAGGGGTGTCTGCATAAACCACTGCTCAAAAATCCAAGTGTCAGTGTCATTGGCACTGGGGGCAAGTCAGTGCTCTGAGATGTGGCCACTTATGGGAAATGGGTATTATTCCACTTGTCTAAGGATCTGTCAACATAGGGGAGATTTACTGAGGCAATTATCCTGCCTATAACAGGGCACTAACCTGCTAGAGTCACACTGATGCAACTCTTAGTACTGAAGTACTTACCTGCAGTTCAGGTTAAATTGCTTTGAATGCAATATAATTATTACACTGACAGAATCATAACAGCAAATATCCCTTTGCAGACAAGTTCTAAGGAGCAAAAGGCTTTTCTGCCCTGGAAAAGATTAGGCAGATACAAATAATGAATCATCAGATTTTTTTTCTTGCTCCTATTATCTGTATCTGCTTACAGCCTACACGTCAGGAAGCTTGAGCTAATGGACTGGGCATGGGTTTAGGACAACAAGTGCTCATCTCTTGTTTTCACATGCTGAGTGACAGCAGGTAAGTCACCTGCTCTTTTTGCCTTTGGGTTTGTTAGTAGCACCAATATTTTTTTCTGGCAAGTCAGTAGAGGCAAAATGCCAATATAATAGTCACTGTCTAATTTTCCTATTTCAAATGTTTTTTCTTCTTAACACTGATTAAAATAAACAAGATATCTATTGCTCCAGAATTTCACATTACCACATTCCCCACAGAAATATGGCTTCTCTGCTCAATGCACCTGATGCTGACAGTTGCAAATGGTTTGCAAGTTTAGAATCTCTCTGAGCTCAAAACTCACTCCCTTTGTGTGCATCTAACCAGTGCAATTCTCTGGAGACGGGTAAGGAAGAGCAAACCCACATTTGATACAATACTGTTACCTTCAAGTCACAGAGGAAGAAGTTCTTTGTTTCAACATGGCATTTTACCTGCAGTGCTACAAGTGGTGACCTGCAGTGATGCTTGGGCCATCACAGATCTCCAAAAATAGGTCTTTCTGCATTAGCTCACCTTGCTAGATGGCTGGGACATGCAGATAGGTCAGTGTTGGTCTAGTCTCACACACCACAACCCAAGAGCTGTGCTGTGCTGTGCCAGTGTTCCAAACCATGATGGGCTGCAGAGACAGCAGCACCTGCCAGCCAAGAACTGGAGAGCTTGACACAGCACCTCTCATTCCTTTGTCAGCCACGGCTCCCTATTCCCAGGAAAGGCTCTATATGTTCTTCATAGACAACAACCTATGCCCTAACTAAGAGACTTTCAAAGTTAGAGGATAGATAATGCCACGTATTTGAGGGCTGGATGCCTGGACCATCAAAATGACTTCAGCCTTTCTTTGGGGTAGCTAAGTCAGAGCACTCTTTTCTGAGATTGATTTTCTTTGCTTGCATAACTGACAGGTGGGAGCTAGGGGCAATCTTCCTTCTGATTTTCAGGTGCCTGCCAGCACACAGGGATGTGGGCACAGCTGCCAGAGGCTCCAGCAGGTGCCCAGTCACAGAGAGAAGCAGAAAAGCTCCACAGCCCCCTGAGGTGTTCCTGGCAGAGAGTTCCACAGTGGGGATGCTCAGCCTGGCACGAACCATGCCATGCTGCAAAATGACCAGTCAAGAGCTCAGCTGCCCTGTGCCCTTCACTTTGGGTCTGGACGCTGCACATTGCCCTGTGCTGAACACACACTGCACCCTGCCCATACTTCACCAGGGTCCTGGCATGGAACAAATGCTTCAGAGACAGAGAGCCATGAGAAACTTCTGAGCAGATAACAGCTTGACATAAATGAGAGGAAGACAGTACCCCCTTCAGACCCAGCCTGCAAATGTGTGAAAAAAGAGTACTCCCAAGGCAACAGCCCGAGACAATTCAGATTAAAAGCCAGTGATGTGCCATTATACTTCTGAGAACACCTTAGGATGTGAATTTTTCCCCTGTATTTTTGAATAGCAAAGTGCAAATCGTGTGAAAAGGTATGTGTGTCCTTCTCCACCCAGCTGGCACAGGCCACAGTTAGCAGCTAAAACAGATGATGTGTCCTGTGAAATGTCTGTGAGAAAAAATCACGGTGAATGTGCCAGCACATGAAAATATCAACCTTTTTGTTTCCTCATAACATGGAAAATGCTTTGTTTTCCACAAAGCAGCTAAAATGAAAAACACTAGGAAGAACTCACACTGGAACAGTTTTTGATAAATAAAAGCAAAGGTGGGGATACATAATGCTACCCATTGGACAGTTTCACACACTGAAATGTCTCCATGGAATCCTGGACTCACTGAGATTTGAAGTCAGTTTCATTCATTGAGATTAGATGAAGTCTTCCACTCAAGAGAAAATGGATTTCAAATTTAAGTCATCAGTGATAATAACACCTGGAAGCTTCCTGCATTATCATATCTTTGCCTTTTTACTCAGAAGAACCCTGAAATACTTAAGTTAGTATGTCTCTGAAATATTCACAGCTTAATAAAGTATAACTGTCATATGCTGCAAATACTCACTTCACATAATCAAATGATCAGTTCATGACCTTGCAGGTACTAAAATGTGCACATCCTTACAGGACAAATAGAAAAAAAAAATCGATTTTCATCCATGTAGACGATGCTTTCAGGCACATGATGTGATTCTTGGAGTTGCCTTTTGGAGAGCCAGGCGCTGGACCTTGATGTAAACCCCTTCCAACACAGGATATTCTATGATTCTATTGGCAGAATGACACATTTTGAAATCAGTATTCCCAAAGCACGTATGACTCATGTACATGTGGCACTATACAGCTTCCTAGTTTTGAATGAGGTTGTTCACATTTGCTGAAGAAACATGCAAGTCTTTGAAGGCATGGGGAAAAGTTTGAGACATAAACTCTACAACAGAAAAAGAAACAGGGATCACACAGGCAAAGAGATAACAAAGACCAGCATGACACGGCTACCTCACTTTTGGGATGCTTTTAAGAAAAGTATTAGATATTCAGGAGATACTGAGTATTTACCTTCAGAGAAAAATCAAGCCCATCTGAAGGTGCCAGACAATCAGCCTGCCCTTGAATTTCACTGTGCCAAGAGACATTCTGCCTCACCTCAGCAAGCCTCCAAAAACCCTGTAAAGACCAAGATGGAAGGTGCCTTATTCCAGGACACACGGATATCACAGCACTGGGAGTCAAATAAATATCTGGAAAAGTCAGCAACCACAGTGGGAACACCGATTTCCTTCAGGGTTTTCCTGTGGCTCGTTTTCAATTTGGTGCTTCCTTAATTTTTAATCCGTGGCCTGGAACAGTGGCACAGAGTGGGGAGCAGTGTGGGTGATCCCAGGCAGCATCTCGAGCTCCTATCCCCGAGCAGCTGCTCCAGGCACAGGGAGGCTGCACATGAAGGGCACTGTGCACTTTTTAGGTGTAGGTTGTCAGCGAACTTGCTACGCCTGACACTTTTTTGGTGCGGGCACTCGTTTCCAGGAAACACTTTGGTAAACAACTTTGAAGTCAAAATGAAAAATTACAGCCTGAGTGCTTTTTTTGCTTTTATCCAGCGTACCTTCATGACTGTACTCGTCCATTTAAATGGCAAAGCAGTGCTGAATGCAAACAGCCTCCTTCTGCAGGCTGTCTCCACAGTTCAATTACCAGTGCTTTAACAGTGCTAATTAGCATTCCTCAGAGCTAGATCTCTTTGAGTGACAGGTAACCATGGAGAGTCACAATCCTGTAGGTGATCAGCAAGAGTCTGACTTTTCTTTTTAATTAAAAATTAGAAATGCCTTAAACAAAAATAATAATTCACTTATTTATGCTATTATCCCAGGGTTGCCAAGCTGGTGAGAAGAACATTAGTGCAGTAAAAATGAAACAATTTTTAAATGAATAGACTAGGGTGATAGAAAGGAGAGCAGATTTATTATCTGTAACAAGAGAATGTACTCATAATGATGGTACAAAATAGTAGACACTTCTCCAGAGAGTTGGCATGGAGACCAAAAATAGGACACTCTCCTGAATGTGGGATGGGATTGCCCCAATTTATTTTAGATTCTAGCAAGATAGATAGATAAATACTAAATCTGTTGCACAAACAGATATTTCATAGGGATATCATTTCAGTAAAATTTAACCATGAGTTATATTGAGAGATAATATTGTATCTGGTCCAAGACTGGAAATTGAATCAGCCAGATAATCAATTAGTGAAAATTGTTTTCAATGTAACTATGCCATTTCCCGTCAGCTAATGATCTAGGTCTCCTTCCAGAAATGGACTCCAGCAGCAAAAAATTCATAGTCATATTTTTGAAAATGGCAGTGGGTCTAAGTCAGCAGTGTTGACCCAACCAAATCTGAGTATTTTTCATCAAGAAATAATGAGGAGTATTTTTAAGCTGAACATGCCAAAGATAGGAGGACGGATATATGAATATTTGTAATTATGAAATATTTCCCAAGACCAAGTAATTTCAACTCAGCAAAGTCATTAATTGTAGAGTCTAATGAAAATAACTGCATATAAGAAAAAAATATTCCAATAACTGACAATCCCAGTGCAGAATTCTAGCCATTGTTCATAGGCAAAACCACGGCTGTTAATTGTGAAGCATCTATTCAACAAGGGATTTTTAAACCTTCTCCATATAAATTTCTTTCCTGTATGCAAAAAACCCCAAACCCCAAAATCAATATGGTTTGTTTTTATATGCAGGTATTTGCATTTTTAATCTAAATGAGAGTAAGGTTTAAGCTTATACAGGAAGGAAAGAACTAAAGGTAATTGCATCCCTATCAAAATTTCTGTCAGATTGCCTAGTACTATTTCCATTTAAAATTGAAATGTTAACCAAAAAGTTAGTTTCTACAAGTCCTGGCAGGAACACTTTCCTAAAAACACAAATAGAAAAACCCAGATAGCTTTCCAATTTACCAAGAATAAATGTATAATAGGGAGCAATAAATAAATACCCCATTTTCAGCTCATTTATAAAACGTTTTAAGCTTACAAATGGATAACAAAGTATCTATCTATAGCTGTCAAGATATGCAAACAGCCAGGGCTAATCACAGTTTTACTGAAGTTTATAACACAGTCAAATAAAGGAAGAAAGAAAAAATGATGAGACATCTCTGACTCTAATATTATGTTTCATTTCTTTCTGTATTTACAAAAAATATCAGTCACTGACAGATTTTTAACTCCACTGAATGCTCTGAACTTTTTCTTTTTGAAGGAGAAATTTTACAAGCAAACAAATCAGAGATGTGGCTTTGTGCTGTGAGGAGACTCAAGTGCTTCCCAGCCTGCGAGCTCTTATCCAGAGAGATCTCAGCACAGCCGGAGCAGCAGGCTGGCTCAGCCCCAGGAAATTCACTTCGACTCTTTCCTGGTCATCCACACACTCGGGCACACGTCTCCAAACTTTCAGGCCTTGTAATCTTCTTCTTACTCTCCTTATATTTCAAGGAAATAAGAAATTCATTTTTATGATAAAGCTATTTTGCTCTAAATTCAGCCCGCCTGTGTATCCACATAGAACGGTTCGTTCAAACACCGCAAACTTTAGTCACTGGCATGGAGAGAAAATTCTTAATAAAAGACAATTAATTAGTAGAAAATAAGTCTCAGAATAAAGACCAGGTTTGTCAGCTTGTTTTGAAAGCTCTTCTGCTTTCCTTAATCTCTACTGCAGTGCAAGGGAAACAGCAAGGGGAAAGAGACGGCTTGTGCAGGAATGGGGTAGGAAAACAAACCCAGCACTCTCTCCTGCCACAACTGCTCCTGTCCTTGCTCTCGGAAAGAAACTCTTTTTTATCTGCTAAACTATCACCTACTTAAAGAGAAAGCAGATTTGAACAACAACAAAAACGACAAAGATTCCTGCCAGTAAATTCCAGATTTAAAGAGGTAACAGAAATAACCATCATCTGAAACGCTGAAGAATTTTTTTTTAAATAAATGTGTTTGGTTCAGAGTTTAATTAAAAGAATTGAAAATGAAATTTTCTATAATATTACTGTGGTATTTAACAGTTTATATCCTTCTTGCTTCATTTGCCTAAATAATCACATCCTGGCAAGTTTAGGGTTTCAAAAATTAATTATCCCATCCAAAGAGGATTCATTTCTTTCCCTTCATGTTGGTAAGGCTATCAACATGCTTATATCATACTAACAGGCTATAATCCACTTTCTGCAGCATCAGAAATGCTGAAATACAAACCAGGCTCTCTGCTAGCTCTCAGCAGAGGGATGAAGTTCACTGACAAAGGGAGCCGATAAATTGCCCCCAGAATGGCTCTCAGAATTTCTCAGGAACATCTCTCAGTATTGCAGCCTCCATGCCTTGCCCTGTGACTGCCAAGCTGGGAGGACTGCTAACTGAAATATTTTGGTTTCCTTCCCAAAATCTTTGGCAATATCTCCATCGGTCTTATCCCTCCCTAAAAAAAAATCAGTGCAAGCAATCAGATTCTCTTCAGTAGAACTTGTACCAAGATTTAAATGTGTTCCTGTTACCAATTCTCTGATTGATTCTGATGGATATTTTGGTACTGTTAAACATTTATCAAACTTCAGAATTTTTATAAGATATTATTTCTCCTCTTCCCTGACAGAAACCCTCTGGCTATGAAAATTGGCTGGCATTTTTCTGAAACTACACTCTGCTTCTCTTTCAACTTTCACTTCACACATCTTAAAAACAAAAATAACCTCAACCCTGTCCAGTCTTCCCATTAATCTACATGTAGGAAGGCATCATAGGGCAATATAAACAATATTTTCATTTTTTTCTTTAAAGGGTCCATAATTCTTCACCAGCCTTTACCATGGAGAGAGCTCCCAAAAGCAGGAGTTTTCACAGGTGGTGCTTTAACACATTGTCTCTGTCCATGCTGTGATAGCATGAAATCAAGATGAGGTTTTCTTTGTGCTTTGAAATGTTTATAATTCAATACAACCCATTTTATGAATAACATTGTTGGGCATGCTAAAACTCTGCTGTTCAGAGTCCCTCTGGATGAGGGAACAATTATAGAGCTGAAAATACTTCCTTCAAGATAAGAAGCAAAACCTACCGAAAACATTAAATTATTAAAGTGCAAAGATTGCTCTCCTGAAGAATAGAACATAATTCTGCAAGTTGTGTTTCTTGCTGTGGCACCCAGGGGTCTCTGGCTTGCCCTGGGGGTGCCCAGCCTGGACCCTGCCACGAGCCCTCAGCCACCCCTGCAGGCTGAGCCACCAAGCAGGGCTGTCACCTTCTCCTTGCACCCTGCCCTGTATTTCCACCAGCCTCACGGGAGCTCTCAGGTGTGTTCTGCTGCCTGCACTCAGAACTGGGAACCCTGCCCGTGGTCAGCAAGGAACCCACCCTGCTCCTGACTCCAGCACAACCTAAGAGGTCAAAAGTTGAGTGTGGCACTCACTGTTATTTATTTTGCTATTATATTTTATGCTAGGTCCATTTTTGAATCATTTTATATAGATGGCAAACTGAGATTGGACTATGGATGTGCTCTCGGGCTCCCTTGTGAAAGCACACATAGGAATGGTGTTTTGTGTATGTGGCTAAATTTTGGTTAAATGTGCACGGCACAAGAAAACAGAGGGTGTAAGTCAGACATTCAAGAAAATAACTTTTGCATCTCTGCTTTTAAAGAGGCTGCTGGAAAAGCTGCTGGCAGCTGCAGAAGCCCTGCCTGGTCTGGCTACTCCTTTCAGACTTGGTGTCAAAATGGAAAATTTCAGTGCTGTCCAACGGAGATGCTGCATTTTGATTTTCCCAGGAACAGGATAGAAAGTGGAAACTAATAAAAGCCTACTCCAGTTTTTCCTTTGGTAAAAAGGAAAAACTCTTCAGCAAAGAGGCTGAAACAGGCTTGAAAGCCTGGAAAGAGAAAAAGTAGGATGCATCTTCTGATTTCAAACAAGAGGTATTAATTGCAAAGAAAGAAAATGTTATCACAAGATCGCATATTGAGTTTAAAACGTACATACAGGTAGCTGTGCACGTTAGAAAAATTCCAAATGCATAGGGGATAAATTCACGTTTCAGCAGCATTAAGAAGCTGTTTGCTACTTACTTATTTTAGCAGGCAATAAGTGATTTTTATATTCAGCAGAACAGGACAGAATGTATTTCCTTTAGGAACAGCAAACTAAGTATCTAGCAATGAAAGGCTGCATTGTTTTGTTCAAACTAAAGAGAAATAGCTGATGAGTGAATAAGAGCATGATCTAAAGCCTATTGAAATCAATGGAAAGATTCCCATTGACTTCTCTAGGCTTTGGATCAAGCCTCAAAAGAGCAGCGATTTCTCTCTGATACAGCAAGGAATCAATTCCCTCTCCCAGCGGTACTCTAAATAATTCAATATTTTGTCTCAGATCATTTCCTAAGAAAAATGACGAGGATGTTGTTTAAGTGGGCGATACCCTGAAGTGACAGAGTTTACAATGCATTCAGCCATGTAAAACCTGCTCTGTGCTGCTGCACAAAGGCAGGGCACCGGGAGCAGCCCCGGGATGCTCAGGATCCCTCCCCGCCTGCCGGCCCGCGGTCCTGCTTCTCCTCCCCGGCCAGGAGAGACAGAGGAATTCTCCCCAGTCACAAGGAATGCCCACGCCGTGACAATTCTTTAAAGAAGCAGCATTATTTTATCTTTGCAGTAAAATTGTGCTCTATTTGTACAATTTCTTTCGTTGTCCACAGAAGGGCAAAAATTGTGATGCTGATCATGTTATTTACCAACAAAATTGATGCTCTCACCATTCTTCAATGCTTTTGCTTTATAGAGAAAAACACTATATGGAAATGATATCTTCCTTCTCAGCTCTTTTGTTCCACATGAAAAATTAATCACTGCAAAGCAAACCAGCATTAGACTGAGAAACTCTGCCCCAAACCTCAACAAAATCTCACTATTTTTTACTCTCCTGCCAGAATCCGGTGACTTTCTGCTCACTGATCCTTTTCTCCTGTAAGCTGGAGAAGCCTGCTACAAGCTGTTTAGGGGGAGTTTGGAGGTGAGGCACAGGATCCATGCTGTCTCTTGGACACAGGGGCTGGCAGGAGCACAGCCCAGCTCCCAGCCATGCTTCCTTTGAGCCAGAGCAGAGCAGGGCTGCGAGGGACCCTCCCCTTCTGCACAGAGGGACAGCAATTTGCAATACACCGTTTTAAAGCGGGGGATAATCCCACTTCTCCCCTTCCACCTGGCAGCCACCTAGAAAGAGCTGACAAATGGGCAGGATGGAATTGGTACTGAGCTGTAACTGGGACGATGATCGCCCTTCCCCGTGAGTTACACCTGCGGGAGGAACACCTGTGATGTGATGGCTGCAGACACGGCAGCTCTGGCACGTCCTTCTCTTCATTCCCCACACAAAGCACAGCCACACTTTCATCACCATTTGTGGAGAAACATTAATCAGCACCTGTCCAAGCACGCTCCTGTCTCTCCCAGCACACACACAGCTCCTGCTCACTGTGCATTTCAGGTGCTTGCAGCACTGGGTGGTGCCAGTCCCAAAAGCTTGTCCTGACTCCTATGCAAAGCCCGGAAATCCCCACGCTGCCAAGGCCAGCTTCCCCTGCCAGCTCTTCCATAAGAGCAGGAGAGGGGACAGGCTCTTCCCCTCGTCGGGGCTGCTCCGTTTCAGATGGGTTTTGGAGATGAGCTGGGTCTCTGTGCCAAAGCCCACCCCACTGCTCAGCCGGCTGCTGCTCACCGCTGGCACAGCTGGGACAGCCACGGGGCACGGCTGACCGCCCAAAACACTCGAGAAATCGTCCTCACAGCTGGTACAAAACACACCTGCTCTCCTCTCACACACCAGGAAGCGCCTGGTCTTGGCAAGGCCAGAGAAGGGGATCCTCAGCATCCTTCCTCTGCCATTTGCCTAACACTGCCACACACAGCCTGACTTCCCACCCACCCCCGAAGTACTTCTGCTCCAAAAGATTGTATTTGCTAAATTGAGCTGCTACCCAGAAAAAGACACTCTGAATATTTCTGATACATCCTTCAGTTTCGTCAGAAAGTGCCCTTTAGATTTCTCAGGCACTGGGATATTTAAAAATTATGAATTCCAAAGACATGATAATAATCAGATAGTGAAAAACAAACAGCATCCAGAATTCTAATCAGAGGGAAAAAATTTTCTGTAGATAGATGAATGTATTCCAGCAAACTTGATTGTTGCTTTTATATTATTGTCATCAAATATCATACTTTTCTGGAAAAGCCTTTAAAATAATGCAGCAATGAGCCCTTAGTTCTATATCTTTTCATTTAAACAGTATTCCCAAACCTTTCAACTCAGATTCCTCCTCCTAAATCGATTTTTTCATTAAACAATTTGTTACAATACCAAGAGGGATTTGGCAAAATAACGTATTTAGGAGTCACTGTACAAAAAATGTTAACCATCTCTTTGATTTGCTGTGTAAACCTACAAAGATGAATTAATATCAACATCACCCGACCATTTGAATTGCAGTAACAATGCTTCGTGAGCAAACTCTAAGACTAAAAACAACAATTTGAATTCCTTGGTTTAATTCACATTTTAAGTTGGGTTTTAAAGAGAGCATAAACAGCTTTTTGTGGTTTTGTCATGAGCAACAGTCAAGGATAAATATTATGGTTAGAAGCTTTGCTTTAGTACAAACAATTTAAACTGGTTTATAAATTAAGCATTTCACCTTCCTGCATAGAAATGTAGGCACTACACACAGAAGACACTGGTTTCCTCCCCCCTTACCACACGTGAGCACCAAGCTGAGCCTTTACCCCCTTTCATTGTGCCTTAGACTCCACAGCTTGGCTGTCACACTGAAAAGACCACGGTGCACATCTGTGTGCATCACGACAGCCTCATCAATAAGGCACAGAGCAATGCCTACGTGTACCCCCACCCTGCACCTCCAACCACCTCATGTAAAGAACAGGATGAGACTCTGCCACAGTCCCATGAGTAAAGGAGAAAGGCAGTATGAGAATTTAGGAATTACACATACCTAGCCACAAAAAGAAATTAGCTGCTAAAACACCACTTCCTCTTCTAATAAGAAAATTTATATAGCAATGAATAAAATAAATTTGAGAGCTGCTATTTATTACAAGCAAATTAAAAATGCTAGGAGCGTACAGAAAACTAATTTATCAGGGAAGACACTGCATCCAGTTTTGAAATGTATTAACCCCTCACTGAGACAGGGGAGAAATGTTCAGCTTTTTCTTTAACCAACCTTGGTCCATGTTATTAAACACTCCCCCCGCTGTTGATAAAAACCGGTGGCACAGGAGACCCCACACTGGCTGTCTTGCCTCTCCCTTTTCCACCCCAAGCATGGCAGTGCCTTTGGGAGGCTCCCAGCCGGATCCCACACTGCCAGGAGCATGTGTACTGCCAGACACACAAAACCTCATCGCAGCCCCTTTGATTCTGTACTTTCTGTCCCTGCCTAGATAACTTTTCAGAAGCTGACAGAGCCTTTACAATTTAATTGGTGTTGACACCTTTTGAAGCAATGCCTTGAGGCGCCGAGGGTCATTGTCTACTTTATCCTGCTTTTCTGCGGCTGCCTCCATTTGGCTACCTTGCAGCCTGTGGTGCTGTGGTGGCCCCTGCACTCTTCATTCATGTTTGTACTTGTACTGAGTCCCGTTACAAGGACCCTTGTTAAACGCCCAGCAGGCAGCACTGAATAGAGATTTGGACTATCTGGGATTTGAAGGCCTCCAGCAATAAGGGAGAAAGCCCTGTAAACACAAAAGTTTCCCAGTAGCAGTGGGGCGTTAACATAATCACGCATTTATGCCACAGGACCTCAGCACCAAGCTCCTTACTGTCGATTCACTGGCTATTAAGCCTTGGTAATTAGGTGGTTTCCCGTGACTTTTCTTTCCTGGGATTCACCAAATATCATTTTCCATATGTCCCTTTTTCCCAGAGCAGCTATACACCCTCACACATTCAATAAGCCAGGCAGATGGTAACACGTACCAGGCTCTGAGCAGCCAAAGCCAATTCAGAACAAGAAAAAGGATTGGGCGTGGCATTCCCAAAGCTGCCCAGGAAACCTGGATCCAAAAATCACAGAAGTCACACAGCCTTGTGATGGCAAACACACTTCTCCAGGTTCAGCCCTGCAGTGCCTGTAACCAGTGAGAGATTTCTGGGCAGTCACATCCCCAAAGCACCACTAGTACAGAAGGTGAACAGGACAGAGCACTGTGAGAACCATCTTTCACTCCATAAACAACATTTTATATCCATTTCTCCAACATTTTCAGGGTTTAAATAATTAAGTCTCTCAAATTTCCTACTGAAAATGCAGAGGGCTCACTCACTTCATTTGGACCAACGTACCAGTCATGTTGGGGCCACATCTCAGTAACACTCAGCCTCAAACACTGTACTAAGACAGTGAATGAATAAGACCATGACCAAATAAAACAGAAAATAACATTTCGGTTAAGCAAGATATTAAAGCATGGCCAGAATTACCTCAGTGGCAATTTCCTATTTGAAAAATTCCCTGCCCTCCCAAAAAAAGAGTCTTGCTCATCAAACCCGATGGCTGAGCTTTGCATTTTCCAGCATTCTCTCTGCCACGTTTCAGACTCTGCTTTTCCACAGTCACTCTGAGCTCCAGCACTTCACCTAGAGAGCTCTGACAAATGAGACCTGTAATTCCACTGTGGTGTTGCCAAATCCTCCCACATTCAATATCATTTGGTCCTTTGCCAAATGCATCTGTATCCTGTATCCACGATCCCATCAACTCCTTGCTTCTCTTGTGGAAGAAAGCAATCAGAAACAGGCCCCCATGCACACCTGCATCCCATGGAAACTGGGATCTGACTCCAGAGCTTTGCTCCATTACCTCTCTTGTTACTCTGCAGCCACGCTTCCAGTCTCCCATTCACAGCCATTGTCCTTCCCTCTGTCCCCAGCCTGCTTGAAAGACAGCTGCAGCTCTGGGCTCTGTACCTGAGCCAGGGCCATAATGATACATTTCCATTTGCCCAGCTAACCTGTGACCACGAGTTACCAAGATTCAGAACAAAAACTTTTCCACACAGACAAAGCTGCACTCAACTGTGATTAAGGACTTCCCTTTATGAAATCCCTTTGCACCTTTTCATGGGCTTCTCTGGCTTCATGGAAGTACATCACAGTCCAACAAACAGGGCAGAACACACCCTGTGTAGGCACAGTGGGAGAAAGGAGTGGTCTTGGAGAGGCCATGCTGGCCTGGCTATGAGCACACGATACAGAGATGCACACAAAGCACCTCCAGTGGCAGGTGTGCTTGTTCAGTGAGCTGAAGGTAAATAATGCCAAGAACAGCTTCCAGCTCAACACACTTCAGGCAGCTCTGCCAGGAGAGGTTTCCTTTGGCTGACAGAGGCAAATGCCTGGTGCAAAGATGAGTGTCTCACCAACAGCTGGAGCAGTGACTCTTTGCTCCTATGCAGCAGAGAAACCAACTGGATGAGAGTTGGTTACATCCACCTATGCATCTGCTTCCTTGAAGGTTGAAGTCAACCCAAAAGTCATCACAGCTGAGAGCACATGTTGGGGCAGAACTTTGCCCTTCTTCTATTTTCATCATCTCACACAGAGTCTGCAGGCAGAGGTGCTGGCTAGGAAATAGAAAGTAAAGAAGCTGCTCTAGACTGGCCACTCTAGCTGCAGCTGTGCCTTGCAACAATTAAACCAAAGCCATAACTCTTTTGTCATGGAGAAAAGGATTTTACAGAGTCCATTGCAAGGTGCAGGGTAATACCTACGTGCAGAAACAGCCACATGCCTGGTCAGATGAGAGGCTAACCTCCCTTTTTCTGTAAGCGACTTTTGTGCCCTTCTATTTAAAATACCTTAGTGAAGCTTGCCTTCCATTATTGAGCTCAGACTCTTTCCAAGTCCCATCACTAGATACCCACTCATTCCAGAATCATGATGCTAATTTAGAATATTTGGTGTTTCCCTAATGATTCATTCAAAATAGCACGAAGTACAGGAACTGTTCCCTCAGATAGAAGTTTCCCTTTGTATGCTTGTCTTGTTACCAAAGCGTTATGGAGAAAACATTAATTTTATTTCTGAAACATTCAATATCCCTCTTTTGTTGCTTTTTTCTTTGTTTGGTTTTGGTGATATTTTTCTAAATCCCCTGTATTCTCTCCAAGATGGGAAGAGCTTATTCTGTTCAGGGAATTTGACACACAGAAGCTGCTGAGCCAAAGGAATCCCCATGTCTGCTCTTCCTCCAACACACTTTATGTGGTGGCTCTGTCCCACACCTTCCATGCCTCAACCAGAGGCAGGCAGGAAGGGCTGTCCCTGCTCTTCTGAGAGAGCAAGGAGAGGTTATATTGAGGTACAGCCCATGCCCAGCAAGGCACAAAGGCTCCCCCAACATCTGCTACTCAGACTTGTGTCCTTGGGGCTAAACACTCATGCTGATTACAATGAGCTCCAAATTCTGCTCGTTTTAGGGAGAAAAGAACTTAAAAAGCCTAAGTACATTTACAAGGGGATTTTGCTTTCCTTTGGGTTAGATTTATATCTGTCCTGGTTGTTGTCCAGGAGTTTACCCCTGATCTCCAGGACGCTGAGGATGAAACTGTCCATCTGACTCTAGTTACCAAAAAAAGCAATGCTGATCCTCCCAGGCGTCAGAGGGGAGATTACAAATGAGAGAAGGAGCCACCCCAGCTGATTGGATACACTTCCAAATCCTTTCCTGTCCACATCCCGCATTTGCTCTTTATTAAAGCAAAAAATAATAATGCACTGTTTACATAGTGCACAGGGTAGCTGTAAAATTTAATTAATCACTGTAGCTTAGCTTGCTGAGATTTTTCAATGAAAACCACTATAAAATGTAATGCTTGCCATAAAGAAAGCCCCTCAAAATTGCCTGACTTCCTGCTTTGGTATTGTACCTTGTGGGACCAGAGACAGGACACTGCTGATAGTCCTGATTCAGCAAATTACTTGGAAGGAAGCACATACCTAAGCCAGGGGACACCAAAGTGAGCATTGATCTGCTTGACTTGGGATGACTTAACCTGGTGCCCTATAGACTGGCTGCTCCTGCATTTCCTGACCCCCTCCAAAGGAGTCCAAATTACCAACGAATCTTTCCTTTCTCGCTTCCAGATTTCCAAACACAAAGCATGAGCCCCTATTTACTAGTACCTTACTTCATGAATATCCCATAGGTCTGGATGAGCAGGTACTGCACAGTGTGTTATTGGGAACAACAACTACATTTAGCATTACTGACCCAGGAAAAGCAAGATTTCCCACCCCACCCTTGCCCCATTCCTCCCCCAGAACTTGCCTGGGATTTGCCCCAAGGTGTAACACCAGAATGTGGTGGTACAAAAGATCAATGCTGTATCTCAAGTGCTTCTTTTGTCTTCTGGGCAATTCAGTTTTATCACACGAATATATACTCTTACAAGCTGATAATTCCCCCATATCTCCCTTCTTTTAAATCCCATATGCTAGAAGACAGCAAATATTCTTTTTTTTTTTTCCTAATTTACAGCCTTATATAAAGATTAGGACATGGGGATGGGCTGAACACGCAATGTTTCCTCCCACTGCAGGTATTATTTTCCCTGTTCCAATCTGAACAAAAAACCCTCACGGGTTAATTTTTTTCAGTTACAAAGAAAGGCAGAAAAGAAGAGGGCCCTTAGCGAGGTACAATAACATGTGCAGGTTTTCTCGGATCAATTGCCAGCATTGACACTGCATCCTTCAGCCAGCAGCCTGTGATGAATGGTACCCTGTAGCATTGCAGAGAGCAGCAGCAGCCAGGCAGCATGGGTGACTGTGTGCCCTCCTAACTGGCTGATGAATCAGGAAACTCAAGAGAGACTCCGAGCGTGGGAGCTGGAGTGGTAAATGTTTTCATCTTTCTCTTTTATGATCTTCCCTTCTCCATTTATATAGGACATTTTAGAGATTGAGCTTTGTTACAAACTATTAGCCCAAGGCAGTGGGTTGGGGACGTGAGATCTCATGGAAAGACAGAGCACAAGAAAGTGTGAACAACTGGAACTACATGTGATATTAGTGGTTTGTTGTTGAGGAATTTCTGTTTGGATTGTACTTCAGACAGTTGCCTTGATGTACTGGAATGAAAATCAGCACCCAATGTGCCTAGAGACAAACCACAGAACTGTCAAAAAATACTTGCTTTTTTATCTTCCAGAATCTTGAATTCAAAATGAAAAGTCCCCATTCACCCACAGCACAAAAAACACAGCTTGGCACTCACAGCACTGGACAGTACCAAAGGAAACAAGAAAAAACAACTCCCCCCAACATGAGGCACTGGTGTGTCCGACTGCCCACGTTGCTCTGGCACACTCTGTGACACTGCAGAGCCTAATTTCAAGCAATCCCACCCGTGGTAATGGACAAGAGTCAGAAAAGCACCCACTCAGATTGACCAGATTTCAATTTGGAATTCAGTTTCTGTTCTGCATTTTCTTCCACCCAGCAGAGAAGGACACGGTGTATGGTAAGGATATTGTGACCCACATGTGAGCAAGGTGCTCACCTGTGCATGACCAGTTTGGCCATCTGTGCTGCAGATTCAGCTCAGCCTGGTGTAAACTCTCTATTCCCTGGAGCCACAGGTGCACACAGCCCAAGGGATGGGCTGGTGCTTGCACACCACGCTGAGCTGGAAACAACACCCAGGCACTTGAAACACCCAGCTCCAGCAGAGCTTGTGCATGGACGTTGTGCAATGGTTTCCCAGAAAACAAAAAAAAAACCCACACAGGTGCTCATTTAAATAGGTGTAGGCCCCCTATGAGTGCCAGGAATTTTTCTGGCCTCTTAATTAACTACAGCTCTTAACATCAAGATGAGAGAGTGGGCACCATGAAAACAATGCCTGTGTCCTTGGGATGGCCACACCAGAGGCTCCTAGAGAGCACATACACAAAAATCTACATGGAGAGTCCATAGGGAGAAAGGAATACCTGGGGACACCCCAGGAACATTTGATTTCTCTGATGGTATGGCAACCTTATCCAAATATTTTAATTTAACTGAAAATTAGTAGTGATACAATGCTATGAAGTAAAATATTTCCTTGGGTTTGCTACCACACGTCAAGGTGGGAATTACTGTGGGACTGAGCTCATTCCATGGGCACATTACAGAACTATGTTAGATGGCTGGTCTTACGGGAGATCTAGAACTGATCAAAATTTAAAATATTGTCTATAGATTGTTAAAATACCCCTTTTTGTCCCTCTCAATGTGAGAAGATTAGTTGTGAGATTTCCTTCCTGCCAAATAAATGGCTTGTTTTCCACTTGAGGCAAACCAAAGTTCCTGCTGGGAGAGCCCTGCAATGGAAATGGCTGAGGAACAGAATTCCCAGTTGTGAGGAACCAAGGGCTTTAACCAAAGGGAATTGTTGTTTCCTTATTATGTTAATCAGTCTACAAAATATGAGACCATGAAAGAAAAGGGGAGTTCCCCTTGTTAAATATTTGCCATTAAATCTTTGCAGAACTCCTACCATAAGCCAGAGGACAAAAGAAATCAAGTAATTTATTTTTGGGACCAAAATCTTCACCCTGAGGGAATGCTAAGGATGGAGCTGTCTTCTCCCTGTGAGTACATCTTTGAAGGGTGTAGTTTCCTCTCCTCTTTTGCTCTCCTTCATTATTAAATTACTTCATAGGAAAACTTGAGATCTGTGGACAAAGCTTCTAATGATGGGAAACTGAATGAAGCAAGGCCAGATTGGATGGGGCTTTCAGCAACCTGGTCTAGTGGAAGGTGGGAGGTGTCCCTGCCCATGGCAGAGGAACTGGAACCAGATGATCCTTAAGATCCCTTCTAATACAAATCATTCCACGATTCTGTGAATGTTCACATTTAAATATAGAGTTTTCTAAAGCATAGGCTACAATGAATGAATTTACTAATGCAGATTTTTCTTTCTAATAAATTTATTTTTGCAATGCTTTTTAGTTTGTTTTTTGAATATTTTTAGACCATATTTTGTCTGTCTTTGCCTATGGGAGTGGGAAATTTTGAGTTAACTAAATAAAAGTAACTTCCAGGTCCTTCAAGCAGATGAAATTGAACATGCATGTTCTACTGGGGGAAAAAAAAGAAAAGAAAACCTAACTAAGCCACAAAACCACAAGGAAAACCACACTTAGATAAAAAAGCATTTGAAAGATTATAATAGTAAATCCTCAGGCAATAGAACAATCCCCAGGGCTGTCAGCAACCTAGGAGAGATTCAGTGGTGGACTCTTGAGTGAGATAATACCACATTAGAGATTATTTGACTGCAGGGTCAAAAAAAATCATACAGACAACTCTTCAAGTCCATGAGGATCAATGATATACCTTTCTATTCTGCTTCAACAAGAAAAAAATAACAAGGAAATAATAATAAAATAACAAGGAAAAGCTTTCCTCAGTCAACCACACCCAGCAGAACATTTTCACCCTCCCAATACTCAAACAAAGAGCCCATTGACCAACTGTGGTCATTCAGGGGAGCAGCAACAAGGAGAAGGAATCAAGACATGGGTGAAGACAACAGAGGACAACTGCAACATCCAGTGGTTTGGCTTGACAAACTGCAGGTCAGGCTGCCTTCAACAAGTCAGTGTCCTGACTGGTGTGGGTCACTCTAAGTACAGGTCATGTTTTGGTTATTTCTACTGGAAGAAGTGTCTGTGAAGGCCACAGAAGAACCCAGCAAGAGTGACAAATGTTTTGGTTACAGCTGCAAGTTGCTCTGGCAACCATGGGATATTCCAGGAATGTCTGCTCATCACAAAGCCTAAACTTGTCTGGAATACATTGAAGTTTCTTATAGCTCAGGCACACCTCATATGTAAATAGTCTGTGTCACTTTTAATACAAATACTAGAAAAACTTGTTCTCCAAACAAGGCTAAATAAGGTTGCCAGAATTACTTCAGACAGGAAAATCAAACTTTCCTATAAATCCTGTGGCCTTTGGCCTGCAAAGTCTGGTCCCTAGAGCAAGTCACAGTCCTGCAGCACCAGGGTTATGGAATGGGCTCTCAATGGTTGAGTCCTGGAGTGTCCCAACAGCCACATCACACAGAAGTTCTGAGTTCACAGCATAACATGAGCTTTAGAATCAGTGCCAGACATGACCCATCTCCTCTAACCTGACTTTTGTCTGGTGGTTTCCCACCTACAGGCTCAGTCTGGGAGCTGGGTGAAGTCCATGTCTCCATTAAATAACGAGAAGGTGCCACAAGGAGGGAAGAGGTGAAAACATCCTCGTTGACCTTGTGGCTCTCTGTTACTGTGATACAAATCCTGGAGAGAGTAGGGTCAAAACACACCACTGAAAAAATATAAATTTCCAGCCTTTAACTTTAGCCATGCAAAGACCACCTTTTCACCTCCAGCTCTCTACAGTTTCAGGCCAGAGGAGCCTGGTTTTGCCTCTTGAATGGAGTGGACTGAAATTCATATTGAGCCAAGCTCTTATGCAGAACAACCAATTGTCCTCCTGGCCTAGAGACCCAACACTGTGCAGGTGGAAAATGCAATAATGGCACCATTAAACAGCCCCAAAGGCTCATTATTCCAAAGCAAAGATGAGGCAGAGTGAAAAATAATTACTCACTACACTTACTTTAACAAGCAAAAGATATCAGACTTGGCCAGGTCAGTCCTGAATCTTTTCTAAGCACTTGGAGCTTGATTTTTTTTCTGCTGTATGTCAATAAGATCAAACTTCCAGAGTTAACCTCTCCATTTGCATGGCAACGAAATAAAGGAGAAGTCATACATTCATCAATATAACTTAAAAAAGATGATATAACAGAGAAATATTCACCATTGAAAGTAAAACAGAAGGACTAAATAAAAGGACTCCACCTGCTTTTAATTTGAACCCACAACACAAGGGAGAAGTTAAAACTCAAATAGGTACATACATTTCTTTGAAAAGCTAGATATGTGCCTGAACAAAAGAAAGAGGCTTTTCACTTACCTCCTGTGGTATCAAAGAGCCCATTAAAAACCAATAAAATATTATGAAGCTTTTTCCCTTTGTGAAAAAGTGCAATTAATATCCTTCAGCGGATGATTATTGATTTTTATAAAGCAATTTACAGGCTTCTAAAGTCGTGATTATTCAACCCTCTGGGGGCCAGAAAGGAAGAGTTTTCAGAAGTAGGAATTGTATTCTCATTTCCACATCAGCACAGCCAGAATTTACAGACTTCTGGTTTTTTGGTTTTGTTTTTTGCCCCCAGGATATTTTTGTTGTTGTTGATGTTGCAGTGCTCCAGCACAGGATTAACCCTTTTATTCTCTCCCACCTGAGACAGATTTCTTTCGTGATCTGTTCTTGAAGTATATTGCCTGTCAGATATTTATCTGCTGCTCACGGCTGGTGGGTTGGATGCTCAGCAGAGTAGACTTCGTGTCAGAAAACCAGCAGCTGCTCATATATCACAGTGGTCATTAGCAGAGGATCATTCTGGACCTTTGCCCACAGCACCTTGCTATGGCAAGAGAAAGGCTATAAAACCCTAGGCCCTGTCAGCTGTTGTCATTTAGGTGAGAATTTATCAGGTCTCAGAGTGCCCTCTGACTGGATTATTATGAATAATGAATGAAGCTTTATGCCACACTGAGGCATTAATAAGACTGGGATGACTGGGAGAAATTCAGTCCAACATCATAGCAGTAAGTTTGTGTGAGTGAGTACACAGCTGGTGGGCTCGCTGGATCCAGCCTGGGAGACTCTGCCCTGAAATGAGGAGCTCATTTAATTATTGAGCAGGGAGCACAATGCTTTGGGTTTAGCCTATGGGTGCTATTACTGACCTGCTCACAGAAAGCTTGCAACAAAAGGCTTTCTACCCTCTAACCAAACTCATTTTCTGCTCTTAAGAAGCTGGATCGCTGAGCCCTCCCCAAAATAAAAACAGTGAATGTCAATCTTCATATTTACTATTATGCAGCTTTTTAAAAAAAGGATGTGTAAGAGCAACCAGCTAACAATAACTCCCTAAAATCTCCTCACACAGAAGTCATCTAACCTGTTGGTGATAAGTCTGGGGATATTAGCTAGGATTACTGATTTTCTCCCTTGTTTTTCCTCAGTTCATTCAATATGTATCCCTACGGTGCACAAATGAGAAACAGGGAAGGAAGGAGACAAAAAGGCAGCCACTGACCTAACTTGGAGGGGGAAAAAAGCAACAACAACAACAAAAAAAGCAGATGCACAGCAGAGACTATTGGCAATAATCTACCTCCTGGTGTGGCAGTTCCAGCTGCACTCCAGAGGAATGAGCCCACAGAGCTGACAAGCACTTGAGGCTGTCATTTATCTTAGTACCAGCTCCACCAGGAAAATTATTTTATAGGGCTGGACACACTTTTACAGACTCTTTAATACCTTAGGTGCATAATATCATTAAAACCTTAGGCTCCCAGTATCTCATATTACTGTGCTCTCAGCAAAAACAAAAGCTGCATGGCCTCTTTTAGATAAACATGTTCTCTAATTTTCTTTTTTATTTTTCCCCCTTTAATTTGGCATGCAGACTCCAGGAAATCCTCGATAGTATTGGGCCAGACCTTCATTCTTCCAAACAGCCCTAAATAAGAAGGCAGGGAAGGAGGAGCCAGCCTGAAGACCACCAGCTGCTCAGACAGAAATGTGTAATTCAGGAGGAATATTTCAACTCATTCCTCACACACAGGCAGTGCTAACTCTCACATCAGCCTGTTCATTAATTGTTTTTACAGCAGAGCCACTGATTATGTACAGAGAGAAACTTTATCTTTTTCAAAGGGCTTTTTGGCAGGGGCTGGACATAGGAAACACCCATTTGGAAAGGTTCAGTTCCCATCTTCCTCACACAGTGACAAGTGGAGAGCAGGAGAAGCACAAGGAATGGCAGACTGGGGAGTGACACTGACCATGGGCAGCTCTGAGAGCCAGCCCTGGCCACCAGGGACAGCCTTGGGCACACAGCCCAAACACAACTTCATCAGCAAACATGTCAGACAGGTTTAAGAAGCTTTTCTCCAAAATATTAGCAACTTGGGTACAATACTAACACTACAAGTTTTAAAATATGCTCATACTGTAGCAGCACTCAAAGCAAATATTGGGTACATTAAAAGGCTTTAACATGTCCCAGCTCAGTTTCTGCTCTTTGATCCTAACTGCCTTGACCTCACTGACTCTCAAGTAGAACCCATTTTCAAGTATAATGTTCAATATTTTGTTATTTATCTGACCAGGAAAAAGAGGGAAATACCCACACATACAATTTTTTTGGAATGACACATGAGTTCTTACGACAGCAAATTTCATTGTAAGAAGGAAGCCCAGTTCAGTCTCTGTTTTGTAGTGGCAATATGACCCCTTTCCCACACTTTCACTACTTTTTTGAGAAAAGCAAATTGTAAAAAGGCAATAATCCCTTAATTCCTTTATTACATAGAAATAATGTAAAATATTTCTTTTTCATTATTTCAGTGCTAGACACCTCTAATTAAAAGAAAACTTGGTGTAATCTGGAACTCTGAAACCCCACTGTACAACTACTGAAACAGCAAGATTCCTATAGATTTTTCATTTTACTGGATTTGAAATATTTATCATTACTGTCACTCACTGCATATTTTTTTTATAATATCTTCATTATTTGATGGCTTTGATCTAGAATGCCTCATATTTGCATCCTGCCACTTTTGTTATGTATAGGGAATTTAAAGATGACAGTGCAGTCATGTATGGTTTTTTAACTTGTGGATCTTTTAATTTATCCCTCTTTCTCACAATGAGTCAAGAATGTAAATAGTCTGTGCTTGATTCACGTTGGTGAAAAAGCTTTGAAAAGCTGTTTAGAAAGGTAGGAAACAGAAAACAGTTTTCTATTTTTCTTTTAATTTAATAATCTTTATGCCTCCTGGTGGTTTCCATCTTAGTAAGAGATTTTGTATGTTCATAACATTTCTTCTGTAAAGACCTGTTTTGCTAAAAACAGTCATATTTTGGAGGGGGTAACAGCACGAATGGAGTAAAAAGTAGACTCCCATAATTAATTGAAGCATCATTGGCTTCAATTTAAAAAAAGCCAACAGGCTTGGGTTTTTGGTTGTTCTGTAGGTTGTTGTTTTGGGGTTTTTTTTGTTGGTTTTTTTGGGTCTTTTTGGAGCTTTGTGTGGTTTGGGGATTCTTTTCTTTGTTTTTAAGGAATTTATGGGGATCTGGGTAATAACAGGAACTGGGTGTTCACCTCACCTGGATTTCCTGAGTGTGTCACAGGCTAAGCTTCATTTTCTGATGTTCATGGTAAATAACTTTTTATTTCAGCCTGTTGAGGGTTTTCCCCCTCTTCCCCATTACTGCCTTCTCTGATGGAGCTTCCCTGTGTGGAGTTTGGGAACAGCAGGTGCTGCTTAGCCCATTTCAGGCACAACATCCTCCCCACCCCAGGAGCAGTCCCACAGTGATGGGTCACTGCCTCTGCCTCCTGCTGCTCCCTCTGCAGAGAACACCGAGCGAGCACAGCATCCCTGCACCCTCCTCCCACTGCACCTCCTGCTGCCTCCCTCGGCTCACAATCCAGCCAAATTTCCTAATGTTTCATTCGTTACTCTATTTCCACTAAAATAATTATAGGGCACCTGCCCTGCCCAAGCACTGCTTTGCAGGGAGGGTGTGGAAGCCTCTTTGCCGAGGGGACAGGCAGTGGCTGGGGCACCAACAGCACTCTGCTTTTCTGAGATTCTCGAAAGACAAACAGAATAAAGCATATTTATAAATGGGGTTACATACCCTTAAAAGAGATCATCTTTTCAACAGCAGAATAGAGCCAGGAGAAACCTGCCCAGTCTTGGCAGCCTGAATCCTCCCCATGTCAGAAGAAAAATCACCAGTGGCAAACATGTTTGTAGAACTTGCAAGAAGTTTATTTTTGTTATTTTGAGAATTTTAAATAGCCGTTTGATATTACAGGTGTCTTGCTGTAAAGTAACATTGCCAGTGACACCAAAAATACGAGAAACTAATGAAACATAACTATACTTCTTTTCTTGACTTCTTTTCTTTCTCAAGTCCCTGCACCATGGTAGCAGTGCAGTTACCTGTGCAGTTACTCCTAAGCAGTTGTAATGTTTCAAGCTGTTCTCATGTTTAACAAATGATCACCACAATCCACTGGAAAGTGATTTTGTTAAGAGGCAAACCATGCCCCTGTCTCCTCCCTGGGGGTCTCAACGTCCAGGACTCACACAAGGCAAAACAGAGTGATGCTTGAGGAAAGAAGGAAATTTTAAAAATCTGTTCTTTGCAAATAATGGCCAAAAATGCAGCCTTAGAAGCAGTGAAACAATTTGTGAATTCAGCTGCATTTTGATGACTGAAAACAACTAAACACATAAATTTAAAGTTGCCTCCTCTGAGCAATGTTGAATTTCCACATGGCAATTCTCCCACCTTTCTTCTAGTGTGCCATTATAATGGAAAAAATATCTTGGGGGGAAAAAAACCCACCCTCTCAGCAGAAAACCCCCAGCTCACACCCTGTGCTCACAGTGAAGTGTCCCATACAAAGCTGACCCTTTTTATTCCTTCGAGCCACCCAGGATTTCTGAGTGTGTCTGTGAGCACCAGAAACACCCTGTGTGTCCACATGTGCCCTTTGGAAGGAAGGATCCACTGGAGAAATTGTGAGAGCCAGGAAAACTCCTTCCCCCCAGTCCCCATCCCTCCACACAAATCCTCTGGTACCTCGTGGCAGAGGTGCTGCAGCTCCTGGCTCTCCCAGGCTGGTTTTTGCTGTCAGTGGCATTCTGCATCGTTCCATGGGAGCTCTATGGGTCTCCTTCCTTAATTCAGGCCAAAAAAAGTAATAGGGGTGAGTCCAGCTGAGTTTCCCAGAGTAGCAGAGGCACAGAATGTTGGAAGGGAGCACAGTGGGTGCCTGGTCCCATCTCCTGACCAAGCAGGGTCATCCCAGAGCACAGTGCACAGTCCTGCAGCAGACAGGTCTGGATTCTCTCTCTGTTGTTGGACACACACACTCCAGCTTTTGCTTTGGATGAAATCCACAGCAGCCACACTCATTTTAAAATGGGACTCTGCATGCAGGGAAACAACACTTTGTGTTTGAAATTTTTGGGTGCATAACCTAGGAACATTGTTACTCCCACATTTTGATTGCAGTTGAGTTAATGGACACAAGTAAGATCACAAATACTGCCTAACCAGCTTTATTTTATTATCAGCAATAATGAGTAGCTACCCATTAATTTTAAAAGTTCAGGTATACACTGTAAAGTTAATGAGAACCCAGAGTCAATTAAAATAACAACAATTAGGCCATTTTATTGATTTTTCAGCTATCTTTTTTCTGTAGCAATTTTGTGGCACATACCACAGATCATGTGTGTGATATATTTCAATGCAGATGATCATTTCCACTCAAAAACTGTTTTACTTTATTATGACCGAACAAGACATGCTGCTTTAAAAATCCTGGTTTACTATTATACAACTAAACTATGCCATTTATAGGATTTTGTAAAGCTTTAAACCACTTTTCAAGCTTAACATTTCTTAAAAGTTGGATTAGGAGAGTCTGGGATAGGTGGAAGAAGAGAATAGTCTTTCCCACCCCATATTTTGTATGTGTTAATTCAAGGTTCTCTTCTGGAGAAGAACTTTTTTCCCCTAAATTTATTTCCAACTACTTTTGTTTTCCTTGAGGGACCTTTGAAACACTATATTGCTACTTTTCATGTTTTTTATTTGCCCTCTGGAACAATAAAGGCTCAAAGGTTCATAAATATGCATTCTGTAAATGTATTATGCTGACAAAGTGTTGCTCAGATAGCTGCTTTTGCCTTTAGGGAATGAATAAGTTTACAGCATGCTTAAAAAACAGTGTAAGAGGAAAGAGAGAGAGGGAGAGCTGTGTCAGCGTGTGGGCTGAAAATGGAACAAAAGAGTTATCCTGAATGTACAGAAAAGAGAAAATAAAGTTAGGTAAGACAGCACAGCTAGCACCTTGCAAGTAGCAGGGGTGGGGATTGAAGGGTGCTGCTCATCAGTGATGTGCTGGAGAGGGCATCATACCTCGTTTTCCAGGAAGGCTGCATAGACAAGAGTTCATAAATCAAACTTTTCTTTGCTAATTTTGGCACACGAATCAGGGTAACTCCTTTGTTCTTCCCAAACATTCAGTTCCTGGCAGAGTCCTTGTCCTGGTTCATGCTTACAGATCAGACACAGATCTGCTTCAGTCGTCTCTGCCTCGCTTGTCAACACGGACACTTTTGGCAAGAAGAAAACATTCAGCAATTAGAAATACCATTTAAACACATACCTCCAAACAGCAATTGCTGTTGATGTGACAGTAGGCTTTGACAGATGAGACTGCCGACCTGGGAACTGGGTTTGCACAGCAAAGCTTTGGTAGCGGGGGGCGACAGGTGGCTCCTGTGAGAAGCTGCTGGAAGCCTCCCCCAAGTCTGATGGAGCCAATGCCAGTCAGCTCCAGGCTGCTGGCCAAGGCTGAGCCCAGCAGCAGTGCTGGTGGCATATCTGGGATAACATATTTAGGGGACAGGCAGGAACTGCACAACAGAAACTTCAGCCAGAGAGAGAAGAGAGGATAAGGGAAAGCAGCAGCTCTGCAAACACCGAGGTCAGTGAGGAGGGAGGGGCAGGAGCTGCTCCAGGTGCTGGAGCAGATTCCCCTGCAGCCCCTGGTGCAGCCCATGGTGAGGCAGCTGTGCCCCTGCAGCCCAGGGAGGTCCATGGGGACAGAGATCCTCCAGTAAACCTGGAGACAGGAGCATGGCACAGCGATGCCTCTTGTCTCCTGAGGATGCAGTGCAGAGCTGAGCCAGCCCAAGCTGCTCCCATTCCCACCTGGAATCATGCACATACACAGACATGCTCTGCCTCCACTCTTCACAGGATGGTGACTTCTCCAAAAGTCGCTGTCTGTACTTATGGCTAAACAAATAAGCCAGTACTGCAAGGCTACAGGTGATCTCTTAGACCTACAAATATTACACTCTTGACAACTCATATGGATAAAATTTAAAGGAATAACATAAGCAACCAGTTGCTACCCCAATTTTTTAATAATCTTTGAGCTACTGGCTCAATGTCTCTTAAGCACATATATTTTCCCACTTCATTATCTAGGTTTGTGTCTGGTTCTTTTCTTGGTCAGTGTTATAGGATCACCTATTTTATATACCAATACTGGCTACTAAAGTTATTCTTCATGACCTGAGATTGTCTTAAGCTAACCTGGTAATTTAAAAGCCAATCTTTCCTGTTCTCCTTCATTTCATTCCTTTATTTTCTGTTACATTTCTCTTAGGCCAGCATTAAATATTTAAAGCTTCTTGATATTTTTTTCATAAGATTTTTTTTCTATTCTTGCTTTGTTTCTTTTTCTCAACTGTAGGAAAAAGCAATTTCCATCTGAACAGTCACAGGATGCTCCTTTAGCCATGTAAACAATTAGCAATGTTTGCAAAAGTAAAATATTGACAGACTACAAAACCCCCACTAAATAATGTCTGGCATGTTGTATTACACTACTCTCAAAAATCCCCAAAACCTCTCACTTGAAACCAAGTTAAAAATCTTGTATGACTACACACCTTAAAGAAAAGCCAAGTTTACAATCTAAAGTTGTTCTCTTCAGAGAAGGCAATTCTTAGCTAAAATAATCATCAAGCTGTGCCTCACCCAACATTGCAAGGTGAGTTTCCTGCTCTCAGGACACATCATTCTGCTTTGCTGCTGGTGCTCAGTGAAACCCCAGACACTGCTTAGGGCACAGGGGAGTTTGGGAACACAGAGGCTTCACTGAGCAGGGAAGAGCCTCAATTCCCTCTGTGCCACAGCCCTGAACGAGGCACAGCCACCCCGAGCCCGGGGAGGTGCCTGTGCTGGGTTAAAGGGCTGGGAGGGTGCAGCCAAGGCCGGCTGGGAGCTTTGCCCCATCCGTGGGGATGAAGAGGCAGTCAAATAATCACATCTTCTCCTGTGAAGACATGAACTGATGTTCTGGCTTTGCTCCTCTTGCACACAGTTTCCACAAGCAGCAGCAGGGGTCTAACAGCCTACAAAGCCTCAGCTTTAGCCTGAAACTCTCCCTGACAGGAGAGTAAAGTTTGAAACGGAAAATATAATTATTTCACTAGTCCTCTCTGTTCTTGTAACTCCACTGCAGCCTAGCACAGCTGTGGCCACAGGCAGACAGATCCCCAAAACCTGAGGTTTTTTCCTAATCGGCATCACAAGTCACTATATTGTTCCACTGCCATTTTACCATTTGCTTTGCTGAAAAGCACTTCCTCTGTTTGAGGACATATTTATTTCCATAAAGCTCATTTTTTCTGAGGTAAAATGATTAAAATGGCCATCTTTGATATACATTATGTTCCGACATCTAAAGTTGGAACGTTCACCCAGTTACTTCTCAGCTCAATTCTGGCAGTGACTCTGGATTCAATGCAAAATAAACTCACAAGAAAAAGCTCACTTGCAGGGCACAGAATATAAAAAGGAATTTCATTGCTTGAGACTGGACCAATCTCCCTCTTTGCCATCAATGCAGGTTCAGTAAGTTTCTACGTTTTTCTCAAAATCATTCCAAGATTAAGTTGCATAAATGGAGCAGAGCATTCCAGGAATCAATCTGGGACAAAAGCATTAAAAAACTCCTGGTAAACATATTAAAGATAAGAGAGTATTAATCTATGTTTTCAGAGCAAATCTTGATATCCATTCAAGTGACAAATTAACCTAGTACCTCCTAAACTTTTGCCAAACATGACTGTGACCAAAGAGTGTCTGTTCTGAGGACAGGATGTCACACACATGTGCCACAGCAACGCTGGGGCCCTTCCCCCATGAGCCCTGAACCGTGCCAGACACTTTCCCTGAGCCCTGACTGCAGACAAAGCCACCATGGGCTGGGCACCTTGCCATGAGTGTGTGCCACTGATTTCCCTGGAATGGCACTGGTGCAAACAAGTGAACAAAGTCAGATTGTTGGCTACCAGTTCAATCATACCCCTTGACAGTAAAAACAAATTTTCCTGGTATGGACCAGGCTATGTTTTAAACTGAAATTGTAAGCAGTAAGTCTCTGGCAATCAGTTAAGGGTGAGGGAAGGGGGGATATAATAATCCAGTTGTCAGCCAGGTTGCTCAATCTGCAAGCATTCATTGGCAGAAGAAAGGTGAAAGTCATAAAATGAAGAGGGGGAAAAAAATAGGCTCCTGGGCTATTCAAGACAGAGACAGACACACTGTGAGGGTTTCCAACAGAAAGATAACAGATCAAGACAGGGGATACAGATGCACACATGTTCTGCATCTCTCCCATAGATCTAGTTTAATAAAGCACAAATGATGATCATTTTTTTCTTTTTTTTTTTTATCTATTATTAGGTTTTTCAAGTGTGTAAGTGTGTCTTAATCAAAAGAACAGTTCCATACAGCTCTTGACATCAAAGAAGAGCATTTCCAAAGCTATTACAGTATCAAAGTAATATTCTGTGCAGAATCTAAGGTGAACCATTGGAATAATCCTTCTGGGATAGAGATGAAAAAAATGCTGCATTCAGTGTTGCCCAGAAGCATCCAAAGCAATCTATCAAAAAAAGACATGAAAATATTGGGCCACACTTACTTGATGCATGTACTCACCACTACTATTATTTTCCTCCATTTTCTCTTTGTCTGCTTAGCTACTAATCTTACCTTTGTCTGAAAGTTCCTGCTGTACATATGAAAGTACCAGAGCTGATTAATGAGTCACAGGAGGAAATGACCTCTGATGTGCTTCAAATCCATGCACCTTTTATGTATTTGAATCACATTATGAAGAAAAAAAAGTGTTAAGGCAAAAATAGCATCATTGTAGCAGCACTAAGGTGAGAGCGCCGGACATGAGCAATCCTTTCATGTGCCCTTAATACATTTTCACTGTGCTATTAAAGACTTCTCTTCTGCTTATTGAATATACATTTAAAGGTAAACTATATTTAACTACAGCAGTTTAGCTGGATAACCCACTGCACCAAAAGACTTTGCTAATCTGAGCAACCATCAATTTAATTATATGCCCTGTACAGTACAGAGATTTCTGCCTTCAGCTGTGTGAGTGAAGCACCAGTTTCCTTGCAGAAGGGATGGGCATTCTGGTTGCTGCTGTGGTCAAGAGAACAGAGGGGGCGAGGGCAGAGAGGGAGAGAAGGTAAGGAGAAGTTACCATACACAAAAAAGCTGTTCCATCTGACAACAGTAGTTAACTTGCTCCTTGAACTTAACATCTGGCAGCATTTCATCTTCTGAACACTTGTAAAACCTTATGGTACTTTAGACAGTGGGAGTTCCCATCCAAAAGAAATTTTAACAGTACAAAGAGACCACAAAGTCCATTTCTTACTGGGCCAGGGGGTTTTTAATTCTCAACTCACAGCTTACTTCAAGAATACCCTAGAAGTTCTTCCTTTGCATAGTTTTTTGAGAGCAGTTTTAGCACTAATTTTCAGCAGGGATAATGTGCATGTATGGAAAGGCTGCCTCTATATTCCTCATCATTAAGGAATAAATGTGGGTAGATAGTTTTTCTCCTTAACTGCCTAATAAGGCCAGTATGGGAACCAGAGAAAACTTCATTGCTATCAAAACACATCTAAAATTAATATCCACAGAGGAAGATACAGTATTTTGTATGGCTCCCACCTTTGAATATCCAACTGGCAGTGCCAAGGGCCTGTAGGGGGTAAGGAACAGCTTCCCACCTCCTGGAAGGGGACACAGTGGCATGGATGCCTTCCTGCTGCTACAGGAGAGGGTGGCAGTGATGTTGTGGGATGCTGTGCCCCCAGGGAAGGAAAACAGGGCCAAGAAAATGCAGCCAGATAGAGGCTACCACACTAATTCCTTCTTCCCTCACAGTACTGCTAAAGCTATGCTGGAAGGAGAATTTGGGTTAAATGAAGACAGCAAAGATTGAGAGTTTGCTATTAAATGAGCTTTAAAGGAACTCCAGCACTCCAACATGCAAGCAGCACCAAGAGTCACCCAGCCACAAAGACCAGCACATCCACCGTGGGTTGTAGGAACTGTTTGCAACCAAGCTTCATTCAAAACACGAATGTAAAAAAGCCCTTTAAAAGGGTTGCTTTCTGACACATTTGTATACTATTGCATGATGGCTGTCCTCAATACATGGAATTAACACCTGCTCCTTCTGGGAAAGATTCTTTTTAAAAAGCAAAGGATGTGATTAGGAGAGGATGCCTTGCTGACTACTAAGTCACTGGAGCAGCAGTGCACTCTCCATTTGTCTCTCTCTCTCTAAATCAGCATCACCCCAAAGCATGAAACAAACTTGTGATCATAAGAAAAATGCAATCCAAGCCTGCTGTGACCCAAAATGCAATGGTTTTGCCTCGGTCTATGAGACAGCATGTAATAAAGAGCAAATCGGGAATGAATACTAAGCTTTGCATGAATACTACTACAATTAAAATAGGGTTGAAGTACTTGCAAATACTACAGATTTATAAAGAATCATAAAAATTGGATAAAACTGTGAGGAACTGACAAATTCATTTATCAAAAGGGAAAAAAGAGCAACATATACAAGAAAGAAATATTTTTCACTATGGCCAAACACAAGATAATGCATTATAGAAAAAAATAGGAAACAGAATTATTTTCCTTCCAAATTCAGTTTGTTCCAAAATTTATTTTAACTGTAGAAGTAGACATACCTGAAGAAAGAACTTTGAAAATATTATGCTCCTAGATCAGATGGAGAAAGTTCCAAAATAAAGGAAGCAGACTGCAGTTCCAGCAATGCAGATGCAATCTGGAAGACACAGATCCTGAATAACCTCAAGTACCAAACACAGTGCACTCAATCCAATGTAGGGCAGTCAGAGAAAAAGTTACCACACCAACTTCTGGAGGAATCTTTGCAAGAATTCAGTCAAAACCATCCTTTGTTTCCTTCAGTACACAAAGGAAATTTTGCATCTCAACTGGGCCCCTCTTTTTCCTCAACATCCTAAGTGTATTTTCCTTAATTTGAAGCTAAGGGAACTTCCCAGAGTGATCATTCCCGACCCTCTCTGGCTGTCACACTCCCAAGGGCAGGGACCAGAGCCCCCAGTGACCCGATGGGTCCCGTTTGGCTCCCGCACATCCCACTCACATCAGAGCCGGCTTCCTCGTCGGTCCCAGGCTTCCCTTGGCAGTGCCTTAGTCTCGTTCCATAAAGCCATTTATCCACGGCACAATGACACAGAAACACGGCTCCTGCCGTGCCTCCCTCACCCGGCTGCGACAACTCTCATCTGTGCCCTTTGTGATGCAAAGGATCGGCAGTTCACGGCCTCTCACCTGTGCTCGACCAGCATCCCGGCCCTGCATCCCAAAGTGCATCCCGGCCCTGCATCCCAGCCCTGCATCCCAAAGTGCATCCCGAAGTGCATCCCGGCCCTGCATCCCAGCCCTGCATCCCAAAGTGCATCCCGAAGTGCATCCCGGCCCTGCATCTGCAAACAGAGTTACCTGGCAGGGGTTAAGCGCTCAGGAGCATCCAGGAGAGGAGCGGTGCAGCCGAGCCCTGCCAGGGGAAGGCACAGCTGTGGCCCCGCAGGAGCAGCGGGCACCAGGCTGCCACTCTGCACGATTCACCACCTTTGCACCTGCCCCTTTGCTCCTGCCCCTGCACACACACGGGAAGAACACGCTGGACAAACACAGGCTGCTCTTCCATCTCATCCTATTTGCACCAATGTCTTGTGATGGATTTCATAAAGCTTTTGTAGAGCTCAAACTGCAGGAGAGAAGAGATCATTTGAGGTAGAAATTTGCTACGTATTTGTTACCATGCTGTCCTAGAGGAATCAAAAATCAAGAAACATACTCATAGACAGCTCCCCCTTAAATCCAGGCGTAAGAATTTGTACTTTTGAGCAACTGGACAAATGATTGAGATATGGCTTTGCCTGAAACAAAAAGAATAATCTCAGTTGGTCAAAAGCCAAGAAATCACTATGAAACTGCATTGAACAGAACAATTCTTCAGAGCAGGCTATATGCTTATATGCTGCATATAGCATAGGCTGTAACATTAAAGATCATTATTTACATTTTTACTGTCTTTAAAGGTCTCTTATTTGCACTACAGAAAGCAAAAAAGAATTTGAAGAAAAGTGAAATTATATATGAAGCTATTTATTACAGGTAAAATGTTTTCTTTACTCATTTACAGCACCTCAAATATGGTGTGGATAGAATATCACAAGGAACTGCACCACTCTGGGGAAAAGATGGAAGGAGGCAGTTCTAGAAAAAGATTTCTGTCCTATGGAAGATGTCCCTTTTTTTGCCTGCATATTTGAGAGACTCGTGTATTCTCTTATTTCCTCTGCCTCACTTGTCTACAAGATGACAAGTGATGCCCAACTACTTTGGCATATCATATTGCATTGTGTCATTCCACCACCTGCCAATGCCAGTGGCCCATCAAGCCTGAAAAATCAAAAGCAGCAATTTGTTAGAAACTGGGAAAAGAAAAAAAAACACCAACCCACCACATTTTAAGCCAAAAATAGAAACATTCATTTTGTATTAGTAAATAGACCATGAAATATTGATCCACAAAAGTAAGTGAGCATGAGAAATGTATCAATCTCTTAAGAAGATTCAAGGATTTAGAAGCATTTCAGTATTTGTGTATTGGTAGCTGTATGGAAGACAACATCTCTCTCTCAGATCAAATATGATTCTGCTAAACACTGCTACTCTTTATACTTTCCTTTAAGGGCAGCAGACCTTGTGATGAAAGAAATGCTACAGAAACTACATGTTCTAATAAAAATATTACTATGGAACAATAACCAAACATGTAGTTATCTTTGCTGGCAACAGTAAAAGGCAGTGCTATTAAAAAAAAAAATAAGTCTGCCTGGATCCTCATTTTTTCTTAAAGATCAGTGCTGAATCAAAGAGAAGCATATTTGTTATAGAAGCACAGAAAAAATCCTTCTTTTTTATACAGTCCACATTTATCAACAAAATCATCTCTCAGGAAAAAAGAAATCACTGTTTGCTTTGCTCTGCAGAGAGAGACAATACAGGCAGAGAAAACAGCAAGTTTACCAGTACTAGCCAAATTATAGCAATTATTTTGAAAGGTGCTATCCTCTGGGTAATTGTTTTGTTCCTTGTAATGCTGCACAAACACTCCTCACAAGAATGTTTGCTTAAGATCTAGTCCCACTCTGTCCTGGAGCACAACTTGAGATCTTCACTCAGGCAAATTTTCCCTTCAAAATCCTCCACACTGTGGCCTCTCAATTTTCTCAACAGCTGCCATGTGCAAATTGTTTGGTGCTCATCCTTTGTGTTCAGCTGAGCTAACAAAGCCTGCTCAGAGGCTCCTAGCCCGGGTTCTACAGGACTGGGACTCTGGCAAAGCAGTTAGTGATGTTACCAGATTCCCAGAATGAAACTGAATTTTGTGTCCCACTAGGGAGACGGGGAAAGGAATCACCAAAGCCATCTCCCCCTCAAATCACAGCAGAGGGGTGTGAGAAAGCAAGCACAGAATTACAGAGCAAGAAAAGGTTACCAAGCCAGATGCTGTGAAAAGGGAGTAACATTGAAAGAGAAGATTCTCAAAGCACAGGGTGGAGCAAAGCTAAGGGCAAAATGCAGAACCACAAGCTAGGCACGGTGAGAAATGCAGGATCCCACAGAAATTGGGAATGCTAAAAAAAGGCCAGAAGCACTGCAGGAACTGGCTCCACTCCAGAAAGAGCAGGAACCAGGACTCCTGCTCACTCAGACAATTTGCTGTGAAGCGTTCTGCCCGGGAACATCTGTGTGGAACATGATGGAAGCCTGCACCGTGCAAGTTGCACACACAAATGAAATGGAAAATGAGACATAATTAGGGTCAAACGGTACAACACAGGGTCATTAGGGTAAAAGTGTGCCATGTTTTTCTATACTGAGCAGTAGATCAGCCTTTCCAATGACAGCCAAGCGATTTTACCAGATACACAGTTTAAAAGCTTGACAACACCCACATCCACACAACAAACGCTCAGTACAGGGAATTCAGTACAGAGTCCCGTTATGGTGTCAAAGCTGGACATCCATGGAGCTCAGTGGAACAGGTACCCCCATACCACACACCTTCAATGACAGCCAGCACCTCCCTGCTGGCAGCACACCCCATGGGCAGGCAGGAGCTCATCCCACAGCCTGCCCCACAACCTCCCTCTCCTTCCCAGCCCACTCTCCCGGGAGATTGTCACACTGACAGTGCACAGGGACACATCTACTGCATCTCAGTAACTCTGGGCACACTGAGCTCAGAAGTGCCGCTTTTATTACAAACTGAACAAAATGCCCCACAAACCAGAACAGCCAAAGGTACAGCATTAACTCATGCAATCATCATCTCTTAAGAGTTTGATACTTTAACAAATACTGCAACAAAAAGTAGTCCCCAGACTATGACAACATGGTTTTCATATGACAATTATATAACCAATTTCAAATGAGGCATGTATGTATGTTCCCTATTTATGTTCTGGAGCAGAGCAAAAATTATTCTGAAATACCTCCAGCAGTCCATGTTCATTGTACAGGACACGTAAATTATTTTAAGGGAATAATACATCTCCAAGGACATTTTAATGGATTAAATGTCAGGAATGAAATACTGCATTTCAACTTAGCCAGGACCTTAAAGAATGAATATAAAGACAATTATTGAGAGGTCTGAAGAACACGATTGATTTCTTGCAATTTAAACTCTGAGGCACTTTATGCACTCAAACAGAATTTCTATTTCAAGTTTTCATTACATAAAATTATGAAGTATGTAAAGATATAATGCTGACAATATTTTAGAGTTTATGAGGGAACTGCAGAGTGTCTGATTTAAAAGTAAGTTGTGTTTTAGGACTGCATTTTAAGCACAGAATTTTATGCTCAATTACTGTGAAATAAATTACAATTATGATCTACAGTCCTTTTAGCAGTAGCTTGATGGTCCTATACAAAGCCAGAAATTAAATACCACAAGGAAATAAAAGGGACAAATTCCAACAAGAACCCCATAAAACAAGAAGTTATACATTTGGAAGGTGCTGTGCTGCAGGCAAATGGCTGCCAGCATTCCAGATCAAGCTGTGAGGCAACACACTGCAGATGTACCTGTGCTCAATACAGAAAATATTCTCTCACAGACACACCCCTTAGTTACAATGGGATTCTGATCGTTATAATGGCACTTAGATACAGAAAAAAGTGTCTAATTTAATTTTCTTACAGAAAAAGAAATGTAAGTCATTACTTGCAAAACATGCACAAAATTCTCATACCACACTGTGTTAGAATACAGTGTATATGTAAGTTGCCTTTATAAAACCTGTGACAGTTTTTTGAGCTTCAGTGCTGTTTAAAGAAAATATCCGAGACCAAAGGCAACAATAAATGGGAAAAATATAGTTCCTATGAGAAGTAATATGTTCCATTTCATGGATATAACCCGAACATCCATCTATTTCTATCCATTTGGGACCACTGTCATCAACACGTGCACTCTCAGGAAACAAAAAAAAGCAACTCTCCAATAAAATATAGTTTTATAAATAGATTGCTTACCATCATAAACACTTACTAAATAGGCAGAACTTTCTTTTAAAAGCATTTTAGCTCAAAACCATCACCACCCTTCTGTATCATTACCACTGTAAAGATGACAGCTCTCCAGTGATTGCATTGGTGGAGTTTCACAAGGTCTTCTTGGGATTTGTGACATTGTGAGGGATGGCCCAGTGTCACAGCAACAGAACACCAATAACAGATCAGGGTCACCCACACGATCCTTTGCCCTTTTGCTTGAGCTGACAATTCACAGTGAACTGCCCCCTGCTTCTCCAAACTCCAGGCAAGTGGGTCATTCCCTCCGACTGGTTATCCCCAGGGAGGAGCAGGAGCAGGAGCAGGAGCCCCCGTGCTGGCTGCTGGATCAATGGGCAGTGTCAGCAGGCTCCCATTTAATGATGCTGCAGCCAGCGCCAGCCCCGCTCCCGGCCACGCTTTCCACAGGAACCCACACAGGACACGGGGCTCTGGAAAAGCCAAGTAATTGCCTCACTTTGCAGTACGAGGAATTTTTTGTTAAAGGCATACACCTTGCATTTTATGTTCCTAGGATCAGTCCTTAGATTTGAACAAAGAAAAGATGTTCACATTCACAACGGTGCCATGTGACAGCCAAGGGCAGCCAACGGCATCTGTGTGACTACAAATGCATTTACAAAGGCTTGCTATAAAGAAGAATACAGTGTTTTGTAAGCCTTGCTTATATATGTGTACATGTATACAAATTTCACAGTTATGAAACAATTTTTATTATTAAGGTGAGAGGTGTTTGGCAAACACACAAAAAGCACCAAAAAAATAACAGCCAACAACAAAAAACATACCACACAAAAATACAACCACAAAACATGGGAACCCTTGTCCTGTTTCTGTGATAAAAGGATGGAGCAGTTGAAGTCATCTCTGTATCCATGTAAGCTCTGGAGTGGAACAACTGAATTATGGAAATGGGGTAACTGTACACAGTTCTTCAAATTACTGACTTATTATTATTGGATGTTCCATGCAAATTACCAACAAAAACTCTCCTACTCGAGGCAACTGTTCAGCCAGGCCCTGTTTCAGCCTCAAACATGCAGTCCAGACCTCTCAGCTAAAGGAGAAAGGACAAGGGGCCTTTCCTTTGAATTCAGCCCAGTGCATCCTGCAGCTGAAGGGCCCCACATTTCCAAAGCCAGCCTCAGAAGGCACAACACTAAAAACACTCTCCACGGTAACATTTTAGGACCCTTTCTTCACTTCCAACTCAATAAAAGTTTTTAAGGTAGTCCTCAGAAAGTTGTCTGATGTCTGTCTAGCAGTGCTTCTGCCTTCCAGACATGGGCAACAGCATTTTAACTGTTCACCCCAGACTCAAGCAAGACATCCTTCTTTGGAGGTTGGAATCAGTTCAACTACGCTGTCTACACTTCTGGAAAACTCCTTCCCAATAAGGAAAAAGTAGAGCAGGAATAATTTTACTCTTAGCATATCACATTATGCAGAAATCAGAATCTAAAATAATGACACGTTCCAGAATGAGGAACAAAAATTATTATTGATAAAAATGCGTCCTGAATTTGAAAGTGGTTAAAAAGTTAAAAAAGCATAGCTAATTTGATAATTACCTTCTCAAATATTCTCCCACAAGAGTAAAAGCTCTTACCACTTACCACAAAAGGATCTGCCACTCCTTTTATTTTTTTTAACCTTTGAACGCTTTTAAAAGCTCCAGTACAAGAATGATACACAGCCACCACCACCCTTCCAGACTGGTAACTGCTAAATGGTATTTTATAACAACAAGAAATCATTCTTGGTTTACAGAAATTGTTTTCTCAAAGAATTTGACAGATTTGAAACCGAACCTATTTGTCATATCCTTTATACACTCCCAACAAGTTTGTTGTCAGAAATTTCAAGCTGTCATTTAATACAGAGCAAAATTTACCAAGAAAAACTCCACTGCTCTGAAAGATGTCCCTGCTCTAGTCATTTTCCTTCTCAAATTTCAATTCTGGTCAATGTCTCCAAGCAAGTTTCCAGCAATCCTTAAGTTTAAAGTAGCATTCCCATAACCAGCAGTGATCTGACACCTGCTGGCTTCGTTCTCTTCCCATGCCATCCCCAGTGGGATTCTCCCTTCCTCAGAGCAGGCTCCAGAAAACAGAAGCAGAGTTATGTTCAGGATCTCAACTTCCCTGCTTCACTATGGTGGGCACAACTGTGATCTACCAGGAAACATTTAGCATATTTGAAAGGTAACAAGTGAGAAAATCCAGGCCATAAGTACCACAGGACATTTGTATCGAGTTTTACTGCCAAAAGTTTTATTTTACACTCGAGTTGCAAATTAATATTGTGTACATGTCATACAGGATGCAGAAGTAATACATGAACATATTTGTTAGCAACAACAAATTTTCAGAAAATAAAACATCCTAATCCTAATTTGGTGGAGTTCCTTCTTCAGCACACAAAACAGTGAAAGTCCAATGACAGTTTAGTCCTGTCAATTTTGACACTTTGAAGGGAGAAAAGAAGCCAAAATGACACAGAGGTTAAATGAGTGAAGATAAAAGACAAGAAAGAATAGATAGTGAAGAGGGCTGGACTCTGATACATCTAAGTCTGAGACATTTGATACACAGGCATGGGAAAAGTGTCAGAGATAGAAAGGTTGTGGCCTTGGAAAATAGGTAAGTAAAATTGTCAGGGATGTTAGAAAATAGTCCAGAGGGAGGCAGAAATAAAAATTAGATCTTTGAATCTGAACAGGTCTGAGGCTGGCCAGATACTAAAGGGATAATCTGAAGATAGAACCATGGGAGAAGCAGAGTGGGGGGAAAAGCACTGGATTTTTGGGACATTTGAATAAAGTGTAATATAAAATAAATCCAACAACAAACTGGAGAGAGGGTTTTTAGGTACATGAAATTAGATGAGAGGGGAAAAAAAATGGCAAATTATTAAAAACCAGAAATAGTGATGATGATGGGTGCCATCCTCTTAAAGACAGATGAAAGAGAAACTTGGTTCCTACTGAAGGAAGAAGTAACTTTGTGAAAGGAATGAGAGGCGTAAACGATACAGAAATAAAAGGGGCAAATTTGCACAGTTAAAAGGCAGAGAAGCTCAATTCAGAAACAGATTCTGAGAATAAAAACAACTTTGAAAAGGATCTTGCCATGCAACAAAATCAGGATTGAAGATCTTGTATCAAGAATGAATGAAGAATGAAAATGAACAGCAGATCTGCAAGCAAGCTCAACAAAAAAAAGGTGAGATAAAAGTGGTTAAAAAGTCCATTTGGGAACAGCATTGAAGCAGGTAAGGCAAAGCTGAGTCCAAAGTTGTGTTGTGCTGACATACTCTTCAGATATTCAGAAAAGCTGGAATGGAAATTAAGAAATTACAAGAGAATATGTCTGGAGGGAGGAATGGAGACAGGGCAGTGCAAGAAGCAGCCAAAGAAACCATGTACAGAGATAAAAATAAAGACCAGTGAGTCAAAAGAAGTGAGGCCAATGAAGGAAGGAGGCAGCAGTAAAGATGAAGGAGTCAAAAAGGTTAATAGACTGGAGATCCCAAAAGGAGTGAGTGACAGGGTAGAGGAGAGAGAAAGACAGATAAGCTGAAAGAGAGCAGGTAGTGATCAGAGAAAGGGAATTTAGAAATTAGAGATAATAAAGTGAACAGCATTTGGTAAAGATAAGGTCATGGGAATGACTGAGGCAGTGAGAAAATCTATCTAAAACTAGAAATCACAGGCACTGGGCTGGAAAAACAGAATGACGAACAAAGGATTAAAGTACTGATCAGGGGAAAGGAACTGGGCTTGCCCGTGGGGAGGGATGAAATTTGAAAAGACAGAAACAGGTTGAGTTTAGCAAAATCACAAAGAAAGATGCAAACCAATGACCACTACGAAAACTAGACACAGAGCACTTAAAACTAGGTAGAGGGTAGAGCTGACAACAGGACCGATGAAGCAGAAGCCAGGAGTCAAAGAACTTTAGTGGTGAATATGAATGGAAAATACTTTTTAAAAAGCATCAGAGAAGGGAATAAAGTTCAAACAACAACTCTAAACATCTACATTTGAGTCGTGTTCAGAAACATGAGCAGGACCCCACCAGGGTCAGCACCTCCATTTCCCTCCTCTCCAGAAAGATTTCCTCACCCAGATCAAACCAGAGATCAGAAATTCAAAAGACCAACACTGGCTAGACAATGTGGGGATATGACAGGGTTGGGAAAGTTTTGACTATTGAAGTAGACAAGGACTGTTAAAAATGATGGAAAAACAGTGATTTGACCTCTGCCATCCAGCACCTTTATGTCTTGACAAAACCAGACCCGAAGACCTGCGCTGACTCTCCCTCACATCACCTCCTGTTGCTACCAGCTCACACAGCCAGTGCAGCATTCACCAGCACTCCAACTCAGCTGTTAAGATTCTCACCACACAGCAGTGTAACAGCAAAGAGAAGAGGTTAAGCACACAGACTGCTGCAAACAAACATCACTGCGATTTTGGGTCCCATTCTGAGGTATCTGAGAACCACTGGCATAAAAGTTCTTCTCCATTTCCAAGCCTCTGTCAAGAATTCCACTCTACAGCTTTCCTAATCACGAGCATGAATAAAACACCAGCCTTCTCAGACACTTCTAAAACTGCATTTCATCTTCTGCTATACTGGCATGCTTTTAAAGTTTCTGCTCATTACAAAAAGACAACACACTTTTATTGCCTGCTCATACAATTGGAAGCTGGATCATTAGGAGTGCAACAGAAGAGGGGAAAAAACCCAAATTATTCCCTGCTACCAAACCAGTGGACACACAGAGTATAAAAAGTGAGCTGAGCACATCATTTCTATCTACCCTACTGATTACTGTTTATTTGTGTGTGTAGATGTGGTTCACTCAAAATTACTGAAATTTACATAAAAATCAGCTAAAATATAAAGAGCTCACAAGACTGGGGCCATAATGGGAGCTCTTTGTTATTTTTATGCTTTATCACATTTTAATATGGCTTGAAAACAATTTTAAATTTAATTTAAAATTTTTGTTTAAAACACAATACATTGGATGTAGTATTTTAAAATAATCTTTTAACAAATAAGACAAAAGTTATTTTTGTTTAGTGTACTGTCTTTTGTTACAGTCAAGAAATCTCACCTAAAATCAACTACTGGAAGCAGTAAGTTGTCCACAAGATAGGCAGCATCTACTGTAACATATATATATCTTAAATAGAAAAGTTTGAAAAAATATCAGAAACACTGTAATTTTTACATTACATTTAATACCTATATGTTTTATTTCTACTGGACTACTGCACAGTAGGGGACCTTTCAAGACAAAGGGATTTTATGCAATGTTATTCAAAGCACAGCGTTCACTCCTGACACAAGTTAACACTGGAGCATTACTGAAACAAAAGAAGGAGCTGGTCAGACATTTTGGGTAGAAATGTAACAAGTTTTCTTTAAAGTAAATAAACACATAATGCCATAGCTCAAAATAAATAGTGCCAAACGTTATCACCAACATATGAAAAATAGGATGGTGGTTTGGAAGAGAAAGTATTTTATAAGCACAGAGCATACATTGGAGTGCTAGAACAAGACTTACCATTTTTATATATTATCAGGTACTTTAGGGAAAGATTCTACAATCTCCACTTATGTAAGTAGTTCTATTAACCCACATTGGCTTTTTAATTACAGAGTTTGGTACCAGAGTCAGCTGCACCATTCATTTCACAGACTTTAAGTCAGGAACAACGATTTCTTTTCCTCAGCACAATATTTAATCATAAATACTAAAAAACCCACAATGCTAAAAAATTTAAATGCTTAAGTACTCACATTTGCTAACTCTTAGCTCGTGATTCTTTTACTCAACACACCCTTCAAGGGGAGGGATATCTATTAGTAGTCTCTGGCAGGAAAAGTTCAATATTTTATGCATAATATTAGATACAAATAACCTGCACTTCGTTTGGGGGGATTTCTGGTGATTTTTAAATGTTCTACTATGTTTCAGAAAAAAAAATTTGAGTACTTGTGCATATTAAGAATTAATTCTGGGAGTCAAGCAAATATGGTGCTGCTTTTTTCAATAAAAAGCATTTCATTCTATGACATGTGAAACACTGTTATAGAATATAACCATCATGTTTTAAATTATACAGCCATTTAATGAATGAAAATAAATCTAGAGGTTGCTAAACACAAGCGAAAGTTTCTCAAATACTTATTTCCAACAAACTGTTCCACTGAAGTTCTATAAGGTTGAGTGCACACAGAAGTGAGAAATAAAAGCAAAGTTTCATAAAATTTGTCCTACAAAACCTGGAAGCAAAAAATAAAAATGTCTGTATTAAGATAAGCTGATGATCTGGCACATACCATCTAAAAACTCCCTTTGGTTTTTTTTCCAAGCACAATTTTCATAGTATTTGTAGCTTTAAAAAATACAAAATCAAAAACAACCCTGACCCTCCCTTGACTCCCTTGAACACAAACTCAACAAATAGTTTTTTATTCTTTGAGCATTATATCAAATAAAAATTACAGCTGCACAGAGAAACAAACAAGCAAAACAATCTGAGCATGCAGGGATGTGACTGCATCTAGAACCTAAATGTGTATGTACATATTGCTGCTTTTATTTGAACTAACTTTTTACCCACATAAAGAAAAAGACTTAACTGACAGTAACAGCTCCTTAGCTGCTATCATTGACAATAATTACCTTTTGACAGTTCCATAAAAAAAGTTCAGTCTTGAAACTCAGGGAATTTCAATCCACTCTCCATTTTCATCACATTTAAAAAACAAGACACATTCCGTCCTTAACAATGAAAATATAATATAAGCATACCCCAAAAGGCACTAAGGTCTAACAAAAATATTCAGCATTTGCTTTTAAACTAATAAAGTATCTGTAAGACAGTTTGCATATATAATTATTTCCCAAATTAAGGCGTGGCAACTTTCTCTTAAACATAAAAGCTATAATTTACTTCTGCTGAATATAAAACTAAGTCTCAGGATACAGTATACAAAGATCATATATTTATGTAGAATACATTTTGTGTTATCCTAGATTATTATATCTTTGCTAAAAGATTTAAGTATTTAGAAAAAAAATTAAAATTTAAATATACCGTAACGTCATTCAAATTATTTTAAACACAAACATCTACAAACAATGACATATACACAAACAGTTGGGAAGTTGTAACTTAAAGATCACATCCTTTAATCAGACCTGCTCAAAGGACAGCCACAGAAGAACCCTATTGGCTACAAGAAGCATCTGCATGTTTTTAAGAGTGAACTATGCAGACTCCCATTGCCCCAGGGCAGTGCTGCACAAGTCTATTGAAAACGACCCAATTGCTGAATCAACAACTTAAATTTTCCCAGAAAACCTCCGACAAATGTTTTGTGTATTACGAGAGACTAACAAAACAAAAGGGGACGTTACAAAAATTTCAGCATGACAATTTTTTCCTGAAATTATTTTTCCATTGCATTTGGCAAGCAGAGAACTAATTCTATTCCTTGTCTATTCTTACAGCAAGAACTGCAAACTACAACTCAATATAAAATACAATAAACTCCTGTAATAATTATGTTCCTCTCAGAACAAAGATTAAAATAAAGTTAACTGTGCTGATTCATACTTTCCATAAATTACTAAAAAGGTGAAAGATTCAGACATTTTGCTTCTTGATAATAAGCCTAATATCTGTATCATGTGCAAAAGTGCAACTGTGTTTTAGAACTGAGGCCCAACTGAATACAATTTTGTTATTACAGAAAGCATACTTGAACCCACTAACATGGAAACAGTGGCACACGGCATCTTAAAATTACGCTTTACGTATTTCAACCTGTCGTACAACCGCAAGTTAGTAAAAAAAAAAAAATCACAAAACCCAGAAATAAACAGAAAACAACAAAGCTTGTATATAAATTGGTTTACAATTCAAAGCACAACAGTAAGCTTCAGATGACGGCATTATTGCGAGCCACAGGGCGGGCTGGGATGATGCGTCGCTGTCGCTGCCGGGTCCGGGCGCTGCTCAGCTGCTGGCGGTGTGTGCGTGCATGCGCTTCGCCACATCGTACACGTAGGTGATGTCGGGGCGCTTCTCGGGATCCGGGCTGATGCACATATTAACTAATTGTCGCAGCTACCAGGGGAGAGAGAACACGACAGCAGCGTTGGTCTTCTTACAAGCAGGATTTGTGCGTTATCAAGTTCAAATTAATCCAGCTGGCAGAAAGGAGGCAAACGGCGATTCTGCACAAGCACACAGCAGCCGTCCCTCTCCGCTAACGCGCTGCACGCAGCCGGATGCAAACATGTATGCAACACTCCCCTGGTTTCTACATTTTGCACCGCTGTTCAGAGAAACTGAGGAGCAAATTTAAGTTCTAATCCTTTCAGCATATAACTTTAGACATGCATTTAGTCCAATCCCACATAATTTATAGAAAATTCCCCCGTGTTTCTGGAGGGCTGTGCCTGCAAAGCCCAGAATGAAAGTAAGCGAGGGCTGCTCTGCTCATTCAGTCCTGATACAGGAGTTAGCCAGCAATAAATGGCATTTCTGCCTGACACGGCCCAACAAACACAAGGCACTGGTGCTCCATCTAACACACAGTTAACCCCCAGAACCTCCTGCTGCCAGGAGCTACCAATATACACACATTCATTCAGCCCTGAACAAATTAAACCCACTGAGGGCTACCTGCTATACCACCCTTGAGGAAATATCTGAACTTAAAAGTGGAAGCTGGGAAAGTATTTGGGCAAGTACCACATTCTGCTGGCCCTGTTACTGCACTTGTCCACTGCTGAAGACATGATATTGGAATAAAAAAAGCTTTGGCCTACATCCCAATATGCATTCCTTAGAATTAAGATTGTTATTAGTGTTCTTCATGTAAAGAAGCACAATTAACAAATATTCACAAAAGCCTCTATCTGGGAATAAACAAATCACTATGACCAGAAAATCCCGTTTCCAGAAACACCATAACCTATTGGGTCTTTTTAATAGGCACATTAAGCATAAGCAACCCAAAAGAGCTTCCACACCACCTGCATACTTTTCATTGCCTTCACAAACTGTCAGGACATTTGCAGGCTTTTCTCCCTCCACTGAAATGCCTCGGAATTTATGACATTAGAATTTAACATATTGTATGGATAACCTTCTGATAGGGCACCTATTTTAAATTGTTGCATCTCCTAAGCAATTTTCAACGTGGAACACACCTCTTTCATACTGACTTACTGAAATGTTCAATGCTTTGCAAAAACAACCAACTCTGAACATCTTCCTTTATACTTTTAAGTAGTTTTGCTAAATCCTCCTAGAACTCCTTATAGAACTGGGGACAGGTGGGGAGGGAGGGGGAGGACACTCCAACAAACACATTGTGATCCAGTCTTCTGCGACAATATACCAAATTAGGTTTGGTCTCCCAGCCAGTATAACTAGGTAGAATTATTGAAAAAAATCTGTAATTATTACAACTAACACAGAGCAACCTCATCACCCTCATTTTATTCAAAAGGAACATAGGCTGTCTCTTTAAATATGCCATCGAAGAGTTTCCTTCCTGCTTTTCAGACAAAGAACAAGAAGCATTTTAAATTGTAATTATACTTCTTTCACTTTTCTGAAGATTAATTTAAATGCATGGGAATAGGAATTCCTGAAGTTAAGGAAGAAGCACTGCATACTGCTTTATAAAGCTTTGTCCATTAGCCCTTGCAGGCAAACTGTACATACTGTTGAATACAAAAAATCTGTACATTATAAAAATGATGCCATTAGACATCCCATTCTTTAGTAAGAAGAGCTCAATATTCAAAAGCAAGATAATTCTGAAGATAGTGGTCAGATTACTGGATTGAAAACAAACATATTAAATCGAAATAACCTGTAACAGACTTGCTATTTGAATTTAAATACATTAAGTATATTCTGACTAATGGAGTTATAAAAGCCATCATATTGCTTCTGGCAGTCAATAAATAAAATACAATGCCAGTGGCAATAAAAACGATTAGCCTGCAATAACTCCCAAACATTTGAAGAGCAGAATGCTGGAAATCATTAGCTACTGTAAGAAATAATAATTGCCAGCATGTAATACAAACATGCAAACCAAACAATCTCCTGCAGAAGTAGCAGGTGGGGCACAGGGTAAGCAGGAGGCACAGTAAAAGCAGAGATGAGCAGTTTGCCATGCAACACCTCAGAAAGCCTGCAGAGAAAACAGAAAAGACTGAAGAACATCCAATATCATCAAGCCTGAAATTAGAGTCAAATAAGCAAACATTTTGTGAAGAAAATACAGGTGTAATTTATCTGCAAAATACATCTAATCCCAAATATATAAATTTCTCTCTCTGTGAAGACTTTCATCTGTTCAACAGACTTCTACATATAGTCTTCATAAAGGACCTTGAAGGGTTGAAACCCACAAAGCCAGCATCAGAGAGGAAAGAGTGCTCTTTCTCCTGTTTTTACTAGCTGTTTATTAATACTTTACTGTTGTGGAACAGCAGAAATAGATCTTCAAAAAATTTACCTGTTCAGGACTTGAGAAGCCTTGACACAGACCTCTTTAAATGGCAGCCACTGCAATTACTGCAGTTCTCTCTTCCCTTGGCAGGTCCAGAATCTCACTGGTAAGGCAGGAATGCTGAGCTGCCATGCCTGGGACACTGCACAACAATAGTGCAGATTCCTGAGAAATTTCAAAATCCTTGAGCTCTTTTGGGCCTTGTAACTGAACAGCAAACCCTTGGAAGAAGTTGAATTAATTCTGCTATACAGGATGAAAAGTTACATGGGAACAGAGTCTTTCAGGACTGAAACTGGGACCACACTCGATGCTAATACTTGGTTACAGCACTGATCCTTTACTCCTACAGGAATATCCATTTCAATAAACCTGAAATCCATCTGTCAGCCCCTCTAGTACTAATAAAGTTTCCAGAGTATCAGAAAAGCTCACAGTGTCATGGGAAGAGGCACTGGGAGTCTAAAATCAGACTATCATTAGAGATAGAAGCAATTTTTCACTACCTGGCACAGACTGGCCATGAGGCAGAGCAGACTGAGCCAGAGGGACCTCCTGTTGCATCCCCAAGCTGCAAACTTCTTTGTCTGCTTATTGTTCTTAACCTCTTCTGTGCACTTAGCACAGTGACTGTCTTTAGCCTGGAGCTTAGCCTGACACTGGAGCAGTGGGACACACTTTCTTTAACTTTAGCAGGTTTTTCAGCTATGAAATAAATAATTGTCACTCAAGTCAGGAGGAGGGGGGAAAGACAGAAATATGACAGGCAAGTACTTTGCATTGTTAGCCAGCTGAAACAGAGGAATTTTCATATAGGGAAGTTTGGATTAAAAAACTGCACACACCACCATTCTTACTCTGAATAAAACCTTCTTGAAGCCTTTTCTGAGTGCTTTTCTCAAGACCTGCTGGCAGCTAACACTACCATTGTGGACCTGCTGGCTCCTTCTGCTTTCACATCTGGGTAGGAGGTTGGCAATGGACTTTAGAAGAAATGTACCTCAATCAAAGGGAAGATTTTAAAACTTCATCATGAAAGCAATGTGATACTAATATTAGCTGACAAGATTTTAAGAGTATTGATTGGAGGTGGCAAGGGAGCCCCAGCTTTGAATTCCCTAAAGCAGAACAGCTTTCAGTAAATGCTGAGTACTGACTCTGAATACTATATGTTTTTAAGGGATACTAAAAAATTGAGATATCCAAAGTTATCAAGCATTTGAAAATCTTGGCTTGTGTCTACCACTGAAGCAATAGTTTGTGAAAATGCATCTCAGACTATTAGGATTTCTTATCAAAGGTTTTTAAAAACATTACCCATATTTCCATCTAAAGGTGCATCTTTGTGTCACATTGTTCTCTGATGAAACAGATGTGACACAATTACTAACATGCTACTTTTACAGAGGTTTCAAAACTTAGAAAAATGTCACACCTTAACAGTCAATAAAATTTACTTACAAGAAGTTTCTTGGAAAAGCACTAGTCTTGTATTTCATAATGAAAATATTTACATTGCTATATTAGAGGATGCAGAGATCAACACTCAGTGACGTTTTTATTTCAGAAAATTCTTTTTCATAGAAAATGAAGTGGGTTTTACTATTCAGTGATCCCTGATCTTTACTGCTCACTGAGTGTCCTTCCAACCTGGCTAAAGGTTTGACATCTGTATTTCCAGTAGAGGTGAAACATTCAGGACAGTATTCCAGTATGACAGATAACACTTTTTGTTCCTCTTTTTTACAGTTCATGCCAGCACAGTATTTTTTGTACATGCTAAAAATGGTTTATTTTGGTGCAATAGGTAATAAATGTATGTTTTCCACATAACCTTAGCGACGACAAATAGCAGAACATAAAAAATATTCCCATTACAGTTTCCATAATTGATGGCTTCCTTTAAGAAACTGTTTTCTATCTTAATACCGATAATAGCTCTGATTCTCTCATTATCTTTAAGAATAACTTACATGTATTTTGCAGATAACTGGCTTATCCAAGGTGCAGAAGTACATGTCTGCTTTGAAATGAATAGAAAGTAGCACGTTGTGCTTTGCATGTATTCACAAAACAAAAAACCTATATAGATGTAAGGAAAAGCTGGAATCTCTCTCCCCACCCAAACTCTAGGACCTATCTGGGCCAGACTTTGATATTTGCCCCTTGGCTGGGAATCCACATCTCCAACTTCACACTTAGCTGCAGTGAAGTAGCCTTGCAGGCAGGCCAACTTCAACGAACCACTAGTGGTATCATCATTAAAATCCTGCTGAAGGTCACCATGGAAACCGCCTGCTGAGGTTTCGCTGCTGCATTCGGCATCTCCTAATCAGCTACCATGTGAAATGCAAATTCAGACAGTCTGAAAATTAGTCAAGAAGAATAGAGGATGAGGATGCAGATATGTGAAATATTCATGTGCTTCATGGAAAAAGGAAGACAGCATGAATGACACAACAAAGAACGGCCCCTGACATTCTCGCTATCATTTTGCATTATTGTTCACACCCTACTGTATTTCTAGGCCTCCAGTTCTGAAGTTGGTTATATGAACTGCCATATTTAGAGTCTACAATAAATAATAATTAAAAATGGCCAAGGCAAAATGACTAATCGGCAAACCCACAAAGAGCTGGAGCGTATAAATTACACAATAGATCATTATTTCATCCTTTGTAACGTCACCAAATTATCTTTTTTGTAAGTCCAGTTTGTTTCATAAAAGGGGGAAAATTGTCACTACAAATACAAAACAAAACACTGAGCAGTAATCTTTTATTAATAGTCCAATCACTGTCTGTGAATGCAAGAAAATTTAAGGTTCAGAGTTACAACCCCTACTCTATAAATGAAATTGTATAATGCTTTATGTTTATTAAAAGTATTTGAGTGCTTGTGTTTATTTGCGTTTTCAAAGTAATCTTTAATTCATGTAGTCTGAATTCAATTAGAATTGGTTACTAATACCTGTTCTTTGGTTTACAGCTTCTATCAGTTTGCCCTGTTCTTTTCAAAGTGGGAAAATATTTCAAAACTGGCATCTCAGAACATTAACAAGCAAGCATTTATATTTTTTCATTCTGTTACACTAAGAAAAATATTTATTTTGTTTCATTTCATTTTAGAGCTTATAAATGCAGTACTCCCCCTTAAATGCACTAATGACAGTAAGAACTGTTAGCTCTCAGCTTAAAACAAACGCTGCTGAGATTTGCAGTATATTGTTCAAATTCAATTATATTATGTCTGCCTGTATTTCTCTGAAATTTACTCTTAGTCTTGTCAAGAACCACTCCTTGCAGAAGAGCTGCTGTTCCATTTTACTGAACGGCACATCCCAGTTTTATAATGCAGACAAACGGGACCAGAACAATTTGTTTTTACTACTGAGTTACATTATATCTGTTTTAATGCAGGCCCCTAGAGGAACAGGGCCAGTGCACTAATTTACTGTGCAATATAAACATGTATAGTTGTGCTTTTAGAAAAACACCCCATAGATGTAAGACTCTATCCCATCCTGGCATGTGGAACATATCATTGTGCATTCTGGGAAAGCATTTTGTCATACCTGCAAGGAAGCCCAATGAAATTAAGAATCTAACAGTGTGACGTTTCCATCATTAATACCCTCAAATATAAATCATGAGAGACTTGTTTTGACAGGAACATTTGAGTGAGTTCAACAAGCAAACACTTATAGGCATAATCTGCAAATAACATAAAATCACACAAGTTCATTTACTTCCCTGGAAGCGTGCCAGCTTACATAAACTGGAGATCCAGCCCATGAAAAGGAAAATTACTTACTTCCTCTGAATAGTGATCTGAAGGGAGTGGTGGGTAGTCACACTGTTCTATCTTCTTGCACAGAGAGTACAAGTTCATTTTATCACCATAAAAGGGACTCTGCAGTGCAGCCATCTGTTTAAAGAAAATGTACAGTTTTCTTTTGCATTTTTAAGAAAAGCTGTTTTGTCATAAAATCCGTTAATAGTAACAAATCAAAAGTGATTGTTAATGACTTTCAATGCTCTGCTTAGAGGGAGCCTTGCAGTGATAATAACAGAAGTTCCAGAACTGTTTCTGTAACCACTGTATGAACTATTCTATGTCATACAACTATAGCTGGCACAATCCTTACAGTGCAATACCTGAACTGCACTCCGTTAGGGTTTTATTAATAGACATGAGGGGAAAATCAGTAGTTTACAATATTGCTGAGTGGAGGGTCCTTGCAACACCAGGGACATCCAAAAAATCCAAATTTCTGCTTTTCCTCAGAAGAACTTTCGTAAGAAAATACAGAACTTACAGGAAAACATTATCTAGCCTAAAGCAATGCATTGTGTAGATAACACCAGGTAATGGTAGCAGATTTCATAACCTTCCACAGCCATGACATTAGACTTCAATATAATTGGGAGTTTTGAAAGCAAGAAAAAGCTATCATCAATACTTCCAAAATCTCAGACCCTAAAATTTCGTAATTCAGGACATTATTCAAAAATATTTGAAAAAAAATTCCCAAACTTCCATCAGAAGCAAAGAACTAGCACCTATGGCAATAGTTTACAATTGCAATACAAAACTAAGAAAATCTGTTCCAGACTACTTATATACTTGATCAGCTTAAACCCAGCAGTAATAAACCTACCCTTTATTTCCAGACAATGTTACAACTTGACATTTGAGATGGAAACAAATGCTATGGCTAGTTGGATCAGAAATTTTAAAATTCATTTAAAATCTCTCCATTCTGTTCAAAGCCTAAGAAATCTTTTAACTGCAGCAGCACGAATGCTGCTCTGAGTGCAGAGCTGCCCCAAAGTCAGTCACCCTTTTCTACATGTGCTAATAAGTTTGATTTTGGAAGGACAATGTGTACATTCCCCAGACAGGCAGAGTGTGTGTGAAACACGCTAGTCCATGCTGTGCTACTCAGTGAGCTTCAGCAGGGACAGGACAAGCTGAAAATGGCTCTCATCTGTCTTGTGGTCTTCCAGATAGCAGTTTAACTCTTTCATGTCTAAGCATTAATATCACTGGGGGAAATGTATGAAAAGAATTACCAAAATTCCCTTCCATTTATTTTACATCTCATTAGTTTGCTCTCAAGTAGTTCAGTACTTTTTGATATCACATTCATGAAAGAATATAAAGAATATAAAATGCTAAAGCCCCAAAACAAGTATCATGCTGCAGCTCCATCCTACACTACTCCCAATCTGTATTACTAAAATCATGTTAATTTTTGTATTTACCTGACATTGTCTCTTACCTTAAAAAGAATGTTAAAAATGCAAGCTGAAGACCAAAAAAGAAAAGGAAAAAAAAAAAAAAAAAAAACAAAAAAGAAAAATCAACTGCAGGGTCTGTACGCACGCAGAAATTCTAAATAAATGCACAGATACTCATTTTCATACTCTAGGTGTTCATTAAAAAGTACTTTTGTTTGAATGCTGCCGAGTGTTAAAAAAATTCTGAATGTCCCCTAAGGAGTTAAAACAGGAATACTATATTTTCATGCATCTCCTGCTTTGACAGATGAAAAATGTCAACTGTCCTGTTTTTATTTTCAAGCTTTTGCACTATTCATCTGGTTCATTAGTGCATCTCGCTGCTGCCCCTGACAGCTGCTCGCCCTCTCCTCCCAGCAGCTGAATTTTTCAGGCTAATTTGATCCTCCACACTGAGACGATCGCTAGAATGATTGACTTGCTCCCTGACCTCCAGGGTCTGACTTTGCTGATTAGTATTCTGGGGGTGTCTGAGGGACGAAAGCCCACTGTCTGTCTTCAGGGCTGGTGGCAGCTCGCTCTCTCTCTCTTTTTTTTTTTTTTCCCCTTTCTTTTTTTTTTTTTTTTTTTGAACTGTAAGCCACCAACCTACAACCCTGTAAGGATGCAATTGCTACGATGAACAATAAAAGGAAATGTGTAAGACCTACTTTTCCGTGTAAAGGTCCATGTAGCAAAAGCACAGCATCTTGATTTTAATTAGTAAAGTCTACTTTGTTGCATATCAATTAAAACTCCACTGGTAGTGTTTTTGAGGTTTCAGAAATACCTGGGGCTCTAAAAAATTCAGACTTTAAAACACACTTCTGCAAAATCTTATTAGCCACACAGTTAGCATTGAATAATAGATTGTTATACACGCTAGAAATAATAATTGTTAAAAACAAGTTAGTTTAAACCTAAATTAAAATGTAACTGAAGAGTTCAGCAGCAATTAAGCATTTACTGAGATGTGATCAACTTGCCACAGCTTTTCTCCAATTAAGCTGGAGACAATCCAGAGTACATATGAACACACATCACCATGAAATCAACATAATAAAAACATGCTAAAATGCAGGCAAGAGACAAATCACAGAAAGACAAAACTGCACAGACTAAAAAACACCATTCACTAGTCCACACAAGTCTTGAAGAACCTTAAGTAACCACTTTGCAATAATTAAGAAAAAATATTAAGTGAGAAAAATGCTGAGCATGTATCTTGAATTTCCTGTACCTGAAATTTCAAAATCACAGATAAATGCTCAAGATAAACAAAACTAAAAAAGAAAACCCACCACAAATATCTGATATGTTGCAAAATAAACTAAATGCACTTCTAAAAGAAATTAAAAGCTATAGCTGGAGACAATGCCCAATACTGTAGATATATATCAACAAGGGTCCTAATAATTATTTTATTCTTGCAATAAGGAAAACAAACACTACCCCATATCAGCTTAAATAGCATCCTGTTAAAACCTCTAAAATAAATCAAAGCAGAATGGTATTTCAAGATGCTGAGTTAATCAATGGAACTGAGTTATTTAGGTATTTTGAGATTATCTACCACATCAAAGAAAAATGTAATATTCACATAGGTGTTTAATATACTCTACCAGCATTAAGGCAGCAAGCTTTAAAAAAATCTTTAGAAAAGTACTACTTATTTATATTAATTTCATATAGCATAAAAGAAACATTAACCTTAATCTGTGGAGATTTTATATAATAGTAATTCAAAGGTTTTATTTGTTTGTTTCCAGATTTAAAAAATCCTCAAGTAAACCAATGAGGGGCAAAGAAACCAAAATACTGAAAAATGCTCATCTACCTTTATGCTACCTTAGGGCTTGTGTTAGTGTGTAAAGCAGAGATCTGAAATTCAAGGCAGCTGCCATGGTCAGTACTGAGGAATCCCAATACAGGATTAGGTTTTAGTTCAGGATTCAAACTTCTAAATACTTGCTATCAGCTGGACCTCCTTCCTTGAATTATCCCTAAGATTTAAAGCAACAGCCATACACACATCTGTAAACTGCAGACTTGCAGTATAGCTATTTCATCTTTTAATATTCAAAGCAACGTGTCAGTGATAGAAAGTAAACAAGTATTACTGGAGATGATTCACCTAGCAGTAACACCCAACCTCAACAGGCTGCCAATGTCTTCTATAAAATCCTAAAATAAACAAGGACGTGCTGATACTGCTGAGTATGTGTTAAATGAGTTCTGCTGACCCACTGAGGCAGGTGACTTGTAGGTAAACAAAAAGTGACTTGAGTGTATCATCAGTTCCTACCTGGAACATGACTGGGGAGACTGCACAGCCATTGCTGATGGAACCATTTTTTTTTTCCCAGCATCGTTTAACACAAGTGTTTGTTCTTCTAATTAAGAAATGATATGCAAAGGACTTGGAAGATGAATTTGTTTAGAAGCCTACCTGTTCTTCATACCTTCACTTGCCTCCATTTTAATGTGCCCTGCACCTTTATTTTCTCAAAATATAGTATTATTTAAAATTATGTGTAACCTACCAATCTCGACTGTACCAATGAACAAAGTAAACAATTGCAGTTTAACCATCACAGGAGAACAGAAAAATTACATGTGTGTGCAGCAGAAGTTATTAAATTGAGAATTCATCCAAGCTACTAGCACTAAGTACAGTAAACTTTTTTCATCATTTTACTAATGTTGCAAGTATTTATAAAAATAAAAAATTTGTATTAAAATAACTGTATTGCAGTTTCAGAAAGCATTACTTACATATTCAAATCAGTCCTACTACTCAATGCATTTATTAACAAAATCATATAACCAGCATAGGCCATGAAAACACTTAGAACAATTTTACATGTGTTTGCTATTATTCATTTATTAATCCTCAGTCATGCCCCATCTTCAAGAAATTGCTGTAAAATCTTTGTAGCAAGCCCAGTTAAAGGCAAGTTCAAGTAAAACATAAATAAAAGTATTTCACATGCTGAAGTTATGTAAGGGGAGAGGGGCAGGGGAAGGGGAAAGTTCAAGAGTGTTATTAAGTTCACTGTATATATCACTATTACCTCATACAGCAGACAGCCTAGAGACCAGATGTCAGACTTGAAGTTGTAACCATTTTCATGTATTCTCTCTGGAGACATATAATAAGGTGTACCAACTGCAAAAAAACCACAAGTATTTTTGAATGAAAATTTCTGTTGTTATGCAATAGTAAAATTATAGAAGAAATATTCTTCATCTTTCTCATTTTGTTACACTTAAAACTTCAATTCATACTTAGGACACTTCAGTTTGACAGAAATACATGATTAGGTATCTATTTCATCCAATGCAGCTTTATTTTCACTGCTCATACCTCATTATCAGAGCTATGCAGTTGCAGAATAATTCCAAATTTTGCTTTTAAAGAACTTCACGAGTAATTTGTTTCTCCTGAACAGAACCAACAGAAGGTACTACACACTCACATCCCTGCTACTTTTCCAAAATGTTATCACTGTGGCTAGAAACAACAGCTAAAAATTCTCCTCCATGGGCTGAATTTTGGTTTTTTGTTTCACAAGTTCTGTTCTTCCTTTAAGAATATATAAATCTGAAAAAGCTGGTTTTGAAACTAAAAAACACAGCTACTTTGAATAGCTGAAATTAAAAGTGAGCCTGAGATTCAGGACCTTCAGAGATGAGGGCAGGAAAACCAGCGAGCCCAGCAGAAGCTGAGGTTCCCATGGGCCATCAGCTGTAGGACTGAATTCCACAAGGGCTTTTCAGCTCCCAAACCTGTGCCTGTCCCAGCCTCATCCTGCCTCAGAGCTGTGGGCTCTGGAAATGTCTGCTCTTGAAAAGCAGCATTTATTAGGACTGTCCCAGAGTAAATTTATATTGGATACTCTGGAATATCCCTCCCCTTGATTTTAATCAAACCCTACCCATGTGCATCACAAGTCACTTGGAAGAGGGAAATACTGAGAGACATTTTAGTTCTATAAAAAATGTCATTACAAAGAAGTAGCTGAGTGATGGTTTCATGTATGACAGAGCAACAAGAAAAAATAGTTATGGAAAATAATGGTGGTGACAATTTTAAGGCATTGTTTCTGAACTTTCTCCCTGTATCCCCCCAAAATGACTGCCTAACAGCAAAACAAAGGCACAGAGCTATACAGATTTTTATTCCAATTTTGTTTGAATATTTTCTTAAGCACTGAACCTTGGTGATGAAAATCAGCTGATTTCTGTCAATTCAAGTTGATTTTATTTTGAAACTAAACATCTTGCAACATCATCAATGATTAAAATCGGCAATTTCTCTTTTTTGTACTTTGTGGTATGAATCTCACATATTATTGTAACACAAGGATCTGGTTTCACTTCTGCTCTTCTGAATAGATGAGGCTAATTCAGAATTGATCTGTGTATGAATACTGGAAACAGAGATACAGTGGATATATAAATACTTCCACATCTGAATAATCAGGTTAAATAGCTTTAAGTAATCAGTTAATTCTACTCTAATAACTTCCAAAAGTTAAGGGTTTTGTTTTGACAATGTGCCCTACCTTTAAGAAATGCTGCATGTCAAACTATGTCACACACTCTTAGCCAGTAGGGAGGAGGGAGAATTACTTTCCTACTTGAAGGGCCCAGCTCAATACAGGGAAACCCAGAATCATCTATCTCAGGTCAGGCCATGGCTGCTGGTAACCCATAATTTCACCTGATCTGCTCCTTGGCAAACAATCTTGAAAACCCGTATGAACTGCTTCTGTAACAGGCAAAGGCAGGTGTCCCCATGTGCTATCCTTCAATGGATGTGGCCCCTGAACATTCTGGGGAGACTTCAGCTCTGGGAAAGCACAGAGTGCCACAGCCCCTGTCCCCCAGCACAGCTCTGAGCTGAGGCTGTGAATGCCAACAGCCTACAAGGAGAAAGGCTGGGGAAAGGCAACTCAGAGTACTGTGGGAGAGACATTTACTCTCACAGGATGTTTGCATTCATCCACAACACAGAATGGTCTTTTCCCTGTGAAACAATAGGCAAGGAGATGAGTAGACTACAACGCCAAAATAACTATCAAAATATACAGGAGCAACTGTTTTCTAATCAACACCAGTACCTTAATGGGCACTTAATGACACATACCTTAAGATTAGAACTGCAACTAAACACTTGGAATGACACAGGTTTCATATTTTTATTATCTTACTGTTTTATTTCCCTCTTGAATTTATTTTAACACCCCAAGGACTTGTGAGCTTGGATGCCTCTGAAAAATTTCAGCTGCATTTGGTATCAATTAATTAAAGGACTGGTTTAGTATATTCTGATGCTTTGTTGGCAGAATTCATCTAACAACAGAAATAAGTTTAATAGTAATGTGGTTGTTCACTGGCTAGAGCAGAAGTGCCTCTGCTGCTCTGAGGTATCACACAAGTGGCTGGCAGTGAGTAATGTGCCAGAAAGAGGCTTCACAGAATCCACAGGGGGCAGCTGAAAACACTGAGGTTTGAAGGTTCATAGTCTACCAAAAGCAAAGGTAATTTTAACCAGTAGCTTTGGGAAGCCTGCTGATACATTAGGGGTCTGATATGACTGTGAAAGATTGATGATAGTGAAAAGCAAGAACAAATGTTACTATTTTACAGCGTTTAGCCTAGTGTAACACCTTCACTGCAATACAACCTGAAGCCCCTGATGACCAACTAGTGAAAGGAATTGAAATGAGTTGCATTACTCACGGAATCACACAAACAACCTGAAGATTCAGACATCATTACTACTTGTAAGCTGTTTTTAACAGAACATGACACTAAAAATTCATTATTCTGACATTCAGGAACTACTGAAAGCATTGCAATGATCCCTTTAACAGAGTGAGCACTCTCAGGACATAGCTGTGCTCCTGGTAAATAACTACCACTGTGATTATGTATTATATTTTCTTCCTGGATCTTTTTTTCTGTTAAGTGAAATACAGCATCCCAGTAGTATAGAGATATGCAACTTCCTGACTTCCTTTACTCATCTGAAGACACATAAGTGGGACAATACAAGAAAATAAGCTAAATCTTTGAGGTGCCTACATTTTTTAGAACAAAATCAGTCACTTCAGCGTTCTGCTTCCTGCATTTGCAGACTTGTGATAACCTGCAAGTCTGAACAGTAAACTTGAAAGTGGTCTGGGTCAAATACAGGGTCTCCTCAGAACCTGTTGCTGCTCTGGAGCTCCCTCCCTTTAAAGATGCTGTAGATCCAGTAAGTGTTGATTATCCAAGCTTCTGTTACTGGCAGAGGGAATGGACATAACGAAAATCGTGGTTAACACAGAGCAGGGAGCTGATTTGAAGGATCAGAGGCAAAGAATCTATTACAAGAAAGGGAGTTATGATATCAACAGTCCATCTTACTACCTGGATGAACATGTAACTCACAATGCATCTGAGAAAACTTAAACAAGTGCATCAAGGAGTAGAATGAAATATAGTAAGCTGCTCTGATAGAGTAAGTAGTTCTAAAATAGTTACTAGCTTTAATAGCTATCTAGCATTTTTAGGCTGGGAGAAAACTGCCTGGTAAATATTAAATCTACTTATACAAAACAATACAGTGGGTTCATTCAGGACAGGTTTAACCAACCACAGTTTTAAAAATGGCAACATAATCATTACTGACATTTCATGCACTGGGATACCTAAGTATCAGAATTCAGGAAGAGGGCTAAAGAGGCCAAATTTCAGTAACCAAAAGACATTGCTTATGTATGACTCAGTGTTCATACAATCACAGCAACTTTGTAATATAAAGTTCAATATAACATGCTTAACAAGATGAATGTGGATGCTGAGGACAGACAAACCACATCACAAATAAGCAGCTTGGAGGTCCTTTCCAACCCTACTGATTCTATAATGTTCAGGATTTTGTACTTATTTAATACAGCAACAGGAGATGTCTAAGTCAAGGGCTCATCTTCACAGACAGGACCCAAAATCCTGCAGTTCAACTCTGCAACCTAGCCCACAATGTGGGCTTCTACAGAAGTCAATCTATAAATATCTTGAGTTATTTTATAACAACACAATGATTTCTTTTCAGTTTTCAAACTACTGTAAGAGATCTCAAGTTTCTGTACCTAAAATTCAAGAGATATGGTAACACAGCTTCTTTGATGACTGCAATGACTCAGTTGCAGACTTCCCTGCCAGCCTTACTGTTCACTGAGTGTGCAGGTTCTGAGTATGGTTGGGTATCCAAATGGAGTTCATTCTAATGGTATTGCAAACCACCACCTCACCACACCCTCTATTGCATTAGAGACCCATATGTGAGAGGAGAGTATTTGCACATATCTTACAAGGTATTTCATTCTCCACAACCTGTGTGAGTTTACAGTCAAACCCCTCACATAACACAGTCTGTGCTGGGGACAGCAGTATCACAGAAATGACACAAGTTGTCAAAACACAGAAGAGCAGAATTCCATGCAGGTGACTCTCTGCCTTCGAGCATTTTAAGATTGCAGATCTGCTCCTTTGCCCTCCAAGAAGGGATCCCCCATGCTGCTGGCAGTTCCTACCTGAACAGCACACTGTGCAGCCTTCCAGCACAGCCATGGCAGAGAAATCAAGTCATTCTTTTCGTAACTGAAATATGAAAAGTCTTATCTTTACATCCACTGAATGGCTACCAAAGAAAAAAATGCATGTATCCATGAGCTGGCCTTAGAATTGCCATTTCACCAAGACAGCCTGGCATTCAGCCATTAAAACAATAGCAGCATGAAAACCCTAACACAGTTCTAGGGAAGGGAGTAAGAAGTCTTTGTTGGATCATATTCCCCTTTCTAATATAAAGTCTTCCAGAAACAAGAAAAATTGTATCAAATCAAAATACCAAATGCCTCTATTTCCTCTGCCCTTTCAGAAGAAAGGTTTTCCATTTCCAAAAAGATATAGGCATGACAATAGAAAATTCTTGATAAAGCTGTATAGAAAGAGTAAAGAACATAAAAAAAAAAACTGTCCAGTGCAGTTTTTTTCATTTGTTTCAAATGGACCATCAGTAAAGATTCTAATTAAATCAGTATTATTCATAATTAGCAGTTAGAAGCTGTAGCTAATTAAAATTTTAGTACATTTCTTTATCTTTGAAAGCCTGAATCTAGTTTGCTACTGAAATTTTTATAAAGCCTGTAAACAAGTATAAATTGCTACACATATGTTTGTAATTTACTAGGTTACGTGCACCAAAGGTTTATGGAATCATAAAAAGATACAACTTTGAAAGAAATTTCAAAAAAACCAGCATCAGAAACTGCAGAAGAAATCAATTTAAGAAGTGGTCTCTGCTAGTGACATGACAAATCATAAAGTCACTGTCTCCTCCGTAGCCAAAGTTAACAGTTGACACAAATCTTTTTTCTAGGCTGAATTCTGACATTAGGTCATAATTAAGAGGGAAATGGGAAAAGAGAAGACGGGGAAAAAAGAAAATAAAAAATAACTCCTCTACCAAGACACAGCAACCAACAGAAGAAACAAAGCTGCCATCCTCCTCTCCTTCCCCCACTCTCTGGATGACTCTTGGATCTGTAAAAGATGAGCTTTAAAGGGCTCAGGGGTTTTACACTGTTTTCAACTCTGGCACAGTCTTCAGCTTTTTAAAATTTCCAGCTCAGCCCTCACAACTATTCCCCTGCCAGGAGCCAAAATAATCCAGGGTTGAGGCAGTCTGCTCCTCTTTAACTTCCTGACTTGTGCCTCAGAATGCAAGCCTACTCTCCCACCCTCACTGCTGACCTCTGCCTCACTCACGAGCTCCTGCTCCTCGGATTAGGATTTACAGCTCCCTCTTCACTCCCTCCTTCCATTTGCCAGGGGGAGCAGAGCCCACCTAAGAGAAGCCAACCCAGCCTCTCCACAGTGCTGCCAGAGATGGCTCACGAGGGTGACACACTGTGCCCTGTGACAGCAGCACATCTCCAGTGCCACACCTGACTGAGCTGCAGCACATCTCCAGCCTGGGCTCTCCACTCCCCCCAGCCTGCTGCTAAAGCACGGCTGCACTCTGTGTCTGCGCTTCTAGGAACACCTCTGCAGTTACTCACGGGTTTGGCTTTGCCAGGCTGCACCAAACACGGCCAAAACCGGAAGGCACAAAAGACTGACCAAGGTTTTGGAGGACAGTGTCCAAAATATTGTATTTTTGGCCATTAATACATGTATCACTCAGACTTCAAATGTGGTACAAAAGTGACAAACATGCAATCAATGAACAGGCTCGAGCTCAGCAACACCAAACACTGACACTTCAGTGAGGGAAAATAACGTTTTCTTATCTAAAGAAACCCAATTTAACACTATTATGAACTGTATTATTTCCTCTCTAAAGCTGATATTACTCTGTTTACAAGGTTTTTCTCTTCTACACACATCCTTTTGACTCTGTCATTCATCCATTACCTACTTTAAGACGTAAAATATATGCCAAATATTTTTCTTCTTTAAAGGCTTCTTAATCATCCTAGTATTCACATGCTACTCAAAAGATGCAAATTGCATGAACATTTTGTTTGGATAGAGATAATACACTGCTAGTTTTGTGTGCTAGCAAAGAATAAACTGAGTATTTCAGAAGATTTACAAAAACAAGAATAGAAAAAAAGCTGAGAATTGGTTTTGTTAATTCTCATCTCCCCTCAACTACCTAAGTTTATATTGAGAAATGTCACCTTAAAAAAAAGAAGCTCCTCTGAGAGCCCTTTGAAACCATGTAACCAAAAGGTCATTAATGCTACTCATGCAGGCACAGAATTACAAGATTCCTTCCAACAACTTAAATAAAGCTCAAGTCAATTTTTAAAAAATGCATCCATATTATCACCTTAATTTTTCCTAGCATTTCTAAGTAACACTATTGTCATAAAGACTTGTTCAGAGGCAGAAACGTACATTAAATTATGCAAACAAAGGAGAGAAAATACCCAAAGAATGCTGAAAGTAATGTCCCAGTGTTACAGCATTTCTGTATTTGTCCATGGTGCTGACCATTTCTTTGTTAAGAACACCTTTAGGACTGTATTTTTATTATTACTTAAAAACAGTTTTAGCTGGTCCTAACCCTTTTCTTCCTCCTCCTGGGTGGGTACAGTATTTTTACCATGTAAAAGACTCCACCTGTCCAACATCTGTACCTCAGAGAAAGCTTACCTAAAGAATGTGCAGCTGTGGTTTTGGAGCTGAAAAATCGACCAAGACCAAGATCTCCCAGCTTTACTACTCCTGTAGCTGTAATGAACACATTTGCTGGCTTTATGTCTGGAAGAAAAATAAATTTAAAAATTTAGAAGTCACAGTGAGGTTGCAAGAAAAGCTATTCTTCTATTAACAGTAGATCCAAAGAGGATTTTATTTACAGCTAATATTGGTAAAATTTGACAGTTCTATTCAGAAAGAATGGGTCCAGACACAGGAATTCAAATCCACTGTTTTAATAGTACAACCATCACTCAAGCAAACAAAACCAAGAGCCATGGAAAGTATTTTTTTAAAAAACAAGCAAACAAAATAGCCCACACCCCCAAAGTCCAGAAGCACATACAGGGGATTTAATTACTGCTTTATATAAGCTACATAGAAGGATTTACATTAGAACCTCTTTTGTTATATCTTAAGTAACAGCCTAAAAATGTTTTCAAGAACTCCAAAGCATTTTTTATCACTTTTGCTAAACAAATTACCCACAGTGGCATAATGCTATTTATTTGAAATAGATAACTGATTCTCTATAAGAGCAGGCATTATAAATAAGAAGCAAGTTTACTCAGGAGAATGGTTATTTGAACTCATCAACAGAATTAGGCTGATCAAGTAGAAACAAAGAAAAATAATGATGCATACTCCAGACAGTTATTTTTCACAAGTAATATCCAGTTTAAGTTTTAATCCAATCCCTTAGAGACAAACAGCAGAGACTCTTGTTCTATGATTTCTAACAAGATACCTACCTTGTTAGTCTTCTAAATAAACTGACTTGTTATTTGTTTGGCAAGGGAGTTTAGCTCTTACTCTGAGGAAGAGCAATCCACCCTGGCCCTAAACTCCCAGAAATCAGTTCCCTTTGATAAGATACAGTCACAGTAATAGGAATGGTTAATAACCCTTCAAACACCAGCATTTTCAGGTTTCCAGTAAAAAAGTTACAAAACTTTACAAGCTTTAGAGGAAGACAGAAGCAATTATGTTCTCCTGCTATCTGACCCAGTTTTCAGGAGTTTGGATAACTCTTTGTGGAATAATCCAACACGGATACAGCTCAATTTAAAAATAGCTTTAAGTGTCACTGCTTTTGGTGTGTAACCATGGAATCATTAATTTGCCATAGGTTTGCCAGAAGCTTTGACCATAGTACTTCAGTTTAAGGAACTTAAATCCTTTTGAGCTAAAATATACAGAAATTAACTAATATAATTATAAAAATATTAAAGGAAGATACCTGTACCCTATGGAAAGAATCTGTATTTTATGTCCTTCTCTGTATCATTTGCACTTGCAGGCATCTGTACAAATGCACAAAGGGTCAAAAAAAGGAGAAAGGGGAAGGCATTTGCAGGGGCAGGAGTATCTAAGCTCATCTGCTAAGGGTGCAAAATTTCCAGCTGCAAATGACAGAGCTCAGCAAACATCGAGGGACTGCTTCTACCAGGCAGTGAGCTGCACTCCAGCACAGGGAGCCACCAACCTAAGACAGGTAATGTCACCTGAACCCAGAAAGTGACAGCCCACACACAACTCACAGTCCCATAACTAGAGGGATTTCAAACAGGAAAAAAAACAAACAGCAGATCTGAGAAGAAGCTATACTATGATTTGTTTTCTTTGACTCAAGAGTTAGGAGGTGAATGAAGACCACATCCAGACGAGACAGCAGCACCAAGGTTTAAAATGGGCCAAGGAAATTTAGTACCTGACAGGGACAGCTGGCATCTACAAGGGCTGTTGGGACACAGAGATTGGAAATCGTGGAAAGGAGCAGAGAATTGGAGGAAATGCTCAAACCTGCACATAATCCAATAGAGAAGGGATTAGGAGAAGGGTCAGTACATCACAAGCAAGTAGAGCAGGAGCAGATAGGTGCAAAAGGTATAAAGAATGGACTGACAGATCTGTGCATGCAGGTAACAGCACTTGGGCAAGACAATGGGCAAATACAGAAGAATAAATAGAGGACAGAAAGTAAGAGCCTGAAAAATGAAGCAGCTATGGCAGGGTATCCATCACTTACAGAACTATTGCTTATTTTGAAAAACTTGCTATCAAACAAATCCCTACCACAACAAATGTACAGCCACAAACTTCTCTCAGTGTTCTATTACTTACAAAATCTTACAGAAACATACAATGTTTCAGCTGTCAAAATTGATTGCAGCCAGCTTAATTCTCACATAGTCAAAGGTTTAGTAAGGACAAATCATCTTTGATCCTGTATTACCTCTATGCATAACACGACGAGAATGCATATGTTCCAAGGCACTGCAAAGCTGAACAAAGTACTTCCAAACTGTTCTTTCGGGAATCAACCTCTTCTGTTTCTTAAAATGCTTAAAAAAAACATGGATAGTGAATATTAAAAATTAAAACTTGCATAAAATGACTGAAAAAAAGAAAATACAGAAAATCCTTAATTAAAAAATAAAAAAATACGAGAGGCTCACAACCTAATGAGAAAGGTTTAACAAAATTTTTTGACACAGAAAACCTTCCCCTTAAATATTAATATATGTATCATCACTGCATGTATATAAGTCAGTCTACACACAGAGCCACAAATAACATTAGTGGAATAAAACTCCTACCCTAAAAAAGGATTTATACAATATTTAGTACTCCTGAGTGTTGGATTAATGTGGTCAGAATAATCTAGTATAAAGAAGCCACAGAACAAATAACGGTCAGATACAAAGTTATGTACCACAGAACATCCCAAACTAAATACACTTCCTTACACCAAAATTGATTTCCATACTCTCATTTTCTCAAAAGAAGAAAAAAAAAAAGAATAGCAGTATCACACATTCACAAAGATTACATAAGAACAATTGATCACATTAGTTTTAAAAATTTCCACAATATATGAAAGGGAACTAAAGGAACTGTGATTTCTGAAAATTCCACAGTAACGTAATTCCTGCTCAAACATTTTCTATCCCATATAAATACCCATTCTTGATCACTGGTAACATTTCACTGGCCTGTTCAAGCTTACATGAAGCAATTACACTCTGCTATACACATCATCTTCAAATGTTGCATTCAAGAATTGAGTAATAGTCTACCAAAGATATCTACTGAAAACCTGGAATTCAGCCAGTGTTAAAATGCACAAGTTTAATCATTATCAATTCCGCAGCTAAAGGGAAAAAGATGGAAAAATTGTTGCTTGTTTAGCCTGTTTCCAAAGAAATCATATTGTGTCAGGTTTTGAAGTTACACCCAAGGAGAAAATAAACGAACAACATTACGACTAGCAAAATTTTAGACGGAAAGCAAAGTACTTGATGGATTTTAATTGTGTGTACAGACAGACTTCACACTCATGCACGCCTTAAAAAAGTTCACATAACAAACATTTATTAATTTGCAAAAAATAAGAAAATTTTCATACTATGTTAAAACATGCCACTGAGAAGCTGACAGCTGCATCTGCACATTAGAGACACACAGGAGTATGAGAGAGATGCTTTTAAACTACCTATAGCAAAATGCATCAGTTGTACAAAGGATCTTAACATTCCACCAAATGTTTAGTTATAGGGATTATTTCAAAATGCATTTTCATTTAAATGAGGCAAAGCATATAAATTACGTCTTTAAATATAATTTTCTTTCAGTCTTGGACTGAATCCAAACAAACCCTGTGTATCTGTTCTCCCCATAGCTGGATTTGCATATCAGAGGATTGTTTGATGTCAACAGGAAGATGGAGACCAGGTTTCTTTTCATTTAAAAACAAATACACAATACATCTAAGTACGTGTACATGAAAGCATAGCTCCTTGATTTAAAATGCATTCTGAAATTACCATAATTATAACTAGGTATTTTATTTAAACATTCAGAATTATTATTTTTTCAACTCAAATGCAAGTACAAGCAGTGATGAAACGCCATTCACAAAATGCCTGAAATGGGAAGATTTTCGATTACACATTGCCATTCCAATTTACCTAAAGTACATCAGTGTACTTTCGAAGTATTTATGTACAATTCTGCTTTTAACACTTTATACTCTTGCCATCCATAGCACTGTAGCTGATGTACACTACAAAATTGGTTTCAGTTCTTACAGTGCAAGGATGCAACTTAAAGTGTGTCAGACATGGTCTCATTCTGCTGAGGGCACTAATAATTGTTCAGGATAATAATAACCTCCTCCTGAAAGCATTAATGATATTACTTAACCCCAGAGAATTTATCCATCTAAAGAGGATGGAAAAGAGAACTGCTAGATTTGCTAATAATGTTTAAAACTAAACAAAGAAACAGGCAGCATTTTCATTTGTATGGGCTTAAAAATAATATAATTATCTTTAAAATAAACTCAATGAACATTATGTTGTTCAGTAATTAATTACACTATCATCTTCCCTCAAAATGCACGTTCTCAATTTTTTCTTCGGCTGTTGTCCACCAATAGGCAAAACAGTGATGAAAAGCCACCTCCAGAGAGATGAATTTTGCAAACTAGCTATTGAAACAAGTTGTACCCTTCTAGGAAACAGTCCAGCAGGCACAGTTAATTCTGAGAAAAGTCAATAAGGAAAATTCCATTTCTGTTTGGAACCTCACCTTCTAACAAGAAATGGAAGTTGATGGAAAACACAGGCAAACCTATTTTTATGTCAAACAGCATAATTGAATTTATATAGCACACATGAACTGTATTCAAAGCAGGATCCTTTCCTTTCTCCTTCATTTTAAAATAGCCCACAATGCAAAATGCAGTTCTAACGATTGTAGCATTTGCTCCCCCCTACAGGGAAGCCAAAATGCAGTAGATATGATGCTGCAAGAATAATTTTTAACCTCTGTTGTAGCACAGCATAGCAGCACCACAGTCAGTGCTGAAACTAATGCACTGCTTAGTGCCTGAAGCATTCTAAGGTGCACAGCACCAAGTTCAGTTCATCCAGCTCTCCCCCACTGCACACAGGTTGGCATCACCTGCCCGGATTTGCCCTCGGAGGAACACAGCCTGACACACGGCTCTCTGAAGTGCTCTCATCTTCAACACTTCATTATTCTCCCTCTTCCACCTGTCTTAGGCTCAAAGGACAGCCCTGATATCCCTCACACCACTGACCTTCTAGGGTGGGACATTAAAAAAACATGATCCTGTCTGAGGTGAAAGATCAACCTCACACTAGTTGAAACTGGGCAAAAAGAGAGCTGCTTGTACATGTGCATTAAAAATTTGGGCAGTGCTGCAAGCCAGGGCTTTATCAGGTAAACACAACACCAGGCACGCTTGGGCAGCAGGCTGCCTCCCAGCAAGAATTATTTGCTTCTAAAGTCATATTCCATGGAATTTCCATCTCCATCTGAGAATGGACTCATAAAAGCCTACTTTGAAGAGTCACCACAATGTCAGTACATTGTGGATAAAACTACAATTCATTTAACACAACTGGAAATTTTGGTGGTCATAAATTAGCTAATCAAATGCCTTAAAAGAGCTTTCAGGCAGGCAGGCTGTACCACGAGTTCATATTTTCATGCCTTTTACAGAATGACTTAGCAGTTTCATCATGGGAAAACAGAACTCTCCTGGTTCTCTAATGGATTGCTAAGAGAAAAATTAAGTATTCTCCAAATGTTTCCATCCTAACAAAATTACATAGCTGCCCTGCACCTAAATAGCAAATGCCATTCAGTTTCCTGACAAACAAAACATAAAGGATAGATGGAGAAGAAAGTGTGAAGTCAACATAAAGGCATGAAATTATATTATACTGAGTTTCTAAAGATGATGCTTTAAAGGTCAAACTCCAAAAGTAAAAGTGACAGCAGTTAGCAGTTGGTTCTACCTAGGCGTAAAAGGCACAATTCAGACAATACTTATAGGAAACATGAAGGGCTATGTTTGGGTTCTTTAAGAAAACTAAGGATTTCCTGCAGATGAGTAAGAGAGTGAATGATTTCCACACAACTAGAAATCCAGGTATGACTGCTTACATCTCAATAACCATGCTCGGAAACAAAATTAGCATTCAGTTCTGATGCTGGTGCATTGGAGGATTTTAAGGTGTGATTTCATCTGGTTTAGGTCTCACTGAATAGAGAAAAAATAGGAATAAGTAAGAAAAAAGATAACACAATGACTGTTTAAGAAGCTAACTGGACTAAAGAAAGTACAATGTTTATGAACTTCTTTTGCAGAGTGTGATAAACTGATCATCTAAGCAATTTTGCAGAGTCATAATTAAATAAAAGAACTGTGGAACAGTCAAACAAGCCCACAAGAACATATATCTAAATTTTTCCCTGCACATGCTATAGCCTAGAGCTGTTTCTTGGAAGACAGTATTTGGAAGAAAAGTAAAAGGAGAATGATGATTTCATTACTTTAAACAGATGCCTTTCTTTCTTTCATGATTTGATAAGAATCTTGATCACATCTTTTTGTTCTCATGACTTCATTTACAGCTTAAAAAAATAGAAAGCATGGAAGGTTTTTATATTTTACTGTATAGACTTATAACACAGTGATTCAACAACCAGATACTAGTGGGAAGAAATCTGAACTGCATTAAGAGGAAAGAGATGCAAAAATGATTGCAAGGACCTTCTCAGTAATACAATAAAGCTCTTGACCACTTATGACTGTGTTTCTTGGAGAGTTTTTTAAATATGGACGAGCAGGAAGAACAATGAAGAAAGAGGAGGTCAGGCAGCCATAATAGGAAATTATGGAAGCACAAGCAAGAGTTCTCACCCTGTGAATACAACAGAAACAAACCACAACAGGCAAGGGCACACGGTCAGAAAGACAGACCAGTGAAGATGGGCCACAACATCCCAATATTTTGGAGACTCATGAATATAGAAAGGAAGTCTGTACCTAAATCTTGTTTTCTGTTTTAAAAGCTGTATTATTGTAGCAGCAATGCAGCATCCCAGGAGTTTTGTCTGGTTCTGTTCTTTGAGTAATTCAGCTGCCCATCTCTTTAGACCATGGCAACTTCTCTGCCATTTTTCTTTGCTTCCTATGCAGAACAGAAATAGAACTTCCCACCACATCCTGATTCATTCATTGAGTTTGATATACAGTGTCATCAAATTTGCCTACATTTCAAGAGTAGCAGCTGTCTCTTATTTGTAAAAAGAGAACATATACCAAAAAAACCCACCCAAACTATTTGTCATCTATCAAATGAATATACCAAAAGCAGCAAGTATTCAGAAAATAAACTGATGAAAATAAAAATATTTACCTGGGTTTTTTTCCAACTTTTATTAAGAGTTGCTTATATCTCTCCTTACTCAAGATGCCATACTTTTATTTTACCCTTTCAGAATTCACAAAAAAAAGAGCTTTAAAAATTTAATCTTCCTCTATTAGTCATCTTAGTATACAACAAATTTTATTTCACCAAGAGCAACAAAAAAGACGCAATAGAAAAATTAACACACACAATAATGGTAGTACCTACTAGCATCAGAAGGACAAGTCAGTAGAATTAAACTGTGGCCTTTCCTTTAAAAAAAACTCAAAAAGAAAAATAAAAACAACAAACAAACAAAAAAAATCCAGAAGAATGCTGTAGGGACATCACAGAATCGAGAGAGAAGCATCTTCTCAAAACAGAATCTGATTTCACACAAAATTGTAAAAAAGGACATTCACTTACAATAAATAATAAGCCTTGTAAAAAATTATATTTTTTATAGCATAAAGGAAAATGTTTCATGTATTCCATTTTAGTAAATATTCTTTCAAGCCAATAATCAGACATAGTAAGACTCCTGGTTAAACTCATATTCCTTAGAAAGCTCTGCACAAAGTCACTCTACATGAAGTATTTTTAGCCAACTTTCTTTGCAAGGATTCATTTCAATTTTCCTTACTGAGCAGCCCACCTACAGTCCCTCTGTTCCACCTAACATTTCTGCTGATGCAAAAGAGCAAGGACAGAGTGTTCAGAAATAGAGATCACCTACTGAAATCCCATACACTTGCAGAACCACTAATATAAAATTTCCAATACTGCACCACTTTCCTTGTCTCTGCTGTTACTGCTGAGTGGGGCTTCTTAAAGCACACAGCCACATGTTTAAATTCAAGAGTATTTGTTTACATGCATCTCTTTCCAAAAAAATCCCCTTGAGAAAACTGGTACAGCATGAAGAGGTGAAACTCATGCTTCAATCATTAACTCTGCTTCCTAATAAAAACCAATAGCATGACTGTAAATACAGATGCTTTCATCTTAAGTTTTTTTCTTCTTTTCTCTACGAAGGCAGACAGACATGAAATCTCTGTTCTGAGCAAGTTATCCACATAATGCAAACACTGACAGTGCAAATTTTTCAAATGCATCTCTCCAAAAAATTAAAATTAGTCCCCAAGTATTGCTTGCAGGGCATTTCAAAGAAGAAAGGTACCCAGAACTACTATTCAATAAAATCTTCCAACTCTCCCTGCCCTTTAAAGACTCATTTTAGAACCAGTGGACAAAGGTGGAGATGAAATCTTCAAAGCCTATTGGAACAGCCTAAGTTAAATGAAGTTTACTGTCAAGTTAACTTTTCATAGCTGACTGACACCATTATTTTCCCTGTGTGTACAGCCAGTACTTCCACAACAGCTTCAGGTGTGATGTCTGTGAAGGCAATTGGCCACAAGACAAAACACTGTTGATTGTCTAATTATTTTAAAAGAAAATCTGCCCACTTATTCTTGTTGTTCCAGTGGCAGACACACACAATGGCTGACTCACAGCAAAGCTAACAAGGCTGCTTGGCAATTACCCAGCCCAATTATCCCAGCGATTATCAACTGGGGGAGCAGCCAGCTCTCATTCTGCCAGCACATGTAGGTAACACTCCCAGGATAAACTGGTACTGCTGCTCTCACTGTGGTTACCTGTGGCTCTAAGCAAAGGTGACAGTGGAGCACCTGTCAGACACCCCAGTGACACACATGGATGCAGGAAAAGCTTACCAGAAGCATCTCTACCACCCTGCCAGGGCTCTGTGTCTTCACTTTTTCTTTTAAGACTTCACAGCTCACATGCACAGAGCAGCCTCTTCTCCTCAGAACACCCCGCTGCACTTTTTTACCTGTTCCACAGCTAATACAGATACACAAAGTTGAACAGGATGCACTGTTTTTTAATTACAGGAGGTAAAAAATTAAAAAAAATTAGAAAGTTTTTTAGCAGCTTTAAAAAAAGGTTAGTGGCAAAAATTAGCCTGAACGGTTCAAAGCCCCAGGTTCCTCCTTTAGGAAAAGGCACATAAAAATAGTTTCGCTTTGATCTGTAATTAGCACACTCTGTGTTACACTATCCTATTATATTAAAGGCTTCTTCAAGCTACACTCTATCTTTTGAAGCTTCTTTCAAAAATGAGTAAAGTAAAAAGCTAAGGTAAAGGTGATACAAAAAGCAAAAAAAAAAAACCCGCTGAGGAAAAAATATTTTGAAGCTTTTAACATATATAAATGATGCAGCTTCAGCAAAGTGCCAAACTTTTCTATATTATAAAATATAACCATATGTTCAATAAAAATACTTTTTGTGAGGAGGCTTGGCATGGGGGTGGTAGTACTGGGGTTTTTTGTTCTTTAAATTAAATCTAGCAGTCATGGTAAGAAAAAAAAAGCATGAGAGACACGGATACTGCTGAAAGCCAAAAGAACCAGATTCCATGTTTTAAAATCTGCAATTATAGATCAAGATAAATCAGTATCATGAAAAGAAACAAATTACACAAACATGCACAAAAGACTACTTGAAAAATACTTTTCCCAAAACCATTATATCAATTATTTGGACATAAATATATGTGTAAGAAAAATCTCAGAATTAGAGCCACCATAATTTCTCCCCCTTGAGAGTGTGTGCATGCAATTTTCAGTTCTGTTTTCTTTATGTTAGAAGACCTTTTACTCATTCATTCATGATACTCAGATAATGAGCAGTTTGAAAACGTCTCTAGGCTTTGTTTATTGTGCACTATTCATAACCTATTATTAAATATAAGTTTCAGAGTCGGATACAGTTGACTAGTAAGCATTGTTGGAATATCAAATTAATAAAATATCTTTACAAATGGCCTTAGAAATGATGAGGTAGTAATATCCCCATTTTACAGATTAGAATGTGGGCCAAGAATAGAGATCAAAAGTGTTAATTAATTCTGGCACCAATTTGAGCACCTCCTTCTCAACAAACATAGCTTTATGAAACAGTTCACCTTCAAAGCACAGTTTCCACTCAGAATGAAGCTGTGAATGCTCAATACTTCTACAAATCAAAACCCAGAGTTTTGCCTTGAATGTCAGGAACACAGAATAAACAATTAGAATTCTCCCCAAAAAGCAGTGGCTGAAGTGGTTTGTTCAGTATCCCTTAGGAAAAGAACAAGTAAGGACGGTCTTTGGAAAAACCTTGAATTGTAGTAATCACAAGCCTTTTTCTTTCCAATTCTCTGCCTAGCAAAGAAGGCAGCACAGCTGCAACCACTGCTGCACAGAGCAGCTGCACCCATCACAGAGTCCCATCCTAGCCTGGTCCCAGCCAGTCTGACCCAGCCCATCCAGGCTCTCTCCCTGCTGACAGCCAGTTTGTCTGTCTCCAGGATCCTGGCCCCACCTGTCCCATTCTATGACAACACACCAGCTCTTCTCCAACCTCCCTGTGCCCATGTCCAGCATTGGAAATCTCATTTCACAATTTCCCCATACACTACTCTTACTCTCTTATACTCCTCAGTCTATACTCCCAGTGGCATAAATCCCCTGCCTGCTCTCAAACCCTGCCAGCCAGTACAGGGACACTTGTCCCCTTCTTCTCTCCGGGCTTAAAGATCACTCAGCTACTTGTCCCAGACCATTCCTCAGTCTGGCTTGTCTTCTGTCTTCTCCACAATCATTACTCCCTTTCCCAGGTTGTTAGAAAGAATAAACACCCTCGACATACAGAAAGCTTCAGCCCTGGGAAAAGCTATTTCTGGCAATGCCATTTCAGTCACCCGTCCTAGCCCAGGTCGAAGCACTGACAGTCACTCGGGTCGTGTCAGCACCCAGAGATGCAGGACGTTCACACAGCTCTTCACATACAGAAATTCTCCACTTCTGGAATTATGCTCCAGCAATTTCTCTTAAGCACATATGTTAGAATAATTGAAATTTAGGTAACTTTTCACAGCCATTACTGTAAGAAAAATCCCCTGAGTTTTACATCTGTTTCAAGGCACAAAGGGGCTTAAAATTTTTCAGATTCAATGGTTGCAAGATATTATAATGAAACATTGGCATGCAACATTTTAGTAGGAAATTGCTATATTTTGACAAACTGAAAACATTCTCACACAACTAAATATTTGGCAATCCTAGCAGCAAACAGTCCTGCTGGACATGTGTGTGCATGGCAGAAAACAGCTTCTGCAACACTGCCATTCAAAATACACAGGAAACATAATTTCCTCCACCAGCTTTCCACAGGAACACAAACTCTCTCCTACAACTGTTAAAGTTTTAGATCAATGTTTTGGATAATAAAGAGACAGATAACTAAACAATAATCCTCAGTTAAAAATCCTAGGAGGGCATGCAAAATTTAATACCTGGCCTACTAAATTCTGACACAGCACCTCTTCCTTACACAGACCCATCCCTAACTTCATACTCCCAAAAATCCTGCAAGTATCACAGCAAAAGAAAATTACTGCTATTGCAATTAAACAGTCAAACTATGCCTACCATGTATGATCAATACTTATCAGAAAATCCTACTTTCTGCAAAAGCATCTCTATCTTTCTAGCACATTCTCAGGACAGCAATCCACCAGAAAACAGCTGGGAAAAAAACAAGTGACACTTGTCCATCTCCAGAGAAAGTGGGTAACTCTAACAGCTGTTCCTCCCAAAGGGCTGCCACTACAACATGCAGAGATGCCCAAGGGCTGTCCCCTCTGGCCCTGCAGCCACCTCTCACCATCACAAGCTCAGGCTGCAGGCACAGGGATGCTGCAGTGCAGTCCTGGCTGCTTCACACAGGCAGGAGCAGCGCCCTGCTGGCAGAGCTGCCACTGAATGAAGCCAAAATTGCTTCCAAGCTCATGAAAGGGCAGGCTACCCCTTACACAGGTAAGGCAGCCAAGCTCAAAGTGCTGCAAAGAAGTCTCGAACTCCAGAGCTAATGTACTTTGGCACGGGAAGGAGGGGCTGCATTCCAGACCATGTGGAGAGGAGAAATTGCCTGATGCAGTTTCATACAGTGAAGCCCAAAATACCCACCACTAGTGAAACACTGAAATTAGAATCAATGAGATTTCAAACAAGTCTGAACAGAGCTCCAGCTCCTGCAAGGAACAATTTAGATCTACATCAATTGCTTGGAAAGAAGTGACTACTCCTGCATTTGGATTATCCTATAAAAAACAAGTTCAAGGACAAAGAATGCTCTGGTTCTAGCTATAGAAACTTGAGATATCAATAGGAATTTCATACTGATTAAATATTTTAAAATATTTGTTATTTTACCTAGCTAATTATAGAATGCTTATCTTTATTTAAAGTTGAAAAAATACACGCAAACTGTTGTCTGAGGAGTGGCTGAAGTGCCTAGGTGACATTTTGTAGAATTCAAGTTATTTCCCATCTATCTTGAGGAAGCTGCACACATATTTTCAGCTTTTCAGATGAAAGCTTTCATGCTTGTTTCCAAAACATGATTAACTTCCTTAAGATCTGTATGACATATTCAGTTTAAAGTTTGCATTTTTTTTGTGCGCTAAGATTATTTGCCAGAAGAACTTAAAAGCTAAAAATAACCACAGAAATTAAACAGACTTTGAAGTTTATTGCTGAGTTTAAAAACCCCAAGATTTTAGTGCCTTGATAACATCCCTTCTTGCAAGCCTAGTAATTTTATATTTAACCTTAAATAATATACTAATTATTCAGCAAGATAATTCAAATTCTCTTGTTCCAACATCTTCATGACAGACTTCACTAACTAGCTCTTTTTACTGAATTATTATAATGTATTTTCTTAATTAATTTAGTAGATTCTTCTTTATTTGTGGCAATTTCTTTATCCAATATATCAACCGCTGCTTGAAAACAATCTAAAAAACCCACAGAAAATTTTCATTTTGTCAGTGTTTGTGGCAGAGGAGAACCATGACTAATAAGAAAAGGGACCAAGCCTCAAACTTGCCTTACAACATTTCATTGTATTGCAGAAGAAGGTGGCATTATGAGGTAACACCAGTTCTCATGAACTACCCTGAACCTTGGCAGCCACGTACTGTCACATGTTCTGCAGTGGAGACCACAGACAAACAGCAGACCATGAGCAACTGGGACTTAGCACAAGGGTTAATCATCATTTACTTGTAGTACCTTTGAGGTAATAGTATCCAGGAACCTAAGCCACTGACAGAAAAATCAGGAGTTTTTCCTTTTTTCCCCATGCCCACAGAGGGGTTACAGAGGTGTGCTGAGGTACTGCAGTGCAAAACCAGCTATGGGTCAAACACAAACATTTCCCCCTCACTGATGTTTCCCTCTCAGTTTTACTGATATGCCAATATGCCACATTCAAGAATTCTAGCAGGCCATTAAAAGCTGTACAGTAAGAAATCCTCAATTTTGAACTGTCTTGCTTTTGAGAATGGAGGCTATGTTGAAACGTCTCCCTGTGACAGAGATAATTAAAAGAATAATTAAGGTAAAATGGATTAAATCTGTGTACATACATGCATAAACACAGCAGCAGAGACAGCACATGAGATACCTCTGCTTTCATTTTGTGATATGTAAATGCCAATGCACAGCTGCTTTTTTTTGGACATACAGCAGATTCTATGAATTCTATTAGAACACATCTGAATGCACCAAGTAATTTTACTCACTTGTCTCCTCAATGGGGACAAAGAGAGCATTATTTGCAGGTGACAAGAGCGAGGATATAAAAGCTGGGCAGCAAGGATGCCGTTCATTAAGGGAAGAACCAAAGAATTCTGTGAGGCACAGAAACCCTATAAATATTCTCTGATGTGCCAATAATGTCATAACAAATACCCAAGTAAACTAGTTTAGTAGTTTTCCCTCACATTAACATTGGTTTTAGTGTCATTCAAGCTGTAGTCATTTACAATTTCAGAAACATCCTTGATTCCCTCTACAAATCACACAAGCCTGGTACCCAAACACTGTTCTGAGGGTGACTCGACATTTTCCAACAACTTACAGCAACATTCTAGCAAGAGCACTGGAAACCAAAGCAATTTATTTGTCTTGATAAGACAACGTAGTTATTTACCTTCATAGTGTGACAGGCAGCCACACTTCTAGGAAAATTCTATACTACTCCATATCATTATTTTCCAGGCAATTTTTAAAATACATTTTTAAGACTGGTGAGCCCCACATTTAAACTCATATTGTCAAAGTAATCTACCAAATCATTTCCTCCACCAGGAGCATGAAGACACAGTGCATTGTGACATCTCATACATATTTAATAATAGCCTGATAGGCTGTCATTAACATCAAACAGCAATCTAAGTTTGCTACATTAAACATGATCCCTGTGTTAAGAGGACAATCACAAAGTGCCTCCAAGATCGAGCCTGTAAGAAATACCCACCGACTTGAACAAGGTGTAATGAGGCCAACTGCACTGAAAAAGCCACACACCAGATTTAAAATTAAATAATAAAAAAAAAAGCAAGAGAAAAAAGAAAAAGCTTCAGTGGGTCATAAGACCAGACATGCCATAAGGCAATCTGTCACAGAGTACTCATATTAGTAACTGTTGTGTCAAAACTGAACATTCAAAAGAAAAGACAAACCTTCCTTTATGTTTTATGAAATGTAAGCCCACAGAATTAATAATTCATGAGATGAAGAAAAATATCACATTTGGCTATAAATATTAACAGATGCTGTCAACCTGCTCAGAACTAAATTTTGACTGTCCTACCTCACAATTATCAATTTAGAAAGGAATATTCTTCAAAAGCTCAAAAAAAAAAAAAAAAAAAAGTCAGCATGAAAGTCATTAATGAAGAAATTAACATTCTCTATTCATGTAGGTCCCAAGCAAAACAGCCTAACTGTGTTCTGTGCCCGGTGCTGCTGAGTGAACACTAATTGACTGGCATTGTTTGTGCCCACAGTGGCGCTGTGCTGTGTTGACAGCAGTAATGCTGGTGTGCACATAAGGAAAGATGCTAAAAGGACATACTAGACCAAAGACACAGTGGAAAAAGGGAAGGGAAGTGAACAAGAGGAAGTAGTTGTCAAATAACAAAGAAACATTAAAAAAGGTAGTTAAAACTTCATATAAGTTTTAGAATACGGAATTTTATACAATGGCTCTTGGATAAATTTTTCTCATCAGCTAAATAGGCATTTAAATATTACAAAAAGAAATACAATTAACCCATACTGCACAACCACATATCAGTAAACTCACTTCATGTGACCTCAAAGAACTACAAAATACATTTTTAACAGTTCAAGTTGAAGATCTAGAAGACACTTCTGCTCTATGGCTGCAGTTCTCTGCTTTCACTGCTATTATTGAGACCAGAATATCGGAACACAAAACACAATCATGCCAAAATATCCAGACTCCCATTAAAATGGATTGTTCTAAATGGTGGTGACAGTGCTTTCCTTTACAGGCTCTTTTTTTTCTCCCCAGTGCTAATATAACTTCAATCTACTTATGGTCCCAGCTGCACTTATATTCTGAGCAAAGTGTTAAAAATACTAACATAAGCATCAATACTGGCATACACTAAAAAAAAAAAAACCAAACAAAAAAACAGACTACACACCTTACTTTTCTCTGCAGATCCTGACATTTTCACTGCATTTCATCCAATGATGATGTCACAGAATAAAAAGCTGAAGTTGAATATTATAAGCTCTTATTTTTTTAACAGAAGTTAATCCCTACCTTTATCATTCTAGAGAGATCTCCAGCATCTGCTAATTCCAACACTATATTCAGTTCATTATCTTCAATGAATGAGGCATAATATTTGATTACATTTGGATGATTCAGTTGCTAAGAAAGCAAAACAGTAATTCACATTTTAGTATAGAGCACACCACATCTTTTAAGACTGACATAGGAAACATTCAGGCAAACAAAACAACCCCTAAACTCTATTTCACTATGATACAAATTACAAAAAGCATATGTTGATGAGAAGCATTTACAAATACTTTGCAGCAACAGGATGGCATTTTAGGATCTACATAGTGACTGCCATTGCAATTTTAGAGGAATTTTGCTTCAGTGTATATATCCAATAGCATGCTAAATTCATCTGGAGGAGTGAAGTCCATTTTTGAAGCAAATAGCAAAATCAATTTTTGAAGTCAGGATTTTACTGTACAAATGACACAGTCATACATAATATTGCAATTTTAGCAGAAACTTTTACTTGAAGCGTTACTCATTCTATTAGATTTAATTCTCAATCCTAACTTTTAATGTAATAAAGACCACAAAATTCTTCAAAAGTGAGGCTTACAAAAAGTCTACACAAAAACCAGTGAGCATCTCAATTATGTCTACAAAAAACATAACACTTTTTGATGATGGTTGCACATTTTCTAAACAAGTCTTTTACCTTAAGAAGATCTATTTCTTTGATGCAGTCAGCACGGGCTTTGGCATCCATTAAATCAAATATCTACGGACAAGAGATAAAAAAATTTTATTAAGTGATAAAAATAGAGTAAATTGAGTAATCATCATTATTTCATAGCATCCATAAAGCAACCTGAATTATGCATTTCATGGCAAGATGTAATATTACAGTAAGAAATATTTCTAAAGCTCTGAAGCACTGATTTAGTGCTGTGGCCATACTTTTAGCCCTCTCATAGGAAACAAGTCCATTTCAAGTACAAGCTTTCAAATCTCAGGCTCCTATCCCATTCTGCCACACCATTTTCACAAACTGATTCCTTAGTACTGAGCATACCTTTTTTCCTCCCTTAGTCTTGCTACAGTCTTCCATTTCAATTCTTAATAACACATATTATTTTACTCTCAGAATCAAAACTTCACTGTCACCTCGAACTCCTCTCCTGTTTCCTTCCCTTCAGCCAGCCAAGTGTTGACTTGCTTTATGCTATTTGTTTATTAGAGCCCTTTTTTCTAAGCTTTCATCTTGATTTTTATAGGCTTTTAGAGTTAGACATCTCTGCTCTTCATTTTTTCCCCACCTCACATCTACTCCAAATTATTTTACAATGTATCTCATTTTTGCCTTCTCCAGTTAGCCACTCTTCACTAATTTCAATTTTTGTTTGAAGTACTTTTTCCTGCCATTACACTCTTTGTCCAAATTCTACACATCTGTATTTAATGTAATGTCTATTTTCACTCCCTTTTTTACCATTTCTGGGTTTTCACTTCACTTTCTCAAATGTGCACCTCCATACACTGACTATTTCCCTTAAAAATTACCAAAACGCTACTTCCTCTAAGAATCCTTCCTCTCTCATCTGTGATTACTTTCTGAATTTAACAAACAAGTTTAACAAAAAAAAAAAAAAAAAAAACAAAAAAAACCACCAAATTCTTTCTGGTCTGTGTAACATATCTAACTATCCAGAAGAATAAGAGAACCTCAGCTATATGCATCACCACAACAGTTATGGAATTGCCTTTTCCAGTTAAAACTTTTCGTGCATATCATGTTTCTAGATAGTCACCAAGAAAAGATTATGTCCTGTGAAGTTCACAGGTATCTGGTTCCATAAACTCAAAATAATCAAAAGCTCAACAGCTGACAATTTCTATTTAATATCTTGCCACTAATCCCAGAAACAAAACCATGGACTAACAGCAGTTTCAGCACTGAATGTCTGCAAAGAGGTCATCTCAAACCGACTGTAACTGCTCATATGAATTACACCTTCCTTCCCTCAAACAAATCAGGCAGTCTGCACATGATTTGCTAAACTTCACCTTTATTTTCCACACCACTCTGCACAGTGAGTTTGTCATTCCTTTAATCAACTGAAAGGAGAAGTTTAGAAACTTCATGTGTGGAGCACAGGGCTCAGGAGAGGCTCTTGACTAACCACTGCTTCTCCTCCCACATCCCCACTTCTGTCCTCACAGCTGGCAGCACAGAGAGGAGCCTGTGCTGGACACCAGACTCACTTCTCGAAGAGGAAAACATAAAATACAACAAATGGCAGACTTGCAGATAGTAAGAAAAGGGGTAGAAAAGAAAGAAGAAAACAAAACTACAGAGTAAGAAAGAAAGGGAATAAGTCACCACACAATTACTTGTATACTAATGCCAGGATGATGAGAAATATTCAAAAATGAGTTATTCAAGCAGGAGACTGTGCTGTATTTTAACAGAAAAACAGCAAGCTAAGTAACAAAAAAGGAATGCTAACAGTAAGAAGTAAAGCAATTTCAAATGTAGTAGAAGAAAAGTACTCTATGTGAAATTACAGGTACAAACACTAAAAGATAAGTAACACCGATGAAAACAGAAGAGAGCTTCTGAGTTCAAGTTGGAAACTTAGTGAAGGAGATGAAAGAGCCTGCATCTGTTATAGATCTACACTTTGAATGAAAACCTATTGCTCTTTAGTAATTCTGACAACAGATTAAAGTCCTAGGGTTTGGTAGAGTCACGAGAGAGTCTAATGATTTTCCTGGGAAACATTTTAGAAAATCCTAAATATTACAGGTAGCACACTAACTGAGAAAATACTGAGAAGGCATGAAATCAAATATTTTTCATTATAACTTGAGAGACCATAAAATGGAAAAATGTATACACCATCTCCCAAAAACAACCAACAAAACTGTACTAGGAAGCAAGGAAAAAAGGGAACAGGTACAGAAGAACATCTTGAGGCTTCAGTTTTTGCCAAGTTCTAGACAACAGTGAGATAAGATCATTCCCTATAAATGATACAGAGATCCAACTCCAAACACACTGGAAAACATAATCAAAACTGGAGGCAGAATTTCAGACTAAAAACTGTACACAAACGATCTCCATCTAAGATTTGGAAAATTACCAGAAACACAGATTCAAGATTCAAACCAAACGAGCTTCATCGTGTGACAAAACAGGGCAGGTTGCACCTGTTAATGGGTATTCCAATATGCCAAGAGGCATACTAGTTTACCAATTCCAGGAGCAATTCCCTACACACCCAAACTAACAGGTTTTCCAAGCGAAGATTTTTTTACAAGCTATATCTCTGCTAGGGACACAAATCAGTACCTCTCATAGAGCAATAACAAAACAACAAAAATAAAACTCTAGACCCAGGGCTGTAAAAAATGTAGAACCAAGGCATAGGAAAGAAAGAAAATTTTGTTTGTATATTCTGGATACCATTCCCAGTACTTCTAATTTGTTATTAAACAGCATGGAATAGACGAGACCAAGCAGCTGCTTTCCCCTAAGGGCAGACTGAAGTTTTATAAGCATGACTTCCACTCTACTTGTGCTGCACTTCATCTTTGCACATTTGTCACAGCTTCGGCTAAACTGAGTATTTCAAAAATTACCTAAATTAAACATAGTAAGGCAGTAAAATAAGACTTATCTGATCCATACAACTGCACATACAGACAACCTTAAGATTTACTGTTTAGCATTCTTGTGGCTCTCAGATTTTGATCCAGATCTAACCACAAAAGACTATAAATAGCATTTCCCAGAAATCCAGAATTTCAGCTTCACAGACATTAACTTCCTCCAACAATAAGATTTGCTAATAAAAACTAACTAAAAAAAAGCAAAAACAGTCAATCTAGGGCCTCTGAAGAACCTCTGAATCACACCAGATGCAAAAAGCTGTCAAGAGATTTTTCTCTCTGAAGAAATGATCTTTTATTTTGCCAAACCGCTGCAGTTCAGACCAGAGGATGCCAGTGCAATAATCCATGTCAGCTCACACAATGAGGTTACTGTAAACACAAGGAAAAAACCTCTGTGCTTCCTCACCAGCAGATGACTCAACACTGAGGAACGTCTTACCCTGAAAAATGGGAGCTGCAACGCAAGACTTGAAGAACATCCTCTCAGTGCATGTCAGAGCCCCACAGGCAGCTGGCAGCACCCTGAAGGTTTGTTTAGCAGGAGGGGCTGCCCTTTGCCTGTGGTTTGCAGCAGATTGCCCATTAGTGCAACACTGGAGGGATGTCAGTGCTTCCATCACCACTGCAACAGTTTATGGCTTTGCAGGCAGATTAATTCCACCTTCAGCTCCTATGACTCAGCAAGCCCAGCTGAAAGGTCAGCCTGTGCTCCAGCAGGAGCACTGTACACAGAACTCTCTCTCACACACAACTTTTAGCCCTGTACAGACAGTGGCCCCCCCCTTGTTATTAGCAGGCCACAGGTCTCATCCACACTGCCTAAGGACTTCCAACCTTTTGTCCAGCCTTCCCTGGGACTGCACTTGTGTTCTGAGCTTGGCTCCAGCTGTAACAGCACATGCCCTGCAGCTCAGTGACTTAACTGTAACTAAGTCATTGCAGTCAAATGATTTGTGCCTAACCCGGTTTTAGATCCAGCTCAGCTCTGTGCAACTGCAGGGCCTGAAGGAAATTATGGCAGATAGAGAAAAAGTCTAAAAAAAACTGGATTTTTGGATAGGCTTGAACAATAAGCTTTTGGATCAACACAAACTGATTGCTTAAAATCACCCAGCAAAGTCTCACATAAAGACACTACCAGCATCCTCCTCCCAGTAGAGCTCAGGTTACTGATGATGCTCACACATCGATTATTGGAAACTAGCAGTAATTAGACAACAAGTGCTATCATCATTGTAACTGGCTAACAATAAAAACTGCTGTATTTAGATTAGACTGCTAGGATACTCATCAGACTAACGATAATTCGAATTCTTGACTCCACTTATGAGGTCAGGATCACAGGGTAATTCAGTTTGCAGGCATGCTTCTCTAGTCAGCATCAATTCCACTCAGCACAAACTGCACAGTGTAATACATTCTTATTTAAACTTTTAATTCTTTTCCCCAAATTTCTATCTTCAAGGACTATAATAAAATCAACATTTCTAAAAATGAATCATGATTGTACTAAAAAAAACTAATAAGCAGCAAACAATAGAGTAAATATTTTTATGATGTGACAGTTTTCATAATGGGTGTAATGAAGAGGTCTAATTGTGGTAAGCTTTCTACCTTAGCTAGCAGTTACTGTGAAACCCCTTAAAACAATTAGGCAAATACAGATGAAGATATTTAAAGGAGCATTTTATAGGCCCTTAGCAGTTTTTTTCCACACTTAGCAAGTGAATGAAATAAACCTTTTTAGCTCTCAGTTTTTCATCTCATCCTGCAATCAACTGTGTACAAAGAGAGAGTAGAAGGACAAAGATACACTGATAGTTATCACACCTCTGTGTGCTATGCAACTAAGGGATCTCTGGTAACTTTACACTCAATCTCTTCTCTAGTACCTTCATGCGAGCCTAGATTATAGTCATCTTTTTCAGCATTCCAGAAATGTCAGTTGTAAGTACTGTCAAGAGATATTGGTATTTTTAGAATACTTTCTAAGCTGTTATAAGCTACAGAGCAGGAACTGTTCCTGTGCAGATGTGTAAACTAAACAAAGGAGTTGCAACGTAGGAATTCAACTTCCTGAGTGGAGTTCTTACATACATGTCCCCAGAAAGCCACGGGCAGAGCAAAAAGGTTTAGAAACACGGAATCACATGATGGAGAACATCAAGCCCTAAGCTTCTAAGTCCAGACTGTACCTGATCCATTACCAGCTACCATCCAATTCCCTCATTTGAAGGGCAGTGCCAAGCTGGGAATCTACCTGATTCCACTTGCTCTAGACCATCACTTTTCCAGATTTCCCTTTTCAACACTGAAAAGGATAAATTTAAACAATAAACCTAGGTCTATTCTGTTAGAAATTCTGTATACAATAAAAATACCACGGAGGATTTCCAAACCAAATCACAAGCATGACTGCTGTAACATAACCTGCAGAGAAGTAAGCAAAATAAAGACCCAAATGCACATAAATATTAGGAGATACACTAATGCTTGTTGCTGTTCAGTATTGTATTTTGCCACCACAGCACTGCTGTGCTGAGACAATAGTGCTTCATAAAGTGTGAAATTACAAGTGCTTTTCTAAGATTAATTAACTGTAATTCAGGCCCTGAAGTAGCAATCCACTGACAATGTACAATGAATAATGAATGTACGTCCTAGATAAAAGGATTCATTGTCTGAATCTCTAACATGGGGCCTCCAATTTTGGAATGAAAGGAAAAGAAAGATGGAACAATGTAAGGCAGAAATGCAATTAATCTGAAATTTTGTTGAAGTATGCAGCTTTAAATATCTGAAATTTTGAGTACCTAAGGTTTCCTTAAAAAATAGCTCCTAAAGTGAACTCCTACAGCCTTACAGTCACTGACTTAGATATGTACCACACTTTTGCCATTTAAACATGATTTGTGACCAGTAATTGCTTACTTTGCCCTTAGAAGGGACTCCTTGGAGTGGTCCTTGCTCAGAACACTGCACTGTACCCCAGGTGTTCTGCTGCAGGGGTTACCCACAGCTGCAGTAGCAGACAGGCACTGCTGCTTCCTCAGGCATCATCTGCAGAAGCTGGATCTGAGACTTAGCATGTGTTAAGAAACTTACCTAGAAACCTCTCTATTTATACTGCTATGGTCACAGTTTACTTGGGGCTGATTTTTTCTGATGTTTCTTTAACCCAAAATATGGTTTAGACATTTTTAAGAGTTCAATAGTGAAGATACTATTTTATTTCTGTTTTTATTTAGTTAATATTTTAACAGCATCTGTTCCATGCTGGAAAAAGAGAGGATCTAATTATTACTTTCCTAATTATAAAAAAACAAATCAAACATGGGAGGATGAAGCACAAAGAGTACAAAGGAAAAGACCCCACATAGAATTTTGTGAATTCTGCTGGTTAAATTACTACTAAAAAACCTGCAAGTTAAACGGTTCTCACTGTGCTATGTACATACCCTAATAAAAGCCAAATCGAGAATACAACTTCTTCCTGTCATCTGGACTCAACAGCAACCACAAATTCAGGAAGAGTAGCTTCTGTCACCATCTGCTTGTCCTTTCTCCCACAGCATCTTTCTGCTACTTGCTTCTGCTCACATTCTATTCCACAAACATACATTTTGTACACATTAATATAAAATTTATCAATATTGTACATATTTCAGCCAAATAAAATTTTATTAGTGAAAAATAAACATTCTCGTTGGAAAGCTTCACACGAACTCAAAACTGGCAATCCTTTTGGAACAAATAAAGGCCTGAGATCCTGCAACTCCAAGAGCAGATAACTGAAGGATTCTAAGCCCCATAAGCCCTTGACAGTAGAGACACACATGGGGCACCATTACCAAATACACATAAAGGAAACACACACACCGAAGCCAGCCAGGAAAATGAAATGGGGAGGGGATGGAATAGACATGACTTGCAAGATTGGAGAGGAAGGAGGGCATGTAAGATGTGAGAAGATGTGAGATGAGAACGTGCAGATAATGGAAAAGTGGAAGTTCAGATCTCAGTTATGTTACTTAACACATTGTAGAGCATTTAGAGACACTGTTTTAATGTAAAGAGTGAAATCCATGCACAGGTGTAAAACAGAGAATAAAGCCTCTCTCTCACAGCTGAAAGAAACATTTCTCCCGTTTTATCCATGCTGAGCTTCCATTAAAAAGGCATCAGAAAAAAAGGAGCATTTTAATTTGAATAAAATCAAACATGACTGAAATCAAAAGGAAGAAGCACCATCATAGAGCAGACTCATTTTTCAGCTCCTCTGAAAAGCAATTCTCAACAAAAGACATCTATGAAAATAAATTTTATAGTGAAATTAAGTATTGTGACTCTATTTACCGAAAATATTTCTAGGCAATCGTAGGAAAGGTCACAGATGCACAGTAACAATTAAGATGGTCTTCTGTCCAAAAGGAGCAGCTTTTGATGTCAACTATCCAAGTTGGAATGGCCGTGCCAAACACCCTGTGCTGCCACAAGCCTTCTGAGCTCTCATTATATACTTCGGAATTTTTTCCCCTTCCAGGTTAAGCAAGTCTCACTTTCCATTCAGACAGTCTCCTACACACATCCAACCCCTACAAGGAAAGTGACTTTACACAGAACACAGCCTCTCCTCATGTGCACTAGGGTAGTAACTTTCAATGGAAAACCAACAACCTATGCTGGACACTTAAAGACAATTAGAACACCACAATAAAGCCATTTGGGAAAGGCACAACTTTTTAACACTATTTTCTACCAACAACCAAGTATATTCCTAGAAAATTAAGAGATTAAATAAAAATTAAGTAAGAAAGCTTTTCTGCTCTAGAAACCATCACCTGTACATGGACAGCATGATGTCATCCTCAGACATCAAAAAAATCTTCTGTCACATTGGGAAGTCTGCTGTGAGAATACAGCTACACATACCGACTTTTAAAATGCTGTTAGGAGTACACATGCTAAAATACCTCTGTATTCTTAATGCAAGCACTGTTATAAAAATTTCATGGTTGGACTTTTATGACTTTCTTCAAGTACCCAGGCATTCCACATCCACCTTAATTGACATGCATTTCAAGTCACATTTGACCTTTTTGGTTTCTCACATGTTGAAAATGAAGGAAGAATTAGCCTAATGTTTTAAGACTGTTGATCAAAGTTCTTAGAATATATTTCTGCTTTTGAAGTAGTATATATCTGGCAGTTTTCCCAGAAGGGGGAACCAAGTCCCCTTTTTTATGACTGCCAGGACTAGCCCTGCCTCCTGGTGCTGCAGCACACAGGAAATCACAGAAATGGAACAACAAGTCAAGATATGACAGAGAAATTTACAGTGCATGCATTTAACTCAACAAAAACAGAACTATTAAAATGCAGAAACTCTAGAAAACAATCCACAGAATATTACATATATTGTCTTGCAGTCTATAAAGGTAAAAACACCCTTTTAGATCTGATGGCAGTACTCCTTCAAGTATTATGCTAAACTTACCTCAAGATCAAAAGCGAAATGCCAATTCCAGTTTTGATTTCAAAATTAAACACGTTGTCAGAGAACTTTCATAGTAAATCCAGTAGGGAATTCTAGAGGGTAATGGTCTTACAACTAACATCTCTGAGCAGCTCCACACAAAAAAAGAGAATGGAAATGATACTGCATAGAGGCATAGCTCAAACTGTCTTTTGCCTGTGTGACAGTGAAAATGCTTAAATTAAAACAGCTTTTCAAACCGAAACTCCTGCTTTTGATTTAAACATTTTAAAAACTGCTGATTTCTAAGACAAAGTCTCTGAACAACTATCAGTCCAAATACCAGTTTCTTATGTTAAAATTTACAAGAGTTAGGCTTAATGTTTCTTGGCCACAGTAACTTAATTAGCCTGCTGCTCTTCCATCTTCTGTTAGAACTGCAGTTTCACTACTGATAAACTCTGAACCTTGGAAACAGTCAGGCTTCAAGAAAATTTTTGACCAATGCAATTCACTTAGCTCCTCAGTGCACTTGCATTTAATTACCGTGTAGAGTCCCACACACAGATG